>CM074720.1:515166075-516582904 GCA_037306005.1 Rhinophrynus dorsalis | reverse complement strand
TTTTGCGGCAAATGAATGCACCCAAAGCCACGAACCGCAACACGTAGATAGATCTCATGGCCTCAAGGAGAATGCAAAATGTCCAATATATCTGTCCAGATGGCGGGATCAGGAGTCCTCAGGGTACGATGCTCTAAGGTTGCCTTGGAGATGCAACCTGGATTACATATTTCCCATCATTTTCGATCATTACAGACGTCATCAGGAAGATCAGAAAAGATTGGGTAGACATTATCCTGATTGCTCCCAACTGGCCCATGAGACCCTGGTGCTGTTTCTTGGTAGTAATGTAATATCTCCACCCTGGCAACTTCCTCTGATACCCAAACTTCTAACCAGGGACTAGTTTGTCACCCCAATACCAGCTTACTACGTTTAACAGCTTGGAGGTTGAACGACTCCTGCTGAAAAATAAAGTCCTATCGGAGGCTGTTGCCGATATTATTATTGCTGGAAGAAAATAACCTTTAAAGTGTATTACTGAGTGTGGTCAACCTTTTTCTTCCTGGTTCAGATCAAAATTTCCCCAGCAATCTTTTATTTCTGTTCAAAAAATTCTGGGATTTTTACAGGATGGATTGCAGGCCAGTCTACTACCTGGCTATTCAATTAAAGCGGAACTACCACCGCTAAACAACTTGATGTCTAATAATTCCCCATCTGGTGACTAGCTGCTCAGTAGCGCTAGTCACCAGAATTATTACCTTATTCAGTAGAATTCTCCATTCTTCCCATTGCTGACAGGCAGGACAGAGCGCAGACATCTTTCAACAGTGACGTTTGCACGCCTGCGTTGTCAGTGCCAGCTGGCTCTAGGAGGCGTTGAACATTGACTGACAGCGCAGGCAGGCAGATGTCACTATTGAAAGATGTCTGTGCTCCGTCCTGCCTGTCAGCCTAGGAACAATGGAGAATTCTGTTGAATAAGGTAATAATTCTGGCGACTAGCGCTACTGAGCAGCTAGTCGCCAGATGGGGAATTATTAGACATCAAGTTGTTTAGCGGTGGTAGTTCAGCTCTTATTAAGAGAGATTTGAGGGCAAAATCCAAGATCAGGCCCATTATTCATAATATTATTCACCCATGGGATTCAAACTTGGTCCTGGATCAGCTATCCAGGGGTCATTCCTTCGAGCCCTTGGAAGACATTCCTTTGAAAAACCTTACCTTAAAGTTAGTCTTCTTTACGGCTATCACTTTGGCATGTAGAATTAATGTAGAAACCTATTTTGGTGTTTCTTCAGGACAAGGTTTCTCTTACAACCTAAACCATCTTTCAGGGGATAAGGTCATCTCCGAATTCCACCTTAACCAAGAAATTGTTCTTTCTTCCTTCTGTTCTAATCCTACACAATTCCAGCCAGGTTTTGGTAAGCACATCCAAAAAAAAACATATTTAAAATTGTTGGAGTGTAACCAATTTTGACTAAAATAGCTAAAAGCAATACACACACTATTGGTGCACATCCAAATGTTCATCACCATTAACCCTTTACTCTGCAGCATTGTGCCTGCATATCACTACTATATTAAAGATGAGGATTTAGTCACATGATATGGCCATAAAATGTTAAGTTTGCCACCAGCACCAAGGTACCTCAAGTTTTTAACCGTAATATCACCTCCCACATCTTACATCCCGCGTCCACAGCACCACACCAACTGTTTCACATTAACCCCTTCTCTACCAGTCAATTTTACAAGCCATTGCTTTTCAATGTCTTTTATACCACTCTGCAACTCAAACGCTTCATACCCTCCAACACATCACGTCACCTTGTGTGCTGAATATATTCCCGTACATGCCGTTATGTTGCACCTGTTTGTACAGCTGGATAGTGGAGTCCTGAACGGCCAGTAAGCAGAAGGCAAAGGGTTACGCTCTTTCCACTGTGTTTCCCCCCCACTACCTGGCCTCTTCTCCTCCTTCCCCAGCTTATTCAGCACAGTTTCTTTCCTTTTTTTAAGCCCTGCCCCCACTCACAATTAAGCCCCACCCCCTTTTGAAAAAAATTACATAATTTTTCGTCCCCAGCGGCACCACATGACTCCCCTCTCCAGGGAGACCTCAACAAACACTTCCCAGGTATGTAAAGACGTAGGGGAGAGCAGGAGGCATGGCCACTTCAGTAACCCTTTCATTGCTAGAGGACTGGTGTGTTGCCCATGCAATTCATACTCACTCTTTTAATGAGTGCATTATTCTATTAGCAGTGCTTACCTATTTCACCTCCAAAAATGTGTGTGTGTCTATATATATATATATATATATATATATATATATATATATATATATATATATATATATATATAATATGAGCCTGTGTCTCAACGTGTGAGCCTGGATGAAAACAACATTACCAAAAACATTCTATACCAAGATATCCTGCAACACTGAAACAGACACCCACTTACAATACCTACACACCATAATACAAAACAACACACACAGTCCTGCTTTACAGGGACCACCTTGACGTGGTAAGCAGGCTACAAGTGCATATGTACCTTCCCATTACTCAGAAGATGTAAATCTAATGTCTGCATCATATGTCTAAGAGACCTGTTCCTCACTTCCTACATACACATTCCAAAAAAATTACATCCACAGCATATTACAGATGGGCAACACTGTCTCAAAATTGATAGTGTGTGTATATGTGTGTGTGTGTGTGTGTGTGTGTGTGTGTGTATATATATATATATAAAATAAAAATGTGTGGGTCTTCAGATACTTGCAATGGCCTTCTTTTTGCAGAGTGGCAGAACTACATGCTCTGTCTTTTAAACCCCTCTTTCATGTTTTTTAACCATTTCACCAGGACAAGGTGGCTATTTGTACTACCAGAGGGTTTTTTTTTTGGGGGGGGGGGGGGTTGTCTCGGATTTTTCACATCAACCCCCAAAATTGTCCTCCTTTCCTCTTTGCCCTGATTCTTGTAACAAGAAGGAGCTCCATCAGGTGGATGAGAGACATTGGATTAAGTACTACGCCCATTGCACAAAGCCTTTCAGGAAATCACTCTTGTTTTCTCATTCCTGAGGACCCCTGATTGGGGTAGGCTGCATGCACAGTAGCCATTCATTCCTGGATCAAGGTAATTGACAGGCATATATGATCAAAAAGAAACTTGTTCCTTTTCAAATCAAAACCTATTTGACTCTTTGAGTGGCAGAGGTATCTAATGCATTAGAACACAATGGATTGGATGCTTTTCTGGCACTCAAACGGTTAACTAACAAGAGATGCCTCACAATTTGTGAACCACTACAGTTGAAATGTCTCTAGCATCCAGAAGAGTTAATTACTTAAATGTGCATATGTAGTAAGAAAGGTCAGAGATGCTCAACTAGGCTCATGAGCTAGCAAATGCATGCAAGAAGCTCACTGGTACTGTGTCCAGCGTCCAAATTGTTCTTGGGGTTGGGCATCTTAAGAGTAATGGGGGGGAATCCAGATGTGGGCCTCTTGCTTACAGTGCCTAGAGGGATCCGCTGCATCTCACTGACAAGGCCCAAAAAGGCTGAAACGTAAGTCTGGGGTTAGCGGTTTTCCTTCTTCAGAGAGGAATTGTCTGGCATTTCGTGGCTAGACTGTCATTTGGCAGGACCAGTATGATGTGCGTCAGAAGATTTCCTCTCTGTGTAAGACACTTGTGAGCTAAAAGAGATTGTACCCTGGGTGCTGGACACAGTCCTAGTGAGGTTCTTGCCATGCATTTGTTAGCTCATGAGCCTGGTTGAGCATCTCTGACCTTTCTTTCTACTTAAATGTGCAGTCAGCTATATTGTCCATATACATATTCAGACATGCATACAGAAGACATGCTGGTACTCCTGTTTACCAGTATTGTCCTGGCTGTCTGGGCAAAAGCACTCATAGGGTTTTCACACCATTTTTAATGTCTGCAACAGTGGTCATTGTTTGTATCATATAAGGACATTTGTATATTCTCACTGCTGGGAAATGTATTTTTTAAGTTTTTGTTATGGCTGCCAGGTTTTGCCCATCACTTACCAGCAAGAGCTATGTTCTGTGATGTCAAGCTTTCCCCCAAAGTATATGATTGAAAGAGGAAAATGTAGTCATTCGTGTTTCTTCTGTGTCACTCCACAGCATGATCCGGTATATTATCTCCATCTCCCACCTTGGTAAGACCTATGAAAGATTTTAAGAAGGAAGACTAGGAAGGACATCCCTCAATTTACTAAATTGCTGTGTTTGTAATTGGTGGATTCCTGGCTTATATAGCAAGGAGTGAGAGAGCTCTGTAAGTTCATCAGTGCCCTGTGCCCTGAAAGACTGAGTTTGGATACTTGCTGGAATAATAGCATAAGAATATTGTGTGGTGTAGTGTGGTAAGGGAGAGGTTAAAACCAAATCTCTCTGAGTTTTGTTTTCCCTTTCTTTGCTGTGATACAAGTAAATAATTGAAGTCTGGTGTGGTGGGAGTGACTAATTGCTGTGTTTGTAATTGGTGGATTCCTGTCTTAAATAGCAGATACATAGTGAATACTTGAACGTGTGAATCTTGCCTCAGTGTGTAAGTGCAGAAGTGTGGTAAGTGTGGGAATTTAAAACAGGGGAATTCACATAAGTGCAGAAGTGTGGTAAGTGTGGGAATTTAAAACAGGGGAATTCAAGTGCAGAAGTGTGGTAAGTGCGGGAATTTAAAATAGGGGAATTCAAATACAGGGGATTACACAGGGGAACACATTTATCATACTTACTGTGCAGCTATTTTTGCCTGCCTGCCTTTTTATCTTGTGGTAACTGGCACATATGAGTGGTAGCATGATTGTCCGTTTAACTCAGTGCACAAACTGCCATATGTTTGCACACCTGGAACAACCGTGGCAGATGTGAGCAAGTGGTCTCTCTGGAAGCTCGTATTAGAGATCTGGAGGGCAGGCTGCAACATTGAGAAAGGCGGACAATCTTGAGAGGGGTCTGCTGACTGAGCAGCAGGAAGCGGTGGTAGGTAGTTCTGGGGGTGGAGACTGCACAAAAAAAGAGCAGGTAGCCAGATGGGTTACAGTTAGACATAGCAAGGGGGTGGACAGAGAAATAGGGAGGATACTCCTGTGTTTACTAAGCCTAACAGATTTGCTACATTGAGTAATGATGTTAGGGATGCTGACACAGGAATGTCTTTGCTGGAGAGGACTGTTCTCTCTAACAGCCGAGTGAACAGCCCCTCTAGCACGGATGGGATCCAGGACTCAGGCAGACCGAGACAGATGGTGGTGGTAGGGGATTCTATTATTAGGAAGACGGACAGGGTAATCTGTCGCCAAGATCGCCACAATCGTACAGTTTGCTGTCTCCCGGGAGCTCGGGTTCGACGTGGCTGATCGGGTCGATAGATTGTTGGGAGGGGCTGGGCATGACCCGGCTGTCATGGTACATGTTGGTACTAATGACAAAGTCAGTGGAAAATGGAGGTCCGTTAAGAAGGATTTCAGGGACCTAGGATATAAGCTTAAGCAGAGAACCTCTAAGGTAGTATTTTCTGAAATTCTACCTGTGTCATGCACTACATTAGAAAGGCAACGGGAGATTAGGGAGTTAAATGCGTGGATAAAGACTTGGTGTAAGCAGGAGGGGTTTGGGTTCCTAGAGCACTGGTCAGTCTTTTCCCTTGGGCGCAATCTTTTTAGTAGTGATGGATTGCACCTTAGTGGAAGGGGGGCCACGGTGCTGGGAATGCTTAGGAATGGCAAAAAGATAAAATGTATGCATGCAAATGCTCGCAGTCTGGCTGGTAAGATGGGGGAACTAGAAATAATTGCAGTACATGAGCAGTATGATCATATTGGAGTGTCTGAAACCTGGTTAGATGATACGTATGACTTGGCAGTCAATCTAGACGGTTATTCACTTTTTAGGAGGGACAGGGTTAATAAAAGGGGAGGAGGGGTATGCCTGTATGTAAAGCGGGCCTTAAAACCTAGTTTAAGGGAAGATATAAATGAAGGGTCTAATGAAAAGGTAGAGGCCTTGTGGGTTGAAATACACACTGGGGGCACACATAATAAAAAGATATTGGTGGGGATTTGCTACAAGCCACCTAATGTTGGGGAGTTGGAGGAAGCCCAACTTTTACTGCAAATGGAAAAGGCTGCTAGGTCAGCAAAGGTAATTATAATGGGAGATTTCAACTACCCTGAAATTGACTGGAGCAATATGACTTCAGGCACAACAAAGGGAAATATTTTTCTATAATAATTTTATGTCCCAACTAGTAGAGGAGCCAACTAGAAAAGAGGCCTTGCTTGACTTAGTGCTCTCAAACGATTCTGACATTGTAAACAATGTGCAGGTAAGGGAACATTTGGGCAGCAGTGACGACAATATTGTATCCTTTGAAGTTTGTTATGAGAAACTCAATAGCAAGAGTTTAACCAAAACATTCAATTTCAAAAAGGCTAATTTTACAAAGTTAAAAGAAGCTTTAAAGGATATCCAGTGGGATGTAATTTTCAAAAATAAAAATGCACAAGAATCATGGAATGTATTTAAAATGCTCTTGGGCAAATATACACGTCAATATATGCCTTTGGGGAATAAGCACAAGAGAAGTAAAGTGAAACCAATGTGGACTAATAATGTGGTTAGCAGGGAAATGAGAAATAAAAAGCAGGCTTTTAAGGTGTTTAAGTCAAACGGGTCAGATGCATCATTTAAAAAATATAAAGAATGTAATAAAATCTGCAAACAAGCAATTAAGCTAGCTAAAATAGAAAATGAGAGAAACATTGCAAATAAGAGCAAGAAAAACCCTAAACAATTCTACAAGTATATTAACAACAAAAAAGTTCAGGTTGATATTGGTCCACTTAGGACTGAAACAGGTGAATTGATTAGTGAGGATAAAGCTATGGCTGACACCCTAAATACGTTCTTTGCTTCACTATATACAAAGGAAGCAGCAATGACAAGCTGTGGGCAAACAGACAAAACCATGGAATTTCCTCCAACATCTACATGGCTTACTGAGGATAAGGTCCAAAAGAGACTGGAAAGGGTTATAGTGAATAAAGCGCCTGGACCGGACGGTATACACCCAAGGGTACTTAAGGAACTTAGTTCGGTAATAGCAAAACCATTATACTTAATATTTATTGATTCACTTTCATCAGGCATAGTGCCCTGTGATTGGAGGAAAGCTGATGTAGTTCCATTGTTTAAAAAGGGAGCAAGATCAAAACCAGGAAATTATAGACCTGTGAGCTTGACTTCCATAGTGGGTAAGATACTAGAAGGGTTATTAACTGACAGTATTCAGAACTATGTGAAGACAAACAATATCATTAGTAGGAATCAGCATGGTTTCATGAAGAACAGATCATGTCAGACTAATTTACTTGCATTTTATGAAAGAGTGAGTAGTAATTTGGACAGGGGAATTGCTGTTGATGTAGTATACTTAGATTTTGCAAAAGCCTTTGACACAGTGCCTCACAACAGGTTACTGCATAAATTAAAAGGCTTCGGTTTGGGCGGTGTTATCTGTACATGGATTGAGAACTGGTTAAATGATAGATGGCAGAGAGTTGTTGTAAATGGAACTTTTTCAAATTGGTCTAGGGTTATAAGTGGGGTGCCGCAGGGTTCGGTCCTGGGCCCAATGCTTTTTAATTTATTAATGATCTAGAAGTGGGAATTGAAAGTAGCATCTCAATCTTTGCTGATGACACTAAGCTATGTAAGGAAATACATACAGAGCTGGATGTTTTTTCCTGTCAGGTCCCTCGCCGTCCTTGCCAGTAGCTCTACTGGCTTCAGGACGGCTGGGCGCATGCGCGCGTCCTCGCGCATGCGCAGTAGCGAGGCCTGACGTCGGTCGTCGCACCGACGTCATTCCTTGGGCGCCCGGCATTCTATTTAAAACTGGCGGCAACCGGGACTCGACGCTCAGTTGTCGCTTGAGTCCCGGGCGGTCTACTTGCCGCAGTTTCGCCTCCCAGCTCTTCCTGCTTCCAGGCTCTGCATTCTTCAGCCCAGCCTTCTCCTGCAGTCCTCCAGGCCAGCCAGCTTTCTTCTGGGGTCTTCCAGCCAGCCTTTCTCCTGGGGTCTTCCAGCCAGCCTTTCTCCTGGGGTCTTCCAGCCAGCCTTTCTCCTGGGGTCTTCCAACCAGCCTTCTCCTGGGGTCCTCCAGCCAGCCTTCACCTGGGGTCCTCCTGCCAGCCTTCACCTGTGGTTCTCCAGCCAGCTCTCTCCTGTGGTCCTCCTATCCAACCTGTATCTTCTGCCAAGCTGCCACTCTACAGACCTTCCTCTTGGCCCTTGTATTGGATCTCAGGTACTGACCTCTGGCTTGTTACACTGGACTTGCATTATCTCAGCCTGTACTGACCTCTGGCTTGTTACACTGGACTTGCATCATCTCAGCCTGCCCTGACCTCTGGCTTGTTACACTGGACTTGCATTATCTCAGCCTGCCCTGACCTCTGGCTTGTTACACTGGACTTGCATCATCTCAGCCTGCCCTGACCTCTGGCTTGTTACTCTGGACTTGCATTATCTAAATAAAGCTACCCTTGGCCTATCTACTGTTTCCCTGCATTCTGGGTTCCTTATTCGCTTATCTTAGATTATATAGCTTCCTGCTAATCTCTGGGTGGCTCCTCCCACCCAGAGATAGGCTTCAGTAAGCTTACATCCTTACAGTAACAACTGAGCCTCAAAATTGTTATGGAACCCGCGGGGTTGCTCGAAGCCTTAAATACCCTGGGTAGTCGGATAGCTGCTCTCACTGCTTCTGTACAGGAATTACAGGCCAACCAAACACATCTCCAACAGCAACTACAGGACCTTCAACCAAGTTTAACCCAAGCAGCAGGTGGTTCTACACCACCCCTTCCTAGCCTTGAGATGAACTCTGCTCCAGAACCTCGTGTTCCCCTGCCTGAAAGATTTTATGGGGATAGAGCCCGGTACAGGTCCTTCATCACGGCTTGTGAGTTACTGTTCTCAATCAACCCACGTACCTATGCCTCTGACTTCACCAAAGTACGTACTACCATCACATTGTTAGGAGGAGAACCACAGGGCTGGTCCCATCACCTCTTACAGACCAACAGTCCTGTATTAACTACATGGCAGGCTTTCCGGCAGGCTATGGATTCATTATATGATGACCCTTTTAAAACGGCCTCAGCTCAAGTAGCATTAAGGTCCCTAACTCAAGGTAGACGCCCAGTTGAGGACTACGTTGCTGACTTCCGTTGTCTGTCAATTGATTCAAAGTGGAATGAAGCTGCGCTCATGGATCAATTTCGTCTAGGCCTATCTGAAAGCCTGAAGGACGAACTGGTTAGAGTACCTATACCAGTTACACTAGACGAGATCACTCATCTCTCCATACAAATTGACCGCCGCTTGAGAGAACGGCGGCATCAACGCTCTGCTACTTCTTCTCCTCCCCATCGTACTCCAGCTTCATCTCAACCACCTGCTACTGTCACCACCACAGAGGAGCCTATGCAGCTGGGTGTTCTACGGGGACCTCTATCTAAAGCTGAACGAGACCGTAGACGCCTTCTAAATCTTTGCCTCTATTGTGGAAAAGGGGGTCACCATCTCAGGACTTGTGATACCAGACCACGGCCTTCCCAAGGTAGGCATTTTTTACCTGCAACATCATCCGCTCCTATTCTGTTGCCCACTTCTTCTTACATATCCCTCTCTGTTATTCTACAGTGGAACACACAGCAGAGTGAGGTGTCGGCCATCATAGATTCCGGAGCCAGTAGTTGTTTCCTGAGCCAGGAGACAGCTTTATCCTTGGGCATACCCATCAAACGCAAAACCCAACCGTTCACGCTTCAGATGGCGGATGCAAGCTACCTACAGTCAGGTCCCATTCTTTATGAAACTTTACCTCTGTATCTTCTCACTGCTGTAAATCATAGAGAAGAAATTAAATTTGAAGTTGTTCCATCTCTTTTGTTTCCTCTTATTTTGGGTCTTCCATGGCTACAAATTCACGACCCCCATATTGAGTGGTCTTCCAAGACTGTAACCTTTCTTTCCACCCACTGTAGAGAAAAATGTCTTATCAAAACAGAGCCTAAACTGTTGACCTGTGTTACAACGTCAACCATACCCATGGTCTATCAGGACTTCTCAGATGTGTTTGATAAAAAAGGGGCTGACCTTCTTCCACCTCATAGACCATATGATTGTCCTATCGAACTTCTCTCTGGATCTACTATCCCCTATGGACATATATATCCTCTATCCGGACCAGAACTGCAACATCTTAGAGAGTACATCTCTGAAAATCTGGAGAAAGGATTTATTCGACCTTCCACTTCTCCAGCTGGAGCCGGGATTTTCTTTGTACCCAAGAAAGACGGTGGTCTACGCCCCTGCGTAGACTATCGGGAACTCAATGCCATTACCATTAAAAATCGCTATCCGTTACCACTGATCCCAGAATTGTTTGAACGCATGTCAACTGCAAAGATCTTCTCAAAAATCGATCTACGAGGAGCATATAACCTGGTTCGCATCCGCAAGGGAGACGAATGGAAGACCGCCTTCCGAACCAGATATGGACACTTTGAATACACCGTGATGCCCTTCGGGTTATGTAACGCTCCTTTAACATTTCAGCATTTCGTAAATTATGTTTTTCGGGATCTTCTGGATCAGTTTGTTGTCATTTACTTAGATGACATTCTTGTCTTCTCACATTCACTACAAGAACATCGCAGTCATGTCAGGAGAGTGTTAACTAGGCTTCGTACACATGGTTTGTACGCTAAATTGGAGAAATGTTCTTTTGAAGTGTCTAAGATCGAATTCCTAGGTTTCCTTGTTTCCCCAGGGCAGTTAGAGATGGATCCTCGTAAGATAACAGCTATACTGAAGTGGCCCATACCATCTGACAAGAAGGCAATTCAGAGGTTCATTGGTTTTGCCAACTTCTACCGACGCTTTATCCGGGATTTCTTAAAATGTATTTCACCACTCACATGTTTAACCAAGAAGAATGCCAGTTTTCAGTGGACTCCTGAAGCTCAACAAGCTTTTGACCTTTTAAAACTTCACTTTACGCAAGCACCTATTCTACAACAACCTGATGTCAATAAACCTTTCTTTTTAGAAGTTGATGCTTCTAATATCGCTACAGGGGCAGTACTGTCGCAACATATGGGCATTAAAGATCGTTTACATCCAGTAGCCTTCTACTCCAGGCGTCTCACACCTGCCGAACAAAATTATGATGTGGGAGACAAGGAATTGCTCGCTATTAAATGCGCCTTGGAGGAATGGAGACACTTATTAGAGGGTTCAGAGTATCCTATTACAATATATACAGATCACAGAAATCTAGAATATCTCCAATCAGCCCGCAGACTACGACCTCGTCAAGCCAGATGGGCAATGTTCTTTGCACGATTCCAACTACACATCACCTACAGACCGGGCTCAAAAAATTTGAAAGCAGATGCTTTGTCCAGGATGTATACGGTACCTTCCAATACTACTACACTTCCTGATACAATTTTGCAACCACGTCAATTCCTCCTTGTCACCACCAACTTACTGGAACGTATCAAACAAGCCACCACTCCTTCTCCTCGTTTGATACAACTATACGCCTTAACCTTCACTGATGGCCTATTGTATAAGCAAGATACAGTTTTTGTCCCTGAATCTGTCCGTCAAGAGACTCTTCACCAGTTTCACGATCTTCCTGTTGCAGGCCATGGGGGAATCCAAAAGACCTTAGAAGCCATTCAGCGGTATTTCTGGTGGCCAAACTTAAAGCAGGACGTCAATCACTACGTATCCTCTTGTGACACTTGTGCCAGAGCTAAAAGCCAACACACCAAACCATCCGGTTTGCTCCATCCTTTACCCATACCTTCTGGTCCTTGGAGAGATGTAACAATTGATTTCATTGTGGATTTACCAGGTTCAAACCAACATAATACCATTATGGTCGTAGTAGACCGATTTACTAAGATGACTCATTTTATCCCAAGCAAAGGTCTACCTTCAGCCAGCCGAACCGCTTCTTTGTATCTGCAGGAAATCTTCCGTCTTCATGGAGTACCACAATCCATTACTTCAGACAGAGGTTCCCAATTCACATCAAAATTCTGGAGAGCATTTTGTGCCGGTCTTCAAATTACCAGTAACCTATCTTCAGGATATCACCCACAAACAAATGGGCAGACAGGACCAATCAGACTTTGGAACAGTACTTACGTTGCTTCTCTTCTCACTTACAAGATAATTGGTACCACTTACTCCCCATGGCAGAATTTGCTTATAATAATCATTATCACAGTACCTTAAAAAAACTCTCCTTTCTTGGCCAACTATGGATACCACCCGGCAGCTCTACCAGGACTCACCCCCATCACTCCAGTCCCAGAGGCTAATCAACGAATACAACAATTACAGCAGTCTCATCATGTGTTAAGTCAAATTCTGAGATCTGCACAGCAAGACTATAAACGTTATGCTGATAAACACCGACAGAGAGGACCTGAACTACAGATTGGGGATAAAGTATGGCTGTCCTCTTCACATGTTCGCCTTTCTTGTCCCACCAAAAAATTGGGACCTCGCTTCTTGGGACCTTTTTCTATCACTCAAGTCATTAATCCAGTAGCATATCGTCTGGCACTACCTACCTCATACCGGATTCACCCAACGTTCCACATCTCTCAATTGAAGAAATGGATTCCCAGCACGTTTCCTGGTCGAGAACCTTCTAGACCTCCTCCTGTTTCCATTACAGATCCTGATGAGTTCGAGGTCAAGGAGATTCTAGACTCTCGTTTTCGTCGGGGCCGTTTGGAATACCTGGTACATTGGAAGGGGTACGGCCCAGAAGACCGCTCCTGGGAACCCGCAGGCAACTTCAACACCATGGCCTGTATTCGTAACTTTCATCGGAGTCATCCAGACTGACCTGCTGACCTGACCACCCGGAGGTTGGTCGTAAAGGGGGGGAACTGTCAGGTCCCTCGCCGTCCTTGCCAGTAGCTCTACTGGCTTCAGGACGGCTGGGCGCATGCGCGCGTCCTCGCGCATGCGCAGTAGCGAGGCCTGACGTCGGTCGTCGCACCGACATCATTCCTTGGGCGCCCGGCGTTCTATTTAAAACTGCCGGCAACCGGGACTCGGCGCTCAGTTGTCGCTTGAGTCCCGGGCGGTCTACTTGCCGCAGTTTCGCCTCCCAGCTCTTCCTGCTTCCAGGCTCTGCGTTCTTCAGCCCAGCCTTCTCCTGCAGTCCTCCAGGCCAGCCAGCCTTTCTCCTGGGGTCTTCCAGCCAGCCTTTCTCCTGGGGTCTTCCAGCCAGCCTTTCTCCTGGGGTCTTCCAGCCAGCCTTTCTCCTGGGGTCTTCCAGCCAGCCTTTCTCCTGGGGTCTTCCAGCCAGCCTTTCTCCTGGGGTCTTCCAGCCAGCCTTTCTCCTGGGGTCCTCCTGCCAGCCTTCACCTGTGGTTCTCCAGCCAGCTCTCCCCTGTGGTCCTCCTATCCAACCTGTATCTTCTGCCAAGCTGCCACTCTACAGACCTTCCTCTTGGACCTTGTATTGGATCTCAGGTACTGACCTCTGGCTTGTTACACTGGACTTGCATTATCTCAGCCTGTACTGACCTCTGGCTTGTTACACTGGACTTGCATTATCTCAGCCTGCCCTGACCTCTGGCTTGTTACACTGGACTTGCATTACCTCAGCCTGCCCTGACCTCTGGCTTGTTACACTGGACTTGCATCATCTCAGCCTGCCCTGACCTCTGGCTTGTTACTCTGGACTTGCATTATCTAAATAAAGCTACCCTTGGCCTATCTACTGTTTCCCTGCATTCTGGGTTCCTTATTCGCTTATCTTAGATTATATAGCTTCCTGCTAATCTCTGCGTGGCTCCTCCCACCCAGAGATAGGCTTCAGTAAGCTTACATCCTTACATTTCCCTACAGAAGGATTTAGATAAACTAAGTGAATGGGCAGAAAAGAGGCAGATGACATTTAATGTAGATAAATGTAAGGTTATGCATTTGGGTTGTAGAAACAAACTTGCTACATATACTCTAAATGGGAAACAACTTGGGAAATCCTCATTAGAGAAAGATTTAGGAGTACTGATAGACAATAGACTTCACAGCAGTGTGCAGAGTCACTCAGCTACTGCAAGAGCAAATAGAGTACTAGCCTGCATAAAAAGAGGTGTAGAAGCAAGGGATGCTAATATTATCCTACCTCTGTATAAATCCTTGGTTAGGCCTCATCTAGAATATGGAGTACAATTTTGGGCGCCTGTTCTAAAAAAAAGACATTACTGAACTGGAAAAGGTGCAGAGACGTGCAACAAAACTGATAAAGGGATTGGAGGATCTGAGTTACAAAGAGAGACTAGCCAAACTGGGTTTGTTTACATTAGAAAAGAGACGTCTAAGGGGTGATATGATTACCATTTACAAATACATTCAAGGTCAATACAAAGAACTATCCAATGAATTATTTATGCAAAGAGCTGAGCTAAGAACAAGAGGTCATCCATTAAGACTTGAGGAAAGGCGCTTTTGACTAAAACACAGGCAGGGATTCTTTACAGTAAGGGTGGTAAGGCTATGGAATTCTTTGCCTCAGGATGTTGTGCTTGCAGATAATGTAACTGCATTCAAAAAAGCAGTGGATGTCTACCTCGCACAGAACAATATTGACAATTATGACAGATGGCTTCAAAGCAAATAGGATATTGATCTGGGGAACTATTTGACTACCAGTTGGAGTCAGGAAGGAATAGTTCCCCCCAACACACACACACACACACTTGGGACTACATTGGAAATTGCTCCAGAGGGCTTTTTTGTTGCCTTCCTCTGGATCAACAGGGGTGTTATTGGCATGGGCTGGACTTGATGGACGCATGTCTTTTTTTCAGCCTTATCTACTATGTTACTATGTATTTTTGGCAAAGAAATAAAAATAAAACCTATGTCTATTACCTTTGAGTGCCAGAGAGGTATCTAATGCATTGCAATGCAATCTGGCAATCATAGGGTCAAGGGGAGGGTATGCCGTGAAGAGACACAGTACAAATTCAAATATGGGTGGGTACATTTTCCTCTTCTGTGTCCCTCCCTGGGAATTTGTATGGGACAGTCAATGGAGCGGGAAAAAGGTGAAGAAACCCAAGACAAAAAAAAAAAAAGACAAGTACTGGAAAGAAGACTGAAACTTAAAGGGATAGTAATACTTCGTTTTAACTTTATTTTATTTTGTAGGCATTAAAAAAACATGAAGAATGATATAAGTCTTATCTCTCAGACCTTTATGGTTTAAGAGATATTCACAAGCAAAGTTTCCCCCTCCCACCCCTTTTACCTAGTGTAAGCCATCTCTTCTCAGATGTGAATCTGGTTGTAAGACCAGACAGATAACAGCAGGGGACAATCTTCTTTGTATGAAAAGAATGAAAGCCCTTCCCCCCTTGACAGGTTTTTCAGCTTTTTCCCTTATCTTAATTGAAGATTGTCCCTCTCTGCAGTCTACCTGGGCACCTTCTTTCTGCTTTGGCTGAACGGGGGGGGGGGGGGGGGATACTTTGCTTGTGAATGTCTCTTAAACCATAAAGGTTTGAGAGATAAGACTTATATCATACTTCATGTTTTTTTTTAATGCCTACAAAATAAAATAAAGATAAAACGAAGTATTACTATCCCTTTAAGCTGCATTGGTGCATTAATAACAAGGTGAAAACCTACCAGAATCTGGAGGTACCACAACTTGCGGAACATGTCTCAAAGCTTCTGCTGAGCCCTGCACATTCAACTGATAGTATTTCACAAAGGTGGATATAGAAGAGTAAATTGCCGCTCTTCAAATCTGTCACGGAGACTGCGGCCTGCCTTCGACATGAAAAAGAAATGGCTCTTTTAGAATGGGCTATGATGTTAAATCTAATCCCACTTCTGAGTGCCATTTTGATGGATTCTGTAATCCATTTAGCAATTTTAGACTTTGATGACCACATTCCTTTGAATCTTCCTTGGAAGTGCATAAAGTGATTCATGAAAGTCCTCGGTTCGCTTGAGTTAAGAGGTAAAAGATCTGCTAATGTCTAGATTGTGGAACTTCCGCTCCTCTTCTCCCTTGGGCCGGGGCCAAAGAGAGTGCAGGATAATGTCCTGATTTAGGTGAAATTCTGATACATTTCCCAATAGGGACAGGTTTTCCCTCAGGACTACCTAATCCTAATGGATGACTAGATAAAGGAAATTTGTAAGAAGAACTGTAATTCTTTAACCCTCCAAGCTGATGTAATAGTTAAATAGGCCACTTTCAGGGTGAGGTTATTTAGAGGGATCTGGTCAAAGGATCTTGACAGCTTATCCAGGACTAGTTCAAGGTCCCCAAGGGGGAATGGTGTCCCTACGGATAGGTTTTATCTTGGAGATTTCCTATATATATATATATATATATATATATATAATTTTTTTTTTTTTCTTCTCTCCTTTCCCCAACTGAAATTTTGAGGAAATACAAAAGGAAAAAGGGAAGGGGAGGTATTTCAAACAGTCAAAATCGACAATAGAGATTTTAATACACGTAAGGCCAGGATTATGGCTTTACAAGGGTGGGGGGAGGCAGCGTTGGAAAAGAGATGAAAAGGGAAATAATCAGCAGCCAGTCAAAATCCCCCCATGGGCTCAGAACAGTCCTCAGCGGCGTGGCATACAGTGGCTTAGTCATAGCAAGAGCAAGGCAGAGTAGTTGGGGAAGGAAAAGCGAAGCCACAAGTGTTCAAGGCATAATAGTTCAAAGCCTAAAAGGGAAGCAGCAGGCATAAAGGGAGCGAGGAAGGCAAGAGACAGGGCAAGAAATCTAAGAAATAGACGCTCAGTGGGTGGCAAGGCCTGAGGGAATGAAGCGAAGGGGAGAAAGAGAAAAAGAAAGGGGAGGCAAAGGGGGTAGGGATGGAGTGGAGCAGGCCACCCCCCGCAGGCTGTGGGGGAATGGGGCTGCCCCACCAGCTTCAGATATTTTTTAACCTGATTGTCATCAGCAAATTGGGTTGACAAGATAGTAGAGAAAGCTTTGAGTTGTACTCTCAAAAAATTTTTCTTTAGACTTGCTTGAAAACCATGCTCTAGAAAGTTCAAGATTCTCACGGAAGTATTTCTGCTTCTACACCAGCTGACAAAGGTAGACCAAACCCTCTGATAGACCTTAGAAATAGAGGCCTTCCTGCTGCATATAATGGTGTTGATTGAAAGCCTCAGAAAGTTCCTTAGCTCTCAATGAGCTACGCTCAACTGTCTAGTATAGGTTCTAACTGATGAGAGAAAAACCTCACAGCATTTTAGAAAACCTGTATGGAGGATCACAGGTTTGCTTTTTTTTCCCCTCTCTGACTGATGAGATGCCATCATTCTGATTAGGTGTGAGAACCACATCCTCCTGAGCCTCCCGGGGGCTATCCGTATGACTTATGCCTTCTCTTGTTTTATCTTAGTGAGCACCTCCGTAATGATGGTAAAAGGAGGAAAGATGTAGCCTAAAGAAGATTTTCACCAAGACTTCAGGGCACCCTGTCCTAGAAAACTCTAGCTCTTGCTACCATTATAAACACAGGGCATAATTCCTGTTCTTCCTTGAAGCCATCAGATTTGTCATCAGCCTTTCCCATCCTAGGGATGAAGGCTTGCAGGCAGCGGGCTCATTCTGACTGATCCAAGGGGGAGACATGCTGAGCCAGTCAGTCACTGTGTTGGAAATCCTAGATATGTGGGAGGCCGATATTGCCAAAGAAGAGCACTCTTGACTTCCTTGTTTAGACTGCTGTTCATTATGTATATGACTTATCATGTTGTTGTATCTTATGTGTAAGGGTTTTCTGCACAAGAATTTCAGAAGATGAACCATACACTTCCAAATAGCTCACCTTCAATATGTTTATATGCAGAGATCTTTCTGAGGCCTTCCAATAACCCTGAACCATCATCCTATTCCCTGCTTCCCCCCAATCCAGGTAGATTGGCATCTGTTGAGTTCAGGAGTTCCTTTCCATTTCAGTTTTCACATCGAAGAAGCTAGGTGATGAGTCTTCCATGTGGTGTTTCCAGAATCCCTGTTCCAGAAATGTTAGTAAATTGGACTGCAGACATCTTAGGTGATGTTTTGACCAAGGAATCACCTGAGTGACTGAGGACAGGACCCCCATTGTCTCTATAAAATCTTTGACCCATACTGCTCAGGACTTAATGAAAGACCTGACTCAAGGTAATTCTGTTGACTCTGTCATGGGAGAGACGAGCAACCCCAATATGTTCAGCTAAATTCATGCCTAGGAAAACCAGGAGCTGTTTGTTTACCAACAAGGCCAGCTATTAAAGGTGGTTTATAGTTCATCTTGTATGTTGGCATACCTGTTCCAAATCTGCTATAATCAAGATGTCATTCAGGTAGGATATACCACTGATGCCTTCTTAACTTAGCATCTCCAAGGAGACTGCAATTATCTTCATAAAAACCCTTGGAGCTGAAGATTGCTGTAAATGAAGCACTATGAACTGGTAATGGTCGTTTACCAGGGCAAACATGAGTACTTTCTGATGATACTGTCACGGAGTGACTAAAGAAATAAAGACACTTGACGAGTACAAATAAAATTTATTTAAACACCATAGTAGCAGCAATGGTAATACACTTTCACGAAACCAGGGAAGAACAGTGCGCACACTTTCTTCATCCTTCACTGGGCAAGTGCTATATGACCCACGTCTGTACCCTAATGCTAGGGTAAACCCAGGCAACAGGAGCGAGGAACTCCAGAACACTGGAGCAACACTGTAGTGACTCAAACTCCACCACCTTCTCGAGGCCAGGTGTGAGGACAGTGCAAGACACTACCCTTCACTAGGCAGGTGTAGCTAGTATTCGGATGGCCCTTCTTAACCTTCTCAAGAATAGATAGGAGGACAATGCATGGCACTTCCTAGATCTTTCACCAGGCAGGTTAAGAATAGAGCAACTATACCCTAACACTAGGGTATATCAGAGGCAAGGTAAAATGGCACCTAGAATGCTAGGTGAGGCATCAACCCAACCAGACTTAGACCACAGGAGATCAGTGACATGGACTGACTGACAAGCACTGCTACAGGGGTAGCGAACGAGGTGATAATGGTAGGCCCAGGCAACAAGGATATCAATAGCCGGGGCTGGGTAGCTGAGGCTAATAGTAAACAAGTCGGAGCTCAACAGAGGAAGAGTAGTCAGATGAAGCCAGGAGTCAGAGCCGGATCGGGTAGTCATACGAAGCCAGGAGTCAGAGCCGGATTAGGTAGTCAGATGAAGCCAGGAGTCAGAGCCGGACTGGGTAGTCAGATGAAGCCAGGAGTCAGAGCCGGATAGGGTAGTCAAACGAAGCCAGGAGTCAGAGCCGGATTGGGTAGTCAAATGAAGCCAGGAGTCAGAGCCGGATCGGGTAGTCAGACGAGCAGGTGTAATACACAGGAACTAGCAAATGGACCAACACAGCACTAGGCTCAGGTACACCATGAAAGGGTTCTGGTAACTGGAAATGCTGAGGCCTTTAAGGCCTAGTAGGTGGGCGGAGAGATGACATCACTAACCAGTGACCTATAAGAACAGCGACTTGCATAGAGCGACAGCCAGGAAGTAAAAAGGTTGCTATTACAGCAACTAAACACTGGAGGCAATCACGGGCACCGTGATAGATACACATCCTTTAGCTCCACATATGTGTGAGAGGACTGATTTGATGAGGATGTATCAGCACCCCAGGACTTCAGCCATAAGGCCCGTCTTGCTATAGCTGAGCAGAAGATCTAGTAATCAAGAGAATATTATCCAGGGAAGCTTCGCAATAAATGTTTGTAGCCTCTTTCATGATGGCTAGCTCCTTAATGAGCTGGAAACAAGGAACCTATGATTCAATCTTTTCCAAGCAGAGAACCAAATTCGTGTATTGTGTGCCAAGCATGTCATGGCAGTAGCAGCCTTATGTTTCTCACCAGAACTGCAAACTCTCTTCTCAAAATGGTGTCCATCTTGCATTCCATGGGGTCCTTGAGGGAGGTACCATCCTGTAATGGAAGAAAGGTTCTCTTGGCTATGTGGGCAGTAGGTGCACCAATTTTAGGAGGAGTTATCCATGCCCAGACGTCTTTGCTGCTAAAGGAATATGTCTATGAAACAGTGGTTTGCTTGTTGCCCATGTATCATTTGGATGAAACCAAATCTTCTATGGACCGATGACTGGGAAAAAGAGGTGTTGATTTCTTGTTACCCAAGAAGGCTATGTCCATGATGTCTAAATCCTGATGCGATTCTGTCAAACCTAAGGTTGTGCAAAGGTTCTTCAGAAAGCTATGCGTCTTGTCAAGATTAAAGGCTCTGGAAGACTCATTTATTTCTCCTCCTTCAAATGAGAATTCAGATTAAGGATTCAGAAGACTAGGTTCCACGGTTTTCTCATCCTCAAAATGAGTAGTACCTTCCCCATGGTTCATATTGGGGGGGCTTCTTTTAGGGGTTTGAAGGTTTGCTGCATGGAGGCCTTCAAACAACTCAGAAACTCTTGAAACAGGCAGGTTGGGCAGCGTTTGGTAGTATCTGAGGCCAAGAGCTGCTTGTCCCATGACAAAAATGCTTCATTTTAGGAGGTGCTTTGTGTCTGTACGTAGTGAAGTCATAGTGGGGGTTCTACAGGGGAACACATGAAGGAGGAATTATTATTGGACCTCAAAGCATAGGCTAGAAATGGAGTGCTTTCCATCCATGGAAAGGAAGTGCCCCAGAAACAAGAAATGCGATCCAGCAGTGGAATGCATGCCACCTCCAGACTTGTCGACAGAGAGAAACATAGCACATCCATCAGAGGAACCAGGGAAAATGCAAAACTACTTTGCCCACAACAAATCTGGGGGGGAAGAGGAGAATGTGGGAACAGTAGGTGACAGTCCCTCAACCGTGAAGTGCAATATGCATGCATACAGAGGCATTATGGAACTGTTCCCTTGATGGGGGCAGCATGTAAAGTGTCCAAAAAAAAAAAAAGGGGGGGGCACTAAGAACCACAACTAGTCCAGCCAGCTAGATAGGACCAAAGACACACTGAGGGACGTCCTTCATCGGTCGTACCCAACTGGAGGATGGAGACTATAAGCATGCTAATGCGGGAAGGCACAGAGAAGAGAAGGGCATTTTAAAAACTACTTTGCAGTCTGTTAAGTTTGATTTAAAATAAATAAAGAAAAAACTCTCAGCAGGACCAGACCTAGAACATTTTCTAATTAACCTCTTAAGGGCAAAAAGGGGGAACAATGTGTCGAGTCTTGCTGGCCATTAAAGAGTTTAAACGTTGATCCTTTTGGAGATGCCCATGTTTTCAGTTTGCAAACATCTTTATGCTGACAGATTTGACAATCTTCTGTTTTATAAGCAGTCGCTAATACAGGAACTGTGTGCGAGAAGGGAATGGTAATTATGTTTTAGCTAAATTTAGATAGCTTGCTATAGCTGACTACCAGGTTGTTCAGTAATTACAGAACCCCTGTCTTTCATCACTGATGAGTGTGTTCATTGTTTTAATCAGCTTGAGGCACTCACACATCATCAAGCAAAGTACAAACAATTACAGGTTACATTGTGGACGGACAACTTGCTTTTTCAAGCAACTATAGCATGTCACGCTTTTGTACGTGGGTCTGTACATGTTCGAAAATATATATTTGCGTGTGTATATTCTGTAACAGGTTGAGTCTTGACACATGGATCTGTGTCATTTAATCATAGAAAAACCTCTGACGTGTTTTTATTAAACTTTTCATTGTTTGAATCCTTTTGAATAATCTCAAATAGAAGAATTAAGTGTATTCCCTGAAAAATCTGGAAGATGCAATCACTGGTAAGACAAAATGTAGCTATTTTTCTGATCCATAAAATATATTATGTACCCTGTTAGATGGTAGAGATGTCTCCGACACATTACTTTACAACACAGAGACCTCTCTGACATCTAAGGCAGAGGTGGACAAAATACTACCTGCAGTACCCTCAGGTCTGTATGTCTAGCTGTACCCTATAGGAGATCTGCTAGACAGAAAAAATCACTATGCATGATCCTTCAATACTTGAGATGCCTCATACAAAATGTGCCCGATTGGCAGACTTGTATTGATGCTGACTTCCATTGTCTTGGGGTGGGGGCTAAATTTCCTGTTTAGTGAGATGAGGATTAATTTGATCCCAAAATTACATGAAGAAGCAGAGGGTCTTTTTTTGTTGTTGTGAGGTTGCCACAACAAGTAATCAGCATCTCTCATGAATAACACCCCTTCTGGGGGCTTCTAGAGCCATAAACTGCAGCCTTCACTTCAGGATCCAGACAGAAAAGTCTCAGTTCTTTTGGGATGCAAGGAAATGCCAACCTGGCAGACTGCATGATGAAAAAAAGAGAAACCCATTCCTATCTTCTAGGGAAGGCTACAGAAATGTTTTCTCCCATAGACAACAGACTCTTGTTCCATTCCAGTTGGTTGGCAGGCTGGGATATTTTCTTCAGTTTTGGGAAGCAATCCCAAACCTGGTTATGTTCTATTCTGTCTCCACTCGTCACCTATACAGAGTATCCAAGACTCCATCAAATGAGATGCAAATAATTTATTCCTGAAGAAGGCATTCTAGGATATCCTGAAAAATAAGGTAATTCAACCATAACCTCCAGATCAGAAGGTTAGGTGTATACTCCATTGCCCGATGATTGTGGAAAAGACTTTAGGTGCATTCAGGACTATCTTGGATCTGAAGGCACTCAAAAAATCAATTATCAAGAAGCACTTCAAATGGAATCAGCTGCTTTGGTCATTAAGGCAGCTCTTCCAAGGCCTTCCTCACAACTTTGGATTTATAGGACTCTTACCATCATATTCCCATAATTCCATCTCATAGGAAGTTTCTATGGTTCAGTCATTACCAGTTCAGGGCTTTACCCTTCAGGCTATTATCTCCCCTACGAGTGTTTGCCAAAGATCTGGCAGCAGCCTTGCAGGTCTTTGAAGAAGGCAGAATAAACATTTTCCATATCAGGACATCCTTCTCATTATCATAAAGTCCCATGATCAATCCAAAGAGCACATGTCCGTATGCTTAAATCAGATTTGGGTTGGCTTGTGAATTGCGATAACAGCCAGCTCTGCCCTCTGAGGATCTGTTCTTACTGGGATACATCTGGACACTTCAAAGGAACAGCCTGCGCCTCTTGAGACCAGGATTTCCAGAATCCTCAACAAGGTACCCAGCTTCAAACGTCAAACAGTCCATACAGTGCAGGACTTTATAGAGATCCTGGGGATGTTATTCTCAGCATCTCAAATTCCCTGGTCCAAGCTCCATTTGAGCCCTCTACAGCTAAATGTCCTCAACTTTTAGAATGGGGATTCTGGCAACAACTCCCAGAGGATTCCCTTACTTCCTTTAGCGAAGAGATAATGCTCCAGGTGGTTGAAGATCAAAAACCTATGCAAGAGGAGATCGTTGGAGGAGATGGACTGGGTTACCTTTACCACTTATGTAAGTCTGATTGGTTGGGGAGGAATTTGGAGGGGTAAGACTGAACAAGCCATATGGAAGAAATTGGGAAGATCCTTCCACAAACATTTTTCAAAAAAAGCGTGGCTATGTAAGAAGAGACATCATGGTGACTACCATGTATTTAGTCAACCAGAGAGGCACCAGAAGCAAGCTACTGAACCTAAAGACAAGTACTCTCAATTGGGTGGAAATCCATCAGATATTACTCAGCCTCACATCTCGGGCACTGTAAATTGCAAAGCAGATTTCTTAAGCTGAAGATGGACACAGCTAAGAAAATGATCACTGAATCAAAGGATATTCAACCAATTGACCCTCAAGTTGGGCAGGTCTTTTGTGGTTCTTACAGCCTTGAGAGAAATCAGGAAGAGCAAAGCCTTGTCTTTCTTGATGGAGAGATCCAAAGTCTCTGGGACAAGATGTCCTGAAAATACTATGGATATTGTTGCTGTGCTCAGGTTTGCCATGGTCTATGAATTTTGACATTAAACTGTTCCTAATTCATGTGTGCTAATCTTATTGCATGTCTAGTTGTGCTGGGACATCCAGAAATTTCTGCAGGGATAGTAACCCTCCAATGTGTTGAAAATTCTGGCAGAACAAATGATGTCTGTGTTTTGGTTAACCCTTGCAGTGCTGGTATGGTGTAGTAAACATGATGATACCCTTTTATTCATTAACGTTTGTATGACTCATTGATATAACTTCATAGTCTCTGCTTTTCAATAAAGATATATAGTTCTATGCATAAGATTATTATGCCGGAAATTAGGGTTGCATCAATACCGGTATCGGTGCCGATACCAGCATTTGCGCGAGTACTTGTACTCTCGCAAATGAGGCCGATGCCAGCACCGATACCCTGTGTCAGGGTCAGTGCTGCAGTGAGGGAGCCCGGGGAGCTGCTCACAATGCTCCCCGGTTGCCTCTCTCCCTCCTGTAGCATCAGAGCATTGCCGCGGGTTACCATGGCAACACTCTGACACTAACTTCTGCCGGGGCTCGTGAGAGAACAGCGAGCACCCAGCAGAGGAGGGTAAGGGAGGCAAGATGGGACATTGAGCGGGTGGTGAAAGAGACAGAGAGGGGGGCCAAGAGGGAGAAAGAGGCAAAAGGGACTTAGAAAAAAAAAAAGGCAAAAGGAGGAAAGATCAGGAGACAAAAGGAGGGGGGCCAAGAAGAGGCAAAAGGAGGGGGGATCAGGAGGGAAAGAGAGAGAGAGGCAAAAGGGTTGGATCAAGAGTCAAGGAGGGGGACAAAAGGGAATCAAAAGGGAGAGAAAAAGCCAAGGTAAAAGGAGGACGCTCAAGAGGGGGAGAAAGAGGTAAAAGGGGACAGTCAAGAGGTGGTGTGTGTGTGTGTATATATATATTTCAAGTACTCACCAATACTTTTTTTGCGGTCATTTGCCAGTTTTCCAAGTACCTAAAGTATATATATATATATATATATATATATATATATATATACGTGCTTTAAGTACTTGGAAAACTGGCAAATGACCGCAAAAAAAAAGTATCGGTAATTGGTATCGGTGAGTACTTGAAAAAAATATCGGTACTTGTACTCGGTCTTAAAAAAAGTGGTATCGTTGTATCTCTACCAGAAATGTAATTTTGCTGAGAAGTGCATTCACATTGAAAACAGCAGATAAACACTTAATTCTATTCTGTTTGTTGTCCAGATAAGTTTCTAATTCTTGCCATATTTTGCATGTGGTTTCAAAGGTTTGACATGCGGCATGACACAATAATGAGACCATCTCACATGACAAAATCACCTTCCACTTAAATGTCATAATTTATACAGGTTTTCGGGCAGGTATTTAAATGTGCTGCAGCCAACTAAATTATTATTATTAAATGTTATGAACAATTAACCCTTGCTATGCTGCTGTGTTCCAATATTGCTAGCTTATACCGCTAGATACAAATATGTAAGGTTCAACCCTATATATGCTGGGTATATGTTACCTTGTTATATTATCTGATATATTTTAACATATTTCCATTTTGTAGTTATATCTTAGTATATGACTTGGTCATATATATTTGTAGTCGGACCTCTGTAACCTAATGACCACATAGATAGACAGCAGAAACATTGCACCCTGCCGTCCTACGATAGACCTAAGAGAGGGCCTACAGGAGATTAAAAAAAAAAAAAAAAGAAGGGGGGAGACCTAAAAAGGGGTGGGTAACAATACGGTCCCAGCATGCCGTATACCCTAGACGAGAGCCCCTGGTATATGACGAGACACCAGGTCCTCCCACAAATCCAGGCTAACCAATAGCCTTCCACATATGAGAGATATTACTGAGTCAATTGGTATTCACTAATACTCTGATTGCACTGATTGCTAATTTATATTACATTTTATATTCCAAGAAAATGATGTTTTGCATGACTATGCATACTTTATTTTGAACAATTTATTTCCTGGTGGAGTAGCGTATTGATCTCAAATTAATTTAACTAAATACTATTCTATATTTTATGCGAGGTGTACAACATATTTGAGGTTTCCTGATATTTTTCCCACTGTCTATCCTTAAAAACCACTTTCAGTACATTGGCCTCTGTGTATTTTGCTGATTCTCCGTACAAGAAAAAAGTATCACCTTGACTGTAGTTCAGGATTAATGTAATGCTAACTCAATACATATTCTTGATAAGGCCTCATCTAAAACATGGAGTACAGTTTGGGATATCACGTCTTAAAAATATATATATTATTGAACTGTAAACAGAATAGAGGCATGTAACAAAACTGATAAAGGGAGTGAAACATTTCTTTATAAAGGCTTGCTCCATTAATAAGCATGGGGCCACCATGACTGAGAGGGCTAGGAGGAAATTAGTGTGGGGGGAATATTTAAGTGGAGGACCAAGGACATTTTGGCCTCTTTTGTCCTGCAGCATACTTATCACTCGTTAGCTGCTTCTTCCACCCCACATGTGATCACCCAAGGGCCGTATGTTCAAATGTGAAATAATTCTTGGCAAACGAGGTGTGACATTGGGAAGAGATGAACGATACAGTTTATTTAAATCCTTCTCTCCAATAGTGAGGTTAGTTATCCCCAGAAATCCTCCACTTTCCTTTCGTGCAAATAATCTGAAAGAGAAAATGTAACCCTTTGAGTGCCCGAGGGGTACCCAACTCAAAGGGTTAATAAGCTTGCCCTTTAAAAGGGCAGAGCAAAGCAAATGGCTATTATTATTGTGTTTGTCATACTTAATAATAGATAAAAGTAATTTTGTACCTAAAAAAATGTTTATAGTTCACAGGCGCAAAATTGTGTTGATAATAAATTTGCCATTGCTTCTAACAATTTTTTTTAAAATGCTAATAAAAATGTGCATCGTTTCTAAGAACGATTAGCAATGCAAATAAAAACTTGCATTTCTGCCTACCAAAATTCTCATTGTTTCTAAGAAGAGTTAGCAATGCCAATAAAATGTTTCAAGCTTCTACAGCTGCACACAAAATTATTTTAGATGCAATGTAAATGTCTTAATAGCTTGTGAACAAATGCATTTATTATTACAATGAGTCCTTTACTTATTTGCCCTGTCATATTATTAAATAGACCCCTAAGTCTCAAAATAAGTTAACCCTTTAAGGACCAGATTGGGGCGCAACACATTGTGGAGCAATGAATTGTACAGTCCTCTGGCCATTTGAGGGTTAAAAATGTCTCACTAAGAAAACATCACAAAACTCAATTCATAAAGACAAGCATACAACAAAACACTGATGACAGTGAAATACAAAGTATGAAAGCAGCAGGGCTGGGATTGGCAGGAATAAGAACCATAATCCATTGTGTTAGTGCACTATGAAAATAGATTCTCTGATGGGCTCTCTGCTGGATAGGACAACGCTGGGGGTATAATTACAACTGGCAGGGGTGGAAGAGAGAAGAAAAAAAAAATCACTGGCAGAGTTAAAGCATGGAAGAATACATAATGCAGCCCCCAAGAGAACTCATCCGTGAATGAATACTGATTGTTGTGAAACACTGAATGGGCAGCTGTGCATTATGCAACGCAGAAATCTATAAGTAACATTTCCATTTTTTTTTTTACTAGTAACCGTTTGAGAGCAGAAAGCTCCCCAGCTCATTGTGGAGAAATGCATTGGGGGCATCTCTGCACCCAAAGGGTTAAATGAACCCATACGAAGGTACAAGCTAAGAACTCTATGAAAGGCCAATGTCATACAAATGAACGGTTTAAAGGAATAGTAATGTTTCAAAATAAAAGCAGCTCCAAATAATCTTCATAGTATTTGCGCCATGGAGAGCGTTATTTCAATCAGGGGAGGGCTGGCCTGGGGGCAGGGGGGGCAATTGCCCCCTGAGCTGGCCATGTGTCTGGGCTGGTGGACCAGTGCTTCACTCCCACACACATAAACACACACACACACACACACACACCACAGACACACATCCATACAGACACACACACACACACACACACCACAGGCACACACCCATACACACACACACCACAGGCACACACCCATACACACATATACCACAGGCACACTACATAGGCACATACACACATACCACAGGCACATGATACAGGCCTAAAGACACGCCACCTGTACATACCCATACACACACATCACAGGTACATACACACACACACCACCTGTACATACCCGTACATAAACATACATCACAGGTACATACTAAAACACACACACACACACAGACACACACACACACACAACTGGCACATAACCATACACACACCCCCATACACACATACATACACACACACACACACACACACACACAGGACACAGACACATATACACACACATCACAGGTACTTACCCATACACACACACACACACACACACACACACAGGACACAAACACATATATACACACATTACAGGTACACACACACACACACACACACACACACAATCCATTGGACAGGCCTCATGCACTCAAAGGGTTAATGGAAGAGTGTATTTGCTTGTATGCCATTCTGGAATGAATTTACACTAGAGAGACCCTCTGTTTGCAGATTTAATGAGCGCTGTGTACTCTGTAAGCATCTGAACACATTAGGGTGCTTAACCTTCCAAGGACCCAGACCAAAAAGCTAATGTGGAACATCTGCTCACAGTATGCTCTGGCGCTTCCTACGGACACTTTCATTAGGACCTCATAAGTTACACCTGGCCAGAGCAGAGCATCTCCTGCACCCTATCAATTCCATTCAGTCTGGGCTCTAATGACTGCGGCTGCTCAGCCTCCAGCTGTTGGTGACTACAGTTCCTATCATCCCTAGATAAATAATGGCTGGATGGGGATGATGGGAGTTGTTGTCCTCAACAGCTGGATGGCCAACAATTAACTACCCCTACTTTAGAATGTGCAGGCACAGAGCAAAAGAGAGACAGAGACACAAACTCAAACGGCCTGGGGTTAGTAATTAATTAACCCTTTGAGTGCCACTGTTCTCCACACCTCTACAGAGCAACACGTGGCGTACCCATCATAATTCAGTCTTTGTTTTTTCAGTCACAGAAATTCCTGCCCGTTTGAATAAGCTCTGCTTCTAAATGGAGATCTCTCTAGAATGTCCAGGGGTTAAAAGGGGAATTTTAATACCAGGGCTTATCCAGCATTCATCAGGACCCGTTACAGGGAACCTGACCTGTGTTAGAGACCGGTGTACATTTCAGGAGCCATGAGCCCCTCCCACAACCACACCCCAACTGCACAGGCATCTCCACCCACAGACCCATGCCTTTCACACTACTTTATCCAATAATATACAAGCACTAACAAAAAAAAAAGTTATTAACCCCTTGGCTACAAGACAAGTTTAGCTTTGCAATGCATTGGATCCATATCTAGCATCCAAGCAGTTGAATAATGGGTAGTAATGGGGTATTTAAACTGGCGAGCAAAAATCAGGAGTGAATGCAGAGACACTGGTTTTGCCTTGACTGCTCCCAAATAACTTATAATGTGGGTGTGGGATTCCTGCCCTCCCAACAATAATGTCAACACAGCTGCCTGTTCTGCCTAATGGGAAATCTGGTCCTAACTGCAGGTTTCCCTTTATCACAGCTTTTCTTCAAGGAGCTCATATCAGTTGTGCAGTGAGAAGTTTTTGGGAGGAACTAAGTATTTCTCGGTGTACATCGTTTCACTGAGAGTGTGTTACCTATCAGTATTAAAGGGGACAGCAATCCTTTATATTGACTGTAAAAATCCTGCAAGTTTATAATATGTAAATTTGCCTATACTTTTTATTTAATTTCATCTTCTCCTCTTTGTTTTACACTTACATGTTGCTGACAATGAACTCCCTGGATCACTCTTTCCGGAGAGATTGTTGGTCAGTCAATCATCAAAGCAGCATAGTGATACTATGTAACACTATCCCTACAGTACTAAGTGCTTTGTACTCTGTATGCTATCTTTTTTCATTGCATTGCTCCTGTTTTCATAGTTCTTGACTGAAAGCTCTCTGGAAACAGATCTAAAAAAACAGGTGAAAAATGAAAAAGAAAAATAATGTATAGGCAATTTGACGTTACACATTATGTACTTGCAGAATATGTAAAGTCAAAATAAACGGGTTCTGTCCCTTTAAACCCCCTGGCTGCTAAGGGTGTCTTAAGAGAGATCCTCTGCAAACAACTCAGAATTGCTAAGGGGGTCTCCCAAGAGGATTTGGGGTGGGGAGGTTATATTTTTTACACTTAACAGGTCCTCCAGTGGTTGATTGCTCCCCCCCCCCCACACACACACACTGAAGGATCCACTGGGGCCTACTGATGTCATCCCACACATGAACAATGATGTCATCCATTATTCAGAAGTCCACTGGATCTCCAGAGACCGAGGGGGGTCAGTTTATGGAGGAAGGAAGGAGCGCTAATGAAATTAATATCTTGGTCTCCATCTCCTAAAAACATAATGGTGCCCTTGTTGGGAAGGGGAGATTCTCATTTACAACAAGAAGAGGGCTCTAAGAATCATTTTATCTCCCTCCTAATTCTTTGGATACCAAAGTACCCTCATTGGAAAGAAAACAAGGATATTTATGCCTTATATTATTGTGGCTGCTAGACCAATTTAACCTTCTGACACTCGGTTCACTTTTAAAAGGTCGACCGCAAAAGTGTGCAACCATATGTCGTATTAACCATGTCGCCATGATAAAAATGGTGACATGAGAATCTTGCCCTGCATCAAAGTGTGAGATTCTTGTGTTGCGTTCTGAAAGGTTGCATATGTTTGCCTAAACATCACTCAATGACGTGCGGTTATCCAGCGGAGCATCCAGCATCTGTGTCTTCACTCCTTCACTGTGATCCCTACTCTAACAACAGCGAATCAATTAACTGCTAGACTGAGTTACATGCTGGATGAAAGAGGGCTCAATAGAGTTACAGATTAATGTTATAATAAGGGAAAATGGTTGGAAAATCAAAAAGGGATATCGTTACCATTTCAGCCACAGCCTGCTAATGGTACCAACTAGACTGGATTAAATGAAATAGAGTCTGACACCTCCAGCTCCATCTTGCTGTTGATATGGATTTTACTGCACTACTCCAGCCGAGACTACAACTTCCATCATTCTTACCCATCCGAGCGCTGCCCCAGCTCTCTCTCCTCTTCTCTGCGTGTTCTGCTCTGCCCTGTCAAATGCGGACCAAAATGTTACACTTCAGCTTGACAATAAAACATTGGTTCACTACTGACACTTAAATCCGTGAGTGTGCAGCTGTGTGAGTGTGCAGTTGTTGGAAACTTCATACTGCAGTAGATCGACATTGGCTGAGTACTGTGCAGAAGTTTTAAGCAGGTGTGAAAAAATGCTGTAGACTAAGAATACTTTCAAAAACAGATATGTTAATAGTATATTTTTTATCAATTAACAAAGTACATAGCCAGTGAACATATGAAAAATCTAAACCAAATCTATATTTGGTGAGACCACCCTTTGCCTTCAAAACAACATCAGTTCTTCTAGGTACACTTGCACACAGTTTGTAAAGGAACTTTGCAGGTAGGTTGTTCCAAACATCTTGGAGAACTAACCACAGTTCTGTGAATTTAGGCAGCCTCAGTTGCTTCTCTCTCTCTCTCTTCATGTCATCCCAGACAGACTCAATGATGTTGAGATCAGGGCTCTGTGAGGGGCATTGAGGATCCCATTAATACTGACCAAATCCTCAACTCCACTTTCAGAAATGCAGCCCCAAACTTGCAAGGAACCTCCACCATGCTTCACTGTTGCCTGCAGACACTCATTCTTGCCTGCCTTCTGCTACAGCCAAATATTCAACAAACTGCCTTCTGCTACAAACTGCCTTCTGTTACAGCCAAATATTTCATATTTTGACTCCTCAGTCCAGAGCACCTGCTGCCCTTTTTCTGCACCCCAGTTCCGGTGTTTTCATGCATAGTTGATTTGCTTATCCTTATTTCCACGTTGGAGGTATGGCTTTTTGACCACAAGTCTTCCATGAAGACCACTTCTGACCAGAATTCTCTGGACAGTAGATGGGTGTGTCACTGCTCACCTGCCTTTTCTGGCCGCGGCTCTCTCTAGCCGCGGCAGTCCTTCCGGGTTTCGGCTCGGCTGGGTCATGCATGAGCATTGCGTGGCTGCCCTCTGTGGGGAGGCGGCGCATGCGCCTGGTTCGGTGCCCTGTTGGATGGGGTTGCTCCTATCCTGTATGGCGCCCAGGTGAGCACCCTCCTCTCTGTCCTTCCATTGGCTTCTTACAATATTTAAATGGGCTACCCCAGGCATAGGGTGTCCGTTCCATTAATCTGTGTGGGGGTCTGTCTTTCTGCTTCATGCAATTCAGCTTGTCCGCTATCCCTGGCTTGAGCTCTGACTTGAACTTGACCACGGCTTTTGTACTATCCCTGGCTTGACCTCTGGCTTGAACTTGACCACGGCTTGTCTACTCTCCCTGGCTTCACCTCTGGCTTGAACTTGACCACGGCTTGTCTACTATCCCTGGCTTGACCCCTAGCTTGAACTTGACCACGGCTTGTCTGCTATCCCTGGCTTGACCTCTGGCTTGAACCTGACCACGGCTTGTCTTCTACGCCCGGCTTCATACCCGACCCTCAGCTTATCCAGTCGGCCTGGTTCTTAACGGTACCTAGAGTACTCCCATCCTGGGTGCACCCCGGCTCAACCGGAGTGGAACAATCTAGTTTCGTGACCAGCACCTTTACCCAGCTTTGGCTGCAGCAAGGGGATTTCTGGTACGCCGTCTCTGATCTCAAGTTTCGTTCTCCAGCATCTCTCCCTAGCTACTGAACCAGTTCCGGCCCCTGGCAGGTCCCTACTCCCCGTGAGGTGTGACAGGGTGTACCAGAATCCCACTGTTTTCTCCCAATTCAGAGCTGATGTCACTGATAGACATCTTCTGATTGCAAAGGGAAGTAAGCATGATGTGTCTTTCATCTGTTGCAATAATTGTCCTTGACCAGCCATTGTGACTACTGTCCTCAACATTGCCTGTTTCTTTATGCTTCATCAAAAGAACTTGGACAGGACATCTGGAGACCCCTGTCTGCCTTGAAATTTCTGCATGGGAGAGACCTTGCTGATGCAGTATAACCTTGTGTCTTGTTGCTCTGCTCAGTCTTGCCATGGTGTATGACTTTTGATGTTAAACTGTCCTCAGAAACCTCACCTTGTTAGCTGAGTTTGGCTGTTCCTCACCCAGTTTTATTCCTCCTACACAGCTATTTCTGTTAATGTTTGTGTTTCAACCCATATATTGAATTGATGATCATGAGCACCTGTTTGGGATAATTGTTTAAACATACACCTGACAATGGGCTGGAATCAAATGCAGGTGCTAATTTTATCTCTGCTTTTATCTCCAGGTCTCCCCACAGACTTCATTAGGAACACTTTAGATAAAATGGGAGTTAACATATATCTCCTACATTTGAATCCAGTCCTGTATGCCTACAAAATCCATGACTATGTGCAAGTGTACATAGAAAAATTGATGCTGTTTTGAAGGCAAAGAGTGGTCACACCAAATATTGATTTAATTTCTGCACCCTCACTATGCATTATGTTAACTGATAAAAATAAACTATTAATATGTCTATTTTGGAAAACCACCTTACTGTACACCTACCTAAGGTGTGTATGCTACCGATGAAAAGTTTGGGGTCACTAAGAAATTTCCTTGTTTCTATTATGGGAGCAACTTGACCGTATGGTACGTAAGAAGTGCCCATCAAGCCAACCCAAATTGGGAGAGGTGCTTCAGAAGGCATGGGGTGAAACCTCTTCACATTGAGAACTAGAATGCCAAGTGTCTACAAGGCCAAAGCAAAGTTTGAAGGACACAATTATTATTTAAATTACAAATTATTATTTCTAACCTTGTCAAAGTCTTGACTTTATTTCCTATTCATTTTTCAACTCACTTGATGGAAAACAAGGACATTTCTAAATGACCACAAACTTTTGACCGGTAGTGTATATCTATCTATCTAATATCTATCTATCTATCTATCTATCTATCTATCTATCTATCTATCTATCTAATATCTAATATCTATCTATCTATCTATCTATCTATCTATCTATCTATCTATCTCATATCTATCTATCTATCTATCTATATATATCTATCTACATCATATCTATCTATCTCATATCTATCTATCTATCTATCTATCTATCTATCTATCTATCTATCTATCTATCTATCTCATATCTATCTATCTATCTATCTATATATATCTATCTACATCATATCTATCTATCTCATATCTATCTATCTATCTATCTATCTATCTATCTATCTATCTATCTATCTATCTATCTGTCTGTCTGTCTGTCTGTCTGTCTATCTATATATATAATATGTATTGTGTGTGTGAATGTTTGATGTTTGGCAGTAAACTGATACACATGTTTTTACTTGCACTTTAACACCTTGAATGCCAGTCATGTAATGCATTACGTCACAATGTTTTGGTGATGTTTCTAGTATCCAGAGGGTTAATACTAAAATAAAGTTGTGTGGGTGTCCATTTAAATAGACAGTGCAAAATAAGTAGTGGTGCTTTAGTGACTATATTGTTATACTGCACTGGATAATTAATCTAAATCTATTGCAGGAATGTCCTTCCTACCTATCTCCTACACTAGGATCCGGTGTCAGTCTGGGAGAAGTAGATGATCTTGGGCTCATGTAGGCGCTGAACTTAATCCCACAGATATTCTCCAGCTGGTGCTCTGAGCAATGTGTACTAATGTGGGCTCTAATCCTTATGGACTGTCCCAGTGCTAGTGATGCCTGCTAGGACCCAATCCCACAGGAATCTTCACTGGCGACAGACCCCTGACAGCTCATCCCAAGCCAACAGTCCAGGACAGGGGTAGACGACATATGGCTGTCCAGCTATTCGAGACTACAGTTTCCATCGTCTACAGCAAGTCAATGGCTGGAGAGCCAAATGTTTCTTACCAGTGATACAGCATTGTCACACAGTGAGTTGCACAGGCCTCTGACACTCAAAGGGTTTATGTGTTTCCATGAGATAACCCTCTGAGTGCCAAATGCATAGTAAAGAATTGGACACCTCTGTGGTGCTCGAGTGGTTAATTGGAGGTTCAGTCACTTGATCTGTGCTCAAATAGGGAAAACTTTAACCCTGTGAGTGCACGAGGGGAGTCCAGTCCTCTGGCACATGAAGGGTTTGTAATTTTCTCCTGAGTACACGTGAGTTTTCACCTTTTGTTTTCCTTTTTTCATTAGTTAAAGTTGTTCTCTCTGAACTCAATCTATTTTTTTTTCAGATGAGCTTTATTAATCAATAAGAGAAATAACATTGTACAGTGAAAAAGAAAGAAATGCAGAATACAGTTGGCTTCAGCGTACAAGGCCTTTACGTTGATACTAGAAAATAACTGCACTTTTTTAAATAAAGTATAATAACTCTTGTCACGGTGAATCAGTACATTTTCAGCAGTTGAGGAATACAAAGGATACACAAAAGGGAACAGAGAATATAAGCAAATGAGAATGTGAGTTCACCTTTTGAGTGCCAGAGGCTTGTCCAACATATTGCTTTGGACAGCTTTCTGCATCTCAAAGGGTTAATCAGAGGCTCAGTCACTTGCTTCACTCGTCTGTGATCAAATAGGGACATCCTTAGCCATTTTAGTGCCAGAGGGTTGTGCAATGAATCGCATCATAGTGAGTTGCACACAACTCTGGTACTTAAAGGGATTATACCTTCCCTCCCTGCGCACAGGCGACTTAGCTGTTTGAGCACCAATGGGTTTTCAGATGTACTGCACTCATTGCTGTGGCACTCAGGGGGTGTACTCTGGACACCTCTCTGGTGCTCAGAGAGTTAATCTGTGTCTCAGTCACTTGATTCACTCGCATGTGCACAGGCAAAAAAATTGTTATTAATCTAATAGGAACAGGGGCATTTGAATGCATGGCCATACCTGGTGTTTGCTGGGGCCTCCAATTTCTGGAGACCTCACCTAGAATTGGAAAAGGTCCTAATTTTCAGCAATGAACCCGATTAATTAACAGAATCATTTTAGAGGACTCGTTTCTACAGAAAGATCTGGGAATCCTTGTAAACTACAAACTTGTAAACAGTGACCTGTGTCAAACAGCAGTAGCAAAAGCAAACAAATTCCTGTCTTGCATAAAAAGAGGTATTGACACTAGAGTAGGTAACATTATTTTGCCATTATACAAATCATTGGTAAGACCTCACCTTGAATATGCAGTGCAGTTTTGGAGTGACGGGATGACTGATCAGGAGTGGGGCGCTCCGAATGGCACACCGCCTCTCTCCGGGTCTGGGACAGCAGTCGAGGTCACTGGGTGGCACTTTGGCCCATACACACGGGCCTTCAATACTAGTATATATATATGTCATTTAGGTTAGCTGTGTAAGTCCAAGGTTTCCCAATATTGATAGTCTTGCTCTGTGTTTATGTATATCTCACTATAATGTGTATGCGTGTCTCAAATGCAATAATCTTTCAGCCACTGTGTGTGTATATATCTCACTATAATGTGTACGTGTGTCTCAAATACAATAATCTTTCAGCCAGTAGCAAAGCTTTGCTTTATTTGCTAGTATATATTAATGTTATTTTTTCATAAAAATGTTTACTGCTCCTTTTTTTTAGGGTTAATAGAGCAGGAATGTTTCATTCTGGGAAATAAAAAAATAAACTTTTTTTTTTTTTTTTTTTTTACTCCAGCAGAATAAAAAAATTTAAAATGAATTTTTTCTATATTAAAATTTTTCCACTGCTTTAAAGAGGAAAACCAGCAAATAAAATGTATTACTATATACTTCTAATATAAGAAATGTTAATTTAAAACATTACTATTCCTTTAAAACATTTTAATCAGCAATAACATAATATCAACTGCATGCATTACAACTAAATATGAAAGTAGAATACAGGATATGAAAGTACAAAGTGTTAGAAAAACAGATGTTCACGACAGAATCTTCATACAGCCTTGAGGAATAATATTACCAGAGCTACAATGGATCAGCAATCCGCTAATCAGCAGCCATCAATCCTTGGGTCGCTGATGATATCACTGGAGTGGCAGTCATGACAGATAGCAGACATTGTGAATCCGAGGACAGCCGCCAGTCTGAGAGGGCAAGACAGTGCATGAAAAATATTGATTGCAAGAGGCGCATCCTGTTTATTTGGCTTCAGGCCTGTAATTAATACTGATGTTTGTGATACTGCACTTAGTTCTACAATGGTTGGTAGACTGGAACTTTTTAAAGGGGAACATTCACCTCATAACATTTTTTTTTACCATAAGTTTAGTTAATAAAGTACAATTAGGAAATGTTTTTTTTTCTAAATGTACATACTTTTAAAGATATTTCATCTTCAAGCTGTGCACTTCCACATAATGCGTCACCCTGAATCTTCGGCACAGCTCATCTTCTCCTGCCACCTCCCTCCCAGCTGCCCCAGGGAGCGTGGTCACGCTTCCCTTCGGTGTGGTGTGAATGGCTTCAATCATTACATTAAGCTCCGGTTAGCATTATACTGAGGTTGCAACCCCCCTATTAGAACATTATTATTATTATTATTATTATATACTAGTGTAAAAGCCCACGTACATGTGCCAGCATTCTGCTCGTTTGGACAGTCTCTACTGCACATGACTGCTTCAGACAAACATCCATCTGGCCTTTTATGTCCCCATCCCAACAATGGACTTACCAGGTACGTCCCGCAAAAACGGTCACTTAGTGACAGAGGACGTACCTGGTAAGTCCCGGAAGTCCGGGTCTCCGTGCGGCTGCACGCCGTTCTGGGACCCCGGAATCGTTTAGTAAAAAAACCAAAAACAAACGTTAGCCGGGCATTAAGGTGACAGCCGCGTACGCACGCGGCTGTCACTAAGGGGATATTATAGGATACAGTAGTTAATTGGTGTTATCAGATTGTGGCTTGAGCAGTAATAGCCTTCAGAACCTCAGGCTGGAAACAGTTTAATAAAACAACACAAGCGGATACTTATAATAACCCCCCACTTATCTTAAACTGGGCAGAAATTCTAATGTCCATTATGAATCACTTAGCTTCATGGGTGGCTTTACAGTTTTATGGGCCCTGAGTAAAAACTTCAGATTGTGCTCCTTTGTCTGATACACACCTTTGATGCTTTATGTGTATTATAATGTTATAAAATATTAACATTCTTACAGTAACTTATTAGACTGATTCAATTACAATGCACATAAAGAACCAAAAACCTAAACAAAAACTTGCGCCGTCCCTGCCACAGTGGCAGAGCAAGTCAGCAGGAGAATGCACTGTTATAAACATCAGCAGGGCAATACTCAAGCACCAAATACCATAGCTCAATACAGGAGAGAAGCAGAGTATTAAATGGTATGAACAGGGCAAAATACATTATTATAAGAGACCCATAGGGCAATGCACCAACACCAGAAACTAGTAGAGAGTTTCATGAGACCAGGATTACAATGTATATACACCCCCACTACCTCTCTATCATCCCCATCATTATGAGCTGCCTCCCACTATGCTTTGGCTGAGCTTTTTGACAACAGCTACAGTATCTGTAATTACAGAATCCCCAGGCAAAGAATTCCATAACTTTACTGCCCTTAGTGTAAAAAAAATCCCGGCCTTGTTTTAGTTGAAAGCATCTTTCATCAAGTCATAATGAATAACCTCTTGAGAGGTGATAACTGTTCATGGAGAGAGAACTGCAGGGGAGGGCTGGCCTGGGGGGCAAAGGGGCAATTGCCCCCCAGGCTGGTCATGACTATGGGCCAGTGGGCCACTGCCTCACTCAATTTCCCATTTGCTGCTGTAAATAGAGTAAACATAATTTAAGGAACTACATGAGTATTGTAGCTCCATTTAAATTGTAAGCTCTGTGGTATCACTAGTGTTGCTCCATTTCAATTGTAAGCTCTGTGGTATCTCTAGTGTAGATCCATTTCAGTTATAAGCTCTGTGGTATCACTAGTGTAGATCCATTTCAATTGTCATCTCTGTGATATCAGTTGTGTACTACCATTTCAGTTATAAACTCTGAGGTATCACTAGACTTAATCCATAACATTAATGCCAGCTATAACATTAACAAAAGGGGTTGAGCTGGGACATTGGGCTGGAGCGGTAATAAAAATAGGCCACTTAATTGTACTTGCCCCCCAGGCCAAACGTTGCCAGCCCTCTACTGGAGAACTGGTAAAATGATAGATGGCAGAGTGTTGTAAATGGAACCTTTTCAGGTTTGTCTAATGTTCAGTCCAATGCTTTTTAATTTGTTTATTAATGATCTAGAAGTGGAAACTGAAAGTAACTAACATGGGAACAAACAAACTAAAAAAAACAAACTAAATGGAAACCTACTTGGAGAATCTTCACTAGAGAAAGATTTAGCAGTACTGACAGAAGACAGACTTGACAGCAGTGTGCAGTGTCACTCAGCTGCTGCAAGAGAATACCCTGAGGAAGTACCCATGAGTTTTGTATGAAACACTTTAACAGACACCAAATATCAAAGCAAGTGTATAAGAACTGTACCCAGTGGACATCATTTTGATTAGAGTCGGGAGGTATTGTTAAATTCTTCACTCTGCCCCCTGACAAACAGATGTGCTGACAACAAGACCTGCAAGCGCCAAAAGCAACAGCACAATGGGAGAACTCACCTGGAAAGGTAGAGCTGATTGGACAGTGAGTGACATTATAAGCTGCTATATTGGTCTATTAGCGGTGATATCGCTCTAAAGGAGGACGGGAGAGTAAGCCTATAATCCTATATATTTACATACCTGCCTGCTTATTATGGACAGATCTATCAACTGATACACTGGGCATAACACAGTACTTGCAGAATTCTGTGCTTAAATTCAACACAAACTTTTTTATGATGTCATTTTGTAGTTCTGGTACCAGAAATTGTTTATGTTAACATTAATCATTTAGTGTCTTTTTATACATTTTCTTTTTGTATTGTATCAGTATGTTTTGCTATTGTACTGAGACACGGAGCGCTTAGCCTTTATTTTTTTCTTTTTGCCCATTTTTAATCTGTCCACTATCAGATTAGGGGCTTAACCTTTTGAGTGCCAGAGGGGTACGCAATGCGTTACGTACCCCTCTGGCATTCATAGGGTTAATAGTGATCTGTGCTTCATATTATTTATTACTGGAGGTGTTTTGTTCATATTCCAGCTCCTGCACTCAGTTATTTGGTATCTGAAAAAAATAAATAAATAAATATATATATATGTGTTATAGTGCACTTTTTAAGTTCTGGTCCCAGGCCCACGTCCCCTGTGAGTTTTCCCCTGAATTACTATTTGGATACCCATGTACTAGCCTGAGGCTAATCTTGTTCCTCTCTTATTACATCTTGGACAAGTGACTCTGAGCAACCCAGAGTTGGTGAGTGGTTCACACGCCACTTAGGAGACAAGCTCATTGAGCAAACACCAGCGGCAAATAAGAACACCTAACATCGGTCCATAAGAACAAGACATCAGGGACTCAAACTTCAGGAGAACACAGCAACAAGACTACCAGGGGGCATAGGGACCCTGGATGCTTTTACCCCTTATGGGTTCTAGAAAGTGCATTGTTGTTTCCTTTCTTATTGACCATTAAACATATTACACTTAGTTATGCATGTTTTATCTATTTTTTACATGTTGAGTGACCTGTGAGTTGGCTTCCCTCCTGAGAACAACCATTTTCCCTTCCCCTTGAACTTAGAAAATGACTTCCCTTTGTTTGCTAGAAGTCATATATTTCTCAAGCCAATTTCAGGATAGTTGAAATATCCCATTATGATTGTATTTTGTGCCTGAGAATTATTTTCCATTTGCAGTAACAGCTGGACTTCTTCAAAATCCCCAATACTAGGTGGCTTGTAGCAAATTCACATTAACATATTTTTATTATGTATTCCCCCAATATGTGTTTTAACCCACAGGGCCTCTGCGTTCTCACTGGATCCCTTATACTAGGTGTGAAGATATGCTTTCTATAAATGCACCCCCGTATCTTTGGAATAACCCACTATATTGACTGCCTAATCCTGTGTATCATCTAACCAGGTTTCAGTTACACCAATTAGATCATACTGCACATAGATTGCAATCAGTTCCAGTTCCCACCTCTTACCATCCACACTACAAGCATTTACCTGCATACATTTTGTTACTGTCATTCTGAAGAACTGCATTATTTGCATTTTTTTTAATCAGGCTGTAACATAGGAATTTCCTAATTAGTTGAACTAGCCCACTCCTCCTCTTCACCCCCATGACGCTCCTCTAATCCCATTTTCCCATTTACACTGCCTTCCCCATCCTGTGCTGTAGCCAGAGATGGATTAAGGCTCCATAGGTCCCTAGGCAAGGTACTAGTTTGGGGCTCCATCTCTCTTGATCTGGTGCTTCTGACAAGGTGTTCTGATAGCAGGTACTGGCATTATGGTTTTGATGGAAGTGGGAGCAATTGGATGATGCCGGTCTCTTTCTACATAACAAGTGTCTGACATAAGATCTCAGGCAGCAAGAGCAGGACCTCTGTCTGTGACCCATCAGTTGTAGCCAAGGCCCCTCATATTGCCATGGGCCCTAGGCAGTAGCCTAGGTTGCCACAATGGATGATCCAGCTCTGGCTGTATCACCCTCCCATCTTTCCTAGTTCAAAGTCTCATCCAACCCTCTAATCATCTAAACCCCTGGAACAGTAGCCCCCTTTCCACCAAGGTGCAGTCTATCTCTACTATAAATATTCACCACAAGGGATGAACATGACCTAGTGCTCTAGAAACCCAAACCCTTACAGCTTGCATCAAGTCTTTATCCATGTATTAACTCCCTAAAGTCTCACTGTTTTTCTGATGTAGCTCCTGACATGATAGTATTTCATAGAACACTACTAAATACAAGACAAAAAAGAAAAAAAACAAACGAGGCAGAAGATTCACTCTAAGCATAGTATTCAAACAATTCAGTCCTTCACCAACACCACATTAAAGAACTCATGGAAATGTATTCACATTCTTCAGAGGCTCAAGACAGTCTCCAGGAAAAATCGCCTGCAATGGCTCACACCCCAGTCAATTGTTCTTTTAACAGCTCCGGTATTTTTCTTTTCCTTTTTCCGAAATGAGAAGATGTGGGAGCATCAACAAGTGCAGGGCAACCACAAACCCAGCACTATTATCAATACAACCTACTTTTCTCTCAAAAACGGATACTCTTTACTGAAAACCAGAGTTAGGGGATCAAAGTGATGCCAGAAACCTCATAAAAAATGAGGTTAGATAGTGAGTCATACACAAATATTTATTTATAGAAAAATATATCACATAAAATCTAGCTAAAAGGCCAAGCTATATACATGGCAATAAACCCTAAAAAGGGCTTGAAAATAAATTACATTTATACAATAAAATAAAGTACTGGTTTGGCATGTTTCCTGGCTATATAGCCACTTCTTTAGAAACCGGGATGGTGCTATATAGCCACGAATCCCGGGCTTTCTAACCTCCATTGTGCAGTCTCCACAGCTTCATTCTACTGAGTGAGAAACAAACCCCTCTCAAGATTGGTCATCTGGCTCAACTCTGTAATGGCACTAGAGAGCTAAAATGTGATGCTGCTGAGCGGTGACTAGCCGTAGAACAAGCCATTGTGCTTAAAGGGATAGTAATGTTTCATAATAAAAGTAGCTCTAATTAATCATCATAGCATTTGGACTTTGGAGAGTGTTATTTCATTTCTGTCAGAGTTGTAGTTCCAGAGTAATTCAATGACAAAGTCTCCCCCTCCCGCCCATTTTACTGATGTAACACTGCTCAGCCAGAGCAGAAGGGAGGTGCCCAGGTAGACTGCACAGAGGGACAATCTTCAATTAGGATAAGGGAAAAACCTGAAAAACTTGTTAAGGGGGGCAGGGCTTTCATTGTTCTCATAGGAAGAAGATTGTCTCCTTCTGTTATCTGTCTGGTCTATGGACTGGATTCCACATCTGAGAAGAGATGGCTTACACTAGGTAAAAGGGGCGGGAGGGAAACTTTACTTGTGTATATCTCTCAAACCATAAAGGTTTGAGAAATAAGACTTATATCGTTCTTCATGTTTTTTTAATGCCTACAAAATAAAATAAAGATAAAATGAAGTTTTACTATCCCTTTAAGGTTTGCTCCCAGAGCCTTTCACATTTTTGCATGTATTTCCATCTGACAGAACAGCATTACAAAGAGTATGTATCTCCTCTGCTCTGTATTGCTTTCTGCATCTTTAAATTATTTTTCTTTTTTGTAGTGGTTTAAATATGTTCTTTGGCTTTGTCTGTCACAGAACAGATTGAAATAATTCGTGCTGAAACAAAACTGAATTTAAAGATACAGAATGCATTTTACTACAGAGGAGACATATGCTCTTTGTCATGCAATGCTCTCAGATGGAAATATAGAGAAATTATTTTGTGCTGAAGCTGGGGGCTCATAAGTGCTAAAGGAACAGCACCAGTCCAACTCACATCATGACATAGGGGTACAAATGGTGTCCCAGCAGGGTAGTCCCTGTTCACTCTCCACTTGGTCCTGCTTTCTGTGTGTTGGAATTCCCACCTCCCCAGATTTTTTTCCCCCTCCCATGAAGCAACTGGTGGAGACAAAACTGAGGTAGTCTATACTACACTAAACTGCACTGGAGTGGAGTATTCACCATCCACAAACTCTCCCCATTGCAACATTTAATCCTTGTTTAGTAACAACCAAAACATTTTGTTGCACTACCCCTGAAGAAGTGAGCAGTGAGGCTCATGAAAATGCGTTGTTTTTTTTTATCCCGCTCAGTGGTTTTGGGTCCTGCCGCACGCCCCTGCAGGTTTCCTTCTCCCCAGTGCGACAACAGGACTGTCTTTACAACATCTGTATTTCAATCCTTGTACCTGGTTGTCCATGCTGGAGCTGCCATATTGGACAGACTTCTAATGCACAGGACAAACAGAAGAAATAGCTTTTAGAAGGGACGCTAACAAGGAATCATCTGGAAGTCAGTGGAACATCCATGGATGCCAGTATTCAGGTGCTGGGAATTGAGTAGGATGCAGTTTTTGTTGCTACAAGGGGGCTGGGACCCCTATACGCTTAACTCCAAGAGGGGTCACATGTGAGTGGGCATTTGTGAGGACTTTCATGCTTCTGTTGTTATCATAAACTATACTTAGAGACAATTTTTTTTCTGAGTATGTCTTGTGCGCTTCCTGTTTTCGCCGTTGTAATCCTTCATTTCGTACTTTTTATTTGGGAAAGGGGCGGCACAAAAGCAACTACTGCCACAGGAAAACACACTTATTAACCCTCTGAGTGTCAGAGAGGTATCTGAAGCATTGCAAAGTGTTGGATAACTCTTTTTACTCAAAGGGTTAGTACATGTTGCAGTTTAAAGCCAAAATTAAGAGGAATATGTCCATCTTCCACATTAACCCATTGAGGACTAGAGTAGATTATAATATATTGTGAAGCAATGGGGCAATGCAGACTTTTATTTTAACGGCACTGTTTGAAATAGTGTCATTAAAATAAATGTCTAGCTCCTTGTACCTCACAATTTCCATCTTACAATCAATGCCACGGTGGGGCATCAGAGCTCAGAGGGGTACATTTTATAACAGCAGTGGGTCACATTATGTAACAAATTTGCCACTCCAATTGAATGTACACATTTGGTCCCCAGATTTGTGGTGGTGTGGATGATATTAAAGGGATAGTAATGTTTCACAAAAACAGCAGCTCCAATTAAACTTCATAGTATTTGAGCCACAAAGAGTGTTATTTCAATACTGTCAGAGTTGTAGTTCAATAGTAATTGAAGGATAAAGTTTCCCCTCCCGCCCCTTGTACCTAGTGTAAGCCATCTCTTCTCAGATGTGGAATCCAGTCCATAGACCAGACAGATAACAGCAGGGGACAATCTTCTTCCTATGAGAACAATGAAAGCCCTGCCCCCCTTGACAAGTTTTTCAGCTTTTTCCCTTATCTTAATTGAAGATTGTCCCTCTCTGCAGTCTACCTGGGCACCTCCCTTCTGCTCTGTCTGAACAGTGTTACATCAGTAAAAGGGGCAGGAGGGGGATACTTTATCATTGAATTACTCTTGAACTACAACTCTGACAGTATTGAAATAACACTCTCCAAGGTCCAAATACTATGATGTTTAATTAGAGCTGCTTTTATTATGAAACATTACTATCCCTTTAAGAATAATTTGGCTTACTGGACCAAACTTGAGTGGGCTTGGTGGCAACAGGCAGCTCCATTTTGCCCATGCACACAACCAGGAGCAGCATCTCCGACCCAGTAAAGCACGCGACGATGCTGCACTTCCTTTGCCATGTATGTAATTTATCCAGTGAAAGACAGAGCTGCTGCCCCATATATATAGAAGCCGGTGTTTCATTGGATGGGTAAGTCAGTGCTGGCCACATCAATAGATAGCAAATCTCGCGCTGCTCTGTTAATCCCCTGAGCACCAAAGCCTCCATTCGGGGCTGCCACCAAAACACTCAGGGCTTCAGCCCCCACCTAACGATGCCCCTGGATGTAACAAATTATTAATATATCAAAATGATTTGAATGAAAGTTAATTAAAGTACTTACAACCTAAATTATTGGGCTAAAATTTATTGGTGACCAAGAAATTGCAGGCCTAATTCGGCATTCATCATTCAGTGGGTTAAAAGCCCATTTCAGTCAACCAGGACTTTCATTTTAGGGTTGGGTTCCCCAAAATTGCTTCACTCCAGCTTGCCTAATTAAGCCCTGTACCTCATTTATTTTTTTCTTTGTGGGGACTAGATGCTTATTACAAGAGAGATGTGAATGTTTGCATTTTCTACCTGCCTGTATACAGACACACAATGGACACCACAGCCTTGTTCACAGTCCTCCATTACTTACATTTGTTCTGTGGAATCCCTTGTACTTCTTCAAGGAATTCTGTCTTTAACCCAGAACCAAGTTTGAGAATTACTGGTCTAAAAAACGATTTTATTTTCTATTTTTTTGTTGAAATACTTAAAGGGTAACTATCACCAGCGTAAGGCCTATCTGCGTATCTGAACACATGGAAGCAGGCCTGTGAATCAAACCTGGGCTGTATTTTGAGTCCTGGGAGACCAGAATGGGTCTCAAGAGATTTTCCAGTCTTGTGCGATACAGGTTCCCACAGAACCTCTGTATTAGGCTCCACAGCACAACACAGTGGGTCTATGGGAGCTGCACATACAACCCAGTATTTTGTGTCTGAGAGCCCCATATTTCCCGTTTGCATTTCAGGTAGCAGAGTACGTTTTATGAACCCCATCCAAATGGCTGTTAGGAGTTGTTTTCAGACTGTAGTCGGGCTTTGTTAGGCTGACCATACTTCACCTTTAAAAAAGGACACACATGAAAAATACATACTGCAGGGCTGCTTTGATTTTGGTGCACTCCTGAAATATGCCTATTTCCTATATGTACCTTTTTAAAGGTGAGGTATGGTCAGCCTAGGCTTTGTAAAAAGTTTGCTACCATTGTAACACATATAATGAGAATTGCCCTTTAACTAAGTTGAACGCTTTCTTTATATCTGACTTTCCCTTCATGTACTCATTTTGTAAAACAATCCATCTCCACAGGAACCCACAATCACTGGGGGTCAGTTTATAAGCTTTCGGGCAGGGACTCCACTTCCAGTTTTTCAGTTTGCAGAGCAGTTGTAACACTGTACTGTCTAAATCCTTAAAGGGATAGTAATGTTCAATTTTAGACGAAATAGCGATAATTAGAAATAAATACTTCATTTGAACAGTCTACAAAATGTGCTTGCAAAGCAGGCACACTTTGTAGACTGTTCCAAAGTGTGATAGAGATATTTCGGCTCTGCTGAAGAGCCGCCGGCATGACCGGAATCTCCTGCTGTCAGCTAGAGGGCAGACTTCTGTGAAACAGCCTGGAGGGGGGAAATTTAGCCGGTTATATCTCTCAAACCATAAAGGATTGAGAAACAGGACTAACATCAGTGTAATTCTTTTTCAATACCTACAATATTAAAGGATGTTAAAATTAAACATTATTATCCCTTTAAATTGTAAAGTGCTGTATACACTTGTGAAGCTATATAAACAAACATATTAAAGGGATAGTAATACTTAAAATGTAAAAAAAATATGTTGTAGGGTTTATCCCCCTGATTAAAACAAGAGTATTCCCACTGCTGAAAGGTGTTTCATTCAGAAGTTATTAATTTTCAAAGTTGAATTTTTTAGGTGCAATATCACAGTGGCCTGAAATTGTACAGTGGCGCTGTTGCTACACCATCCTATGGAGATTTATGGTCCCGGGACCAAAGCTGTCCATAGGATCGTGTAGCAACAGCGCCACTGTACAATTTCAGGCCACTGTGATATTGCACCTAAAAAATTCATCTTTGAAAATTAATAACTTTTGAATGAAACACATTTCAGCAGTGGGAGTACTCTTGTTTTACTCAGGGGGATAAACCCAACAACATATTTTCTTTACATTTTCAGTATTACTATCCCTTTAATTCAACATTACAGCTGAATATCTTGAAAATGACACGTGCAAATGTGTTTTTTTCCACCATATTGATTGGAAGAATGAGTCTTCAGCCTAGATCTATAAATATATTTATTGTAATATAACAAGATCTTAACCATTAACATAAACTATGTACAGTACCATTACAGATAACCCTGTTTTTCTATTATTCACAGAAATAGTTAGATTTGCTTCATTGTGAGTAGATGTTCGACCTTAACCAGAATTGTGTGTAAGGATTATGTCACTTGTATTCTAACACCTCCTTTGGAGGTAAAAGACACACCAACTTGAAAAGCAGACTGCTCCATGCAGAATGAAGCTTGTACTTCTAGCTCAGGACTAGGCAACGTGTGTGTGTGTGTGTGCTGTTTTTGATCTACAAATCCAATCACCTTCAGCTGACCAAAAACTGGCTGAAGATTGTGGAAGCTGTAGCCCAACAGCACTTTGAGAGCCATAGTTTGCCCACTCCTGTCCTAGCTGAAGATTCACTCCTTGTAGAAATTAGAAGGTACTTATAACACTTGTGCTTTTTCATTTAAAGAATAAATATTACAAGGAAAAAAATGCATAAGAAAGATTGAATTCCCTTGCATTCAGAGAAGCAGTAGAATTGTCACTCAATCAATTCTTTGCCTTAGTCTTCAGTCATGGAAGCAGCTCCAAGCAACCAAGAGTTCACTGGTTTATTAGTCATCTTTGAGAAGTGATACTGGAACGTCATCGGAGGTCTAGTCTACCACGAAACAAATGTCTTTGATAAAAAAAAAAAAATCTGGTCCGTTCGGTCTTCACCGGAACCACAATGATGGTGTTGTATTGTTAAGACAGTTTGTAATAGCAATATGAGCATGTTTTATTCACATGTTGATGCCTTCTGTTAAAGCAACATTTAAATTCAATTGCAACAGGACCTGGTAAAAGGGGTGTTATTGCAAATTGAGGTGGTGGTGTAATGTATTAAAAGGCAGAGGGGCAAGTCTTTTACATACAGGTTACAGGAAAACTATACATACATGATAGGCTGACCAGACCTCACCTTTAACTGGGGACGCATAGGAAAAATCCATACTGCAGGACTGATTTGATTTCAGTGACTTACTGAAAAATGGCTATTTCCTGTGTGTCAAGGTGAGATCTGGCCTAACACATGAACAATTGGCTCTTAATCTGATTAACAAAAGGCTTTGCCTAGGAAGATGTCCTTCATATAACAGCCAGGTATACACTTACCTTTTTTTCAAAATGGAAATCTGCTGTACTCTATAGTCAGAGCAAGGGTAGTCAAATGTCAGGCCTCCAGTTGTTGGAGACTACAACTCCCATCATCACCAGCCGAGTGTTGGCTAGTTGGGAGCACTGGGAGGTTGCAGGCCCTAACAGCTACAGGTCCAACAGCCCCATAACTGACTAAGTAAATTGAATGTGTCACTTGAAAAAAGATGTAGCTTATTGAGGGCCAATAAGAAGTTAAGTAAACCTGCTCTCAATGCACTGGCATCCATGTAGTTAGAAACTGAACATTGGATGACCTGTCTGCTCTTAGGAGTCTGACATGACACACTTCGCAGCTCACTCCGTTGATTGAACACCTGTAGATCATATTCTAGTTTAATATGTATAATGTAATAGTACATGCAGTACAAGTGTTCAACCAACAGGTTGTGCTAGGGAGTCTGACATGGTGGATTTACAAGCAGAAACAGCAAAAAGGACATCTAAAGTTTAACCTTTTAAAATACAGATTTCAAATAAAGATCTGTAAATACATTGATGTGAAGATTAAATGCTAAGAAATATATTCATACTAGGCTACTGTATGAAGGACACCTACCTAAGCAAGTCATACTGTTAAGCAAAAAAAAACTGAATGAACATAAGGTGGCACTGTTGCTAACAAACAGTTTAATATAATAAAAAAGTTTTGAGTTGTAATAACTTTAGAGCAAAACATCCACTAGCAATAGGATTGCCTTGTCTCACTCACCAGGAAAAGCCCTACAAAATATGCTTTATTTTCATATTAAAAGTTTACTGCTCCTTTAAGAAAGATCTTCTGTTAATTAGCTTAAAAGCCATATATTCATATAGCATTAGTTCCCCAGTAAGTCACAGGCCCTCAAAACAATCTTTAAAACAAAAGCTCCATGTCCAAGTAAATAATCCTTAACCCTTTGAGTGACAGAGGAGGAATGCAACACAGTGCTTTGTGTACCCCTCTGGCACTCAAAGGGTTAAAATAAGACTGAATGTTTTTGTATAGACTAAACTTTAATTTGAGAATACAATCAAATGGATGGGACTACTGTAATCCTAGAAATTGTAACTTCTAGTGGTGGGAAGAATTATAGAAGTGGAAGCAAATGGAAATCATTTCTGTAAGGCTATAGACAAATTAATATATAATTGCGTCCCTCTCCTGAGGACGGACGTAAGTTTGCCACTCATTTGTATTGATCAACCTTTTAGGCATTTTTAAAAAAATCTTTATTGACACACCTCACTTTACAAAGATATTGTAAAATGGCAGTAGATTAAATTTTCTAAAATATAAAATTTACTCAGTCCTATGGTCACCAATTTAAAACAACTAAAAAGAGGGGAATGCAATCTTTAGCTCACAGCACTATATCACCCATCGTGATGGAATTCATAGTTCACAACAAACAGAAAGTCAAAGGTGATGGGCGTCCGCAGAAACTTTTCTGGAGGGGGCACAAAGCCATAGTCAGGGTAGGTTCCAGAGTCTATGTCAGCAGTTATGTGCTGACATTGGGCAGACATCGATGGTCAAAGGTTGCCGGGTCCTGAGACATAACTTGAATTTCAGAAGTGATTTTACCCTTTTGAGTAACAGAGGGATGCCCAACGCATTGCTCTGGCACTTAAAGAGTTAAAATAATCAGATTTTTATGAAAACAGGTGGCAATGCCGAAAAATGCATTTTTAGCTATAATTCTTTAGGTCCCCCAAAACTCACTTTGATATGAAGCGCAGATATGTGTGTGTGTTGCCTTTTTATTATATTTTACTAGCACAGTAGCAGAGAGTTCAGATTCGTTAAGACCTGCAGGAAGACAATGTTTGTTCTGTAAAATTTGTGGCCTAACTATTGATTTTCCCTAAAACTATTTAACAACACAGGTAGTGTAAAAAAAAAAAAAAAAAAGCAGAGTAGAAAAAACAGTTTGTCAATTTTTTTCTTTATGGTACAGATTAATGGGGAAGCGATTTGTGAAGAAGCACACCCGGTGGCCTATTTGGGATGTCGTATGATACATTGTACTTAGACAATAGTAATGACACTAATGCACTAAGAAGGATTGGAATCATTTTGTAACAATCCATCTACACCATGAAGACAAATGAAAATCGCCACTGATTAAATTGGCACATTTAATCTGCTGAGTACCAGAGAGGTTTTGATTACATTGCAAAGCAACGCATTGTAGGCCTCACCAGGAAACAGTAGGTTACACATGATAGTAAAATCAAGGGGAAACTTGGATTTGTTGCTTATGGAGCAGTTAATTTGATCCAACTCTTCTTCATACATCAGCCTCCATTTTTTAACATTTGTTTATTTACAATTATATGTGTATATACATGCTGGATTTCCTTCACTGTTTTATTCTGTGAACTTACCTTGAATCTGCTATTTCAGTATAACTTTTCTGACCACTTTCAGTGATAAGCGCCCTCTTCCTGCAGTCTGTAAAAAGAGTCTACAACTCAACGACATATAAAAAGATTTTAAGATATTTGTGTGCAGGGATTATTTCAATTGAACTGAGGACAGATAGTGAAAAGAAAGCAAGATGCACAGAACAAAATGCTTATAACCAGCTGACAATATACATGAGTCAGGGCTCCTTTAGCGATTGCAGGTAGAGGGCGCTCTCAGAGCTAAAATGGAAGAAAAAGAAGAAATGAAGCGGCAGATTCAAATTTACATTACAATCACTCCTAGGCAAGGGACATAAGGTGTCTATAGCCCCACTGATTGCCACACCACTGCTTCTGGCACAGAAAATAACATTACTTTATAATGTACAAACATAAAAAAGCAATTAACTCCTTGAATACTAGGAAGGTCTTCAACACATTGCTTTGCAATGCAGTGGAGGTCTGTTAACTAATGAACTTAGTAAACTAGTAAATAAACTGGACAAGTTATGTTCTAAATTGGTTAATAAACATGACCAGGAACAGTTGTCTGGTGCTGGGCGATTGTAGTGCACTGACCACACCCACAATTCAGAGTGTGGGTGTAGCCAGTACATTTGATGTTTTAGGTCACCCACCGGTCACACCCCTTAAAACACAAGTGTCCCTCTTTGGCCATTTGAAGCGTTGGGAGGTACACTTACATACCACCATGTGCTCTCCAGCACACTCATTCACATACCCTGTCAGAAACAGCAATAATGCAGGACAGAAGGGGAGGTGCCATTCAAAGAGTTAACTTGCCAGCTGCATTAGGGACAGATAATGGGTACACCAAGCTAGTGGAGGCACTCTTCAATAATTCATTACTTGCGGCTTCCAATTGTAAGCCCATACTGCCAAGACTCTTATCCTCCATTTACTTGTACTGATGTCTAAAATATGCTTAGGGTTTATTAATCCAGAGGACATACGCACAGTATATACATTATACAAGCACTGCCCCTGTCACAGCTTGCAGAATGTTGCTGAGATACAGCCAGGGAACTATATACTGAGGACAGGTTGTCCCTGTAGCGGGTACCCCCTGCACAGAAGCCAAGTGACCCCAGAGGTAGTAGTATTGCAGGCTGAGAAACACTGCTTTAGGTCATGGGTTGGCATCCTTTTGACTCTTCAGCTGCTGGAGACAAGATTTACCATCATTCCCGTCTGCCTAATGGGAAATCCTGCCCTAAAGGTAAGTACCCAGACAGAATTAACCTTTTGACAGTCAGTGGGGTATACAACACTTTGCTTTGCAATGCGTTGCATACCTCTCTGGCGCTCAAAGGGTTAATTCAACAAGAATGAAAGCCAGCATGAAAGATCAATAAAATAATCTATGAAAGTTAAAATCAAACATTAGCAATATTATGCTTAGATAGTAAGATACCCCCTCTCAGTTCTAGACTACAGCAGCGTGTATACATAAAATAGTAAAATAACTGACACCTACCTAGGTAAGTCCTTCTAGGAAACAAATTAAGAGCCAATTATTCTAAATGAATAGCTCCCATTTAACTCTTTGAGTGCCAAGGAGGCGCTTAATACATTGCGTGCCAATGCGTTGAGCCCGTCCCTAGAGCTCAAAGTGTTAAAATTATATACTTTGACAAACTGTTTTATATATATATATATATATATATATATATATATATATATTATACTGCGAGAATAAGCAAAAACTAACTTAAAAACACCCGTTTTGAATGTTCTCACCAAGGATTTCTTAGCAGGACTATTTTCAATTTTTATTTAAAAAAAAAAAATCCAAGCCTCACCCCGTTTATGTAAAATACAGCTCCTGAACCCTCCCCCGATTTTACTGAACCCAATTAAAAAATATGCAAATCTATTGCGGCTAAGATGGTGACAATAAGTGTCACTAGATACCAAGTGACACATCTGCCTCTTTAGCTTACAGTATTATACACAGATAGGAGCATACCGCTCCCACATCACCCACAGGTGCGGATGATCCTTCTACATTCAATGTAGATCTTATTCCAAACCTGCAGAGGAAAACGTACAGTTCTTTGCTTTTTTTTTTTTTTGGCTTTTTTCTAATTCATTAAAAAACAAACAAACCCCAAAAATTGTTGATTAAGCAGGGAAATATATGGTTGATCTCTTCTGAGTTGATGAACTTGCCGATGTAAGAGTTTTATATTTTTTTTTTTAAAAAAGAGCTCCGGTTTTGGACAACGTTTTGTTGGTCAACCACTTTGAATGTATTTCTTGATGACTACACATCCGTGACGGAAAAGAGGGCAAGGCATGTTGTTTAATGGAGTCCATGTGTTTGATTTAGGATCGTAGAATTCCATGTTCCCCAAGGCAGGTCCCTCACTGCTGACAATCCCACCAGTTGCGTATATTTTACCGTCCAGGACGACAGCACTGCAATGAAAAAAGGGGAAGGAAAAAAAAAAAGGGAAAATTAAAAATCCTGTTTTATTAAAGGGATGCTTTTATCTGGGCAGAATATCTTAATAGCTGCTATTAATCTATTCCACATAGGGTTGCCACCTTTTCTTCAAAAAAATACCGTCCATGGCATTCCCTCCATAAACTTAACATTGGACAGAAGCCAATTTTTTTTACCGGCCTGCCGGTAAAATATCGGCTGGGTGGCAACCCTAATTCCACAAAGATTCATCCTAAACAATTATCTTATTTTAGTACTCTGCATCACTACCACTTACCTTAGCCTGAGCAGAAAATTCTAACGGCCATTATGAATCAATTCTGCATGGACTGTTTCCATAAAATGCATCTTTAGTTAGTACTGTATATCATGTCCACGGAAGTGGACATGATGTTTTGTTGCTGGATTCCAGGACAACAAAGTCGTTCCAATAAAGTATTTTTAAAAAGTCATTAATGGGAGGAGTTTGGAGTCCTGGAGTCTAGCAATCTCCGTTCTAATCTTGGTGGGGTCCTGTAGTCCAGCAACAAAGAATGGTGTTCACCTCCATGGATAGGATTCCAGTAGTATTTTAAGACTAATTTTGGAAAGTCAGTCCATAAAGAATAAATTCATAATGGCTATTAGGAGGTTTTAACACCTTGTAGACATCTCTAGTATCCAGGGATTTAACTACTGACTTTGCATCAGAAAATAGTCTAATATAATAGGCATACCTGGGAACTCTCAGGATTTGCCCCTGATACTCCGGTTTTGCCAGAGCTTTACTGGGTCTCCAGGGCAGAGACTGATTCCTCAGGATGTGGGAAGTTTCTATTGAAACTCTGCCACATCTGCTGTTTTTCCCGGTGTTCCTCCTTCCCCAGCCTTCTGTGTGTCACCTTTAAGCCCTGCCCCCCCAACTCGCATCAAGCCCCAGCCCTTTTTGATGTGATTCACATCATTATTGTCACCCCCTGTTGAACCAGAGGACTCCGCTCCGGGCAGACCTCAATTGGAAGTTCCCAGGTATGGTAATAGGTCAGCTGTCAACAAGCCAATCCATAATGAAACTGTTATTATTAATGTATTGCAATTGATAATGGGGAGAAAGTTGATCAGCTGACATTATGAATAAGCAAAATGCCTATAATTTCAAGTAACTACATATTTGTATAGCCAGACGGTCAGTGAATGTTAGCCTCCTTGTTCTGAAGACCACCAGTAAAGGGTGAATCTCATAGAACTGCTGCTTAGAACTTCAGTGTGAATTAACCCGTAATCATTTCACCTCTCCCAGAAACGCCTTTAAACTAGGTAATTGTTTTAATAGAACAATTGCATTTTGTTAGGTACTGAATGTATCAGACACTAACAATGGTACCTATGCAACGAGTGATTGATCTCCAGAAATGACTTGGAAACCAGTACAAGTGACATATTAACAAGCCATTATCATGTTTTACTAAATCCACTCCAGTGGAAGCATTCAAAAATAGTAAAAAATCTAGGGCTGGCACTGTGTAAGCTCCAAAACAGCTTGCCAACCATTCAGGGGTAACAAAATGGCCCCCTCCCTGCTTGTAGCGAGCTTGGAATGCAACCTGAAAGAATGAGGCTCTCACACATATACTTCTGCATGTGTCTGGATGACAGATGAACTTGTCATCTCATATTCTGAGCCTCACAGCTGGATCAAGTGTGATAAAGTGGATATCCAGCGATATCACTTCTCCAATTACTATGTTATTCTATGTGGCCTATGCACTGACACTCTGAAGCTGGAGAAATATTAGTGCATAGGCTCCACGGGAATAGAGTCGTTTAGAACACTGGAGAGGTCATCTCCACTTTATCCCCTGTTTATCACCTCTTTATCACATCTTAATGCATCTCCCCCAGTGTCTCTCTACTTCAGTGTTTGCAGTGCTACATAGTCATTGATAGACGTTCACCATAGGGACTAATGAAATAGGGGGCATTTTTATACATATTTCTAATATACTACCAAAAAAAAAGAAATCATACAAGTGTAAGAAACTTTAACCATTTGCATTCTGGAGAGCTGTCCAACATATTGTAACCAATGCATTGGATACTTCTCTGGCACACAAAGGGTTAAAGGGATAGTAATGTGTCACAAAAAAAAACAGCCCTGATTAATCTTCATAGTATTTGGGCCATGAAGAGTGTTCTAAATCAAGAGTAACTGAATGATAAAGTATCCCCCTCCCACCCCTTTTACTGATGTAACACTGCTCACCTCAGAGCAGCAAGACTGTCTGGATGGATCACCAAGGGGCAATCTTCAGTGAGCATAAGGAAAAACCTGTCATGGGGTGCAGGGTTTTCCTTATGATCACAGTAAGAAGATTGTGCCTTTCTGTGATCTGTCTGGTGCCAGGACCAGATTTCACATCTGAGGGGAGGTGGCTTGCACTAAGTAAAAGGGGCGGGAGGGGGATACTTTATCATTCAATTACTCTTGAACTACAACTCTGACATAATTGAAATAACACTCTCCCTGGCCCAAATAATATGAAGATTAATTGGAGACGCTTTTTTTGTGAAACATTATTATCCCTTTATCTATTGACTGAGGTATCCCACAACCTTGTTTTGCTCAGAACAAGAGAGCCAACCAGAAAACTTTTGGAGTCTTCAGTATCCTTATTTACTTTAAAGGGGAACTATCACCTGTATTAAAGTTGGCTTGATTTGAAAGCTCCTTTGCACTGTATCTGTAATCCTTTTATTTTTTTTCAAATATATTACTATATTCATCAAGATACTTGCTTTTAAAACAGAACTTTCACATTGTATAAAGTCGCCCTCCAATAAGTAAACATATGGTGAATAGGTTCATAATAATTCTAGTAGATCTCAAAAGTACCTGATCCTAAAGTAATCCTTAAAGGAGCAGTAAACTTTTCTTATGAAAACATATATATATTGTAGGGATTTTCCTATTGAGTAAGATAGGGGTACTCCCACTGCCGAGAGATTTATATTTCCAGAGTTATTACAGTTTAAACCCATGTTTTTTACATTAGCAGTGCCCTCTAGTGGTCAAATTCTAATTAGATTTCCTGTTAGATTCTAATGGAGAGGAAAGTCAGAAAAGTCAGGGACATACAGTTCTCCATAGAATGTGATAGAAAGTGCCTGTCACTTCCTGTCAGTTAGAACTATCAGGAAGTAAACACAGTAAATTCACTTCCTGGTTATTTAAACTGCTATAAATTTTGAATAAAACATCTGACAGCAGTGGGAGTGAAAAATGCTCTATAAAATATGTGTTTTCATAAATAAAAGTTTACTGCTCCTTTAATCTTCAGAAACTGACGGCCAGGTTAGTGCCGTCTGCGTACCTGCGCCATCAGTTCCTTCTGGTTAATTTAAGGTAACATGCAATGCCTCTTAGAGGAGACCAGGACTGACAGCACAGGCGGGCAGACATCTCTAAGACAAGATGTCTACGCTCATGTCTAGCTTCTGGTCTCTGAAGATTAAGGATTACTTCAGAATCGGGTACTTCTGAGACCTAATAGAATTATTATGAAGCTAGTCGCCATATGCTTATTATTATGCTTATTATTGGAGGGCGACTTTATAGAAGATGAAAGTTCCACATTAAAGTCCAGCTGGTTACATCACTTCAGGGCAGGCTGCTCCGTACTGCAGTTTGTCAAGCTCCGTCACTTCCCCTCCCCAAGCAGCGCCTCATTCTCAGCTCCTACTCTGATGGAGACTTCCTCCATGTAAGCTGGAGCTCTTTCGTTGTCAAGAGAGATCGCCAGCGCACATGGAGAAATCCTCCGTCATTGGAGGAGATTGGAGTGAGGCACTATGTGGGGAGGGGAACAGACGAAGGTTGACAGACTGAGGGAAAGAGTTGACCGCAGCCTGCCCTGAAGTGACGTAACCGGCTGAACTTTAAAAGCAAGTATCTCGATGAATACAGCATTATATATATAAAAAAATAAACGGATAACAGATGCAGTGCAAAGGAGCATTCAGATCAAGCCAACTTTAATTCAGGTGATAGTTCCCCTTTAATGCTTTCAGTGTCAGAGGGGTGTGCAATCAATTGCTTTGCAATGTGTTGTATACCACTCTGACAATCAAAAAGGTTAATACACAAGCTGGTGTTATAAGTGTCACTTTAACCCTTTGAGTGCCAGAGGGGTACACAATGCATTGCTCTACAATGTGTTGCACACACCCCTGACACTCAAAAGTTTAAGCTGTACCACAGACTACAAATAAATATCTATAAAAACAAACCATTTTGGATTTAAAATGGAACTTTCACCCACTATAAAGTCACCCTGCAATAATTAAGCAGGTAGCGACTAGCTTTATAATAGACTAGTTGAAGAGCCCGTGTACATGGGCCACAGTGCCAGGCAGCAACGGCCGTTGTGCAGTCATGCACAGTATAGACTGCGTGCTGCGGCTGATAACGATGCGGGGCGCTCCGAATTCAGACCATAGTCGCAGAGAGGACTATGGTCTGAATTTGGAGCCCCGCTCCGTTATCAGCCGCAGCACGCAGTCTATACTGTGCATGACGGCTTCTGACAAACACATACTTAGCAAATGATCATATAGGATATGTTACCTCTGAAATGTAGCTGATTATAAAGAAATCCTTTATGGTAGGAGACCGGAAGCCAGACATCTTGTCTGCGCACCTGTGCTGTCAGTCCCGGTCTCCATTGAGAAGCACTGCAGTGTGCCACATGGTAACTGACAGCGCAGGCGCACAGAGTACACTAACCTGCCCATCAGCCTCCTACAATAAAGGATTTCTTTATAATGGGCTTCATTTCAGAGGTAACATATATATTATAAAGCTAGTCACTACCTACTTAATTATTGTAGGGCAACTTTATAGTGGGTGGAAGTTCCGCTTTGCAATGCTTTGGAGTCTTCCCTATCATTCAAGGTGTTAAAACCCCAAATGACATTAATAGGATTTCTTTTTATTTTCCTCCTAAGCTGCCCAGTAGGCTTGTGCCACAATTGCTCCCCTTTTGGCAGTGTGCATACGGCCACATGTTTCTTTTCATTTATCTTCATGCTTTTAAATTTAGGAGAAAAGAATGATCTGATAAATATTTAGGGAAAACAGTGTCTAGTAAATTATCATCCGACCAGCTGTGAATTCTCATCCAGCTGGCACTATGGAGAACTGTACCAGATGGAAGCTGCCAGTCACTCAGATTGATGGGCTTGTGTAAATGTAGTCACAGGTATAGTGCACGGTGGGGGTTAGCCAATCATGAAGAATGTAATTGTTAGGGGAGCCTGGCACAATCCCTTCAGTCAGTCAAGAAGCAAGTTAGTCTTAAAGGTGCGGATAATATTTATGTAGGTGTCGTGAAATACACAGAGGTGGGTATTACTGTCAGAAAGAAAGAGATCGCTCTGTGTTTAAAGGAAAACTTAAACCTCCTGATAATAAGCCCCCATTTACCGTAATCTGGGCAGAAAATCAGCATAGAATTAGTTCCGTGTGGATTGGTTTTCCAAAATTAATTTTTCTTTATTACTTGATATCATGTCCAAGAAGGCAGACATGATGCTTTCTGCAGGACTCAATGGGGAAGATTTTTAAATATTGATCATGAGAAATGTGGCATAAATCTGGCATTAAACTCCAGCTCGGTATTTAAAAATAAAGGAACACCAGTTTTGGAAGTCTTAAAGCTATATTTACTCAAAGAGCTGAGCTGAGAACAAGGTCATCTGTCAAGAATAGAAGAATGGCACTTTCAACTAAAACAAAGGCAGGGATTCATTTACAGCAAGGGAGGTAAAGTTATGGCATTCTTTGCCTCATGATTCTGTGCTTGCAGATTCTGTAACTGCTTACAAAAAAGTAGTGGATACTTATGTGGCACAGAACAATATTAAGAATGATGACAGTTGGTTTGAAAGCAGAGAGAGTGTTGATCCAGGGAAATATCTGATTGCCATATGGAGTCAGGAAGGATTTCTTTTTTATCCCTTGGGGCTTAATTGGAAATGGCTTCAATTTTTTTTTTCCTTCCTCTAGATCAACAGTGGTGATTTGGCATGGGCTGGACTTGATGAACACCTGTCTTTATCAGCCTCATCAACTGTGAAGAAGTGACAGTGTAGGTGAAAATTCCTGTGCAGCACATTATATAGACATGTCGCTAAATGTGACATTTTAGTGACAACATTTTTGCAGGTGTAATCGGTTCTAAAGCACTGGAGGCGTCAAACAATTTGTTAATTCACCAAATAAAGCCATATTTATAATTTTAATGCTGCCCTTAGACATTTATAAGTAATTCCTAACTTTACTACCGGTTGCAATCATCTAATGACAATTCTTTCGAAAACAACAAAGAATGTTTTGGGTTTTTCTTTATAACTCTCCCACACTGATGTGTTCTTAGGAAGCTTTCAGTGGGAGGAGTTTAGAATCCCGCAAACACAGAATCATGTCTGCCTCCATGGATATGACATTTAGTACAAATTATAGATTCATTTTGCAGGACCAATTCAAGTAGAATTGATTATTATGACCGTACCTGGGGACTCTCGGGGTTTAACCTCAAATCTCAGGGTGAGAGAGTTCTCTGTTGCCTACTATATGATTAACACCAAAGAAAAATGTCTCTTTAGTCTCTAAGCTGGTGCCATTTGGACCAGAAAGACAGGGGAAGATGTCCTACTTGTCTTGTTTGTGTTTAGGCAGTGACATCGCTAATCTGAAACAAATTAAAGGTTCCTTGTGGCCTGACTGGAGCACTTCTGGGTTACAGAAAGCAGGTGCATATTGCATAAAATCAATATTAAGGGAATCTTTAAGGGTTTTGAAAGTTCCCAGGTATGCTTATGACCCTATGTTAAAAAATTGCTGTTTGGAAATCCCGAATTAAATTTAAAGGGATAGTAATACTTTAAAATTACTAATCCCAATATTGTAGGAGTAAAAAAAAAGAAATTATTTGCCCCATTGATATCTCTCAAACCTTTATGGTTTGAGAGATATTCACTTGCAAAGTTCCCCTCTCCCCTTTCCCTGAATTCACTGTTGTAGCTGACTGCAGGGGAAGCCTGTTGCATGACTGTCTGGCGGCTCTGCAGCTGAGCGGCGATTGCGTTAATAAAAAAGAAATCATTCAGCGGAGCTGACTCTCTGTCAGCTCCGCTGAAGAGCCACCGTTGGGTCGCACAACTTGAATCTCCTTCTGTCAGCTAGAGAGCTGACATCTGTGAAAGGCGAGGGACGGGGGAACTTTATGCATCGGTTAATTTATTTTTTTAATATCTACATTACATGTTATTGATATCAGATATTACTATCCCTTAACCCTTTGAGTGCCTTTCTGGCACTCAAAGGGTTAAACTGCAGATTTCTGTGCTTCCACATTATATATGATCTTGATAAATGCTCCCCAGAGGGCTGAAATGTTCGGTAACTCCCTTATGGCAGAGAGATCTGAAACACATTATGCTGGGGGTCCTAGTATCATGGACTTAAAGGGATAGTAATACTTAAATTGTAAAAAAAGAATATGTTGTAGGGTTTATCCCCCTGAGTAAAACAAGAGAACTCCCACTGCTGAAAGGTGTTTCATTCAAAAGTTATTGTACAGTGGTGCTGTTGCTACACGATCCTATGGACAGCTCTGGTCCCGGGACCATAAATCTCCATAGGATGGTGTAGCAACAGCGCCACTGTACAATTTCAGGCCACTGTGATATTGCACCTAAAAAATTCAACTTTGAAAATGAATAACTTTTGAATGAAACACCTTTCAGCAGTGGGAGTACCGTTGTTTTACTCAGGGGGATTAAACCTACAACATATATTTTTTTTACATTTCAAGTATTACTATCCCTTTAAGAGGTAATTATCTGATATGGTAAGACGTGTGCTACACCAAATAGCAGACTTGGTAAACATTTGTGAAAAATATAAAGCTGCCAAAGTTTTATCTGTCACCTTCAAATCCAGCCAGTGAATTATTATTATTATTAATTAGATATCTGCTGAATCCCTGTCCTCTCATTTACCCTCTGGTTCTTGTCTACGCTTCATTTCGTTAAGCGGTTCAGAAACACTTTTTTAATTTTTTTATTTCCTCACCTGCAGAATTGCCTGGAGTGATTCATGTTAGGACCTGCTTTAATGCTTCCTTTCTCAGGGTCATAGATTGTAGTTGCTCTGGCATACGCGCCTCCAAGGATGAAGATGAAGCCGTTGAGAGTGACTGCTGGGGCATATTTGTTATCTGTCAGAAGTGGGAGGAAAAAAAGAGGAAATCTCAATGAAAAAATAAAAATGCATAACTGAACAAGGGCTTTAAAGTAACATGAACGTTTTATCTATCTATCTATCTATCTATCTATCTATCTATCTATCTATCTATCTATCTATCTATTTATCTGTCTATCTAGTATGGCTTGTCCTGCAGACTACAACAAGGTTACTACTACTACTAGTAGATGGCTTACTCAGCCATTTCTAAAATTCAAACTCTCACAAGGTTGTACCGCTGTTACTATCATTCTATGGAAAACTGTAGGTGGCTCACCTCTCCCATACAATATGTTTGAATAACTGTCTGGACCAGGGCTCAAAATTTCCACTCATCACTAGACAATGGCGAGTGAAAATTTAGCCCTGGCGAGTAGAAATTCAGCCCTGGTGGGTATGTTATGGCTTGCAGTGGCGAGTAACTTTTCAGGTCTGGCTAGTAGCAAAGGACTTAAAATTATAAGCCCTGATCTGGACAACAGGTGGCACACTCTCTCAGTGTTTAATATATGAAAAACAACAGTTTGAGATGTAATAACTGAGAACAAACCATCTCCCAGCAGTAGAAGAACCCTGGTTTTACTCAGTAGGGTAAAACTTATAATATATGATTTTCATAATAAAAATGTACTGTTCTTTTAAAATACAATATGTGTAAACTTACCTATCCGTACCTTGGGGGCTATGTATTAAGATCTCCAAGTTGGAGAAATCATTGTGCGTAGGCTCCATATAATAACATAGGAACTGGAGAAGTGATATCACTGGAGAAGTTATCTCCTCTTTATCATGTTTTAGTGCATAGCTCCCCTTGTGTCCCTCCAGTACATGCACATGTTCCTATTTACTAATGGATGAAAACCCTCTTTAGGAACACAACAGACTGTGAGAAAATATTTGCAGGATCTACTACTGAAAATGTGCACCCCCCCACCGCGAGAAACACTTAATCCTATTAATAATTTAAGGACTAGGGAATGAACAGGTGTGCAGTGCATTACTTCTCGATGCTTTGCACACCAACTTGGTCAATAGAGGGATAACTTACTGTGAACTTTTTGGCCACATTTCAATGGACATAATACACTCAAAAAAACAATTTATTGGGCACATTGTCCCACTGAAGCAAGTACATTATATTTTGCATGTATAGTGCCAACAGTCCTGTTCAATGAGCGAAAAATAATTAGAAACAAACATGACACACTTATACATACTGATACAACTGGTGGAGAGGACTCTGCTAGTGACGGTTCACAATGTAGAGGGACTAGGTGAAGGTGGGCATGGGAGGTCATTCATACAAACAAAATGCATTACAACTTAACTCAATAAGGACAAAAGGGCGTGCAATGCATTGGGAAGTAATGCTCTGCACACAGCTGTTGTCCTTAATGGGTTAGACAAAATGTGAAAAAAAAGAAAGAAAAAAAAGACGCTCTACAGCATCTACTGAACTGGAGTAATTATAACAATTAAATATATTTACAATATACAACAAAAGGATATGTGATATTATTAAATTGGCCTTTATGGGAGTATCTTGGTTTAAAAAGACAAAACATAAAAGTATATACAGGTAAAGTTCTCTTAAACACCGTGCTTATACTATCAAAAAATCATGTTATGAGGTAAACACAGTTCAGGGTGCCAAGAGAAAAGAGAATTTTAGTGAATCTTTTTCCTTTAGTCCATGTGGAACACAGCAACCATGGGATAAAGTTCCCCTCCAGAGGGCAGAGCACTTCAAAAAAGACAGGGCCTCTAAGATGGAGACTCCCCTCTTCCTCTCAGTTTCAATGTACAGCTAAGTATCATAAAAAAACAAAAGTGAGAGGAAAGAAGAAAATCCCCTGAATGGTGATCCCAAGATGACCCCCTCTGCCCGGGAAGTTAAACTGCTTTTCTTTAATCCGGGTGAGATTTCCGTGATCCACATGGACTAAGAGAAAAGGCTTTAAAGGGATAGTAATATTTAAAATGTAAAAAAAATATGTTGTAGGGTTTATCCTCCTGAGTAAAACAAAAGTACTCCCACTGCTGAAAGGTGTTTCATTCAAAAGTTATTAATTTTCAAAGTTGAATTTTTTAGGTGCAATATCACAGTGGCCTGAAATTGTACAGTGGCGCTGTTGCTACACGATCCTATGGGCAGCTCTGGTCCCGGAACCATAAATCTCCATAGGATGGTGTAACAACAGTGCCACTGTACAATTTCAGGCCACTGTGATATTGCACCTAAAAATTTCAACTTTGAAAATGAATAACTTTTGAATGAAACACCTTTCAGCATAGTAGAGATGACAGCATCCGAAAAGCCCTTCTTCTTCAAAATGTTGACTTCAAGGGCAATGCCATCAAAACCAACCAACCAAGGAGATCCGGTCTAAGAGACAGTCAAAAAGGCTCCACAATGTACATAATGAGAAGCTCCAAGAATCAGACATGATGGGGCCAAAAGGCAGCACACTCTCTTGAGTGGTCACAAAATTTGGCTTCAATGAGGAATCTAAGAGATACTCAAGGGCTGCAGCACCTGCCAAAGGGTGGTGTTTTTGCCAAGGTGAAAAATTGGGATCAAACCCAGGTGGAGAAGCCCACTGCGACAAGACCTCAACTGAAAAGGGGTAGATGTTGTTAAGGAACAGTCTCTTATCAGGTATCTTCAGCTATTCCAGGAGAACCTGTTCCAGAGAATGATGGGCAGGAAAATGGGTGACTCCTTTTTGTGCAGTTGGAAGATGTCTGATGTCCATTGAGGAAGATCCTGAATCAGAGGCCTTCGGGTCTCTAATACTGTTATGATGAGCCACTTAGCTGAGAGGCAAAGCTCTTCCTCATATACATCCCCAAAAGAAAAGTAGGAATCCATATCCTCCCCATCGGTGTCAACTACCTCCACAGAGGAAACTACAACCGAGAATAACCCCTATTGTCAGGACCAATGTGTCTGACAGGCAGAGGCATAGGAACCCCCACAAATCTGGGGAGGGATAGCATTTTTACTGCCCTGGTATAGTCTTATTCAGTAAAATGGGAATTGTTTATAACGTTAAATTTTAAGTGTGTGTGTGAAATTTCTCACATAAAAAGTATCAGGTGCAGTTTTCACAAAAAAAGCAAACAGCCCCCTTGTGTGTCACTTCCCCCCCAGCCCCCCGTGTGTCACTTGGCACTCCCCCCAGCCACCCTGTGTGTCACTTTACCCCCCAGCCCCTCTGTAACTTCTTTGTAGAGTGGCCAAGTAGACCACGGTAGAGGAACTTCTGATCCTCTACCCATTCTGACAGGAAGATGCTCAGTGAGCAACTTCCTGTCAGACCGGGAGAGAGGATACAGAAGCTCCTCCACCCGCGGTCCTCTCTGCTCGGCTACACATGCTACAAGGAGCTACAAGGAGGTGACCGGTCACCCAGAGCCTGCACGCTCCCGGTCTGCTGCGCCTAGCACCTGAGGGGGATTTCTACATTATCTGTCCCCCGCATGATTTCCTGGGGGGATGCGTCCTCCCATCCCCCCCAATCCCTACGCCCTTGCTGACAGGGGGGGTATGGGGAGCCAAGAATGGAAAATCCATTGCATAGCTGAAGGGATAGAAGCAACTGAATCCCAAAAAATGCCCCCTGGTAACCAGGAATTCCGGAAGCCAAGATGTTAACCCTTTGAGTGCCAGAGGGGGTATCCAATGGATTCTGTATCCCCTGGCACTCCAAGTGTTAAACACATAGTGCACATCATCTACTAAGCACAGTGCAAATACTTTTTAACATTATGAGGTTTAGAGAGGTGCACAACACATTGCTCTGCAATGCGTTTAGCACCCCTCTTGTTCTCAAGAGGTTAAATGCTTCTGAAGCCGATGACAAAAGAGGACAGTTTTCTTTTGAGAACGTCCTTTCATTGTAGAGTATTTTGCTGGGGTCGCCCCTGGAGCAGCTCCCAGCACATTTTTATATTCTTTCCGTACAGTATACTTCTGATACGCCGGGTTACAGAAATAAAGGTAGAAATGAAGATCCGTAATTCTTCTTCTTTTCTCTCTTTCCACACATTTAAAATTCCTCTGTGCTCAATTCTATGGTCCTCACTTGCTCTGATCTTTGACACTTCCCTTTCTGATTCTATAAAAGTATCTTTTTTTCACTGAAGCCTGCCTGATTTATAATGAAATCTCAGCTCTTTTATATTGCAGAGAAAATATATTAAAAAGTGCAAGTGGTGAGGAGGTCTGAGCTATCGAAACTTCATTTTAAAATAATCTATTGTCTTGGTCTACAGAAAGACGGAAGAAAGAAGACATTTCTTATCCAGGCTCCTATATACAGCTATATATACATATTCAGGCTCGTATATACATCTATAAATAAATATATATATATATACATACCCAGGTCCATACAGACATCTAAATACACATATCCAGTCTCATATGTATAGCTATATATACATATCCAGGCCCATATATACATCTATATATATATATATATATATATATATATATATATATATATATATATTCAGGTTCATACAGACATCTATTTATAGCTATCCAGGCTTATATGTACATCTATATATATATATCCAGGCTCACACAGACATCTATATATACACACATACCCAGGCTTATATACATATATATATATATATATATATATATATATATATATATATACACACACATATCCAGGCCCATATATACATCTATATATACACATATCCAGGCCCATATATACATCTATATACACATATCCAGGCCCATATATACATCTATATACACATATTCAGACCCACATATACAGATATATACATACCTAGGCTCTCTCTCACACACAGACGGAAGAAAGAAGACATGTCTTATCCAGGCCTCTATATACAACTATATATACATATCCAGGCTTGTATATACATCTATAAATATATATATTCAGGGCCCATACAAAGGGCTCTCCAAAGACCTGTTCATTAACAGAACAATACACAGGACAAGGGGCCACCCGCTTAGACTTGAGGAAGGGAGATTTAATCTACAACAGCGGAAGGGTTTCTTTACAGTAAGGACAATAAAGGTATGGAATTCACTGCCTGAGGAGGTGGTGCTATCGAATACATTAGATGCCTTTAAAAAGGGCCTGGATACTTATTTAAAAGAGCAGAACATAGAGGGCTATGTACGTTAGTATTGGGATTAATATTTAGTTAGGGCTTGTTGATCCAAGGAGAAATCTGATTACTATTTGGAATCAAGAAGGAATTTTTCCCCCCGTTCAAGGCAGAATTTGAAATTGCTATATTGAGGGGGGGTGGGGGTGCCTTAACTTAATCTTCATAGCATTTGGGCCATGGAGAGTGTTATTTGAATACTGTTAGAGTTGTAGTACAAGAGTAATTGAATTATAACGTATCCCCCTCCCACCCCTTTTACCTAGTATAAGCCACCACCCCTCAGATGTGGAATCTGGTCCCTTGACCAGACAGATCGCAGTGACAGACAATCTTCTCACTGTGAGCATAAGGAAAACCCTGCCCCTCTTGATAGGTTCTTATGCTCACTGAAGATTGTCCCTCATTGTGATCCATCTGGATAGTATTTCTGCTTTAAGGTGAGCAGTGTTCCATTAGAAAAAGGGGCGGGAGGGGGATACTTTATCATTTAATTATTCTTGAACTACAACTCTGAATATATTGAAATAATGCTCTCCATGGCCCAAATACAATGAAGATTAATCAGAGGTGCTTTTATTGTGAAACATTACTATCCCTTTAATTTTATTTATATTGTATTTGTATATTCATGGTGTCTTAGTGCTCTGAGTTTTTCTTTCCTTTTTTGCGCACCTGCTATTTTATTATGTGCGCTTTCGAGTTACCACCTTCATAACAATCAATTTTTTTCATAGCTCCTGCTAGCCGAGGGAAATGTGACCGGCAGTTGTTGGGCTTTGCTGACCCCAGGTAAATTCGCAATGTCACTATGATGGTGTTGTTATAGCTACATATTGTTTCAGTTATTACAGTTACTGGGAGCCAATCAAAAATGTGACTACACAGTAGTATAAGAACGATCCCAGTGGGTCTATTGACCCTGACGCACTGAAGGCAGCTTAATAAACCCTCTAGGCTCTTACACTTCTTATGACTCTGAAGGTGACACCTAATTGACTGTTCCTTTATTAATCACTCTTAGTGCTTTATGCACAAAAATATGTAAGAGTTTCACAGTGCAAACAATAAAAAAAAAATCACATTGATTTCAATGGGGATATTTAACCCCTCAGTATAAAAAGTCCCATATAACCCTCTGAGTGATACGCAACGCACTGTAGCTTTCAAAGGTCCCATTTAAATCAACGTCTCCAGTGATGAACATGGGACATTTAACCTCTGGAATGCTAAAGAGGTCTCCTACACATTGTGTCTCAATACATTAGAGATCTCTCTAGCATTCAAAGGCCTAAAAGCCCCATTTATGTCAATGAGAAACTTAGGTATCTGGTTGTTTTCCCTAGTATGTCTCCGCATCTTTGTGTTTATGGATACATCTGGGAGTCCTCTGGTGCCGCTGGGGGAGATAAATGATGTGATTTGTGTAAAAAAAGGGGTCGGACTTAATTGTGAGTAGGGGAAGGGCTTCATAAATATTCCAAAAAATGGAGGAATAGGCTGGAGAAGGGGGAGAAGTGGGTGGGGAGTGGGGGGAACAGAGGAGGAAGGAGCAGAAGTGGGCAGAGTTTTATTAGAATCCCACAGCTGCCACCAACTGCAATTGTCAGCTTCCTAACCCACGTAAGAAGTTAACACAGGTTTGATATATTGAGTAATTTATTGAGCATATTGAGTCTTGTGTACATCAAGGAAAGTCTGAAAGACTGTGCAGAGGGCATTCCCCCACAGACCTTATACACATTTACAAAGCCATAAGTTAACATTAGCTTACCCGGGACCTTTCTCTTCTGGAGTCCCCGGTGGTGCCACTGGGGGATATTAATGACACGATTTGTGTCAAAATGGAAGTGGGGCTTAATGATGTGTCACAAAAGTGGTCGGGAAGTGGGAGGACTTGGGTGGGGAAGGAGGAGAAGTGGGTGGAGAGTGAGAAGAACAGACCGAGAAGGAGCAAATCAGCCTCTGCCCCGGAGACCCGGTAATTAGAAGTCAAAAGAGGAGTCTCTGGGGCAAACCCAGAGAGTTCCCAACTATGCTTATAGCCCTTAGGGTCTTAGTCATCAAGGTATAGAAGTGCAATTCTGGATCAAACCATATGCACCATAAGTATACCGGATCTACCACAGAGACTCCGGTTTTTGCAGTGAATTACCGGGTCTCTGGGGGCAGGTTGATTCTCCGGTGATGGGGAGTTTCCTATGATACATATGTATCAGCTATGTAAGTATTTATGTATACTATACGTATGGATCAGATACATGTATGTATGTATAATGTACATACGTATCAGATATGTATCAGATCTGGTAAATAAGATATGTATGTATGTATCAGACATGTATGTATCAGATATGTATCAGATCTGTTATATCAGATATGTATGTATCAGACATGTATGTATCAGATATGTATGTATGTATGTACCAGACATGTATGTATATATGTACGTATGTATATTTTTATTGATATAGTCCTAACAGGAGTACTTAGCACTATACAGATCACATTTAGTATAGAGGGGATACAATAAGTGCAGTGATTAAGTGGTTATATAGACAATCATAAGGGGAACACTAGGTGAGCCTACAGTAAGATAGGAGGTCCCTGCCCTGAAGAGCTTACAATCTAAGTATAGGATGTGTGACATACAGATACAATCAGGAAGAGGAGGAAGTGCAATTTGTGACAGTTCTGAGATATGATTTACATATTACATATTACGGTGGTGCTACATTTAAAGGGTGTTCTTTTAGGTTAGATACTAACATTTCCACTCCCTTCCAGTCAGTACAGGCCTGTTTGAATAAACTGATATATAAATAGTGCTATATATCTCATTATCTATAGCTGTAACCCTTTGAGTCTCACAGAGGTATCCAGCACATAGCTATAATGAATGGCTCTCCTAAGTATAAGCGAATTTGAAAGTCTTTTTAAAATCACCCAAGTCATTGTAAAGTGTTACTGCCACTTTAAAGACAGGAGTCTAAAATCCATGTTGCTTTTATATGAAAGAGCACGTAACAATACATATACATGAGTACGTTTCCACACTTCCACACAGTTTATTATTCAGCATTAATTTTGCCTCATGGTACCTGCGTGTTTGACAATGACAGGTCTGATAATAATGAAAAGAACACTATCAATTAATTGCATGTGTGTTTTACCCATTAAATGTAATGACTTTCACTGGATGTATGTAATGGCCTCTGCTACCTGTGTTAAATACACTGACCTCCAGTTGACGCGCTCATCAATCCAATGAGCTACCTAGCCACAACAGCAGAACGCTAACAAAGACGTGGTACTTCCAGCTCATGGTTCCTCTTATATTTTGCAAAAACGATGCAGTCAATTTCTGTTTAAAGGGATAGTAATACTTCGTTTTATTTTTATTTTATTTTGTAGGCATTAAAAAAACATGAAGAACGATATAAGTCTTATCTCTCAAACTTTTATGGTTTAAGAGATATTCACAAGCAAAGTATCCCCCCCCCCGTTCAGCCAGATCAGAAGGGAGGTGCCCAGGTAGACTGCAGAGAGGGACAATCTTCAATTAAGATAAGGGAAAAACCTGAAAAACTTGTCAAGGGGGGCAGGACTTTCATTGTTCTCATACAAAGAAGATTGTCCCCTGCTGTTATCTGTCTGGTCTTACAACTAGATTCCACATCTGAGAAGAGATGGCTTACACTAAGTAAAAGGGGCGGGAGGGGATAGTTTGCTTGTGAATATCTCTCAAACCATAAAGGTTTGAGAGATAAGACTTATATCATTCTTCGTGTTTTTTTAATGCCTACAAAATAAAATAAAGATAAAATTAAGTATTACTATCCCTTTAAAGGGACGTTAACTGAGTGGAGAAGTGATGTGCATTATCCCTTACAACTGCTGCCCCTCGGTGTGTCTGCCACAGATGCAAGAACATGCCTGGTGAGACAGACAGACTTACTGACAGAAAAACAGAAAGACAGACATACAGATAGATAGATAGATAGATAGATAGATAGATAGATAGACTGATAGTTAGGCAGACAGGTGAGATAGACAGACTTACTGACAGATAAGCAGATAGGCAGACAGACAGGTAACAAAGTAATCTAATTCACTCCCCTCTCCACTCTGCCTATACACTTGCATGTTCCTGCCATGTAATGACTGACTAAAGACACCAACTGGGAAGTGATTTGGGCAGGGTGGCGAGGGCAAAGCCCCAGTTGCCCTGTCCAATTCACATACAAGTACCTTCACCCCCTCCATCACTTATGTGCTCTACATTCCTTGCTTGACAGCACAGTCCCCTGGTCTTGTCCTCCTGTGTTCTCATATCACTGAACAGCGCACTGCCGCGTGCCCTCATGGTGTTAATATGTTCAGTGCCAGGAGTCTCCAGCTCATTGTGTTGGGTACTTCTCTGGCACTCACAGGGTTTATGGTGTCCTGTCTAAGAACTGATGAGTTCTCTCCCCAGTAATACTATTCCTGCACCAGATGGAGTCTGTTTGAGTCTGTCCGATAGTAAACTGTTATTTCTAGTGGAGAGGCATGGAGTGAGGAGCTGGTAATGAAGGGTGTGTGTGTGTGTGTGTGGGGGTGAATGATTTGGTCAGGGCAATGGGGGGAGTCACATATTACTTCTCTGCACTGCTTGTGCGGGAACCTGTTCTTGCCCAGAAGATATCTGACAAAAGGCATCAGTGGGTTTCCGTACAGGCAGAGTGAAGAAGGGATTTGCATCATTCCTCCCGACTGCTGGGTGTGTCTGGAGCGGATGCAGGAAGACACCATGTGATTTACATTTTTATATACATATACATCACGTCTTTATCTTTTTCGTGTCACCATGGCCTGTACATTGCAGAATGCTTGGGCAACAAAATATCTAAAGCCTTTAACCCTTTGAGTGCCAGAGGGGTACAGAACGCATTGCTTAGCAAAGCGTTCCATACTCCTCTGGCACTCAAAGGGTTAATTAAGGGTGGCCAACTTAGGGCCCTCCTGTTGTTGGACTACAATAATCCTTCTCCTCATCTGCCCATTGAGATATTTGCTACCCCTTTGCCATTCAAAGAGTTAAGAATATAATTCCAGTATTTTTATTTGTATCCCCCTATGGTGAATACGACTGGTTTGATCCAACATTACTCCATTTACTTAGTACATCGGCCTCAGTATGAAGGATCCAAGGGAATAATATTACATGTGGGTGTACTATTTGGATTCCTAAGTGGATATTACCAGTGCGCAATATCATGCTTTCACCTACATTCATTGAGTTGATTATGATATTATATTTTTCACCTCTGTGTAGAGTTGCCATCATAAAACGCTAAGAATTAATGGAATTGAACTGGTCGCTATGCAACATGGTGACATTTACCGTGATATAAACACCAACATGAATGGAAGTAAACATAAATATTTAAGTGAAATGTATTTAAAGCTGTGCTGCTTTTGACAAAACTGCTAAATTATTGTAAAAAGCACACTCTGTCGTAAAAAATGTATGGTGGATTTAGATTTATAAATAAATTAATGTGCGGAAAGTGACAGTGACTTAAATTACAATTTGGCGGAAAAAAAAAAAATATACAGAAAAAAGCAGTAATTCAAGTCCACATGAACCGAGCATTTTCGATGCACTAGGGAGCCTTCATCAGCTCTATAGTGGGCCAAAAACATTCGGTTCATGCGGACTTAAATTACAGTTTTTTCTTTCTGCAAACAATATGTGCCTGCAGGGGTTCGACCAGGCACAGTATAATTATATATTATTTGTATAGTATGTACACCAGCTATAGCATTATTTCTGCTATTTTTCGGAAGTGCCACTGCCACTTGTGTAATATATACAAGATTTAAAATAAAAAAAAAGGAACTCCGGCTGCTGGGATATTTTTTCATTCAAATTTTAATATGTCAGACTTTTTTTTAACGTTAAACTGTGATTCTCTATTGTGGACTTTGGGTGGAACTGCTCCTATCACTTACTATCGAGCCATCAATAACTCAAGCCCTCCCACAGAGTGCATTATAAAAAAATGTGCCTTTTGGACACCAGTTGGTGCTGCTGCTGCAGTTTGATTTTAATATAAGTTTTAACTGTGCTAACTTTTGAAAGAAAAATCCCCTAGAAGTGAGAGTAGCCTTGTTTTACTCAGCAGAAAAAAGCCCTGTCACCTATTTTTTGCAGGAGGCAGGCAGATAGAGTTTGAAGGGGTTTGAGCAAATAGAGGAGCCTGCCGATGGTCTGATTGTTATGAAGATTTGGAGAGGCAATAAAGAAGTCCATGTTGTCAACAGGTTAGTTAATGTGAGACGGTAATACAAGAGGCAGGCCTGCTGACTAGTCGATTAATGTTGGGGGGGGTGTCATATCACAGAGAAGCAGGTCTTGCCCATTTATGTGTGGTGTGTGTGTGTGTGTGTGTGTGTGTGTGGGATAAAGGCGAAGGCCTAGCACTAAAGGGGACCAGCTGAGCTTATTACATTTACATTTATTTTCCTTTTACCCAGGGCCCTCTCATTCCAGTGGTACCAACTCAGCCTCCTGTCCTAGGGTGACCACATTTCCGTTCTGCCATTCCAGGGCATGTGGTCACCCTAGTACCACAGCTGAGGCTCCCGATGGCGCTGACCATCTTTCTGAGGCTGACATAGTAAGATTTCCCAGTGGGAACTCTTACTCTGTGTCAGCCTCAGAAAGATGGTCAGCGCCGGTGGGAGCCTCAGCCACAGGTCTCACTTGCAGCACCAGCATACCTGCTCCATCCCAGCTGTCTTGCACGTACCAGTCCAGCCAGCCAATGAAATGTATTTGCTATATGGTCTGAGCCAGCCAATGAGGACCATATAGCAAATACATTTCATTGGCTGACTGGACTGGCACGTGTTGCTCAATTCCGGGACTGTTTGTTGTCCCGGTGGGGGGTGTGTGTGTGACCTGGAACGCGGGACACAGACCCCCAATAAGGGACAGTCCCGGGCATTCCGGGACGTGTGGTCACCCTATCCTGTCCCTGCCAGGTAAGTGCTTGCATGTATATTTGTGCTAGTTCCCAGGCATCTTCTCCTTCATCATCTGTCACTCATGTAATGGTGTACAGGCTGCTTGTTTCATGCAGTGATGTTATGTCCTGCTGGTGTGCTGCAATATGCTGATGGTCTCATATAATGGTGCCAGGTTCTGCTGGTCCCACTAATGATTTGAGCTCCATATTTTGCATAATCTGGAGGCTTACTTTGATGTGAACATTTTATCCTGGATAAAAGAGTATGTGAATGAGCAGAGAGGGCATTTGTGCAGTTTTCAGTTGGGAGCCCTCTTGCCTGAAATGGCCCTGACACAATGGAAATGCACTGAATTGGAGATCTCTCTAGACTTCAAAGGAATAATAGCCCAATGTATACCAATGGGAAGCTTTATTTCTCTCCTATGCAGATGGTTTACTGCAAAACGAGTCAGAAGGCTGACATCCACGAAGCTGGCACACCCAGGATTATAAGACAACTTTCAGTTAAAGCGGAACTATCACCCCAAATAAAGTCCCCCCCAATAATTATTCATATAGCGATAAGCGTAGAAATACTAGTACTTGATTGAGACAAACAGACAGGCATCAGCGCAGACATCTTGCCTTAGAGACATCTGAACACCTGCGCTGTCCGCCCCGGTCTCCTCTAGGAGGCGCTGCATGTTATCTTAAGATACAGAAGTGACTGGCTGCGCAGGCGCACAGATGTCTCTAAATCAAGAAGCCTGCCTGTCAGTCTCTGATCAAGTAGGATTTCTTAATAACGTGGTACTTATGATGGATAATACTAGTATTTCTAAGCGTATCGCTATATGAATAATTATTGGGGGGGGGACTTTATTTGTGGTGATAGTTTCGCTTTAAGCACAATAAAAAGTACATCGCTCCAATGATTAAGTCCTGTTTTGGACCATCACCGGTGAGTTAACATTAGAGTGATGCACTTTCTTTGGAGCTTATCCCTTTGAGTGCCAGAGGGGCACTCAATGCATTGCAAAGCAATGCGTTGCTTACCTCTCTGGCACTCAGAGGGTTAAATGAAAGTTAAGTCTGTTCTACCTGCAATGTACCGATATCATCCATTTGATTCTACAGTTTCAGTCTCAACTCGAGCGCACAATGAATGGAGTTGTGCTACGATCCATGTGATCTGAGGATTACTCCAGATTAACCCCAGATTTCTTTAAGGCATAAGGCCCTTTGCAGCCGTATTGTGCCACTGGGTGATTACTGTTGTTTAGTGGATAAAAAACACTTATGTTTTAGTAACTACAGTTTATATTGGTGTTGGCAGATTGCAGTCTAGGAATGGGTCCAGTTTTGTTAATTGAAACCATTCTCTTACACAAATATACACCCACTCGCCCACCACACAACAGATACCCATGCTAGACAGACACGGGAAAGACTGCTGAATTTTTAACCTCTTGGATGCTAAAGAGGTCTCTGGCATCCAAGAGGTTAATGAGAACATTTACTAGGTCATCCAGACAATTTAGGAGCAAACCAAGTGTACCATAGGGAGCAAATAAATGCCAATTAAATGGGTCTTTTAACCCCTTAAATACAAGAGATGCATTCAATGCGCCACTACGAGATAACTTATTCTCAAGTTAAAATAGCTTAAAGGGATAGTAATGTTTCATAATAAAAACAACTCTAATTAATCATCATAGTATTTGGACTTTGGAGAGTGTTATTTCAATTCTGTCAGAGTTCTAGTTCAAGAGTAATTCAATGACAAAGTATCCCCCTCCCGCCCCTTTTACTTATGTAACAACTTTATCCTTCAATTACACTTGAACCACAACTCTGACAGTATTGAAACAACACTCCATATGACTCAAATACTATGAAGATTAATTGGAGCTGCTGTTTTTGTGAAACATTACTATCCCTTTAAAATTGTTTGGCTTCTTGTTTTCTTTAATAAAAAACCAATTCTATAAAATGACCACTAGGTGGTGCTGTTTAATTAACCACCATGAAGAATGTATGCCAATTGACTCCAAACACTGAAATAGAAAGAGGAATTATTCTGAGCGATTGTAACTTTTGAATGAAGCATCACAAGTCAGAATCCTCATTTTCTTACCAGGAAAAGGCTACAAAATGTATATCTTCCTAAATACCGTAAGCCAGGTTTTTCTCAACCAGGGTGTCATGGCACTTTGGTGTGCCTCAGGCATGCACTTAGGGTGCCGCCACCTTCTATAAAGACTGACAAAAATATCAATGTTGAGTTTCAAGGGCATATTTCTGAGAATTCTTGTGCACTATATGTTTGGTTATGTTATTGAGTGTAACTGTATTTTTATATATTTGCACCATTCATTACACCTTAAACAAATGATATAAAAATGTTATGGGTGGCCGAAACATTCCACACTGAAAGTTTGAGAACCATTGCCGTAAGCATTACCAAATCTAAGCCCCATTTAAGTCAATGGAACTTTCGGAAGGATTATTAAAGGAGCAGTAAACTTTTTTATGAAAAAATATATATTGTAGGGATTTTCCTATTGAGTAAAATAAGGGTACTCCCACTGCAGAGAGATTTATATTTCCAGAGTTATTACAGTTTAAACCATGTTCTTTTTACATTAGCAGTGCCCTCTAGTGGTCAAATTCTAATTAGATTTACTGTTAGATTCTAATGGAGAGGAAAGTCAGAAAAGTCAGAGACATACAGTTCTCCATAGAGTGTGATGGAAACTGCCTGTCACTTCCTGTCAGTTAGAACAATCAGGAAGTAAACACAGTAAATTCACTTCCTGATTATTTGAACTGCTATAAATTTTGAACAAAGCATCTGATATCGATGGGAGTACCCTTGTTTTATTCAGCAGGAAATGCTCTATAAAATATGTGTTTTCATAAAAAAAAAGTTTACTGCTCCTTTAAAGCTGAACTTTCAGCTATATAATATTGCTCCCCAATACATTAGTAATATAGCAATAGGCAAAGTAATAATTGTACTATGGTGAATAAATCTACGTTACTGAAGTAATCCACCTTCTTCGGCAGACACCCAGCGTTGCCTTGTGTGCCACTCTGGCACTCAAAGGGTTAACAGAAGCTGTCTCTGTAAAGCAATGGGGACACAAATACAAAACAATAGAAAACAACATATTGTACTTTGTCTCTCTGATTTTTCTACTGTTGTGTCGATATTGTGTATATGTCTATTGTTCAATAAAGCTTTTATAAAAAAAAAAGAAGAAGAAGAAAACAGCATATTGTATGGATGGCATTTCATTGTGATTATTGATAAAACCCATTTGATATTTATCAAGTGATCAATCATGTTTCAATAAAGGGGAAATATGCCTTTGGGATAAGCACATTTTAATTTGTATAAAATAATTACTTCATAGAGAAGTCAGTTATATTTACTGTTGTTTTACATTTAAACTTTGCTGTAATTTACAAGTGAACTAGTTGAACAGCCCGTTACACGGGCCACAGTGCCACTGCTACTGCCACCCGGTCGTGGGGCAGTCACGCGCAGTAGAAACTGCCTGCGCCACGGCTGATACAGAGCTATCAGCCGCAGTGCGGGCAGTCTCTACTGCGCATGACTGCAGCACGTGCAGCAGTGTCTACTGCGCATGTCGCGGCATTACACACGTTTTAGCGAATTATTATATAGGAGGATGGGGACATTTATTTTATTACAAATATAAACTAGGCCTAGGGTTGCCACCTTTTCCTAAAAAAAATACCGGCCATAGCTGTGGGTCGGTGAGGGCGGAGTCACAAAAGGGAGGAGCTACAAAAGGGAGGAGCCACAAAAGGGGCAGAATGTTGCATGACCACTCTCAGACTAAGCAGTCTCTCTCTCTCTGACTAAGCACTCACTCTCTCAGACTAAGCACATACACACACTCTCTCTCAGACTAAGCACACATACTCTCTCTCAGACTAAGCACTCTCTCTCTCTCAGACTAAGCACTCACACACTCTCTCTCAGACTAAGCACTCACACACTCTCTCTCAGACTAAGCACTCACACACTCTCTCTCAGACTAAGCACTCACTCACTCTCTCTCAGACTAAGCACTCACTCACTCTCTCTCTCTCAGACTAAGCTCTCCCAGACCAGTGTGGTGAAGGATCCCCTACACACAAAGGTGATCAGACCTCACAGTTAAGCCTTTGAGGCCTAGATGGGAATGAAACACATTTCCAAACATTAACCTCTCTGGTTCCCAAGGAGGTTAATGCAGAATCCCTTTGTAATAATGTCATAAAGGCTGGCAGCTGCCCTAGAACCAAAGAAGAACCCACAAGAGTATTTCCTACTGAGTAAATACTTCTCTCCCCCTTGTGCCTCTCTCTCCCCCATGTACTTCTCTCTCTCCCCCTTGTGCCTCTCTCTCCCCCATGTACTTCTCTCTCTCCCCCATGTACTTCTCTCTCTCCCCCTTGTGCCTCTCTCTCCCCCATGTACTTCTCTCTCTCCCCCTTGTGCCTCTTTCACCCCATGTACGTCTCTCACTCCCCCTTGTGTCTCTTTCACACCATGTACTTCTCTCCCCCTTGTGCCTCTCTCTCCCCCATGTACTTCTCTCTCTACCCCTTGTGCCTCTCTCCCCCCCATGTACTTCTCTCTCTCCCCCTTGTGCCTCTCTCCCCCCCATGTACTTCTCTCTCTCTCCCCCTTTTGCCTCTTTCACCCCCATGTACTTCTCTCTCTCTCCCCCTTTTGCCTCTTTCACACCCATGTACTTCTCTCTCTCTCTCTCTCTCTCTCTCCCCCTTTTGCCTCTTTCACCCCCATGTACTTCTCTCTCTCTCTCCCCCTTTTGCCTCTTTCTCCCCATGTACTTCTCTCTCTCTCCCCCTTTTGCCTCTTTCACCCCCATGTACTTCTCTCTCTCTCTCTCTCTCCCCCTTTTGCCTCTTTCTCCCCATGTACTTCTCTCTCTCTCCCCCTTTTGCCTCTTTCACCCCCATGTACTTCACTCTAGCTCCCCCTTGTGCCTCTTTCACCCCCATGTACTTCTCTCTCCCCTTGTGCCTCTCTCCCCCGTGTACTTCTCTCTTTCTCTCCCCCTTGTGCCTCTCTCTCTCTCTCCCGTACCTCTTTTTCACTTTCCTGCACTGCCGACATCCGGAGCGCAACCACTCCAAACGCGAAGACGCCGCATGAAGTGTGCAGGGGTTTTCTTCCTCTGTCTGGGTGCCAGTTTTAAACTGGCCTCAGAACAGAGGAAGAAAATACCTGCACGCTCCACGCGGCGTCTCCGCATTTGGAGTGGTTGCGCTCCGGATGTCAGCAGTGCAGGAAGTAAGACAGCAGTATCCGGCGGCTGTGGGGCTGCACAACTAATCGGTGCTCAACGAATCGATTAGTTGTTGCAGCCCTAGTCGGCAACATCATTAAAGGCTGCCAAAGTAGTCTGGGAAGCGGGGCAAAGCAGTAATACCGGCTTTTCAATGGCCGGTATAGAGGTTATACCGGCACCGGCTCAGCAGTGCTAATTACCGGCTGTGCCGGTAAAATACCGGCCGGGTGGCAACCCTAACTAGGCCCTTTAGAATCACCAACAGGGATGGACACAGTCATAAAGAGATCCCCACCCTTTTGAATAATTGATGGGGATGAGAGAGCCATAGAAAACCCAGCTCTTTAACCCCTTAATGAAACCCGATCCACAGTGCATTTTTTTTATTGGATTCTGGGGTAGCGAGTGAAGTGCAGCGGACCCAGAAATCCATGACGTGACAGGAACATCACAGGTTCATAAGTGCCGGACCGCCTTGAAGGTCCTGACACGTCATACCATAGATTATAGGTAGTTAAGGGGTTAAAATCATGGACAGGGCTGCATACAGTCACAGAGAAAGGGAGCATAGCCCTTTACAGTTATGGACAGGGCTTGATACAGCCATAGAGAGAGGGAGCGTAGTCCTTTACTATTGTGGATAGGGCTTTATACAGCCATAGAGAGAGGGAGCGTAGTCCTTTACAATCATGGACAGGGCTTGATACAGCCATAGAGACAGATAGCGTAGCCCTTTACATTCAGGGACAGGGCTTGATACAGCCATAGAGAGAGGGAGCGTAGCCCTTTACAATCATGGACAAGGCTTGATACAGCCATAGAGACAGATAGCGTAGCCCTTTACAATCATGGACAGGGCTTGATACAGCCATAGAGAGAGATAGTGTAGCCCTTTACAATCATGGACAGGGCTTGATACAGCCATAGAGAGAGAGAGTGTAGCCCTTTACAATCATGGACAGGGCTTGATACAGCCATAGAGAGAGATAGTGTAGCCCTTTACAATCATGGACAGGGCTTGATACAGCCATAGAGAGAGAGAGTGTAGCCCTTTACAATCAGGGACAGGGCTTGATACAGCCATAGAGAGAGATAGTGTAGCCCTTTACAATCATGGACAAGGCTTGATACAGCCATAGAGAGAGAGAGTGTAGCCCTTTACAATCATGGACAGGGCTTGATACAGCCATAGAGAGAGATAGTGTAGCCCTTTACAATCATGGACAGGGCTTGATACAGCCATAGAGAGAGAGAGTGTAGCCCTTTACAATCATGGACAGGGCTTGATACAGCCATAGAGACAGATAGTGTAGCCCTTTACAATCATGGACAGGGCTTGATACAGCCATAGAGAGAGATAGTGTAGCCCTTTACAATCATGGACAAGGCTTGATACAGCCATAGAGAGAGATAGTGTAGCCCTTTACAATCATGGACAGGGCTTGATACAGCCATAGAGAGAGAGAGTGTAGCCCTTTACAATCATGGACAGGGCTTGATACAGCCATAGAGAGAGATAGTGTAGCCCTTTACAATCATGGACAGGGCTTGATACAGCCATAGAGAGAGAGAGTGTAGCCCTTTACAATCAGGGACAGGGCTTGATACAGCCATAGAGAGAGATAGTGTAGCCCTTTACAATCATGGACAAGGCTTGATACAGCCATAGAGAGAGAGAGTGTAGCCCTTTACAATCAGGGACAGGGCTTGATACAGCCATAGAGAGAGAGTGTAGCCCTTTACAATCATGGACAGGGCTTGATACAGCCATAGAGAGAGATAGTGTAGCCCTTTACAATCACGGACAGGGCTTGATACAGCCATAAAATGAGGGAATCCCGCCCTTTAGAATCATGGGAAGGGCTGGATAGAACCATAGAAAATCTTGCCCTTTAGAATCATGGAGGGAGCTGGCTAGAGCCATACGGAACTTCACCCTTTAGAATCATGGATGGGGCTGGATAGAGTCATAGAGAGAGAGAGAGAGAGAGAAAGAGTTTTACCTTTTAAAATCATGGGTAGAACTAGAGAGAGTGAAAGTGAGAGCATCCAGACCTTTATATAAATGGAAGGGCTGTGTTCTGTCTTCATACACGTTCATACTGTGTGTACTCTGACATTCAGCTTGACCATTCCTGAGTTCCAAATAAGAAGACTGTTTTCTGTAATCTAACTTGTTTATTGGTCATAAAGTTGTGAAATGTTGAACAAGATGGACGATTGGAAAACAGGAGTTGATGTGAAACACAGGAGTAGATTGTGTATATGTTTAAGAAAGATTATTGTATTGTGAGCCTTTGCAAGGCATCCTGGGTAGAAGAAGCCCAGTACAGAGTTTTAAGCCCACAGGACAGCAGCAGTCCAACTGTTCTGTGCATTTCTCCTTCTAAACTTCCACCATCCTTTAGAAAAGCATATCTGGTAAGCTGTCTATCATTGTTTGGGGACACTATGCAATCAGTGCTGCTTAGTTGCTTTAATACTCAGGGAGGTAGTGTCAGTTGCTAGTCAGCATCTTATGTCTAGGCAGCCATCTTAGCATGTGCCTCCATGTATGTTAGCTAGCTATGCAATGTTATGTGTAGCAGTCATTCTGTTATGTAATGTAATATACATGCAGTTCATGTACTTATGTATGTCATTTGTATTTTATAGTTTTACCATATACACAATCTACTCCTGTGTTTCACATCAACTCCTGTTTTCCAATCGTCCATCTTGTTCAACATTTCACAACTTTATGACCAATAAACAAGTTAGATTACAGAAAACAGTCTTCTTATTTGGAACTCAGGAATGGTCAAGCTGAATGTCAGAGTACACACAGTATGAACGTGTATGAAGACAGAACAGTAAAACAGATATGCTTTTCTAAAGGATGGTGGAAGTTTAGAAGGAGAAATGCACAGAACAGTTGGACTGCTGCTGTCCTGTGGGCTTAAAACTCTGTACTGGGCTTCTTCTACCCAGGATGCCTTGCAAAGGCTCACAATACAATAATCTTTCTTAAACATATACACAATCTACTCCTGTGTTTCACATCAACTCCTGTTTTCCAATCGTCCATCTTGTTCAACATTTCACAACTTTATGACCAATAAACAAGTTAGATTACAGAAAACAGTCTTCTTATTTGGAACTCAGGAATGGTCAAGCTGAATGTCAGAGTACACACAGTATGAACGTGTATGAAGACAGAACAGTAAAACAGATGCTAGTCGCAAGCGACAGTGGATTTGACTAAACGGAGCCGCCATCTTACATGTGGTACTGCGTACAAGATGGCAGCGGCTGCCATACAGTCATAAGAAGCGAGAGTGCAACCCCAGCAAGCGCAGCACAATCCAAACCACGCCAAAGTCCGTTCCTACCTAGACTGAGTCTGCACAGAGACATTAAGCGACCAACAACCGGCACACAATGTCCGCTAGCCAGGCATCATCACTCAGGACACGGTCACGTGTGAGCCGCTCTAGCAAGTCTTCAATAAAAGAAATGGCTGCTCTCGCTCGTGCAGAAGCTGAGGCTGCAAAAGTAAAGTCTTCCTTTGCTGCACAAGAGATGCAACTTAAGAAAGAAAAGGCCTGCCTGCAAGCTTCACTGGAAAAACTCACCGCAGAGAAAGAAGCGGCAGCTGCAATAGCCAAAGCAGAGGTCCTAGAAGCCATGGAGTTTCCCGAATCCGAAAAACACAGCCAAGTACTTGGACTAGACTTAGATCAACAGGATCCAGCACAGCGCGTCTCAGAATATGTCCATCAACATCCCAAGACAGAAGTAGACTGTGATCCAGCATATCAACCAACTGTTACAGAGTATCAAAGACCCCACTTTGAACCACAGCACCTCGACCAGGACGGTATACGACAAAGCAACGCTGACCACAACTATTGCCCTGCAGAACAAAAGCTACCATCTTCGCTTCGACTTAAAGGGACACCCTTCGCATCAGATCGGTATTATACAGACTTCCCTAAGCCAGAAACACCTAAAAGGTATGGTGATACACCACACACGCATCACAACAATTGCACACCAAGTAGTATCGGTGCTAACCAGGCCGCCACAGACTTTGCTAAGTTCTTTGCTAAACGGGAGCTGGTTACCAAGGGACTTATAAAGTTCACCGATCACCCCGAGAACTACAGGGCATGGCGAGCCTCGTTCCAGAATGCCATAAGGGACTTAGACCTTTCCAGTAGCGAGGAGTTAGATCTCTTGGTAAAGTGTCTTGGAAGTGAGTCTGCTGAACACGCCAAAAGAATAAGAGACATTAACATAAACTATCCGAGCAGAGGCTTAAAGATGGTGTGGGAAAGACTTGATGAGTGTTATGGGTCAATAGAAGCCATTGAAAATGCTTTGTATAAGAGACTTGATAACAGCGGAGCCTTGGTTTGCTCTGGGACTTAAAGGCAGACACATTCACCTTCCAAATTAGCAAAGAAGAAAAGCAATTCACTCGAAGAGGAGTTCTGTCCACCATAAACAGCTTATATGATCCTCTGGGATTCGTAGCACCTGTTACCATTCAAGGTAAAATGATGCTAAGGGACTTCACCACAGAGATGTCTGATTGGGATGATCCACTTCCCATGGAGAAAAAAGACCTGTGGACAGGTTGGAAGAAGTCTCTTGAAGCCTTGTCCAGCCTTCATGTGGCACGACAGTATGCTCCCATGCCATCAACTGAAGTCAAGATGCAAAGACTGCATATCTTCTGCGACGCTTCAGTCAAGGCAATCGCGGCCATAGCATACCTAAAGACCATAGACGTCAAAGAGCAATGCCATGTGGGTTTTGTTATGAGTCGGACTAAATTAGCGCCACTACGTGAACACACGATACCCAGACTGGAACTCTGCGCTGCTGTGCTTGCAGTGGAGTTGGCTGAACTTATAACATCAGGAATGAATCTGGATATCAAGGATGTGGAGTTCCACACAGACAGCAAGGTAGTCCTAGGATATATCTGCAACGAAACAAGACGCTTCTATGTCTACGTAAGCAATCGGGTGCTAAGGATCAGGAGATCCACTTGTCCTAAGCAGTGGCACTACGTGTCCACACAACATAATCCGGCGGACCACGCAACTAGATCCATCGCAGCAAGCCACCTTAAGGACATAACATGGTTCACAGGACCTGCGTTCCTGTACCGTCCAACGTCCTGCAGCGTCGAATCAGACTCATTTGAATTGGTAGACCCAGAAGCAGATGAAGATATCCGACCTGAAATATCTGTTCTACATACAATGACTTCAGACCAACAGCTCAAATCTCATCGGTTTGACAGGTTCTCCACCTGGATGTCGCTTGTTCGTGCTATAGCCTGTTTAACCCATGTAGTTCAGTCTTACAAGTCGACATTACCAATAAGTCAAAAGCCCTGCGAAGGTTGGCATCACTGCAGACACGCCTTTACTGCTACTAATCTAGAAAATTCCAAGAACCTGATCATTCGCACAATACAACGAGAATGTTATGCCAAAGAAATAGACTACCTTAGCAAAGGCCTAACAGTCTCCAAAGATAGCGCTTTGAAGAAGCTTGATCCCATCATTGATGCGAAAGGGTTACTAAGAATAGGAGGCCGTCTTCAAGAAGCTAAAATTGAATTCCCGGAGAAACATCCTATAATAATTCCAGGACATCATCACGTCACGACTCTGCTTGTGCGACACCACCATGAACAAGTGAAACATCAAGGCCGATTGTTTACCGAAGGGAATCTACGGGCTGCAGGAATATCGATAGTTGGAGCTAAGAGATGTGAGTGCAAGCTATTCCTCCGGCCGGTAGCAGAACTTGTTTTGTTGTTTTCACCTGAGAGACCCAATAGTGGCATCGGATGACGCCAGACGGGGAGTGTTCTGCCCAGCAGGGCTGTTAGTATCCTTGTAACTCAAGTTTTGTCTATTTTTATATCATTAAACTCATTTGTGATGTTTAGCACCATCTACTGGTATAAAGTTGTATTGCACCTTGTGTATTTGTTTAAGAAAGATTATTGTATTGTGAGCCTTTGCAAGGCATCCTGGGTAGAAGAAGCCCAGTACAGAGTTTTAAGCCCACAGGACAGCAGCAGTCCAACTGTTCTGTGCATTTCTCCTTCTAAACTTCCACCATCCTTTAGAAAAGCATATCTGGTAAGCTGTCTATCATTGTTTGGGGACACTATGCAATCAGTGCTGCTTAGTTGCTTTAATACTCAGGGAGGTAGTGTCAGTTGCTAGTCAGCATCTTATGTCTAGGCAGCCATCTTAGCATGTGCCTCCATGTATGTTAGCTAGCTATGCAATGTTATGTGTAGCAGTCATTCTGTTATGTAATGTAATATACATGCAGTTCATGTACTTATGTATGTCATTTGTATTTTATAGTTTTACCATATACACAATCTACTCCTGTGTTTCACATCAACTCCTGTTTTCCAATCGTCCATCTTGTTCAACATTTCACAACTTTATGACCAATAAACAAGTTAGATTACAGAAAACAGTCTTCTTATTTGGAACTCAGGAATGGTCAAGCTGAATGTCAGAGTACACACAGTATGAACGTGTATGAAGACAGAACAGGCTGGTTAGAGTCAGAGAGAGACCTGTTGTTTGGGATCATGGATGGGGCTGACTAGAGCTATAGAGAGCCCCACCCTTTACAATCATGGATGGGATGGATATAGCCATAGAGAATCCCACCCTTTAGAATCATGGACCTGGCTGGATATAGCCATAAAGAGACAGCTTTGCCCTTTAGAATTATTATAATTATTATTATAATTGTGAACACAAAATGAATTGGAGGGGCCTCTGGGTTGCTTCATGTTGTTTGTCTGATTAACCTCTCTGTGTGTGTGTGTGTAGTTTTGCTCTCATGCTCTGACCGCAGCTGCTGAATTAACAATGTTTCTTTGCTTGTGATTATACATCCTGTTATTCACAGATAAAATTGTTTTCAAAATAACTAACTTCTAGGCAACTGTGGTAATCTGATGAATTAGGGGATTTCTGCTAACTTGTTTTTAATATAATTTAATAGGCTAAGTGGTAATGGTGCATAATCTTACCGGAAGCCATCATTAGGAGATATTTGGTATTCTGCTAGAAAGCAATGTTCACACTTGTGCACTCTCCAGATTTCCCCGGGAGACTCCGAGTTGTACACTTACACTGGCGGCAGACACTGATTCTCCGATGGTGGAGAGTTTCTCATGAAACTCTGCCCACTTCTGCTCCTTCCCAGCCTGTTCCTCCCATTTCCCTCCCACTTCTCCTCCTTCCCCACCCAGTTCCTCCCACTTCCTGACAACTTTTGTGACACATCAGTAAGCCCCGCCCCCACTCCTATGTAAGCATCATTTATATCCCCCGGGGACCCCAAAAAACAAAGGTCCCAGGTTAGCTCTTTGTAAGTGTATATAAGGTCTGTGGGGGAATGCCATCTGCAAAGTCTTCCAGACTTTCCTTGATGTACACAAGTATCTATAAGCTAAATAAATTACTCAGTATATCAAACCTGTGTTGACTTCGAACATGGGTGAAGAAGTGACAGTCACAGTTGGTGGCAGCTGTGGGAATTCAACATCTTGGACAACTGGAGGACAAAGCATAGAAGTCTCCCGCAAAGGACACGCAAATGGACCAGTCACTGTATAAGGTAAGGCACCTTTTTAAATATCTATAGTTTAATTATTTGAGTGTGTTAGGCGGAGGGATGACGTCTGCCTGACTCTATTCCGGGTGACGGAATCCCTTAATGAAGTCTCTTCCCCGCTAGTATTAAAAGGGTTTTAATGCCCCATTAAATGAATGGGATTTTTAATATTTATTTTATTTGCGCCCTACGGTGCAGTTCTGTTGCTGCAGAATTGCTACTCTCTAACTTTCTGCCCTATGAAACATCGATGTTTAATGCGTATATCCGTTCCACTGACTAAAATAGGCTATACCAGCAAAAAGCTGTTGAACTGAACTTGAGCATTTCTGTGGTTGGGTTATAGGTGATAGTACAGGAAGTGATAGTGCAGGATTATCTGTAGATGGTTTGAAATGAGGTAACAGCCTTTCAGAACACAAGGGCACTGGGTTTGAATCTTAACCTTTTCAGCACCAGAGGTGTACCCAATGCATTGCTTGGCAATGTGTTGTGTAGCCCTCTGGCACTCAAAGGGTTAATAAAGTAACCAGTTTGGCTCTTGTCTCTTATTACAAACAACACAAACAAAAAGAACCAAATGCTTTACACATGCATTACAAAGCACATTTATGATTATATTTTAGAGATCTAAAATAAAATAAATTATTTTTACAGATGCTAGCCAACATTTAAAGTGATTTCAACCGGTTTCATTTTGAGGTGTTAGTATTCATTTCATGATGTAATCCAAGGGTATATATTTCCCCTTTAAATAAGATATACTTTTCAGGTTTAATAAAATAAGATGTGGAGGGCTAGAGAGATAACAGCTAATGTGCTCTTGTACCAGCTCCCTGCACACACACTCTGAAACCTTCTGAGAAAATGTTCATTTAAGAGAATTGTTCGGGTGGAACTGCTATCCCAATTTCATGCTTCCAGAGAATTACTAACCAGGAAATTGCAAGGATTACAAGGGGGGTGTTAATATGAAACTGGCATAATAAAGAAAGTGTCTATAAAATTGTTGCAGGGAAACATAAATATATATATATATATATATATATATATATATATATATATATAAAAGTTTAGTGATGGTGTTGTCCACTTTTTTTTCTATTGATTTTGTATGTAAATGTATTGATTGAGGTCTCTTAGTGAATGTCATGTGATGGTGCAAAGTGAAAAGGAGCAGAGGTGCTAGTGGAATGAGGAGTTGAAGGCCAATGTAATAATGTGACAGTAAAGAGGAGGATTCTGTGCCAGTTGTAGGGTCTAGTACTGTGCGGAGTGAAGAGAATGTCTAAATGCACACGGTCACACACATCACAATGCTCAAAGCAGGGCAGTGATGTTGGCATTCAGTGAGATAGTGTCTCATTCTGGGATTCGTGGAAGCTAATTTTAGAAATGGCCGAGAACTATTGGAGCGTGTTTGCCACTTTGCCTCCCCATTGCCATCTCCCTCCCTTTTCCCTTCTTTGTCTCCCCATTCCCTCTCTCTTCCTTTCCCTTCTTTGTCTCCCCATTCCCTCTCTCTACTAAAATGGTGACTGGTTTACAGGAAAAGAAATCTCAGGATAGACTAAAGGATCTGAACATGTATAGTTTGGAGGAGAGAAGAGAGAGAGGGGGGATATGATGGAAACATTCAAATACATGAAGGGATTCAACAAAGTGCAGGATGGAAGTACATTTCAAACCAGTAAAAATGTCAGGGCAAGAGACCATAGTGTAAAACTAGAGGGACACAGGTTTAGATGTAATGTAAGAAAGTTTTACTTCACTGAGAGGATAGTAGATAAGTGGAATAGCCTACCAGCAGAAGTTGTAGAGGTTAATACAGTGACAGAATTTAAGCATGCATGGGATAGGCATAAGGCTGTCCTGAACAGAAGACAAGACCAAGGACCAAATAAGGTTTGAAGTTTTTACTGTAGGAAAATGGGCGACTAGATGGGCCGAATGGTCCTTATCTGTCATCAAATTCTGTTTCTATGTTTCTCTCCCTTTCCCTTCTTCGTCTCCCCATTTCCATCTCCCTCCCTTTCTCTTCTTTGTCTCCCCATTCCCTCTCTCTCCCTTTCCCTTCTTTGTCTCCCCATTCCCTCTCTCTCCCTTTCCCTTCTTTGTCTCCCCATTTCCCTCCTCTTCCCATCTTGTGTTTTGCCTCCTTTTCTCCAGTTTGCCTCTTGCCCCCTTTTTGCTGTTTTGTGTGTCTCCTCCTTGTCACCCCTCTGCCTCTTGGCCTCTCCCACCTTCCCTTTCACTGCACCTCTTCCAACCTCCCACCTTTTCTTTCACCGCGCCTCTTCCAACCTTCCACCTTTTCTTTCACCGCGCCTCTTCCAACCTTCCACCTTCCCTGCTGCACTGAAAGGGAAGGTGGGAGGGTGATAGAGCTACGGTGAAAGGGATTGTGGGAGGGTGATAGAGCTACGGTGAAAGGGATGGTGGGAGGGTGGAAGAGCTGCTGTGAAAGGGAAGGTGGGAGGGTGGAAGAGCTGCTGTGAAAGTCACAGTCTGATCTCCTAAATACAGGGACACCAGGGTGATACACTTATATACACGCCACACAGTCTGATCTCCTAAATACAGGGACACCAGGGCGATACACTTATATATACACACCACACAGTCTGATCTCCTAAACACAGGGACATCAGGGTGATACACTTATATACATGCCACACAGTCTGATCTCCTAAATACAGGGACACCAGGGTGATGATACACTTATATACACACCACACAGTCTGATCTCCTAAACACAGGGACACCAGGGTGATACACTTCGATATACACACCACACAGTCTGATCTCCTAAACACAGGGACACCAGGGTGATACACATATACACACCACACGGTCTGATCTCCTAAACACAGGGACACCAGGGTGATACACTTATATACACATCACACAGTCTGATCTCCTAAACACAGGAACACCAGGGTGATACACTTATATACACACCACACAGTCTGATCTCCTAAACACAGGGACACCAGGGTGATACACTTCGATATACACACCACACAGTCTGATCTCCTAAACATAGGGACACCAGGGTGATACACATATACACACCACACGGTCTGATCTCCTAAACACAGGGACACCAGGGTGATACACTTATATACACATCACACAGTCTGATCTCCTAAACACAGGAACACCAGGGTGATACACTTATATACACACCACACAGTCTGATCTCCTAAACACAGGGACACCAGGGTGATACACTTATATACACACCACACAGTCTGATCTCCTAAACACAGGGACATCAGGATGATACACATATACACACCACACGGTCTGATCTCCTAAACACAGGGACATCAGGGTGATAAACATATACACACCACACGGTCTGATCTCCTAAATACAGGGACATCAGGGTGATACACATATACACACCATACAGTCTGATCTCCTAAACACAGGAACATCAGGGTGATACACATATACACACCACACGGTCTGATCTCCTAAACACAGGGACACCAGGGTGATACACTTATATACACATCACACAGTCTGATCTCCTAAACACAGGGACACCAGGGTGATACACTTATATATACACACCACACAGTCTGATCTCCTAAACACAGGGACACCAGAGTGATACACTTATATACACACCACACAGTCTGATCTCCTAAACACAGGGACACCAGGGTGATACACTTATATACATACCACACAGTCTGATCTCCTAAACAGAGGGACATCAGGGTGGGAAAGAAGGACAAAGAGATTTAGGTCTCAAAGTAGATCTGTCCCTCCTAAAGCAGGACACTTGGGCATTATGAACCATCTTAAGCGGAACACTTATGAGGTATGGAGCCCTAATATCTCATAAATAAGGACACCTAGGAGGTATAGAGCCCTAATATCTCCTAAAGAAGGACACTTGGGAGGTATAGAGCCCTAGTATCTCCTAAAGAGGGACACGTGGGAGGTATAGAGCCCTAATATCTCCTAAAGAGGGACACTTGGGTGGTATGCTTTTTGTAGATACATTCGCATTGTCTTGATGTGAGTGCAGACAAGTGCTAATGCCAAACCATTTTCTGGACACCCCTCCAGTACTAAAGTGGTTACACCCCCATTTGAATTGGTGAGGCGTTTTGGAAATGTTTAATTGTGTCCTATGGTGTAATTGCTTTAGCTTTCTGCATAAGGCCCATAATGATTATTTTTTACTGCTAATTTAGTAAGGACTGAAGCCAATCGACTGCACCACAGGGAAGGAATAAAAATGTCCATTGGTTTAAATGGGGCTTTTAACCCTTTGAATGATAGAAAGGTCTCCAACGCATTGCGAAGCAATGCGTTGGAGACCTTTTGAGCATTCAAGGGGTTAAAAGCCCCATTTAAATCGATGGAAGGGTGTGAATTGGTACATATCCACAAGGCTGCTGCTGTTTTGTTCCAGAATTGCTCATCCTTTTCTTTCTGCGTATGGCAAATATTGACTGTTTTTGTCACAGTCAGTAGATGTCACTGCAAGTCAGACACAGACCGGGGAACGCAAAGCAAAGTGGAACACCTTGCTGTAGGATTCAGAATTCTCCAGCCATTGCACACGGTCATCTCCTAATTAATGCTAACTTCCATTATCTGTAGTTTGTTACCAAGCGTACATCGGGTATGGCGTAAATAAGACTACAAGCTGTGCTTCGCTGTCTGTTATGAATTTCAATCTCTTTATTTCTACTAACACATTTCTAGCCATGCTGGGAGGAAGCGAGGACACAAGGGGAATACAATGGCAGACTCTTTTGTTGAAAGTGGAGAAAAACATTGGATTGTCTCAGCTGCATGGATTAATAGTGAAAATGAGCCAACCAGCTGAATTATAACAGCCAACAACCTCTGAATGACCTTTACAGGTTCATTTTACAATACAGGAAAATAGGGATGTATTCGTGTGCATGAATCACAGGAACAGTTCATAGCAATATATACTGTACATGATAAACTGGATTTCATTTCATTAATTCTTATTATAGCCTAAGGGTAAATGTGTAGATATAACTAATGATTCATGTATCCAGTGCAATTGAAACCAGCCCACTGTAATCATGATTACAAGATAATTTTAACCCTTTGAGTACCAGTGAGAGGCACAACATATTGAAAAGGCAACGCCTTTTGCACCTCCCTGGCACTCAAACAGTTAAAGGGGTTTTAACTTGACAAATTACTTACTTAAAGACTATGTAAAATCAAAATAACTAGTTTTTTTTATTTATTTTTTGTTCCCCACCTATTCTTTTACACTTTACATGAGTGTAAGCTCACTAGCTATCTGTCTCCAGAGAGCTTTCTGGTCAGTTGATCACGAAAGCAGGACAATGACACAAAGTAACACTATCCCTGCAATACTGACTGCTCTGTATGCTGTATGCCAGAGGTGGACAACCTGATGCTGGCGGGGGGGGGGGGGCGGGGGGCATGGGGTTTACATGCTACGGTGTGATAAAGTGGAGATCAAGTGTTCTGAACTCTGCAAGTCCTATGTAATTCAATGGAACCTATGCACCAAGATCTCCCAAGAAATCTTAATGCATATGCTCTGTTGAATAACATAAGAAGTCTTCTCCATCATCTCCACATTATCACCTCTTTATCACACCTTAGTGCATCTTAGCTTTATCCTTGTGAACTGGGAGGTTTTGAATTCAAGTATAATAAAGTAGTGATATAGTGGAGATAACTTCTCCAGTGATATCACTTCTCCTCTTTCTGTGTTATTCAATGGAGCCTATGCACTAAGATTTCTCATGTGGGAGAGACCTTAGCTTATTGGCTCCATAGAATAAGACAGGAATTGGAGAGTTAATCACAAGCCATCTCCACTTTATCACACCCTTATTGCATTTCCCCACAGGTGTTAAGAACTATAACACCAATCTTCCCCATTGCAATGCAATGTGTTGGATAACTCTCAGGCTCTCAAGGGTTTAAAGGGATAGTAATGTTTCATAATAAAAGCAGCTCTAATTAATCATCATAGTATTTGGACTTTGGAGGGTGTTATTTCAATTCTGTCAGAGTTGTAGTTCAGGAGTAATTCAATGACAAAGTATCCCCCTCCCGCCCCTTTCACTGATGTAACACTGCTCAGCCAGAGCAGACGGGAGGTGCCCAGGTAGACTGCAGAGAGGGACAATCTTCAATTAAGATAAGGGAAAATACTGAAAAACTTGTCAAGGGGGGAAGGGCTTTCATTGTTCTCATAGGAAGAAGATTGTCCCTGCTGTTATCTGTCTGGTCTATGGACTGCATTCCACATCTGAGAAGAGATGGCTTACACTAGGTAAAAGGGGCAGGAGGGGAAACTTTGCTTGTGAATATCTCTCAAACCATAAAGGTTTGAGAGATAAGACATATTGTTTGCCAACCTGGGCTATACACTAGAGTTGATATCCCTACTAGTAATGGTGCAAATGGACTGCTCAGTGCATTAATAATGCATTGGGTTGGACTAAGATCCCTTTTCTGCGAACCTTGCATCTTTCCTTCTGAAACATCTACTTCGAATTTGCTTATTTGTTAACAAGAACACTAACATGTCACTGCAATACCCATCCACTTACCGTTCTATGACCATGAAACTCTACATTGTTGACCTTATGCATTTATTAAAGTGGATCTATCACCCCAGTACAAACGTTAGATTACCTAGCGGTCTCATTGGCAGAGATCTATATCTAGCCAATGAGATCGCTCCAGCTCACAGACAGAAGCCTCTGTCATTGGAGGAGGCTGGATAGAGGGAGGGGAGTGGAGGCACAGTTACAGACTGCAGGTATAGAGCTGTACCCGCAGTCTATATGGAAGTGCAGTCATTAAATGTTAAACTTCCGCAACAGACAATTAAAAAAAAATATATATATTAAAGAATTGTAACTAATGGCTAGGTAATCTAACGTTTAACAAACATTGTACTGGGGGTGATAGATCCCCTTTAAACAATGGACAGTCAAGAAGTATGTTAAATGATAAACACATTGGCCAAATTAGTATGTAAACACAAAAAGTACAACAGCATATAAACCCCGGTAAGAGGGGTATTCAACACAGAAAACAACCTTGAAATAAAATGTGGGGTGTAATATATATTTTTAAAAGAAATAAAATTGCAGTAGGCGACTGTATCATGCCCTTACACAGTGGCGCTGCTATATATATTTACCACAAAGAAACACCAGTCTGCTATGCATAATTTATCAAAACACAGTTTTGAAATAAATGTATTACACGATGAATCAATGATTAGGTCCCTCTGCGGGGCTCTCATTAAGTCTGTGATCTCAGCATTAAAGGATCACTAATGACTAATCATATTATGTGTGAATAAGAAAGACTGTACACAGAGAGCTTAAAATAGGTACAGAAAATGTATGGTCTTTGTCTATTGTGTTTTTTTAATTGCTGTATAAAGTTTATAGAAGTCAAATAACTTTCTTATGTTCTGGATACAGATTGGAATACACAGATGTATTCTGATTAGCAATTGAGAATAGAAACAAGAACCAATCAAAAGCTAACAGTGTAGTTAAAGGGGAACTATCACTCCAAAATAAAGATTCCCCCACAAGAATTACCCATCTGGCAACTAGCTGAACAATAGTACTATTCTCCAGAATAATTACCGTCTTATAGAGAAATCCTACTGCTGCCGAGACTGACGGCCAGGCAACAGCGCTTTAGAAGAATCTACACACCTGAGCTGTCAGTCCTTTCTGGTACCTTAAGGTACCAAGCAACGCCTCCTAGAGGAGACTGGGACTGACAGATGTCTCTAAGCAAACATGTCTGCGCTGTTGCCTGGCCGTCACTCTCATCAGCAGTAGGATTTCTGTATTTGAACATATGATCCTAAGGGATATATGCTTAAATTAAGTGTAGATATTATCGGGAAAACAAACAGAACCATACAGAACCAATAAAAATGCACTAAATTCACGCTGGAGATCTCTCTGCTGTTCATGGTCTTAAAAGGCCAATTCATAGAATTTTTATTTGTTCTGTATAGTGCTGTTGGTTTGCCAACGAATTGTACCTCTTTTCTGTAATGCATCAGTACTGGATGAAAATTCAGCGATGGGTTATAATGTTCTAATGCTTTCCAGGTTTTGTTTAGTATTATAATTTAGCACAGGCAGAACTAATAAATGCAGTTAAATCCTGTGGCCAGATGGTCAGGGAGGACTGAGGCTGTTCTAGGTGAACAAGTTATACATGTGCCTACTTTCCCCACAAAGGAAAGAAAGAAAAGCAACACCTAATCCTAACAGGATCCTACATGTTCACCTATAATCGGGGGCCTCCATTTACATTTCTGCCAGGGGGTCTGAGGTTTATAAAGCTGTCCTGTTTGCTAAGCAACATGACAATATCCATATTGTTGAAAAGTGATCGCTATTGGAAGTCTGCATACCTCCCAACATTTCAAATTGCCAAATAAGGACACTTTTGTTTTAGGGGTGTTATTTCATAACATATTAACACCTCTTAGTATAACTGAATAAATGATTTAGAGTAAGACCAAAATATTTTATTTACACTGACTAATTAATAAACATATATACTGTTTACTGCTATGGAAAAACGTAAAGGGATAGTAATGTTTCATAATAAAAGCAGCTCTAATTAATCATCATAGTATTTGGACTTTGGAGAGTGTTATTTCAGTTCTGTCAGAGATGTAGTTCAAGAGTAATTCAATGACAAAGTGTCCCCGTCCTGGCCCTTTTACTGATGTAACACTGCTCAGCCAGATCAGAAGGGAGGTGTCCAGGTAGATTGCAGAGAGGGACAATCTTCAATTAAGATAAGGGAAAAAGCTGATAAACTTGTCAAGGGGAGCAGGGCTTTCATTGTTCTCATAGGAAGAAGATTGTCCCCTTCTGTTATCTGTCTGGTCTATGGACTGCATTCCACATCTGAGAAGAGATGGCTTACACTAGGTAAAAGGGGCGGGAAGGGAAACTTTGCTTGTGAATATCTCTCAAACCATAAAGGTTTGAGAGATAAGACTTACATCGTTCTTCATGTTTTTTTAATGCCTACAAAATAAAATAAAGATAAAACGAAGTATTACTATCCCTTTAATGCACATACAGTCTAAAAGAGAGGTAAAAAAAGGATATGACATCATGGTTTGGTAAACGACAAAAGTGGTGAACATCATGTAAACAACACATATGAATTTTCTTGCCCTGCTAGATTCTTAAGGCTGCCAAATCAACAATCATTTACTTTATTTATGACTGAAAAATAAATAGCAACACACTATCCTATATAATAATTCGCTAAAACGTGTGTAATGCTGCAGTCATGCTCAGTAGAGACTGCTGCGCGTGCTGCAGTCATACGCTCCTCAGTGCAGGCAGTTTCCACTGAGCATGACTGCCCCACGACAGGCTGGCAGTGGCACTGTGGAACGTGTAACGGGCCCTTCAACTAGTATTAAAATAATGCAATAAGTCTTTGTAACGTGACGCCTTGTATGATAAGCTGGATACCTCCGTTATAGTTCCTTTCTCCCTCAGAGTAACACTCCAATAGTATAACAAATCTCCTATTTCCAAACATCAGCCGAGACTTGGGAAGAGGGAAGAACTCTCTTTTATTGACTCAAACACACAGCTTATATACACTACAGAGACTCTTATCAAGATCAGCATGCAAATGAATACTTGGGACAGTGTTTCTATGCTTGACCAATCAGTCACCAGCACCCTTATCAAGATAAGAATGCAGATTAAGACTTGAAATTAACTGGCTCATCAATAACCTCCTCTGATTGGTCAAGGAAGCACAGCAGGAATCAATTAACATTCCTTAGCACAGACCTGGAGTATAGTGGAATCAAAGCCCAACCCCCACTATCTCTGCACTCTAGCAATGTATTGGAAGCAACTATGGCTAAGCTCAGTCTATGGTTGTTAGTCTTTTGGGTAGAAATAGTCTGAAGACATGAGATCCCATATCTCTAACACACCAATATCTCCCATAGTTGCCACAGTTCCGTCACAGTCTTCTTCAACAAAATAAAAAGATGGGGAGCAAGGGTGGGTTCATCTTTCCCCAATCATCATCTTCTAGTTCTAATATAAGAAGGAAGATGGAATCCACTGATGGGTGGAAGCCAGAGGTAAATATTTCTTTAATATTTAGTCATCATTTTGGAGGGATTTACGCTTTTCTTTTTTGCTACAATTATTTATTCATTTAAATACCAAATATGCTAATAAAAAGTAGAAAGGCTTTTTTTTTTGAATAAAGAAAAAATACTTTATTGCCTATAAATCAAAAAAACATACAAAACTTATATAATTGCTAGTGACGGGACCAACAGGTTTGTGAAACGCGTAAGGAGAGAGGATATGATTCCTCCAGCAGAAGAGTCTAAGTAAGGTTGTGTCTTCCTGATTTTATTTATCATCGTATCTAACATATTGTGGTATTGCATAAGTTCCAATACAAACTATGAAATAAATATTTGTTAGTTGGTCTTTACTTGTAGTAAAGCCCTATTAATGCCACAGAGAAAAATCATGATGATAAGCAGTGTGTGAATGCATATGATTTTATTTCCCCAGAGAATAACATTGCCTATGTCTGCTGAAACCAGGCAAAGTCTTTTTGCAGTTAATTAGTGCTGTAACCTTGGACTCACTCATTGTTAATCCCTTGAGGATCAGTGTGGTGTTAAAGGAGTTAAAGGATAAGTAAAGTTTTATTATATAAAAAAAACAAATTGTACATATTTTCTAGCTGAGTGCAATAACAAGTGTACTCCAACTGCAGGAAAACTATTCACTGAAATGTTATTACTGACTTTCAAATTCTATGGTGGCCTTTAGACTGAGTCTCACGTCTCTAGTGTAAGGCAATAGAAAATGGTATGCTATTACAATAGCATCGCCTACATGGTGACCCTCAAAAAGGCAGCATCAGAATGTCGCCCGAGTCAAAAGGGCTACATCAGAACGAAGCCTGCAGCAAAAAGGCGACATGAAAGTATTGCCTGTTGCAAAAGGGAGACATAAAAATGTCTCCCGTGTAAATGTCGCCCAGCATTTAATGTTCCCCAGGAATGTCTGCTCATTTAAAAAAGTGGCACAGTATGTAGGACATATTTAACCATTTGGATACTGGAGAGGTCTCAAAGCATTGTAAAGCAATGCATTGGAGACCACTCCAGAATCCAAGGGGTTACGCTATAAGTCTAGCTCCCCAGCTAGAACACAGCATAACTCTGCTGGGCTCAACTCAGCATCCCACAGCATACTCCACAGGATGGAGACTGAAAGAGGAAGTCATTAACGATATGAGTGCGTCAATCAAGCAAATTATCCACTCATGGGACCTCAACCAGATGCATTGGATTTTGGTCTCTTGAGTGGATCATTTGCTATACTGACACACATCCTTAATTACTTTTTCTTTCAGATATAAAAACATAGCAAATAAAGAGCAATGAGGTGGTAACAGACATACAATAAGTGTAATATTTATTTAAAAAATACATATAAAATACAATTCCTACGTAGGATAAAACAATGAGGCGGTAATAGACATACAACAAGTGTAAAAGTTATTAATAATACACATAAAATGATTTTCCTATGTAGGATAAAAGACAATAATGTAGCGCATAGAATGACAAAATAAAAGTCAATAATAATCAGCGTATAAACTGATGTTTCCAATATAAAGTACCTGAACAAATGCAGAATGAGGATGTAGAAAAGTGTCTCTTGACTGGACGAAGAGAAATGGCTAGTACAATTAAATGGTGTCAGTCGGTGTATAAGTAATAGCTGGAAGAACTCGCACATTTGGCTATAGTCCTGCCTTCTTTAGAGCCGATGTAAATGTGAAGAACTCGACTCCTCCGTTCTCCAGTGGAGAAATGAGTGGTATGGGTCAAATGGAGACGTGGAGAAATGAGTGGTATGGGTCAAATGGAGACGTGGAGTAATGAGTGGTATGGGTCAAATGGAGACGTGGAGAAATGAGTGGTAGATCTCACCACCAGCAGGCAGGACTTACACCTTGCTATGTAGCAAGATTTCTGTATCATATGTATTGGAGCACCAGCTGTATTCACATGAACTATTAAGACCTTGTTTCTATTTGCCGATGATAATCTACATGTATATCTTCCATAGGCCAGCATTAGAGTGACCATCATCAGCTGCTATAGCTCTGCATCTCCATCTGACAGTCGCTTGGGACCGCGGTCATATATCTCCATCGGAGAATGGAGGAGTAGCGTTCTTCACATTTATATCAGCTCTAAAGACAGGAGAACTATAGTCAAAGCCATTTAACCCTTTGAGTGCCAGTTAACTCTGCTGGCCATTTATCTTTATCAATTGAAGAGACATTTTTCTTCATCCTCATCCTTCTTTTGTTCAGGTACTTTAGACCTCATCTTATTGGACAGTCACAGTTATGCAGACACAGAGACCTCATTGGAGTGCAATTAAAAGTTAGTGGTGACATCCTGGAGTTGCTCTTTCGATGATGGCGACATGAAGAGGGCGACGTTCTTATATATATATATATATATATATATATATATATATATATATATATAATAAAAGTTAGCTGAGCCTTTAATTCTTTAAGGGGGGTTGCACTCCACTCTGGTCCTTAAAGGGTTAAATAAGGTAGCCCAAGAATACACCGCTGATTTTTTTCCAATATGTTTCCAATTCAGGGACTGTTAACCCTTTGAATGCTAAAGAGGTATCCAACACATTGTGTTGCAATGCGTTGGATACCTGTCTGGCACTCAGATGGTTAAATAAACCCTACTGCAACATGAGGCTCCCCCACCTACTGCCAAACTACAACTTCCATGGTTTCCTGCTAGTAGCGATGGGAGTTGTCTGGCAGCAGCTGGAGGGCCTCATGTTGCCCATAACTACCCAATAAGGTTAAAGTGATAGTAATGTTTCACAATAAAAGTAGCTCCAATTAATATTCATAGTATTTGGGCCATGGAGAGAGTTATTTCAATACTGTCAGAGTTGCAGTTCAGGAGTAATTGAATGATAAAGTATCACCTTCCCGCCCATTTTACTGATGTAACACTGCTCACCTCAGAGCAGCAAGACTGTCCGGATGGATCGCAGAGAGGGACAGTGAGAATAAGGAAAATCCTGTCAAGGGGGGCTTGGTTTTCATTGTTCTCACAGTAAGAAGATTGACCCTTGCTGTGATCTGTCTGGTCTTATTATCAGATTCCACATTTGAGGCAAGGTGGCTTACACTAGGTAAAAGTGGGGGGCGGGGGATACTTTATCATTCAATTACTCTTGAACTACAACTCTGACAGTATTGTAATAACACTCACCATGGACCAAATACTATGAAGATTAATTGGAGCTGCTGTTTTTGTGAAACATTACTATCCCTTTAAGTGAATTGTCAGTATTGTCTTTTACACCTCTCCAGGGTTGACTGCCCTTCATGGACACTGGAAATGAAGACTGCCGGACGCTGAAAATAAATCAGCTCTAATACTTTCCTTTTGTTGATTGAGTTGGGAAGTAATGTGCTGATCTCTTCTGTTTTCTATAATACGTTGACACGGTGTCATAAAATATAATTGCAATAAAAACCTTAGCGTGGATTGAGTTTCGGAAGTTTTTTTTTTTAATTTACAAAAATATAATGCAGTTTCTACTTTCATTTGCAGACATGTAGCTTTTCTTGGTGCTGTGTACAGGGCCGGATTTTCCAATGGGCAGAGTAGGCAACTGCCCGAAGCTCCAAAATTTGAGAGGCAGTGCCTATGTTGTGCTGTCCACACCCAAAATCTAAATTGTGGGTGTGACTAGAAAAATCTCAGTGTCCCTGCACCAATTTTATACCCTCCTTCAGGTTATTATTTAACTCCTTTGATGCTAGTTGAGATGGCTCAGTTGGTTAAGATGCCACCTGTAGAATCTGTTCAGACCTCTAGGTCACAAGTTCTAGTCCCAGCAGGGTCAACTCAGCCTTTCATCCTTCTGAGGTAGATAAAATGAGTACCATTAAATTGGGTAATAATATCTATACCCCCAGGACATACTTGAAAACGAGAGGCAAACTCAATGTGTCTTTCCTGATAAAATACTTTGATATTATTATTATCTCCAGCGAACTGCAGATCAAGGGCTGGATTCAAATGCAGGACCACATGGACACTGGTAGTCACAGGACCACATGGACACTGGTAGTCACAGGACCACATGGACACTAACAGTCACAGGACCACAAGGACACTAACAGTCACAGGACCACATGGACGCTAACAGTCACAGGACCACATGGACACTAACAGTCACAGGAACACAAGGACAATGGTAGTCACAGGAACACAAGGACACTGCTAGACACAGGACCACATGGACACTGGTAGTCACAGGAACACATGGACACTAACAGTCACAGGAACACAAGGACAATGGTAGTCACAGGAACACAAGGACACTGCTAGACACAGGACCACATGGACACTGGTAGTCACAGGACCACAAGGACACTAACAGTCACAGGAACACAAGGACAATGATAGTCACCGGACCACAAGGACACTAACAGTCACAGGACCACAAGGACAATGGTAGTCACAGGAACACAAGGACAATGGTAGTCACAGGAACACAAGGACACTGCTAGACACAGGACCACATGGACACTGGTAGTCACAGGAACACATGGACACTAACAGTCACAGGAACACAAGGACAATGGTAACAGTCACAGGACCACATGGACACTAACAGTCACAGGACCACATGGACACTGGTAGTCACAGGAACACAAGGACACTAACAGTCACAGGACCACATGGACACTGGTAGTCACAGGACCACATGGACACTAACAGTCACAGGAACACAAGGACACTGCTAGACACAGGACCACATGGACACTGTTAGTCACAGGACCACATGGACACTGATAGTCACAGGAACACATGGACATGAACAGTCACAGGACCACATGGACACTGATAGTCACAGGACCACATGGACATGAACAGTCACAGGACCACATGGACACTGATAGTCACAGGACCACATGGACACTAACAGTCACAGGAACACAAGGACAATGGTAGTCACAGGACCACATGGACACTAACAGTCACAGGAACACAAGGACAATGATAGTCACAGGACCACATGGACACTAACAGTCACAGGAACACAAGGACAATGATAGTCACAGGACCACATGGACACTAACAGTCACAGGAACACAAGGACAATGGTAGTCACAGGACCACATGGACACTAACAGTCACAGGAACACAAGGACACTGCTAGACACAGGACCACATGGACACTGTTAGTCACAGGACCACATGGACACTGATAGTCACAGGAACACATGGACATGAACAGTCACAGGACCACATGGACACTGATAGTCACAGGACCACATGGACATGAACAGTCACAGGACCACATGGACACTGATAGTCACAGGACCACATGGACACTAACAGTCACAGGAACACAAGGACAATGGTAGTCACAGGACCACATGGACACTAACAGTCACAGGAACACAAGGACAATGATAGTCACAGGACCACATGGACACTAACAGTCACAGGAACACAAGGACAATGATAGTCACAGGACCACATGGACACTAACAGTCACAGGAACACAAGGACACTGCTAGACACAGGACCACATGGACACTGTTAGTCACAGGACCACATGGACACTGATAGTCACAGGAACACATGGACATGAACAGTCACAGGACCACATGGACACTGATAGTCACAGGACCACATGGACATGAACAGTCACAGGACCACATGGACACTGATAGTCACAGGACCACATGGACACTAACAGTCACAGGAACACAAGGACAATGGTAGTCACAGGACCACATGGACACTAACAGTCACAGGAACACAAGGACAATGATAGTCACAGGACCACATGGACACTAACAGTCACAGGAACACAAGGACAATGATAGTCACAGGACCACATGGACACTAACAGTCACAGGAACACAAGGACAATGGTAGTCACAGGACCACATGGACACTAACAGTCACAGGAACACAAGGACACTGCTAGACACAGGACCACATGGACACTGTTAGTCACAGGACCACATGGACACTGATAGTCACAGGAACACATGGACATGAACAGTCACAGGACCACATGGACACTGATAGTCACAGGACCACATGGACATGAACAGTCACAGGACCACATGGACACTGATAGTCACAGGACCACATGGACACTAACAGTCACAGGAACACAAGGACAATGGTAGTCACAGGACCACATGGACACTAACAGTCACAGGAACACAAGGACAATGATAGTCACAGGACCACATGGACACTAACAGTCACAGGAACACAAGGACAATGATAGTCACAGGACCACATGGACACTAACAGTCACAGGACCACATGGACACTGGTAGTCACAGGACCACATGGACACTAACAGTCACAGGAACACAAGGACAATGGTAGTCACAGGACCACATGGACACTAACAGTCACAGGACCACATGGACACTGGTAGTCACAGGACCACATGGACACTAACAGTCACAGGACCACATGGACACTAACAGTCACAGGACCACAAGGACAATGGTAGTCACAGGAACACAAGGACAATGGTAGTCACAGGAACACATGGACACTAACAGTCACAGGAACACAAGGACAATGGTAACAGTCACAGGACCACATGGACACTGGTAGTCACAGGACCACATGGACACTAACAGTCACAGGAACACAAGGACACTAACAGTCACAGGAACACAAGGACAATGATAGTCACAGGACCACATGGACACTAACAGTCACAGGACCACATGGACACTGCTAGTCACAGGACCACATGGTCACAGTCACAGGACCACATGGACACTGGTAGTCACAGGACCACACGGCCACTGGTTGTCACAGGACCACATGGACACTGGTAGTCACAGGACCACATGGACACTGGTAGTCACAGGACCACATGGACACTGGTAGTCACAGGACCACATGGACACTGGTAGTCACAGGACCACATGGACACTGGTAGTCACAGGACCACACGGACACTGGTAGTCACAGGACCACATGGACACAGTCACGGGACCACATGAACACTGGTAGTCACAGCACCACAAGGACACAGTCACAGGACCACATGAACACTGAGGGTGATGTATGAAGAAATGTGGAGCAATTTTGGAGTGAACCAACAAACTTCTAAAAATTCCTAAATTGATTTTAACCCTTTGAGTGCCAGAGAGGTATGCGTCAGTACCTTTTGGAGCTGAACGGCTCCTAGAGCAGGCTGGGACTGACAGTGCAGGCGTGCAGAAGTCACTATGGAAAGATGTCTGAGCTGTTTCCTGCCTGTCAGTCCAGGAGCAGTGTATAATTCTCATTAACCAGGTAATAATTCTGGTGACTAGCGCTACTGAGCAGCTAGTCGCCAGATGAGGAATTATTTGGGGCCATCTTTGTTAAAGGTGGTAGTTCCGCTTTAAAAGCCCCAATTAACTTAATGGCAGCCTATAAAACGCTAGTCTAAGAGTATGTAACTTTTGCCTGTTATTGGCTCTATACACTGTTTGGTTCAATAAGCATTAGTACAATACAGATGGTGGACTCAGATGTCTAATATATGTAACAGTGTATTTAGCAATAACATAAACGTATGTGGGTCCTCCTTATTTAGCCTATATTTTGTATATATTGTACCAGCGACTTTTCTGTAAAATAGTTTTTGATAAATGAACTTTAATGTTTTGGTCCCGCGCTATGGCACTTTATGCTAATTACCTACATAGTGACAATAGTAAACCAATCAAGTTCAACCTTTGCCTCATAACCCAGAAAAATATGAATTATATAAGCTTTCCTGCTATGAAATGATTATTAGTCTATTTACAGGATGCAATTATAGTCAAGCTGATACCTTTATTGGCTAACTAAGCAGATTTAGGATGCAAGCTTTCAAGACCTCTTAGGTCTCTTCCTCAGGCATGTCATTATGATAACATGCATGAGGAAGATACCTAAGAGGTCTTGAAAGCTTGCATCCTAAATCTGCTTAGTTAGCCAATAAAGGTATCAACTTGACTTTAATTGCCTCCTGTACTTCTACGGCTAACATGGTACCAGCATTTTTCACCGGAACTTCTTGTTTTACTTACTAATACACAGTATAACCCTGTATGTTCCCACATGAAAGAAATGTATCTAATCTTCTCATAAATGTATCCATTGTATCTACCATTACCACATCCTTGTACAAATAATTCCACAATTTAACAGACCTTACTGCAAAAAACAACCCTTCCTCTGCTGAAGTTGAAACCTCCTTTCCTCTAATCTTAAGGGGTGGCCCTATTATTTGATTAGGCCTTGGAATAAAAAACTCCCCAGTGAGATCCTTGTATGTTCTCAGTATGTTACTTGAAGGGATAGTAATGTTTCATAATAAAAGCAGCTCTAATTAATCTTCATAGTATTTGGACTTTGGAGAGTGTTATTTCAATTCTGTCAGAGTTGTAGTTCAAGAGTAATTCAATGACAAAGTATCCCCCTCCAGCCCCTTTTACTGATATAACACTGCTCAGCCAGATCAGAAGGGAGGTGCCCAGGTAGATTGCAGACAGGGACAATCTTCAATGAAGATAAGGGAAAACCCTGAAAAACTTGTCAAGGGGGGCAGGACTTTCATTGTTCTCATAGGAAGAAGATTGTCCCCTGCTGTTATCTGTCTGGTCTATGGACTGCATTCCACATCTGAGAAGAGATGGCTTACACTTGGTAAAAGGGGCGGGAGGGGAAACTTTGCTTGTGAATATCTCTCAAACCATAAAGGTTTGAGAGATAAGACATATCGTTCTTCATGTTTTTTTAATGCCTACAAAATAAAATAAAGATAAAATAAAGTATTACTATCCCTTTAAACAGAATGCAATAAATTGGAGAATTTGATATTTTTCAAAAGAAATGAATGCATGTGCTTTTTTTTTTACAATTGCTCAAGTCTTGATGCAAGAAACATACTAACGCCTTGATGCTGAATAACACATGTTCCTAAATTTGATTACAAAGTTAGACAAATGTATACAAAGTGGGATAACTGCTTGGCTGAATGGGGTGCCATCACTAATCCCCTCACAAAAAGGCAGACATTTTAACCACATCTTAATTTTTGAAATGCATTCGCTAAAAAGTGTGCATCTTCGCTAAATCATAAAAAAATGCATTAACAAATAACATTTTGGCGCTAATAATTTTTTCCATCAAAAGTCCATAGAAAGCAGTGATTGCACATGTTTCTTGCAGGCCGCCCTTACTTCTTATCTGGGTCAAACTTCCATCATCCTGTGCTGCCCCCCAGTGGATTCTATCTGGATTCATTCATAGCACAGAATATGGTAATATTAGCCCTGCACAGAGGCAAAGTAGTATAAACTACAACATTGTGCAAACAACAAATAAATGTTCATTTTTCAAAAATTATTTATATTACAAACAAATGCCTAATACAATATACAGGCATTTTTTAATGATCATGAAAATTAACTGAACTTGTTGCAAGGTGCGAGATCCACTTTAATTAACCCTTTGAGTGCCAGAGGGGTATGCAACACATTGCAAAGCAATGCGTTGCGTACCCCTCTGGCACTCAAAGGGTTAATGGACTTGAGTGAACTAACAATTGTTTTGTTTCATGTTAAAAAAAAAAATCAAATGTAACTAGATAAGATTGCTTTTGGCGGTACGTTTCTGCTTGATCTTAGTTTTGGAACTGGTATAGAATTGAGGACAGTTATGAGACCATCTATACACATACGTGACTGCTAGTGCTGAATCATTCTATCTTTTAGGTTTTATTTGCAAGCTCAGCAACATGACGGAGCTTGTCCCCTGTTAAAACTGAAACAAAGCGGTAATTTGCAGGGACAAGCCATTTGCCCTGAGATTTTCTGTGCAAATAGGCAGGAGGAAGAAAACAAATGAATCACTTCCACATGGAAGTCTTATCGCTTCTTTAACCCCTTGGCTGCTAGAGATGTCCCCACTGCACTGCAAAGCACTGCATTGGAGACATCTCTAGCAGCCAAGGGGTTAACAGATAAAGTAACACTGAGCCCTTGAGTCCAATCCTAGTAACTGCAATCCTCACTATCTCTTTTCCTCTCCCCTTTATCCAAGGTCAAAAGATGACTACTCCACATTATTAATCATGGCTGTGTAGACGCAGCAGTTTGATTCTGAGATTTCTCAGGTACAACTGAAATCTGATAAAGACTAATTTCGTGCCTTGGTTTTTCTACACAACCAGTGTGACAATTACTGATTGCAGAAGGAGGAAGGCCTTGTTTATGTGGATGACTGTGTGTGATGCGGGGAACTTGTGTACAATCACCCACAATAGGGAGCACTGCTCCCTATAAAGCAGCGGTTCTCGAGCGGTTCTGTCCTGTGAACATAAGCTAAGTGTGCCACACTTCTTTATTACAAAAAAAAGTGAATGTTGAGCTTCAAGTTTTTATTTATGGAAATTGTTAAAGCATGACGACTAGCTTGAAAATAGATGTCTTAGAAAAACACGTGTCTAAAGGAATCCGTCCAGTTTCAGGACTGACGGGCAGGTTAGTGCTGTCTGTGAGCCTGTGCAGTCAGTCCCTTCCGGTGACCATATGGTGCAAAGCAGTCTACTCTATGGAGACCGGGACTGACAGCGCATGCGCACAGACAAGATGTCTGCACTCTAGCCTCAGTTCCAGTCTCCAAATGGGATGGATTCCTTTTTTATGGTAAGACATCTATTTTCAAGCTAGTCACCATGCATTTAATTAATGCATGACAACTTGCTATTATCTGAAATTCAGCTTTAAGCACCATATGCTTGGTTCTGTCAAGAGACCTACAAATAACCATATATTTATGACATATGACGTATAAATTCATAGGAATGTCCTGCAGATTCGAGTGTGTGTGTGTGCCTGGGCATACCTGGGAATTTTCAAAATCAAATAACCTTGAGATCTTTGAAATATTAACCCTTAAAACTTCCAATAATGTAGATTTTATGTAATATGTACCTGCTTGTTTTAACCCAGTGGTGCTCCAAATCTGTCCAAAGCTTTAACATGTTACAATTTACACAAACAAGACAAGCAGGACATCTCCCCCTGTCTCCCGCATTCAGGAGATCTGCGTTCCAGTGATCCAGCCTGCTGCCATTGATCCATCCACTGGACCAGCTACCTATCCTTTAGCTGCATCAAGGAGAGAGAAGCCCAGCACGATGGCTCAAAACAACCCAGTGTTTTCGGTTTACGTTACAATTACATTGCCAATCAATGCGATTGAGACTTCTCTAGCATTAAAGAGGTTAAAAACACAATTCTACAAAACTCCCCAGGGTGAAGTTAGTTTGCTTATTTAGATTGATGAATAATAACCTATTTGTACCTGAAAATCCATGGTGCCAATGTAGTAGACAACCATCTGCCACTCATAGGGTTAAGGGAACATTTTCCTATTCGAATGCCTAAAGAACCACCCACAAACATCAATATATAAAGCGGTCCTTCTTCCAATAAAAAGCTCTAATTAATCTTCATACTATTTGAGCCATGGAAAGTGTTATTTCAGTGATGTCAGAGTTGTAGTTCGAGAGTAACTGAATGATAAAGTATCTCCCTCCCACCCCTTTTACTGATGTAACATTGCTCACCTCAGAGCAACAAGACTGTCCGGATGGATCACAGAGAGGGACAATGTTCAATTAACATAAGGAAAAACCTGAAAAAAATTGTCAAGGGGGCAGGGTTTTCCTTATGATCACACTAAGAAGATTGACCCTTGCTGTGAGCTGTCTGGTCCCAGGACCAGATAACACATCTGAGGGGAGGTGTCTTACACTAGGTAAAAGGGGTGGGAGGGGGATACTTTAACATCCAGTTACTCTTGAACTACAACTCTGACAGTATCGAAATAACACTCTCCATGGCCCAAATAATATGAAGACTAAACTGAGTTGCTTTTGTGTGTGATGCTGATGATATCTCTAACCAAGGGATAACTCATGCTTTGCAATGTGTTGGCAGGTCTTCAATGCATTGAGGAGACATTCCTAGCATCCATGGGGGCTGTTTGAGTGCCAGAGAAGTATCCAATGCACTGCGAACCTCTCTGGCACTCAAAGGGTTAAAAAGCTCACTCTAAAGTAATGACAGTTTTCATTTGGTTCCTATACTGCAGCTGGCGCACTTCAGCATTGCACCTCATTAGCTTTTTGGACACGACCCTGAATGCACAAATGCATAGAATTCAGTCATTTCCTATGCTCTGGTTCGATTACTGTGAAGATTTTCGCTCGCTCCCTGCTGTTCTGTATAGCTGTCATGCCCACAATTTAAATAGCAAAATTCCACTGCGGCTTTAGATTTGAAGTTAATGAAGCAGCGAAAAGTAGAAGGAACAGGTGAAGCAATGTAAATAGAGACATATAATTAAACAAGTTAAAGATTTGTGTTTGCAGCATTTTAAAACGAATAAACAAGTTCCACCTAAAGATCTAGCAAACGAACCTTTGATATTAAAGCTTAAAATAGATTTCAGAAGCCCCAGAGCACTTGTTTTATTTTCTGGAGAAAAGGAAGATTGTATGTAGATAATTCTTAGCAGACCAGCACGAATTCTTGCTGATTGGTTTGCTGTTGACTATGCTGCGCTGTTAGGGTGAGTTATGGTGGTATTATTGAAAAATAAACAATGCAACCCACATGCAATAGAAGAACGGGAGGACACAAAGAAGGTGCCCCTGTGTGAATCAGTCAAATCAAAAATCCATAACCGTCACCAGACACCCTTAACCCCTTAAGGACCGGCAAAAATCTGAGGTGGATTTCACTTAAAGGGATAGTAATACTTAAAATGTTAAAAAAAATATGTTGTAGGGTTTATCCCCCTGAGTAAAACAAGAGTACTCCCACTGCTGAGAGGTCTTTCATTCAAAAGTTAATTTTCAAAGTTGAATTTTTTAGGTGCAATATCACAGTGGCCTGAAATTGTACAGTGGCGCTGTTGCTACACCATCCTATGGAGATTTATGGTCAACTGACCAGAGTTGTCCATAGGATCGTGTAGCAACAGCGCCACTGTACAATTTCAGGCCACTGTGATATTGCACCTAAAAAATTCAACTTTGAAAATTAATAACTTTTGAATAAAACACCTTTCAGCAGTGGGAGTACTCTTGTTTTACTCAGGGGGATAAACCCTACAACATATTTTTTTTTACATTTTAAGTATTACTATCCCTTTAAGGACCGGAGCAATTTTGACCTTTTTGACTATGTCTTTGTTCAACAGTGTTTTCCCTCTAAGTCTTTTATCCCATCCCCATAAATTATATACTGTTTTTTAAGCACAAATAAGGCATTCATTTGATACCCTACTTATATGGATAACCCACCATTAACTTTATTAAAATTAAAAAAATGTAAAAAAAAAAATGTAAAAAACCCCACCATTTTTGTTTTTTCTCTTGGGATCAATTGGGCACAAAGGGTTAAATTTTTACGGCGACTGCATGAAAGGTATGACCGGTCAGTCATACCTACATAATGTGCAGTTTAAAGTGGCCACTGGGTGAAAATCCCCATGTCCCTTTTTCCCACCCTATTTTTACACTTTTTTATCCCTGACATTTGGCGGAGTGTATAAGTGTATTACATGGCTCCACAACAATTACACTTCCAATATTGTTTAATTAGATTATTATTTTTTTTTTAAATAAAATATTTTTGTAAAAAAAAAAGTGTGTTGTGTTTCTCTGCTGCCTCTGTCTGTCACTATGCCGGTACATATGATCGTTGCTACGGCGATCACATGAACTGGCACAAGCAAGAAGGGCTGAGACTGAACGCCCCAGTCTCGGAGCACTCAGTCTCAGCCTGGCATTAATGATAGCAGCGTGCACGGAGGCACACTGCTATCATTTAAGCCATGACGGTCCTGGTACGTCTTTGGTTCTTAAGTCAAATACAGCCATGACGTACCAGCACCGTCAAGGGTCTTTAAGGGGTTAAAAGGATAGTAATGTTTCAAAATAAAAGCAACTCCAATTAATTTTCACAGTTTTTGGGCCATGGAGAGTGTTATTTCAATACTGTCAGAGTTGTAGTTCAAGAGTAATTGAATGATAAAGTATCCCCTTCCGCCCCTTTTACCTAGTGTAAGCCACCTCCCCTCAGATGTGGAATCTGGTCCACAGACCAGATAGGTCACAGCAAGGGACAATCTTCTTACTGTGAGAACAATGAAAACCATGCACCCTCCACAGGATTTTCCCTTATTCTAATTGAAGATTGTCCCTGTCTGCAAGCTATCTGGGCACTACCCTTTTGTTCTGAGGTGAGCAGTGTTACATCAGTAAAAGGGGCAGGAGGGGGATACTTTATCATTCAATTTCTCTTGAACTACAACAGTATTGAAATAATGCTCTTCATGACCCAAATACTACGAAGATTAATTGGAGCTGCTTTTATTGCGAAACATTACTATCCCTTTAAGCTGTACATTCACAAGGCAAGTGGGCGGCGAATGGCATCTGGGTCAATATCGTCCTGATATCTCCACAATCCGCTCTATGGTAGGGTCCCGGTTTTTAAATGTTTGTTCCTTGTCCCAGGCAGCCCCCTTCTGGGACAGTACAATGTTCTGGAATGAAGATTCCGGAACTCAGAGGTCTAAACACTATAGGAAGAACAGCCCATGGACTACTGTCACAAAGTGATGTCTCTGCTGGGCTACAAAAAATGGCTTCCAGACAGAGCTCTAAACACTAGAGAGAGAACTGAGCCTTGATCCTGACATCAGTCAGGACCTGCAGTGTAAGTCTGGTGTAGTGTTATGCTAATCTAAGGCTTTGGGCGTGATGTACATTTTCTTATAGCCCACCACATGCACCACTTTTTGTCACAGCAGTCAATGAGCAGTTCTCCCTACAGTGATTAGAACTCTGTGGTGAGCTCTTCTCTTTGCAGCATCCCCGAAAGGCAGAATTGAAATGTGGTCACCCTACTCTATGGCCGTTCTCTCTTTATTCGCTCACTCTTCCAAGTGGCATATATATCGATACATTTATCTCTATATGAAGCACTTTTCTCTGTTTTCCTTTTTTTATGTATCAAATGCAACCCACATGCCTTGGATCCCAAAGTCCAACTGAATGGTTAACACAGTAATGGGAATCGGTAAGTAGAAAAAAAAAATATATATATATACCTTTAACCCTTTGAGTGCCAGAGGGGCACACAATGCATTGCCCCTTGGCACTCAAAGGGTTAATTTTGATGACTTATACAATCCTATTACTTCAGTGGACAAAGGTCCCTTTACGCGTTTTACAGTGCCTGTGCTGCCTCTCTGAAGAAGCATACTCCCTGAAAAATGCATCAGGAAGCTTTGTTCATTAACCCTGCGGGGTATATAACACATCGCAGAGCCCTCTGGCACTAAAGAACTAAGGTGTTAGGGCTGATTACACTATCACCTCAATAAAATATATATTTTTTATTTACCTGCTGTTTGGTGCTGTCATTTATTGGTATTATTATGATTCTTTACTTATAAAGTCCCAAAATATTATGCAAAGCTATTCCGTATGGGACATGTCAAATAAATTTATGGAAAACAGAATGAAACAGCAAAAATTTACAAGAACTGGTGAGTGCCACAGTAACTGTATTTCTATGCTCCCCAGGGAAAAATCCATGAACTGCACCCCCATTTTGCAGAATCAGATTGATCCAGATTGATAAATATAGTCCTGTAACAAATTAGAGCTCATAATAAAATAACCCCCTCTGTTCTCTGCAGTGTGTTCTTGTTTCGGCACTGTCTAGTTGCTGCACGCTTATTCATAGTTAATGTAGGATCTGCATTCAAGAAGTGTACTTGTCTTCCTGCTTATTTGATGTTATCTATCTGAATAAATCCTTACCAGAAAGCTGATGTTCTTGGTAATTGCAGGATAAGTGTCCATGTTGGTGCCTAAGATCTAAACATTATGGTTTCTACTTTAATGAAGATTTTTTGCACACACACACAAACACACACTTACACACACGCACATACACACTTATGCCATATGACACCTGAAGGAGAATAAGTTGTTTAACCCAAATACAACATAACACTCCAAATCCATATAATACCCCTCTACTGTAGGATATGCCATACATAGGGGGACATTCACTAAGAGGCGATAAAGTGGAGATAACCTCTCCAGTTTATCATTTCCCTGGTTCCTATGTTATTCTATGGAGCCTATGCACTAAGATTTCTTCAACTTTGGAGATCTTAGTGAAAAGCCTCCACAGACTAACATAGGAACTGGAGAAGTGATAAACTGAAGAGGTCATCTCCACTTTATGACCTCTTTATCAACGCTTAGTGAATCTCCCCTGTAGAGCTGGATAGCTGGAAGCACCATATAATCTGCACTATCCACTAGTTCGGTCCCACCTGTTAAGCTGTGCCTTGGGTGGATAGCCCTCTATATCACCCCTAGTTATGTCTTTAGTGCAATGACTCTAACATCATAGTGGGTGGGTAGATCTCCCCATTTGAGCACTACAAAATAAATGTACTACTATCGTGGTACTCTCAGGATGGGCAGAATTCCAGAGTGGAGCAGAGGCATAGCAAATCTGAACCATGCCCTTCTAAACCTTAAAATATTCCAATTAAAGGGCACTTGTCCTAGGGAAGCAGACTTAGTAAAAAGCCCAAGGTTGCAATGTGCAGCCCTGAAATCACTCCCATCAACTGTTTGGCGGTCAGAAAACTAAACCTCTTGACCACGAACATCTGAGTTGCCTACGTATTCACCACAGACCCACAGCGTCAGGCTTTCAAAGCAGATATAGCTGGTCTTCTGGGAGCTGCATCATATAAGATAGAAAACTGTCCTGAGCGATACAGCATCGTTACATTGGTGGAGCTACTGATGTCTCTTTTCAGAACCCCCATTCTGCTCATATGTTGATCCACTGGAGCTCACAATGCAGTCATAGCTTCACTGGCATATATACTACCAGGGGAGCAGTAACCCTTTGAGTTACAGAGATATCCAACATATAGCAAAGAAATGCATTGTATACCCTTCGGGTACTCAAATGGTTTTAAACTAGTGGTGACAACATTTGACTCAGCAGCTGATCAGCTGTAGTCCTTCAAGAATGGACCATTTGATTGCTCCAGATTACCTGGGCCTCTTCCTTGGTTGTTGCCAGGCACAGGGATGAGTACAGTAGAATAAAATGAAATTCTAGCCATGATAAGTCAAAGACTAGTTGTGATTATTGCAATAAAAACTGGATGTTTTAGTTCTGTAAATGCTTGCTGATGAATAATCCTGGGGATATTTCCATTGCTGCCTTCCAATGCCTTATTCTCTATCAGCACAATGGTAGCTAAGGTCATTAGAAAATCACTATCTCTCTAAGAAAGGAACAGAGAGCAGTTTTATCATGAACAATTGAAGGTTTAATGTCATATATGTCATATATTTCTTTTAGCCAATGAGAGTCCTTTATGTTTGGAATGAGTGAACATTCCAGAAGACCCGTACTATATTGGCTTTGTCACACACCAGCTTGTGGAATTTTCAGTTTCCTATACAGCCATCAGAGTCTTGAACCAACATTTGTCCATCATGAAAAGAATATTTCAGCAAATACATCAATTCAAAAGGTACAGTAACCCTTTATGGATTATGAAATTGTGCTATACATTGCTTCACAATGAGTTGCCAACCCTGTACATAAAGGGTTAATCTTGGACAAAACAGCTCCTCCATGGACCAAAGGTGGAGAAATTTGGCAGTAAATCATCCATCTTTTGCAGTGAAGCTTTGCCTGACATTTCAGTGCTAGACAGTGTGTGGACAGGACCAGACATGTGAATATGGGAGCTTCTTCTACATTATGGAACAAGGGAGCAAAGAAAAAAACCCAAAAAAAACCCCCACATAACCGAGCATTACCTAAGGGGGAGCTATCCCCCAAGAATAAACTACTAAGTGGTATTCATTCTCAATGTGTGTATTACACCGCTTTTGTCTTTTGGAACAGTATCCCAGGCATGGGCCCTTCCTCTCCTTGTGCTTAGAGGGAATCAGCTGCACCTGTTATTTCCCTTGCGTGGAGAATATTTGCCTGACATTTCAGTGCTGGACCAGACCAGACTGATATGACTATGGAAACTTTGTCTGTGTGATGTCAAAAGGAAGCAAAAAATGTGATTGGGTAGCACCTGAGTGAGTGCTATCAGTGTGCGCTTGTCACACCTCTTTTGTCATCTCCACTGGGAAGCACTGGTGGGTTCTCCTTCAGACCATAGTTGTGTTCCCATTGGTCTTCCAGCTCTCACAGTGCAGCCCAGGCTTCACTGGGGGGGGGGGGGGTCTGCTCCCACGTGAGGAGTTCTGCCGATGGGGCACTATCTATGTGATATCTGCCCTTTAAACCAGTGATGACAAAATTTGATTCCACAGAGACTGAGGATGATGGGAGATGTGGTCCATTAACAGCCCTTTTATTTGGACTGGTAGCATCATCTGTACAGTACAGTACAATTAAATGACATTATATGCAGGAAAAGTCAAAGAGTAGTTGTGATTGTTGAGACTGGATTTATCAGTTCTATAAATACTTGCTGACGATTGACCCTGGGGATATTTTCATTTCTGACTTCCAATATCTTATTCTCTATCAGCACAATGGTAGCTAAGGTCATTAGAAAATCACTGTTTCTCTAAGAACGGAACAGAGAGCAGTTTTGTCATGAACAACTGAAGGTTTAATGTTATATATGTCATATTTTTGTGGGCCTATGAGAGTCCTTTATGTTTGGAATGTTTTATGAGTGCACATTCCAGAAGACCCATATTATGATAACATTAGCCTATACGGCAATCAGAGGCTTGAACCAACATTTTTCCATAATGAAACGAATATTTGAGCTTATACATCAATTCAAAAGGTGCAGTAACCCTTTATGGACTAGGAAATTGTGCAGTGATTTGCTTCACAATGCTTTGCCAACCCTCTGGTACTTAAAGGGTAAATCCTGGACAAAACAGCTCCTCCATGGACCAAACGTGGAGAAATTTGGCAGTAAATCATCCATCTTTTGCAGTGAAGATTAGCCTGACATTTCAGTGCTGGGCAGTGTGTGGGCAGGCCCAGACATGTGAATATGGGAGCTTCTTCTACGTAATGGAACAAGGAAGCAAAAAAAAAACAAACAAACAAAAGTGACTGAGCATATTGTGAGCGAGAGGCATCTCCCCAAGAATAAACTACTAAATGGTATTCATCCTCAGTGTGTGCTTATCACATCTCTTATGTTTTTTTGGAAAGGTATACAAGGAATGGACCCTTGCTCTCCCTGTGCTTAGAGTGAATCAGCTGCAGCTCAATGATGTTGCCCACTAAAGGATGAAACACAAGTCTGGGTTGTCCTGTTTCTGTTGCGAGGAAAATAGTTGCCTGACATTTCAGTGCTGGACATCTGTGGATTGGACTAGACTGATATGAATAAATAAATATGTTTATTTATACAGCGCCACATGTGTACGCAGCGCTTTGCAATTTAAGGGTTTAAACAATACAGGGTTACAAGTGCTTTGTAGAGTGAAACATTGGGTGGGAGGTCCCTGTCCAAAAGCTTACAGTCTACAGTGGTGAGACATATAGAGTACATAAGGGTCAAGTGCTGAATACAGTGTTAGTTCTGATGATGATAGAGGACATCAGTAAAGTAAATAATTTATAAGAGCGTTCATTGTACAACATCAGTGCCTTCTAGCATGTTGAGAAATTACTATGGAAACTTCTTCTCTGTGATGGCACAAAGCAAAAAATCTGACTGGGTAGCACCTGAGTGTACACTGTCCCTAGGAATACATTTTATTCATTGTCAGTGTGTGCTTATCACACCTCTATTGTCATCTCCACTGGGGAGCACAGGGGGCGGGGGGCAGGGGAGGGCTGGCCTGGGGGGCAGAGGGGCAATTGCCCCCTGGGCCGGTCATAGGTCTGGGCTGGTGGGCCACTGCCTCACTCAATCTCCTTCTTGCTGCAGTAAATGGAGCTACACTAGTGATACCACAGAGCTTACAACTTAAACCGAGCTGCACTAGCGATACCATGGAGCTAGTGGTACCGCTAGTAGCATAACCCATTGCCATTGTAAGCTCTATGGTATCACTAGTGTAGCTTAAATTTTTTAAGCTCTGTGATATCACTAGTCTAGCTTCCATTCAATTGTAAGCTCTATGTTATCTCTAGTGTAACTCCATTTGAAATGTATGCTCTGTATTATCACTAGTGTAGCCCCATTCCAATTGTAAGCTCTGTGGTATCATTTGCCTTACTTCACAGCATTAATAACAAGTTTAAAATGAACAAAAGGGGGATGGGCTGGGACAGTGGGCTGGAACGACAGTTGAAATGGACCCCTTGATTGTATTTGCCTCCCAGGCCACAAGTTGCCAGCCCTCCCCTGACGGGGTGAGTGTCTCCTTTAGACCCTAGTTGTGTTCCCATTGGTCTTCTGTCTCTCTCTCAGTGCAGCCCAGGCTTCATTGGCAGGTCTGCTCCCATGTGAGATCTGCCGATGGGGCACTATCTATGTGATATCTATCCTTTAAACCAGTAATGACAACATTTGACTCCACAGAGACTGAGGATGATGGGAGCTGTGGTCCATTAACAGCCCTTTTACTTGGAACAGTAGCATCATCTGGGCCTTTTCCATGACTGATACCAAGAAAAGGTATCAGTACGGTAGAATACAATTAAATTAAACTCTATCCAGGAAAAGTCAAAGAGTAGTTGTGATTGTTGAGACTGGATATTTCTGTTCTATAAATGCTTGCTGACAAATGACCCTGGGATATTTTCAGTGTTGCTTTCCATTGTCTCATTCTATATGAGGACAATGGTAGCAAGGTCATTATCAAATAACTTTTTCTCTCAGGAACGAAAAGAGAGTAGGTTTGCCTGGAACAATTGCAAGTTTAATGTCATATATTTCTTTATGCCCATGAGAGTCCTTTACGTCTGGAATGAGTCAACATTCCAAAAGACCCATAATGCATTGGCTTTTGTCAAACGCCAGCTTGCTCCATGCAGAATGCAGGCCACAGGTGCCCATAAGCAAGGCACACTTAGCACTCTTAGCCCTGCCCATGGTGACACACCCATTCCTCACATGCTTCCACCCCCTGCCCCATCCACTGTTACCTGGCATAGAAAATACCCTTGGCCTATAACAAGCAAGAATAAAAAAAGAGTTTAACCCTTTGGTTGCTAGAGAGATTTGCAATGCATTGCTCCACAATAATAAACTGTGAAGGATGCATTAAACTGGTGCAGGGACAATGAAATTGTTCTAGCCACACCCACAATTTAGAATGTGGGCGTGACCAGCACAGTTTAGGCACTGCCCCTCAAAATTTGGAGCTCTAGGCAGTTGTCTACTCTGCCCATTGGAAAATCCGTCCCTGATGAAGGCAACTCTTTAGCTTCCCATAATAACTGTAGCTTGTCCACTACTTAATAAGTCCAAAATGGACAGAGGAGTAACCCTGTGCCAAACCAACACTGCAAAAAGCTGTCTGCAACAAATAAACTTTCCCATTTATATAAATGGGAGAGCAATGCGTTGTGTACCCCTCTGGCACTGAAGAGGTTAAACAGGCTGGGACAAGAAATGTTATTTTGCACTCTGCACTTCCCAGTTCAGCAGGACAGCTGAGTAAGACGCAACAGGACACAAAATGTCTCCCCTCAGCCTGCCGAAAAACAGCACATGCAATATCAAACACATTAAAGGGGATCTATCAACCCTATACAAGTTAGCCTTAATAGTAAAATGATATAGTGAATATGTGTAAAACTGTATTAATTTTGATTTTGAACCTCTATTTGGCCAAAGTTGTTTTTAAAGCCTCTATTTGGTGTAAATTGAAGTAATAAACGCTGCCCTGCACCTACTTCCTGACAGACTGCGGTTACCTGCTCTGTACCACAGTCTGCCACTCTTCCTCTGCTCCCCTCCCTCTATCTAACCTCCTCCAATGACGGAGGCTTACACAGCTGGTAACCGCAGTCTGTCACTCTGCCTCTGCTCCCCTCCCTCTATCCAGCCTCCTCCAATGACGGAGGCTTACACAGCTGGTAACCCCAGTCTGTCACTCTGCCTCTGCTCCCCCTCCCTCTATCCAGCCTCCTCCAATGACTGAGGCTTACACAGCTGGTAACCGCAGTCTGTCATTCTGCCTCTGCTCCCCTCCCTCTATCCAGCCTCCTCCAATGACAGAGGCTTACACAGCTGGTAACCGCAGTCTGTCACTCTGCCTCTGCTCCCCTCCCTCTATCCAGCCTCCTCCAATGACTTAGGCTTACACAGCTGGTAACCACAGTCTGTCACTCTTCCTCTGTTCCCCTCCCTCTATCCAGTCTCCTCCAATGACGGAGACTTACACAGCTGGTAACTACAGTCTGTCACTCTTCCTCTGCTCCCCTCCCTCTGTCCAGCCTCCTCCAATGATGGAGGCTTACACAGCTGGTAACCGCAGTCTGTCACTCTTCCTCTGCTCCCCTCCCTCTATCCAGTCTCCTCCAATGACGGAGGCTTACACAGCTGGTAACCGCAGTCTGTCACTCTGCCTCTGCTCCCCTCCCTCTATCCAGCCTCCTCCAATGACGGAGGCTTACACAGCTGGTAACCACAGTCTGTCACTCTTCCTCTGCTCCCCTCCCTCTATCCAGTCTCCTCCAATGACGGAGGCTTACACAGCTGGTAACCGCAGTCTGTCACTCTGCCTCTGCTCCTCTCCCTCTATCCAGCCTCCTCTGATGACAGAGGCTTACACAGCTGGTAACCACAGTCTATCACTCTGCCTCTGCTCCCCTCCCTCTATCCAGCCTCCTCTGATGACTGAGGATTTATGTCTGTAAGCTGGAGCTCTCTCATTGGCTAGATATCATTAGTTGCAGCAGGGCTTATCTGTATAGTGGACCCTTTACATGATCTACATTGGAGGAATCAATGGACATCTCAAACTCCAATGAACAGCCAACCCATGTGGGTGTCCAATTACATTCAGTGGATGCTGAAGTCAGCAAGCCGCCAGACCCCCACTCAACGCATTGCTGGGCAATGCAAGAGAAGAGTAGTTAAAGTCAACAGCAATATAGCAAAGATGTGTTAAATTTCTGTCTCCCCGAGAAAAAGTCCTAAAGATAACAATTTTTGTCAAAGGTTTCCTAAGCAAAACGAAGTGTGCACAACTGGATAGGAAAAAAAAGCCTGTTCCTTTTGTGTTGAAAATGTTTATGTAACGTTTTAGAATTGAGATCAAAATGTTTGTAATAAAGCACCAGTAATGCTCATAGCTCAATAATCATTCTCTGAAAACACATTAACCCTTTAAATGCCAAAGAGGTTGCATTGTAGACCTCTAGCAGACAAGGAGTTAAAAAAAATCTGCATTTTTGGGTTATATATTGCAAAAATAAAAAAAAGAAATGGTTATTTAGAAAGACGCTAAGACATTAGATAGCTTTTTTTTTTTTAGCAGAGATGAAAAACTTTCCTTATCGTACAGCTTTGAATCCCTGATGAGGACCTTCATAAGCAGAGACTCACGCTCCACACAAATGCCCTAGAGGAAGGTAACAAAGAAGCAGCCAAAAAGGCTTTTTTATTAGATACAATAACATCTCTGGGTCCCCAATGTTTACCTCCTAACTCAATTTTTTTCTTCCTCCACTTCTCATTTTCTTATTAGATATCCTACCGCCAGCTTCCCACAATCAAATTGTTCTTTTTTTTTTCCTAAGCCAGGAGGGGAGTTGTGGACAATGGGCCATCTACGCGATGCTGTCATAGATGAGAGATGTGTGGACTGATTACAAGATCTATTACAGCAATAAGACAGCTAAGTTTAGATCCATATCCCCCAAGTGTCCCTCTTTAGGAGGGACAGTCCCTGTTTGAGACCCAAATCCCTCTTTCCATCCCTGGTGTCCCTCTTTGGCCATGTTCAATGTTGGGAGGTGTGTTAGATCTCCCTTGAAGTTCAACTTCATACCTCCCAACATTTCAAATTGCCAAAGAGGGACACTTGTGTTTTAGGGGGGGTTGCTGGGGGCGTGGCTGGTGGGTTGGACGTTACCGAGAATTTTTAGGCTATTTCATGAGCTATTGATACCTCCTTGTGTAACCAAATTAATGACTTATAACAAGATCTAAGTATTTTATTTACACAGACTAATGTATAAACACATATACTAACATTTAAAGTGGAACTACCACCCCTATAAGTTTTAGCCTCAATCAAAGTGGTATCATTGGTTGGAACGCGCTGTGTAATTTTTTTTTGTAATAAAGGTTGTATTAAAGAATAAATCCTGATACAAAAAAGTACCTGGTGACGTCTTCCCCATGAAAAGCTGAAAGCGAGTGAGAGATGTAGAGCCGATCGGCTCTGTTGAAACTCCCATCAGCTACAAGAAAACACCTACGTCAGCAGTGGGCTGGTGCTTCAAAGTTGAATGACAGGGCAAAATACAACTAACGCATGTGCAGTGAGGGAAAATCAGCAAGATGGCTGCAGTGTACAAGCGCTGGGTCCCTGGAAAACGGGTCAGATTTCTAAGTATACCAACAGTTCTGTGAACTTTGATTTACAGTTTCAAGAGGTCTAGGGCTATCTTTAGCTGCACAGAATAACTTACTCGGGCATGGTAGTTCCGCTTTAAACAAACAATAATGTGAATTTTATTCCTGTAGAGCAATGCAATACACCTATATACACATCACGCAATCTGATCTTCTAAAAAGAGGGACATCAGGGTGGGAAAGAGGGACAGAGGGATTTGGGTCCAAAAGAGGGACTGTCCCTCCTAAAGAGGGATACTTGGGAGGTATGCAACTTTATCTCACCAATGCAGCAACTCCAAAACTGGGGCCATGCTCCCATGTTGGGGAAAGAGGGAGGCAATTCCATGGAAACATAGAATTTGGCAGGAGAAAAACAAATGACCATTCTAGTCTGCCCATTTCCCTATCTAGGGATAGGGTGCTCAAGGATTTATTTCAGTACCGTACTTTTGCATGTTGTGCAACATGACTTTATCCATATTGTTGCAGGGTATCACCTTTTGAAATCTAGGCCATCTTTAGTAACCTGGCACCAGCCCCAGCCAAGTCTCTTTACAGACTGTACATTGACTCACTGCCTCTCTACTATACTACAGGTTGTGCCCTCTCACTGTGACATGTTGTCTCCAATCTAAGGCAATCTGTCACTCTTCTCCCTCATACACCCACCCAGTGTTCTCTAATCCAGAGGCCTGACCGTCACCCATGATGAGACTGCTCTACTGCATTCGTCATTACCAGCGATTCTCTCTCCTCACGATGCCTTCCTCCTTCTCCCCAATGCTACTGTGTGTGAAGTAGATGGAGAGTGTATGAGAGACCAAAAAGACAATATTTAATGGTACACACCGCCTCGCACGCGCACACACACTCTCAGTAGCGTTGGGTGGATAGATGAAGGCACCTGGGACAGTGTGAGTTGCCATAGAGTGTATATGTGGCTTTGTGGCTACTACATACCTCCCAACATTTGAAATGGCCAAAGAGGGACACTTGAGTTTTACATGGTCTTGCTGGGGGTGTGGCTAGTAGGCAGAGCATTACTGAGAATTTTTAGGTTGTTTCATGACCTACTGGAACCAATTTGTGTAAAGTAAATAAATGATTTAGAACCAGACCAAAGTATTTTATTTATAGACTGATTTATAAAAAAAGATACAGAGGTTTATCAAATATTAAATGTGAGTTTTATTGATTTGGAGCAATGTGATACACTTATGTACACACCACACAGTCTGATCTCCTGAAAAGAGGCACATCAGGGTGGCAAAGAGGGACAGAGGGATTTGGGTCTCAAAGAGGGACACTTGGAAGGTATGCTAATAGTAGGACAAATGTGGGGAAACACAGAGTGAATGCATGGCTCTGTGGTTACCAGAGGGTAGTGCAACCAGTCTGTAGGGGTCACACACCATATGTGAGGATCTGTGTATAACAGTGGGAAATGCAATAAGGCTGGGGGGTAAGACAGTGTATGTGGGGATCTGTGTCTATCAATGACCAGTGGCACGGCGGGTGAGGAAATGGAGATATGTGGCTATCAGTGAAATAAAGCTGGGATGCCAGATAGTGTAGTGTGGTTCTGTGGATATCAGTGGGACATGGCTGGGATGCCAGTGTAGTGTGGCTCTGTGCATACCAGTGGGGCTGGGATGTGAGACAGTGTAGTGTGGTTCTGTGGATACCAGTGGGACATGGCTGGGATGCCAGACAGTATAGTGTGGTTCTGTGGATACCAGTTGGGCTGGGATGCCAGACAGTGTAGTGTGGTTCTGTGGATACCAGTGGGACATGGCTGGGGTGCCAGACAGTGTAGCGTTGTTCTGTGGATACCAGTGGAACAAGGCTGGGCTGATATGGCACTGGCTGAACTTTGTAGGTCTAAACAGGCAGATCTCTGAGACTGCTTCTACAGGCCTTATTTACAAAGTCAAAGAGAAGCAATTTTGGGGCAAACCAGCTGCACTACTGGGAAAATATAAAGATTCCCATTTAATTAACTTCACCACTGGGAACAAATAAAGATTCCCATGTATTATAATGTTAACTTCTTGAAGGCTAGGGGGGTCTCCAATGCTGGGACCTCTTTGGCATTAAAGGAGTTAAAAGTCCCATTTAAATGGGTAGGAAAGAGTCAGGGATGGAGATTTCTACATGTAGGAAGTTACTAAACAGCTATGGGAGTTCTCATAGTTTAAAAGTCTTCAACACTCTCTCCATTCTCCCTGCAGGTCACTGGGCAACATCAACATTTCACTCACAACTGAATAATGCACTGACATCACCCAGCCCTACAGATCACTGAGACCTGCAGAGGGAATGAAGAGGGAAAAGGGGAACTTTTAAACTATGAGAAATTCACTCTACATTTCTGAAATTCCCTCCCCTGACCCTTCACTTTCCCTTTAAATCAATGTGAATTTGAGGGATTTGTATTTTTCCCTATGGTATAGTTGAATTGCCAGAGAATTACTCCATTTTTGACTTCATATGTGTGTATGTCTTTTCTGTGGTGGTTGTAGCGCAGTAAGATACAGTGACTTGCCCAAGGTCACAAGGCGTGAGGACAATCTCATTTGAACTTATTTTTTTCCTTCTCAGGAAGATTTCATATCACTAAGCCGCAGCTTTAAATATAATCCTTCAGGAGAACATGTACCTGCTTGTCAAACAAGCGATGCCAAGGATTTGGGTTAACCATGTGAGTGCCAGAGGGATCAGCAAAGAATTGCATGGTGCACCACCCAAACTGAAAATGGTAAACTTAGCAAATTTATTTTTCAGTCTTTTAAATACCTCTCTGAAGCTAAAGTATTAACCCTTTGAGTGCCAGCGAGGTATCCAAAATGCGCTGGATACCTCTCTGGCACTCAAAGGGTTAAGGAGAACTGGAGTAAATCTGGAGGTCTCTCTAGCACTGAAGACGTTAAAAGCCCCATTTAAAATCAGTGGAAAACTTAAAGGAGCAGTAAGCTTTTTTATGTAAAAATATATATTGTATGGTGTTTCATGTTGAGTAAAATAAGGGTACTCCCACTGCTGAGAGATCCATATTATTAGACTTATTACTGTTTAAGACTGTATTTTTTTTTTTTTTACATCAGCAGTGTCCTCTAGTGCGCAAATTCTAATTAATTATTCTGTTACATTCTAATGGAGAGGAAAGTCAGAGACTTACAGTTCTATATAGAATGTGATAGAAGCTGCTGAGTCACTTCCTGTCAGTTAGAACTATCAGGAAGTAATCACAGTAAATTCACTTCCTGATTATTTGAATTGTTATAAATTTTGAATAAAACAACTGACAGACGTGGGACTGGTTTGCTCCAGAATGACTCCAGGGAGTAGATGCACTGAAGGAGGATAACCGCACAGGATGGCGATGTTACGTTGGATCTGTGTCGAAGGTATCAGCAGTATGCGCTAAGATGTCTTCTTCCTTATATCCTTGTCGATCCACCACCGGTCCGAGGTCATCGCCATAATCCTGCTGTGCCTTAAACAGGTTTAGGATTTTCCACTCCCTCACATCGACAATGGCTCATTTGCATATGGAAATGCCGTTTAACCCTTTGAGTGCCAGTGGGGCATGCAACACATTGCTTTGAATACCTCTCTGGCACTCAAAGGGTTAACGTGTCATTGTCGTAGTCCTGTCGTTATGTTTGTGTGTTAACGTGGAATATCTCCACATGCGCTAAGGTCCGACTGCAGCCTCTGATGTCAGACTGCACAGTCCCAACATCACCTGCCTGTTGGGTTCTCCCTGTAGCTCTCTACAGAGTCAGAGGACAATTTCCGGTTTCTACTCTGGAGAGCAGAGACAGCAGCTGCCCTCTCTTAACCCTTTCAAGGGGAATTATCATGGTAATAACATTGTCCTCCAATATATTACTAACCAAGCGCTATGCAAAGTTATACTGTCCTTAAAGGGATAGTAATACTTTGTTTTATCTTTATTTTATTCTGTAGGCATTAAAAAAACATGAAGAACAATATAAGTCTTATCTCTCAAACCTTTATGGTTTAAGAGATATTCACAAGCAAAGCCACCCCCCCGTTCAGCCAGATCAGAAGGGAGGTGCCCAGGTAGACTGCAGAGAGGGACAATCTTCAATTAAGATAAGGGAAAAAGCTGAAAAACTTGTCAAGGGGGGCAGGGCTTTCATTGTTCTCATAGGAAGAAGATTGTCCCCTTCTGTTATCTGTCTGGTCTATGGACTGGATTCCACATCTGAGAAGAGATGGCTTACACTAGGTAAAAGGGGCGGGAGGGGAAACTTTGCTTGTGAATATCTCTCAAACCATAAAGGTTTGAGAGATAAGACTTATATCGTTCTTCATGTTTTTTTAATGCCTACAAAATAAAATAAAGATAAAACTAAGTATTACTATCCCTTTAAGCCCAATACGTCCATGTTATTTCAGGAAAAAAAACTTCCTCAGTAGGAATCAGCAGACAACAGAGCAGACATCTTAGAGGAAATGTATCTCTGAGACTGCGCTGTCTGTTCTGTTCACTGCCAGCATTGGCGGTAACGTTAGTTGGTTACCTTACGGTAATGGAGGTTCCTGCAGGCGCACAGAGCTTCTCTTGTAAGCCCTGTGCAGCCTAATGCCTGCAGTGAAGTTTTTTTCTGAATAATGCGGACTTATTGAGCTTAAGGGCAGTATGACTTTGTATATCGCTAGGTTAGTAATGTATTGGGGGGCAATGTTATTATCATGATAGTTCTGCTTTCAGTGCCATAGAGATGTGCATTGCATATTCCCATGATACTTAAAGGGATAAAAAAACGATACGGTAAAAGAGTTTGTGCTTTAACCCCTTAAGACCAGGGCACACCCCTTCTGCTCCTCAAGGGATTCATCTAATTTTACAATTAGCGATGTCAAAGTAGATGTTCTACTCACTAAAATTCTGTGTATATAACAATATGGCCATCGCCCACAAATAATATAATACATAATGATTAATCCGTGGATTTTACACATACTGTACCCAAAAATAATGTCATACCTAATAATTAATCCATGGGCGCTACACATACTGTACCCAAAATAATATCATACCTAATGATTAATCCATGAGCGCTACACATACTGTACCCAAAATAATATCATACCTAATGATTAATCCATGAGCGCTACACATACTGTACCGAAAATAATATCATACCTAATGATTAATCCATGAGCGCTACACATACTGTACCCAAAATAATATCATACATAATGATTAATCCATGAGCGCTACACATACTGTACCCAAAATAATATCATACCTAATGATTAATCCATGAGCGCTACACATACTGTACCCAAAATAATATCATACCTAATGATTAATCCATGAGCGCTACACATACTGTACCCAAAATAATATCATACATAATGATTAATCCATGAGCGCTACACATACTGTACCCAAAATAATATCATACCTAATGATTATTCCATGGATTTTACACATACTGTACCCAAAATAATATAATACATAATGATTAATCCATGGATTTTACACATACTGTACCCAAAATAATATCATACCTAATGATTAATCCATGGGCGCTACACATACTGTACCCAAAATAATATCATACCTAATGATTAATCCATGGGTGCTACACATACTGTACCCAAAATAATATCATACCTAATGATTAATCCATGGGCGCTACACATACTGTACCCAAAATAATGTCCTACATAATGATTAATCCATGGGTGCTACACATACTGTACCCAAAATAATGTCATACCTAATGATTAATCCATGGGTGCTACACATACTGTACCCAAAATAATGTCATACATAATGATTAATCCATGGGTGCTACACATACTGTACCCAAAATAATGTCATACATAATGATTAATCCATGAGCGCTACACATACTGTACCCAAAATAATGTCATACCTAATGATTAATCCATGGATTTTACACATACCGTACCCAAAATAATGTCATACCTAATGATTAATCCAAGGATTTTACACATACCGTACCCAAAATAATGTCATACCTAATGATTAATCCATGGGTGCTACACATACTGTACCCAAAATAATGTCATACATAATGATTAATCCATGGGTGCTACACATACTGTACCCAAAATAATGTCATACATAATGATTAATCCATGGGTGCTACACATACTGTACCCAAAATAATGTCATACCTAACGATTAATCCATGAGCGCTACACATACTGTACCCAAAATAATGTCATACCTAATGATTAATCCATGGGTGCTACACATACTGTACCCAAAATAACGTCATACCTAATGATTAATCCATGGGTGCTACACATACTGTACCCAAAAATAATGTCATACCTAATGATTAATCCATGGGCGCTACACATACTGTACCCAAAATAACGTCATACCTAATGATTAATCCATGAGCGCTACACATACTGTACCCAAAATAATGTCATACCTAATGATTAATCCATGGGTGCTACACATACTGTACCTCCAGCATTCATAGCAAAGTCTCAGTCATTTTGCATTATGCACTTCCATGGACCCTAAGTTTTATGTGGATAAGAGCAGATTCATCTCCAAGCTTCTCACTGGCATCCACTCACCTCACCAGGAGAGGTAAGTAGATATGAGTGGATGTCAGCAGGGAAGACTGGTGAATCATCCACATTCATCCGCACAGCTTCCATTCACAAAACACTGGGAATGACAACATACCTGAGACCTTGCTTTGCATCCTAAGGCTATCTGTATCATCCACTAATTAATCATTATGTATTAAATTAAATTAGGGCAATAATCATGTGATAATGTTTGAATAAATTCAGTGAGTAGAACCTCTGCGTTTACATTTGTGACATCACTAATCATAAAATCAGATGAATCCGTTGAGGATCAGTGGGTTGTGCAACACAATGCAATGTATATCCCTTCTGATCCTCAAGGGGTTAAAGCACAACTCAATTACCAAAAACATTTATAACAACATTTTTATTACCCCTTTTCAGTGCTACAGGCATATGCACATCCCTATGGCACTGAAAGGGTTACAGGTGCAATGATGTTTGTGGTGCTGAACTATGAGTGAATCTCCTCCAGTCTCTCAGTGGGCAGGTGAGGAAGTTCTCAGACGTCGGGGTTGCTGGACTGCTGTCGGTGTGTAAGGGAAGGCATCCCATCCACACTGCCACCAGATCAACAACCCTCCATGCTTACTATGAAATTCTCTCCCTCCCATTGCGTACCTAATTCTTAGTACATATGGCAATTTGTGTTTCCATCGCCTCTCAATGTGCTCCCCATACATTGTCAGACACACATCTCCATAGCATCGCCTCCTATTGCATCTCCATTAGTTCTTCTTATAACTTCTTATAACTACATCAACCTGTTTGTAATGCATAGGCTCCCTACAGTAAAACAGGATTTGAAGAGTTTATAATGCTGGAGGGGTCATCTCCACTCTATCACCTCTTCATCTCACCTTAGTGCATAACCTCACTGCTTTCTGCATGGCAGCTGTGACACAACTCTATCAACCAATCATAGGGGGTAACTGAGCCACATGATCAACCCCTAAGGCAGTGGTTCTCAAACTTTTTTGGTCAAGGCACCATTAACACGCAATATGGAACTTTGGGGGCACCCCTAGCATATGTAATGTCATTTATCAAGGATATAATAAAGGGTATGATACATAAATATACAGTTATTATTAGGTCTCACAATCATGCTAACAAAAATAAACATTTTGTGCAGAACAATTTCCACAAATAAACATTTAAAACTTGAAAGTCGTGTTTTTGTGAAAATCTTCATAGAAAACATGGGGCACCCTAAGATGATATCCACGGCGCACAAAAGAGCCACGGCACCCTGGTTGAGAACCACTCCCCTAAGGAGAACTGCAGGTGACAAAAATTCTTGTTGACTCAAATGAGTAATTTGTGAAGCAATGCACTGGAGGCGCTCTAGTTTTCAAGGGGTTAAAAGCCCCATTTTATTTTGGTAAGTCTCCTATGATGCAGATGGTTTTCACAAGAATTACTCCAGTTCTGCTTAGTACATCAGCCTGCCTGAGCACCAGAGGTGTGACCAGTGCGTTGAACACCCCCCTGGTGCTCAAATCGTTAATCCCAAATTAACTTGGCAACACTCTGCAAGTGCACCTGCTTTCTGCATGGCTGCCTGTGGTTGGAATCTAGCAGAGAGCAGAACTCTGTAGAAACAGGATATTATCATTACTTCTAATCATCTGGAAGATAAGCGGTGTGACATTCACTCAATGCTTTACAAGCCGGACTACCTGCTGCTTTTCGGTTGTCAGATAAATCTGCTTTATTTTCATTAGTATAATTTGAACTACTCAAGGGTTATGCTGTATGTGCTGCTGCTGACCTGCCAGCAGGGGGTGCAAGGGAGTCTGCTTATGTATCTGCTGTATAAAGGGTTACGTATGGTTTTTCTGGTGTAGTTAGGTGGCTGGGAATCACACTGAGAACTCATTATTCAGTGCACTTTCTATGCCTTGCAAATCAACTATCTGCTTCTCGGCACACGTTTTATAGATTGGAAAAGCAACGTGACTTGGCCAAAAAGGTGATCATCTGAAATTGGATTCTGTCCAGAACAGGCCCATACAGAGATGGCATACAATGTCTTCAAAGTGTTTGTTACAGGTTTAATACTTTAAAGGAGCAGTAAACTTTTAATGAGAAATAAATATTTTACAACAGAACTCCCACTGATAGGAGATTTTCATCTAAAAGTTAACCGTTTAGGTGGTGCTGGTACTTTAACTTACTAAGCAGCGACTCATGTTCTCCCATAGAGTGCATTATAAATACACTGCACGCTAGTTGGCGCTGTTGCTAACAGCTTGATAAAAAAATAATAACATTTGATCCGTGATAACTATCAGATGAAGAAAACCTCTCAGCAGTGTCAGTATATTTGATGTGCTCAGCAGGAAAACCCCTAATATATATTATAAAGTATGTTTTCTGCCTCTCTACGGCAGCCTGTTACTTTGCTTCTTTTCTTGGCCTACATTTCCCATGATCCTCAGCCTAACAACAGTCAGCCACTGGATGTCTATCCAAAAATATAGGCCTTATGGATCAAAATAAACTGGACCGGTATGCTATCTATCTATACCATAGGGGAGAAATAAGCATTCCCAAACTTCCCATCAATTTAAATGGGGTTTTTAACTCCTTGAATGCTAGAGGGGTTTTCACAATGCGTTGGATACCTTGTTAGCATTCAGAGGGTTAAACACCATATTTAGATCAATGAGAACATTTCGCTGTCCCCTGTTGTGTAAATGGTTTGCTCCAGAATTGGTCTACTTTGCTTTGATATATAAGGCCCAGAGTATAATGCCTGGGAACGAGCAGAGCAAAGCCTACTTCTCAGGCACTCAAAGGGTTAAACCTTTATTATACCCAAAATAACACACAGCCAAATGTCTACGCACAATAAGAAGTGAATACTGCAGCACAGTCTGTCCTCCCTTCATTCCTATCCAACGTACATTATCCACCTATCTGAGAACCTCTTTGTCCAAAGGACATGATTTACATCATAAACTGGGAGGGGCTTGATTGGGTGGGCAAAACTGGGTGGAGTAGAGGTGGGTTTGTCTTTGAGTGGGAGGAACAGGATGGAGAATGACTAGAACTCACAATGAAGTGGGCGGAGTTACAAAGGAATTCACAGAGTATAAGTGTCTATCCCTGGAGACCTGGTAATTAAAGGGATAGTAATGATTCACAAATACAGCAGCTCCAATTAACCCCTTAATGACAATGGACATTTATGTTCGTCCAAGGTGGATGTCCCTAAAGGACAAAGGACGTACATGTACGTCCCGGAAATCCAGGTCCCCGCGCGGCTGCATGCCGTTCAGGGACTCTGTAATCTTTTGCAAAAAAAAAAAATAAATAAATTCTGCGGTCATTAAGTGACGGCCGCGTGCATAGCTGTCCAATGTATCTTCATAGTATTTGGGCCATGGAGAGTGTTATTTCAATACTGTCAAAGTTGTAGTTCAACATACCTCCCAACATTTCAAATTGCCAAAGAGGGACAATTGTGTTTTAGGGGGTGATGCTGGGGGTGTGGCCCGTGGGCGGGGCATTAACAAGAATTTTTAGGCTGTTTCATGACCTATTGACACCTCCTTGTTTTACCTAATAAATGACTTATAACAAGACCAAAGTATTTTATTTAAGCAGACTGATTTATATATACACATATACTGATGTTTACAGAAACAATAATGTGAGTTTCATTGCTGTGGAGCAATGTGATACACTTATATACACATCACACAGTCTGATCTCCTAAAAAGAGGGACATTAGGGTGGGAAAGAGGGAGAGTGGGATTTGGGTCTAAAAGAGGGACACTTGGGAGGTATGGTTCAAGAGTAATTGAATGATAAAGTATCCCCTCCCTCCCCTTTTACTGATGTAACACTTCTCACCTCAGATGTGGTATCTGGTCCTGGGACCAGACAGGTCACAGCAAGGGACAATCTTCTTACTGTGAACATAAGGAAAACATTGCCCCCTTAAAGGTTTTTTAGGCTTTTCGTCATGATCACTGAAGATTGTCCCTCTCTGCAATCCATTTGGACAGTCTTGCTGCTCTGAGGTGAGCAGTGTTACACCAGTAAAAGGGGCGGGAGGGGGATACTTTATCATTGAATTACTCTTGAACTACAACTCTGACAGTATTGAAATAACACTCTCCATGGCTCACCAGCAGGGCCCTCTGATCCTTCTGTTTTCCACATCTGATTGTACTATTTAATACCTCTGTATGTCTATTCCCAATTGTACAGCTCTGCGGAATTAGTTGGCGCTATATAAATAAAGAATAATAATAATACTAATAATGGCCCAAATACTATGAAGATACAATGGAGCTGCTTTTATTTTGAAACATTACAATCTCTTTAGGTATAACAGAGAGTTCCAGTCTCCCGCACTGTGGCTTCTGATGGTGATGGAGATCACATAGGAATCCTCAGTGTGTACACAGAGTCCCAGGCCAGGAGGAGGTGGGGATACCACAATGCAGTGGATATGATCAATTAAAATAAAATAAAATAAAGTTGAATGCTTTTCTTGGGGTTATGTGTCCCATTGCATCAGGACAGGAGGGAGGACGGTGATTTCCATTGCATTGACTGTGCTGAAGTATCCACCTCTCACTGAGAGTAGCCACTTGGCTTTGTGATATTTTTGAGTGCCAAAGGGGTACACTACGCACTGCAGATGAATGAAGGCATAAGGTACTGGGTTTTGCTCTTTCTTTTGTTCTCTTTCAGTTTCCATTTCTATCTCTGAGGTTTTCAGGTCTCGGAGACAACAGCCATTGTGTTCATTTTTTTGGTGTGGACTATTTTATTTATTAATTTGTTCAGGAAAATATTTTTGTTCAACCTAGAATTGTTTTTTTTTTTGAGTACCAATACATTATTTTCCTTATCATTTGTGCACAAAATCCAAGTAACATAGTAAATTAGGTTGAATAAAGACACAAGTCCATCAAGTTCAACCTTCTCCTCATACCCCAGTAACTGGGAATTTTATAGCTTTCCTGCTACCAATTAAATTAGTCTTTATCAGACCTTCCTGATCTGCCTGCTGATACACAGTATAACACTGTATGTTCCCTTTTGTAAGAAATGTATCTAATCTTTTAAATGTATCCATTGTATCTGCCATAACCACCTCCTTATGTAAGGAATTCCATATGTTAACAGACCTTACTGTAAAATAAACCCTTCCTCTGCTTAAATCTAAACCTCCTTTCCTCTAATCTCAAGGGGTGTCCCCTGGTCACCTGATCAGGCCTTGGAATGATAACCAATGCAATTTACCAGCCGTAAAAAGGATCTTTAAGACACCCATGTTTTTTTACTATTTTCAGTTGAAGTCTTAGGTGCATAGTTAGGCTAAATATGTCCAAGCCTGCCTGTAACACCAAGACACCGCAGTAAGCGGTTAACGTTGGTTATCTATTATATGCTTTCAAAGTACGGAAACTGTTCCTCCTATATCTGTCAACATCACAGGCTACTTCACAGGAACAACTTACATTGTGGCACTGATGTTTCTTAGCTCGTTAAGAATCAGCAGTCCATGGTAGTTACCTTCCCTTAAGGACCGCTTTGATCCTTGCCGATGCGCCGGTACACGTGACGTGTCGTCTCTCTTGTAACTCCCCCCGGCTACGCAAAAACACCTACGTCATCAGGTTTAGATTCTCGGACCAGCAGGAGAATCTAAACCTGATGATGTAGGTGTTTTCGTGTAGCCGGGGGGAGTTACAAGAGAGACGATCGGCTCTGTGCAGACATGCGCAATGTGCTTTTCCGGGGGGAAGACGTCACCAGGTACCTTTTGCAATTAGTGATTATTCATTAATAACAGGTTTATAAAACAAAATAAATACACAGCTCGTTATAATGGATTATAGCGCTCTAATTCAGGCTACATTTTATAGGGGTGTTAGTTCCGCTTTAAGTATTAGACTGACTGCCCATTTGACAGATAAGAGATTACAATGCAATGCTAGCCTTATTAGTAACTCTGAATGTTATAATACAATTGGTATCTCTCTTGTGGCAGCATCTGTGTGTGACCATATTCATTATGGGCCAACATGCCTGGCCCTTACCGTGTGCGGGCGTGTGGCCGGCTGCCCCCAATCCCTGATGCCATTGTGTACCTGCCAGAAGTCGCCTCTCAAAAAAGTGAGCGAGTGGAAGCTCTTCTATTTTATAGCCCCGCCGCCACTTGACTAAGTTGCTTTTCCCAACTCAAAAGCACATGTGCCAGAAGAACAGGAAGTCCTGACACATGCGCACACGGCACAATGAGGGTGGCATTTAGAGTAGACTGAGCCACAGCCACATAACTATTTAGATTAGGAGGACTCAGAGCACGGAGGCAACGCAGCACTCATGATTCATACATAATTCATCACAGCAAGCACTGCAGTGATAAGGTTTCCGCCCCCTCATTTGACTAGGCCTGAGAGAGCAGCAAGAATAGAGTTAGGGGGAGCACTGAGCAGGGTCCAGGATAAGGTTTCTGCCGGGCCCCCTCATTTGACCGGGCCATAGGCAGGAGCCTTGTGCTCCTTGTCTAATCCAGCTTTGCTGACACCACAGAGCTTATAATTGAAATGGATCTACACAAATGATATCGCCAGGGCCGGCGCCACCTATAGGCGAGGTAGGTGCCGGGCTAGGGCGCACATTCTCTGAGGGCGCATTGGCCCCCGCTGCCGCTCACCACTTAAAAAAAAAAAAAAAAAAACACGAAAAAAAAAACCCCGTACGTTTCGGTGCCCTCCCTCAGCTGGCTATTTTTTTAATGTAGCACGGCGATACCTATTTCTCTCTCCCCCTCGGCTCCTTCAATCCTGGACCAGGATTGAAGAAGCGGAGGGGGAGAGAGAAACGGGCATCGCTGTGCTACATTAACCCTTTCAGTGCCAGAGGGGTACGCAACGCATAGCTTTTCAATGCGTTGTATACCCTTCTGGCACTGAAAAGGTTAAAAAAAATAGCCAGCCAAGGGAGAGCACCTTAACGTACTCACTTGGGGAGAGAGAGAGAGAGACGTGCACCGGAAACAGTAAGTGGGACAGGGGTCAAGTGAGGGGATAAACAGACAGACGGGGAGAGAGAGAGAAAGTCAAAGGGGGGATCAGCAGTCAAGAGGGGGAGAGAGACAGTCAAAGGGGGGATTAGCAGTCAAGAGGGGGATCAATAGTCAGGGAGAGAGAGAGTCAAAGGGGGGAGCAAGAGTCAGATGGGGGAGAGAGAGAGTCAAAGGGGGGATCAGCAGTCAAGAGGGGGATCAAGGGTTGGATGGGGAAAGAGAGAGTCAAAGGAGGGTCAACAGTCAAAAGGGGGAAAGAGTCAAAGGGGTTGAGAGTCACATATAGAGAACATGCACTCTGTCACACTGATACACATATAGAGAAGCACACACTGACACACTTATATCCATACAGGGAACACATACACATATAGAGAACATGCACTCTGTCACACTGATACACATATAGAGAAGCACACACACATACTTACACACTGATATCCTTACAGAGACTCACACACACTAACACACTTATATACATATAGGGAACACACACTGACACACTTATATCCATACAGGGAACACATACACGTATAGAGAACACACACACAAACTGACACATATAGGGAACACACTGACACTTAAACACATACAGAGGCGGGGCATAAATGGGTAGGGCACAAGGGGTGGAGCCAAGGGGCGGCAAAATTAGGTTTTGCCTAGGGTGGCAAAAATCCTTGCACCAGGCCTGGATATCACAGAGCTATAATCCATATGGAAGTAAACTAGTAGCATAGCACATTTCCCTTGTAAACTCTATGGTACCATTAGTGTGCTCCCTTTTCTATTGTAAGCTGCATGATATCAGTTGCCTTACTTCACAACTTAAAAAAAGGGGTGGAGTGGGCTTCAACAATAGTAGATATGGGCCACTTGATTGTATTTGTCCCCCCAGGCCACAAGTTACCAGCCATCTCCTGCTAAATATTTTTTATATTAGATCAACTTTTTTTTTTAATAAGAAAACTTTACTAATCCTTTACGCTCTGATTGAACATGTTGTCCTAATATATAATTATCCATCTGTGTTCTCTAAACAGAAGCCTCTGATGCTTAGCCTTCCAATTCTCAGCTATGAATACAACTGTTTATAGAGAACATTTCACAAAACTCAAATGCCTATCCTGGGAGCAAAAGATGCTAAGTGCATCATAGTTCCACACAAAAGGGACTTTAGCCATTAGTTAGCCTGCCCTTATTTCAGACTCTGGGGTGACAAGAGCAAAACTGCGTATCCAACAGATAGCAAGAGACAGGGTCTAAATGCAAGCTGGGACTTTTGAAGCGACATTAATCCGCTTTTCTGATCCTTCCTAATATTACATGAAATGAATGCAGCCTGGGGAAAAAGGACAGTTTTGGGAAGGACACATTTAAATAACATTTTGAAGCAGCAGCATGAAAAACTGCCAAACTTTGTGTACAGTTTACTTCTAACAATACCAGAGTGATGACGGAGAGACAGAAGATTCCAAGGGCTGTATAGACAAAGAAAATGGAGTTCAAACCATTACTGTGAGGCACTGCATTTGCAACCAGGGGCATAGGAACCTGGGGAGGGGCATCCCCCCAGGAAATCATGTGGTGGACAGAAAATGTAGAAATCCCCGCCCAGGCACGAGGAGCACCAGCCCCCGGGGAGCACAGGTTCTGGGTGACCGACAGGAGGGGAGCGCACTGCACAGCGCTCCCTCCTGCCGGTCACTCCTTGTAGCGTGCGTGGCCGAGCAGAGCGGACCGTGGGCAGAGGAGCTTCTGTATCCTCTGCTCCTGTCTGACAGGAAGCTGTTCTCCAAGCGCAACGAGCAGCTTCCTGTCAGACCAGGTACAGGATCAGAAGCTCCTCTACCGTGGTCCACTCGGCCAGGCTAAAAAGAAGGTACAGAGTGGCTGGGGGGGCAAAGTGACACACAGAGGGGCTGGGGGGCAAAGTGACACACAGGGGGGCTGGGGAGCAAAGTGACACACAGGGGGGCTGGGGGGCAAAGTGACACACAGGGGGGCTGGGGGGATAAAGAGACACAGAGGGGGGCTGGGGGATAAAGAGACACAGAGGGGGCTATTCGGGGGCAAAGAGACACAGAGGGGGGCTGTTGGGAGGCAAAGAGACACAGAGAATATATCCGGACAGTAAAAATGCTATGCCCCCAGATTTGGGGGGGGGGGTTCCTATGCCTCTGTTGACAACCTCTCTAGTATAATATTCCCTATTAATCAGTGGGAATCTATGGAATGTTTACAGCTGCTCTGTCCTAGGAACTTTGAAGACTGTACCAACAATGCCCCAATTACTATTTTTTTTTTTTTTTACCATGCACTACATTTCAAGTGAGCTCACCCTGAGATGTTTGAAATATTAACCCTTTGAGTGCCATGCGTTCGAGACCTCTCTAGTATTCAAGGGGTTAAACACCTCTTTTACATCAATGAACATTTTGAGAGTGTGTATTTGTCCTCTATGGTGCCAGTGGATTGTCCCAAAATTACCCCAATTTTCTTTGGAACATGAAACCCTAAATATACTTCACGTTTCGATGAATGACAGCCAACCTCCGTCCTTTACGACTTTTTACTATTATTTTGTTCATCATCACTTATTTATTTATTTATTTTACAAGTTTATATGTCTTGACAATTTTTAGAGAGCTTTCTGTTAGGGACTATAAAAGCAGGGACAGTGACACTATGTTGCACTATCCCTGCAGCACAGTTCTACTTTCACAGTCCCTAACAGAAAGCTCCCTGGAAATTGAAATTTAGGGAGCTCACAGTCGGGGAAAGTGAGGATGAAAAAAAATGTATAAGAAATGTAACGTTATATATTATAAACATGGAGTATATGTAATGTTACAGCGGAGGTTGACTTGTCACTTTAATACACTTCAAATAATGTAATTTCCATTTGTTTTGAGTCTCTCTTGAGAATTATGAGGCAAGTTCCTTAACACTGTTTTGTATCAAATTTACATGAACTTCGCACAATACAATAACTCTTCATCAGTATAACAATGCTTTTTTATGTAAAGACCTTAAGTGCTTTTCTGATTTCAGGCAATGGGAATATAGCAGAATTTTTGTCGGATTGATTAACAAACATCCCCTTTGTGATTTGCCTCACACATAATGTCTCCTACATTATCATGTGATAATACTTTTGTAATAAACCTTTTATTATGATAACAACTTCAGCTCCAGTGTTCTGCTATTCAGGGTAGAACAGTAGCAAGTGAACATTGTTTATGCAATGTCATTTAAGGCACAAGCAAAGGTTCTTATAGCAACAGTGACTTCTTCCATGACTGACAGGACAAAACATTTAGTATACTGATCTACAGTAATTGTAAAATGAAAGTAATGTTAAATATGTAAAAAAAAAAAGTAGAGTAAGGATACGCCCACTGCTGAGAGTTCTTTTACTCAAAAGTTATTTCGGCTCAAACTGTTTTTTTTTTAGGTAGTCTGAAATTTTAGCACTATTGCTAACAGCCTAAGGTTTATGGCCAACTGATCAGAGCTGTCCACAGGATGGCGTAACAACAGCGCCACTGTAAATTTTCAGGCCTCTGAGATATTGCAGCTAAAAACATTCAAGCTTGATCTGCAAAAACCTTTGAATAAAATGTCTCTCAGTAGTGGGAGTACTGTTGTATAAACCCTAAAATATATGTTTTTTATATATTAAAGGGATAGTAACGTTTCAGAATAAAAGCAGCTCCAATGAATCTTCATAGTATTTGGGCCATGGAGAGTTTTATTTCAATATTGTCAGAGTTGTAGTTCAAGAGTAATTGAATGATAAAGTATCCCCCTCCCTCCCCTTTTACCTAGTATAAGCCACCTCCCCTCAGATGTGGAATCTGGTCCTGGGACCAGACAGCTCACAGCAAGGGACAATCTTCTTACTGTGAGATAAGGAAAACCCTGCCCCCTGGACAGGTTAATCAAGTTTTTCCTTATGCTCACTGAAGATTGTCCCTCTCTGTGATCCATCCGGACAGTCTCTGCTCCAGGGCAGCAGCTGAGGCCACTGGGTGGCACTTTAGCCTGTGTACACGGGCTTTCATACTAGTAAACTTTTAAAGGGATAGTAATACTTAAATATTACTAATCCCCATATTGTAGCCATTTTAAAAAGAACTGAATTGTCCCCAGTGTCATCTCTCAAACCTTTATGGTTTGAGAGATAACCACCTGCAAAGTTCCCCCCTCCCTCCCCCTTCCCTGAAGTCAGCGTTGTAACTGACTGCAGGGATATCCGGTCTGACTTTCATCAGGAGGCTCTGCAGCAGAGCCGAGATTGCGTTAGTGAAAAATAATTATTTCACTGAAACAGTGTGCTAGGTTTGCAAGCACACGTAGAAGACCGTTTCAATTAAATAATTATTTTTACTAACGCAATCTCGGCTCTGCTGCAGAGCCGCCTGATGAAAATAAGACCAGATATCCCTGCAGTCAGTACAATGCTAACTTCAGGGAAGGGGGTGGGGACTTTGCGGGTGGTTATCTCTCAAACCATAAAGGTTTGAGAGATGAACCTGGGGGGCTATTAAATTATTTTTAAAATGGCTACAATATGGGGATTAGTCATATTTAAGTGTTACTATCCCTTTAAAGTGAAAATACACTGTATACCTCTATATCTTGTACTAGCCATTTTTTTTTTGCAATATACATAGCTTTCAAGAAATGTGTCTATATTTGTTGGTGGCACAGTATGACAATTTTTTGCTAATACGTTTATGTGCTGGGCAGGGCCTGATTTACATCTCAGGTGCCCCAAGGCAAGGCACTCTAGGCGCGATCAACTCCTCCCACTGCCACACTCCATCCACTGCTACCTGACACAGAAAAACCCTTGGCAAAAAAAAAAAGAGATTTTAACCACTTGGTTGTTACAGAGATCTCCAACACAATGTGGAACAATGAGTTAGAGGTCTATCTAGCATCCAAGGGGGTTAAAATAATAGCCTGTAAAGGGGGTATACAACTGGTGCTGGGACATTGAGATCTGACCACATATTTGGAGTTCTAGCCTACTCACCCTACTAGAAAATCCTGCCCTGTTGCTGGGCCAATATTACCACACACTGTGCTGTGCTGAATCTAGGCCCACACAATTAGGCGAATTCTAATAGTTTAGTAAGTGATAAGTTTGTCCTGGAAATGAACTAATTAGCATACTGTACACGGTATTATCATACTGTGCCACCAAAACAAAAAAGTTAATTTCTCAAATCTATTTATTTTACATAAAAATGGTTAGTGAAATCTATATGCAGATTTTAATTTTCTGTAAAACAAATTAAACTTGTCATAGGGTGACAGGTCCACTTTCACAAAAAATATTTTATATAACTCATGAGCATGTTAAACAGACATTTATTCTACGAGTCTGCAATATAATTCTGTTTATGAAATAGCTGGTGTTTCCAGTGATCCCAGAGAACTCTTTGCTCCTCGTGGGTGTAACTAAGTGATGTGTCATGAAAGGGGCAGGACTTAAATGAGGTGTGTAAAAACAGAAACGGAGTGGTTGGGGTTAGCTGAGTTGCATAGGGAGGGGACAGGACGGAATGAGCTGTACAGCAACAGAAATAGCCCTGGTGAAGAGGGACTAGTGTCTGAACAAATCCAAAAAAGATCCAGCATATCAATACTAATGGAAATACCAAAATAAAACCTACTTTCCTAATAATTTATATATTTGAGTACCAGAGGGTTGCTAAAGGTTTAACCCTTTGAGTGCTAGAGGGGTACGTAACGCATTGCAAAGCAATGTGTTGCGTACCACTCTGGCACTCAAAGGGTTAATGATCTTTAGTTATTGATTTTCACAATACTAATTAAAGGGGAACTATCACCCCAAATAAAGCCCCCCCCAATATTTAGGCATATAGAGATAAACTTACAAATAGTACTATTATGTAGTATAAGTATCGCGTTATTCACAAATCCTACTTCTTCTGAGACTGACGGTCAGGCTTCTTGCTTTCGGGGCATCTGCGCGACTGCGCCGTCAGTCCCTTCTGTTACCTTAAGGTACCATACAGCGCCTCCTAGAGGAGACTGGGACTGAAATCCCAGGTGCGCAGACCTCTCTAAGCGAAGATGTTTGCTTTGATGCCTGGCCGTCAGTCACAGAAGAAGTAAGATTTCTCAATAACTCTGTATTTATGCTGGATAATAGTACTATTTATAAGCTTTTCGCCATATGACTAATTATTGGGGGGGGACTTTATTTGGGGTGATAGTTCCGCTTTAAATTCTCACATTCTTACTGTTTATTATGAAACACAGCGGATCTCTTAATGTCAGATTCTTACCGATCATGGGTGACTCGATAAAACTCCACGTATTTGTCTGAGGTACATAAGACTGCAGGACCCCAGCAGCTCTGCCCGCTTCATTCACGCCTCCAAACACGTATATCTTACCCCCGCACACTGTTGCAGCCGCTGAGTGAACGGGCTTGGGAAGAGCAGCCACTGTTTCCCATTGGTTAATGATTGTGTCATACCTAAGGGAAAGGGGGAAGCAACAAAGTGTCAGAACCAAATATGTATTATTGTAGCCAGAACAAAAGTAAGAGAATGGTGTTGTCTTTAACCCCGTGAGTGCCAGAGGGGTATGCAAAGCATTGATTTGAAATGCGTTGTGTAACCCACTAGCATTTAACACTATGGCTCTATTTGAATCAATCTAAAGAGGTGCAGTTCTGGAGCAAACCAACTGCAATTTGCGGGAGGGGATAAACATTCCCAGTGATTTAAATGGTGCTCTTAACCCCTTGAATATTAGAGAGGTTTCCAACACGTTGCAAAGCAATTTGTTAGAGACGTTTAAATTAATTGAAGTTTGAGGAATCCCCCCCCCCCCACAAAGTGCAGTTGGTTTGCTCCAGAAATGCAAATCTATTGAAACAATCATGGAAACAAAAAACATGGTGGCAGTAAAGAACCACCCAGCATATCGAGTCTGCTCTTTTCACTATCTAATAAAATACACAGTCTTACACGCTTCTCAGAATAAACCTATGTCTATCCCAGGCGATTTCGAATTTCCTAACAGCATACCTCCCAACATGTCCAATTGGCGAAGAGGGATACTTCTGTAGCAGGGGGTGTTGCTGGGGGTGTGGTTGGTGGGTGGGGCATTACAGAGAATTTTTAGGCTATTTCATGACCTATTGACACCTCCTTGTGTAACCTAATAAATGACTTATAACAAGACCAAAGTATTTTATTTACATGGGCTAATTTATAAACAATAATATTGCTGTAGAGCAATGTGATACACTTATATATACACAACACAATCTGATCTCCTAAAAAGAGGGACATCAGGGTGGGAAAGAGGGACAGAGGGATTTGGGTCTAAAAGAGGGACTGTCCCTCCTAAAGAGGGACACTTGGGAGGTATGTAACAGTGTTTGTCCCTACCATTTCTGTTGGAAGACTGTTCCCTGAGTCTGTCACCCTTTCTGTAAAGCAGAACTTACACACATTACTTCTGAATATTCTACCCTGTAACTTTAGAGAAAGTCCTCTTTTCTGGAATTCCTGTTTTTCAAAAATAAATGCTCTCCTCCTAAATTGTATTAAAACCCTTAATATATTTAAACATTTCTATTATATCCCCCCTCTTCCTCCTTTCTTCCAAGCGGTACATATTAACCCTTTGAGTGCCAGAGGGGTATGCAACGCATTGTGAAGCAATGCGTTGCATATCCCTCTTGCGCTCAAGGGGTTCATTTCTTTGGGTCTATCCTTTCACACGGTTTCTTGAAGATTTTTTTAGTACCAATCCTTTGAACTGTCTCCAATGTATTCATATCCTTTAGTGAAATATGATATATATTACAAAAAAAAAAAAAAAAAAAAATATATATATATATACATGTTATCTTATATCTATTATATTTTTTGCACATAAGCAAACCTATGAACTCTCCAGAGATCTGTCCGAATGGATTAGCTTCTCTACAGGTACTGAGGTTGATTGTAACCCTGTCCTGTCCTGCAGATCTCCCCAACCCATTCCAACCATTTCAGAGCAACTTCTCCCTTCTCTCATTCCCCACCCATCGCAGTTAAGTCCACCCACACTGAGATGTAAATTACGCCATTTGGACACTTCTACCCTCAGCCTCTCTTTGCACTCTGGGAACAAAAAGGTTCCCGGATGTGTAATTGTTTCCTATTTTCCTGTCTTGTTGTACCATTTATGTGTTTTGCAGTCATTTTTTGTATTAACACCTTGGATCTAGAGTAATCTACAGTGCATTAGAGATGTATCTAGCAATGGCATAACTAGGCTGTGCAGGGTCCGGTGCAAACATTTCTTTGGACCCCGTAACAAAAAAATATTTTCACAAATGCATAACAAAATCCCATTGGACCTTGGTCCGGATGGTGTCCCCTTGAATGTTGGGCCCCGGTGTAACTGCACAATATGCACCCTACGCCCCTGATATCTAGCATCCAAGGGGTAAACATGTAGTATGTCATTTCTAAGTACAAATCAAAGCACTGCATTTTTTGTTTACCTTTGCTTTAATCAGAATTGCCTTTGAAAAGATTATACCTTTTTTCATTTTTTTTTTCATTATCTCTTTCATGCTTTATTAACTATCATTTACACAAAAATACAGTGCCTGCTTGGGTGATTTTTAAAGGTTGTTTATGATGAAAAAGAAAATACCACCGAGGCAGTTATCCTAAATAAAACAGACAGAAAAGCGAATTAAGATGCCACTATGAACCGAAAATTACTCACTGTAATGACCTGTAAGACTATGATTAATAAAGTTGAGCTTCACAGGCTGGAAAATTATAAGAATGCACATGAATGAGCAAATTTACATGTATCTAGAAAGAGCTAAGGAAAATTAATATGAATAAATCATTCCTTTATTTTTCTTTCTTCATTTTTTTTTACACTCTGCAAGGATGGAGCCATTTTGGATTGGTGATGTTGCCTGAGGCTCTGCTGGCAATATCATACCTCCCAAGTGTCCCTCTTTAGGAGGGACAGTCCCTCTTTTAGACCCAAATCCCTCTGTCCCTCTTTCCCACCCTAATGTCTCTCTTTTTAGGAGATCAGAGTGTGTGGTGTGTATATAAGTGTATCACGTTGTTCCAAAGCAATAAAACTCACATTATTAGTTCTTTAAACATCAGTATATGTTTTTATAAATTATTATGTGTAAATTCAATTCTTTGGTTTGTTATAAGTCATTTATTAGGTAACACAAGGAGTTGTCAAAAGGTCATGAAACAGCCTGAAAATTCTCAGTAATGCCCCGCCCACTGACCACAACCCCAGCCACACCCCCTAAAACACAATTGTCCCTCTTTGGCAAATTGAAATGTTGGGAGGTATGTAATATACTGTAATTCTCACAATAGGGTGAGAGAAAATATAAAAAAATAAGGACCTAGATAATGTTTTTAGGAAATTTAGGAGCCTGTCAATGGTTGAATTTGTATAAATGTATGTACATATTTCCCTTTTGTGTGTGTGTGTGTGTGTGTAATAAGTTTATTTTAACCCATTGCATTGCAATGAGTTGGATACCTCTCTGGCACTCAAAGGGTCAATTCAAAGAAAAATAAAAACTTCCTAATTGTTGTTGTAGCCATTTTTTATAGTATAAAAAGTTTTTGTGAAAAAAAGCAACTTTTGTTTATGAAAAAAATGCAGCATTTATGCTGGTGAGATGGCTCAGTTGGTTAATGCACCAGCTGTAGAATCTGTTCAAGCAGATCACAGGTTCTTCTCCTGGTAAGGTCAACTCAGCCTTTCACAGATAACGAGTCCTAAAGGGATAGTAAAGTTTCACAATAAAATCAGCTCCAATTAATCTTCATAGTATTTGGGCCATGGAGAGTGTTATTTCAGTACTGTCAGAGTTGTAGTTCAAGAGTAACTGAATGATAAAGTATCCCCCTCACACCCCTTTTACTGATATAATACTGCTCACCTCAGAGCACCAAGACTGTCTGGATGGATCGCAGACAGGGGCAATCTTCAGTGAGCATAAGGAAGAACCTGAAAATCCTGTCAAGGGGTCAGGGTTTTCCTTATATTCACACTAAGAAGATTGTCCCTTGCTGTGATCTGTATGGTCCCAGGACCATATCTGAGGGGAGGCAGCTTACACTAGGTAAAAGGGGATGGAAGGGGATACTTTATCATTCAATTACTCTTGAACTACAACTCTGTCAGTATTGAAATAACACTCTCCATGGCCCAAATACTATGAAGATGAATTGGAAGCTGCTTTTTTTGGGATGCATTACTATCACTTTAAGGTATTCTTCCTGGTAAAATGTTTTCACAAAAAAAAGTATAATACCTGGCACAGTATGCAAATTAGTTTCTGTGAAGTGTCAAATTTCCCACCAACTTTGATCTACGAACTACCACCTCTTAATAGTAATCTCTGACTTACCTTGCTACCCTAGGACCAAAATATCCTATTCTAGTAGCCCAAGTGAATATTACCCTTATGCCTTGGTTCAAGAGATAACACCTTCAATCAGTCCTGAATATCCTGTCTATGGAGGAGGACATGACAGTTGCTAACAGGACCACAGGATAGATTTCACCCACTGCATGTGGCGTTGCATACCCCTCTGGTCCTGAAAGAGGCTTTGCACACTGCTAGCTTCTGTTTAAAGGGATAGTAATACTTAAAATGTAAAAAAAAATATGTTGTAGGGTTTATCCCCCTGAGTAAAACAAGAGTACTCCCACTGCTGTAAGGTGTTTCATTCAAAAGTTATTAATTTTCAAAGTTGAATTTTTTAGGTGCAATATCACAGTGGCCTGAAATTGTACAGTGGCGCTGTTGTTACACGATCCTATGGACAGCTCTGGTCCCGGGACCATAAATCTCCATAGGACGGTGTAGCAACAGTGCAGTTTAAAAAAACTGCCAATAAGTGTCATGTCCGCCTCCACGGATATGACAATTCAGATTTGACTGAAGATGTTATGTCTTGGACAAAGGCACAACAACAGCATTCAAAGGGCCCTTAGGATTTTCTGGTCATAGTAAGGCAATCGAGCAGTTATTACAAGGAGTTCATAGAAACCCTTTCACATATAGGTAGAGTAGACACTACACTCTGGATGTGTTACTAAGAGCACAGTGGGAGGTAACTTTTGCCCAATAACGAATCTAATTGATACACTGTTCTGTTGGCTGGTTGGGGATAATGGGAGTTGTAGTCCAACAGATGGAGGTCCAACAGTTGACTACCCCTACCATAAAGTGCTGCACTGGAGACCCACACAAAAATAATTTCTCAAAAACTATTTTATCAAAACAAATAATGCCTAGCAGGGGCATTAGAATTCATGGGCATACCCGGGCATTCGCAGGAGGGCCTCCACTCTTAGTAGGCCTCTCCTTGGGTTCCCAACAATCCCATATTTACGGAAAAGAACCAATGTAATCCTTTGGTCAGATGGCCAGTGAGGAGTGAGGTAGTACTGTGTGTATAAGAAGGACACAACAAAACGTAACCCTTTGAGTGATGGAGGGGTACGCAAAGCATTGCTTTGCAGAAAGTCCTATCTCTGAAACCTTTATGGTTTGAGAGATATCCTACACTAAAGTTCCCCCTCCCTCCCCTTCTCCTGATGCCAGATGTAAAGCTGACAGCAGGAGATTCGAGTCGGCTGACACGAGACGGCTCTTCAGCAGAGCTGCAATAGCGATATTGGAAAAGAATTACTTCATTGGAAAGGTCTACAAAGTGTACTTGCAAACCAGGCACACTTTGTAGACCTTTCCAGTGAAGTAAATCTTTTCCAATAACACGATTTTGACTCTGCTGCAGAGCCGCCGGCTGGTCCCCAGACCGGGATATCCTTCTGTCAGTAGAGAGCGGAGGATATCTCTCAAACCATAAAGGCTTGAGAGATAGGACTTTCTGCAAATACTTTGTAAAATCTACAATATAGAATACACTTTATTTTGGGCATTACTAACCCTTTAAAAATTAACTAAATATGTATTAATTTGACCTGCCCACTTAATAAGGGGTGATAAAGAAATTCAACACGTGCCTACTTATATAAACCTTTTAGATGCTAAAAGAATCTCCAATGTGTTGCTTTGAAACGCGTTGGGACAGCTAACATCCAAGGCATGTTGACCCCTTGAAAACTCTACTTAAATCCTCTTAACAGTATGAAGAGGTTTAACCCTTTGAGTGCCACTGGCACTTAAAGGGTTAATGTATGCAAAAAAAATCTTCCTCTATTAATTATGTGATTCCTGCTTATAGGACAGTATACAAAATGGAAAAGGAGATGTTTTGGAGGACACACAGTGACTGCACCTCGGGGAACCAAGTAGATATTCCATTGCTTTAAAATAGGGATTTAAAACCCCTACAATGGTAGAGAGGTCTGCTGGCTAGCATTGACAGGGTTAAAAGACTCATTTAAATCAATTGAAAATGTAAGAATATTTACTTGTCCTCAATGGTGCTCTCAATTTCTTCCAGAATTGCCAACAACGTTCAAAGCGGTGCTTAAAGGGATAGTAATGTTACATAATAAAAGCAGCTCTAATTAATCATCGTAGTATTTGGGCCTTGGAGAGTGTTATTTCAATTCTGTCAGAGTTGTAGTTCAAGAGTAATTGAATGATAAAGTATCCCCCTCCCGCCTCTTTTACTGATGTAACACTGCTCACCTCAGAGCAGCAGGGAGGTGCCCAGGTAGATTGCAGAGAGGGACAATCTTCAATTAAGATAAGTGAAAAAGCTGTCAAGGGGGGGCAGGGTTTTCATTGTTCTCACATTGTTCCTTGCTGTGAGCTTTCTGGTCTATGGATCAGATCCCACATCTGAGGGGAGGTGGCTTACACTAGGTAAAAGGGGCAGGAGGAGGAAACTTTATCATTCAATTACTCTTGAACTACAATTCTGACAGTATTAAAATAGCACTCTCTATGGCTCAAATACTATGAAGATTAATTGGAGCTGCTGTTTTTGTGAAACATTACTATCCCTTTAAGGGAAGGTCATTTCCACGGACTGCCGATCATTAAGGCCATACATTCAAATGAAAAGTGGAGGAATTTTGGAGCAAACCAACTCTACCACAGGGGGAAGTAAACATTTAAAAAAAAATCTACTTGATTTAAATGGGGATTTTAAACACTTGAATGTTAGAGAGGCCTCCAACGCATTGTATCAAGGGGTTAAAAAACCCTACTTAAATCAATAGGAATTCCTAGCTCCTAAGTTTCTCCCAGAATTCCTCCATGTTTCTTTTGAACAGGTGGCTCTAATCCACAATACTAGCCATCACATCCTATACTTAACCCCTTAAGGACGGCCGATCGTGCATGCGGCCTTCACTTAACCCCTTAAGGACCTGGAAAATCTTAGGTCAATTTCACTTAAGGACCAGAGCAATTCTGACCTTTTTGACTATGTCTTTGTTCAACAGTGTTTTCCCTGTAAGTACTTTATTTTACCCATGAAAATTATATACTGTTTTTTACGCACAAATAGGGCTTTCTTTTGATACCATACTTATATGGATAGCCCACCATTTATTTTAGTAAAATTAAAGAAAACTGTAAAAAAAAAAAAAAAAAAAAAAATGTAAAAAAAATGCTATTTTTTTTTTGTCTTGGGATCATTTGGGCACAATGGGTTACATTTTTATGGACACTGCATGAATGGTATGACCAGTCAGTCATACCTACAAAATGGGCAGTTTTAAGCAGTCACTGTCCCCCCTGGGTGAAAAACCACATGTCCCTTTTTCCCACTTTTTTATTGATGATGTATAAATGTATTTCATGGCTCCACAACAATCACACTTCCCATTTTGGTTACTGACATTTTTTTATTTAACCCCTTAAGGACCGGCTCGCGCATGCGCGGCCGGCACTTGCGGACCACGGGGCATTTTGTTTTTATTGGCGCTTCCGGTTCAGGACTTCCGGAGCAGCGTGCAGCCGCGACAGGAGCCCTGAACGCCATGCAGTGCCAGGACCGTCATTGTTCCTTAAGTGCCGGACAGCCGTGACGGTCCTGGCACGGCAATGGTCCTTAAGGGGTTAAATAAAATTTTTGTTTAAAAAAAAAGTGTTGTCTTTTAAAAAAAAAACAAAAGTTAATTTTAGCAGGTCAAAAATGGACCTGCATTTAGCTAGCCTCCAGCACAGCAGTTAATACCCCCAGCTGCTACATTTTATTTGTCCACTAGGTGTCTCCTCTCTGCTTCTCTGTCCCTTACTTTGATAGCAAGGGACAGACGGCTGAGAAGAGACACTAGAGGCAGTGTAGATTACTGCCTCATTCATTCTTTCATGGGTACATGGGATTGCTGCTGCAGCGATCCCATGACCCGGCACTTGTGAAAATGGTTGAGACTGAATGCTCCTGTCCTGGATCACTCAGTCTCAGCTGGGAATTAATGATAGCAGCGTGCACAGAGGCGCACTGCTATCATGTAACACATGATGTACCAGGACCGGCATGGGTCCTTAAGTCAAATCTACCTATGACGGTCCTGGCATTTCATTGGTCATTAAGGGGTTAAGGACAAAGTGCCATATTTTTTTTTTTATTCTCGCATCCGGTTCAGGGCTCCCTGAATGGTGTGCAGACACGCAGGGAGCCCTGAATTCCATGATGGTCCTGGTACATCATAGGTCCTTAACGCAAATCTACCCATGACGTGCCAGGACCGTCAAGAGTCGTTAAGGGATTAAACATACCTCCCAACATTTCAAATGGGCAAAGAAGGACACTGATGTTTTAGATGGTGTTGTTGGGGGAGTGGGTGGTGGGCAGGGCATTATCAAGAATTTTTAGGTTATTTAATGACTTACTGATGCCTCTTTGACTGGGTACATTATTTAGAACAAGACTAACATATTTTATTTACACAGACTAATTTATATACACATATAGTGACGTTTACACAAACATTAAAGTGGAACTTTCATTAAAATTAAAGTGCCCCCCAAATCATTATGCATATAGTGATACGCATATCAATACTAGTGTTATCCTGAATAAGTCCGGCATTATCGAGATATCCAACTTGTTCAGAGACTTACAGACAGGCATCAGCGCAGACATCTTGCAGAAGAGACATCTGTGCACCTGCCGTGTCCGTCCCGGTCTCCTCTAGGATTGGTGAGGGGGAGTTGCACTGTACCTTAAGGTACAGGAAGTGACTGCAGGCACACAGATGCCTCTGTAGCATGATGCCTGCCAGTGAGTCTCAGAACAAGATGGATTTCTCAATAATGCCAGACTTATTCAGAATAATCCAAGTATTGATTTGCACATCTCTATGTGAATAATGATTTAGGGGGCACTTTAATTTTAATTGCTGTGGAGCAATGTGATACACTTACATACACACCACACAGTCTGATCTCCTAAACACGGGGACACCAGGGTGATACATTTATATACACACCACACAATCTGATCTCCTAAACACAGGGACACCAGGGTGATACATTTATATACACACCACACAATCTGATCTCCTAAACACATGGACACCAGGGTGATACACTTATATACACACCACACAGTCTGATCTCCTAAACAGAGGGACACAAGGGTGATACATTTATATACACACCACACAATCTGATCTCCTAAACACAGGGACACCAGGGTGATACACTAATATACACACCACACAGTCTGATCTCCTAAACACAAGGACACCAGGGTGATACACTTATATACATACCACACAGTCTGATCTCCTAAACACAGGGACACCAGGGTGATACACTTCTATACACACCACACAGTCTGATCTCCTAAACACAGGGACACCAGGGTGATACACTTCTATACACACCACACAGTCTGATACCCTAAACACAGGGACACCAGGGTGATACACTTATACACACCACACAGTCTGATCTCCTAAACACAGGGACACCAGGGTGATACACTTCTATACACACCACACAGTCTGATCTCCTAAACGCAGGGACACCAGGGTGATACACTTCTATACACACCACACAGTCTGATCTCCTGAACACAGGGACACCAGGGTGATACACTTATATACACACCACACAGTCTGATCTCCTAAACAGAGGGACACAAGGGTGATACACTTATATACACACCACACAGTCTGATCTCCTAAACAGAGGGACACCAGGGTGATACACTTCTATACACACCACACAGTCTGATCTCCTAAACACAGGGACACCAGGGTGATACACTAATATACACACCACACAGTCTGATCTCCTAAACAGAGGGACACCAGGGTGATACACTTAAATACACACCACACAGTCTGATCTCCTAAACACAGGGACACCAGGGTGATACACTTATATACACACACCACACAGTCTGATCTCCTAAACAGAGGGACACCAGGGTGATACACTTATATACACACCACACAGTCTGATCTCCTAAACACAGGGACACCAGGGTGATACACTTATATACACACCACACAGTCTGATCTCCTAAACACAGGGACACCAGGGTGATACACTTATATACACACCACACAGTCTGATCTCCTAAACACAGGGACACCAGGGTGGGAGAGAGGGATTTGGATCTCAAAAATGGTTTGTCCTGACTAAAGAGGGACACTTAGGAGGTACGCACCCTTAATATCTCCTAATGATGGACATTTGGGAGGTATGCTTAAATGACATTTACTATAGTGTCTATCTACAGCTTAGCCCTATCCGTTTTCTTTCCTTACTCTACGTATCTCAATATAAGAACAGGCAGCTGAAATAAAAGCAATTCTTAGGACTTGGCTAATGAAGTTTATTTGCTGCACGTCTTCTTACAGTCCACAATCTCTCCATGAGCACATCTGACCTTTCTTCGCTCCAACGTGCTCCCTACTTGTAAATCAATAAGGCCTGTATCCAACAGCAACGGCGGAAGAATAAACTGTTATTTTACTTAAACTGTTGATGCAGTGGAACTCATCAGATTAGTGAAAATAATACAACATGATCACTCTTTTAACCACCCATTAATTGGCTTGTGTAAGCTGTCTCACTTAAAAGGGCCCGTTCTTACTTAACACAGGGTGAAAAGTACATTTCCAATCAAAAGGCTTCCGCTTCCCTGCAGTAATTGAAGTGCTGTGGTTTTGGAGCAGTGCTGACATCAGTACAAGAACACAAGAGGACATATTTATAAAGAAATAAATGCAGCAGTTCTGGGGCAAATCATAGGGAAGAAAAAAAAAAATCCCAATGATTTAAATGGGATTTTAAACCCCTCGAATGCAGGAAAGGTCTCCAACACGTTGCTTCCACCCCTTTTAACTCTCTGAGTGCCAGAAAGGTATCCAGTCCCTGGAACGCAAAGGTTTAAATGAATGAGAATTTTTATTTGGTCACTCGTCTCTAATGTTCTCACTCCCTCTAGATGAGAGGTGGGCATTTATTTAAACACTAATATAAATGTCCGTGTACACGGGCCAAAGTGCCACCCAGCGGCCTCGGCTGCTGTCCAGGAGCCGGGGGTGGAGACAGGCAGTGGGCCGTTTGAAGCGCCCGCTCCAGATGGAAGCTGTCGCGTTTGTCCACTCTCTACTGTGAATAACTGCATCTTTTGGGTAGTCTCTACTGCACATGTGTGTGTTACGCACACCGGGAGCGACGCATTCTACCAAATTATATATATCGATGATGTAGGGCCATTGTTGTACTGGACCTCCAATATTTATATTTATACTCGTTGAAAAGCCCTTTTACACGGGCCACAGTGCCACCCAGCAACTGGATGGATCCTGCCTTGTCGGTGGCCACGCTGCAGTCATGCGCAGTACTAAGTGGCCAAATGCGCCATGGCTGATATGGAGAAGGGCGCTCCGAATTCAGACCGGAGTGGTCTCTGCACACCTTTCTGGGACCAAGCAGTCCCAGTAAGGTGCGCAGAGAGAACTCCGGTCTGAATTCAGAGCTCCTCGCTCCGCATCAGCCACGGTGCGGGCAGTCTGTACTGCGCATAACTGTAGCGCTCGTAGCCATCTCTACTGCACGACGGCTTCTTACAAACAAACTTAGCAAATTATTATATAGGATATCTATACCCGGTGAGAATGCTCAGTTGGTTAAAAGGATGGTAATACTTAAAATGTAAAAAAAATATGTTGTACGGTTTATCTCTCTGAGTAAAAAGGGCACTCTCTTTGCTGAAAGGTCTTTTATTCAAAAGTTATTAGAGCTCAAACTTGAATTTTTTTAGCTGTAGAATCACAGTGGCCTGAAAATTGTACAGAGGTGCTGTTGCTACATCATCCTATGGAGATTAAACCTTTGAGTACCAGAGGGGTACAGAATGCACTGCAAAGTAAAATACCTTTCAGCAGTTGGAGTACCCTTGATTTACTCAAAGGGATAAAACCTACAATAAATATTATTTGACATATGAAGTATTAATATCGTTTTAATGTGCCAGACTTCAAGGTTGCAGGTTCTAGTACCCAGCAGGGTCAAATATCTGCAAACCCGCACTGGACCAGAGCGACAGATTGCAGTCTATACCCTAAGCTTGCTGAGAAGGCCTTCACCCTGCAGTGGATTGATAATGGCTGCACATGGGTCCTGCACCAGGTAAGTCCTTCATCTACACCTTTTTTATTTTATTGTATGTCTGCTGTTTTTAATTGCACTACACTGGGACCCACAAATAATAATAAAAACATCAAAATATCATTTAAAGGGTCCCCTCCGATGCGTTTCAAAATAACATCTTTCTTCAGGGATTTTTAATTTAGATAGTATTTGTAGGTGTAATAAAGTAGGACTTACCATAAAGTGAGATACCTTGGCGCGGTTGGTAAGCTTACACACGGATTGGCCAGTTTGTGGGACGAAATTCTCACTTATTTCACTCAGATTTACTAAGGATTATTATATATGCCCATTACAGGGCACACATCATTCACAGTATATAGAGGAGCGCATGTATGTGTTTTCACTTTTGGGTTTAGGCCCAATGTCAGGGGGACTGGAGAACCCTCTCATTTCTTGCTGCTATCAATATCTTTCATCTTTATCTTTAAACTTATATTTAATTTATATTTATTATATGGATATTTTATGATGAGTTAGCAATGCAAGCTTCTTTCACACCTGGAGCAATGATTTATTCCAATAAATTCTTCATAAAATCCAAAGTTTTTGGTCCCCAAATGGAGTTTCTGGAAGAAGCTGGGCAATCCCAGTTAAAACCAAATCCGATGTAACTGAAACATTGATCAAGAAATCAGTTATTTTCATCTAGCTATGAAGTCCTGTGCGTGCTTGTGAATAATCCATGACTTTCTATTTGCCCCAGTACATGTATTCAGGCATATGGCTCGGCATCAATGCTTTCCTTCTGGTCTCTCTCTCTCTTTCATCTGATATAAGACCTTTGAGTGTGATCTTTCTTCAAGGACATGTATATATAATTCACTTCATGACAGGCACCCAGGTGAATGACCCCATCACATAGCGAGTGCGCAGACTGTGGTATATATATAATACAGCTGAAGACACTGTCAGTCCACTGCAGGATGAAGGTCTACACAGTAAGCCAAACTGAGGGTATGGCCCATAATCTGCCATCTCCAGGGACAGAGGCTAACTCTCCAGCTGTCTTGACATTGTGGGTAACTCTACCCACTTTTTATGCATTGGGCCTTCTTCCTCCCACTTCGCTGCCCAATTGTCGTTAGGCCCCACCCCATGATTAAGCCCCAACCACTTTTTATGATGCAATTTGCATCATTTACACATGTTCAGTAGCAGCCCATAAACCCTCTCCGGGGACTCCACAGAAGAGAATTCCCAGGAATGCATATAGGTGACTGCCAGAGAGCAGAACCTGCAACCCTGATGTTTGAACAGGCTTTACAGTCGGTGCACTAACCAGCTGAGCTATCTCACCAAGTCATTTATCTCTCAATCATTTGTGAGCAATATCCAGCCTGCTGGTTATATTCTGCCTACATCTGGAGGGGGAACAGAATAATGGAATGAAGATACCATGGGAGCTGCCATTTTTCTCAGCAGAGAGAATGAAATGTGAAACTCTCAAGTCTCTTAGTTCAGTCTCTCTATGCTGCATGTATAGCACCTGTATACATTAGAAAAGGTTTCTCCAGCCTGACCTTTAGGGCCTATTATGCAGGCTAAATGAGCAATCCGCAATGCTTTGTATTCCTGCCTGAAGCTATCTGGGCTGGGTGAGTTCTCTAACCCACCCTCCCCAAAACAGTTGAAGGGAGTCTTTTTGGGGCTCAGGACTACTTGCTCTTCAATAACCATTTGAATGCGCATGAGTTGGATGCCTCTGGCGCTCAGAGACTTAGATGTTAACATACTGTATATCTGTAATTAAAGGAGAAATAAAATCAAAACCCTAACACAAGTTCATTGTAGCCTTCAAAAATACAGTGTTATTTTGCAGCTTTTTTTCAATGTTTAATTTATTTGCACAAAGTAATTATACTGTATCACAGACAGGTGACGTACTCAAAATGAGCTTTCAACAGACTGAACGTGATAACATGGCACCCCAATGCCAGGCCGGACAGCGGATCAACATTCACCATCAGAGCGCTAAATTAGCTTTGCAGTCATTGGTATCTGATTTGATTAAGCTGGTGACCGTAAAGATGTACAGTTAATAAACCGTAGATGAAGATTCATTTTAGACAATGTCACAAGTTCAGATGAGGGATTTTTTTTGTGTGGCAAAGCTCCAAAAAGCTCTTGTAACAGGAGACGATGAGACAGTAGGAAATGATTATGCTTTCAGCTGTCAAATACATCAATATAATGACCTACAGTTCTCTTTAAACGTGTACATTCCTAAAGACCTGATACAGTAATGGTCCACTCTTGCATCCTTTTTCCCTTACCCTTTGAGTGCCTCGAGGGGTACGCAACGCATTGCAAAGCAATGCGTTTCGTACCTATTGGGCACTCAAAGGGGTTCAACAGAACCTGTCACCTTTTCAAATCCTACTTAACTGGGAGAATCCATCTTCACAGTATTTGCACAATAATTCCTCCCCATTCATTTATGCCACCCCTCAGGTGGAAGCCGATAGGTTCTAACTGCCTTAGGAGGAGGCATGGGCCTACTGAACCCTATAAGGTCCTGGGATGGGTGCTGCACATTGCACATTAATGCACTGCACAGTCCTCTGTTCCTTAAAGGTTTAACCCTTTGAGTGCCAGAAGGGTACGGAATGCATTGCAAAGCATCTGTCTTCACAGATGACATCCAGAACAGATTGTTATCTCTTGAACAAAAGGCCAAAATTAGTAAGGGACATTAGGATTTTGAGCTTAGTAGGGTAAGTGGTGTGTGTGTGTGTGTGTGTGTGTATATGTATGTGTGTGGGATTATTAAGAGGTGTTAGTTCTTCGTTAATCTGGCCCACTATAAATCAATTCAAACCCCCATCTCTTGCATACATATGTAGCAAATGTTAAAGTGATAGTAACGTTTCACAAACACAGCAGATCCAATTAATCTTCATAGTATTTGGGCCATAGAGAGTGTTATTTCAGTACTGTCAGAGTTGTAGTTCAAGAGTAATTGCTGAAATAAGGTTTTTTTTGCCTTCTTTTGGATCAACAGTGGTAAACAAGAATAGGAAAAGGGTTTAACTTGATGGATGCAAGTCTTTTTTCAACCTAAACTATTATGTAACTATGAATGATAAAGTATCCCCCTCCCACCCCTTTTACATAGTGTAAGTCACCTTCCCTCAGATGTAGAATCTGGTCTCTTGACCAGACAGATCACAGCAAAGGACAATCTTCTTACTGTGATCATAAGGAAAACCCTGTCCCTCCTTGACAGGTTTTTCAGGTTTTTCCTTATGCTCAAAGAAGATTTTCCCTCTCTGTGATCCATCCGGACAGTCTTGCTGCTCTGAGGTAAGCAGTGTTACATCAGCAAAAGGGGCGGGATACTTTATCAATTACTCTTGAACTACAACTCTGACAGTATTGAAATAACACTCTCCATGGCCCAAATACTATGAAGATTAATTGAAGCTGCTTTTATTGTGAAATATTACTATCCCTTTAACGGTATTTTCATGGTTTGCAACATTGGGGGTGTCTTACAGCAAATCTTTAAAAAAAAAAAGCAAAGTATGCTAACATGGACAATGAATTGGTGATTTCTCTGGAATCGTATGGGTTACACTGCCATTATACTGGGGTAGAAGAATGAGATGAGATGAATATTATCCAGTTGGGAAGCAGAACTTTGTTAAATTAACCTTGTTTTCTTGTAGATGCCAAGGGCCCCATTTAGAAACATACAAACTCACACACACACTGATGGTTTATTGCTTGCTAAAGACATTAACTTCAGTGGTATTAAGGAGCTGTTTCGTGAATAATGTCTTGATTGTTTTCTCCTAAATTGAAAATCCACAAAGCAGAGACAGAATGTTTGGGATGGAATTCCCATAAGCACCGATATGATCCCTGTGTAAACATAATTACGGCTTTGAGACATGAATAAACTGCTCTTTTAAAGGATTATATTAGGAAGCTGATCTTAACTATCCACATAAGTTCATAACGGAGGAACAGAATAACTGTATCACTATAACAGATGTATAATCTATTTTTTTTCCATCCTGACACATGCAGGAAGTAAAGATAAGCAATTCTAGAACATTCCAACTGCACCATGGGCATACCTGGGAACATCCAAAACTAGCTGACACTGAGATCATTAAAATATTAACCCTTAGCTCCTTACATATCATAGATCCTAAGTGTGTCCCTTCTTGCTGTAACCCAGAGGTGCTCCATTCAGTAATCAGTGTACCTCTACCAGGCTGAGAGACCTCACTACTTAAATACACACAATACAAGCAGGACTTCTCCCTCTGCCTTGTTTGTAGAAATGGCACCGATTTAGTGACTATAGAAGCAGTTAGCTGGTGCAAATCAGACAGTAGGTGACACTGGACTCTCTCACAATGAGAATTTGGCCATTCCCTGTAAGATTTAGGTCAAAATCCTGAGTTCACAGGTATGACCATGGGGTATGTTGACATAAAATTCCACATTGATTTGGGAGTTTGTAACCCCTGAATTCTAGATGGTCTTTGCAATGTGTTCAATGGACGAAAAGCCACATTTAAGTCAATGTGAATTTGGGGAATTGTTATTGTGGTTTAAACCTCTGGAGCAGTGGTGTAACTAGACATTGGAGGACCCCAGGTCACCCACTGTTTTGGTCTCACCATCACAAAAACAGTACCACAGAGGCATAACTACAACCTAATGGACCCTGGAGCATTTGAGGTCTGTGTGTATGTATGTGTGGGTGTGTATATATATATATATATAAATATATATATATGTGTGTGTGTGTGTGAGTGTGTGTATATGTGTGTGTGTATGTATATGTATGTATGTATGTGTGCGTGTCTGTGTGTGTGTGTATATGTGTATGTGCATACCTCCCAACATTTCAAATGGCCAAAGAGGGACACTTTTATTTTACCTGGTTTACATAGGGGTGTGACTGGTGGGCAGGGCATTACTGAGAGGTTTTAGGCTGTTTAGTGACCTATTGACACCTATGTGTGTAACCTAATAAATGATTTATAACAAGAAGATAGTATTTTATTTACACAGGCTAATTTATAAACATACATTAATGTGAGTTTTATTGCTGTAAAGCAACATTATACACATATATGCATAACAAAGTCTGCTCTCTTAAAAAGAGGGACATCAGGGTGAGAAAGAGGGACAGAGGGATTTAGGTCTAAAAGAGGGACTGTCCCTCCTAAAGATGGATACTTGGGAGGTCTGTATGTGTGTGTATGTATATATATGTATCTGTGTGTGTATATGTGTGTGTGTGTGTGTGTATATGTGTGTGTGTATGCATGTGTGTACAAAAACAAACATCAAACACTGCTTACATATGACAGTTTCCTGATTTTAATAATGTAAAAGGGCTGTCCAACCAACAAAACCAAGATCAAAAGTTTAAAGTCGACCTGTTACCGTAAGAAAACTGTAGTTAAATAAAAACTGCCTGTATAGTATACTAGTCATTTGACTGTAATATAGTTTTTTTTTAGAACGTTATGCTACTTAGCTTAAGTGCTGCGACAATACTACCGCATTATGATATGAGTCTAGGTAATTAACATACTGTGCAGAGAATTAGCTTAATTTGCCACACCGAAGGTTCATTTCTCAAAAACTATTTATTTTACAAAATAGCCAGTACAAAATAAAAGCAGATTCTACTGTTCTATAGAAAAAATTACATTTGTCTGTAGGTGACCACAGACCCTCTTTTGGGAAGAAAATGAAATAGATCTGTGTTTCTATGTGTGTCCTCATCTCTTATTTACATAGAATATCATACCTCCCAACATTTCAAATTGCCAAAGAAGGACACTTGTGTTTTAAGGGGTGTTTCTGTGGGCGTGACTGGTGGGCGGGGCCTTACCAGTAATTTTTAGGCTATTTCATGACCTGTTGATACCTCCTTGTGTAACCTAATAAATGACTTCTAACAAGACCAAAGGTTTTCTATTTACACAGACAAATTTATAAACCCATGTAATGAAGATAATACGAGTTGTATTGCTGTGGAGCAGTGTGATACACTTATATACACACCACACAGTCTGATCTCCTAAAAAGAGGGACATCAGGGTGGGAAAGAGGGACAGAGGGATTTGGGTCTAAAAGAGGGACTGTCCCTCCTAAAGAGGGACACTTGGGAGGTATGGAATATTAACTCTTTGAGTGCCAAACTCCTCTCACAATCAAAGGGTTAACCTGCAGTTCTCCCTGCATATTACTACGATTTGACTGCTAGGAGGAACTTCAGTTCCTGGCAGTCAAAAGGGGATCCATAAGGGCCACATATCAGGAAGCCCAAAACCTCATGGGGTGGGCTCCGTGACATATAGCAGGGCCACAGGTTAGCCAACTCTGGCATAGAGGAAGAAAGGGGCTGGAATAGGAAGAGGCCATGTGAATCTACCAGAGAAAGGTGAAAACATCACAAACTATATATTTCCAAAAAAACTATGCAATTAGTATCCAGTTGTGCACCCACTTCTAATTACTGGATGTACAACTAAACACCAAACAACAGCATAGCGCCCCTTGGCTAGGGACCAAAACTTCCATTCAATATATTAGGGATAGAAAACCTAAAACCTTTCCACCTTGAAAGACAGTAAATTCAGTCAATTATTCATTCACACTGATGTTGATGGAAACATGAAGAGATGGATGGATGAAATGGATACAGTCACACTCTATTCCAATAAAGGCACCCGGGCCAATTTTCTCTTTTTGAGGTACCGTGTATAGCCTGGCGTGTGACTCTAGAGAGTCCCGGTGCTCAAGGGCGTTTTATTCTGTTTCTAAGGCTGAAATATGTCGTAAGAAGGAGATCTGAGATGATGATATGCCGATATTAATATTTTATTCTGTAAGTGCATTTCTTTGTGTGGGAGTGATACGTTTAAAATAAACACTGCTTTAAATTTGTCCCTGCATTTGCACCCTCTGTTCTGAAGAAGCTATATATTTCCAAACATTTAGAAGTCTGCACTTGTTTGGTCCTGAAGACTCTTTACACTGAAGTTGCCTTTGTTTCAGAAAATATGTCAGTGGGAGGGGTCTGGGTTCCTGGAGTCCAGCAAAAAGAATCATATCCAACTCCAAGGGCATGATATCCAGAACTAATAAAAATGGGGCAAACCAGTCTACACAGAATTTATTCATCCAGGGCTACTTAATAAGCCGATTCTATGAGTGCTGCACTTATAAGATTGCATTTTATTTACAAAGACGTTAACCCTTTGAGTACCAGAGGGGGTATGCAACGCATTGCAAAGCAACAGTGCTTATAAAAGTCCTACATTTAAGCTATATGGAGATATAAATATAGAGATGCAGGGAGACATTCTAACCACATCGTCTAAACACATAAAGCTGTATAGTTGCGTCTTCCTGATTATTCTGCCAAATATAAGGAGGTGATAATGTGGAGATGACGTCTCCAGTGATATCACTTCTCCAGTTCCTATGTTATTATATGGAGTCTATGCACTAAGATCTCCAAAGTTGGAGAATTAGCTCCATAGAATAACATAGGACTTGGAGAAGTAATTTCACTGGAGAAGTCATCTCCGCTTTATCACCTCTTTATAATTCATAGAAACAATAGGAGAGTGGTCCCTGCCCCAAGGAGCTTACAGTGTGATCCTGACTGAAACAACCAAACATTTGATTGAATAGGTAGGCCGAAGCCACTGTATGTTAATATGTTAGTATGTACAGGTCTCTTTGTTAAAGTGGATCTCTCACATAGATATAAGTGATGCTCATTAGTTAGAGCAGTTAGGGAAAAAATTTAAAACGTTGTTCATTTAAAAAAAAAAAAACAACAACAACTTTATCTGCACAAAAATAAATGTTTAAAAAGTGCCCGGCAGCCTACCTCTGGCTTGCCGAACTGCCTCTGCTCCCCTCCCTCCTCCAATGACGGAGGCAGTCTGTCTCTAAGCTGGAGCGATCTCATTGGCTAGATATCGATCTCTGCCAATGAGATCGCTCCAGCTAAGAGAAAGAAAGCCTCCATCACTGGAGGATGCTGGGTAGTGGGACGGGAGCAGAGGCAGAGCTGCAAGCAGCAAGTAGGCTGCCGCGCACTTTTTAAACATTAAGTTTTGCGCAGATAACTTTTTTTTTTTTTTAAATGAACAACTTTTTAAATGTTTTCACTAAATGCTCTAACTAATGAGCATTACCTATATGTATGTGAGAGATCCCCTTTAACCCTTTGAGTGCCAGAGGGGTACTTTGCAGTGTGGCACTCAAAGGGTTAAGACGATACAAGGCAAATGTCTCCTTGTATACAGACCCACACAGTGTAAATATAGGGCTTTTATAAGCACTGGCCTGAATATCTTTATAAATAAAGAACAATTACTAACTTGTGCAGTGCTGTCACAGCGCCAACTTATTGAATAGTCCCTGAATGACCATTAAGATTTGAAGCCCAGATTAAGTTAATTGGTATTTTTTTCATTGGAAGTATTTATGTTTCTTTAAACTGGAAATATACCCCAGGGATAAGTATCACTTAATATAACCTTAATATGCCTACAAAGGTGTCCTTCATACAGCAGTCAGGTGTATCCATCTATTTAATGTTTCCATTTTATCTGCAGTTTCCTGTATGTAGTAATCTCTATTAAAAGTCTGCCTGTAAGTCTCACCTCCTCACAACACACAAGGGGCATCGATAGACACGGATATCTTGTAAGGAACTCAAGTGTTTAGTAGGTTGGGATAGTAATAGTAGGGATAGTAATGTTTCACAAAAACATCATCTCCGATTAATCTTCATAGTATTTGGGCCATGGAGAGTGCTATTTCAATACTGTCAGAGTTGTAGTTCAAGAGTAATTGAATGATAAAGTATCCCCCTCACCTTTTACCTAGTGTAAGCCACCTCCCCTCAGATGCGGAATCTGGTCCCTTGACCAGACAGCTCACAGCAAAGAACAAAGGGAGAGACTTATAAAAGTGAAGTTAATTGAAAAAAAGAGTTAAAATGGCTATAAGCTTGCAGTTGGTAGTTATAAAAGTATTAAGGACAGTTTAGGAGGTCATAACTCATGTTGTATGTATAAATCTCCCCCAATCTTACTGTGATCATAAGGAAAACCCTGCCAGCTTGACAGGTTTTTCAGATTTTTCCTTATGCTCACTGAAGACTGTCCCTCTCTGCGATCCATCCGGACAGTCTTGGTGCTCTGAGGTGAGCAGTGTTACATCAGTAAAAGGAGTGGGAGGGGAATACTTTATCATTCAATTACTCTTGAACGACAACTCTGACAGTATTGAAATAACACTCTCCATGGCCCAAATACTATGAAGATTAATCAGAGCTGCTTTTATTTTAAAGCATTACTATCCCTTTAATAGTGTACCACATTGCATTCAAAATAATCTATCAATGGTAAATCAGTCTGTTAACCCTTTAAGTAAGGGCCACAGGAGTGTGCAGAACCTTGCTTTGGATTTTTTCTAAACCCTTAGAAAAAGTTAAACCTTTGCTTTGCAATGCCTTAAGTACCCCTCTGGCGCTCAAAGGGTTAAACAAGAGTAATTTATTACTTGATTATAGGATCCCTGTAATGCTTATGCCAAACTGTAAACTTAACTATGTTGGATTTCCTGAATTAGTTTACATTAATCTCAGCTGCTAAATATATTCCAGTCTGTGGTGTTGGCACTGGCTAAGGATGCTGAATTCCAGGTCTCATACTTTAAACCAAAAGTGTTGCTGCCAACTTTGGGTATGTAATGGTGCCTAATATCCCTCCTGGTCACAGTGTGATTGGGCTGCACAGCGCACTAATAATACTTTAGGTTATAATGAATAGGTTAAAATCGGTTCTAAATATTTGTGCTTCCTGTCATGAAGTGTTGATCGGCTAAGCATGTCAGTTAATAAAGATGCTGAACATCGTGAGCAAGAATGGTGATTTATTTGATTCTGTATGAAAAAGTTGATTTGTTTTAACAGAATAAAAAAAAAAACACATGCATATCATGGGTACACAATGTTCCAACTGTCAGGCTGGATTCACACAAAATATTATTTTTCTTACTTCCATGACCAAGGCTTGACAAAATCTGGGGAAGGTGGAATATTTAAGTATTCGTCCAAAAGGCAGACTACGCCAAGAACAAGATGGCTTACAGACTGCGCACTTAGCTTTTGAAGGTGTTGGATGTGGAACAAGCCCTTGACCCCATCTCCTGAGTTTAGAAGAAAATGAATGCCACAGCTTGTGTTTTTCTCCTCCATGTACGGCTGGCCAATCCTTTTATTACTGTGTGTTTGCTTTAGCTTGGCTCATTTCAATTTTCACTTCCACACAGGGCCAGAGAATGGAGGAAGAAATGCCAAGCTTAGAGGCTGCAGCTAGGCAGAATCATGCTTCACTTCCTTACCAGTAGATGTCACTGGTTCTTGCAGATAAGAATATTGTTACTAGCATAGTGGCTGTCTTATTTATCATATAGAATGAGAATTGACTCATGATGGGGCACAGTTTTCATTATGAAATCACTAATTCTTAAAAAAATTAAGGCCATGCAGTTTAAAGGGCAACTAGCATGATGAAATAAGATAATACACCTCCGTCTTTAAAGACATAGTAATCCTTAAAATGTAAAAAAAAATATGTTGTAGGGTTTATCTCCCTGAGTAAAATCAGGAAGTTCCCACAGCTGAAACGTGTGTTATTCAAAAGTTATTACAACCCAAACTTGAATCTTTTAGGTGCAGTATCTCAGTGACCTGAAATTGTACAGTGGCGCTGTTGCTATACCATCCTATAGAGGTTTATGGTCACCTGACCAGAGCTGTCCATAAGGTGGTGTAGTAACAATGACACTGTACAATTTCAGGCCACTGAGATACTGTACCTAAAAATCCAAGTTTGGACTGTAATATTTGAATAAAACACCTCTAAGTAGTGGGGGTACACTAGTTTTACTCAGGTGGGAAGTAACACCACATGATAATAAAGGGGAAGTAACACCTCATAATAATAACTCAATGCTTACTTTTCTATGGACAAAAATCCTAATGCATCTTATTAATTTTTCCTTGCACATTCATTTTCAAGAAAATCTTGAATCAGTAATCAATGTCATGACTGTGGGGAAGATATGAGAGTTGCTAGCAGGACCATAGGACCTCAGACTCTGCTCACTGCCCACTGTAATATTAACCCTTTACGCATCAGAGGGGCATGAAACAAACTGCTTTGTAGTCTTTAAACAGTTAATAAGGCTCACGCTCTCTGCCTGCATCAGTTTGAAAAAAAAAATGCCAGCAGCTGGCATGCCATGACCTGACATACAGGGCTGACTGAATATGTTATCTCTTGAACAATGAAACCAAGATCCATTAGGATTTTTTGTTGATCGTCGTAAGGTAAGTATTGGTTATTTATTAGGATGTGTTACTTCCCCTTTAACCCTTGGAGTGCCAGAGGGGTATGCAACACGTTGCAAAGCAATGAGTTGCGTACCCCTCCGGCACTCAAAGGGTTAAATAGTTCATATCTGCATCATCCACATTTTGCAGCAACAGCCTTATACAATTATAGCTGTCCAGCTCTTCAGGTGACACATTCTATTGGCTGTAACTTGGTAGCAGATGTTTTCTATTGGCCACAGTTATGTCAGAGGCTGCCAATAAGAATGATGCAGCCTCACCTTTAAGGAGAGGTAAGATACAAAGCTTGAGGTGTGGGGTAGGGGAAATTTTCTGGGTCATATTCACTTTTAAATTTCACTTTAATTTAAGCTTTGTTTTAACTCCTTGAATACTAGAAAGTTGAGACCGCTCTATCATTCAGTGGGATAAAGCCCCACAAAGAGAAAGGAATGTTTGTGAAACTGGCATTCCCCCTTTTGGTGCAGATTGTTTGCCCCAGAACTGTTCCTCTTTTCATTTGTGAATACGGACCCAAGGAGCTTATTCATCGAGTTAACTCTTTGAGTGCTGGAGAGGTACAAGCCTGGAGCAAACCAACTGCAGCCTTGGAGACAAAAAAAACATTTCCATTGATTCAAAGGGGACTTTGAAATCCTTGATTGGCACAGAGGTCTCCAATGCATTGCAAAGTAATGTATTGGAAACCTCTCTAGAATTCAAAGGGTTAACAACTATTTAGAAGAAAAATAATTTGTAGAATGTTAATTTCCTCCCTGTGATGCAGATGGTTTGCTCCACAATTGTCCCTCTGGGGTCATCCAATTGCACCATAGGAAAGAATTAACAATCCCAACTGATTTAAATGGGGGTTTAACCCTTTGAGTGCCAGAGAGGAGACCAAAACGCATTGCTTAGCAATGCGTTGCATACCCCTCTGGCACTCAAGGGGTTAATCCTATGAATGATACAGGGGATTCCAGTGCTTTGCAAAGCAATATGTTGGAGAGATCTCTAGCATTCATGGGGTTAAAATCCCAATTTAACTCAATGGGAATTATTCTTTCACCCCTACAGTAAAGTTGGTTTGGCTCATAGGAGCAACATAAAGCCTTACCATTTTAATGTTGCTATTGTCACAAGTAAGCGTAAATGCTATTAACCCTTTGAGGGCCGGAGCGGTAAGCAATGCATTGCATACTTCTCTGGCACTCAAAGGGTTAAACATTTAGATTATAGAGATGCCTCCTTAAGTATTTAAGGGCTTGAGGACTGAACTTTATTTTTTGTATTACTTCATGATAGTTTCAATTTAAAAGAACAGTAAACCCTACAACTATTTTGCCCATGTGTCCCTGACGTGCCACTAAACTACTAAGATGGGATCAGGTGAGTGACTAGGTTAATATTAAACCCTGAAATACTGGAGCACTTTAGTGATAATCAAGGACACTTGGCCAGACATTTTAAGGTGGATAGTTAGATGAAGAGTTTACCACTCCTCTAACTCTTACACATTTATTTAATTTAAATGTATATTTAAGAACTAGTGAAAAAGCCGGTGTATACGGGCGAAGGTCCAGTTAATGTCAACCCTTTGAGTGCTAGAGGGGTACGCAACGCATGCTTTGCAATGCGTTGCGTACCCCTCTGGCACTCAAAGGGTTAAGAGGCCGCTACCTCACTGCTCCATGTGATGCAGTCTTCCGTCTCCTCACTCACGCGATGCAATCATGCGCGGTAGAGACTGCCCGAACGCGGGCAGTCTCTACTGCACATGACTGCATCGTGACAAACATCCTAGCGAATTATTATATAGGATGATAACTTTTATGTTTTTTTTTGTTTTGATTCCATGATTTTCATGCTTAAAGGGATAGTAATACTTAAAATGTAAAACAAAAATATGTTGTAGGGTTTATCCACTTGAGTAAAACAAGGGTACTCCCACTGCTGAAAGGTGTTTTATTCAAAAGTTATTAAAGCTCAAAGTTTAATTTTTCAGGCGCAATATCACAGTGGCCTGAAATTGTACAGTGGCACTGTTGCTACACCATCCTATTGACAGCTCTGGTCCCGGGACCATAAATCTCCATAGGATGGTGTAGCAACAGTGACACTGTACAATTTCAGGCCACTGTGATATTGCACCTAAAAATTCAACTTTGAGCTTTTATAACTTTTGAATAAAATACCTTTCAGCAGTGGGAGTACCCTTGTTTTACTTAGGGGGATAAACCCTACAACATATTTTTTTACATTTTAAGTATTACTATCCCTTTAAGCATGACAATCATGGAATCAAAACAAAAAAAAGAAAAAGTTATCATCCTATATAATAATTCGCTAGGATGTTTGTCACGATGCAGTCATGTGCAGTAGAGACTGCCCATGTTCGGGCAGTCTCTACCGCACATGATTGCATTGCGTGAGTGAAGTGACGCAAGACTGCATCACGTGAAGCAGTGAGGTAGAGGCCTATTAACCCTTTGAGTGCCAGAGGGTAATAATAATAATAATCCTTTATTTATATAGCGCACACAGATTCCGCAGCGCTTTACACTCATATTGGTTCCTGTCCCCATTGGGGCTCACAATCTAAATTCACCTATCAGTACGTTTTGGAGTGTGGGAGGAAACCGGAGTACCCGGAGGAAACCCACGCAAACACAGTGAGAACATACAAACTCATTGCAGATGTTGTCCTTGGTGGGATTTGAACCCAGGACCCCAGCGCTGCAAGGCAACAGTGCTAACCACTGAGCCACTGTGCTGCCCACATGCGTTGCATACCCCTCTAGCACTCAAAGGGTTAACATTAACTGGACCTTATCTTATAAGGTAGAGTACAACTTCCTGAAAAGGTGTCAAAAAATGGATTTCCACAGACTGACAAAAAAAGCACCAGGAATTTCACGGATCTGACGTTCTATCAAGGTATGGCAACTTTTACATACCGTATATATCTGTGAATGTTACAGCACGTTCTTTAATATAACAGCAAGAATTATTTTATCATCATTGTCCCTTTAATTATTTCACTTATTTATCCATCAGAGTCTAGTGGAGACATACCCATACCCAATGTTTAATGTAACAACTCCTCCAAAATAAAATAAAAAAGAAATCGTTATATTTGAATTTCTCTGTCTTCCTCATAGTTGATGTGCTATAGATATTTAACCGGAGGGGTTTGCTAGGTATAGGCTGTCTCAGCTTCCCCGGAGCTGTCTGAAGACAAGTCAGGCCCTGAAGCTGTAGGAGAGAGGTATAGCTACAGGCAGGCACTGCGGCTGCATTCTGATGCACTGTCTGTCTTGGCAGCTGACAATTGTTATAATCGTGTATCAGGCTACACCTACCCTTAGAATCAGAATAATCCCTATTAAAGTGATAGTAATGTCTAAAAAAAACTTTTTTGCATTTAGAAGAGCTCAAAAAGCTGATCTAAGTGCAAAAAAACGTATCTCTCAAACCGCTATGGTTTAAGAGATACGGGCGTTTGAAGTTTGATTTCTCCTACTGACAGCTGTAAAGCTGTCAGCAGGAGATCCGTGTCGGTCGACACGCTGGCGCTTGATAAGTGCTAGGATCTCGTTACTTACACGGAATCCCTTCATTGTAATAATGGTCTAAAACGTGTGCCTGAACACTAGGCACATGTTTTAGACCATTCCAATAAAGGGATTCCGTGTAAGTAAAGAGATCCCGGCACTTCTCAAGCGCCACAGTGTCGACCGACACGGATCTCCTGCTGACAGCTTTACAGCTGTCAGTAGGAGAAATCAAACTTCAAACGCCCGTATCTCTTAAACCATAGCGGTTTGAGAGATACGTATTTTTGCATTTAGATCAGCTTTTTGAGCTCTTCTAAATGCAAAAAAGTTTTTTTTAGACATTACTATCACTTTAAAGGCAGAACTATCACTCTAATTAAAGTGCCTCCAAATCATTATGCACATAGTGATACGCTTATCAATACTAGTATTATCCTGATAAGTCCAACGTTATTGAGAAATCCAACTTCTTCCGAGACTCACAGACAGGCATCAGCACAGACATCTTGCAAAAGAGACATTGGTGCATCTCCGCTGTCTGTCTCTGTCTCCTCCAGGATCTGTGAAGGGGAGTTGCATTGTACCTTAAAGGGACAGTAATGTCCCATGAAATGTCTTCTTGTTTTGTAGAGGTTAAAAAAATAAATTATTTGCAGCAAATCCCATCTCTCAAACTGCTCTGTTTGAGTGATATTCGCATTGAAAGTTCCTCCCTCCCTCCCCTTATCCTGGCATCAGTGCAGTGCTGACAGCAGGAGATCCCGGTCTGGGGACCAGCCGGCGGCTCTGCAGCAGAGCCGAAATCCTGTTATTTAAAAAGAATTACTTAATTGGAAAGATCTACAAAGTGTGCCTGGTTTGCAAGCGCACTTTGTAGACTGTTCCAATTAAGTGTTTATTTTCTAATATCGCTCTTTTGGCTCTGCTGAAGAGCCTCCTCGTGACGACCGACACGGATCTTCTTCTGTCAGCTTTAAAGCTGACGTCAGGAGGAGGGGAACTTTCAATGAGAATATCTCTCAAACCATGACAGCTTGAGAGATAGGATTTGTGCCACATCATTTCTTTTTTTAACCTCTACAAAACAAGAAGAATTTTTTTATGGGACATTACTGTCCCTTTAAGGTACAGAAAGGGACTGATAGTGTAGGAGCACAGATGCATCTATAGCATGATGCCTGCCAGTGAGTCTCCAAACAAGTTGGATTTCTTAATAATGCCGGACTTATTCAGGATAATACTAGTATTTATAGGTGTATCTCTATGTGCATAATAATTTAGGGGGCACTTTAATTTGAGTGAAAGGTCCGCTTTAATGACATTCATTAAACATGATCCTCTGGCTGGATCCAATCAAAGGTGGAAATGGTGCATTATTTTGCCTTTATAATTGGTTGGCACTCACTGCTATAATGCTGACATCAGGGGAGAGAGAAGGAGAGGGAACTCTGAATGCAGATATCTCTCAAACCATAAGGTTTGAGAGATGCAGCTGGTCTCGTTTAATTCCAATTTTTAAGGACTACAACATGGGGCATAGTAAAAATGAAGTGTTACTGTACCTTTAAAGCTGACAGCAGGAGATTCAGGTCACGCGACCAGCCGGTGACTCCTCAGCAGTGGAACAGTCTGCCAAGTGTGACTGGTTTGCAGGCACACTTTGTAGACTGTTCCAATTAAAGGGATAGTAACCCCTCCCAAACAACTTGTCGCCAAAATAGAGAAATCATACAAACATACTGAAAGCACTTAGTCCCATCTCTCAAACCTTTATGGTTTGAGAGATGTAAGGCAAGACAGACCTCCGTTCCCTCCCCCTTCTCATACGTCCGCTGTATAGCGGACGTCATGAGATCCTGCTTCCAGCACCAGACAGCGGCTCTGCAGGAGCGCTGTCATCTACATATCTCTGTATTATTACTTCATGGGTATGGTCTAAAACGTGTGCCTGGCTTGAAAGCACATGTTGTAAACCATTCCTATGAAGTAATTATACGGAAATATCTAGATGTCAGAACTCCTGCAGAACCGCCGAAAGTCGGCCGACCGGATTCTGCCTCTGACAGCTTTACAGCTCGTCAGGCAGAAGGGGGAGGGAGCGGAGGTCTGTCTTGTCTTACATCTCTCAAACCATAAAGGTTTGAGAGATGGGACTAAGTGCGTTCAGTATGTTTGTATGATTGCTGTATTTTGGTGTCAAGTTGTTCGGGGGGGTTACTATCCCTTTAAGTATTTGTTTCTAGATCTCTCTATTTCGGTTCTGCTGATGAGCCACCGGCCGGTCCTGGGACCAGGATATCCTGCTGTCAGCTACAGCACTGACATCATTAAAATGGGAGGGAGGGGGGACTTTATCGTCTTATATCTCTCAAAATATAAAGGTTTGAGAGAAGGGACTTACATCAGTTAGTTTATTGTTGTAATAGCTACTATATTAGATTTTAATGAAAACAGACTTTACTATCCATTTAAATACTGTTATAATGTTTATTAAGTGCAGGCATTATATGGAATCGTAAGTTCTTATGAGACTCACCTCAAAACGACAGCGCAGACATCTTGCAGAAGGGGTATCTGTGTGCCTGCGCTGTCCGTCCCTTTCTTCTCATTGGTAGTTTATTTGCCAAAAGGGGAGGAGCACTGTACTATAGGGTACAAGCAGGGACGGACAGTGACGGCGCGTAGATTCCTCTTCGGCGCTGTCGTCTTGAGGTGAGTCTCATAAGATCTTATGTTTCCATATAATCCCCCCACTTAATAAACATTATAACAGTATTATTTAAATGATTACCTCTATACTAACTATTAATAGAGAGGCATTTATATCTCCGTGATAATTCTGCTTTAAACCAGTCATTAAAGGGATAGTAATACTTGCAAATTACTAATACCCATATTGTAGCTTTATTAAAAAGAAACTTACTGCCCCCAGTGTCATCTCTCAAACCCTTATGGTTTGAGAGATAATAGCGCTCAAAGTTCCCCCCGTCCCCCTTCCCTGACTGAATGCTGACTGCAGGGATATCCAGTATTATATACTTGCATCAGGCGGCTCTGCAGCATTGCCGAGATCGTGTTTATAAAAAAGAAATATTTCGCTAAAACGGTCTTTTACGTGTGCTTGCAAACCAAGCACACGTAGAAGACCGTTTCAGTGAAAGAATTCTTTTTTATAAATGTGATCTCGGCTCAGCTGCAGAGCCGCCTGATGCACATAAGACTGTCGTACGACAGCTTCCCCTGCAGTCAGCGTTCAGTCAGGGAAGGGGAAGGGAAGGGGGAACTTTGAGTGCTATCATATCTCAAACCATAAGGGTTTGAGAGATGACACTGGGGGCAATAAGTTTCTTTTTAACAAAGCTACAATATGGGGATTAGTAATTGCAAGTATTACTATCCCTTTAAGGTAAATGGATGTCATACCAAATACTGAGAATTTCTGATTTTCATTGTGTACTAACAAACATATGTTTTACTTTTATTAGTGAAAATGATGTATTTTTGTTTGAGAAATACTGTAAATTTTGTCAAACCAATTAGTTTTCAGAAACGCTGAAGTAAAAGCCGTTTGTGGTAGTAGACTCAGACTTTTGAACCCTACTCTATATTGTAAGACTTGTCTTGCAAAGTAAAACAAATATGCTTCCACTACTGACAGCTGGTTTATTGAAAAGTAATTACAGTTCAAACTGTCTCAGTGATTAAGCTGTTACTATGACATTCATTGGAGGACTGCCAGTGGCTCATCTGTTTCCCTCAAATGAAAATACAATAGAACAGTGGTTGGCAATGTTAGGCCATCCCGGTGCTGCTAGACTCCAACTCCCATCATGCCTCACAAGCCATTGGCTCACAAGGAATGATGGGAGTTGTAGTCTGGAAGCAGCTGGAATGCCTCACATTGCCCATCCCTGCAACAGAAGCATGTACTAGAAACACAAGAAGGGTTTTCGAGAAAATATACGTTTTTAAGATACAGTATACATTTTTTCATAATAAAAGTCTACTGCTACTTTAAGTTTTTAGAATCCAGGTTATGGTGGAAGTGGCAACCTCTGGATCTCCTGCTGTTGAAGAACTGCAGCTCCCATCATCCTTAATCATCCTGCAGCCCTCTAACTGTTGTTACAATACAATTCCCATCATCCTAACCTGTCAATAGTTGTCTGAGGCTGATGTGAGTTGTAGTTCAACAACAGATGGATGGTCACATGTTTCCATTTCCTACCAATGTAACTGAAAAACCTCAGAAGATCAGAGTAACTGGGCCTTATGTATAAAAACACACTTAAATAATGTGGGAGAAAGCGAACTGTAACATAGGGGAAAAAATACACGTTTTTGTGCTTTAAATGGGGTTTTTACCTCTTGAAAATTCGAGCACATCTGTAGCATCTAAAGGGATAGTAATACTTCGTTTTATCTTTATTTTATTTTGTAGGCATTAAAAAAACATGAAGAATGATATAAGTCTTATCTCTCAAACCTTTATGGTTTATGAGATATTCACAAGCAAAGTTTCCCCTCCCGCCCCTTTTACCTAGTGTAAGCCATCTCTTCTCAGATGTGGAATGCAGTCCATAGACCAGACAGATAACAGAAGGGGACAATCTTCTTCCTATGAGAACAATGAAAGCCCTACCCCCCTTGACAAGTTTATCAGGTTTTTATCTTAATTGAAGATTGTCCCTCTCTGCAGTCTACCTGGGCACCTCCCTTCTGATCTGGCTGAGCAGTGTTACATCAGTTAAAGGGGCGGGAGGGGGATATTTTATCATTTAATTTCTCTTGAACTACAACTCTGACAGAATTGAAATAACACTCTCCAAAGTCCAAATACTATGATGATTAATTAGAGCTGCTTTTATTATGAAACATAACTATCCCTTTAAGGGATTAAACATTCTATTCAAATCAATTGGAATTTTGGGAAGGTTTATTTGCCCCCTATGGTAAAGTTGGCTTTGCCCAGAACTGATCCAAGCACATCACATACACTGCAATACTAAGAAAAATGAAAAAGTCCTCAACGTGGAAATCCAAACCTGAAATTCCCTAGGCATTCGTAGAAGAGACACTTATGCTTAAAGACTCTTTAAATGTCTCTTTTGAACAGAGGTATCTAAGCCTGCATTAATAAATGACCCAAGTGCTTCCGCTGGCCAGTCCTAATTAACTTAAGGATGATTTGTCTGTGGGCTGTTACCTTGAAAGCTACACTTGTCCTATTTCCCATTTGGGCAACTTGGAGACACGGTTACATCTCCCAGAGTACATTTTCTTTAAAGGGAACTGTACTTAGAGGAATAAGTGGTTCCTGATGTGTTTATCCCTTTGAACGCCAGAGGAGTAACCAATCCAGCAGCCAAAGGGTTAAAATAAGGACTTTGCAAGGCAGGAGTCCTTCATTCAGCAATCTGGTATATCTATGTGCGTTGTATCACAGTGGGCTAGATTCTATTGCAGGTGATAAATGTTAACATCCATTTTATCAAACATTTTCCTGTTGAAGTCTATGGGTAAACCTGGAGATAAAGGCAGAGATAACATTAGCACCTGCAACAGAATCTAGCCCAGTATCCACAGACTGCATCTACTGATCCCTACTAGAGTCTGCCTTTAGAGCCAGGGCGCAGTCCTCATACTTTTCCCAGTCAGGGCTCATGGGGTGAATGTACCACACCAGTTCAGAGGTAAATGAGGAGCTAGAATGAATTTGTAGACCCTATATCTGCCTAAAGCTAAAGTATGCCAAAATTGTGTCAAGGGGAGGATAAAGAGTCAGTCATCTCTGTTTGTGTTCTTTTCCTCTGTACCTTCCTTAAAGCAATATATTTATCCCTTAATGTACGGCAGTCCAGGGGTAAAATTACCCTAAACACTTTGAGTGCCAGAGGGGTACGCAACTCAGTAGCCCTCTGGCACTCAGAGTTAAGGACTGCATAGACCTCATTCGGAGAGCGATCACACACGATCAGCCCTCTAGTGGTAGAGTCTAACACCAGTGGAGCAGCTCCGGGGAGTTTGCCTATTCCCTCCATTGTCTGGTTTACACAAGTGCTTTACTACCATATGAACAAGTTACCCTCACCCTAGAAGCCTCTGTGAGCCTCCCTGCTGTGATCAAAGCAGAGGCAGGAGTTGGAAGTGTGAGGCTGTCATGTTGGAAAAGTACATTATGGTCCTAATTCATCACCATGGAGGAGAGAGATTAAAGCATCAGCACATGCACATTGGTTTATATGGGGGTTTAATCATGACCCCCTCCCAGTCCCATCCACTCTTTCCAGGCACAGAAAATACCCTTGGGCTATAACAAGCAAGAGTGAAAAAAGCTTTAACCCCTTTGTTACTTGAGATCTCCAGCGCATTGCTCCGTGTTGCATTGGAGATATCTCTAGCATCCAAGGGGTTACATAACAGCTTGTAAATGGGTTTATAAACTGGTGCAGGGGAATTGAGATTACTCTGGCCATTACCACAATTCTAAATGACACTGGCCGTGTTCCCCACAGCTGAGGTACCGCTGCTAAAAATTCTACCTTAACCCACTGTGTGTGTTATGTGTATATATGTCCGTGAATGCTTGTATATGTGCCTATGTGGGTGTGTATGTGACCATGTATATGAGAGTGAGTGTGTGTTTGTATTTCCTTTCTGCCATTCAGGAACACTGTCGGGATGAGAGCAGCAGAGCACTTGTACTCGGTCCTTGTGTAACTGTGTACGTAAGACTAAGTGACATCAAAACAGCAACTTGCCCTTTCTCTGGAGCACCACAGAGCTCTAAGCACTTGAGAGAACTGCCTATTGACAGAAAATGACGCATGTGCTTGGCTAAATGATCAAGGATGTCACATCCCAAGACTTATTGTAGCCTTACATTACCTTACACTACAAGAAAATGGAGCTGTAGTAGGGCTTGTGTGGATGCCATTTCCTTGTAGACAAGTACAGATGTTCTTTTATGTCACAGCAGACAATGCGCAGCTTTCCTGTCTGTGCTTAGAACTCTGTGCTCCAGGGACTTAATACAGGGACTGTATTATCCTTGAAGGGGGCTGCCCGGGATGCAGGACACATATTTAAATCCAAGACTCTCCTGGGCAATTTAGGACACATAGTCATCCTAGTGTAAGTTTGTGCATATGTGTGTGTGTATGTATGTACGTATATGTCTGTGTGTGCTTACGTGTGTTCATGTGCATGTGTATGTTTTCCTCCAGTAACTGCCTTGTGGCGTAATTTCGTTCAGATTGTCAGTTTTATGGCCCTGGACACATCAAAAAGTAAGATTAGAAAATCCAATTAACCCCCGCTTTTTTCTCTGTAAAATATTTGATCTCAAAGAATAAACCAGATGGGACATATAATATTAGTCTGTTTTTTCCTGTGCTGTCTGTGCTCATAAATCACTGCACAGATAACTGCAGATTAATTATAACTTCAAACCTAACAAATCCCATCAGAAAGGTTTAGTGCATCCCGTAGTGTAATGCAAAGATACAGAAACTGGGGCTCCGTGGGATATGGTGTAGCAAAAGGACCTAATTGGAGCAGCTTATAACACTTTCACTTCCTCGTGCGGGACCTTGAGGATTCACAGTGAGATCAGAAGAATGAATGTGCGGAGTTACACAATGGGGAATAAATATACAAAGGTACAAGTGGATCAGTTCTGGGGCAAACTAACTGCATCGCAGAAAACATAAATCTCCCAAATTTTCACTTATTTAAATGTTTTTAACCCACCCAACGTGGAACAATTCATTGGAGACCTTTAGAGCATTCAAGGGGTTAAAAGCCCCATCTAAATACAAGGCAATTTGGAGAATTTTTAGTTGTCCCTCATTGTACGGTCGGTTGGCCCCAGAGTTGGTCCTCCTGTCTTTATACAAATGGCCCAATGATATACGCTGATTAAAATGATCGCTCATGCGCAGACTGACTCTTTCTGAGACTATGGGGAAAGCATGAAATGGGGCAGCGCAGCCTGATCTGCAATGATATAGCGTTTTATTAAATGAGTGCTCACACTTATGTACAGATATATTAGTCCAGGGGGCACAAACCTATCCTCAGGGGTTCTGATGTCCCACCACCAGGTCTGAAATTAAAGGGGAACTATCACCCCACATAAAGTTTCCCCCAAGAATTACCCATCTGGCAAGTAGCTGAACAATAGTACTATTCACCAGAATAATTACCATCTTACAGAGAAATCCTACTGCTCCCGAGACTGACGGCCAGGCAACAGCGCTTTAGAAGAATCTATACACCTGAGCCGTCAGTCCCTTCTTGTACCTTAAGGTACCAAGCGACGCCTCTTAGTGGAGACCAGGACTGACAGCGCAGGCGTGCAGTCTTCTCTAAGCAAAGATGTCTGCCCTGTTTCCTGCCCGTCAGTCTCAGCAACTGTAGGATTTCTCTATAAGGAGGTAATTATTCTGGTGAATAGTACTATTGTTCAGCTACTCGCCAGATGGATAATTCTTGGAGGGAAACTTTATGTGGGGTGATAGTTCCCCTTTAAAAAGTAAATAAACATAAAACAACCTTTGAGAGCCTCACAGGTATCCAACACAATGCAACTCAATGCGTTGGAAACCTGCCTGGCCTCACGGGTTCACCGCATGGATGAAGCTGTGCAGGAACAGCTAATATATATATATATATATATATATATATATATATATATATATATATAAACAAATAAAAGAGTTGTATGCAAATATGGCTGATCCCATGCTATCTGTAGGTTAGGGTAGGGAGAAGGATGCTCGACTCTGACTGATAACTGGTTCTATGGGGGCTGAGAAGGACAAGGTATCTCATACCCCACAGGACCAGTATGATTGTATAGGGTGAGAATTTTGTTTCTGCATGTTCTTTCTTACTCCAGTGCCGCCCAGAATCAACAGTGATCCTTTGCTAGGTCGCGTCTCTTATGTATGTATGTATATTTATGTAGTGACAACAGGTGTACTTATCACTTTACAGTTTACATTTAGTATAGAGGGGGTACAATAAGTGCAGTAATTAAGTGATTATACAGACAATTGTCATAGGGGGAACGCTAGGTGAGCCTACATTAGGATAGGAGTTCCCTGCCCCTTAGAGCTTACAATCTAGGGTGACATCCAGATAAAATCAGGTAGAAGAGAAAGTGCAATTTACCCCCACAGTGTTAAGATATATAAAAATGTAAAAAACAAATAAGAAAAAGCACAATAGAAACATTCTTAGCGTATGTTTAAAAATTGCCTCTAAAATTTGCAAAGATGAAACTAAACAATTCTGTCACTACAAAATGTGTGAGATCTGTTGCACAAGACAGACTGAGAGCCACTAATTCCTAATGGTATCGTTATTACTTCATACTTACAAGCCTATTGGCAGGATCAATACAACAGAGCGGACTCTTACCTTTCAACGTGATCTACATTGCCAGCTACACCAAGTCCACCAATGGTATAGATTTTTCCATCGTAAACCAGGCTGTTGTGTCGACACCTTGGAACGATCATCCTGGACACTAGATTCCAGTTATCAAGTAAAGACATATAGCACCAGACGTCTGCAAGGGTCACCCCAGACTCCATGCCACCTAACACCAGCAGAGATAGGAATCGGGAGAACATGTCAGTACAATATATGAAGCAATGTAGCAGGAACTAATAGATTATGAATTCTGGAGCCCGCCAACAGCGGGATCCTTTTTAAAGGTCACACTGAAAAGCAGTTGATATGAAAGGGCACATACAGCACGTGGCATTGTTTAATAGGGCGACATGAGAATCTCGCCATGCATAAAAAGCACAAGATTGTCATGTCGCCTTCTTATATGTCGCTGTATCTATCTGGAGGCGGATATCACTGGCTACGATCCTTTCCTGCGTATCTGGGATGTCTAATTTTGCCAACAACCGTCTCTCTCTCTGTAATAAGTCACATTGATGTGACAGCAGAAGTGATTTTTGAAGCTTCACTCTGTGTAATTAATTTTTAACCCTTTCTGTGTCGGAGAGCTATTGCGTTGAACTCTGCCACCGATACTGGATTTGTCAGAGTTCAAAGCAAAATTAGACATCCCAGCGATGCAGGAAAGGATCGTGGCCAGTGATATCCTCCTCCTGATACATACAGCGACATATAAGGAGGTGACATGAGAATCTTGTGCTTTTTATGCATGGCGAGATTCTTATGTCACCCTTTTAAACAATGTGACATGCTGAAGGTGTCCTTTAGTATCACGCACTTTTCATTGCAACCTGAAAACCGCCAGCTGTACCATAGGGAAAATAGAAAAATCCAATTGACTTAAATGGAGCTTTTAACCTCTTGAATGCTAGAAAGGTCTCTAACGCACTGAGTATCAATATGTTGGAGACCTCTCAAGCACACAAGGGGGTTAAAAGCCACATTTAAATGAATGGGAATTTGGCAAATTTTCATTTGACCCCTAAAGTGAGAATGGTATGCTCCAGAATTGATCGTGAAGATGGGACAGCTTTGATCCTTTGAGTGCCGCAGGGCTGTGCAATGCGTTGCTCTGGAATAAGTTGCCCACCCCTGTGGCCCTCAAAGGGTTAATCCTTTGAGATCCAGAGGGGTATGCAAAGCATTGCTTTGCAATACGTTGCACACCTCTCTGGCACTCAAAGGGTTCATTAAGCAGCAATCTGTAAATATGCAAAATAATGAAGAACGAGACAAAATGATTTAAAAATGTGACAAAAACAGTAATCACATGGGATGAAAACCTAATGTAGGTATGTGTTTATTTACATGGCGCCGCACAGTGCACCGCGCCTTACAATAGAGGTAAGTTACAATGAGACTAGATAGTACAGGCATGATACTAAATGGCACTAAACTAGTATAACATCATCGTAATATAGTACAAATAGAAGAAAATGGGATTAAAATAGTATAAATGCATAAATAAATAAATAATGCATTACCATAGACTCGAAATAGGACAACTGTTAATAAATCTAATGCAGTAGTGAATAATATAGTAGCAACAGTGAATAAATAATAATTATTATCTGTTATTTAGCAAGCACCAACATATTTTGCAGTGCTGCGTAATAAGGGAGTATAGATCAGAGACATACAATAACCGTTCCCTGATAAGAGAGGTGCAGAGGGACCAGCTCTTTACATCTTCCGGTACACAGCGGGCGGTGTCAGTTGCTATTTTTCTAATGATAAATTGGCTTGTTGGGGATGATGACAGTTGTTCACAACAGCTGAAGGTCAATGAATTAATCCTATATAATAATTTGCTAATCTATGTTTATCAGAAACCGTCATACGCAGTACAGACTGCCTGTGCCGCGGCTGATAATGGAGCAGGCGCTGTGAATTCAGATTGTAGTCAAGATGCGCAGAGAGGATTACAGTCTGAATTCGGAGTGCCCCGCTCCGTTATCAGACGCAGCGTGGGCAGTCTCTACTGTGCATGACTGCACCAGGGACATTGCTGGGTGGCACTGTGGCCTGTGTACACGGGCTGTTCAACTAGTTACCAATATAACTACCCAAAATATAGAGCAGGGCTACCCAAGTTCAGTCCTCAAGGGCCACCAACAGGCCAGGATGTAAGGATTTCCCTGATTAAGTACAGGTGAATTAGTCAGTGGATCACTCATTGTAACTGACTCACCTGTGATTAATCAGGGACATCCTTACATCCTGGCCTGTTGGTGGGCATGGGCTAGGAACCTCTGTATAGAGGAATGGGGACATATATGTTCAGGATGAAATGTAAGGCACTGGAGTGAAGAATAGAGTTTCTAGTAATATATTAGTAGATCAGTGGCTCTCACACAAAGTATGTGCATCACAATATCTATAAGTATACATTGAACCTAAAGATTCCCAATTATATCAAAGTATTCATAGTAAATCTGTGGCACCCTAAGCTAGTGCCATGGCACCCCATTCGATAATCACTGATGCAGAGATAGATAGATAGATGATAGATAGATAGATGATAGATAGATAGATAGATAGATAGATAGATAGATAGATAGATATGAGGTAGATAGATAGATAGATAGATAGATAGATAGATAGATAGATATGAGATAGACAGATAGATAGACAGATAGATAGATAGATAGATAGATAGATAGATAGATAGATAGAATATGCAATAGATAGATAGATAGATAGATAGATAGATAGATAGATAGGATATGAGATAGATAGATAGATAGATAGATAGATAGATAGATAGATAGATAGATAGATGGGATAGATATGAGATAGATAGATAGATAGATAGATAGATAGATAGATAGATAGATAGATAGATAGATAGACAGATAGATATGAGATATATATCTAGATATATATGAGATATATATCTAGATATATATGAGATAGATAGATGATAGATAGATAGATAGATATGATAGCTTTCATATGATAGATTATATGATAGACATACATAAGTGAGTACACCCCTCACATTTTTTAAATATTTTTATTTTATCTTTCATGTGACAACACTGAAGAAATGACACTCTGCTACAATGTGAAGTAGTGAGTGTACAGCCTGTATAACAGTGTAAATGTGCTGTCCCCCTCAAAATAAATCAACGCCCAGCCATTAATGTCTAAACCCTGGCAACAAAAGTGAGTACACCCCTAATTGGAAATGTCCAAATTGGGCCCAATTAGTCATTTTTCCTCCCCGGTGTCATGTGTCTCGTTAGTGTTACAAGGTCTCAGGTGTGAATGGGGAGCAGGTGTGTTAAATTTGGTGTTATCGCTCTCACACTCTCTCATACTGGTCACTGGAAGTTCAACATGGCACCTCATGGCAAAAAGCTCTCTGAGGATCTGAAAAAAAGAATTGTTGCTCTACATAAAGATGGCCTAGGCTATAAGAAGATTGCCAAGACCCTGAAACTGAGCTGCAGCACGGTGAGCAAGACCATACAGCGGTTTCACAGGACAGGTTCCACTCAGAACAGGCCTCGACATGGTCGACCAAAGAAGTTGAGTGCACATGCTCAGTGTCATATCCAGAGGTTGTCTTTGGGAAATAGACGTATGAGTGCTGCCAGCATTGCTGCAGAGGTTGAAGGGGTGGAGGGTCAGCCTGTCAGTGCTCAGACCATACGCCGCACACTGCATCAAACTGGTCTGCATGGCTGTCGTCCCAGAAGGAAGCCTCTTCTAAAGATGATGCACAAGAAAGCCAGCAAACAGTTTTCTGAAGACAAGTAGACTAAGGACATGGATTACTGGAACCATGTCCTGTAGTCCGATGAGACCAAGATAAACGTATTTGGGTCAGATGGTGTCAAGCGTGTGTGTCGGCAACCAGGTGAGGAGTACAAAGACAAGTGTGTCTTGCCTACAGTCAAGCATGGTGGTGGGAGTGTCATGGTCTGGGCCTGCATGAGTTCTGCCGGCACTGGGGAGCTACAGTTCATTGAGGGAACCATGAATTCCAACATGTACTGTGACATACTGAAGCAGAGCAGGATCCACTCCCTTTGGAGGAGTATTCCAACATGATAACGACCCCAAACACACCTCCAAGACAACCACTGCCTTGCTAAAGAAGCTGAGGGTAAAGGCGATGGACTGGCCAAGCATGTCTCCAGACCTAAACCCTATTGAGCATCTGTGGGGCATCCTCAAACGGAAGGTGGGGGAGTGCAAGGTCTCTAAGAGGACTCCAGTGACAACCTGCGAAGCTCTGGTGAACTCCATACCCAAGAGGGTTAAGGCAGTGCTGGAAAATAATGGTGGCCACACAAAATATTGACACTTTGGGCCCAATTTGGACATTTCCACTTAGGGGTCTACTCACTTTTGTTGCTAAGGTTTAGACATTAATGGCTGTGCAGCAAATGTACACTGTTATACAGGCTGTACACTCACTACTTTACATTGTAGCAGAGTGTCATTTCTTCAGTGTTGTCACATGAAAGATAAAATAAAAATATTTACACAAATGTGAGGGGTGTACTCACTTATGTGAGATACTGTTTATATATATATATATATATATATATATATATATATATAAAAAGCAAGAATAAAAAAAAATATATTATAATGTCTGAGTACTACATTAATTTAATATAAGAAGAACTGGTCCAAAATTAAAAACCTTATGTAAATAGGAACTCGAAAGGACTTTTAAATTGTAGTGTAATGTGAAATTCAGTGTCAACATTTAGGTCCCCTAAAGGGCCTTTCTTGAGGCTCTGTAAAGGGCCTAAACATTGATATTAAATTCTGCATTACACTACTACAATTTAAAACTCCTTTCACGTTCCCATTTACATAAGGTTATTTTGTACCAGTTCTATACATATATATAATCTTAAACCTTTAAGTTTCCAGGGCACTGAGCTCAGTGGGTTATAAAGACAGGATGCAATTCCTCCTAGCATCTCTATATAATGCTTTCAGCTATGTCATGGAGGCTTCTGATATGTTCCTGACGAGGATTTGCCTGATACAAGTGCTGATTTGATACTATGGAGCTCTTTAGTATTTAGAATTTCACAGACACTGACTTCTCTCGCTGTCAGGGCTGTCTGTAATGCTGTGGATTTAATATGCAGTGTGGGCAGCTCCTCATTAAGCAAATGCTGTAATTGGAACTAATTCGCTTGCAGCTAAATATCAGTTATCTATGCCCAACCAATCTCAATCTGGGAAATTTCACTTTTGTCCACAGCAGTACACTGTAGTTGTCTGACAAATGTAATGGCACCAATATGTAGACCTATTAACCCTTTTAAGACCAGAGGAGTGTGCAATGTTTGCATCACAATGTGTTTTGTCCCCCCTGTCCTTAAAGGAGAATTAACACCCCATAATATAAACCTTACTACGGCCAGTATACATTTTGTTCTTGCTCTGTGGTTCAAGAGATAACATCTTCAAACAGCCCTGGAAGTGATGTCCAAGGAGGTGAACATGACAGCTGTTGGCAGGGCCACAAGACCTTGGACTCTACTCACGGCACTGGTGGGGCACTGTGGCACTCAAAGGGTTAAAGGGGCAGTAAGGGGTTAGGGAAAGGGACTTTTAACTGGAGGAAGTTACCTGACAGCTGTGGGAATTGAACGCCCATAGTCTGAAAGTTTCATTCTACCTGCAGGTCTCCATGATCTGCAGAGCTGGTTGACATCAGGGTTTCTGTTGTTTAGCTATAAGATATCATCATCTACAACTAAATTAAGTTCTGTTTATATTAATGCAATAGTACACAGTTATTCTCTATGATGAAGGGATACTACAAAAATTAAATCGGAACTACCACCGCTAAACAACTTGAGCTTAGATAGATAGATATGAGATAGATAGATAGATAGATAGATAGATAGATAGATAGATAGATAGATAGATATGAGATAGATAGATAGATAGATAGATAGATATGAGATAGATATGTAGATAGATAGATAGATAGATAGATAGATAGATAGATATGAGATAGAAAGATAGATAGATAGATAGATAGATAGATAGATATGAGATAGATAGATAGATAGATAGATATGAGATAGATAGATAGATAGATAGATAGATAGATAGATATGAGATAGAAAGATAGATAGATATGAGATAGATAGATAGATAGATAGATATGAGATAGATAGATAGATAGATAGATAGATAGATAGATAGATATGAGATAGATAGATAGATAGATAGATAGATAGATAGATAGATATGAGATAGATAGATAGATAGATATGAGATAGATAGATAGATAGATAGATAGATAGATAGATAGATAGATATGAGATAGAAAGATAGATAGATATGAGATAGATAGATAGATAGATAGATAGATAGATAGATAGATAGATATGAGATAAATAGATAGATAGATAGATAGATAGATAGATAGATAGATAGATAGATTATATGACAGAGAGCAATAGATAGATGGCAGAAAGAGATGACAAAGAGATATAAAGATATGCTATTATTCAGCCACTTCAGTTTAGAATCTAGGTGGATGTTAAAGCGGAACTACCACCACTAAACAACTTGAGCTTAAATAATTCCCCATCTGGCAACTAGCTGCTTAGTAGCGCTAGTATCCAGAATTATTACCTTGTTAAATAGGATTATCACTTCTTATCGGGTTGACAGGCAGGACGGAGCGCAGACATCTTCCCATAGTGACGTCTGGGCGCCTGCGCTGTCAGTCCCTTCCAGACCCGAACGGCTCCTAGCAAAGCCTCGTAGAGCCGGCTGGGACTGACAGTGTGCATAATAGCCTATCTTTATATCTCTTTGTCATCTCTTTCTGCCATCTATCTATAGCTCTCTGTCATCTAATCTATCTATCTATCTATCTATCTATCTATCTATCTATCTATCTATCTATTTCTATCTGTTTCTATCTATCTATCTGAGAGGTTCAACTAGAAACGAGTCTGCCAAACACTGTAGTGTTCACTATAGGACCTTACCCTACTCAGTGTGCAATCGGTTTTAGCTTACAGGTGCAATATACATAGAAGGAATATCTTGCAGTACATCATACTGATCCTCCCCAGAAATTAGAGTGCAGCCATGAAGTGCCAGGCGCTTCGTCTCCAAGTGAGAGAAACATCTAACCTCTGATGTACTTTTGGACTTCTTTGGCCTTGTCAGTGAGTAGACTAAGCCTAAGAGTTAAATCTTGTATTCCCCCACACACAAACAGAACCCCCACATACAAAACTAATCACACACACACACACACACACACACACACACACACACACACACACACACACATATATACATACACATCTGTTAAAAACATCTTGCTAAACACTGACCTGCTGCCTGTGGATAATGTGGATGCCACATCAGTGCTCACACACCATGATTAACTGACATGTAGAGGGCTTTAGATGAAGCCTATCAATAACCTGTTTGTGGACGCACTTGTGGGGCAGAAGTATGGCAATACCACCTGTTCCACTTATTTTCTCTTGTAGTAGGTATGCTTTAGTCTCTGTCTTGTTTGTGAGTATATTTATATGAAGCACAGCACAGTACACCTATCCACATTACCTTGTTAGGAAGTGTATACACTACAGAAACAATGCTGTATATGCGATCAGTTTATCCAAAGGCCAAGAGTGCATGGGCCCCACATATTTGCACTGCCTGCTTCTCCTGTAGTTATCCCAATTCAAATAGTTCAAGGTAAGGCAGTACCTAGAGTTCATTTATAAAAGTCTGTTTCGGTAATGTAAAGGCTAAATTAACATAGAAAAGATTGCTATTCATAGTCCAGAGAGAAAACTACTGAGGTCCAGGGGTCAAGGAGACTTTTCAACAGCGCCCATGACCCTGTCCCATGATTTTCACAAGGACAGCAATTTGTAATGAGCTTATAATCACAACCAAAATAAACAATCTGTATGTTTATCAACAGCCGCTGGCCATTTGGCGGTGATTTGATCGTGTGCTGATTGCCTCAGGGAACTGCTAAATTTGAGACAAGTTTCTTTTAGAAAATAATACATCCAAAAGCTAACATGCTAATGACTGAATGAATAAACTTAATGCTCATAACAAGAAATGATTCCAAAAAGCCTTCAGTTGGGCACCATTAATCCACTTAAGTTTACAGCAAACACTGCAACTGGGATGTAGTGATATTTTTATTAATACAGAGATGCTAAGAAGTAATTCTGTGTGCAGGGCTGAATTTGGTGCCCTTAGCTCTACCCATGGCCATACCCCCACTCCTCACATGGCCCAACCCTAGGCCCAGCCTCTATTTCAATACACAGAAAATACCCTTGGCATATAACATACAAGAATGAAATAAATTAAAGCGGAACTATGACCTCACATGAAGCCCCCCCCCAATAATTATCCATTTAACGATAAGAGGTATTATTCAGCATAAATACTGTGTTATTAAGAAATCCTACTTCTGAGACAGATGGCCAGACATCTTGGATTAGAGACATCTGCGCGTCTGCTCTGTCCTTCCCAGTGTCCTCTAGGAGGCGTTGCATGGTACCTTGAAGTAACAGAAGGGACTGATGGCACAGGAGCACAGACGGCTCTAAAGCAAGAAGCCTGCACGTCAGTCTCAGTTGCAGCAGGATTTCTGCATAGTGCGTTACTTATGCTGAATAATAATAATATTTGCAAGCTTATCGCTATATGGCTAATTATTGACGGGGGACTTTATTTGGGGTCATAGTTCCCCTTTAAAACCCTTGGTTGCTAAGTATTGGTATAAACAAAACCACTATCAACATCTGAATGTAAAGTAAGATCAAGATAATTAACACATAATCTATTAAACCCTTTGTAAATTTCAGATTGTCAGACTTGTCATTAAGGTAGTCTACAAATAGAAAGGCACCCTCCTTGCTTCCAACCCACACGAACAAGAAGTCATCAATATATCTATGGTACCAATGAATCTTACGACTGAAAGGGATCCTGTCCCCGAAGACGTGGCGCATCTTCCACCAACCCATTTACAGGTTGGCAAAAGAAGGTGCAAAATGTGCCCCCATCTCGCACCACAACTCTGACGATAGAAAACCCCATCAAAATTGAAAAAATTATGTGTAAGCAAATATGTAATGCTCTTAAGTAAAAAATCCTTAAGATGACTTGAATAATCTAAAAAGGAATCTATATTAATAACTAATATTTATATTGCGCCTTTTATCCCAGTGGGACTCAAAGCACTTTTGGCGCGCGCTCTTGGAATTAACCGAATTGGAAGCTGAATAATAGATGTTATTATTACCCAATCAATGGTACTCATTTATTGACATCAGAAGGATGAAGGGCAGAGATGACTCTGTCGGGATTTGAACCTGCAGCCTTGCGGTTTGAACAAGCTCTGTAGTCAGGGCATTTACCACTGAGCTCACCAGCTTATATAAAAACTGAACGCTTGAACTCATGGCGCTTACATATTTTGGCTTTTCTGTGGGGACTATTACTAAAAAGAATGCACATTTTTAATTGTAGACTAACTGAATATGCCGGTGTTATATCATTCGCCTAAAACATATAAGAGTCTTGTCTGTCCAATGGAGAGACCCATCATATCGGCATTGGTTCCCTCAACAAACCTCTGTCGGAGTTGGTGGATTTTTATCTCCAACCACTTGTCTCTTAGCTTGCTAGTTTGTCAGTTGATACCAAACACCTTATTCAGCTACTAAATGATTTCACTTGGGATGCCCATTATGCTTGGCCAACAACAGATGTATAACTTAAAATCTAGATTATAATAAGCACAATTTTACCCCACTTCACCTTATGTGAAGTCGGGGTGCGTATTATACACGAGAGTTTTTTATTTAAAAAATAATTAAGCCTGCCAGAACCCTTCCCTCCCTCCCCTGGCGCTATCCGATGCTAAAATACCAGATACTTTCTTCAAAAGTCAAGTCCCCGCATTTTCAAGATTATCAGGCAACATATAAACGATGTCAATCTTCCCATGCGGGCAGCATGCTTCCATTAAATAGAAAACTATCTTTAGATAGATTTTTCCTCTAAAAGCATTTCATTAAAATAAATTTTATTTACATAAAAAAAACTGATTTAAATTTAAAAAAAAAAATCCAATTTTTTTATTTTTATTTTAAAAAAACATTGATTTTTATCCACCCTGTTGCCTCCACTGTCACTGGGGAAGTTCACCACATTGTCTCATTTATTAACAGCAACACCAAGGGGGCAATATGTTTGTTCATCTGTCAGACTCAATATGTGGGACAAACTGTTCGCCCCTTGAAGAAACACTAATGCTAATGTGAGCACCTCTATAAAGTAGATGGTGGTAGTAGGGACTCCGCTATTTGTAGACACATCCTGGATTAGCATAATGGTGACCCGTCTGATTAATTTTACAGGTACAGAGAGGGTTAAAGTTCCACCTTGTGGGGGTAATATTGTGAGGCTTATGTCTCGTACAGAGGCTTATTGGATATTTACATTGCATACCCGTATTCCTAAGTGTTACACTCTGAATGGGATATTAGCCACATCATGTAATTTCTTATGCGTGTTTGCATTTGCTTTGTGTTATCCACTCTTGCTTCAATACCCTTTTTTGCTACTGCTATTTGACACTGGTCACTGCTTTCAAGTTATTATCTGGTTGGCAGGGAGCGGTAGGTGGGAGGAAGAGCGGTGTGGAATTTTTAGTATCTGGCTGGAAGGGAGTGGTAGGTGGGAGGGAGAGCAGTGTGGAATTGTAGTATCTGGCTGGCAGGGTGAGACAGGTGGGAAGGAGAGCAGTGTAGAATATTGTTATCTGGCAGGCAGAGAGTGGTAGGTGGGATGGAGAGCAGTGTAGAATGTTATCTGGCTGGCAGAGAGTGGCAGATGGGAGGGAGCTCAGTGAGGAATTTTAGTATCTGGCTGGCAGGGTGAGACAGGTGGGAGGGAGCTCAGTGTGGAATGTTATTACCCGGCCGGCAGGGTGAAAGGTGGGAGGGAGCTCAGTGTGGAATGTTATTACCCGGCCGGCAGGGTGAAAGGTGGGAGGGAGCTCAGTGTGGAATGTTATTACCCGGCCGGCAGGGTGAGAGGTGGGAGGGAGAGCAGTGTGGAATGTAATTATTTGGGTGGCAAGGCGAGAAAGGTGGGAGGGAGAGCAGTGTGGAATGTTATTATTTGGGTGGCAAGGTGAGAAAGGTGGGAGGGAGAGCAGTGTAGAATGTTATTATTTGGGTGGCAAGGTGAGAAAGGTGGGAGGGAGAGCAGTGTAGAATGTAATTATTTGGGTGGCAAGGCGAGAAAGGTGGGAGGGAGAGCAGTGTGGAATGTAATTATTTGGGTGGCAAGGCGAGAAAGGTGGGAGGGAGAGCAGTATAGAATGTTATTATTTGGGTGGCAAGGTGAGAAAGGTGGGAGGGAGAGCAGTATAGAATGTTATTATTTGGGTGGCAAGGTGAGAAAGGTGGGAGGGAGAGCAGTGTAGAATGTTATTATCTGGGTAGCAAGGTGAGAAAGGTGGGAGGGAGAGCAGTGTAGAATGTAATTATTTGGGTGGCAAGGTGAGAAAGGTGGGAGGGAGAGCAGTGTAGAATGTAATTATTTGGGTGGCAAGGTGAGAAAGGTGGGAGGGAGAGCAGTGTAGAATGTAATTATTTGGGTAGCAAGGTAAGAAAGGTGGGAGGGAGAGCAGTGTAGAATGTAATTATTTGGGTGGCAAGGTGAGAAAGGTGGGAGGGAGAGCAGTGTAGAATGTAATTATTTGGGTGGCAAGGTGAGAAAGGTGGGAGGGAGAGCAGTGTGGAATGTAATTATTTGGGTGGCAAGGTGAGAGGTGGGAGGGAGAGCAGTGTGGAATGTAATTATTTGGGTGGCAAGGCGAGAAAGGTGGGAGGGAGAGCAGTGTGGAATGTTATTATTTGGGTGGCAAGGTGAGAAAGGTGGGATGGAGAGCAGTGTAGAATGTTATTATCTGGGTGGCAAGGTGAGAAAGGTGGGATGGAGAGCAGTGTAGAATGTTATTATCTGGGTGGCAAGGTGAGAAAGGTGGGAGGGAGAGCAGTGTAGAATGTTATTATCTGGGTAGCAAGGTGAGAAAGGTGGGAGGGAGAGCAGTGTAGAATGTTATTATCTGGGTGGCAAGGTGAGAAAGGTGGGATGGAGAGCAGTGTAGAATGTTATTATCTGGGTGGCAAGGTGAGAAAGGTGGGAGGGAGAGCAGTGTAGAATGTTATTATCTGGGTAGCAAGGTGAGAAAGGTGGGAGGGAGAGCAGTGTAGAATGTTATTATCTGGGTAGCAAGGTGAGAAAGGTGGGAGGGAGAGCAGTGTAGAATGTTATTATCTGGGTAGCAAGGTGAGAAAGGTGGGAGGGAGAGCAGTGTGGAATATTATTGTTTAGATATCAGGGAATGGCAGATGGCAGGGACGGAACTGAGTAATCTCACTATTTGGCTGGTATGTGTTCCATTTTTAGAATAAAGAGACAGAGCTTGTTCTGGTGTAACACCTTTATTTTGTGATTCTCATCTGAAAACAGATAAATGACTCTGTTTTATTCTGGGCGCTCTAGTGCTATGTCTCTTAACTGCATTCAGTGCTGGACTCAGTATTACTGAACCACTGACTATATATAACATTATAATATAACATCATTATACATTCTTTTTACTATAAACAATTGGTGCAAACATATCAAGAACTAAACAAGTATATCTAGCCTAATACAATATTCTTTGGACAACACCCTGTGTCACTTTAAATCTGTGTTGGAGTTTGCCCAGAACATTTTATTATACACAGCAAATAATAGCATTCTGCTTAACTTTCTCACAGATAAAACATCTCTTGAACTGCTTCTGGATACCGGAGTTGCTTGGACATAAGGCCTCTATTGCTTTACTCGCCTCAGCCTGCTTCATAATTTGGCCATATTGATCACAACACGTGGCTGCAGCAAATCCATTTAACAACCTGTTTAACAGGCGGACCCAACAGAATATAACAAACTGACTCTGCCTTTAGTTTGTTAATTTGATGCTATCCATACTAATGGATGTGAATAAACTATTCAGGTATTAATACAGTTACTGCTGTTTACAATACACATTATACAAGGCCTTTATTTTATTTTATTTTGTAGGCATTAAAAAAATATGAAGAATGATATAAGTCTTATCTCTCAAACCTTTATGGTTTGAGAGATATTCACAAGCAAAGTTTCCCCTCCCGCCCCTTTTACCTAGTGTAAGACATCTCTTCTCAGATGTGGAATCCAGTCCATAGACCAGACAGATAACAGAAGAGGACAATCTTATTCCTATGAGAACAATGAAAGCCCTGCCCCCCTTGACAAGTTTTTCAGGTTTTTCCCTTATCTTAATTGAAGATTGTCCCTCTCTGCAGTCTACCTGGGCACCTCCCTTCTGCTCTGACTGAGCAGTGTTACATCAGTAAAAGGGACGGGAGGGGGATACTTTGTCATTGAATTACTCTTGAACTACAACTCTGACGGTATTGAAATAACACTCTCCAAAGTCCAAATACTATGATGATTAATTAGAGCTGCTTTTATTATGAAACATTACTATCCCTTTAATAAACTCCATTCCATACAAAATTATTTCACATTTAAATGATTGTAATCACATTTCCCATTGACTGTTATACTTGGATGCTTTTCTGCCTACCTGAAAACAGATAAATGACTCTGTTTTATTCTGGGCGCTCTAGTGCTATGTCTCTTAACTGCATTCAGTGCTGGACTCAGTATTACTGAACCACTGAGGTGTTCACAAGGTACCAATTACAGTTACTGTGGCTGCGAACATAGGGATCGCCACCTGCTGGTAGGAGGTTAAAACAGCAGCAAAAGAACTATGGGCAGTGCAGTTATAGGAGTCAATAATAACAATACAAACATGCTTAATACTTGCTTCTGCATATTGTATTCATTCGGGGTGCAATGAGTTTAATACCCATTTAATACACAGAGTGCCACATATGTTTAATTTGTGTATATTAACAAGTAAGTAAAGCTAAATATTGCAAAAACTTGTGTTTTAAATAAAATATAGTGAATATAAATATGTGGTTTTTAAAGCTTTTTCAAAATCACCTAAGTCTTTATATGCTGTTAGTTCCACTTCAAGATTTTCTTTAACGTTCGAGTGGAATGCACCATTGTGCCTAATACATTGTTATGTTCGTATATGTTTTTCCTCGTCAATATGCAGTGCTGTGACTCATTCTGACACCTAAGAAAATGACAGTATAATGATGTATAGTTTACCCTTCTCTGAATATTCCATTCTGTTACAATATATTCACCTCAAGGGATACAAATTGAATGTATAATGTGTTTAACCTCTTCGATTCTAGAAGCAATGTTCTGGAGAAGTGTAGAGTTAAAATATTCATTTATGCCTTCCTATTTTTCTCCTAATCTATTTAAAACAGCAGAAGGAACATTATTTCTCTCTGAAATAATACATGTAAATCTAAACACACAGAATCATTTACGGTAACTGCACTGCCCCCACCCCAAGGCTTCCTTTTATTTCTAACGCTCCACTGTAAAGAGAACCAGTGCAATTTATTGGGTACTATTACAGGCTACAGACAGTTCATGCTATTAAATCAATTCTGCCTGCTGGATAATGAACACATAACTACATTATTTACTTAGACTGCATTAAAGCATCAGAATGAGTTTTCGGTTACTGTAGCGTTAATGAAATATTGACTTGTGGAAAATCAGTGAATTGATTATTGACACAAGAACCCGCAAAAGGTTTTGTTCATTGGTGAAAAAAATTCAAGTACCAAGGTGGGTCAATGAAAATGACAGAGTGCCTCAATGACCAGCCTGTTCTGAAACAATATTGTTAAAGCGGAACTATCATAAATGAATAAATTATCCTCAAATAATTGTTAATAGCTTCTTATTCATGGAAATAGCATAATAACATTGCTTAAGTGTCAGCTTGAGTTGGAATTATAACATCATATGCAACTTACAGTACATCAGTGGGACAGTGTACACATCTTGCAGATGAGTGACCTGTGCCTCTGCTTTGTCCGTCCTTGCCTGTACGCTGATAGGTTATTTGCAAAAGGGGGAGTTGCATTGTACCTTAAGGTATAGGCAGTGATGGGCAACTTGTCAGACAGCACAGACATCTTGCAGAAGAGAATGCGCCTGCGCTGTTCCACTGATGTAAGTTGCATACGATGTTATGATTCCAACTCATTACGACACTTAAGCAACATTATTACACTATTTCTATGAATAAGAAGCTACTAATAATTCATTTTAATAATTAACTTATTGAAGCATGATAGTTCCATATTAAAGTTCAAGTACCTTGTTTGGCTAAGTCTTCTTCAATGGAATCAAATTTAGTGAAAACCCTGGGGCTGGATTTCCCATGAATCAGAGTACACAGCTATCTTGAGAGTACAATTGTGAGGGGAGCCACAGCCAAGTACTAGAATATGAATGGATTATTTACCAGTTTATATATTAATTTAATGCCCAGCGTATATATACATTTGCCAAGTGATATGCTCTTGCAATGGCCAGTTAATTAAAAATTTATCTTATATGTATGTTAGCCATTTTTATTTTAAAGTGGATCTATCTCCTCTACAAAAGTTATGCTTATTATGTAGAGCATATATACATAAGGGTGAAAATGTTATTGATTTAAAAAAACAAACAAAATGCTATTTGTGTTAAATCGATAGTAGCGTGCCCTGCACCCTACTTCCTCATAAACTTTCATTGCCGCACTGCCCCTTCTCCTTCCCACTACCCAGCCTCCTCTGATGACGGAGGCTTCCGTCTGTAAGCTGGAGTGATCTCATTGGCAGAGATCGATATCTAGCCAATGAGATCGCTCCAGCTTACAGACAGACATCCTCCGTCATTGGAGGAGGCTGGGTAATGGGAAGGGAGAAGGGGCAGTGCTGCAATTTGCAGCAATGGAAGTTTAGGAGGAAGTAGGGTGCAAAAAATAGCGTTTTATTTTTAAAATCAATAACGTTTTCACCCTTATGTATTTGTTCTCTACATAATAAGCATAAATTTTGTAGAGGCGATAGATCCACTTTAAGCAATAGTTTCAGAGATATTTAGCATTATGTATGTGTTAGCTTAAGCAAATCCCACTACTGCCCAGCAAGAAGTGGCAGCTGGTAATGCAGAGGAGTGTGGAATGCTAGTATCTGACCAGTAAGAAGTGGCAGTTGGTAATGCGGAGGAGTGTGGAATGTTAGTATCTCACCAACAAGAAGTGGAAGCTGGTAATGCAGAGGAGTGTGGAATGTTAGTATCTGACCAGCAAGAGGTGTCAGTTGGTAATGTAGAGGAGTGTGGAATGTTAGTATCTGACCAACAAGAAGTGGAAGTTGGTAATGCAGAGGAGTGTGGAATGTTAGTATCTGACCAACAAGAGGTGGCAGTTGGTAATGCAGGGGGGGGGGGTGGAATGTTAGTATCTGACCAACAAGAAGTGGCAGTTGGTAATGTAGAGGAGTGTGGAATGTTAGCATCTGACCAAAAAGAAGTGGCAGTTGGCAATGCAGAGGAGTGTGGAATGTTAGTATTTGACCAACAAGAAGTAGCAGTTGGCAATGGAGAGGAGTGTGGAATGTTAGTATCTGACCAACAAGAAGTGGCAGTTGGTAAGGTAGAGGAGTATGGAATGTTAGTATCTAGATGGCATGCCTGGCAAATCTGCATTAACTGATAAGTAACCCTTTTAATGCCAGTGGGGTATGCAATGCATATTGGTTTGCAATGTGTGGCATACTCCTTGGCATTCAAAGGGTTAAAGCTAAATCTCTTCTAAACTATTGTTTTAAATATAAAATGTCTAACATAAATATAGGTGATTGTGTAAAAACAAATTTAAAAAGCACAAGCAATTTGATTTCATATATTATGTTTTTGCAGAATTTGTAAAAAAATAAAGGGTCATTATTTATTTAACGAAACAGAGATATGATTCTGAACAAGTAGAGTGGCTGGAATGTAACTGATCAAACATCTAGAACATAGGTGGCAACCAAACTGCCTCCAGATGTTGTGGGCTACAACCCCCATACTCTTCATGCATCCAGTCGCTGGCAACGGGTGATCTGGGGTGCAGCTAGTGCTGGTGCCCAAAGCATAAGGGGCTAATTTAATTGTCCCCTCTTTGTATCTTTTCCTTCCCTCGGGTGCCCTTTAAACTCAAAATGCTAATATAGTGGTCCCGGGTAGCTAAAAAAAGAAGACCTGATGTGACTGTGGCATAAGAAATTAAAGTTCCATTGCCAGATGCCAGTTCCTCTCTTTAAACATTTCCTCTTATATGAAAAAGGGTGCAGAACAAGGAAAATAGCAAGTACTGGTAGCAACAGAGCTTCCATGACACCAGAATTCAGCCAGTCAGTGAATGCAGAGAAGTGTTGTGCTGACTGGCAAGGAAGGATGAATGCAGAGATACTCACTGTTGCTATTTGTCAGTGACAGCACTGTCTGATATCACTCATAGAACGTCAGGTGTGGGAGCAGGCTCTACATGACTGGCTGAATGCATCTCAGTCTCGCTGGTGCTATCAGAGACCAGTCTGTTTAAAAAATCTGCCTCCCCAGACCCCAATCCATCTCTGCCCTTATATTCTGCTCTGTCCCTGGGTGCTGCTCAGTCCTTGAATTTTCACTGTGTAAGATGTACAGTAATTGTTATTCTCTGTCCATTTATTTCAGTTGTGACCCTCTCCCATGGCCCCCTGCTTCCACCCTTCTTGCAGCTGTTTATCCCCCTTATGCCCCTCTGTTGTTCTTCATGTACGTTCTCCCCCTTGCAGACCTCTGTTACTTTCATGTGCCCCTCTTTTTCCACCTCTGCCCCATTTTGTCAACTTGTGCCTATCTGTTGTTCCACTTTGCCCTTGTCTCCTTATCTTATGCCCCTGTTCCCCTCTTGTGATCCTGCGCCCAACCTGTGTCTCTTTATTATTCTTGTGCCTCTATTTTTCCCCTGTTATGCCCTTTTGTTGCTCCACTATGCCCCCGTCTGTCCATCCTAGGACCATGAATAGCTATAACTGTTTTATGAGTTAATCTTTCCTAGGACCATAATGTTCTAACGGCTGTGACATATTTATGGGTCTGTGCATCCTAGGAGCACAGTGTGCTAATAGCTATAACTAGATAATGGGTCAGGCCTTCCTAAGACCATAATGTTCTAATGGCTGTGACATGTTTATGGGTCTGTCCATACCAGAACCATAGTGTACTAATAGCTGTAACCTTTTAATGGGTCAGGCCTTCCTAGAACCATAGTGTTCTCCTGGCAGTGAAATGTTTATTGGTTCAGTCCTTCCCAAGACCAAAGCATAGTTGCATATGATTTATTTATGAATTTGTTAGATTATTAATAGTAATAATACACACATATATTTGTGTGCCTGTGTAGTTTGTTTTTTTTTTTTGCGCACCTGGGCCCTTCACTTACTAGTTACACGACTGGGGATGATGGATATTGTAGCCCTCAATAGACAGAGGTGGGGATATCTGCATCACTGGACTAATACGGCTACAATCTCCAATCTACTATCTTTATTTATATAGCGCCATACATGAACACGGCGCTTAATAGAATTTGAAATAACACAATACAAAAATACAGAACAGGGTTAAGAGCATTAAGCTAAAGTGTGATCATTGCATTAGTTTTTGGGGAAAGTGCAGCAAGGGAAACCTACACTGGGAAAGGGACCCTGCCCCAAGGAGCTTACAATCTAACGGTGATCTAGATGAGTGTGTTTTCCAAACAACTGTTGCACAAATGCATCATCTACACTCTAGAGAGGCCTCCAACATATTGTGAAAGGCACAACTTTTCTTGAAGGCCACTTGAAATATCACTAATATAAATTTTAAGTAGATCAGACCTTAGCAGTGATCCTTGTGATAACCTATCATTCTGAATATATTTAATTGAAAATGACACTGTGCCGACTGTCCTTCAGCCAATTATTTATATAATCAACCTCTCTGGAGTTCAATTCCAAAATCTGCATTGTTTGAATTAGCACCTTGTGTGGGGCATGTTAATGGGCCTTCTGAAATTCAAGAAAGCCTTAACGTTTAGTTAAAAAAAAAATTACAAAAGTCAACTACATTTGATGCCAAGAGTTCCGTGTCATAAAGTTATGCTGCCATGGATCTTGCAATTCACTAGATAATACATTTATTTTTTCCATTACTTTTCCACAACTGATGTCAGACTCACAGGTCTCTAATTTTTAGCATCCTCCCACCTACCCATTCCAAAATGATATTATAACAGTAATTCTACAATCATCTGGAATGAATTCTGTAAGCTTAACTAATGATGTTGCAAGCATAAAGTTAAGTCCTTAATACGTTTGTATATAACCCATTTGGACCAACTGTCTTTACATTTTGACAAAATCAGATTAATTGCATTCTCCATAAAAGACTTGTGCACAAGTCTTTAAGTTCTTGCCATCACAGGCCTGACAAATAACTAAGAGCTGTGAGGGAGAAAGGAAACACTTCATAAGAAACAATGAATAATGTCTAATGCCAACATTAGTTCACTCTTGGCTTACTGGAACAATTATATCCTAATGACTCATACATAGAAGATGGAGATTCTGACAAGTTCCATTCAAGAATGCTGCTCCACAGTAACAAACTAGTAGGATATTCATACACAAGAACTGTTTAAGAAGACAGACATCTCTACATACCTGATAGGTAGATGTTGTCTCCAGCACTGACAACACTGAAAAATTCACGGTCGTAGAAAGGTAGACTTGCCAGTGGGTACCATTTGTTGATTTGAGGATTTAAACAAGTGACAGCTGTCAGTGTTCTCTGATTCATCCCAATCATCTGTCGACCACCAACAAGGACGATAACTTCAGCCACACCTACAAATTAAAGAGACATGAATCAATAACAGTATTAACACAAAGGCACATTTATCAATGCAAACACACACAGAGACTGATGTACTAAGACTGATTGGAGTAGTTATGGGGTTTTAACCCACTGAATGCTTGAGTGGTATCCCCATTCATTGCTTTGCCATGCACTAGAGACCTCAACAGAATTTATAACTCATGCTTAACCCTTTGAATGCCAGAGGGGTGCCCAATGCATTGCTTCGTAGCAATGCAGTGGGGATTTTGAGAATTTTATTCAAGTGCAATTGGTTTATTCCAGAATGACTCCAACTGTCCTGAGCACATCAGCCACACGGAGACATATTTTGGTGCAATAACCTGTTTTTATAGTCCCGGAAGAACTAACACTGGTCTTTGTGATTTACTGAGAGTACACGTTATCAGGATAACTCTGCTTAATCACAGGTAGATTAATTAACCCCTTAGTGACGGCCGTGTGCAGACGCGGCCGTCACTTAACACCCGTCTAACATTTTTTTTTTTTTTTTCAGAAGAATCCGGAGTCCCCGAACGGCGTGCAGCCGCGCCGGGATCCGGATTTCCTGGACGTACATGTACATCCTCTGTCACTAAGTGACAGCCACAGAGGACGTACATGTACGTCCATTGTCGCTAAGGGGTTAAAATGACATATTCACTAATAGACTCACCAGTGCTCAAGCAGAGATATCCTATAAATGTGCACTGTTGGTAGCTCATGAGAACCAGGATTTGCCATTGCCAACACTGCATTAAATTACCACCGAATGGTCCTAAATACGTTGACTACAGTTGATGGTTCTCACATATGCTTAACCCTTTGAGTGCCAGAGGAGTACACAATGCATTGTAAAGCAATGCATTGTATACCCCTCTGGCACTCAAAGGGTTAATATAAATCTCTGAGGGGGCAACGTTCAGGTTTGTAGTGGCTTCAAACAATTTTGAGTTTAATTTAACCCCTTACCGCCCGAGGACGTACATGTATGTCCCGAGCGGATGTCCCAGGTGGACAAAGGACATACATGTACGTCCTGGAAGTCGTTTTAGAAAATGAAAAAAAAAAAAGTTCGGCGGACGTTAAGTGCCGGCCGCGTGCGCGCGGCCGGTCACTAAGGGGTTAAGGTATAGTTACACTTTATTTGGACTTTACATATTCTGCAAATGTATAATTTATAATGATACATTGCCTTATTTTTTTCCATTTCCATCTTTTATTTTACACTTTTTTATACCTGTATCTGTTACCAGACCGTTTTCTGGTCAGTTGACCATCAAAATAGGGTATGTAACGATATCCCTGCAGCACTGTGCAGAGCGCAGCACTGTGCAGAGCGAATGTGATCTTTTTAACATTGGTGGGTTATGCACTAAAGTGGTGATAAAGAGGTGACAAAGCAGAGATGACTTCTCCAATAATATCACTTCTCCAGTTCCTATGTTATTCTATAGAGCCAATGCACTAAGATCGCCAAAGTTCTAGAAACCTTAGTGAATTGGTTCCATAGAATAACATAGGGACTGGAGAAGTGATGTTATTGGAGACGTTATCTCTGCTGTATCACCCCTTAGTGAATAGCCCCCAGTGTATCTTTTTTACATTCTATTACTTGTAAAAGTAGTTATTGCTTTCATAGTGCCAGACAAAAAAACTCTCTAGAAACAGGTCCAGGTCCCCAGTGTTAATGACATAAAATTATATAAAAAATAGCTGAAGATGAAAAAAAAATGTTTAGGCAATTTGACATTAATATGCACTTGCAGTACAAGAATTAATGGGTTATTATCCCTTCAAATTAACTTAACTGAATGTTGTGTAAACACTTACCCCTCATTCACACAATGTTAAACACTTACTCCCACAGTAGCTTGACAGAATACTCACACCAGTCTTTACACAATTCTGAGTTCCCCCCGTCTTCACATCTTGAGCAGACTGTATTGTGTGCCCCAGAACATCAAGTAGAGCAGTGGTTCTCAACTCCTGTCCTCAGGACCCACTAACAGGCCAGGATTTGATGATTTCCTTGTTAGAGCACAGGTGAGTTAATCAATGTGAATGAGCCTCTGATCACCACACCTGTGCTCTAGCAGAGAAATCCCTATATCCTGGCCTGTTAGTGGGGCCTGAGGACAGGAGTTGAGAACCACTGATGTAGAGGGAGATCGAGATGGATCTAAACTGACTTGTATGATAGTAAGAGTTTCTTCTTTACTGCGGGGGGCCTTTCTCCAGCTGCCCAGTACCCACTCTGCACAATACCACCCTTTGCGTGCCAGAAAGGTATCCAACACATTGCATTGAATACATCTCTAGTACTCAAAAGGTTAAAATAATCCAGGCCACCTATTCCAATAAATGTCATGTCCCATTAAGAAGCAAAACAAAGCTAGTATTGTACATTTGTGTTACTACAATACGTAATGCATCACACGTTTTGCTCATTTTAAAGGGGAACTTTATCAACAGGAGTAAGTGATACATATTGTGTTTAGCAGAAGCACCTAGACAGGTTTACTTCACACAGCAGTCTGGTATATCTACTAGATATAGAATTTTTACAGTACCTGCAGTTGTCTGTATCTGTTGTGCACCATCTTAGGCCTGTATTTGGTTTTTACATCCTCACAATAAACCAGTGATTCTTAGCTCCAATTCTCAGGCCACACCAACAGGTCTGATTTTCAGGATATCCCTAATTAAGCACATATTGCTCAATCACAATGACTCAGACACAGATTGCCCACTTGTGATTAAGCAGGTACAGAAATGCTATTGGTGTGCCCCAAGGACTGCCACTGAGAAACACAGCAATAAACAATAGGCGGAATGTGATTGGTTATATACAGAGAAAGAGACCCACCCTTTAGAATGAATGAATTAATGAATATGTCTATTTATATAGCGCCACCAGAAAACCCAGCTCTTTGGGTTTGGACAATACAGGGTGACGTGCTTAACAAAGTGAAACACTGGGAGTGGGGTCCCTGCTCGACAGCTTACAATCTAAAGTGATAAAGGGAGACATACATAGAATATAAGGGTTAAGTGCGGAATACAGTGATCAATTTCTGGTCAGGATAGGGGGGAATATAAATAAGTAAATTATAAGAGCCTTGGATGTATGAAGTGAGTACCTTCTAGCTTGTTGAAGCCTTGTTGAATTGGTGTCATTTTAAGAGAGACTTGGAGACTGCAAGAGAAGTGCAGCGGCACAGGGTGGGAGGTAGAACATTTCATAGATAAGGACCAATGAGGGAAAAGGGATTGATATTAGAGAGTGCTGTAGAGAAGAATGTAAATGGCTCATTGTTAGTGGCAGGATGGGGTATAACAGGAGATCAGACTGGAAATGCAGGAAGGGGTAGAGGAAAGAACGGTCTTGAGTGAAATAAGCAGCTTTTATAAGAATTCCAGAGTTTGATGGGCAGCCATTGGAGTGATTGGAGGAGGGGGCAGGGACAAACCTAGGTGACCATACGGTAACTTGTGCTGCAGTATTCTGTATTGGTTGAATTGTATGGAGTTGTGATGCAGGAAGACCTGAGAGAAGAAAGTTACAGTACTGTATGCGGGATAGGATGAGTTCTTGTATAAGAATCTTAGGTGTGGAGGAAAGTGGAAGGGACACATTTTTGCTATATTACACAAAGTGATACTAGGCCAGGTCTAAGTGGGATGAGGAGTAGCTCACTTTTTGACATGTTGAAATTGAGGTGCCTATGAGCCATCTAGTCTGAGATAGTTGAGAGGCAATCTATGACTTTAGATTGAACATCAGGAGTCATTTGAGAAGCAGATAAACAGAGGAGATATTTGAGAGATTATTATTTAAAAAGCGTTACAGTGTATAGAGAACAGCAGTGGTTTCAGAACAGAATCTTGAACAGAGAGGTGGATGGGAGATGGCAGGAGGTGCCAATGGAGACACTGAAGGATCAGTTATTTAGGTACGACATCAGCCAGTTAAGGGCTGAGTTACGGTTACCTAAGGGGTAAAGAAATTGGAGGAGGAGAGCATGAACAACAGTCACAAAACAGCTGAGAGATCAGGCAGGATGAGTACTGAATAGTGACCTTGGGATATGGCAATGTGCAGATCATTGACCACTTTTGTGAGAGCAGTTTCTGTGGATGAGCCGTGCGAAAACCAGATTGTAATGAGTTGAGCAGTTTGTGCGTGTTAAGGAAATCAAGGAGACGGGAGCAGGCTAGGAATTCCAAATGAAAGTGGTCAATAGCTGTGTGATGATATCAGGAGAGTTGTTCTTGAGGATAAGTGTTAAAGGAGTTAAATATCTGTAGTGCTATGTGGATTAGTATGTTGGGGGGGGATGGACTGGTTGATGTGAGAGGGAACCAGATCAAGTGAGTATGTAGTGGAAGGAGATGAGGGTAGCAGGTTAGAATCATGGGTAATGCAGACTAGAGCGATAGACAGAGAGACCCAGGCTTTAGAATCATGGGTGTGGCTGGAGAGAGAGAGAGAGAGAGAGAGAGACCTATAATTCTAAAGGGACATGAAATCCTTCTCAATGATGTACTTGACTGCTGAAAAAATGAGTTTCCTTTTTCCTTAGCCAGTCCTGCTACTAAACAAATGAAGAGCCACTTATTTCAAGGGTATAGTTTCTCTTTAACTTGATTGTAAGAAGAATAATGTTGGCAATAGGACTTGGATACAGCTCTTATATACAACAGAGAAACCACACATATTATTTAGTTGAAACAGGTGTCTCTCTATAGTATTTAACTCCTTGAATGTTAGAAAGAACTCCAACTCATTGTACTGCAATGGAGATTTCTCTACCATCCAAGTAGTTAATATTCATTTTGAGACCAGTCAATCAATGCATTGCATTGCTGTTCACTATATGTAAAATGCTGAGCACTGTATTTATACATTTTGCTGAGTAGGTATGATTGAATACACTGTATGTTGAACAGATTATCACTGCTGGTAGCTCTTCATCAAACTGCTGATTGCTGGTTAACAGTCTTTGACGTCAATGGGATTTTCCGTGCAAGGTATGGTGTTTTATTTGATTATTCTATCCCTCCACAGGGCATCATTCACTGGCAATTTGGGATACAACAATTATTGTTAAATTAGTTTCTTGCTGAGATTCTGATATTTCTCTTGTGTCCCTGTGTGGGTGGGAGAAGGTGCACCTTGCCTTATTTAGTCCCAGTAAATCTGATAAAGCAGCTGCGGTTTCTGCTGCATGAGTTCCCTCTTCCTGGTTCATAAATTATAGTTTTCTGCGCCATGAAGCAGTGTATAGGGTTGTGGAAGGTGTCATGTGAATAATAGGTGTGTGGTTTCGGGAGAGGCTAGGGCAACCTAAGGTTCATCATTGCCTGACTGAAATGTTAATCTGGCCCTGGTCCTCATGAGTACTGTCAAGATAGGGTATGTGGTTAAAATTCAAGTTAAAATTGTGAAATAATAGCTGGGATGGCAGGATACTGGCACACTGAGCTCTATGTAGGGACTGTTCTGGGAAGCTGACACAACTGCTGGTATGCTATACAAAGGGCAAACTGAGATGGGGTTTCCTGTAGCCCAGAAAACCCCCTTGGATGTTAATGCCATATCCATTCAGATACAAAGCTAAAGCACCCCAATTAGGAAATATTTTTACTACTGTTCTGTGCATATGCCAGGGGTGGGTAATTTGCAGCTCCTTCAGCTGTTGGACTGCAACTCCCATCATCATCAACTTTGTTCTTAGCTGCTGAATCTGATGATGGGAATCATCATCCAGTGAATGCTAGAGGGAGTCGTGGATCACCTACTCCTTGTCTATGCATCAAAAGATGCAGTGGGCTTTGGATTACATAAAACAAATTCTAAGAATTGCTTTTATTTTGGAATCAGGGGAGGGCTGGCAACTTGTGGCCTGGGGGCAAATATAATCAAGTGGCCCATTTCTATTACATTCCAGCCCACTGCACCATCCCACCCCCTTTAGTTAGTTTTAAAATTAGCATGAATGTTGTGAAATAAGTAATACCACGTTTTTTAACCCTTTGAGTGCCAGAGGGATAATCAATGCATTACGTACCTCTCTGGCTGTCAAAGGGTTAACATTGAAATGGGGCTACAGCTGTGATACCCCAGAGTTTACAAATGAAATGGAGCTACACTTGCGACATCACAGAGCTTACAATTGAAAGGGAGCTACATTAGGGATATAAAGCTACAGCAGTGATACCACAGAGCTTACAAGGGAAATGGGTGATGTTTTGGTGTAGCTACATTTGGATTGCAGTTCTGTGGTATCACTTGTGAAGATCCATTTCAGTTGTAAGCTCTGTGTTATCACTAGTATAGCTCCATTTACAGCCGGAGGAAGGAGACTGAGTGAGGCAGTGGCCTACCAGCAAGACATGTAGTGCAATTGCCCCCCCTTTCCCGCCTGCTAAGCTAGCCCTCCCCTGTATTGAATACCCCTCTATGAAAATCCTGGGTTTGCCAATGGGTACGGTTCTGCCACCATTTCTGTTGTTACCGGCTGATAGCCTTGGCCTGGTCCGTGGAGTCTGCATCTCCTGGCGGGCGTGTGGAAGCATGTGATATCGTTTGGCTTCATTGACCAAGTCCCGACAAGCCTCTGATGACTTTATCAGCTCTTCATTATCGACAATATTGAGGAGGTAACTAGGATGTATGAAGGGGAGTCGGACGACAGCCAATAATTCTGCAGAGTGCTGAAAAATGAAGGAAAAAAAAAACCTACTTAGTACTATAATTTTACTTTCACTGAGGGTGAATGTCCTACAACAAAGATCTGGTTATGTACAAAGTACTTAAATGAACACCAAAGAAAAAATACAGATTGCTTGCACTCACAAAAACGGTAACAATCACGTTTCTAAATCTTGAAATAAATTAAAGGATAATTAAAGCCTCCTAATAATAGTCCCTCTCCACTCAAAGGGATAGTAATATTTCGTTTTATCTTTATTTTATTTTGTAGGCATTAAAAAAACATGAAGAACGATATAAGTCTTATCTCTCAAACCTTTATGGTCTGAGAGATATTCACAAGCAAAGTTTCCCCTCCCGTCCCTTTTACCTAGTGTAAGCCATCTCTTCTCAGATGTGGAATCCAGTCCATAGACCAGACAGATAACAGAAGGGGACAATCTTCTTCCTATCAGAACAATGAAAACCCTGCCCCCCTTGACAAGTTTTTCAGGTTTTTCCCTTATCTTAATTGAAGATTGTCCCTCTCTGCAGTCTACCTGGGCACCTCCCTTCTGCTCTGAGGTGAGCAGTGTTACATCAGTAAAAGGGGCGGGAGGGGGATACTTTGTCATTGAATTACTCTTGAACTACAACTCTGACAGTATTGAAATAACACTCTCCAAAGTCCAAATACTATGATGATTAATTAGAGCTGCATTTATTATGAAACATTACTATCCCAGAGAATTCTAATGGCCCCTATCAAATGTACCTTGCTCTTTGGTTCCATATCATCTTCAATTAGACCATGGAGATAAGCAACACATTGCACATCCCTCTGGCACACAAAAGATTAAAAAAAAAAAAATGTTTTGGGGGGCATATAAAAATGTATCCGACTCTAATTTGTAATGCTGCACAATCCCTCTTTCCATACAATTGAACAATAATAGCTACAACAAAATGCAAATGAGTTTAATTTCAAAGGCAGAGCCATTACAACAAGGGCACACACTCTGAATAGAAGTGTATTCTGCTCTGTTCCAATAAGCACTTGCACAAACCTCTGGAGCATATGGCAATCTCTAAGGCTTACACTGTAATAAAGACAGAGATAACCTTTGATACCAGGAGTCTGTCTTCCACACTACATTGTTGAACTTTAAAAAGGGGGTAAAAAAACAGCAACTCACAAAGAATCTGTGTTATGTTGTGGGATGAATGCAGATCTTCCCTGCAACTAGAAAAATAGAATCAGGTGGCAGCAACAGTGAATGGAGTCGACACAAGAATACACAGTGAGTTATCTAGACTCAGGAAGCCATTATATATAGAAAGAGCTGTCAGTCTAAGCGCCAAGCGGGGGAGTTGCTAGATACTTACTAAAGAGATTCAAACCCCAAGTCTTATGTTTGACGGGGGACAGCAAAACACACACATACACACACACACACACACACACACACACACACACACACAAATAAATGCACATATATACATACACATTCACATAAATACACACAAACTTACATATACACACACATAAACACACACTCACATAAATACACATACACATATGCATACATATATACACACACATGCACACACACATACAGATACACACACACACATACTCACACACAGACACATACCTACACATAAGTCTACTTTCTGTTTCATAGCCACAACATCACGGGCAGGCAGGCTGCATGCACAGCACAAGAATTGTTGGCTTCAGAGTCTCACCCGCTATTCTGATCCCCAGCTTCATAAGCAAGGTCTGCTCCCTGCAGAGCAGATCTGCCGATAGCACCCTCTACTGGTGATTGGTGGTTTACTACTATGCTTGTCTGTCAATACTTGTGTAATTACATGGCTCTTTCACAGCCCCCTGCTACACCATCCTCCTGCATTCCACATCTGATCCTGATGCAGGAGAGGTAAGTCAGAAGGTCTGCCCATGTCAGCAAAAGCCAAATATTATTGGCTAGCAACCACATGGGTCAGCCAGTCATTGAATGCTGCCATGAGCATCGTAGTCTCCAATGTCGCTTGTGTGAATCCAAATATTGCAATGTTGCAACTGCTCCCAGAATTCCATGTACCAATATGCAAATGAGAGCACACAGAGCAGTCACTTTTTATATTCCGAACCCATGTAAATATGGTCACTAAGCTTACTCTTACTGTTTTTTTGCATGAGACAATCAACCTGCCAACAGATTCTGCACACTTTATTCAATATTTCCCAACACTGAAATGCACATATTTTTTTTAACCTCCAGGATTGTAGAGACAATGTACTGAGGACACTCCATACCTCCCAAGTGTCCCTCTTTAGGAGGGACAGCCCCTCATTTAGACCCAAATCCCTCTTGTCCCTCTTTCCCACCCTGATGTCCCTGTGTTTAGGAGATCAGACTGTGTGATGTATATATAAGTGTATCATATTGGTCTACATCAATAAAACACACATTATTGTTTGTTTAAACATTAGTATATGTGATTATAAATTAGTCTGTGTAAATAAAATACATTGTTCTTGTTATAAATCATTTATTAGGTTAGACAAGGAGGTGTCAATAGGTCATGAAATAGCCTAAATATTCTCGGTAATACCCCACCCACAAACCACACCCCCTGCAACACCCCCTAAAGCACAAGTGTCCCTCTTTAGCAATTTGAATTTTGGGAGGTATGGTTTTAACCCTTTGAGTGCCAGAGGGGGAACACAATGCATTGCAGAGAAATGTGTTGTGTACCTCTCCGGCACTCAAAGGGTTAACAGGCTATGTGACGAAATAACATTCTTTTTTTACTCAATAAAGTCCAACAATAAATTTCATTCAGTTACACTATTTGCCCTCTAGTACCCAAGAAGTTAACTAAGCAGTTGGTGAATTTTATTCAAGGACTGAAAAGCGCATTCTTGCTTAGAGGAGAAAATTTACACCATACGGTATCAACGTGATCGGTTTCCTTCAACACATTTAACCAGCCTCACGGCAAAAAAATGTCATATTCTTTGAATGATAAAAAAATAACTAACATTTGCATGTCAGGAGAGCCATTTAATTATGCCTGCTGCCGTCAATTCCCTCTCACCATGCTTTATAACAGGGCCTGCCAATTGTTACACCTCTAGCTGTTACAGACTACAATTTCCATCATCTACAATAAGCCAGCGGTTGGATGGGGCTGATGGGAGTTGTAGTCTCAGCAGCTGCAGATCCAACAATTGACCACTTTTGTTCTAGAACAGTCATTCTCAACCAGGGTGCCGTAGATATCAAATGAGGGTGCCCCATGTTTTCTATGACGACTGAATCAAATGTGAATATTGTCCTTTTAAAGGGATAGTAATACTTAAAATGTAAAAAAAAATACGTTGTAGGGGTTATCCGCCTGAGTAAAACAAGGGTACTCCAACTGCTGAAAGGTGTTTCATTCAAAAGTTATTAATTTTCAAAGTTGCATTTTTTAGATGCAATATCACAGTGGCCTGAAATTGTACAGTGGCGCTGTTGCTTCACCATCCTATGGAAATTTATGGTCCCGGGACCAGAGATGTCCATAGGATCGCAGTGAGCATAAGGAAAACCTTAAAAATCTGTCAAGGGGGGGTCAGGGTTTTCCTTATGCTCCCAGTAAGAAGATTGTCACTTGCTGTGAGCTGTCTGGTCCCAGGACCAGATTCCACATCTGGGGGGAGGTGGCTTACACTAGGTAAGAGGGGTGGGAGGGGGATACTTTATCATTCAATTATTCTTGAACTACAACTCTGACAGTATTGAAATAACACTCCACATGGCCCAGACACTATGAAGATTAATTGGAGCTGCTGTTTTTGTGAAACATTACTATTCCTTTAAGGATTTAGACAATACAAGTGCTTTGCAAAGTAAAACACTGGAAGTGAAGTCCCTGCCCGCAAGCTTACAATCTGAGTCTCACAGCCACAAGCTTTGCAGCGTGTGCTCGTAGCTCCTATAGTCATCTACTGTGGTACACCAATCACTAATGGGCATTGGGACTGCAGAGTCTTCAAGTGCCATCTCTTCTCACATGACCAGCAATGGAGCACCAGGAGCCTCCTTTTATACCCCTGTTCAGTTACCCAGCTAATTACCCAAGACCCACAGTGTCTCCTCCCAGGGATATGCCTGCCAATAGGCATAACTGAGAACTCTCCGGATTTGCCGCAGAGAATCCGGTTTTCACTCTGCATTACCAGGTCTCCAGGGCAGAGGCTGATTCTCCGGGGTGTGGACAGTGTCTATTGAAACTCTGCCCATTGGTGAGCCTTCCCACCTAGTTCCTCCCATTTACCTTCCACTTCTCCTCCTTACCCATCCTATTCTAGATACTTTTTACTCGTTTTTGAAGCCACACCCCACTCGTGATTAGGCCCCGCCCACTTTGACCAAATTGCATCATTTATCCTACCCAACAACACTACAGGACTCCCCCTCTGGGGAGTCAAGAGTAAAAAGTTCCCAGGTATGCCAATAGGACACTATTCTGGTGGCAGATTTCCTTTAAATAATTTAAGGTATGCATCATGGCTCTATAGAAGACGGCCATTCCCAAAATGTGTAACTAGACAATAATGGCACCTAGAATTTGTTTTGTGTCCTTCAGAATTCAAGACTCCGAGACTGAATTATCGAGTTTCCGGGGACAGTGTGAGCTTCACTCACTTTCCTACCCGTTCAGCCTACTCCCACCCTATTTCACCCACTTCCCCACCCATTTCAAGACAAATTGCACCCCTCAACCTTACAACATCACCTACCTTGAGTCCATCCCCCATTATGGCGCAAATCGCATCATCATACCTGTGAACTCTCAGGGTTTTTCAACCAAAACTCAGAGTCTAAGGGTGAGAGAGTCCAGTGTTGCCTATTTTATGATTTACACCAATTTACTGCTTACTTAACCCTCTAGTGACCGCCGCACACGGCCGGAACTTGACATCCTGGGACATCCAGTGAGGACGTACATGTACATCCGTGGGCGGGAGGGGTTAATGGCCAAATTAGTGACATTTCTACCAGAAAGGCAAAGGGAGAAGTCCTGCTCATCTTGTGAGTATATGAGAAGTGATATCTCATGTTAAAGGCTCTCTGAGGACTGACTGCATCATCTCATTAGAGCAAACACTGACATAGCACCTAGAATCTACTGTCTTGTGAGCGTTAAGGGTTAATATTTAAAAAATCTCAGGGTGAGCTCTTTTCAAAAGTTCCCATCATTCAGACACTCCTATCCCCACTTTCTCCAGGGGTCCGGTAGAAAAAGGTTCCCAGTCATGGTTATAGATCAAGACTGAGCAACCTGTGGTCTTCCAACTCTTGGTGGTCTATATTTCACAGTATCTTCCCCTGGGCATTGGCCAACGTATTTTGGCAAGACTAGAGGGTACTAAATTACAGCCTTGCATTAGCTGATGGACTACATTTCCCGTTGGTGGCTGAGGATGATGGGAGTTGTCATACTAGGCAATTACTGGATCCATCTTCTGTGCATATCCTATATAATAATTCGCTAAAACGTGTGTAATGCCGCGCCATGCGCAGTAGACACTGCTACACGTGCTGCAGTCATGCGCAGTAGAGACTGCCCGCTCCGCGGCTGATACAGAGCTGGACGCTCCTTCGGAGCGGCACGGGCAGTCTCTACTGCGCATGACTGCCCCGTGACCAGCTGGCAGTGGCACTGTGGCCCGTATAACGGGCTATTCAACTAGTATATATATATATATACATTTCTATATAGCACTTATAGGATCAGAGGCAAATCAGGCACATGACACTCAACTGTATTTTATGCCTTTAAAAGGCACAGCTGGAGTGACACCAGTGAAATTTCCCCTATTTAACCCAGAGCCGTTGAATTTCCTTTCTTCAATCTGCAGGAGAGAGATATCTTTGGCTGACTAGCAAAGCAAGATTACAATTATAATACTTTCCCCACCATACCTTCCCTTCCCTTTATTCCCAGCAAGAGCTGTGCAAAATAATAAAAAAAATAAAAAATCGTCTCCCGCTGCAAGCTGGGAAATTAACCAAGCAAGTTCCCACTATCTCCCCTTATTAGATTAGTAAGAAAATATAATTATATTTCTATCGCTGGCTCCTCATGAGCCAGTAGCTCATTGTGAAAGCTAATAACAGAGAGGACATCTAACTATCTCTCATACAATCCAGGCTATTAAATCAGTGTCTTTGCCACTCGTTCTATTCCGAAATTACTCTCACGGAGAATTACAGATGTAGCAAGCATCATTGTACCTTTTCCTGATTTAAAACATGGGAAAATTACAGTCTACTCTATTGAGGCTGATGTAGTAACCCTTGAAGTAGCAGAGAGGTATCCAATTGCATTGCATTGCGATGCCAAAGGTTAAAGGACCTGCAAATGTTTTTTTATGAAGTAAAATATATGTACATTATAGGGTATTTACTGTTGAGTAAAACAAGGGTATTCTCACTCCTGTAACATTTCTCCTTCAAATGTTATTACAGCTCAAATATTATTTTTAAGTAACAGCTCCAAGTGGTGTCCATAAGGCACATTTTTTTAATACTGCACTCTACGTGAGAGTTTGAGTCATAGAATATGGCTCAGGAACAGCACCACCTGGGAGCCAGAGTAGAAAACTGCAATTTAATGTTAACATTTTTAAGACCATTGTACCCATTTATATATGGCATCCTTTCTGGCACTTTTGGCCGCTTGCTATTTATAAAGGCAATAGCCTCTTAAACAGATTCAGAGTGCTGCATACCTCCCAACATTTCAAATGGCCAAAGAGTGACAGACTGATGTATAAACACATATACTGACCTTTACACAGACATTAATATGAGTGTTATTGTTGTGAAGAAATGTGATACACTTATATACACACCACACAGTCTGATCTCCTAAACATAGGGACACCAGGGTGATACACTTATATACTCACCGCACAGTCTGATCTCCTAAACACAGGGACACCAGTGTGATACACTTCTATACACACCACACAGTCTGATCTCCTAAACACAGGAACACCAGGGTGATACACTTATATACAAACCACACAGTCTGATCTCCTAAACACAGGGACACCAGGGTGATACACTTATATACACACACCACACAGTCTGATCTCCTAAACACAGGGACACCAGGGTGATACACTTATATACACACCACACAGTCTGATCTCCTAAACACAGGGACACCAGAGTGATACACTTCTATACACACCACACAGTCTGATCTCCTAAACACAGGGACACCAGGGTGATACACTTATATATACACACCACACAGTCTGATCTCCTAAACACAGGGACACCAGGGTGATACACTTCTATACACACCGCACAGTCTGATCTCCTAAACACAGGGACACCAGGGTGATACACTTATATACACACACCACACAGTCTGATCTCCTAAACACAGGGACACCAGGGTGATACACTTCTATACACACCACACAGTCTGATCTCCTAAACACAGGGACACCAGGGTGATACACTTATATACACACCACACAGTCTGATCTCCTAAACACAGGGATACCAGGGTGATACACTTATATACACACCACTCAGTCTGGTCTCCTAAACACAGGGACACCAGGGTGATACACTTATATACACACACCACACAGTCTGATCTCCTAAACACAGGGACACCAGGGTGATACACTTATATACACACCACACAGTCTGATCTCCTAAACACAGGGACACCAGGGTGATACACTTATATACACGCCACACAGTCTGATCTCCTAAACACAGGGACACCAGGGTGATACACTTATATACACACCACACAGTCTGATCTCCTAAACACAGGGACACCAGGGTGATACACTTCTATACACACCACACAGTCTGATCTCCTAAACACAGGGACACCAGGGTGATACACTTCTATACACACCACACAGTCTGATCTCCTAAACACAGGGACACCAGGGTGATACACTTCTATACACACCACACAGTCTGATCTCCTAAACACAGGGACATCAGACAGGGAAAGAGGGACAGAGGGATTTGGGTCTCAAAGAGGGAATGTCCCTCCAAAACACATACCTTCCAAGTGTCCCTCTTTAGAAGGGACAGTCCCTTTTTGAGACCCAAATCCCTCTGTCCCTCTTTCCCACTCTGGTGTCCCTCTTTTTGTTGTGTATATAAGTGTATCACATTACTTCACAGCAATAAAACTCATATTAATGTTTGTTTAAACTTCAGTATGTGTGTTCATAAATTAGTCTGTGTAAATAAAATACTTTGGTCATGCTCTAAATGAGTTATTCAGTTACACAAAGATGTCAGTGGATTTGAAATGTCCTAAAAATTCTTGGTAATGCCCCAGCCACGCCCCTAACAACACCACCTAGAACAAAAGTGTCCCTCTTTGGCCATTTGAAATGTCAGGAGGTATGTAAAGAGAGACACTTGGGAGGTATTGTGCTGTCATCAGCACTCCCAGACATCTTCCAGGAGACTCAAACCGGCTGTGTATCAGAGCTGGACTCATCCAGGTAGACAGGCAATCTGATCTTCTCCTCTCACTTTTCATTTTAAGTTAACTCATTGCAATCCTGGGGAACGTAATGAGCAAGGGAGAGGGACATGCTGTCAGTGATGACAGCTTGCTCCCCTGGGACCACATACAGCCAGGGATAATTTTTACTGCAGACAGAAATTCATGACTGTCTATAGTAAAAATGTGCTAGGGGCTGAGCTCAGTGGGCACCTTGTGCTAAAGGTGCAGTGAGATGCTTCAGTGCATGTCCCAGATTGAGGTGTGCAGGCTGTTGCAGACAGCCTGTATCCCTCATAAAATATAGCTTAAATGTAAGAAAATAAAAAAGTAAAATATAAATAACATTTAAATAATAAATGTATTTCAATGTAAAGCTACATACACATTTAACACTTTGAATAACAGAGGGGTATCCAAACGTTGGATACACCTCTAGGACTCAAAGGGTTAAACCTACACATATTGGCTATTTCCATAACTGAATTTGGCTTAGGGTATTTAACCCTTTGAGTGCCAATGTGTTGCGTACCCCTCTGGCACTCAAAGGGTGAATGACAACTGCACTAAATGATATTGGCTATCATTTGTATTTGTTTTTATCTGTTTTTTACTACAGTATTTTATGCCCTTGACAGTGAACTGCCTGGATTTGTTTGCAGAGAGCTTTTTCACAGGGGACATGAAAGCAGGTCTAGTGTAAAAAAAAATTCAGTGATGCAGGGAAAGTGCTACATTGTATTATTACACAGTACCTGGATGGTCTAATGGCCAGAAATGTCTCTGGAAACTGAGATCCAGGTAGCTCACTGTCAGGGACATACAATTGTTAAAAAATAAAAATAAATAAAAATTCAAAAGAGAAAAATAATAATAAAAGTATAGGTAATATGACTGTATATATTCATATCTGGGATCTTTTTCTTCTTGAGTCCCCAGAAGGAAATCATGTGGTGTTGGTGGGAGGGTATAAATGATGTGATTTGCATCGCAAAAGGGGTGGGTCGGGGCTTAATGGGCTGTGTAATAAAGTGGGAGGGAAGTGGGCAGAACATGGTGGAGAAGGAGAAGTGGGCGGGAAGTAGGAGGAATAGGGTGGGAAGGAGGAGAAGTGGGCGGGAAATGGGAGGAACAGGGTGGGAAGTAGGAGAAGTGGGTGGAAAGTGGGCAGGACAGGGTGGGAAGGAGGAGAAGTGGGTGGGAAATGGGCAGGACAGGGTGGCAAAGGAGGAGAAGTGGGTGGGAAGTGGGCAGAACAGGGTGGGGAAGGTGGAGAAGTAGGGGGAGGTGGGAAGAACAGGGTGGGGAAGGGGAAGTGGGTGGAAAGTGGGCAGAACAGGGTGGGAAGGAAGAGAAGTGGGTGGGACGTGGGCAAAACAGGGTTGGGAAGGAGAAGAAGTGGAAGGAACAGGGTGAGGAGGAACAGAAGGGGGCATAGTTTCATATGAAACTCACCACCATCAGAAAATCAGCCTCTGTCCCCAGATTTTACTGCAAAAAAAGGGTCTCCGGGGCAAATCCGCAGAGTTCCCAGTTATATATATATATATTACATGCTTGCATAATACTATTCCCAATCAGAATCCTACATTTTGATTGTAGATTTAATGGTGAATATATATTTACGTATGTTACCAAATGAAACCTTATTCTATCCCCAAAAAAACAATGTATAATTTTTATCGGTGAAACGCATAGCAAAAAAGTGAAATATAGTAATCAAGGGGTTAAAAGCCCCATTTAACTCTTTCAGCACCAGAGAGCTATCCAAGGCTTACCACTCTGGCACTCAAAGGGTAAATCAGTGGTTGAATCGCTCCAGTTCTTCTTCTTAGTGCATCTGCCTCATTAGACTGAAGTACTAAGACAATAGGTGCAGTTCTGTGTGTTACTGTTGGTTTGTTAGTAAAGCAGTCTCTACTAAGGAGAGAGGTACATTTCTGTGTGTTCCTGTTGGTTTGTTAGTATATCAGTCTCTACTGAGGAGAGAGGTGCAGTTCTGTGTGTTCCTGTTGGTTTGTTAGTACAGCAGTCTCTACTGAGGAGAGAGGTGCAGTTCTGTGTGTTCCTGTTGGTTTGTTAGTATAGCAGTCTCTACTGAGGAGAGAGGTGCAGTTCTGTGTGTTCCTGTTGGTTTGTTAGTATATCAGTGTCTACTAAGGAGAGAGGTGCAGTTCTGTGTGTTCCTGTTGGTTTGTTAATACAGCAGACTCTACTGAGGAGAGAGGTGCAGTTCTGTGTGTTCCTGTTGGTTTGTTAGTAAAGCAGTCTCTACTAAGGAGAGAGGTGCAGTTCTGTGTGTTCCTGTTGGTTTGTTAGTGTAGCAGTCTCTACTGAGGAAAGAGGTGCAGTTCTGTGTGTTCCTGTTGGTTTGTTAGTACAGCAGTCTCTACTGAGGAGAGAGGTGCAGTTCTGTGTGCTCCTGTTGGTTTGTTAGTACAGCAGTCTCTACTAAGGAGAGAGGTGCAGTTCTGTGTGTTCCTGTTGGTTTGTTAGTGTAGCAGTCTCTACTGAGGAAAGAGGTGCAGTTCTGTGTGTTCCTGTTGGTTTGTTAGTACAGCAGTCTCTACTGAGGAGAGAGGTGCAGTTCTGTGTGTTCCTGTTGGTTTGTTAGTACAGCAGTCTCTACTAAGGAGAGAGGTGCAGTTCTGTGTGTTCCTGTTGGTTTGTTAGTGTAGCAGTCTCTACTGAGGAAAGAGGTGCAGTTCTGTGTGTTCCTGTTGGTTTGTTAGTACAGCAGTCTCTACTGAGGAAAGAGGTGCAGTTCTGTGTGCTCCTGTTGGTTTGTTAGTACAGCAGTCTCTACTAAGGAGAGAGGTGCAGTCCTGTGTGTTCCCATTGGTTTGTTAGTATATCAGTCTCTTCTGAGGAGAGAGGTGCAGTTCTGTGTGTTCCTGTTGGTTTGTTAGTATAGCAGTCTCTACTGAGGAGAGAGGTGCAATTCTGTGTGTTCCTGTTGGTTTGTTAGTATAGCAGTCTCTTCTGAGGAGATAGGTGCAGTTCTGTGTGTTCCTGTTGGTTTGTTAGTATAGCAGTCTCTACTAAGGAGAGAGGTGCAGTTCTGTGTGTTCCTGTTGGTTTGTTAGTATAGCAGTCTCTACTAAGGAGAGAGGTGCAGTTCTGTGTGTTCCTGTTGGTTTGTTAGTATAGCAGACTCTACTGAGGAGAGAGGTGCAGTTCTGTGTGCTCCTGTTGGTTTGTTAGTAAAGCAGTCTCTACTAAGGAGAGAGGTGCAGTTCTGTGTGTTCCTGTTGGTTTGTTAGTGTAGCAGTCTCTACTGAGGAAAGAGGTGCAGTTCTGTGTGTTCCTGTTGGTTTGTTAGTACAGCAGTCTCTACTGAGGAGAGAGGTGCAGTTCTGTGTGCTCCTGTTGGTTTGTTAGTACAGCAGTCTCTACTAAGGAGAGAGGTGCAGTTCTGTGTGTTCCTGTTGGTTTGTTAGTGTAGCAGTCTCTACTGAGGAAAGAGGTGCAGTTCTGTGTGTTCCTGTTGGTTTGTTAGTACAGCAGTCTCTACTGAGGAGAGAGGTGCAGTTCTGTGTGTTCCTGTTGGTTTGTTAGTACAGCAGTCTCTACTAAGGAGAGAGGTGCAGTTCTGTGTGTTCCTGTTGGTTTGTTAGTGTAGCAGTCTCTACTGAGGAAAGAGGTGCAGTTCTGTGTGTTCCTGTTGGTTTGTTAGTACAGCAGTCTCTACTGAGGAAAGAGGTGCAGTTCTGTGTGTTCCTGTTGGTTTGTTAGTACAGCAGTCTCTACTGAGGAGAGAGGTGCAGTTCTGTGTGCTCTTGTTGGTTTGTTAGTACAGCAGTCTCTGCTAAGGAGAGAGGTGCAGTCCTGTGTGTCCCCATTGGTTTGTTAGTATATCAGTCTCTTCTGAGGAGAGAGGTGCAGTTCTGTGTGTTCCTGTTGGTTTGTTAGTATAGCAGTCTCTCTGAACCCTTTCAATGCTACTGACTGCTAGTCTCCCTAGAATTCTACAGGTATCTCTAGCATTTAGATCATTAAAAGATCCATTTAATCAACAGATATCTGGGGAAATTTTATTTGTATCTTGTGACACCATTGGTTTGCTGCAGAATTTCCTTATTTGGACACACATGACACAAAATGTGTGCCTAATTAGCCACATAGCAGAGCAATGCACCATTACTTGTCACCAGGAGAGTAATATACCATTACATGTCACCGGCAGGGTAATACACTATTGCATGCCACCAGAAGAGCTACACACCATTACATGTCAAAAAATGGGTACTACACCATTGGATGCTACAGCAGAGCAGTACACCATTACAAAATGAGGTAACCTGGAAACTATCTTTTTATAAAATCACCCTTTTCACATAGAACCTTTATTACAGGGAACTTCATGGGTTCAAATTTTTGAAGACTTCAGGGACTGCTCTGCTCAATATGAAGCAGCACATTGGGGACCTCTTTAGCGTCCAAGGAGTAAACCAATAATAAAGTCAAAAAGCAGAATATAAGGCATGTTGCTTTCATTGCTGTTTGATACACAGTTTGCTAAGCTGCGGCCTATTGCAGCATATAATCACTGTATTAATGGTGAAACTTTGCTCACATAATATGGCCGTAGTGTGCCAAGCTTGCCACCAGGCCATGGTATCCCATTTAGGCAATTCATAACCTTAGTTTGCTTTGTCCTGTGAGCTGAATTTCTCCTGTTTTTACGCTTTATAATGCAAAGACTCTGATTAGCACTTTATAGTGCTCTGCAATGCGTTGCGTACCACTCTGGCACTCAAAGGGTTACAATCAAGGAACATTGCACCTGGGGGTACGAGGGGTGATTGAACCAATAGAAGCTGGTCAAACTTCCACACATATTCCATAGAAAACAAAGGACCTATGTTTTTATCTAGCAGATCACGGCATGTTTGCAGTCTAGAAGTGACTCAAAATAGCAGCGCTTTTGCCATTTCAACATAAAAAATAAATACAGTGATTTATTTTAAAAGCCTTTACAAAATCATTGTAATAACAGTGGAAGGTTTATGGTAAAGAGGCAAAACAAAAAGTTTAGAACAATTTGTGAGAGTAAAGTTGTGGTTTCCCTGCCCATTTTTAACCTTTGAGGACTCGGGGTGTCTCCAAGGTATTTAACTCTTTGAGTGCAATAGAAATGCCAACTGTGCTTTATTTTCCCATTAGGCAAAGCAGATAACTGATAGAGTTCCATGCTGTGAACACTGCAAAGTAATGTGTAACATAGTGACATAGTTGACTAGGCTGTAAAAAGACATGCATCCATCAAGTCCAGCCCATGCCAAATCACCCCTGTTGATCCAGAAGAAGGGAAAAGAAAAACCCACTGAAGCCATTTCCAATTAAGCCCCAAGTGGGTAATAAAGTTCCTTCCTGACTCCAAATAGCAGTCAGATATTTCCTTGGATCAACAGCCCATCTACATTGAAGCCAACTGTCATAATATTGTTTTGTGCTAGTTAGGGGCTATCTTTGTGCTTGTATGGTAAAGGGTAAGATTATTTCTGTACCAGGTACCAGTGGGGGTGGCAAAGGGGCGGAGTGTCTTATGAGAAGTGTGGGTGTGGCCACAGGTGGACATGGGTAGTTTTGCCTTGGTGCTACTCAGACGTAAAGCCAGCCCTGAATATCCAGTTTGACACAATGAGTATGATGCACTACGATGAACTGGAGTAATTGTTGGCCAAACCAACTGCGCAAAAAGGGAGGAATAAACATTCCCATTAACTGAAATGGGATTGATTTTTAACCCCTTGAATGCTGGAGAAGTTTCCACTGCATAGCTTCCCAATGCATTGGCAACCTCTCTACCATTTTGTAGTTCTCAGAACTTGTGTCTGGTTTGAGTATTATTGCAATGGGTGTTCATAAACTCTGGCGTGTTAAGACTTCCTGGTGGAGGATATGGGATATTAGTTTAACCCTTTGAGTGCTAGAGGGCTATCTAATGCAGCATTGGATACCTCTCTGGCACTAAAAGGGTTAAACAAAAATGAAGCCTCAGGTCTCAGAGACATGTATTAAAATACAAGACTTTGTGTCCATCTGGGCCTGATAATTTGCCCAGGGACAGTCCTCTATTCAGTTAGATTCAACGGTTGAAAAAACAGCCAATGACATTTTTTTCAAGCATGGTAAGTTATTCTATTACCTATGCTATGAAAAAATGTCAAAAAAAACAACAAAAAAAAACTGTCAAGCTAGCGGCATTTTCGCCCATAGTAAAAAAACTAAAATGCTGCATGATGCAACTCAGTTGAATTCGATAGCCTCCCAGCCAATCAGCTTTGAGTGGAGGATTAGCAGAACCTGCTTGAAGATGATTGGCTGGGAGGAAGTAAGCACACATCCCAACCATTAGCTGTAAGGCATTTTGAACAGAGATTTGGGATTGAACAGAGACTGCCCATATATAAAGGCAGTCTCTGTTCAAATTTGAGAGAGAAGGAAGAGCGCAAGAATCTGAGTGTTTGTTTACATTAGAGAAAAGATGGCTAAGGGGTGATATGATTACCATTTACACATATATTCAAGGTCAATACCATGAACTACAGCTAAAAACGAGAGGTTGTGCATTAAGACTAGAGGAAAATTGCTTTTGACTAAAACAAAGGCAGGGATTTTTTACAGTATGGATGGTAAAGCTATGGAATTCTGAGCCTTGGGTTGCTGTGCTTGCAAATATTGTAACTGCTTTCAAAAAAGTAATGGATACCTATCTAACACAGAACAATGACAGATGGCTTCAATGCAGTTAGGTTGTTGATTCAGGGAAATATCTAATTTGGAGTCAGGAAGGAATTTTTGTACCTACTCTAGGCTTTACTGGAAATGGCTTCAATGGGTTTTTATTTTTCCTTCCTCTGGATCAACAGGGGTGATTTGGGAGATGGACACATTTGCAATATGTCCTCCTCACACAAACACAGGGGAGGGCTGGCCTGGGGGGCAGAGGGGCAATTGCCCCCTGGGCCGGTCATAGGTCTGGGCTGGTGGGTCACTGCCTCACTCAATCTCCTTCTTGCTGCAGTAAATGGAGCTACACTAGTGATACCACAGAGCTTACAACTTAAACGGAGCTGCACTAGTGATACCATGGAGCTAGTGGTACCGCTAGTAGCATAACCCATTGCCATTGTAAGCTCTATGGTAGTGTAGCTTAAATTTTTTAAGCTCTGTGATATCACTAGTCTAGCTTCCATTCAATTGTAAGCTCTATGTTATCTCTAGTGTAACTCCATTTGAAATGTATGCTCTGTATTATCACTAGTGTAGCCCCATTCCAATTCTAAGCTCTGTGGTATCATTTGTCTTATTTCACAGCATTAATAACAAGTTTAAAATGAACAAAAGGGGGATGGGCTGGGACAGTGGGCTGGAACGACAGTTGAAATGGACCCCTTGATTGTATTTGCCCCCCAGGTCACAAGTTGCCAGCCCTCCCCTGCACAAACATCTACACACACCTTTCATTGAGAAGCCTCCCACACTCTTCTTGCTTCAGTCTGAAAAAACTGCCAGCAACTGTCATGTCCGCCTCCATGGACTGATTGTAGATGTAATAATTTGGACAAAGACAAAATTAATTGTGATAATTGTGAGGTTTATTACTAATTGTTACTTCTCCTTTAAATCATAGCTACTAGAGTCGACAGAGCACTGCTTAGTTATGCAGTCAGGATCATTCTACCATGGAAAGGCCTGATTAATTATTTACCACCAAATGGATGCAGCTTAGGTCACATTGTAGGAGTTTACCTTTGGATTTGACCTCTACATTATCCCTGGAGTTATGAGGAGGGAGAGTCCTCTCATAGTTTTTACTTCTTAGATATAGTACACTAGGTGAATAGTGCAGCTCTGCTGATTACTAGGAAAGTACAGGAGAATCAATGCTCCCAAGACAGTGGCAAATTAAATAGAAACTACAAGACTAACATTTAAATAAGACCACATCTGATAAAATGACTTACACCATTAGACCCAAACATACACTGTCTATCACTCCAGTCTTTTACAGTTCCATTGGTAGTCACAAAGCACCATATACACAGAGCCCACCTACACTGAATGACCCTGTTCATTGTTAGTCACAAACCCTCCCAAGGATTGATTCACGTCTGATACACCAGCCTTGTTCCAATGTCTGCCACCTCAGCCCTGCTCCACTGTCTTCCACCTCACCCTCGTTCCACTGTCTGCTACACTAGCCTTCTTCCACTGTCTGCTACTCCAGCCTTGTTCCACTGTTTGCTACAACAGCCTTGTTCCACTATCTTCTACACCAGCCTTGTTCCACTGTCTGCCACCTCAGCCTTGTTCCATTGTCTGATAGACCAGCCTTGTTCTACTGTCTGCCACTTCAGCCTTGTTCCATTGTCTGATAGACCAGCCTTGTTCTACTGTCTGCCACTCCAGCCTTGTTCCATTGTCTGATAGAACAGCCTTGTTCCACTGTCTGTACATCAGCCCTGTTCCACGGTCTGCCACCTCAGCCTTGTTCTACTGTCTGCCACCTCAGCCTTGTTCCATTGTCTGATAGACCAGCCTTGTTCCACTGTCTGCCACTAGAGCCTTGTTGCACTGTCTGCCACACATTCAGTGTCTGCCACCCTCCCCACTCTCCTCCACCCTAAACAACTGTGTCCCAGTGGCTCACTGTCATCTCCGACAACCTCTGTGACATGCCTGATTCCTGCTCTCCTGCCCTTTCAATGATATGAGTCCCCAGAAACTCGGGACAGAGAGCAGGGAGTGGGCATGTTACAGAATAAGTGGAGGTGATAGCGAGCTGCCAGAGGGGACAGAGTGGAGGGGTGCAGAAAGTGTAGAATTAGTAGGTACAGATGAGGTGGTCTGCCTTTGAGCGACATAATGAGAAAAGTGTTGCTTACTACTTTGCTACACAAAGGGTTAAGTGCCCCTGTTGAGTATGGGAGGAGTATGGCAGCTCCCGCACATTACTTAGTCTTCCCAGGCCCAAACTAGAGGTGTGTCAGGCACAGAACCAGAAACATGTCTTATGACCTCCAATATATAAAATCATTTGATGTTGTTATATTTATTTTACTTTGGGAAATGCAAATGTCTCTAGCAGTTACATATATGAGTTTAAAATGAAGAACTGCTGTGTAACTGTCACTAATAGGTTCGCTCCGGTTCATTTTCTGAACCTCTCTTCACATTTCTCATTCCAGAATCTGGTCACTAGAGGGTTGCAGCAGCACATTACAATGAAGAGCTGATACTGCTCACCATAATGCTTCAATTTCCTTTTACCATTCCTCCCAACACACTCTCCTAAAAGCACAATAATAATAAAATCAGGGAATATAAAACCAAGCTGTTGGCCCTTTGGGGATGATGGTACTTGTAGTCCCCAACAGAAGTAGTATTTCTTACAATAATTTCTTATTGTAATAAATATGAAAAAAAAATGAAAAAGTAAGAACTCACAGGACTTACCATGCATTGAAAACATTTATTGTCAATGTTTCAGCCTTACATTTTGGGCCTTCCTTAAGACTCTCTTTCTCTCTCTCTCTTTCTCTCTCTATATATATATTATATACAACTAGTTGAAGAGCCAGTTACACGAGCCACAGTGCCACTGCCAGCCGGTGCAAGGCAGTCATGCGCAGTAGAGACTGCCCGCGCCGCGGTTGAGACAGAGCTTGACGCTCTGTATCAGCTGCGGCTCGGGCAGTCTCTACTGCTCATGACTGCATCGTTACACACATTTTAGTGAATTATTATATAGGATAATCGGAGAGTGACACCCTCTATCATAATCAATAAACAAACATTATTTATACATAAAATGGCATAGAGTATAAATACAGTATACAAATATGACAACAATATCTTTAAAACTATATATAATAGCTCCGGAGCTACAAAAAATAAATATAAAAATTCAATTTAAAAGTTAAAAATTAGGGTGAATAAATTGTCCCTGTTTTCTCTACCTAAGTGCTAGTAAATAGGGGTCAGGTTTGTATAAAGATGTATATAGATCTTTATACAGACCTGCCCGCTATTTACCTGCACTTTTTGAGTTAACTTTGCTATAGGAATTATTGCCTTTAAAGACACGCCGTACAAGAACTGGACTGCTTGCCTTATTAAAGTTACATAAGAGTGACTATATACAAAGAGGAGACGTCTTCTATATCACCATCAGTAGTCACCTATATATACATAAGACATCTTTTCAGCTGAAGGATAGGTAGAGAAAACAGGGACAATTTATTCACCTTAATCTTTAACTTTTAATTTTTATATTTATTTTTTGTAGCTCCGGAGCTATTATATATAGTTTTAAGGATATTGTTGTCATACTTGTATACTGTATTTATACTCTATGCCATTTTATGAATAAATAATGTTTGTTTATTGATTATGATAGAGGGTGTCACTCTCCGATTATTGTATATATAAGATATATATATTATATATATATATATATATATACAGAGAGAGAAAGACAGAAAGAGAGTCTTAATAATAATAATACTTTATTTATATAGCGCACATTGATTCCACAGCGCTTTACACTCATATTGGTTCCTGTCCCCATTGGGGCTCACAATCTAAATTCACCTATCAGTATGTTTTTTGGAGTGTGGGAGGAAACCGGAGTACCCGGAGGAAACCCACGCAAACACGGTGAGAACATACAAACTCATTGCAGATGTTGTCCTTGGTGGGATTTGAACCCAGGACCCCAGCGCTGCAAGGCAGCAGTGCTAACCACAGAGCCACTGTGCTGCCCAAAGGAAGGCCCAAAATGTAAGGCCGAAACATTGACAATAAATATTTTCAATATATGATAAGTCCTGTGAGTTCTTGGTTCGTAGCTTTTTTCGGCTCTAACCATTGACGGAGTCACGGATAGAAGCGACTCCCACTATCATAAGGTTAGTCTGATATAGCCTCCCATTACAGACACAGGGCGCCATGATCACACATATTTGTAGGTATTTATTAATATATATATAGTTTGTGCTCTCTAGTTTGGATACATTCAAATCAGACACAATGGAAAGAAGTACTAACAGGTCTTGCTATATAGATGAAATCCAGCAATTGTATATATTATCAATGTTTTGATCTTAAGAACAGGGCCGGATTTACATCTCATGCGCCCCTAGGCACAACCACCTCTGGCGCCCCTAGCCCCGCCTTTGCCCCACCCCGAATCACACCTGTCACTTAGCCACACCCCTCCATTAACCACACCCAAACAATTATTACCAGTGTAAGGGAAAGGCACCATTATTACTAATGTAAGGGAATGGCACCATTATTACCAGTGTAAGGGAAAGGCACCATTATTACTAATGTAAGGGAATGGCATTATTATTTCCAGTGTAAGTGAACTGCACCATGAAACAGATAATAAATATAGTTGTGTGCACCACACATACTGGCCTGATGCTGAACTGCAGGCTGTTGGGGAGGCTACTGCATGCTGCTCCTCCTGTCACCCTTCCGGTAACAACTCCAGACCAGCTCTCTTGATTGCACCCGCGGCCCCCCTCTGAACCAACTCCTTCACACTTTGCCAAGTCAGACTCCAACTATAGTGTAGGTCGCTTCCTGTGGCTATTATGTTGTTAGGCGTAGCTTGCGCGGCACCCACTACCTGATGTCCGTTTTTCGGCAGCATCACAGGAGGTCCTGAGGTGGTGACCAATGACAGCAAAGGCGTGGCACGCAGGCGCAGCAGGGTCAGATGAAGTGGCCCTGGCAGCACAGGCACAGAGCAATGCTGACAAGGTAACACAGCTGTCAGCAAGCGCCCTCGAGTCGAGGGCATAGGCGCACACCACCAGAATGGCACAGCAGTCAGCATTATGCATTGAGGGCGTGACAATGGCATTGCCAGGCGCCCCTGAAAATCGGCCTCCCTGGGCAAGTGTCTTGTCTGCCTATTGGCAAATCCGGGCCTGCTTAAGAAGTATCATTAAGATGTATCCCACATTAAGAAGTATCATCTACTGTTTTCCTCTGTATAAGACCAGTGAGTGCTTCTCACTGTAGGTGATAAATCAGCCAGGTGGAATCCCCAGATGATTCAGATAATATTTGTGTGAAGAAGCACTTACAGTACTTAAGATGAACCATTGCTTTATTCAAACATCATGATATGTGTCATTGTTTTGGTGCCCCTCCGGGACCATTTGACGAAAGTACCAAAGGGAGAGTAAAAAATTGATGTTTAATACAATGCTTGAACAAAGAAATTATTCATTTTAAGTCATGCCAGTACTCCTTCCTAGGCACACATGCACAAATATACACACACGCTCACACATATACACGCACACACATAAAAAGATAAGCCAGCACTCACAGGACTTGAATAATGGTGAAGATTTTAATGGACACTTTCCAGTAAAATCTTCATGATTATTCAAGTCCTGTGAGTCCTGGCTTATCTTTTCGTGTTCTTGATTATGGACTCCCATGAGCAGCAGCACCCAGGAATTGTCTAATTTGGTGAGAATGCTTTCCTTTTAGTTATATATATCCTTTGTCGATCCACTGCAGGATGAAGGCCTCCTCAGCAAGGCTCCAACACCTACTTTAGCCTTGTGCCTTTTGTTGCCACTGTGTACCAACACATTTGTTAATTTCAACTACCCATCTTGTCTTTGGTCTTCATATCTATCTATCTATCTATCTATCTATCTATCTATCTATCTATCTATCTCTCTCTCTCTCTCTCTCTCTCATATCTATCTATCTATCTATCTATCTATCTATCTATCTATCTATCTATCTATCTATCTTTCTGTCTGTCTGTCTGTCTATCTATACATATATACATACACTAGTTGAAGAGTCCATGTACACGGGTCACAGTGCCATCCAGGAACGGCCGCGGTGCAGTCATGCGCAGTAGAGACTGCCCGCACCGCGACTTATATGGAGCGGGCGTATCTGTATTCAGACTGTAGTCGAGGACTACGGTCTGAATTTGGAGTCCCGTTCCGTTATCAGCTGCGGAGCGGGCAGTCTACAGTGTGCATGACTGCAGCGCTCGCAGCCGTCTGTACTTCACATGATGGCTTCTGACAAACAATTTAGCAAATTATTATATAGGATACAGTACTGTGCAAAAGTCTTAAGCAGGTGTAAAAAAATGCTGTAAAGTAAGAATGCTTTCAAAAATAGGCATGTTAATAGTTTATTTTTATCAATTAACACAATGATTATGAGTGAACAGAAGGAAAAATTTAACTCAAATCAATATTTGGTGTGACCACCCTATGCCTTCAAAACAGCATTGATTCTTCTAGATACACTTGCACACAGTTTGCACTCACAGATGCTGTGTCCTGCACCTCATCTACTGGTATCCTGTCAGTGGACTCCTGTACTAAAGCATTCAGTGTGTGTTTGCTTGTAACAAGTATATGTAAGAATACTCCTAGGTCAGTGATTCCCAGCCCATGCTGTCAGGGCCCACTAACAGGCAGAATTTAAAGATTTCCTTGCTAGAACACAGATGAGTTGATTAAAGGATAAGGTTAGTCAATTAGAGGCTAAGTGAGTTTGATTAACTTTCATGTGATCTTCAAAAGGAAATCCTCAAATCCTGGCCTGTTAGTGGGCCCTGAGGGTATGGATTGTAGGGTGACCACATTTCCGTTCTGCCATTCCAGGACATGTGGTCACCCTACCATAAAGCCTCTTCATCTCCACATTGCCCCTTGATGCCCTACCTTGAGTCCCTGGTAGTCTAGCGGTGTGGAAAGTGCTCTGTGCCTCCTCCGGCACAGAGCTGAAGCTCCCGCGCGATGTGCTCAGTAATGCAGAGCGGTGGGAGATGATGTCATCTCCCAGCGCTCTGTATTACTAGAGCGCTTGCCTAAAGGAGATCAGCTGGATTGCCGCCCTGGATGTCAGCCTGCAAATGGTGTGTCACATCATGGACGCCGCGAGGGAGCGCTGATTTATGGTACCAAGCGCTCCCTCGCGGCGTCCATGATGTGACACACCGCTTGCAGGCTGACATCCAGGGCGGCTTGGCTTCATTCCGGGACACTTCATTGTCCCGGTGGGAGATGACCCGGGACGCGGGACATAGGCCTGAAATAAGGGACAGTCCCGGACATTCCGGGACCCGTGGTCACCCTAATGGGTTGGGAACCACTGTCCTAGGTCCTAGTTCAGGTGTGAGTTAGTGTTTTTGATGAAGCCAGGTGCCTTCTGATACAAACAAGGCTGACAGAGAAGAAATGTTTTCAGCTGCTGAATCTAATTTTCTTAGTTTTACCTTTTTACAGTTTAGAGCTGCTGTTATAGTGGAAGGCTAAACATCAAGAAGCTGACAGAGGTCATTTAACCCAGAGAGGTACGGAACGCATTGCAAATCTAAAATTCTGCTTAGCAAATCTGCCTTTAAGGGTCTTATTCAGCTAAGATCAATTCTGGAGCACAGCAACTGCACCATTGGGGACAAATTTAAAAAAAAATCCCCAGTTTCCCATTCATTTAATTTAACCCCTTGAATACTACTTCCCAATGATCCCAATGCTACTTCCCAGTGCTCCCAATACTACTTCCCAATGTAATGGGAAGGAATGAGTTGGAGGTCAAGTTCCATTTAAATCAACAGGAGTTTTAACGCTTTGAGTGCCAGAGGGGTACGCAACATCTGGCACTCAAAGGGTTAATGTGTCCCCTTTGCTGTAGTTGGTTTGACCCAGAATTTCTTTAGTTCTTAATACATCAGCTTTAAAATTAGTGGTAGGTATCCTTTGGCTCTCCAGCTGTTTGGGACTACAACTCTCATCCTCCACAACTAGCACCTGGCAGTTTTTGGGGATGATGGGAATGATTTCCCTCGACTGCCAAAGCCAATAGCTGCCTGACCCTGCTATGAATTCGTCCTGATGAGCTGTGACTGTGCGGAATTCATCTCGGTTTGGTTAGTAATGCAACATAAAGTTCTTTCAGTGCAATTCTGGATAGTTAACTTTAAACGCCACAGTGAAATTCACCCTGTCCCCTAGACTTAATGGAATAGTAAACCTTGATTATAAAATACTTATATTGTAGGGCTCTTACTGCTGAGTAAAACAAGGGCAGCCGGCAGATGTTTTATTCAAAAGATATAAGAGATTCAACAGTGATTTCAAACTGAAATGGTGAAGCTGTTACTATCACAGTCTGTGGAGAACTGCAGTCAGAGGTACACCTCTCTCAGACAATTCAACAGAATAACTGTCATTGCACTAAGGTGTGATAAAGAGGAGATGACTTCTCCAGTGTGATAAACTATCTGGTCCCTATGTTATTCTATGGGAGAGTTTAGTTATAGACTACAGAGGAGATGTACTAAGGTGTGATAAAGAGGAGATGACATCTCCAGTGTGATAAACTATCTGGTCCCTATCTATATATATAAAAGAAGACTTTGTGCCTGGCAAAACACACCCAGGGGCGGCAGTAAAAAGGATTACTGCTGCCATTGGGTGATTCTGTGGGAGTGTGATTTTTGGCCTGCCCCCACTATCCAGCCCACCCACCACTATCTAAGGCTGAAAAAAAAAATGGCTGCCACACACTCCTACACCACAGACACATGCACATGCCCTCCCACACACACACTAGCAGACACATACACACATATACACACACGCACGCTGAGGATGATGGGAACAATGTTCAAGCTACAGCTGGAAGGCCATGGTCCAATCTGTATTATGCAGCTTCTTCATTCCCTGTCTTTGAGCCTACACAGCTCTGCTAATTACTACAAGTGAGCTGATTTCTAAACAATCAGCAGGAGGATACTGGCTTGCTGAGAAAGTGGAAACAACGGCAGAGAGGTGATCAGGCAGTGCAGAGCAAGGCTTCAGCTGAGCTGGTAAATGGCAGAGACATGGATGTGACTGTATTTATATATTGCACAAAGAGAGAGAAAGAGAGCAGGTTGTTTGTCAGTCTGTCTGTAAGTAGAGGTGCCAGTTCCTGCAATCATCTCCATGCTGTACATAGCTCACTGTATAGCATGTATGACAAACTATTTATATATGGTCTGGCATTGTATAGTATACAGTCTGTGTATAAGGACTGGCACTATACAGTATAGGAGGGACAGTCCCTGTTTGACACCCAAATCCCTCTGCTCCTCTATTTAGGAGATCACACGGTGTGGTGTATATACAGTAGGCTGACCAGACCTCACCTTTAACCGGGGACACATAGGAAATAAGCATATTTCAGGAGTGCACCAAAATCAAAGCAGCCCTGCAGTATGCATTTTTCATATGTGTCACTGGTTAAAGGTGAGGTCTGGTCAGCCTAATGTACAAGTGTATCAGATTGCTCCACATCAGTAAAACCCACGGTAATGTGGGTATAAACTTCTGTATATATCTGTTAAATTAGTCTGTGTAAAAAAATACTTTCATCTTCTTCTAAATCATTCACTTACAGAAAGAGTAACTTAACCATTTCAGTGCCAGAGGAGATGCAATGCATTGCTTACCCCCTGGCACTCAAAGGGTTAAAAATTCTCTACAATGGTCTGGCACTGTATAGCAGTGGTTCTCAATCTGTGCCCTCAGTGGCTATTAACAGGCCAGGATTTTAGAATTTCCTTTTAAGAGCACAGGTGAGTTAATCAATATGACTGAGCCTCTGATCAACACACTTGTGTTCTAGCAGTGAAATTCCTAAGTCCTGGCCTGTTAGTGGCCACTGAGGGCATGGGCTGAGAACCTCTGCTGTATAGTATACAGTCTGCATGTGTCTGTGTATAAGGACTGGCACTATACAGTATAGGAGGGACAGTCCCTGTTTGACACCCAAATCCCTCTGCTCCTCTATTTAGGAGATCACATTGTGTGGTGTATATACCAGTGTATCAGATTGCTCCACATCAGTAAAACCCACGGTAATGTGGGTATAAACTTCTGTATATATCTGTTAAATTAGTCTGTGTAAAAAAATACTTTCATCTTCTTCTAAATCATTCACTTACAGAAAGAGTAACTTAACCATTTCAGTGCCAGAGGAGATGCAATGCATTGCTTACCCCCTGGCACTCAAAGGGTTAAAAATTCTCTACAATGGTCTGGCACTGTATAGCAGTGGTTCTCAATCTGTGCCCTCAGTGGCTATTAACAGGCCAGGATTTTAGAATTTCCTTTTAAGAGCACAGGTGAGTTAATCAATATGACTGAGCCTCTGATCAACACACTTGTGTTCTAGCAGTGAAATTCCTAAGTCCTGGCCTGTTAGTGGCCACTGAGGGCATGGGCTGAGAACCTCTGCTGTATAGTATACAGTCTGCATGTGTCTGTGTATAAGGACTGGCACTATACAGTATAGGAGGGACAGTCCCTGTTTGACACCCAAATCCCTCTGCTCCTCTATTTAGGAGATCACATTGTGTGGTGTATATACCAGTGTATCAGATTGCTCCACATCAATAAAACCCACAGTAATGTGGGTATAAACTTCTGTATATATCTGTTACATTAGTCTGTGTAAAAAAAATACTTTCATCTTCTTCTAAATCATTCACTTACAGAAAGAGTAACTTAACCATTTCAATGCCAGAGGGGATGCAATGCATTGCTTACCCCCTGGCACTCAAAGGGTTAAAAATTCTCTAAAATACACCACCAGCCACGCCCCCAGTAACACCACCGAAAACACAAGTGTCCCTCTTTGGCCATATGAAATGTTGGGAGGTATGTTACTTACACTGCTCACACTGTATGTATTTATGTTCTGATTTGCAGCTGTGTGTCACTGTTTGTGTTGTCAGTGCATGTGTGTGTATATGTGTGTGTTGCATGTGTCTCTGTCTATCACTGTGTGTACCTTTCTGACACGTACACCCTACGCTATAATTCACTATCATAACATTTATTTAAAAAAAAAGAAACATTTCCTGCATAACATGACGGGCAACGCCGTCCCAAACTGCTAGTGTTATTCTATGGGAGAGTTTAGTTATAGACTACAGAGGAGATGTACTAAGGTGTGATAAAGAGGAGATGACATCTCCAGTGTGAGATACTCTCCAGTTCCTATGTTATTCTATGGGAGATATTTAGTTATAGACTACAGGGGAAGATGCATGAAGGTGTGATAAAGAGGAAATCATTTCTCCAGTGTGAGATGCTCTCCAGTTCCTATGTTATTCTATGGGAGACATTCAGTTATAGACTACAGGGGAAGATGAATGAAGGTGTGATAAAGAGGAAATCATTTCTCCAGTGTGAGATACTCTCCAGTTCCTATGTTATTCTATGGGAGACATTCAGTTATAGACTACAGGGGAAGATGAATGAAGGTGTGATAAAGAGGAAATCATTTCTCCAGTGTGATAAACTCTCCATTTCCCATGTTATTCTATGAGAGAACTTTAGTTATAGACTACAGGGGAGGTGTATTAAGGTGTGATAAAGAGGAGATGACAACTCCAATGTGCTATACTCTCCAGTACCTATGTTATTCTATGAGAGAGCTTTAGTTACAGACTATAGGGGGAGCTGTACTAAGGGGCGATAAAGAGGAAATAATTTCTCCAGTGAGATAAACTCTCATGTTCTATATATCTATCAAAAAATGCATGGTAGTCAAAGATCCACATAACCTTGTCTGGCCCTTAGATCTTGTCCTAGTGGTAGTCAAGGACCCAAACAGGAGTTCAGATGTGCACTTTACAACAATATGTCTCCCAACAGTGACAGTATCCTAGTTTTACTGAGCAGTAGTCAGTAACTAGTGTAATGGAAGCTGGAAGGCACCGTGTTGCCCTCAGCCATCATTCTGGGTCTCTCCTTCTTGAAGGCAGATTACACAGCTTGAATCCTACCGGTCGAGCAATAACCGGCTCAATCGAACATCTGCGGTCTCGTAAACTCTGTGTTGAATTCAGATGGAATGTGTCGGAGTCTAAAGAAATCCAGGCGAACAGGGAAAGGGTCGAAGGGACTCGCAGCCAGAGTCGGGTCACAAACTGGAACTCCGGGCAGTAGAGAGTGAGGCCTCTACTCCTGGTTGAAAGGTAGCTGGAGGATGTCACAGGAAACACAAGGGTGTCTAACGGAGTCCGTGTCACTGCCTGACAGCATACAAAGCCCGAAGTCCCGACTCAGAATCGGATCCGCAGATAGCTGGCACCAGACGGTCGACGATACAGGATACTCAGCTCAGATGGTCATCAGAGAGGACACTTTAAACCAACGGAGCAATAAGACACTCCTTGTTCTCTTCAAGATAACTGACTCGTCATTGAAACAACCACAGTGTATTTATACAGTTTAACCACATTTACATTACATGGCAGACATGACACAATGGGCTAGTTACAGAGATAATCCAATCATAATACAGAAGACAAAGAACCCACAACAACTGGTTCAGGGAAACATAATAGGGCAGACATGATTGAATTAACACACAGCAGGGGGTCTAACTACAGTTCATCAACATACAATGGCTGGAGTGACTAGAATACACATCTTGGGGACAATGGCCCAAGGTTGAAGCCTTTCTTGGACTACTTTGAATGTCCAGCTCCAACCTTGACCAATCACTGAGCTGCCTACATTTCTCCGTGTTAGGCTATGGAAGTCATTTGCATGTCCACCTCAGGGATTCGTTCCAACAACCGAGCTTTCAACCCGATGATAACAATCGCACATCAAGCCGGCAACCTCTGACTGGTAGTCGGAGAATGAGTAAACCTCAACCATGAAAATACATTACACACAGACTATTCGACAGTCTCTCCTCCTAGAGGGTTCGACACTCTGAACACAGGGCAGTTCTGTGTATTAAGTTCTGTTCAACACAACTGCCTATTCACATAAGGTCTAGCCAAAGTCTCTTAGTTCGCAATAAGGGCCTTAGAGGTCGTACGACCCTTCCCATAAGCATGTCCCATAGGGTGAAATGTCCACCATCTCTTGGGCCAGGGGCTGATCAGCCTTATGCCCAGACAAGGGCTCCAGTAACCAAGTAAGCTCCGTTACAACTAGTTATTGCAGGGCCCCATTGCACACATCCTGGGTCCCCTAACAGAAATAACTCTAACCACAGCACTCCTATAGATACACCACTAGGAAAGGCACTACAATATATATATGTTTTCACCAGTGCTGCAGAATGAGTTGGCGCTATATAAATAAATAATAATAAGAAGAAAAGTTTATTTCTCCTTTAAGATGTGAAATCTAACAAAAGCTGAACGTAACATTCACATTAATAAAATGTACTGGATGGTGCAACCCTTCATAAAATGCACTACAGATCACAATTTGCATCTGACACTGGCAACTGGCATTCTACTGCAAGTTCGCTGTATGAGCTTGCAGCTCATTGCAAGCCATGGGTTGTGCACCCCTCTGGCACTCATGGCCGGATTTGTAATTGGGCAGAGTAGGCATCTGCCTACAGGCGCACCCCATAAAGGGGCGCCTGTTATTCGGATCCCCCTCTTGGTGCCCACGGCCCACAACAACATGGTGAGGTCTCAGTCTGTGCCTTCTTCGGCACAGACTTGTAGCTGCTGTGAGCTCCCTCGTCGGCTCTTTAGTAATACAGAGCGCTGGGAAATGACATCATCTCCCAGCGCTCTGCATTACTGATGAGAAGACCGTGCGGGAGCTCCAGCAGTCGCAGCTCTGTTTAGAAGGAGGAGGCACAGACAGACCTCTCCTCTCCAGGGTAGGAAACGGACACGGGGGGGGCAATATGGAGATAATGGGGGCACTGTGAGGGGCAATATGGAGATGATCATGGGGGCAATGTGAGGGTATATGGAGAAGATGGGGGCACTGTGAGAGGCAATATGGAGATGATCATGGGGGCAATATGGAGATGATCATCGGGGCTAGTTGGAGCTGATGAGGGCAATGTGGAGATGATGGGGGCAATGTGAGGGCAATATGGAGCTGATGGGGGGCAATGTGGAGATTAGGAGCATTGTGGAGATGGCAAATCGGGGGGCGCTTCAGATATCTGTGCCTACAGGCTCCTGAGATGTAAATCCAGCCCTGCTGGCACTTGGAGGGTTAACCCATACATTCTAAAGACTAAAATTCACTGGCGCATCAATAGGTAATAAATCTTGTTTGTATTTTTTAGTCTACTACAAAGAGACTCTACTGGAGTCTAGGGAATGAATTATAGACATTACTGATAAGAATATTCACTGCTAGTGGAATGTAAATGTTAAAATAATTTACATGAGCGTATAACCACTCATGTATGTTGTATTTAGCCCTCTTTTTTATTATGCCTGAAGAAGAGCCCTAAGTTGCCATGAAAGTTTGCATCCTTAGCCAATAAAGCTCTAATTTTTCCTCTGCGTACTAACGGGGGTAGGCGGTCCGCCCCAGGTGCAACTCATTAGGGTGGGTGCCACAGCCTCAGTGTGTATCATAGCGTAGCCTGATTTCCCGAATGTATTAATGTAAGTACTGACGGCATTAGATGTGCCCCACCGTCCAGTACTTTCATAGACAGTAGGCATGTCGCAGTCGCACTGCAGCCATTGAGAGAGGAGTGCTTTGGATACTCCTCTCTCATTGGTTGTGCGTGTGCCAACAGGCAGCAGTCAGCCCTATAGGATCCGCCTAGGGTGCAAATGATCTAGGTACGCCCCTGCATGGTACCACGCTTTACCATTATTTTTTTATAACGTCTATTTTGAGTTGTTTTTCATGCGTGAAAGGTCACATGCTTACATACATTTTCACAGATACAAAAAATATACATGCTCTTCCATCCACTTGAAGGTGAAATAATACATCAGCACACCAGCTTTCCTGCCTGCTGAGTTCGCTTGCCTCGTGTGAACAAAAAAATTGACAGGGAAAACAGCTTCATAGGAAACAATTACATCAAACTCATGTTCTGTATTTAACAATGAGATATAATTACCAGTGCAAACACACCCTTATAGATGAGCCATTGGTGGCATTTTTCCATAGAATGTGAAAGCAACAGCTCCCACACTTAATTAACCCTTTGAGTGCCAGAGGGGTAAGAAAGGAATTGCTTTGCAATGAGTTGCATACCCCTCTGGCACTCAAATGGTTAATGACAGTTTGAACTGTTATCCCTTGTGAATAAAGCAACAGCCAGCAGGAGTGCCCTTGTTTTACTGAACCATACAATATATGTTGTTGTTTTTTTTTTCCCATTAACCCCTTAAGGACCCATGAAGTGCTATGACCATCATGGGAAAACTTGCATTAAAAAGTGATAGTAATGTTTCACAAAAAAGGCAGCTCCAATTAATCTTTATAGTATTTGGGCCATGGAGAGTTATTTCAATACTGTCAGAGTTGTAGTTCAAGAGTAATTGAATGATAAAGTACCTCCTCCCACTCCTTATACCTAGTGTAAGCCACGTCCCCTCAGATGAGGAATCTGGTCTTGGGACCACACAGTCTTCTTACTGTGATCATAAGGAACCCCCTCCCCCACCTTGACAGGTTCTTCAGGTTTTTCCTTATGATCACTGAAGATTGTCCCTCTCTGCGATCCATCCAGACAGTCTTGCTGCTCTGAGGTGAGCAGTGTTACATCAGTAAAAGGGGCGGGAGGGGGATACTTTATCATTCAATTACTCTTGAACTACAACTCTAGCAGTATTGAAATAACACACTCCATGTCCCAAATACTATGAAAATTAATTTGAGCTGCTTTTACTTTAAAACATTACTATCTCTTTAAGGCAGTGTTTCTCAAAGTTAGTCTTCGGGGCACACCAACAGTGCAGGTTTTCAGGTTGTTCCTGCTTAATCACAGGTGAGTAATTAGTGTCTCAGTCATTGTGATTGATTCACCTGTGATTAATTAGGGATATCTTGAAAACATGACCTGTTGGTGTGCCCCGAGGACCGGAGCTGAGAATCACTGCTTTAAGGACTCAAGATGTTCATGGCACATCATGGAATTCAGGGGTCCCTGTGCAGCTGCATGCCATTCAGTGACCCCTGAATCCACTGGGTGAAAAAAAAAAAATCCCTGTGGTTCTTAACTGCTAACTGTGCGGCCGGTCGTTAAGGAGTTAAAAAAAAGTTTACTGCTGTATTAGGATGTAAAAAAAAAAAGATGATTTTGGAAGATTTTGGACAGACTATAACGTACAGACTTGATATATATCTGATTGAATTCTGTGTGTTTTTAATAGACTATTTAAATGTCCATTTGCGTACATCAATTTAAAATTTAAAACAGGGCTGCAATTGCTTGATTTAACAAACTGATTGCAATAAATAGTATTTTGAGAGAGGGCTCACAATATCAGATAGACATGATTAAAGGCATACCTTGTGAGCATGGCACTCGTCTCTACAGAAATGTACTGATTGCACTAATTTGATGGAAAATGGGATGCACGGCTAGAGGTCAACGAAAAAAGTAATGGCAGAATGAACTGAGGCGGGAGCAAAATTAATCAGAAAGATTTAATATAAAGTACAGAAAATAGTCTGTTAAAAAAAAGTTAGTGAGTTGGATGTACAGTCAAGAGCTGGAATAGTTCTGTGCTAGACCAACTGCATCACAGGGGAGAAAGCAGCCTTCCTATTGGTTTACACAAGGATTTTAACCTTTTAAATGATACGGATGTTTTGTTGGATATCTCTCTGTCATACAAGGGGTTAAAGCCATATTTAATCCTTCTTCAGAGAGGTAGCCAATGAACTGCAGAACAATGCGATGGATAGTCCTTTGGCACTGCAAGGCTTAGCCTTTTGAGTGCCAGAGGGGTACGGAACGCATTGCAAAGGGATAGCAATACTTAACCCTTTGAGTGCCAGAGAGGTATGCAATGAATTGCTTTGCAATTCATTGCGTACCCTTCTGGCACTCAAAGGGTTATATATATATATATATATATATATATATATATATATATATATATATATACTAACACAACATAAAATGTACGTGGATCCAGCAGACATCCCCAACCCCAAAATATATGCACCTATAAAGGCAATGGGTTGGAAGGTGAATCAATCCTATTACACTAATGCGCTACTATCCTCTTTAATTAGCAAGTATGTGCGGCTCGCTATACAATCCAAAATAGCCAAAAGTACAAAACCCGTTATACGCGGGTATAAAGAGGAGAGTGCCGGAGTCTATATATTATAAAATATCATATACTATTTATTGAAATACCGATAAAATATAAAACTATTAAAGGTACCTTAAAGTGTTAGTAATGTCTAAAAAAAACTTTTTTGCATTTAGAAAAGCTCAAAAAGCTGCTCTAAATACAAAAAAACGTATCTCTCAAATCGCTATGATTTAAGAGATACGGGCGTTTGAAGTTTGATTTCTCCTACTGACAGCTGTAAAGCTGTCAGCAGGAGATCCGTGTCAGTCGACACTGTGGCGCTTGAGAAGTGCCGAGATCTTGTTATTTACATGGAATCCCTTCAATGGAATGGTCTAAAACATGTGCCTAGTGTTCACCCTTCTCCATCATGTGTCTCTCCCCCTTCTCCATCATGTGTGTCTATCTCTCCCCTTCTCCATCATGTGTCTCTCTCCCCCCTTCGTCCCTCTTCCCCCTTCTCCATCATATGTCTCTCTGTCCCTTCTCCATCCTGTGTCTCTCTCCCCTCTTTCTCCATCCTGTGTCTCCCCCCCTTCTCCATCATGTGTCTCTCTCCCCCCTTCTCCATCATGTGTCTCTCTCCCCCCTTCGTCCCTCTTCCCCCTTCTCCATCATATGTCTCTCTGTCCCTTCTCCATCATGTGTCTCTCTCCCCCCTTCGTCCCTCTTCACCCTTCTCCATCATGTCTCTCTGTCCCCTTCTCCATCCTGTGTGTCTCTCTCTCCCCTTCTCCATCATGTGTCATTCCCCCCTTCTTCATCATATGTCTCTCTGTCCCCTTCTCCATCATGTGTCTCCCCCCCTTCTGCATCATTTGTCTCTCTCCCCCCTTCTCCATCATGTGTCTCTCTCTCCCCTCTTTCTCCATCCTGTGTCTCCCCCCCTTCTCCATCATTTGTCTCTCTCCCCCCTTCTCCATCATATGTCTCTCTGCCCCCTTCTCCATCATGTGTCTCTCTCTCCCCCCCTTCTCCATCATGTGTCTCTCCCCCTTCTCCATCATGTCTCTCTCTTCCCTTCTCCATCATGTGTCTCTCTCCCCCCTTCTCCATCATGTCTCTCTCTCCCCCTTCTCCATCATGTGTCTCTCTCTCCCCCTTCTCCATCATGTGTCTCTCTCTCCCCTTCTCCATCATGTGTCTCTCTCCCCCCTTCTCCATCATGTGTCTCTCTCTCATTATTCAGCATGTGTGTGACATACCCAAACCCTGAAGCACTCAAAGTACTTAATTCCCACTGGCAATGCCGTGCCCCTTTTGCTAGTATTAAATACAATGCTCTTGCTATTACTGAACTACGTTCCTTATGTACCCTTGGATGTATGCAATCAGGTCCAAGGGCTTCATTCTGCACAACCATTTCCAGCCTCTTCTGCACTTTTGCCCTCAGTAAGCCGTGTACATGATGGAGGGAATGTTGTGATTCTTCCTGTTTGCACATAGCCTGCTGTTGTTGCTTTGTTTGTCTTATACTGAAAATCATATTTTGTTTAAGGTATTAGCCATTGCCTTATCCTAATTAATTAATTCACCTGTCTCAGTTTTAAGGATGGAAATGTCAGCCTTCATCTTTTTTGCCATATATTTATATATTTTTTTTTCCTTACTCGCTTTTGAAATACTTTTCTCATTTTATATTTAGCTAGCCTAATTGTTTGTTTGCAGATCCCACTGCATTCTTTATATTTTTTAAATTATGCATCTGACCCTTCTGTCTTAAATAATTTAAATGCCTGCTTCTTATTCTTTATTTCCCTGCAAACCTATTTATTAAGCGCCACACTGAATTTAATTTGTTCCTCCTGTATTTATTCCCCAATGGTATGTATTGATGTGCATATTTATCCAAGAGCATTTCATTAATTTCATCTTTCTTGTGCATTTTATCTTTGAAGAGTACACCCATTGAATGTGCTCTAATATTGCTTTTAGCACTGGAAAATTAGCCTTTTTAAAGTTGAAAGTTTTAGCCAAAACCCCTGTTAAAGGAATAGTAATACTTCGTTTTAACTTTATTTTATTTTGTAGGCATAAAAAAACATGAAGAATGATATAAGTCTTATCTCTCAAACCTTTATGGTTTATGAGATATTCACAAGCAAAGTTTCCCCCTCCCGCCCCTTTTACCCTAGTGTAAGCAATCTCTTCTCAGATGTGGAATGCAGTCCATAGACTGGACAGATAACAGAAGGGGACACTCTTATTCCTATGAAAACAATGAAATCCCTGCCCCCCTTGACAAGTTTTTCAGGTTTTTCCCTTATCTTAATTGAAGATTGTCCCTCTCTGCAGTCTACCTGGGCACCTCCCTTCTGATCTGGCTGAGCAGTGTTACATCAGTAAAAGGGGCGGGAGGGGGATATATTTTGCTTGTGAATATCTCTTAAACCATAAAGGTTTGAGAGATAAGACTTATATCATTCTTCATGTTTTTTTAATGCCTACAAAATAAAATAAAGTTAAAACGAAGTATTACTATCCCTTTAATGGGTTTGTCATACCAGACTGGAAAGTATACCAGATTATGGTTACTCCTACTCAAATATTCCCTTACCTGTAAATTGTGTACCATTTCAGAATTGTTTCAGACCACTAGGTCCAACAACATCAAATTTCTAGTTCGCTCTTCACCAAGTTGGGACATGAATTTGTCATTAAACATACTAATGACATTTATATAACATTTCATAAGCATGAAGCCTTTTCCATTTACAATAACAGCTGTGATTCTCCAGACTTCCCAATATTAGGTGGCTTGTAGCAAACAATAATCAAAATACTTTGTTATGTATGCCCCCAGTATATGTCCACCTACAGGGACTCTACTGTCTCATTTTCTTCAATACCTGCCCTTATACTAGGTTTTAAGGTTTGCTTTACATAAAGGCATACCCTTCTCACTCTTTAATTTGTCCCATCCCTCCCATGTGTGAATATCTCACTAGATTGACTGGCCAGTCATATGTATCATCCAACAAGGTTTCAGTAATACCTAGAATAGAATCAGTTACAGTTTGTTAATTTACCAGTCAGAGACGCTCAACTAGGAACGAGTCAGCTAATAACTACCTGTACTCTAAGCAGTTCACCCTTTGAGCACCATGTGTTGCGCACCCCTCTGGCACTCAAAGGGTTAATGCCTAATGGAACACACAGCCTTGGATATTATTGAGGGAAGGACATTATGCAGAGGAGGAGGAGAGGGGCAAATGAGAAAAATAGGGTATTAGAGGAAAGATAAGGATGTCAACTAGGGCAATAAATGAGTGTACCCCTCTGGCACTCAAAGGGTTAAAAGGATAGGTAGAATACTTGCCAACATTTCAAAAACTGTTCCCCTGGGCAGTCACACAACACTAGTGGTCCCAGCAGATAACACAATGATATCGATCTCTGCCAATGGGATCGCTCCAGCTTACAGACAGAAGCCTCCGTCATCGGAGGAGGCTGGATAGAGGGAAGACAGCAGAGGCATAGCGATGGACTGAGGTTACAGAGCAGGTAACCACAGTCTATGCGGAAGTAGGTACTGAGCACCGTTTATAACTTGAATTTCGGCAAAATAACACTTTAAAAAAAAATTAAAGACACTTTTAATAATATTTTTAATATTATTAAAAATATTTTTATTTTAATAATATTCGCTATATAACTTAACTACGTAGCCTAACTTCTATATAGGTGATACATCCACTTTAATTACTGGGTCTCCTCCTTCCCACTCTGTTCCGTCAACTTCCTGCTGAAGCCCATCCCCCTCTATTATGCAAACCGCGTCATTTACATATCCCTGGTCTCAGCACATGAGCCCTTTCCGGGGGCTCAAGAGAATGAAACTCCCAGGTATGCTTCAAGCCCTCTGGATGTCACATAAGTCCCCCCATTGCTTCACAATGTTCTGCAGATCTCAATTTGAGATCAAAGTCTCACAGGGATACTCTAGAATTTGTGGAATTGCTTGGTACATCAGCTTCAGGATGTTTTAAGCTTCAGAGCATTCTATGTTATGAACACTGAAGACATAAAAGACAGACAGCGGGGTTTCACTAAACTAAAATATAGCTTTATGACCATCAGCAATCTTCAAGTCCAGACGCGCTTATCAGTAATTATTGGCTGTTCTTCACAGTATAACAGAAGACAGGTCGGAACAGTTGACTTCAGTACATTTCCTTACGTCTGTCACTCAAGGCCACTGCACTTCTCTCAGCATATTATCCAGTTTGTTGGCAGCTTTCAGCAAGATCTCTGACTTTAGTAAAATATACCAGTGTTTAGGGGATCATTCTGCATTTATGGCTAATCCTATGGACAATGAATTACTCTCCAGGACTAGGACAGGAAGTGCCAACATGGAAAGACTTAATTACATAGAAAAATAGTTGATAAGTTTGAAAAAAGCCATGTGCCCATTGACTTCAGCCTTTGCCATATCCCTCTGTTTATGCAGAGAAGGCAGAAAATGTGAGGTGGTGGTTACAGGCTCGTGAATAGGCCATGTTGTTTTTTTTTTTCTTTAGTGGAGGAAATATTGAAGGCGGAGCAAGTCATTGCAGAGATTTTGACAGGAGTGTCCAGTGTGTTGCACATCCGTCTGGCACTCAAAGGGTTAACGGAGCAGAAACATCATGAAAACACATTTATTGTACACCTTTTCTTGCTGAATAAAAGCAGGGCAACCTCACTCCTGCGAGATGCATTTTTCAAAGTTAGAAGTGTTTAAACTGTTGTTTTTTTATACATTAACAGTGCCAGAGAGTTCCCCTACAGTTCACCTGGTGTCATGACAGTTATTCTGATGCTCTGTTTGGGAGAGGTGAGCCTCTGGCTACAATTGTCCCCAAAGTGTATACCAACAGCTTCATCACGTCCTGACAATTGAATGGTTATAACTTTTGAATAAAATAACTTAATGCAGTGGGGAAAAAACTCATATTTCACACAAGTTAGCAATTAACAGGATTGCAGAATTGTTTTACAACATTCTACAAGCTGAAATAAACTGTAGTTGCATAAACTTTTAAAGTAAGTAATTCTGATAATCACTTTACCAGATGTTTGTCAGCTGGAAGTGAAAAAACTGAGGAAAACAGAATGGAAACTTGTGCTGGTGTGTACAGTGCTGGATTCACACAGAGGCAGAGGTGAGGCTGTAGGACAGTGGTTCTAAAAAGACAAGTAAATCCTGTTTTGCTGCCAGGTGCCACTGTTGCTACTTCCATCACTGGAGAACGTGTTGGTGACAATCAGCTTTTACAGGAGGTAATAGCAACAGCTTCACCTTGCAACAAAATATCCTGAACTTAAACTCTCAAGCAAATGTAGGTTTGCTTGATAATAACTTTTAATTGAAGTATTTTTCAGCAGTGGAATTACTCTTGATCTGCTCAGCAGAAAAATCCCTACAATATAACTATTTTCATAAAAAACATTTAGATTGTGTTTCATGTAATACCAAGGTTATTTGAAGAAGTTGGATGGATAAGGCAATGGCTGAGTGACAGGAGACAGAGCGTGGTAGTCAATGGAGAATATTCTGACGCAAGGAGTATTACTAGTGGGGTACCTCAGGGATCTGTACTGGGGCCCATTCTTTTTAACATTTTTATTAGTGATATAGAAAAAGTTCTTCACGGTAAGATATGCCTTTTTGTGGATGAAACAAAGATCTGCAACATGGTAGATATTCCTGGTGGAATAAGCCAAATGACAAATGATTTAGGTAAATTAGAAGAATTGACAAGTGTGTGGCAGCTGCAGTTTAACGTTGAGAAATGTAAAATAATGCACTTGGGACATAAAAATCCAAAGGAAAAATATACTATTAAGGGTACTGCGCTGTCAAAGACAGAGGAAAGGGATTTGGAAGTCATTATTTCTAATGACTTAAAGTGTTAGTAATGTCCAAAAATAATATTTAATAGATTTGTAGAGGGTAAAAAAAATAATCGCATTGCAACAAACCCCTATCTTTGAGAGGTATTGGCAATGAAAGTTCCCCCTTCCCTCCCCTTCTCCTGATGTCAGCTGTAAAGCTGACAGAAGGAGATCCGTGTTGGCCGACACAATGGTGCTCTTCAGCAGAGCTGAAATCCCATTATTGCAAAAGAATTACTTAATTGGAAAGGTCTACAAAGTGTGCTTGCAATCCAGGTGCACTTTGTAGACCTTTACAGTGAAGTAATTATTTTGCAATAACGGGATTTCAGCTCTGCTGCAGAGCCACCAGCTGATCCCCGGACTGGGGTCTCCTGCTGTCAGCACAGTGCTGACGTCAGGTGAAGGGGAGGGAAGGGAGAATTTTGGTTGGGAATATCTCTTAAACAGTAAAGGTTTGAGAGGTGGGGTTTGTGGCAATGCGATTATTTTTTTACCCTCTACAAGTCTATTAAAAATAATTTTAGGACATTACTAACACTTTAAAGGTAGGCAGGCAATGTAATAAAGCTGTGAGGAATGCAAGCAGGGTGCTGGGTTGTATTGCTAGGGGTGTTAGTAGCAGAAAAAGGGTCATGCCACTCTACAGATCTCTGGTTAGACCTCACCTAGAGTATTGTGTACAGTACTGGATACCCCATCTCCAGAAGGATATAGATACTCTAGAGAAAATTCAGAGAAGGGCTACTAATATGGTGACTGGATTACAGGAAAAGACATATCAGGATAGACTAAAGGATCTGTATACATGTATAGCTTGGAAGAGATAAGAGAGAGAGGGGATATGATAGAAACATTCAAATACATGAAGGGATTCAACAAAGTGCAGGATGGAAGTATATTTCAAAGCAGTAAATATGTTAGGACAAGAGGCCATAATCTAAAACTAGAGGGACACAGGTTTAGACGCAATGTAAGAAAGTTTTACTAAGTGAAATAGCCTAACAGCAGAAGTGGTAGAGGTTAATACAGTGAAGGAATGTAAGCATGCATAGGATAGGCATAAGGATGCCCAGAACATAAGACAAGACCAAGGACCAAATAAGGTTTTTACAGTAGGAAAATGAGCAGACTAGATGGGCCTAATGGTTCTTATCTGCCGTCACATTCTATGTTTCTATGTTTTCTATGTTAAGTTCAAGGGTTTCTATGGAACAAATGTAAGAATTAGTAGAGAGTGGACCAAAGATTTAATGATAGACAGTGTATAAGTCAATTAGTACTTTTTAAATGTCTTGCTTAACAGCCATTTTTATTTACATAATTAACCCCTTGGGTGCTAGAGCCATTGCCAAAACATGGCAAAACAATTTCTGAATTTCATATCAAATAAGGGAGAGAATTTGTTGAGCTTCACGTTTGCATAAGAGTTAATCTGTGGTACACATTATAAGGACCATTTTTCTGTTCTGTGTTCTACTAATTTGGTAAGAGAGGGGTTAAAACAAAAGGCTTTTTCCCTTTCCTTGAAGGTGTATTGTGTGTAATTGATCACAAACTGTGTCTGTGGTGGGCGTGTTGGTTTTGATTACTGGGCTGTGATTGGTGGCCTTGCGCTATGTTATATATATATATATATATATATATATATATATATATATATATATATATATATAAATAGGATACTTGGAGTGTGTGTGTGAATCTTGCAACATTGTTTCTAAATGCGGAGACTTATACAACAGGGAATCTAAGTGAGTGACAGAGGGGTACGGAACACTTTGCTTCGTACCCCTTCTGGCACTCAAAGGGTTAAACACAGGAAAATAAACAGAGTAACAGACATTCATTAACCCTTTTGAGTGCCAGAGGGGTACGCAACGCACACCCCTCTGGCATTCAAATGGTTAACTCAGTACATTATACTTTTTTGTTTTCCCTTCCCTTTTTCATTTGCAGTAACTAGGACAATGCAGTTACCATGACTGTCTGTTTCACTCAGTGTATCCGCTGCCCTGTGTTAACACACGAGGGTTCACACCTCTGTGGCAGATTTGTACCTTCCTTGGAAGTTCAAGTTACAGATCTGTAGAGGGACTGGCAATCTTGAGTAGGATTCGTTGGTTGATGACCATAAGGAAGCTGGCATAGGAAGTATTGGGGCAGAGACTGTAGAAAGGAGTAGATAAAGGGGATACATCACCTAAAAATAAGAATTGCCCATAGGTTTGGTTATGAAAGTATTAATAGGGAAGCTATTTGTTGTTTTTTTTAAATATAACTAATTTTGCAGATATTTACTGCGCTGTGTTGTGCGCTTCCGCATAATGGTGCACAGCACAGATTGTCTTCTCCTCCCACCTCCCTCCCAGCTGCCCCAGGAGCGCGTTCACTCTTCCCTTCGGTGTGCTGTCAATGTCTCCTATCGTTATAGCAAGCTGCGGTAAGCATTATATTGAGGTTGCAACCTCAGTATAATGCTTACCAGAGCTTTCTATAACGGTAGGAGACATTGACAGCACACCAAAGGGAAGTGTGAACGCGCTCCTGGGGCAGCTGGGAGGGAGGTGGGAGGAGAATTAGGCAGTCAGACAGAGCCGTGCCGGTCAGCATAATGCAGTCCGCTGATTCTTCGGCACAGCTCTATCTGACTTAAAAGTACAATATCTGCAAAACGAGTTACATTTAAAAAAAAACAAACAGATTCCCTAGTAATACTTTATTAACTGAAGCTATGGGCATTTTTATTGGTGATACATCCCCTTTAACTAGATGGGTTACAGTTACACATAACAATTAGGGAAGGAGGAATAGGGAGGACATTCCTGTGTTTACTCACTGAAACAGATTTGCTTAATTGAGTAATGATGTTGGAGGCATTGGCACAGGAATGCCATTGGAGAAGACTGTTCTTTCCTAACATCTGGAAGAACATTTGGCGCGATGCAAGAAATGGTCACATGTGATAAAGGCATTCTTGTGCGCAGATAGATTTTGTGCATGTTCTAATCCAGGAAGCCAGGGGAGGGCTGGCAACTTTTGGCCTGGGGGGCAAGTACAATTAAGTGGCCTATTTTTATTACCGCTATAGCCCAATGTTCCAGCCCACCCCCATTTGTTAAAGTTATAGCTGGCATTGATGTTATGGATTAAGTCAAGTGATACCTCAGAGCTTATAACTAAAATGGTAGTGCACTATTGATATCACAGAGATGACAATTGAAATGGAGGTACACTAGTGATACCACAGAGCTTACAATTGAAATGGAGGTACACTAGTGATACCACAGAGCTTACAATTGAAATGGAAGTACACTAGTGATACCACAGAGCTTACAATTCAAATGGAGCTACAATACTAGTGTAGCTCCTTAAATTCTGTTTACTCAATTTACAGCAGCAAATGGGAAATTCAGTGAGGCAGTGGCCCACTGGCCCATATTCATGACCAGCTTGGGGGTCAATTGTCCCCTTGCCCCCCAGGCCAGCCCTCCCCTGCAGGAAGCTGAATACCGAACGCTTCTTGAATTGCGCATAAAAAATCCTTTTTACAACAACACTACACACAGAAGTATGAATTCATTCGCAATAGCACTTCCTGCATTAGGAGCATTTGCTATTCCACTCACACAGATTCGTTAATCCTGGCCACGCCCACAAAAAATAAATATGCGCAGCTGTTCACTAATCTTGATTTTTTCATGTGCAATTCAACAAAATCATGCGCAAACCTATTCCCTAGTGGTTTTCACACAGGAAAGAGCAATTGTTTCCTGCATCGCGCCAATTGTCTCTAGCACTGATGGGATCGGGGACACAGGCAGACCTAGACAGGTGGTCGCGGTGGTGATAGGAGATTTTATAATTGGAAAGAGAGATAAAGGATCAGCTGAACAGTCTCCAATGTGCTCATGTTTCACATGTAGTAAATTGGGTTTATAGATTGTTGTGAGGGGGTAGACATTACCCTGCTGTCATGGTACATGTTAACAGCAATGACAAAGTCATTAAGAGATTGATGTCTATTAAGAATGTTTTTAGGGGTTTAGTTCAAAATATTTAGCAAAGGACCTGAACGGTGGCATTTTCTGAAATACGTACTACCACTGCGGCAAACTACACAGGAAAGAATGGGAGATTAGGGAGTTAACTACATGTGTAAGAAGGATGGGTTTTGTTTTTAGAGCACTGAGCAGTCCTTATGCTTGGAAGCAATCTTTATAATTATGATGGATTGCACCTTAGTGGAAAGGGAGCTGCTGTGCTAGATGATAGGATGGTTAGAGAGTTGGGGGTGATTTTCAGCTAGGAAAGGGGGAGTGTAAAACAACACAGGATGGGGTATGCAGTGCAGAAGAGGAGCTGGGGTTATAGAAGGGGCATGGGGTGGAGAGGAGGATAATTGCTACTTCAACTAAGAGGGAGGTACCTATGTTACAGCAAAATAAAAAGCAAATAAATACTATTTAAAAAAATAACATTAACATAAAATAAATGCTTGCAAATGCTCACTGACTGGATGCTAAGATGGGGGAAAAGGAACAGACTGCAGTGTACAAACAGTGATATCTTCTAGGTTTTATGACTTGTTGAATGATACACAGTCAATCTAGATGCATAATGACTTTTCAGGAATGATAGGGTAAATAAAGGAGTAGGTTGTATGTAACACAAGCCTTACACCTAGTATAAAGGAAAATATAAATGAAAGGTCTACTGAGAATGTAGAAGCCTTTTAGGTTGAATTACAAACTGAAGGCATGAATAATAAAAGTATGCTGATGGGCATTTGCTTAATACTGGGGAGTTCAAAGAAGAGCAACCACTAATACAATGGAAGACACTTCTCTGTTAGAACATTGACTGGATAAATTAGTCTTCCATCATAAGAAAGCAAAATGATTTAATAGGTATGCTAAATGGTAACTTCATATCTCAACTAGCAGAGGAGCTAATTAGAAATAAGACATTACTGAACCTAGTGATCTCAAACAATTCTAGAATAGTATATCATATACAGGTGAATTTATGAAGATATGAAAGAGAGCAGGACTAAGCACTGACCCCAGAAGGACCCCATTACTAACTTATCCTTCCTCTGAATGGACTCTATTGACTATGACACAATATTGCAAATTTATGATTAGATTTTAGGGATCTATCATATTGGCCTGAATTCATCAAAGTGCGGGAAAAGCAGTGTATCAAATACGCTGCTCTTCACCAGAACTTCGCTGCAACCATTCATGGATACCTTCGGGTATTCAATAATCTGTCATGTAAATAGGCCAATCAGCATAGCTGGGAACCTACCGGATTTCACCTGGAGACTCCGGATTTAGAGCAGTGTCTCCGGGCCTCCGGGTGAAACCTTAAATTCTCCGGCATATACAGTATGTGCGCATTTGCTGCTCCTGTCTGCACACATTTCATGATTTACATCAATTTCATCAGAGCCCTGCTCTGGCATCGTGGTCCGCGGACAACTTACGACCTGTGTCACATGATCATGATGCTGCATTCCTGGTGTCAGGGCAAGAGGAGAGCGAGAAGCAGCGGGAGAGGAGAACCTGTACTGGCCTGGTCACCAGTGTTGTTAGTAAATTCATTTTACTTCATTCTGTCACAGTGGTGTGATAGATGGGAGTGAAGTTAAATGCAGCTTTAACCCTTTGAGTGCCAGAACGTTGCGTACTCCTCTGGCACTCAAAGAGTTAAACGTGGTACTTCTTTTTTTTAACCTCCGGGTGACCTATTACTAAAGGTTCCCAGGTATGCCAATCAAGAGATAAACCCTCACATACAAATAAATGAAAATGTGTATGTGTGTGATTGCCCTATACATTGCAATGTGGTCCATTAAATTGGCTGATCTACCTGGCCAGTGTTTATTGATGAATAAGCGATAGCCAGATACAGTCCGGCAACTGCTGAATGGGCGAATGGTGATTGCGCAAAGAAATTCTCAAAGCCAGTCGCACCTTGATGAATCCCGACCATAATAGCTAATTTTACAGACGCTAGCTGCAAATACATGAACATTTCAAATTCCAAGTTTCCATCTCACACTGACCTAGATATTTTTTATTTGTACAGGACTAGAAACAGGTACATGTCTAAACCACAATATGGAACAAATCGAAATGAATCCTTTGAGTGCCAGAGGGGTACGCAACGCATTGCTTTGCAATGCGTTGCGCACCCCTCTGGCACTCAAAGGTTAAGGAATATGCAAATGCTTTAATCTGTTAGCAATTGAAGTACTGAATGAATTCATATGTGAGTAACTTGAGTATTCCATTAATAAATTATTAACGTGTTTTTGAGAAATGATGGCCTGTAGCAAAAAAAAAGGCAAACTTTCCGTGCATGAGTGAACTACCGGAAGCATATAATATTTCATTACTGAGTTTAATTAAATACCAAATGACCGCTAATACCTCTTGGGGCAATGTGCATTCAAAAAGTAATTACTCAAATACCATATTATACAATCCATAAATGATTTCAAATAAGAAGTGTAACTAACATTGCCGACCTGCTATTTCTTCATCTCACCTGGGGCTTAAAATTCTTTAACCCTGTGAATGCTAGAAAGGTCTCCATGCATTTGTGACGTAATGCATTGAAGGCCTCTTCAGTGATTAATGGGTTAAAAGTGCCATTTAAATAAATAAGAGTTTGTATTCCCCTCTGTGGTGTATTTGGTTTGCCCAGGAATTGCACCTTTCTGCCCTTGAAAGTATAATGACAGCATGCAGAGACATTGAAGACAGTGCTGCAAGACTTCGAGATCTTGAAGATCTGTCTCATCGCTGCATCAGCAATTAGAGAAAGAGAGCGAGCGAGAGACAGCGAGAGAGATAGATAGATAGATAGATAGATAGATAGATAGATAGATAGATAGATAGATAGATAGATAATAGATATATAGATGGATAGATCTTTGCAATGCTTAGCAAACCCATCTGGCACTTAGAGGTATATTTATATATTTGTTTTTGACTGACAGAGCTACATATTGCCTTGGAAATCTTGCTGATACAGTCTGTGTAACGTTTCATCCTACAGAGCATGACAGCAGCAACTGCTTGAGAGCAGAACCTGTCCTGTGACATTAAATGATCATTCCCTGGAGTGATCTAATAACAATCTGTACACAGCTCACATTTTGATGCACCAAGTATCAGTGCATGCTGCTGTTATTAAACTGTTTATCATGTTTCTATATAATAAAAATAAGTGAAACCACTAGAGTAGGCCTGGATAAAAGTCTTGTACATTTGCCTGAGAGTGAATATAGTACATATCCAGAACAGAGAAGATGATCTAGGCACCAGGGGGAGAGGCATGTCAGCTGTGCAGTTGCCCACTCAAAGGAACTCCTGTGCTGTCCACACCCTTCCGTGTACTTCATTACCTCACTTCCCATATATTGTATATGTTGCATGCATTTCCCACCTCGGTGCTGTGCAATGCTTTTCCAATCAGACGAATACACAAATATACTGAGCCTTTGGATCTCCACCAGAGGCACAGAATTAACAACAGCTTATTAGAATTATCTGGTGGAAGGATTTGGTCTGATTGGGCTGAATATCTATATGTTGCTCTCTTACTTTGGGGCTGTATGACCTGTTCAGTACTGTAATGCTACTGATAAACTGAGCGCCGACTCAAGGAGCCAGGAAGGTACAACAAGCATTAGCGCCACTTCCTGCAGCTCACACAGCTTTCTCCTCTCAGCAACAACACCACAATTGCTTTCACAGCTCCAAATGTCTGTCGGGGGGCTTGCAATTTGGTAGATCCTGCAGACTGCCTATGAACTGAAACCAACACTTGTACCAAACTCGATTTTGAAAGAGCTTCTAAAATGGGATATTTAGATTTATTTGTCATTTTACGGAACTGAGTTAGGACAGGCCAGCAGGAAGTGACAGTTGGGATACACAGAAGTGTAGAATGTTAGTATCTGGCTGGCATGACTGATAGATTTGCAGTAACTGGCCATTTATAAAGCTAAAAAGCTCACAGGCTAAATAAATAGGACTAGTAAAAATATAGGTGCTTCTGGTCTTTCAAAATCTCTAAGTTGTTACAAAGTGACAATCCCATGTTAACCCTTCGACTGCCATTGGAAACCCCTCTGGAACTCAAAAAGATAAAGGTATGTGTATAGTGTTTATAATACAGAGGGCCCAAATACTTTTGACAATAAAAAGTGGCAGGGGGCTCAGTCTTACAAGTTTGGCTACCCCTGCAAAAGTGGACAGGAAAATTCCCCTAAATCTTACTGATTTTACTCTGACTTTTACGAGAGCTCAAGAGATGTCTAATCCATTGCTCCTTAACCCTTTGAGTGCCAGAGGGGCACGCAACGCATCGCAAAGCAATGTGTTGCGTACCCCTCTGTCACTCAAAGGGTTAATGCACTGGGGAGCTCACCAGCATTCAAGAGGTTAGAAGTCCCATTTAAATAAACTGGACATTTTTTTTATCAGCCCCCTATGGTGCTGTTGGTTTGTCCCTAAGACTGTGTTTTAAAATAAAAGCAGCTCCAAATAATCTTCATAGTATTTGGTCCGTGGAGAGTGTTATTTCAATACTATCAGAGTTGTAGTTCAAGAGTAATTGAATGATAAAGTATCCCCCTCCCTCCCTTTTACCTAGTGTAAGCCCCCTCCCCTCAGATGTGGGATCTGGTCTTAAGACCAGACAGCTCACAGCAAGGGACAATCTTCTTACTGTGAGTATAGTGAAAACCCTGCCCCTCTTGACAGGTTTTTTCTAATGCTAATTGAAGATTGTCCCTCTCTGCAATCCACTTGGACACCACCTTTCTGTTCTGAGCTGAGCTGTTTGGAGCTGCTTTTATTGTGAAACATTACTATCCCTTTAATAAATATGGCACTGGGAAGCTTCCTGACACTCCCACTGTGGCTTCACAAACTTACAAAAACGTTTTGTTCCTTTTTGATATTTTCACCATGATGTGATTTGCTGCAGAGCCTTTAAATTTACATGGTTTTCTCTTTTTCTGTCCTTTAAAGGGATAGTAACACTTAATATATAGTAATGTATTTTGTAGGGTTTATCCTCCTGAGTACAACAAAGGTACTACCACCACTGAGATGTATTTTATTCAAAAGTTGCTGCAGCTCAAACTTGAATTCTTTAGGTGCAGTATCTCAATGGCCTGAAATTTTACAGTGGTGCTGTTGCTACACCATCCTATGGAAGTTTCTGGTCAATTGTAGTAACAGTGCCACTGTCAGGCCATTAACATACTGCACTTTAAGAAATCGACTTTTAGCTGCTATAACTTTTTCATAAAACACCTCTCAACAGTGGGAGTACATTTGTTGTACTCAGGAGGATAAATCTTGCAATATAAATATTACTATTTATTAAGTGTTACTATGCCTTTAAAACTACCAATGATGTAGCAAACATGGAAACGTGAAGGAAAAACATGGGTATTTGGAAGCTGACATCTCTAGAGTAAGACAAACTGAGAGAAACGACTCTGCCTGTTACCATAGTAACATAAGGAACTAGTTCTACTTTTTTAAAAACATTTTTTGATGAATAAATATGAAAACAAAAATAAAATCAAAGATCTGATTTTATTTTCTCCCCTTAACATACTACTGTAGATAAACAAAACAAAAACAAACCTGCGCTTCTCCATACCATAAGGTAAACCTGTGCCCTGCCTTGGGCATATATATAATAACTGTTGATAAATATAAGGATTTAGTCCATGATTTGGCAAAAAAGATAGGCTTGCCACCTCACCAAGGTATCTGTAGATATCTCAGTTTTGACTATCTGTCAATCTTTATGTGCAATTTTAACCTTTTTGAGTGATACCCCTCTGGCACTCTAAGGGTTCATATATAAACAAAACAATAACAACAACATTGAAGGCTGTTAGTTCCTGGAATACCTGGGCACTTTCAAAATGAGCTGACCTTGAGATTTTTAAATATTAACCCTTAGCTTTCACTGTAACATACCTTACAGGGCATATGTTCCTGCTTGCTGTAACCCAGAGGTACTCTAATCAATCCTCAATTAACTTATAACATGCTATAATTAAGAGCTCTCATTGCCTGAACACTCAAGACAATCATAACATCTTCCTGTGCCTTTCAGATAGAAATAGCATCAATTTAGAGGAAAAAGTAGCAATACATTGGTGGAAATCATGTAGTTGATAACATGGGCCTCTTCTACCCTGAGATTTTGGCCCTTTACCCTGAAAATTGGGTCAAAACCCTGAGTTTCAGGATCAAACCTATGGGCGAGATATTCAGAAAGTGCTGGAAACTGATATTGTTTGTAATCAGAATATAAAAGTTCTTACACCATAATCCGTCAATTCTCAGACATGTTTCTGTCTTTTTTTTGCATCCAATTGTGCCATATCCGTCAAAGGGAAAAAGCCGTCTTAAAAGTGGGTGTGGTTAAATCTATCGTCATACTGTAAAGTGTTTTCAGAAAAAAATATTTGTTTCAACACCACTTTTTCGTCTGATTAACATAATTTTTTTACCGACCAAATAAGAACGATCTAAACTTAGAGAAGACAAATTAAAGTACCAAGAAGCAACTTGTCGTTTCAAAGACAAAAAAGTCTTTGTTTCTTTTGAAAATTTTAGTTTCAAAGACATTTTTACTATCAGATTTTTAAAGGCAATATTCATCAAGATCTTCTTACTGTCATTTTAAATTCTTTAGATACATTTTAAAATGTGACGGATTTACTTCTGAAAATATTGTCCTTCTTTTACCACCAACTCATGAGCAGACAATGTTTTCATTATGAAGATTTTTTGTACATCTCACCCTATGGTTCCTGTACAGCCCACAGAGGCTATAGAATATCTGGCAAACAGGTCTCACTGCTTTGCAAAATGGCCTATACCTTGGTAGTAAATGTCTGAACAACATACAGAATTACTGGCTGTTCTTTTTTTTTTTTTTTGCAAGCTTTATGGGAATTTCAGAAATCAGTCGAAAATTAAAGCAATTTCATGTGCCCTGTTACAGTCACTGCCGAGAAAACAGTATTAACAGAAATGCTCGAAATAACCCAGAAATAGTATTAACCATTTTTTTTTAATGTATTAGTTAATTCCCTGCCCTGAGTTACCGCAGTCAGACCCTGCATCCATCATTCATTCCTAACAGTCGGTAAACAATCACCGGCGTGACAATGTGGCTCTGGATAACTGGTGTTTAGTACAGAACGCTGTTCCTTTCTATGCAGACATAAGTGAGAGGTGGGGAAAGAGAAAAGAATATCCACTGTTGTATCGAGCATACCAACCTTACTCTGGTCTTAGAATTAAAACTTGTAACAGGGATTATGAGCCGTATTCAAACTGAGAATTATGGGCTGAATTCATTAAGCTAAAGAGCATACCTCCCAAGTGTCCCTTTTTAGGAGGGACAGTACCTCTTTTAGATCCAAATCCCTCTGTCCCTCTTTCCCACCCTGATGTCCCTCTTTTTAGGAGATCAGACTGAGTGGTGTGTATATAAGTGTATCACATTGTTCTACAGCAACGTAACTTGCATTATTGTTTGTTTAAATGTCAGTATATGTGTTTATACATTAGTCTGTGTACATAAAATACTTTGGTCTTGTTATAAGTCATTTATTAGGTTACACAAAGAGTTATAAATAGGTCATTAAATAGCCTAAAAATCCCTGGTAATGCCCCACCCACCAGCCACGCCCCCAGCAACACCCCCTAAAATACAAGTGTCCCTCTTTGGCAATTTGAAATGTTGGGAGGTATGAAAGAGAAGTAATTCAGGAGCAAACCAGCTGCACCATAGGGGGAAATTACATTTCCCATTGATGATTTAAATGAGACTTTTAACCCTTGAAATGCTAGAGAGATCGCTAGCATTCCAAGGGTTAAAGGCCACATTTAATTCAGTTGATATTCAGGATATTTTTATTCGCTCTCTAAGGTATAGTTAGTTTGCCCAGAATAACATCACTTTAGCTTAAAGGGTCAGAGCTCTACTGACAGCAGGAGATCCCGGTCCTGGGTCCAACCGGTGGCTCTTCAGCAGAGCCGAAATGCAAATTTAAAACTAATTACTTCACTGGAACGTTCTACAAAGTGTGCCTGGTTTGCAAGCACATTTTGTAGACCGTTCCAATGAAGTAGTTCTTTTTAAATTTTGTTATTTCAGCTCTGCAGAAGAGCCACTGGTTGGACCCAGGACCGGTATCTCCTGCTGTCAGTAGAGCTCTGACGTCATGGAAATGGGAGGGAGGGGGGAACTTTAGCGCCGAATATCTCTCAAACCGTAAAGGACTTTCTCCAGATACTTTATTTTTTTAACATCTACAATATTGAATCCACTTAAATGGAGGCAATACTAACCCTTTAATGAATAAGGCCCAATATTACATAAGAGTTGCTATAATGGCCTTAGTCATCGACATAAGGAGGTGCAATTTTGGATCAAACCAACTGCATCATAGGGGAAATGAAAATTATGCAAATCCCTACTGACTTTAACTCCAAAGCTCTAGCATTCAAGAGGTCAAAATCTTAATTTAAATCAATAAAAATTGTATTTCCCCCCATATGGCGTGGTTGGTTTAATCCAGAATTGTACTTCTTTAGCTTGAAGAATAAGCCCAAAATGTCTTAACCCTTTAAGTCCCAGAGGGGTACGCAACGCATTGCAAAGCAATTGCAATGAAACGGTGCATTCATAGTCACAGTGAAGAAAAAGGCCACATGAGAATCTCTCCCTGCATCAAAAGCGTGAGATTCTCATGTCGCCGGCTTAAACCTCACTTCAAACAGCATGTGATATTGCAGTATTTGGCTGCGGAACATTTCACAACATTAACAGCCTGAATCAATGTTATACTCCCAAGTCTGTGGTTTTTCCATGTCAGCAGCCCGCAGGAGATTTATAAATGGTGGTGGTGGATCTTGGAGCTCATTGAACGAGGCAGTATGCAGCCCTCGCTCCTGTCTTCTCTCCCTGGGCCCTCATTGAAAGTGTGGCCACTCCATTGCATTGCATGGCAGTGTCTGTCCCACTCTGAGCGTTCTTGGAGCTCAGTGGATGAAGAGAAGTTTAAGCCGGCAACATGAGAATCTCATGCTTTTGATGCAGGGAGAGATTCTTATGTTGCCCCTTTCATCACTGCAACCTTGTGAATACGCTGTATTGTTGCATGCACTTTTCATTGCAACATTTTAAAAGGATACCCCTTTAATATGTTACTTACTTTCCAGGTAAATTCAGTATAGGCAGCAGATTTCTTGCGGAGATGTATACCAGACCCAAGAGAGTTAATATCGCTGAACTGATTTTACAAGTATTTGAGTTACTTTGGTTGGCCCGTGCAGTGAGTGACATTACCTGGGCCTGATGAGAGCCACTTCCACCCTATTAAATTCACATTGAAAAAACTCCAAATTGCCATTTGCAAATAGACTTGAATATGTAGTGGTGACATGATATATTGCCACAGAAATGGGATTTACAAAACGCAATGAAGGATGAAGTGATCCTTCATTTTCCAGTGCTTTGCATTTACATTTCTATTCGCTTCATATTGTGTTGTAGTTCTGAATAACTCCCTCAGCAAACAGGTTATTTCAATTTCTTAGCTGAGGCTTTATTGAAATCCTTTCCTCTGTAATATTCTGCAAACAAAATGAAGCACAGAAAAAGACATATGACTCTCAGCTTCTTCCGTGGCAAGGCTGTAACTCACCTCCCTGTGCGATCCCTTGACATTGAATGGAAAAATATCTAAAATTCAAACAGGAGAAGTGGATCATTGAAGTGCTGCAAATATTCGATGCCCCAAATATACTACAAGTAAATGGAGCCTGTTGCCTTGAGGCATAACTCTGATGCCCCAAACTAGAGATGAAATGTTCACAGTTCAGCTTATGGATCGATTCGGCAGATATTGGAAAAAAATACTAATTCTGTCTGAAACAATTCAGAACAAATCTACTGAGTGAGAGAGAGCAGTGCGAGGGAGAAGAGAGGAAAAATAAATACTGGAGAGAGAGGAAAGAGACAAAGAGGGGAGAGGTGAGAAATGGAACGAGAAGAAAGAGGGTAAAGAGAGAGGAGGGAGAAGGGAAGAAAGGGAGAGGTGAGAGAATGGAAAGAATAAAGAGAGAGAGAAAGAAGAGAGGGGAGAAAGGAGAAATTGAAAGAGTAAAGAGGGAGAAGAGAGGAGAGGGGAAGGAGTAAAGATAGAGAGGGAAAAGAGAGGAGAGGGAAAGATAGGAAGGAGTAAAGATAGAGAGGGAAAAGAGAGGAGAGGGAAAGATAGGAAGGAGTAAAGAGAGAGAAAAGGGAGGAGAGGGTGAGAGGAGAAGGAATAAAGAGAGAGAGGGAAAAGAGAGGAGAGGAGAAGGAGTAAAGAGAGAGAAAAGAGAGGAGAGGGGGAGAGGAGAAGGAGTAAAGAGAGAGAGGGAAAAGAGAGGAGAGGAGAAGGAGTAAAGAGAGAGAAAAGAGAGGAGAGGAGAAGGAGTAAAGAGAGAAAAGAGAGGAGAGGGGGAGAGGAGAAGGAGTAAATAGAGAGAGTGGGGAAGGAAAGAAGAGGGGGAGAGGAGAAGGAGTATAGAGACAGAGGGAAAAGAGAGGAGAGCGGGAGAGGAGAAGAAGTAAAGAGAGAGGAAAAGAGAGGAGAGCGGGAGAGGAGACGGAGTAAAGAGAGAATAGAAGGGACAAATGGAATGAGTAAAGAGAGAGGGAGAAGAAAGGAGAGTGGAAGGAGTGAAGAGAGAGAGGGAAAAGAGAGGAGAGGAGAGAGAAGGGAAAAAGTAAAGAGTGGGGAGACAAGGGAGAAAGGGAAATAGTTAAAAGATGAGAGGGAAGAAGGGAGAAAAAAATACAGTAAAGAGAGAAAGGGGGAAGAGTAAAGAGAGAGAGAGAAGAGAAGAGAAGAGAAGAGAGGGGGAAAAGAAAAAAAAATGAAAGAGGAGCGTAAGAGAAACACAGAAACATATTTTGATGTCAGATCAGCCATCCAATCTGACTAATGTTACATCTAGTTACAATGCTGTGAGGCTGTTCCATGATCTATCACCATTACCTTACAGTAGTATCATGCACATTACTTCTGAGTAATGACCTAATGTTACATCATTCTCTCTTGTTTTAGTATCTCTCATTTCTTAAAAATGAATTCCCTCTCAAATGGAGATGTAATCTCCTGGACTGTGTTCGAAACACTGGGGGGATGGTGGGGGTGGGAGGACCTTTTACATGTTTTTTACTGTCCTATCCATGGACCTGAAGGAAAAGGAATAGACAATGTAAGAAGTATTCTGTTGATGTGTATCATTATTTTATAGGACTGTTGAAGGCTTCAGTGGTTTTATGTGCTCTTAACCCCTTAAGGACGGCCGTTACTTAAGGACCATAGACCGTTTTTTTCCCCCACATCTGGTTCAGGGCTCCCCGAACCGCATGCAGCTGCACGGGGAGCCCTGAATTTCATGACGGTCCTGGCACATCATGGGTCCTTAATGCAAATCTACCCATGACGTTCCAGGACCATCAAGGGTTGTTAAGGAGTTAAGAAACACATGTTTATGTTTTTGGTGTATGCCTCTAGGTGGGCTGCGTCAATCATTTAAGGCCCAGAGGGAGTGCAACATATAGCTTCACAATGTATGTGTATCCTTCTAGTTATTAAAGGGTTAACCAAATGAGTTGTTATTTAGAGAAAAAGACGTCAACACCCCAACCCAAGGATGAACTCTGGGAAATGTCAAGAAGGAGAATATGAAGAATATCTCTATAAATTACACCAGTATTATGTTTGTGTTTTATTATTAAAGTGGATCTATCGCCTCTACAAAAGTTATGCTTATTATGAGGAGAATATATTCATAAGGGTGAAAACGTTATTGCTTTAAAAAAAAATAAATAAAAAAAAAAAAAAGGCTAATTGTGTTAAAATGCTAGTCTTTCTGTAAGCTGGAGCAATCTCATTGGCTAGATATCGATCTCTGCCAATGAGATCACTCCAGTTTACAGACAGAAGCCTCCTTCATCGGAGGAGGCTGGGTAATGGGAAGGGAGAACGGGCAGTGCGGCAATCTGCGGCAACGGAAGTTTATGAGGAAGTAGGGTGCAGGGCACTCTATAAACTAGCGTTTTAACACAATTAGCATTTGTTTGTTTTTTAACCCCTTAAGGACCTGCCACGCATGCACGTGGCAGTCACTTAAGGACCACGGAGCATTTTTTTTTTTTTTTTTAAAAATCCACTGTAATTATTAAACCCAATTACATAAAACCACATTGTACAAAATCCCTGCATGTTTAAAGGAAAATCAAACTTTTTCATGGAAAGATATTTAGGAATTCTATTTTTTGAGAATAACAAGGGTATTCCCACAGCGGGTTGATTTTTCATTCAAAGGTAATTAGAACTGAAGTTTTCTATTGTGTATGGTCTATGACTCAAGAGTTCCCATAGAGTGCAATATACAAATACATTATCTTTTGGGCACTAGTTGACATTGTTAATAAAAGTTTAATTAAAATGAAAGTTTGAGCTTTAATCACTTTTGAATGAAAAAGTTCCCAGCAGTGTGAGTACCTATATTTTGCTCAACAGAAAACATTTTATTTCCTTTATAAGTTTGATGCTCCTTTAAGGCAAGGTAATCAACATCCATGTGTGGGAGGGATACTAATGTTTCATAATAAAAGCAGCTCTAATTAATCATCATAGTATTTGGACCCTGGAGAGTGTTATTTCAATTCTGTCAGAGTTGTAGTTCAAGAGTAATTCAAAGACAAAGTATCCCCCTCCCGCCCCTTTTACTGATGTAGCACTGCTCAGCCAGATCAGAAGGGAGGTGCCCAGGTAGACTGCAAAGAGGGACAATCTTCAATTAAGATAAGGGAAAAACCTGAAAAGCTTGTCAAGGGGGGCAGGGCTTTCATTGTTCTCATAGGAAGAAGATTGTCCCCTTCTGTTATCTGTCTGGTCTATGGACTGGATTCCACATCTGAGAAGAGATGGCTTACACTAGGTAAAAGGGGCGGGAGGGGAAACTTTGCTTGTGAATATCTCTCAAACCATAAAGGTTTGAGAGATAAGACATATCATTCTTCATGATTTTTTAATGCCTACAAAATAAAATAAAGATTACCTTATATCTCCATGAATGTGCAGCCAGAAATGCTCTTATGGAGATAACCATGTTGGGTAAACCCATACTTAATCCAGAACCTGATTAACCACAAGGTAACCTACGCTACTGCCTAGGGCTCATGGCCTTGAGACATGTTTTGCTGGGTTGCAGGCACAGAAGCTGTAACAAGGCCTGATGTCTCAGTGGAGCTCACCACCTAGCTGCTTTCTTGTTGTGACCTCAAAATGAATTGGGCTGGCACTGTCAGAACAACCACTTAGCTTTATTCAAATAGAGCGCATGCATCAAGTCATGCGTAGAGAATACAAGAATTTAAGGACATGATAGAGAGCTGTTTGGGGTGTTTACTTATTTACATAAGTAATTTCATGTGTCCTTATAGTTTAGTTGGTTTGCCCCAGAATTGCTCATATTTAACTATCTTCATACACCCCATAAGCTTTCCAGTCTCACAGGGATCGTCTTCCTGAAGATAGTTTATTAAGTTTGTGTACGTTTGTTAAATACAACCATATGTTGGCCAATAAAAGGTGTCATATTAGGTTATACTACCTATTCCATCTCTTTACCGTCACATTATCAGATAGTATGAGAAAATCAAGTTCATTTTCATTGCACTCTAATTACATCCATTTCTAGCTTATTTAGTTTTTACTATTCACTGCATTTCTTTCTCATTTATATTACATATTTCTTTTTATCCTTTGAGTGTCAGAGGGATTTGTACCACATTGACTGGCAAAGTGTGACAGGAGGGAGAGCAGTGTGGAATGTTAGTATCTGGCTAGCAATTTGGAATGAGAGCATTGTGGATTGTTAGTATCTATCTAGCTAAAGAATAGCAGGTAGGAAAGACAGCAGTACGGAATGTTATTATCTGGCTAGCAATTTGGAATGAAAGCAGTATGGAATGTTAGTATATATCTAGCAAAGAATAGCAGGTGGGAAGGAGAGCATCTCAATAGCATGTTGGAAGAAGAGCAGTGAGGAATGTATATATCTAGCAAAGAATAGCAGGAGGGAAGGACAGCAGAATGGAATGTTAGTATCTACCTAGCAAAGAATAGCAGGTTGGAAGGAGAGCAGTACGGAATGTTAGCATATATCTAGCAAAGAATAGCAAGTGGTAAGGAGAGCAGTGAGGAATGCTAGTATCTGATTAGCAGGTTGGAAGGAGAGCAGTATGGAATGTATATATCTAGCAAAGAATAGCAGGAGGGAAGGGAGCAGTGTGGAATGTTAGTATATATCTAGCAAAGAATAGCAGGTAGGAAGGAGAGCACTGTGGAAGTATCTGATTAGCAGGTTGGAAACAGAGCAGTGTACAATGTATATATCTATCAAAGAATAGCAGGAGGGAAGGAGACCAGTATGGAATGTTAGTATCTATCTAACAGACAATAGCAGGAGGGAAGGAGACCAGTATGGAATGTTAGTATCTATCTAGCAGACAATAGCAGGAGGGAAGGAGACCAGTATGGAATGTTAGTATCTATCTAGCAGACAATAGCAGGAGGGAAGGAGACCAGTATGGAATGTTAGTATGTATCTAGCAAAGAATAGCAGGAGGGAAGGAGAGCAGTTTGGAATGTTAGTATGTATCTAGCAAAGAATAGCAGGAGGGAAGGAGAGCAGTTTGGAATGTTAGTATGTATCTAGCAAAGAATAGCAGGTTGGAAGGAGAGCAGTGTGGAATGTTAGTATCTGAGTGACGGGGAGAGCAGTGTAGAATGTCTGTATCTGGTTGTTAGCATGAAAGCTTTTACTGATAATTTGCATAAACTAGCAAATAAATAACTATTGTTTTAACCCTTTCAGTAGCAGTGAGGTATCCAGCGCATTGCAACCTCTCTGGCACTCAAAGGGTTACATTAAAATGGCTACAATAATAAACTGTATAAGTGATTTGGAAAGCTCTTTTAAAATCATCTCAGTCATTATTAGGTGTTACCTCCAGATTAGTAAGGACACTGCACTCTTTATAATCATGGTTTGATACATGTGCTTTGCCTTGGAACACTGCCTTATTGTATCTCCTACAGGATTCTAATTCATAAATGGTGATGTACTGAATTGCCTGTTATATAAATGCAACTATGACAAACTCATCCCTGATGTGCAGATATGTTTTTAACACAAGTTTTACAACATAATGAAAATCATACATTTACACCTAACATGGACATTACATTTTCTGATTTACATTTAGACATGGGGATAAAAGTTCATTATTCAGATGTCTGTGTATTAATGACTTTCCTGCTCATGACTAATTTGTAACACATTTCACTGTTCCAACGTGTTAATTACATCCTAGCAACACAATACGTTCTTTTTCGGAAGAAGAGGAATATGATAAAAAGAAATTTGTTTTTCATTGTCTCCTTATAATCGAAAATCTCACATGATAACTATTTTATTAATGTAAGCTGTGAATGCACAATTTGTAGAAACGATAGTCATAATTCATAGTAGAAAGTCTAATAAATTCCATTCAGTGCAATCAAAACCCATCAAGAAATAATAAAAAAAGGAAATGTAATAATCATCACTAAAGAATTATAATGGAATCTTACAACATATAGATGACAAAAAGCAAATAAATATGAAAGCTAAAATATAAAAGATGATACAAAGTAAACAATAAGGATTTAATGTGTTACAATGTCCAAATATTCTAACAATTAAAGTAGAACTAACAACTCTTAATATTAAACCACTGTTAGCTTACTATGACCAGAGATCCTAATGTCTTGTGCTTTTGTCCAAGAGATTACCACATCAATCAGTACTGGATGTCAAGTCCATGGAGGCAGACATGACAGTTGGTGGCTGTATTCATGGAGGCAGATATGACATTTGAAAGCTGCCTTCATGGTAGCAGACGAGAAGTTTTTGGCTTCCTTCACGGAGGCAGACATGGCATTTGGTGGCTTCCTCCATGGAGGCAGACATGACAGTTGATGGCTTCCTCCATGGAGGCAGACATGACTGTTGATGGCTTCCTCCATGGAGGCAGACATGACTGTTGATGGCTCCCTCCATGGGGGAAGACATGACAGTTAGTGGCTTTCTCCATGGATGCAGACATGACAGTTGGTGGCATCCTTCATGGAGGCAGACATGGCAGTTGATGACTTCCTTCATAGAGGCAGACATGAGAGTTGATGACTTCCTTCACAGAGGCAGACATGACAGTTGATGGCTTCCTCCACGGAGGCAGACATGACAGTTGATGGCTGTTCTTCAAACTGAACAATTTAGAGTGCATGAGCCTACTTAACCCTTTAAAGATCAATGTATTGCACACACCCCTGGTGCTTAAATGGTAAACATTACTATGCTCAGTGCCCTGAGGTCCTGCTTGTAAGGGCCATGTTCGCCTCCATGGACTGGATTTCCATGATTGATTGAATTCATAGGATTTTCTGACCATAGTAAGGTAAGTGGGGGCATCATTAGGAGGTCTAAAATCACCCTTAATGTACATTGCATTCATATTTTAAAGAGAAAATATCAGATAGATCCCCTTTGCCTAGATCCACTTTAAATGTACACCCCCAGAGCTTGTCTATTACATTGGCGCCTAGGCAGTTTATGGCCACGCCCACCAATTGTGACCACTCCCACTGCACTGATGTGACGAGTACAGCTAACTTTCCATGCCATACTGTTCAGATTCTGCTACTTCTCTTCTGTGTTTAATCACACGAAACAGGTAGAAACCACTAACGATAATCACAGCCTGCCTTCCTGCAGAACTGTCAGGGCTGGCACCACCTATAGGCGAGGTAGGCACCGGCCTAGGGCGCACATGTACTGGGGGCGCGGGCATGCAGCGGAGAAGAGCTGCACCCGCTGCCCGCACGCACCACACCGGGAACGCAACACAGTCAGATCTGTGTCGCTACTGCACTCCCTCATCGCTGTCAACTCTTTAGTAATGCAGAGCGTGCTGGGAGTCACGATCTCCCGGCTCGCTCTGCATTACTTAAGAGAAGACTGCGCGGGAGCTCCAGGTATGTGATGGGGGGCAATTTGGAGCTGATGGGTGGCAAAGTGGAGCTGGTGGGGCAAAGTGGAGCTGATAGGGGCAAGTTGGAGCTGATAGGGGCAAAGTGGAGCTGAAGGAGGCAAGTTGGAGCTGGTGGGGGCAAGTTGGAGCTGATGGGGGCAAATTGGAGCTGATGGGGCAAAGTGGAGCCGGTGGGGCAAAGTGGAGCTGATAGGGGGTAAGTTGGAGCTGATAGGGGCAAAGTGGAGCTGGTGAAGCAAAGTGGAGCTGATAGGGGGCAAGTTGGAGCTGATAGGGGCAAAGTGGAGCTGGTGGGCCAAAGTGGAGCTGATGGAGGCAAGTTAGAGCTGATGGGGGCAAGTTGGAGCTGATGGGGGGCAAAGTGGAGCTGGTGGGGGCAAGTTGGAGCTGATGGGGACAAAGTGGAGCTGATAGGGGGCAAGTTGGAGCTGGTGGGGGAAAGGTAGAGCTGATAGGGGGCAAAGTGGAGCTAGTGGGGGCAAGTTAGATCTGGTGGGGACAAGTTGGAGCTGGTGGGGGACATCTCTTACAGGCATCTCCAGACCAGGGGCAGACTGGCCCAGGAGGCAGAGAGAGGACAATCATGAAAAGAGGTGGGTATAAGTAGGCGGGGCATAAAGGGGGTGGACACAAGGGGCGGAGCCAAATGGGCAGCAAAATTAGGTTTTGCCTAGGGTGGCAAAAATCCTTGCACCAGCCCTGAGAACTGTCACTTTGTAACAAATTGATGATTTTGAAAAAAGCTTTCAAAATCACCTATAATTAAGTCGGATGTTCTAGGTTATGAAATATTTAGCAGTATTTATTTGTCAGTTTATACAATTGAGCTAGTACTTCCTGGTAGGAATTGATAGTTGGTAATGTAATGTAATGTAGAGCAGGGCAGCTCAAGCCTTTCCTGAAGCCCTCAACAGTGCATGTTTTCAGGATATCTTCAATTAAACACAAGTGTGTGTCTTTAACTCTGGCGGATCCTTCAGAATGAGTAAATCACTGATTGATTCAACTGTGTTCAAGTGAGGGAATACTGAAAATCTGCATCATGGGGGGTCAAAGGACAGATTTGAGCAATGTGGAATGTTAATATTTGCATTAGCTGACAAATAAACAAATCTAAATATCTTATAACATGTTGTTTCATATAAAACTGTCAACAAATATAGTTGCTTCTGATATGTCTTTCAAAATCACCTGTTTGTTACAAAATGACAGTTCCACTTTAAATATCCATTGCTGAGGTGTGAGTGGTTTGCTGAAACAATGATCTGGTAAAATACAGGTATTTTCCTTGAGACTAATAATAATTTCTGTGAGTTTCAGTGCCCATTAACAATTTGAGTGCCAGAAAGGTATCCAATGCATTAAAGGGGAACTTTCACCTGTATATGATTGTGCCCTCTTCCCTTCCATTGTGTCCCATGTTTGTAGTGATGTGTCTTTTGTCGTGTAAAAATTGGTCAAAGTTGAGCAATACAAATATGAAAATAGTACCTGATGACGCAATGTTAGCTTAGAGCTCTCCCACTTAGGGTTGCCACCTTTTCTGGAAAAAAATACCGGTCATAGCTGTGGGTGGGCGGAGCCACAAAGGGGAGGAGCCACAACGGGGCAGAACCACTCAATTTTGCACGACCCTACAAAACTGAGTATCACGCTCCTCGTTACAGGTACCAGTGCAGGGGATTTAATATATATGTTACTTTGCTGTAGACCCAGGGTGGTTTTTACCCTCTAGGTAGTTTATTTTATTAAAGTAGTTGGCAAGAAGAGATTGTGTGCCCAAATTCAATAAGTTCTGCAATATAATGATTGTGGGAAAATGTTTGATTAAGGCAACAGTAAAATGTTTTATGAAAAAATGTCAGTGTTAGCAAGAACACTAATTTTTCTATTTTTAAATAAATAATGAACTCTATGGTAAAAGTTTGAACCAAACTTCATCTCTTCATAGTTAACATCATGGCTACAGTAGAGGATTAGGGAGGAAAATATATGCAAATATTTTCAGACCTCTCCCAGCAGTGTATTTTGTTGCTACAACCAATTGTTATTTTAAACAATGATCAGAGGTGCCTCTAAACCTAAGAAACACAAATTGTAGGGTTTATTCTGCCAGTAAGATTGAGGGTACTCCCACTACTGGGGAAATGCATTTTTCCAGAGTATCACCTCATCAATTCCCTCTAGTCATCAGATGTCAAATATTTCTATTGCATAGTATTGGAAAGCCAAATCTCTGACTAGTAGTTTTTCATAGAATGTGATAGCTTATCACTTTGTGTCAGACATTTCAGAAGTAATGCCATTTACTCACTTCCTAACAAGTTGGACTGTTAAAACTTAACTGAATAAGACTGACAGCAGTAGATATGTCCTTGTTTTACTCATCTGGATTTTCATTATACAAAAGAGGTTTATTGCTCCTTTATAAACTCACTGTGACTGGAGGCACTCACTCGTGTCACCCACACCACGCGCAGGCACAGCGGGACTGCTCGCATGACTGGCTGGACAGAAGGCAGCAGACAGCAGTAGGAGGAGGTACACATGCGTGCGCATATAAAGTGTGCGTGAATCCGCGACGCGCATTACTAGTGCATGATGATGTGATGGGCATGAGGACATCTCGCCGCCACTCAAGACGCGGCTGAGTGAGTGAGGAAGGGCTTAGTGACATCATCATTAAAGGCTGCAGTTCTGCCGAAGTGGCCTGGGCACAGTCAGAAGCTGCTCAAGCGGGGCAAAGAAGTTCATGCACAGACTATACCGGCTTTTCTATTGCCGGTATAGAGGTTATACCGGCACCGGCTCGGCAGTGCTAATTACCGGCTGTGCCGGTAAAATACCGGCCGGGTGGCAACCCTACTCCCACTGTGTACCGTATGGTGCAGAAGACACTCCCACAGGGCTTCTCACTGAATCCTCAGTCCAGCCCCTGAATCCTACATCAAGCCCTTGTACACCACGTGACCTGGCGCGCTCCTTGAATCCTGCGCGTCCAGGTCATGTCTGTCAGATGCCAGCTCGATTATGTACAGCACTCACGAAGCGCAGGGAAGTGGATGGCTGTGCACGCAGGAGTCTACGATACTGTGAGATCGCGAAGTACAGGACCTAGTGCGCATACACAGAATTTGCATGCGCACTGTGCACGAGCTCGCGTCACATACAACTGACAAGACAGAGGGAGAACCATGCGCTCTGTAACATTTTTGGCAAGATGGCGCCGCTCTCCCTGGTCTTGCAACGAACTTACAAGGTACAATTGCTTAACTTAGGGGGACAGCACAGGAGTTATATATAAACAAAGAGGATCATGTTGGGCACATCTTCCACAATAGGTGTTGTTATATGAAGGTGAAAGTTCCGCTTTAAGTTGCAATGCACTGGATACCTCTCGGGCATTCAGAGAGTTAAGTATGCTTTTCTATTCCTGCACAGGAGACACTGAAACCTGTCTCAGCAGAAACAGGAAGTCAGCTTTCCTACAGGTGCAGTGAAGTGAGTAAGGAGCGTACAGAGCCTTGTTATTCCCATCACCATTAATTTCTATCATGCTCCTTCTGTTAAAGGGTACAATACACTTACACTTACAATAAGTGGTTCTTATTTTTTTTATTAGAATGACTTACCTAGATAGATGGTATAGCAAACTTGTCAGACGGCACTACTCACAGTGAAACACTGTAACATAATGAACAAATCACCAGATCCATGCCTTGATTCCGGAAAGGTGCCGACTAGCATTGAATCCAAACCAATCTCCAAGGATACAAAATAAGAGATGAATCGCACACTTGGACTTCCAGAAAATTGTGATGTAAAAACATTTCTTTATTGAACAGAGAGTTGCAAAGACACACCAAGCACTTTCATCTTACGCATTTCGCTCTCAAAGATTCATCTTTTATTTTGTTACCTAGATAGATGTCCTACACACAGCATTCAGGTATATTTATTTACTGTTTTCATTAGCATTGATCTCTGTTTTAACCCCTTAAGGATCGGTGATGTGTCAGAACTGTCACCAGTGTCCTTGCTTAAAGGACCGGCGATGGTCCTGGCATGTCACATATTTTGTGCTCACTGCACTCCTGCAGGAGTATTGAGCACTAGAGGGTCTGAAATTGACCGCTCCAAGACCAGAGCGGTCACTAACAGAACCCTGTTCAGCACGTCAGGAAATATGATCAGTCACATGTGCCGACATGCCAAAAGTGGCCTATGTGGTCTATAAGGGGTATCCAACCCCAGGATCACTGGTCCTTAAGGGGTTAATCTACTGCTAGTTTCAGTTGTAATCTGATAACAGTTAGGGGCCCTTATGAGTACCGCTCGTTTACTGAAGCACAGCCTATTCCATGGACATATTTCTCATCTAATTTCTACCCTACCAGCAATGCCTGACCATCTACCCAGATATCGCTATAACTGCTTCCAGTCAAACAAGATCTACAGCTACATAGAAATTGCTGGGAACTGTACTGTATATGGGGCAGTATACTATGGGTAGGAGGACTGTAATATGTATAGGACAAGATACTGTGAATGGCAATTTTCTGAATGGGGGACTATATTGGAAGGGGGGATATGTTGTGAATAATGGAGGCAAGCGATACTGTGGATGAAAAGGACTGTCCTGTGATGTGAGGACAGGCAGAGTCAGAGTGGATGAAGCCATTGGCATATCCGCCATTACTTTAGACACAGCCAGGCCCACACAAGGCCCTCAGGGATAACAAACAGGGAATCAGATTTCTGGAAAGGCTCTGTGCGATGAGCATAGTGCTTCAAGCCCCTAACATCATTCAAGAGATGAAGCTCCTGCTCATGTCTTTTAGATGTAGACAGACAGAGAGAAGGAAGAAAAATTTCTTGGATGATGTAAAACTCAGAAACAACATTAGACAGAAACCCTATAGGAGTCCTCAGAACCACCCTATATAGCAGAATCACCTGAACTTCCAGAACACTGGAACAGCACACTTACCACATTGGTCCAAAGACCCTGAGCCATCAGGTGACCCAGAAACACACTCCTGCCTAACAGACTGGCATCTGTCATAACTATGACTCAAGAAGGGATAACCAGGGGCCGCCCTAAGGTCAGACGATGGAGTTGAAGCCTTCAACAAAGGTCTGCTTTTGTGGTGTTGGACATGACATGGGAAAGGTAACAGCTGTTTGGACTAATTTCTGAGAATTTTCAGCTACAGCTCCTGTGTGGAAATTAGCAAATGGGACTACCTCCAGGACAGAAACTAGGTACCCAGTGCCTTTATGTACTCCCACACCATTGCAGTCCTACCAGAAACTGCCTTATGACACCTGGAGGGATAATGAACACATCTTGTCATCCAGCAGAACGACATTCCCCCTGAAGGGTGTCGAATCTCATACCAGATACAATCTATTGTGATTGAGAGCACACAGGACTAAATTTGAGTTTGCAAGAAAATAAAATTGAAAAGTAATGAAAACCAGTTGAAAAGCATTAAAAAAATTTAAACTGATCACCGCCATAAAGCAGTGCAAGGATTAACAAATCTACCACTGGCAGAAGGAACATAGAAGTTTACAGAAGCAATAAAGAGATTGCCGCTTGTAACCAAGTCAACCCTGTAGTATACTGTATGCAATGAAGTCCACATGGAAGGTGGCATGCTCACAGGACCAGTGTACTCCTTAAAATCCTCTCTTCAGTCTCCTATTTAGAGATAGATAAGCTTCACAGATGCTAAGAGGGAATCTGACTATGAACATACACCACCCACCACAGAATCAGGGCTGAAAGTTCTGTGCACTGTTTAATCCTTCAAAAGGATGTAAGGAACAGGAGTCTGCCTAATGGAGGATTATACAATCCCATATCCTGCAACAGGTAGATAAAAAAAGCAGGTATAACTAAGAGCGCTTTGCCCTTCTTCATCTCCTTGGAGAGCACTTTTCAAACTGGGCTGGGTGAATTGATGAAGGATGGGCACTTCACCCCATGGTTCCTGTGTTCCACACAGGACTGAAGGTGGAGTAAAATGGCATTTATTTTCTCCATATTTAGCCCTAACAGACTTTGATTAATCTACAATCTAGATTCTTTATGCATTGATTATGTTGGTACATAAAAAAGGGCACAATCGCAAAAAATCCTTTAACTTTGCTGATAATTAAAGGGATAGTAATGTTTCAAAATAAAAGCATCTCCAATTAATCGTCATAATATTTGGGCCATGGAGAGTGTTATTTCAATACTGTCAGAGTTGTGGTTCAAAAGTAATTGAATGATAAAGTATCTCCCTCCCACCCCTTTTACTGATGTAACACTGCTCACTTCAGAGCAGCAAGACTGTCTGGATGGATCGCAAAGAGGGACAATCTTCAGTCAGTATAAGGAAAAACCTGAAAAACCTGTCAAGAGGGCAGGATTTTCCTTATGATCACTGTAAGAAGACTGTTCCTTGCTGTGACCTGTCTGGTCTCATGACCGGATTCCACATCTGAGGGGAGGTGGCTTACACTAAGTAAAATGGGCGGGAGACGGGAAACTTTTTCATTCAGTTACTCTTGAACTACAACTCTGACAGTATTGAAATAACACTCTCCGTGGGCCAAATACTATGAAGATTAATTGGAGCTGCTTTTATTTTGAAACATTAGCATTCCTTTAGGATAGCATTTACATCATTTTGTGCATGCTGACATAATGTACTTCTTAGAAAAAGCAGATTTTTTTTTTCGTAAACATACAGATGAAGTGCAGATTACTCTATAACTTAGCATTGGGATAAATGAAACCAAAGCAAGAGTTCGAGCAAAACAACTCTTTAAAGTACTCCTAAAAAGAAATATAATAAAATGTATCTTGAAATCTTGTTCTGATGGACGATTAGACAGTCACTCTCTTTACAAAGTGCCTGTCAAAAGCCAAATCATTTCTATTTGTCACATCAGTTTGAGTCTTGATGACCTACAATTTTAATGCTACTTTCTGAGCCATGCCAGCAAAGTAATTGGCCATTGATCAGATACCATTAACCCAAGTATTCTTGCAGAATATGAGTGTAATCAATCCATTCAAGTACTGTCTGTCTGGAGTAATGATTCACTGCATTTGATCCTAAACTGAGATGAACTTAAGTGACAGCACTAATGCTGTAATTGAGCACTTTCATAGTTATATCCCAATTCCTGCTATATTTCACTCTGTCTGTGATCATTTCCAAACTTGTAACGATAATCATAGATAAGGGAAAAGATACAAAATATGGTATGAATCACTCAGATCTTACTACATATCAATAGACTAGGGTTGCCCAATTATTTTACTCAATGGTTCCAATCAGTGTTGGATTTAAAGGGGAACATTCACATAAGAAAAACTTTTGTGTACTGGACTCAGTCACTACAAGAGTAGTGTTGTTTTTTTTTAATTTTATTTTACTTACCTACTATGGAAGATCTGAAGATTTAAAGTCGGGCACTTCTGTCTTCTGTGGCACCCTGTATGTGCGGCACAACACCGCAGGACTTCCCACCCCCCTCCCAGCTGCCCCAGGGAGCGTGTTCACGTTTCCCTTCAAGGTGGCATTTATGTGGGCAACCTCAGTAGCATGGCAAACGGAGCTTGCTGTAACGATAGCCCACATAAATGCCACCTCGACAAGAAGCGTGAACGCGCTCCCTGGGGCAGCTGAGAGGGAGGTTGGAAGTCTTGCGGCATTGTGCCGCACATACAGGGTGCCGCAGAAGGTGGAAGTGCCCAGCTTTAAATCTTCAGATCTTCCATTGTAGAATGATAAGTAGAATTAAAAAAAAAAACAACAACGCTAATCTTGTTGTAGTGAATGAAGCCAGTACACGAGACTTTTTCTTATGTGAATGTTCCCCTTTAAGGAAAACTCTGTACACAAATAGGCAGTCCAAATTCCACACTTGCCTTTGCTTAAAGGAGCAGTAAACTTTTTTTTATGAAAACACATATTTTATAGAGCATTTCCTGCTGCATAAAACAAGGTCACTCCCATCGCTGTCAGATGGTTTATTCTAAATTTATAGCAGTTTAAATAACCAGGAAGTGAATTTACTGTGTTTACTTCCTGATAGTTCTAACTGACAGGAAGTGACAGGCAGTTTCTATCACATACTATGGAGAACTGTATGTCTAATCTAATTAGAATTTGACCACTAGAGGGCACTGCTAATGTAAAAAAACATGGGTTTAAACTGTAATAACTCTGGAAATATAAATCTCTCGGCAGTGGGAGTACCCTTATTTTACGCAATAGGAAAATCCCTACAATATATATATATTTTTTCATGAAAAAAATGTACTGCTCCTTTAATACCTTGGATGCTAAAGACTCCTTTAACTCTTTGAGTGCCAGAGGGGTACGCAACGCATTACAAAGCAATGTGCCCTCTGGCACTCAAAGGGTTGAATGCATCCAAAGGGTTCAACTGAAAATAATTTACTTACTGCAATTCAAACAACAATCATTTTTCTAATTTTTTTTTCATCTTAACCTTCCCCTCCACTCACTTTTATGTCCCTGACGCTGTATCTTTCCTTGCAGCTCACTGTCAAGGACAGGGAAAGCAGGTAATACTGGTGCAATCTAACACTATCCCTACAGCAGAAGGCAGAGGGCTATGGGTCTCTCTCTCACTCCAGTCTATTATATATAACATGCAGATCACTCAGCGCTCTGTATCCGCCATAGCTTTTATCATCAGTGGTTCTTTCCTGAAGTTTGAGAACTCCAGGAATGACTGTGGATGACTTCCATTGAGCAAAGCCACGTTTGTATCTTTCTGTATGGATCCAGGGAACTCAGTGGAGCTCTGCTCTGATTACTGGTCAGAGTCATTCATACATGTGGTTGGTCTCTCTTTGGGACTAGCAATATATGTGCATTTATATCAGTGAAGCTGGGGAACCAGACTCCAATCATAAAGACAAATACAAGCCTAGCCATGTCTATATATTCTTATGAATAGAGAATCTCCATCCAAGCACCAAGGGGGTTAAGAAAATAAATGACAAAAATATCAGAATAATGCCAACCAACACTGGAATCAGTTACTTTACCTTGTTACACTAAAAAAAAGAATCATGAATTTCTAACTTCAGTACAAAAGAACACAGATGAGTGCGTGGGTGGGTGAACAATGCTCGTTCTATAAAATCATATCTACAGAAAGACAATTTATTTTATTATTCGGCCATCTTGTTCGTTTTTGGGCAGGAAACAGTGTGCTGTTTAAAGCTTATTTGTCATTGGCTGTTTTGTGAACATTAATGATCCAATCAGGGAAAACATTCAGGTTCTATAAATCAGTCCTCTCCTGCCAAGCAGAATATTACACTCTGTTTCCAGATGTGACTGATTGCCTGGGGCTTTCAACACCGCAGTTTGCTTTCATTGCTGCAGGAAATTACCTAATCATTCACTAACCTTCTATCGCCTCCCTTTTTTTGTTTTGTTTTTGAGCAGTTGATTCTGTGCAACTGTTAGTGATGCTGCTGACATGCTTTTCTAATTGGAAACATCTGTAGTTCAGTACTGTAAAACTAAAGTACCAGCACAAATGTTATCTGTGAAATATTAAGGGGATGGCTCATATCGCCGGTGCAGCCATGAACACCTAAATGTGATGTTACATTCCTGATGCTCATCTTCAAAAGTAACTATAAAACAGTACAAAAAAAGATAAAAATGAATGCAGAGGGAGTTTTAACCATTTGAGTGCCAGAGGCGTTCACAGTTGCGCTTCCCTCTGGCATTCATAGGGTTAATCTCTTTCATGCTGCTGGGGTTATAAATTGAGAAGGCTTATCAGGGCCTGGTTTTCCATTACACAGAGGAGGGAGATGTCTAGAGTTCATTGGTAGCCGGACAATGGCCATCTGAGCTTGATGTAGTTGCAGTCCAATAACAACAGGTTGACCATACCTTGATTAACCCTTTGAGCGCCAGAGGGGTGCGGAACGCATTGCAAAGCAATGCGTTCCGTACCCCTCTGGCACTCAAAGGGGTAATCCTTTGAGTGCAGAGAAGTATCCAGTGCATTGTGTGCAATGCGTTTGTTACCTCTGTGGCAGTTAAAGGAGCAGTAAACCTTTTTTTTTATGAAAACACATATTTTATACAGCATTTCCTGCTGAATAAAACAAGGTCACTCCCACTGCTGTCAGATGTTTTATTAAACAATTGTAGCAGTTTAAATAATCAGGAAGTGAATTTACTGTGTTTACTTCCTGATGGTTCTAACTGACAGGAAGTGACAGGCAGTTTCTATCACATTCTATGGAGAACTGTATGTCTCTGACTTTTCTGACTTTCCTTTCCATTAGAATCTACCAGGAAATCTAATTAGAATTTGACCACTAGAGGGCACTGCTAATGTAAAAAAACATGGGTTTAAACTGTAATAACTCTGGAAATATAAATCTCTTGGCAGTGGGAGTACCATTATTTTATTCAATAGGAAAATCCCTACAATATATATTTTTTCATTAAAAAAGTTTACTGCTCCTTTAAGATAACTTTGATGGGAACAACGCCAGATTTCCCATTAGACAGAATAGATGGCTGTCTATGAAGGGCAAATCAGCTGTGTTCGCCACAGCCACATTTATTTTAGTGGGTGTGGCCAATGGAATCTCAGAGTCCTTGCACCATTTTAAAAACCCCTTTAATAGATATGATTTAACCATTTAGATGCTAGAGAGGTCTCGTGTTAGAGATTCCGCTTACAACCAAGGGCTTAAAAGCATTTCTTTGTGTAGTTTTTATTTTTATAGGTCAAGGGCAATATCTGCGTCAGGGAACAGTGGTTGGTACTGGAGGTGGGGTTATGTGAGGTGTGAGGGTGCAGCCATGGGAGGAGCTAATAGGGTTGCCATCCAGCCGGTATTTTACCGGCAGGCTGGTAAAAAATTGCCTTCTTTCCAATGTTAAGTGTATAGAGGGAATGCTTTGGCCGGTGTTGTTTTGAAGAAAAGGTGGCAACCCTAGTAGCTAAGGGTGCCTAGGGTCCTTGCCTGAGCCTGAGATGTAAATCCAGCCCTGAGGCTGATAAAGGGGCTTAGGAACAACCCACATGTCTATTTCACAGATAACTTCAGAGATACATATGTAATAAGCCTCATCCTTTGAGTGCCAGTGAGGTATCCAACGCATTGCATTGCAATAAATTGGATACTTCTCTGAAACTCATAGGGTTAACTTTCCTTTTTCTGAGTTGTCTTATTTTCACAATCAGAATCCATTGACGTGCACTGGAGTTTTTATGAATTTAAACAGAAGTGGTGCAGATAGTTTGGATAAATCACAGTTAAGTCTGGTTACATCTGTAACAGCGAATGAAAATAAGTGAATGAGTTGTGTATCATTAAGGCTGATGTATTATGAAAAGTGGAGCAATTCTGGAAAATAGAGCCCAAATAGGAATTCACCAATCTTTACTGATTTAAAGCAAAACTGTCACTTGGTAACAAATACATGATATTGAAAGAGCTTTCAAAATCACATATATGCTATGTTAAAGAGGAACTACCACCCTATATAAAGTCCCCCTCTTCCCCACCCTGGTGTCCATGTGTTTAGAGGATTAGGCTGTTTGGTGTATATATAAGTGTATTGCCCTGCTCCACAGCAATAAAACTCACATTAATGTTTGTTTAAACTTCACCATGAATCATTTATTCAGTTACACAAATTGGTGTCAATAGGTCATGAAATAACCAGCCTCACCCCCAGCAACACCCCCTAAAACAAATGTGTCCCTCTTTGGCCAGCTGAAAGGTTGGGAGGTTTGATCTAGTTCTCTATCTCACCAGTCACTCCTTAACAGCCAGATACTAACATTCCACACTGCTCTCCCTCTCTACTGCCACTAACTGCTGGCCCAATACTAACATCCCAAACTGCTGTCCCTCCCACCTGCCACTCCGTCAGCCAGATATTAACATTCCACACTACTCTCCCTCTTACCTGATACTCCCAGATGTCCAGATGAATTTTGCCTTTGTTCACCAGATAACACATTCAGTTAATTCTGTTGTCATGTTCATGGAGGCGGACACAATGACAGTTACTAGGAGGACCACAGAACACAACCTCCACCTACTGACCATCGTAATCTTAATCCTTTAAGTATCAGAGGGATGTATAACACATTGCTTCCTAAAAAGGGGTTAACTAGGTTTGTGCACTCAACCTGCTTCAGTTAATTAACAAATGGAAGCATCTAACCCCTTGATGCTAGAGTAATCTACAACATATTGCATCAAAATATACATTCAAATGGTTAAACGTGCAATATAAATGAACCCTTGAGTTCCAGAGCAATGCCTAATGCATTTGGCACTGCGAAATTTGAATATGTTTTGTCTCCCTTATATTGAAGTTCGTATGTTCCAGAATTACCAATATTTACTTTCTATATGTCCCAGCAAGACCCCTGTAATGACTATGGGAGTTAGGAGAGCAGCCTGAATTCTGAGACTATGAAGTCATGAAATTATTTATTCTGAGGCACCTGAAGGGACTGCCATGGGCATCAGTTTTTTTTCTGTACCGAGAATGCTGGTCAGCAGGGCTGCACAACAAATCCTCTCAACTCTGTCCCTATCCAACAGCAATTGTTTGTGTAAATATCTCAGATTAACTTAATAACCCATGTTTATCTATTTATGTGATGGTATATAACAATAATTTGATCTCCTGTTAACCCTCTCCTTTTCTGTATATCCTCAACAACTCTTTCCATGCTAGAGGGGTGGGCAACAAATTGCTTTGCAATCCCTTGAGTATCTCGTTGGCATTTGATGGTTAAATACCTTTACATATGTGCCTTTATAAATGTGTGTATGTGTATATGTGTTTAAATATTTACATTTTAAATAATAGTAGTGTTATTATTTCTAGTTTTTTCTATACAGATATATTACCCATTTTTACAGCAAATACACCCATAACTGATATAGTGCATAATGGCAACTTTCATTAGCAACCTTTATAGATTGTTGTCATAGGATACATGAGATCATCATTTCTTATACTGTTCTAATCGTCTAAAATAGAACAAATAGCCCTTAATCAGGCTTTTTTATGGGGACAGCCATTGCCTCACATGGATGCAGTGTGTCACAGCGTGTTACAACTTGCCTGATATTTCAGCAGTCATGATCTACATTGGAAATGTCATTTTGTAAAATAAATAGGTGAAGAGCTTTCAAAATCACCAATATTTATGTGAGTCATTTTTTATTCTGAACAATAGTTTATGAGAGATTTAGCTTTATTGATTTGTTATTTACTGCAAATCTGACAGGTATACCTGTCACATACTAACATTCCACACTACTCTAACTGACACTTTTTGCTAGTCAGTATTTGCTAATTTACATAAAACGACAAATAAATAAAGTTAAATAACATATAAACTATTTTTTATATAAATAGTGGCTATCATTAATATAGATGACTTTGAAAGCTCTTTCCAAACCAGCTATTTGATACAAAATGACAGTTCCACTTTAAGGGTTACAGACTGCCCAAATTAACAACATACAGATGCTCACTGCAATCTTCAATGGTTAATCTAATTGTGTGTAAGCCAATCATATATGGTTGGCTACAATGTGGACTTACCATCAGCCACATCCCTTTAGTGATGTGATTTCTGTGGTTGTCCCGGGCAGTGCAGGTGATTATATGGAAGGCTTGACTTAAAGTGATAGTAATTAGTGATGATCGAGCACCCCAATGCTCGGGTGTTCGGGTGCTCTGACCGAGCACCCCCAGAGGCTCGAGTGCTCGGCCGAGCACCCGAGCCCCATTGAAGTCAATGGGAGGACTCGAGCATTACACCAGGCACCCCCTGCTCTGATGAGGGGAGGGTGCCTGGTCCATAGGAAAAGGGCAGAAAATGATGGAAACACCACAGAAATGGTTGAGGGACAGCATAGGGAGGATGTCTGGATGCATCTTGGACTCCAACGTCGCTGCTGGGAACGATGTTTCGCCCGTAGTACGCCATTTTTACAGACTGACCGTAAAACACACAAAAAGGAAGATAAAAATGACTTTAGGCGAAAAATTGTTACCAAACAGTATTTGCTGTATATTTACTTGTATATCATCTGCAAATTCTGCAAAAAATTTCATCGATTTTTCGGAACTGGGGCCATGATTAAGAGGGAAACGTGCGCAGAGGCAAATTCTGCAAAAAATTTCCTCTATTTTTCTGAACTGGGGCCATGATTAAGAGGGAAACGTGCGCAGAGGCAAATTCTGCAAAAAATTTCCTCGATTTTTCTGAACTGGGGCCATGATTAAGAGGGAAACGTGCGCAGAGGCAAATTCTGCAAAAAATTTCCTCGATTTTTCTGAACTGGGGCCATGATTAAGAGGGAAACGTGCGCTGAGCCGACCATCTAAAACATTATGGGTGAGGGTTTGCTGCGGAGCTGACCATCATAAACATTATATGCGAAGGCCCGATAGTGAGCTGACGCTATAAAACATTATATGAGAGGGCCCGCTAGAGAGCTGACCCAATAAAACATTATATGAGAAGGCCCGCTGGTGAGCTGGCCCTATATAAAAATTATATCACAGGGCCCGCTGGTGAGCTGTCCCTATATAAAAATTATATCACAGGGCCCGCTGGTGAGCTGGCCCTATATAAAAATTATATCACAGGGTATATGGAAGAGAGTCAACCATATACCCGTTTTTTGGGTGGAAGGGGTGAATGGGAATACAGAGTATTCCCATCATTGTAAATAACATATATAAAGTGACTTTATGTTCCCCCGGGGCTTTCCTCCAGTGGAGTGGAGAAGTCAGGGGAAATCCAGGCCTTGTTCATTTTTATAAGTGTCAACCTATCAGCATTGTCGGTGGAAAGGCGGATACGCTTATCTGTTATGATGCCACCAGCAGCACTAAATACCCGCTCAGACAGAACGCTGGCGGCAGGGCAGGCCAGCACCTCCAAGGCGTAGAGTGCCAGTTCATACCACATGTCCAGCTTGGACACCCAGTAGTTGTAAGGCACAGAGGGATCATTGAGGACGCTGACACGGTCTGCTATGTACTCCTTCACCATCTTCCAAAACTTTTCCCTCCTTGTGACACTAGGCTGCGCATCAGGGTGAGGGTGCTGGCGGGGTGTCATGAAGGTGTCCCACGCCTTGGAGAGTGTTGCCCTGCCTTTGTCGGAACTGCTGTGTGCTCCCCTTTTCTCCCCTTCTCGGTTGGCCAAGGTAGCACGTACTCTGCCGCCAGCGTTGTCAGATGGAAAATTTTGGAGCAATTTTTCGACAAGAACCTTCTGGTATTGCACCATTTTGCTTGTCCTCTCCACCGGAGGAATGAGAGATGAGAAATTCTCTTTGTAGCGGGGGTCCAGAAGGGTGAACACCCAGTAATCCGTGTTGTCTAAAATGCGTATAACGCGTGGGTCACGGGAAAGGCAGCCTAACATAAATTCAGCCATGTGTGCCAGAGTACCAACAGTCAAGATTTCGCTGTCCTCACCAGGAGGATGACTCTCAATCTCCTCATCCTCTTCCTCCTCTTCTGCCCACCCACGCTGAAGAGATGGAACTAAAGTTCCATGGCTACCCTCTGTAGCGGAGGCAACCGTGTCTTCCTCCTCCTCCTCCTCCTCCAATTGTCGCTGAGAAGACGAAGTGAGGGTGCTCTGGCTATCACCTTGTGTAAGCTCTTCCTCCCCCATTTCCACCTCTTCCACATGCAAAGCGTCGGTTTTAATTGTGAGCAGCGAGCGTTTCAGTAGACACAGAAGTGGGATGGTTACACTGATAATAGCGTTATCGCCGCTCACCATCTGTGTCGATTCCTCAAAATTGCGTAAAACCTCACAGAGGTCTGACATCCATTCCCACTCCTCACTTCTGATTAGAGGAAGTTGAACGGAGAGGCGACGACCGTGTAACAGCTGGTACTCCACTACTGCCCTCTGCTGCTCACAAAGCCAGGCCAACATGTGGAAGGTGGAGTTCCAGCGCGTGCTCACGTCACACAGCAGCCGGTGAGCTGGCAATTGTAAGCGCTGCTGCAGCTTCAACAGGCCGGCTGAAGCTGTTGATGACTTACGGAAATGTGCACACACGCGGCGCACCTTGGTCAAGAGATCATGCAAATTGGGGTAGGTTTTTAGAAATCGCTGAACCACTAAATTAAATACATGTGCTAGGCATGGTACGTGTGTGAGCTTGCCGAGCTCCAAAGCCGCCACCAAGTTACGCCCATTATCACACACAACCATGCCTGGTTGCAGGTTGAGTGGCGAGAGCCACTGCTCGGTCTGGTGACTAATCCCCTGCAACAGCTCTGAGGCCGTGTGCTGTTTGTCCCCAAGGCAGATCAGCTTCAGCACGGCCTGTTGACGCTTCCCCACTGCAGAGTGGCACTGCACGCAGAGAATTCGGAGGTGGAAACGGAGGAGGAGGAGCCAATAACGTAGGTGCTGGCGGAAACCCTGATGGAGGTAGGGCCCGCAATCCTCGGCGTGGGTAGCACCTGTGCCATCCCAGGGTCCGAGTCGCTCCCAGCCTCCACGACATTCACCCAGTGTGCCGTCAGGGAAATGTAGCGTCCCTGGCCACAAGCACTTGTCCATGTGTCAGTCGTTAAGTGGACCTTCCCAGTAACTGCGTTGGTCAGGGCACGGGTGATGTTACGGGACACATGGTGGTGTAAGGCAGGGACGGCACACCGGGAAAAGTAGTGGCGGCTGGGGACTGCGTACCTAGGGACAGCTGCTGCCATCAGGCTGCGGAAGGACTCAGTGTCCACAAGCCTAAATGGCAGCATTTCGATGGCCAGTAATTTGGAAAGGTGTGAGGTTAGTGCTATGGCCTGTGGGTGGGTGGCTGGGTATTTTCGCTTGCGCTCAAATGCCTGGGGTAACGACATTTGGATGCTGCGCTGGGACAGGGAAGTGGATGTGGTCGCTGATGGTGCTTCAGATGGTACAGGTGCAGGGCGAGAGGTATGCGGGCCTGCGCCTTCGACAGGCGATTGGCCGGCACCGAAAACAGGGGAAGAGGAGGCAGTGGTGTGGCCTGCAGACACAGATTGGTGATCCGGGCGTTCCTCCCACTTATTACGGTGCTTGGATGCCATGTGTCGGATCATGCTGGTGGTGGTGAGGTTTCTAGTGTTCATGCCTCGGCTTATTCTGGTGTGGCACAGGTTGCAAACTACAATTTTTTTGTCGTCCGCACTTTCCTTAAAAAAACGCCATACCGCGGAACACCTAGCCCTTGGCAAGGGAGATTTACGCAAGGGGGTGCTCCGTGGAACATTTGCGGGCCGGTTTGGTGCGGTCCGCCTTCTTTCTTTAGCCACACCACTGCCTCTTCCAGCCTGTTGCGGTGCTGCAGATGGCTCACCCTCAGGACTGCTGTCATCGCTCGGCTCTCCACCTTCCCAGGTGGGGTCAGTCACCTCATCGTCCACCAAGTCCTCCTCCACTTCCTCACTCTGATCATCCTCCTCATTTCTTGATCCCACCACATACTCAGTCATTGACAACTGTGTATCATCCTCCTCATCAAGGTCTTGAGACAGTAATAGTGGTTGATTTGATGGCAACTGTGTCTCATCATCATCATCATCCACTTCCTTTGACCTTAAATGCCGTTCCCCTCTGTCATCTTCTTGTGATTGGGTACCCTCTAGAGGTTGTGAATCAGGGCACAAGATGTCATGTTCCTCTGCAAGCGTGCTTGGAGAGAGGTTCAAATGAAGGATTGGTGATGAGACGAGCTCCTCACTATATCCCAGTGTGGGATCACTTCTTTGGCCAGACCCTCTATGGTGGGAGGAAGGATGATCAGGGTGAGGATTATGTTGACCAGACTCTTGGCTACTGAGAGTGGACTTGGTGGAAGACAGGGTGGTGCTTAACCGACTGGAAGCAGTATCAGCTGAAATCCAACCGACCACCTGTTCGCAGTGGTCTGACCTCGAGAGTGATGTCCTGCGACGCCCTGTAAACTGAGACATGAAGCTAGGTATGGTGGATGTCTTTCTTTCTTGTGCTCTGGCACCAGGCACAGTTTCTACGCGTCCTGACCCGCGCCCTGAACTATCAGGATCACGTCCACTTCCCCGTCCCTTTTTACCCGCCTTCTTCATATTACACGGAATATGTGCTGCTAATCTGCAACTTTGCACACTAAACAGAATGTGCTGCTAATCTGCAACTTTGCACACTAAACAGAATGTGCTGCTAATCTGCGGCTAGGCACAGTGAACGGAATATGTGACTTTTATTTTTTACACTTTGCACACTAAACAGAATGTGCTGCTTATCTGCGGCTAGGCACAGTGAACGGAATATGTGACTTTTATTTTTTACACTTTGCACACTAAACAGAATGTGCTGCTAATCTGCAACTTTGCACACTAAACAGAATGTGCTGCTAATCTGCGGCTAGGCACAGTGAACGGAATATGTGACTTTTATTTTTTACACTTTGCACACTAAACAGAATGTGCTGCTAATCTGCAACTTTGCACACTAAACAGAATGTGCTGCTAATCTGCGGCTAGGCACAGTGAACGGAATATGTGACTTTTATTTTTTACACTTTGCACACTAAACAGAATGTGCTGCTAATCTGCAACTTTGCACACTAAACAGAATGTGCTGCTAATCTGCAACTTTTCACACTAAACAGAATGTGCTGCTTATCTGCGGCTAGGCACAGTGAACGGAATATGTGACTTTTATTTTTTACACTTTGCACACTAAACAGAATGTGCTGCTAATCTGCAACTTTGCACACTAAACAGAATGTGCTGCTTATCTGCGGCTAGGCACAGTGAACGGAATATGTGACTTTTATTTTTTACACTTTGCACACTAAACAGAATGTGCTGCTAATCTGCAACTTTGCACACTAAACAGAATGTGCTGCTAATCTGCGGCTAGGCACAGTGAACGGAATATGTGACTTTTATTTTTTACACTTTGCACACTAAACAGAATGTGCTGCTAATCTGCAACTTTGCACACTAAACAGAATGTGCTGCTAATCTGCGGCTAGGCACAGTGAACGGAATATGTGACTTTTATTTTTTACACTTTGCACACTAAACAGAATGTGCTGCTAATCTGCAACTTTGCACACTAAACAGAATGTGCTGCTAATCTGCGGCTAGGCACAGTGAACGGAATATGTGACTTTTATTTTTTACACTTTGCACACTAAACAGAATGTGCTGCTAATCTGCAACTTTGCACACTAAACAGAATGTGCTGCTAATCTGCAACTTTGCACACTAAACAGAATGTGCTGCTTATCTGCGGCTAGGCACAGTGAACGGAATATGTGTGTCACGGTTTATTATGACTCTCAGACACAAGTTTTAGGTAAAAATCAATTTTATTGAAATAATAAATTGATAACTTAGGATGGCAATAACATACATATATATATATATACAGAATATGGCACAGACAGAAGGCAGACTCTACCGGTCCTGTCAATATACCGGACAGGACAGTCTTTAGGCTCTACCGGCCTTGCCAAAACCGGGTAAGGCAACCTGCAGATGGAATAGCATAACGGTTTTACCGGCCTTACCAAATTACCGGGCAAGGCAGCCTCAAAAGATACACAATGTAGGCTCTACCGGCCCTGCCAATACCGGGTAAGGCAACCTCAGATGGAATGTGGCAAAAGGTTCTACCGGCCTTACCAATACCGGGCAGGGCAGCCCAGAGATAATAGCAGCAGTCAGATGGAACTGGCAAATTAGCAGAATCGTTAAGCAGCAAGGCTTTGGAGCAAACCAGCGTCCGCACGCTGGAAACAACACTGAATAGTATAGCCGTTAGGCTTAGCGAGCAAACCAGTGACCGCACACTGGAGTAACAAGCGAGTAGTATAGCCGCAAGGCTTAGGAGCAAACCAGCGTCCGCACGCTGGGACCAACACAGATTTGTATAGCTGATAGGCTTTGGAGCAAACCAGTGACCGCACACTGGTGTAACAAGCGAGTTTGTATAGCCGCAAGGCTTAGGAGCAAACCAGCGTCCGCACGCTGGGACCAACACAGATTTGTATAGCTGATAGGCTTTGGAGCAAACCAGTGACCGCACACTGGTGTAACAAGTGAGTTTGTATAGCCGCAAGGCTAGGAGCAAACCAGCGTCCGCACGCTGGGACCAACACAGATTTGTATAGCGATAGGCTTTGGAGCAAACCAGTGACCGCACACTGGTGTAACAAGCGAGTTTGTATAGCCGCAAGGCTTAGGAGCAAACCAGCGTCCGCACGCTGGGACCAACACAGATTTGTATAGCTGAAAGGCTTTGGAGCAAACCAGTGACCGCACACTGGTGTAACAAGTGAGTTTGTATAGCCGCAAGGCTTAGGAGCAAACCAGCGTCCGCACGCTGGGACCAACACAGAATTGTATAGCTGATAGGCTTTGGAGCAAACCAGTGACCGCACACTGGTGTAACAAGCGAGTTTGTATAGCCGCAAGGCTTGGGAGCAAACCAGCGTCCACACGCTGGGACCAACACGGAATTGTAGCAATGTCACCAACGCGACCAGGCAGAAGGTCGCCAGGATACTGAAGACAGGTGATGAGATGACAGGAACCAGCAACGATCAGTCAGGTCAGAAAACAGCAGAGAAGTTCAGCAGGAACTGCAACACCAGAGACTAGGCCGGAACCAGGACTGGAAGTACTTCAGCATGCAGGAAACACTGGAACAGTAGAGATCAGGAACTCAGGAACACATGAGATCAGGAACTCAGGAACACTGGAACAGAGGCCCAGCTATCACTAGCATAGTGATAGCAAGAAGGTCAGAAACAACACGAAAGGGCACTCAAAGGGTGCCCAATCCAGGTTTAAATAGTCAATAAGAGGCGGGCTATCTGCAGACAGCCAATAGAAGCCCCCTACTGGTGACAGACAAGTAACTGCAGCAAATCACGGGCACCGTGATAGTACCCCCCTTTCAAAGACCCCCTCTCCTAGAATAGGGTTTAGGTTTCTGCGGGTAATTGGCATGAAAGGCCCTAGTTAACCTAGGTGCATGAAGGTCCGTACTATCCACCCATGATCGATCCTCAGGACCATACCCTTTCCAATGTACCAGGTACTGTACCCTTCCTCTAAGCCTACGGGAATCAATAATGCTCTGAACCTCGTACTCCTCCTGGCCCTCGACCTCAACAGGTCCTGGCACCACAGGTGTGGTAGTATAGCGATTGCAAACCAGAGGCTTAAGAAGGGACACATGGAACACATTATGGATACGCATGGATGCAGGTAGGTCTAGTGCATAGGAGACAGGGTTAATTTTGCGAATAACTCTGTATGGACCAATAAACCGAGGAGCCAACTTATTAGACGGAACCTGCAGCTTGAGATTTCTGGAGGAAAGCCATACTCTATCCCCAACCTGAAAGGAAACCGCTGGAAGCCTTCTGCGATTAGCATGGCGCTGATGACGCTGAAATGACTGACCAAGTGCCCTCTGAACTTGTGCCCATGTGGAACGGAGTTGCTCGATATGCTCATCCAGAGCTGGAATCTGTTGCGTCTGAAATGAGTCTGGAAGCAAACAGGGCTGGAACCCATAATTAATCAGAAACGGAGAGCTCCCAGATGAAGAATTGACCGCACAGTTCCTGGCGAACTCTGCCCAGGGCAACAAGTCGGACCAATTATCATGATGGTCAGTAACGAAACAACGGAGAAATTGTTCCAAGCCCTGATTAGCTCGTTCAGCGGCTCCATTGGTCTGGGGATGGTAGGCAGAGGAGAAGGACAGCTGTATGCCCATCTGTTGGCAAAATGCCCTCCAAAATCTAGACACAAACTGGCTCCCCCTGTCAGACACCAGTACCCTAGGCACTCCATGCAACCGGAATACTTCTCTGGCGAACACCATTGCCAATTCCTTCGCTGAAGGAAGACCACGGAGGGGCACGAAATGAGCCATTTTAGAAAACCTGTCCACCACCATGAATATAAAGGAGTACCCCTTCGACATAGGCAACTCTCCCATAAAATCAATGGAAACATGAGACCAGGGGCGTTCGCCATTAGGCACCGGTTGAAGCAAGCCCACAGGGAGATGTCTCGGGGTCTTAGCGCGGGCGCAGGTGGCACAGGCATTCGTAAATTCGGCACAATCGTTTCTCATGGAAGGCCACCAAAATAACTGAGAAAGGGACCATAACAATTGGTCTCTACCAATATGTCCCGCAGCCTTAGAGGAATGGTAGGTTTCGAGCAGCCTAGTACGAAATGATTCAGCGACAAAACATTTGCCCACTGGGGTTTCATGGGGAGCGGACCCCTGAGAGGCCAGGATCTCCTCCCCTAGAGGAGAAGTGATACTCGTGCGTATAGTAGCCAGTATTCTATCAGGTTGGATGATAGGAGCTGGTGCTTCCACTCTGTCACTGTCGGCCTCAAATTGTCTTGACAGTGCATCAGCCCTGATATTTTTTGACCCTGGTAAATATGATACAATAAAATTAAATCGAGACAGGAACAGTGCCCACCTGGCCTGACGAGAGGACAATCTCTTGGCCTCCGAGAGATAGGTCAGATTCTTATGATCTGTTAGGATTAAGACAGGATTCTTAGTACCTTCAAGCAAATGACGCCATTCCTTAAGAGCAAGGATAATGGCCAATAATTCTCTGTCACCTATCTCATAGTGGCTTTGAGTGACAGTCAACTTTTTAGAGAAAAACCTACAAGGTCTGAGAGTTCCACCTTTCTCGTGTCGCTGCGAAAGTACTGCCCCAACCCCAATATCTGAGGCATCAACCTCTAACGTAAATGGAAGTAAAGGATTGGGGTGGGATAACACAGGAGCCGCAGCAAATGCCAGCTTCAAATTCTCAAAGGCTTTCTCAGCAGATACCGGCCAACAAGAAGGATTAGCACCCTTGTGCGTAAGATCGGACAGAGGTTTGACAATGGAAGAAAAGTTCTTAATAAACCTCCTATAATAATTAGCGAAACCCAGGAAACGCTGTATGGCTTTAAGACCCTTGGGTTTTGGCCATTGTAGGACAGCTGACAACTTTTCTTTGTCCATGGCAATGCCATCATTGCCAATTATGAACCCCAAGAATGGCACACTGGTTCTATGAAACTCACATTTTTCCATTTTACAAAATAATTTGTTCTCACGGAGTCGTAGCAATACTGCGGATACATCTTTGATGTGCTGTGCCATGTTTTGGGAGTAAATCAGTATATCGTCGAGGTACACCACAACACATGTCTGTAACATATCTCTCAGAACATCATTTATCAGTTCCTGGAAAACTGCGGGTGCATTACACAGCCCAAAAGGCATTACTAGATACTCGTAGTGCCCAGCTCGAGTATTAAAGGCAGTTTTCCACTCATCACCTGCTCGAATGCGAACCAGATTGTAAGCGGCCCGTAGGTCCAACTTGGTAAATATCGAAGCGCCCTTAAGCCTGTCAAAAAGCTCGGTGATGAGTGGTATTGGGTATGCGTTTTTTGCCATTAGTTTATTCAAGCCCCGGTAGTCAATGCATGGTCTTAATTCGCCATTTTTCTTTTTTACAAAAAAGAACCCAGCCCCAGCTGGAGAGGTAGATTTACGTATGATCCCTCTAGCAAGGGCATCAGAAATGTAATCCTCCATAGCCGTATTTTCATCACAAGATAATGGATAAGTGCGTCCTTTCGGAGGTACTGCACCAGGCTGCAATTCAATGCAACAATCATAAGGTCTATGCTGGGGTAGCATACTAGCCTCTCCTTTGCTAAAAACATCGCCAAACTGTTGGTACACATCCGGCATAGCAGAGGAGGTGCACATGACCTTAATAGGCTGGATGACGCACTTGTCCATACAAAACTGGGACCAAGCAGCAATTTCACACTTTTTCCAATCGAATTGTGGGTTATGTAACTGTAACCACGGAAATCCCAATATCACCGCATGGTGCGGGGAATTAATCAGTTGAAACTGCTGCTCTTCTCTGTGAAGTGCCCCAATAGTCATAGACAATGGCATAGTTTCAAATATAACCTGAGGCGGTTCTAAGGGTCTACCATCAATCGCTTCAATAGTCAAGGGGTTTTCTCTTTCAATGCGTGGAACTCCGTGCAATTCAGCAAAGGTATTATCCATAAAATACCCTGCTGCACCGGAGTCAACCAAGGCCAAAACCTCCACAGAGCGTTGTGCCCACGACAATACCACCTGTATGGTGGGTTTCATTATGCCCGACACTGGGGACGATTGTACACCACCTAGGGCCTGTCCCCCAAGATACCCTAGGTGTGTGCGTTTCCCGGACGTACCGGACAGGAATTTAGCAAGTGCCCTTTTTTACCGCAGTATAAACATAACCCTTGTTTTTTGCGATATAGTCTCTCTGCCTTGGATAGTCTAGTGAAGCCTATTTCCATAGGTTCACTTGTTTCCCGTACTGGTTCACTAGACTTCAATGCCAAGGGAGGGATGGGTGGGCAAAACATGCTACTAGGCTCATTATTTTTTGACCGTAACTTACGATCTCTGGCAATTGATCTCTCACGTATTCTGGAGTCAATTATCATAACATACTCAATGTAATCATCTAGATCAATAGGTAGATCTTTAGCAGCGATTTCGTCTTTAATGTGGTCATTCAGGCCTTGAGAGAAGGCTGCCAATAATGCCTCGTTATTCCAACCTACCTCTGCTGCCAATGTGCGGAATTCTATGGCATAGTCGCCCACTGTACGCCTGCCCTGTTGTATCTCCATAAGGCGTTTGGCAGCAGAGGTGGTTCTACCAGGAGGCTCAAACACTCTTCGAAAGGAACGCACAAATTCACTAAAGTTCTTAGTACAAGGTTTAGCATTCTCCCACAAGGGGTTAGCCCAAGCCAATGCTCTGCCAGTGAGCAGTGATATCGTGAACCCCACTTTACTACGATCATTGGGAAATGCGTGTGCCGTCAATTCCATAAAGATTTCGAGTTGATTGATGAACCCTCTGCAGAGACTAGGGTCACCATCATATCTTAGCGGCAAGGGTGCAGAAGCCGTTAACCCTTTAACAGTACCCCCTAGGGGTCTGGTATCACTTTCCGGTGTCTGACTTGGCGAGACCACCGGGCTAGAGCTAGATTGGTCAGCAGGTACCGTGCGTTCAAGGATCGTTTGAATTGCAACTGCCAACTGATCCAAACGTTGCTCGAGCACATCCATCCTCCAATGGATATTCTGTGCGTTACCTTCACCCTTGCTGTCTGAGGTCATGGCCCTTTCGTACTGTCACGGTTTATTATGACTCTCAGACACAAGTTTTAGGTAAAAATCAATTTTATTGAAATAATAAATTGATAACTTAGGATGGCAATAACATACATATATATATATATACAGAATATGGCACAGACAGAAGGCAGACTCTACCGGTCCTGTCAATATACCGGACAGGACAGTCTTTAGGCTCTACCGGCCTTGCCAAAACCGGGTAAGGCAACCTGCAGATGGAATAGCATAACGGTTTTACCGGCCTTACCAAATTACCGGGCAAGGCAGCCTCAAAAGATACACAATGTAGGCTCTACCGGCCCTGCCAATACCGGGTAAGGCAACCTCAGATGGAATGTGGCAAAAGGTTCTACCGGCCTTACCAATACCGGGCAGGGCAGCCCAGAGATAATAGCAGCAGTCAGATGGAACTGGCAAATTAGCAGAATCGTTAAGCAGCAAGGCTTTGGAGCAAACCAGCGTCCGCACGCTGGAAACAACACTGAATAGTATAGCCGTTAGGCTTAGCGAGCAAACCAGTGACCGCACACTGGAGTAACAAGCGAGTAGTATAGCCGCAAGGCTTAGGAGCAAACCAGCGTCCGCACGCTGGGACCAACACAGATTTGTATAGCTGATAGGCTTTGGAGCAAACCAGTGACCGCACACTGGTGTAACAAGCGAGTTTGTATAGCCGCAAGGCTTAGGAGCAAACCAGCGTCCGCACGCTGGGACCAACACAGATTTGTATAGCTGATAGGCTTTGGAGCAAACCAGTGACCGCACACTGGTGTAACAAGTGAGTTTGTATAGCCGCAAGGCTAGGAGCAAACCAGCGTCCGCACGCTGGGACCAACACAGATTTGTATAGCGATAGGCTTTGGAGCAAACCAGTGACCGCACACTGGTGTAACAAGCGAGTTTGTATAGCCGCAAGGCTTAGGAGCAAACCAGCGTCCGCACGCTGGGACCAACACAGATTTGTATAGCTGAAAGGCTTTGGAGCAAACCAGTGACCGCACACTGGTGTAACAAGTGAGTTTGTATAGCCGCAAGGCTTAGGAGCAAACCAGCGTCCGCACGCTGGGACCAACACAGAATTGTATAGCTGATAGGCTTTGGAGCAAACCAGTGACCGCACACTGGTGTAACAAGCGAGTTTGTATAGCCGCAAGGCTTGGGAGCAAACCAGCGTCCACACGCTGGGACCAACACGGAATTGTAGCAATGTCACCAACGCGACCAGGCAGAAGGTCGCCAGGATACTGAAGACAGGTGATGAGATGACAGGAACCAGCAACGATCAGTCAGGTCAGAAAACAGCAGAGAAGTTCAGCAGGAACTGCAACACCAGAGACTAGGCCGGAACCAGGACTGGAAGTACTTCAGCATGCAGGAAACACTGGAACAGTAGAGATCAGGAACTCAGGAACACATGAGATCAGGAACTCAGGAACACTGGAACAGAGGCCCAGCTATCACTAGCATAGTGATAGCAAGAAGGTCAGAAACAACACGAAAGGGCACTCAAAGGGTGCCCAATCCAGGTTTAAATAGTCAATAAGAGGCGGGCTATCTGCAGACAGCCAATAGAAGCCCCCTACTGGTGACAGACAAGTAACTGCAGCAAATCACGGGCACCGTGATAATGTGACTTTTATTTTTTACACTTTGCACACTAAACAGAATGTGCTGCTAATCTGCAACTTTGCACACTAAACAGAATGTGCTGCTTATCTGCGGCTAGGCACAGTGAACGGAACATGTGACTTTTATTTTTTACACTTTGCACACTAAACAGAATGTGCTGCTAATCTGCAACTTTGCACACTAAATAGAATGTGCTGCTAATCTGCGGCTAGGCACAGTGAACGGAATATGTGACTTTTATTTTTTACACTTTGCACACTAAACAGAATGTGCTGCTAATCTGCAACTTTGCACACTAAACAGAATGTGCTGCTAATCTGCAACTTTGCACACTAAACAGAATGTGCTGCTTATCTGCGGCTAGGCACAGTGAACGGAATATGTGACTTTTATTTTTTACACTTTGCACACTAAACAGAATGTGCTGCTAATCTGCAACTTTGCACACTAAACAGAATGTGCTGCTTATCTGCGGCTAGGCACAGTGAACGGAATATGTGACTTTTATTTTTTACACTTTGCACAGTAAACAGAATGTGCTGCTAATCTGCAACTTTGCACACTAAACAGAATGTGCTGCTAATCTGCAACTTTGCACACTAAACAGAATGTGCTGCTTATCTGCGGCTAGGCACAGTGAACGGAATATGTGACTTTTATTTTTTACACTTTGCACACTAAACAGAATGTGCTGCTAATCTGCAACTTTGCACACTAAACAGAATGTGCTGCTTATCTGCGGCTAGGCACAGTGAACGGAATATGTGACTTTTATTTTTTACACTTTGCACACTAAACAGAATGTGCTGCTAATCTGCAACTTTGCACACTAAACAGAATGTGCTGCTAATCTGCGGCTAGGCACAGTGAACGGAATATGTGACTTTTATTTTTTACACTTTGCACACTAAACAGAATGTGCTGCTAATCTGCAACTTTGCACACTAAACAGAATGTGCTGCTTATCTGCGGCTAGGCACAGTGAACGGAATATGTGACTTTTATTTTTTACACTTTGCACACTAAACAGAATGTGCTGCTAATCTGCAACTTTGCACACTAAACAGAATGTGCTGCTAATCTGCGGCTAGGCACAGTGAACGGAATATGTGACTTTTATTTTTTACACTTTGCACACTAAACAGAATGTGCTGCTAATCTGCAACTTTGCACACTAAACAGAATGTGCTGCTAATCTGCAACTTTGCACACTAAACAGAATGTGCTGCTAATCTGCAACTTTGCACACTAAAAAGAATGTGCTGCTAATCTGCAACTTTGCACACTAACCAGAATGTGCTGCTAATCTGCAATTTTGCACACTAAACAGAATGTGCTGCTAATCTGCGGCTAGGCACAGTGAACGGAATATGTGACGTTTTTTTTTTAAATCTCTGCCCCCCCAAACAAAATAAACTGCTGCCCCCACACACAATAGTCCTAAAAAGGACTTTTGGGTCTTTATGTTGTTCAAACACACTTTTCGTCTCCCTACACTGACTTTCCCTTCCTATCCTCATCTCTCCCTGGCTAAGACTGAGCCGAACTCGCTGGTCAGGTGCTATACAGCACCCGATCACGGGTTCTGGCCAGCCAATCAGTGTAATGTCAGCAGCCAACATGGCTGCTGGCATTACACTGATGTCAGAGCCTCCCCGCACGTTTATTGGCTGCGCAGCAGCCGCGAAACGTGCGGGGAGGAGACCCGAACATGGCGGGCGAGCACATGCGGTACTCGTACGAGTACCGCCATGTGCCGAGCAGAGCGATGCTCGAGCTGAACCGAGCTTCGGCCGAGCATACTCGCTCATCACTAATAGTAATGTTTCACAAAAACAGCAGCTTCATAGTATTTGGGCCAAAGATGTGTTATTTCAATACTGTCAGATTTGTAGTTCAAGAGTAATTGAATGATAAACTATCCCCCTCCCTCCCCTTTCAACTAGTGTAAGCCACTTCCCCGCAGATTTGGAATCTGGTCCTGGGACCAGACAGATCACAGAAAGGGACAATCTTCTTACTGTGATCATAAGGAAAACCCTGCCCCCGCCCCCGACAGATTTTTCAGGTTTTTCCTTATGCTCACTGAAGATTGTCCCTCTCTGTGATTCATCCGGACAGTCTTGCTGCTCTGAGGTGAGCAGTGTTACATCGGTAAAAGGGGCGAGAGGGGGATATTTTATTATTCAATTACTTTTGAACTACAACTGTGACAGTATTGAAATAACACTCTCCATGGCCCAAATACTATGAACTCTAATTGGAGCTGATTTTTTATGAAACATTACTATCCCTTTAAGCAACATCATGGATGTATTCAGTTCATCCAGCTGGCTGGACATTATGTAGTATTCAGCAGCTGGAAGTCCAACACTTGATTTATTTATTTATTTAGAAAATGTTTTACCAGGAAGAATACATTGAGATTTCTCTCGTTTTCAAGTATGTCCTGGACAGTTTTCAGTAGAGGGTTGCTTATTTATACAAATTGAGAAACACTATATATTACATGTTATTAAATATACATACAAATATTCATATGGAAATTTTAGAATTATAAACAGTTACACTCTGTTTTTAGATATAGAGAAGAATTTACTTTTAAGGATTTTAGACTGGGAGCAGATCTGGTTATTTCAGGCAGATAGTTCCAGGCCATTGGCGCTCTGTAGGAGAAGGCGGCTCTTCCTGCTTCTTTCTTGTATTGTGGTATACGTAGCGAGTTGTTTGCGGTGGAGCGTGAGCATACTGCTCAGGTAGTGTGGTAGTTTTCCAGAGAAGTGGTTGTGTACTAAGCAAGAAAGGTGAAGGGCACGTCTAGATTTGAGTGTTAACCAATTTAGTTCTTTTAACATATCACAGCGATGAGTAGTGTAATTACATTGAAGACTAAAGCGGCATATTGAATTATACAGGGAGTCAAGTTTACTAAGATGGATTTCTGGCGCTGGAGCATAAACTACATCACCATAGTCTATGACAGGCAGCAACATCTGCTGCACAATACGTTTTCTAACCAGGGGACTTAAACATGATTTGTGTCTAAAAAGAGCACCGATTTTGGGATAAAGCTTGGAAGTTAACTTGTCAATATGATGTCCAAAAGTGAGGCTGGGGTCAAGCCACATACCAAGATATTTGTAGGAGTCCACTGGGGCCAAATTACGATTAGACTCCGTTACAATGGATATGTGGGTATTGCCGAGATTACGCAGTTTGTGTTTTGTGCCAAATATCATTGTGACAGTTTTGCCTGTGTTTAAGAACAGTTTGTTCCTTGCTATCCATCTTTCAACCTCGCAGAAATCATGTTGTAATATGGCCTCAAGGTGTGATATGTTTGAGTTTTTAGTATAGAGAATGGTGTCGTCTGCATACATGTGTACTGAAGATGATTTGCAAACCTTGGGAAGATCATTTATAAAAAGAGAAAACAGAAGCGGGCCAAGAATGGAGCCTTGAGGAACTCCACTTGTTACTTTGAGAGGAAGGGAGTCATTGCCAGCAACTGACACATACTGCATTCTGTCTGATAAATAGGATCGGAACCAGTTTAGAGAATTATTACCCAGTCCTGATCTTTGGAGTTTATTTATAAGAATATTATGGTCTACTGTGTCAAAGGCCTTGGCAAAATCTAGGAAAATGGCTCCTGTGAGGTCACCATTTTCCATGCCCGTCTGGATATCGTTGGTTACGTTTAGGAGGGCCGTGACTGTTGAGTGATTTGGTCGAAAGCCTGATTGAAGAGGGGTGAAAAAACTAGTCTGTTGGTAATATATGTTTAGTTGCACATGTACACATTTCTCTAGGATTTTGGATAAAGTGGGGGGCAGGGATATTGGTCTGTAGTTTGATACTACACTTTTATCCCCACTTTTGTGGATAGGCACAACTCTAGCCACCTTCCAGGATTTGGGCATGTACCCTGTTGCCAAAGAGGTATTAATTAAAGAAGCAATCGGTTTGGCCATTACCATAGCACTGAGCTTTAATAGCATTGTTGGTAGTTTGTCAGGGCTAGATTGACATTTCATTTTTGGATTGAGGAGGTGATCATATATTTCGCTTTCATTTACTGGCATGAAATTGAATTCATATTCAGAACTGGGCCGGGCAACAGGTGCCAGTGAATGTTCTGTAGATGGCTGAACTTCTGAGTTATCTTTGTTTTGTGTAATCAGGGTGGTGGCACATCCAATAAAGTAGCTGTTAAATGCATTGGCTATGGCTGTGGGGCATTGTATTGTTTCATTATCTATGATTATAGTTGATGGGTGAGTATGATTAGGAGGGTTATAAAGGTTTTTAATAACCTTCCAAAAGTTGGCTGGCTTTGAAATGTTACTGTTTAAGTTGTCAGTAAAATATTGTGCTTTTGCTAATTTTGTTTGTTTTGTACATGTATTCCTTAATTGTCTGTATGCAGTGTGATCATATGCGGAGCCGGTTTGTTTAAATTTTGTCCATAAGGAATCTCTGAGACTGTATAATTGAATCAAGTCAGCTGAGACCCAGGGTAGATGTGCCCCCCTAACCCTGATCTTTCTTAGTGGGGCATGTGTATTACAGACCTGTAAAAATTCAGAGTTAAAGAATTCTATCGCTGAGTCTAGGTCTGGTATTAGCTGTATTCTCTGCCATGAGCAATTTCTTAAGTCATTTAGGAAGGACTGAAGATTAAAATTTCTAAATGATCTCGTGAGTATGACTTTGGAACATGACTTGACTGGTTTTATTTTGCGAACACAGTAAACTATGGAGTGATCGCTAAACACATTTGCTAGTATACCTGAGTCTTGGATTCTGCTTGTGCAGGATGAAAGGATCCAGTCTAGCAGAGTATGGTTGGATGTTTTTGGATTTATGCGAGTAGGGGAGGAGATTAGTTGTGATAAATTCAATGTTTTAAACAATGAACAAAATTTTTCATTCCTGGAGTCTAGCCAATTTATATTAAAGTCTCCAAGAACCACCAGCTCGCTTTTCTTGTTTTGAGTGGCAATCTCCTTTAGGTGTTGTGCTATGTCTGAAAGGGTATGTGCTGGGGTATTTGGTGGTCTGTAGATGCCTGCAATTATGATTTGTTTTGAAGATTACGTCACCTATTCATGCTAGAAGTCTCCAAAGAACTACAAAGCAATGATTTGTAGGCCTCTATACAAAGGGTTAAATATTATATTGACTTTTTGTTCTCTCTCTGAATTAGAGTCATTATTTTTTTTATGCAGCTTAAATTTACATTTTCCCAAAGTGTTCTGTTAAATATAATGACATAATGGCTTGTGTGCCGGAGCAATTGTATTTCTTTTTCAACATATGAACACGGGGAAAATATCTTTTTTTTCCAGTGAGAACAATATTGAAAGTACTAGAAAACTACTTTTCCTAATGAAGATTTTAGCTTTATTCGTTTATCTAATAGATGGTTTTGAAACAGATTTTAAAATCACATAGTAACACAGAAACATAGTTGATGAGGCTGAAAGAAGACATGAGTCCATCAAGTCCAGCCCATGCCAAAAACACCCCTGTTGATCCAGAGGAGGCCATTTATGTTAGCTATTATTTATTTCAAACAATATTTTATGAGATATTTTGCTTAATTTATTTGTGAGTTTATGTAAATTAGGCAGTACTGGCTGGAATTCCATAATTCTCCCCATCCCAACTGCTGGCCAGTACTATCTCATCCTCGTAAAGCTACAAGGAAACAAGCTAAACATCTGATAAATAGCTTGAAAGAAAAAAATGGCTAACAAATATAGGAGATGTTGAAAGCCTTTTTAAAATAAATCCCACGTTTGTTACAAAGTGACAATTTCACTTAACCTCTTAAGTACAACGTTGTTCCAGGGGTAAGGCACTCTAGAGGACCACAATACTTTTTTTTCACACCTGTGTTCTGGGATAGCGCGGTGTGCAGCCGATCTGCGATCACAATCGTCTGTGATGTGCCAAGACCATTACCGGGGCTTGAGAATCCTTCCACTATGTGAGACTGTATTAGAGTTTTTGCCAAGAGGGAATCAGTTGCACCTCATTTGACAAGACTCACTAAAGGCCAGAACCGACATCTGAGGTTTTGCTGTTTCTTTCATGCATAGAATATTTGCAAGAATAAACTCCTGAGTGTATTCATTCTTAGTGTGCACTTGTCACCCGTCTTTTGTTTTTTAGTCTCACTAAGTGGAAGGGGTTCTTGCTCCACTTTTGCTCAGAAGGAATCAGCTGCATCTCACTGATGAGGCCCACCAAAGGCCAAAACATTTGTCTGGGGTCTTGCTTTTTCTCTTTTGCAGAAAATATTTGCATGGCAATTCAGTGCTGGACTGTTTGTGAGGCCAGACTGATATGAATACAGAAATCTCTTCTCTATCACAAAATGAAGAGAAAAACCCTAGGATAAACTACTTAGTGTTACATCTATATTGTCTCCTCTAACAAGCAGAGTCCTCCATCTACTTAGTACTTGTACCTTTAAGGACAGCATAAACTTCATTCAGGGTACATGTGAGTGATCACATTTACTGGCTCACGAAAGAGGCTGAAACTAACTTCTCTGGTCTTTGATCAGTCAGCTGTAGACTCCCCTAATGATCAGATTGTGTGTCCACAGGAGAGCTGTGATCACAAACTCACAGACACTCGTGTCTATCCTGGCATGTCACTTGACCTTAATGGGTTAAATTGTTTAGTTTGTATATCCCCCCTTTTGTACAGTGCCAAGCAATATGTTGGAGCTTTATAAATAAAAGAGTAATTTGTTCTCAGTGTGTGCATGTCATATCTCTTTTGTATTGCAGTATTTCAGGCATAGGCCTTGGCTTTCTGAGTACCTACAGGGAATTAGCTACATCTCACTGATGAGACCCACTAAAAGGTGAACCGCTCATGAGCTGTTTTGCTTTTTCTCTTGTGAACGGGAGATTTGCCTGACACTTCAATGTTGGACCATCTGTGGGAGGGATCAGACAGATGTGAATATGGACATCATCCTCAAGAATGACTTAGTCTTCTCTTGTCCCCTTTTGTTTTTCATTACTTAGGTAGCCTTCATATGACAGTCAATTATATCAATGTATTTCAAGGTGGGCACCCAGATGCAGTACCATATTCAGGTGAGTGCAGGAAAGCAGATACCAGAATTTTACCCCATTGTGTGTCAGAGGGGTGCCGTACCCTCATTCCTTCACATAAGGTGAAGAGGGGTAAAAATGTGGGTATTATACACATGATTTTATGGGTACATACAGGACAGATTGTGCAATATTCCAGAATTAGCACAGCCCTTATACATAAGATAAAAGTAGAGCAACTCATCAACAAAACAAATGCACCATGGGAATGAAGTTATAATTTCCATTGATATCAATGGGGCTTTTAACCCCATAAATGCTAAAGTGGTCTCCAACATATTTCTTTGCAAAAAAGTATTCAAGGAGTTTAAAAAAAAAACACATTTATATTAGAATGGATTTGGTTTGTTTGTGCAGTTAGTTTGTACCAGAATTGCTCCCCATTTTCTTTGTGCATAAGGCCTTTAAAGTGTGATTCGTCAAGCTAAAGAAATGTAGTTCTGGAGCATACCTACTACACCATGGCATCGAAATGAAAATGCAGCAATTTAAATGATTTTTTTTTAAGGCTTGGAAGTGAAGATGTTTCCAAAGTAATGTATTGGAGAGCTCTCTAGCTTCTGAAGGGTTAAAGCCCCCCTTATAAGTTAGTTGGAGTTTTAACACTGCCCCCCATGGTGCAGTTGGTATGCTCTAGATTGGTGAATAAAGCCCATTGGCTGTGTTTAGAAGAATTCTAAGGGCCTGTCCATGGTGCTGAAGGCACCCACATACACCCAGGGATAGCTCTGCTGCTTCAGAGCAGTTGGCAGTTTCAATGGCTCAGTCACATGGAGTCTGATGTACTAAAACTATTCCTATACTCCCCCCTCCCTTTTTTTTCTCCCTTACCCTCCTTTTACCCTCTTCTTCCCCCTCCCTCCTCTTCATATCCACTCTTGTCTCACTCCGCTTCCTCATACCTTCGGCCTGTTCTTTTGCTCCGTCTGCTGCTTCCTAGACAACTATACTGAACATATCCCAACTTTTCCACGCCATTTATGTCACTCAACATGCTTAAATTGTTCTCCACTAAATGCTTCTATAATCAATGTTATTATTAAACCAGACCGATATGGCTGTTTTTCATCTGCCGACTAAATGTTCTCATCACTATTGTAATGCCTTTTCTCCTCAATAAAGCTTTTTAAATGTAAAAAAAAATCCTAAAAATCACAATGATAGTGGAAGGGAAAGAAGACTCTTGTGAGCATGACCCTGACGGACCCCCACGGTCTGCCACCGGAGAGCCAAGCATTGTCCCTTGACAGGGTGGGAGACCAGTAACCTGTATGGACTAAGAGAAAAGGATTTAACAGTTAAGACTAAAATCCTCTTTTCTCTGTCGTCCAGTACAGGTTACTGGTAACTTTGGGATGTCCAACCATTGAGTTTCCCAGAGGCGGGAAGAAAGGCAAGGACCAGGCGCAAGGCCCCCAAAGTCACCAGAGAAGATATGAACCATCAGATCAGAGATAGCCCAACAAAACAATGAAGTGTCAACGGACACTGAACGGGGGTAACAACACCCCAACTGTTACACAGCACACTGAACTACAGCCAACAGGGCACAAAAGTGAATGAAGCATCAAGAACTGAAGAAGATCCTAGACAGGCAAAACTGCCTCCAGGATCTACCTCCCAAAGCTGGCGTCAGCCGATGCCAACACATCAACACGGTAGTGCTTCGAAAAGGTGTGCACAGACGACCAAGTGGCAGCCTTGCACAACTGATCAGCAGAGGCCTGATTCTTGTAAGCCCAAGAAGCCCCAATAGATCTTATAGAATGAGCCGTGACCCGAAAGGGGACAGGCTTCTTCCACAGCTCGTAAGCCTTCCGAATAGTGAACTTGATCCAAGAAGCAATAGTCACTTTGGATGCAGGTCTTCCTGCCCTGGGACCCTCAGGAATGATGAACAGCGCATCAGATTGCCTGATAGACTCATTGTGATGTACATAAAACTTGAGACAACGCACCACATCCAACAAGTGGAGATCCCTCTCCTTGTCAGAGGTGGGGTCAGGGCAGAAAGAAGGCGCCACCATCTCCTGATTGATATGGAACCCTGAAATCACCTTCGGAAGAAACTCCTGAGAATTGCGAAGCACCGCCTTGTCCTTGTGAAACACCAAAAAAGGTGGTTTACAGTACAGAGCATGTAACTCTGCGACACGGTGAACGGACATGATTGCCAGGAGAAAGGCCATTTTCCATGTCAACAGCCGTAGAGGAATAGTAGCCAAGGACTCAAATGGAAGGAGCTGAAGAACGCTCAAAACCAAGTTAAGATGCCACAGAGGAGCAGGATTCTTGAAGGCAGGACAAGTATGAGCAATGTCCTGGAAGAAAACCTTGACATCAGGAAGGATGGCAATGCGCCTCTGAAAGAAAACAGAGAGAGCAGAAGTCTGAACCTTAAGGGAACTCAAACTGAGGCCCTTATCCACACCGTCCTGCAAAAAGGCCAGGACCGTAGGCAGATCAAATTCCTGAGACAGGTCCTTGTCACCACACCAAGATAGAAGGGTCGACCAGACACGATGGTAGATCTTGGAAAAAACAGGTTTGTGGGCACTGAGCATAGTAGCCACCACCCCAGAAGAAAAACCTTTCTTCTTCAATATTGAGGATTCAGTTTCCAAGCTGTTAAAGCTAGTCGATGAACGTTCTCCTTCCACAGGTAACCCTGTAGAAGAAGACCTGGACGGCAAGGGAGCCGGAATGGCTCCACCACTGACAGATCCAGCAACTCCAGAAACAAAGCTTGGCGAGGCCAGTATGGAGCAATCAGAATGACTGGACAGTGTTCCAGTCGCAATTTCCGTAACACCCTATGCAACATTGGGAGGGGAGGAAAGATATAGGTCAGAGGAAACAACCAAGGAATGGACATTGCATCCACTGCCAGAGCTAAAGGGTCCCTCCACTGAGAGCAGAACCTCAGAACCTTCCTGTTGTGTCTTGTCGCCATCAGGTCGATGTAAGGAAGACCCTACTTCTGAACAATGAGGGTGAACACCTCTGGGTGCAGTTCCCACTCTCCGCTGTCCACTGTGTGTCGACTGAGGAAGTCCGCCATGACGTTGTCTATGCCAGGAATGTGCACTGCGGATATGGCAGGAACGTGTTCTTCTGCCCAGGACAAAATAGCCTTGACCTCTAACCAAGCAACGAGATGTCTTGTTCCACCCTGCTTGTTGATGTAAGCCATGGCCGTGGCGTTATCAGACTATACCCTGAGTGGACAGCCTTCCAGCATAGATGTCCAATGACAAAGGGCATGAAATATCGCCCGAAGCTCCAACACGTTGATGGATAGGAAAGATTCCTCCGGATACCACCGAACCTGAGCACTCCAGCGACCCAGGACTGCTCCCCAGCCTGAGAGGCTGGTGTCCGTTGTCACAGTGGTCCAGAATGATACCAGGAAGGACTTGCCCTTCAGCAGATTGGAGAGGTCGAGCCACCACGACAAACTCACTTCCACATGAAGAGGGAGGGACACTGGCATCTTCAGAAGGTCCGGCTGACCCTTGCACACCTGGATCACAAACCTCTGGAGTTCCCTGGTGTGTGTCATGGCCCGCTTCTATGGTGGAGATGAATTTCCCCACTAGAGAGGACAGCTTCTTGGCTGGAACTGGATCTTGAGCCAGGACCGCAGAAACCCTGTGGGCGATCTGGTGAGCTACCTCATCCGTGAGAAACACCATGCTCTTCTGAGAGTCAAAGAGAAGGCCCAGGAAGACCAGATGCTGGGATGGGACAAGATCTGACTTGTCCATGTTGATGATCCACCCATGATGGGTGAGAGCGTGAATGCATAACTGAACCTGCTGATGAAGAAGTTCCGCAGAGGGGGTTTTCAGAAGCAGGTCATCCAGGTATGGAGTAACTCTAATGCCGTCCCGGTGGGGGAAGGACACTAAGGCTCCCAGGACACAGTTGAAAACTTGAGGAGCTGTAGTCAGACCAAAGGGAAGAGCTGAAAACTGAGATATCTGAGATACTGCCCTCTCTCTGGATGAATGGCGATGTGTAAATACACGTCCTGAAGATCCAGAGAAGCAAGGAATTCCCCCGGGGACATAGCAGCAAACACCATATGTAGAGACTCCTGGTGATAATGAGTCCGGATCACAAAGGAATTGAGATCCTTCAAATCCAAAATAGGGCAACAACCACCATCCTTTTTGGAGACCACAAAGAGGTTTGAGTAAAAACCCATACCTCTGTCCTGAACTGGAACCGGCTCTAGAACATCCTTGTCCAGAAGAGCCTGAATAGCTCTGTTGAACAGCTGGCGTTTCTCTGCGAAGGAAAGAAATGAAAGGGAGGAAGAGAGACAAAAGGGATCTTGTATCCTTCCGCCACCACCTGTAAAACCCATGGGTCTACCACTGAATCCTCCCAGACGCTGTGGAAGTGACGCAGACGACCACCCACAGCAGAGTGGGGACCGTGGTTCGGTGAGTCATGCCGAAGAAGGCTTGGAAGCCTTGGAGGAGACTTTGGGCTTCCATTGCTGTTTGGGCTTGGAGGAGGCACGCGGAGCTGAGGGAACTGTCTGGTTCACCGGAAGTGTCTCAGTCTGAAAGGAACGAAAATACTGATTACGCTTAAGCGGCGTTTTCTTCCTGGGGACCAAAGGTAGAAGGGTACTCTTACCCCCAGTGGTCTCAGTGATCAGATCTTTAAGATCTGGCACAAAGAAGTACCTTGAAAAGGTAAGGAAAGCAATGCTTTCTTGGAAGCAGTGTCAGCAGACCAGATCTTTAGCCAAAGAGCCCGTCTGGCAACCACAGACATCGTGGAAACCCTGGCCACCAAACTGATGGCATCAAATAAGGCAGCAGAAACATAGTGCTGTGCCTCAGAAATGTTGGCAAGAAGGCGCAACATATTCAAAGTAGGAGCACCCTGGCAGACAGCCAGGGTGAGCTGTTCAGTCCAGACTGCAATGGCCCGGTTCACCCCTGGTGCAGCGAATGCTGGAAGAATGGCAGTGCCAGCATTGGCAAAAATGGACTTGAGGGAGACCTCAAGTTTCTCGTCAGTCCAGTCTTTCACAGTGGATGCATCAGAAACTGGCAAGGCAGTAGACTTAGATAGCCTGGAGATAGGAACATCCACTTTGGGAGGATGAACTCACTGAGCAAGCACAGCCTCAGAGAGGGGATAAAGCTTGGCAAATTTCTTGGACACAGAAGGTTTTCAAAATGTCTTTATGGTAAAAGTAGGAGTAGGTGAATATATTATTGATTAATAAGTCATACTGCAGTAGCTCCATAAATATTAAGCCTTACTTGGTAGATGATTGAAAAAAATTCAGATAGTGTTCTCACTATATTTTAATTCATGTCTGATTATAACATTCATAACACTAAGTGTCAGCCTCCTCTTCATCTTTCAAAGTCGAGGATAGGATTGTTTTTTCTTAGAAGGGTCAGTAAAGAGTTAAACTTTGAATGCCTCCCCCCTTCCCAATACGCCGATCTCCTAGTCTGCAACAAAAAACTGTCAGATAAGTCCCTGAAAACATTCCCAGAGGTTAGAAAATTCATTTTAAGGAAAAAGCTTTCAAATGTTTAAATTTGTTCCTTAGGTCAAAAAAATAGCATAGTATTTGGCCATGGAGAGTGTTATTTCAATACTGTCAGAGCTGTAGTTCAAGAGTAATTGAATGATAATGTGTTTAAATAAGGAATTTGTAGTTGAACCCTGTGGTGCAGTTGGCTTCTCTTTATCTTCATGAATACGACCTTAACCCTTTGAGTGCCTGAGTGGTCTCCAACGCACTGGATTACCACAATATTAGTCATAGGGGAAGGCAGTACATTATTTCACACCAGGCTGCTGGCCTCTTTGACTGTCGGAAAGTTAAAGCTGTGGCTGTTATCACCAATAAATCTTCATGAAAGAACTGGTTTTTGTGCAGTACATGTCTTCAAACTAACACGTATTATTCTCGAATTTTACAACAACCTCTAGACCAAAAAACATGGATTTATGGATTTAGAGACTGCAGCAATAAATAAATCTATATATGCATACATACGCCTGCCACTTTAATGCTATAGTTTCATAATTTACTGGTGGGGTAGCTGGCTTCAGCATTCTGTCATTTTAAGAAAAAAAAAGGTTTAACATTTTTAACCCTTGAATGCCAGAGGGGTATTCAATGCATTGCATACCCCTCTGGCTCTCAGAGGGTTAGGGGTTATATGTACAAATACAAAAGCGGAGTCAAGCCAACTGCACCCATAGTCAGCAAAACAAAATCCCCAAATCCTTACTGATTTCAAGCTGGCTATTAACCCTTTGAATGCTGGAGAGGTTTTGAATGTGATGCATTCAAAACCTCTCTTGAATTCCAAGGGTTGAAAGCCACCTTTAGAAAAATGGGACCTGGGAATTTTTAATTTAGTTTATGACATACAGTTGATTTCTGGACGTATGACTAATTAATGTTGCAGTTTTATGAGTACAAAGCTCTTCTGAAATTAGATTCCCCAACTACCAAACCAAAAACCTTTAAAACTATTACCCTGTTTGCAAAGCAGAAAGCACGAGTTATAGGCTGTTTAAATAGTTATATATGTAGTAATACTTCATTTTATCTTTATTTTATTTTGTAGGCGTTAAAAATACATGAAGAACGATATAACTCTTATCTCTCAAACCTTTATGGATTGAGAGATATTCACAAAGTTTCCCCTCACTGACCAAAACGGTCAAGTCTGCCATCTAGCTGTCAGATTTGGATCCGGTCCACGGATCAACCGGTGGCTCTTTAGCAGAGCCGAGATCACAAGATATAAAAATAACTATTTCATTGGAAGAGTCTAAAAAGTGTGCTTGCAAACCAGGCACACTTTGTAGACTATTCAAATGAAGTAGTTCTTCTTATATCTCACGATCTCTGCTCTGCTGTAGAGCCACGGCCGGTCTGCGGACCAGATTCCATATCTGACAGCTAGATGGCAGACTTGACCATTTTGATCAGTGAGGAGAATCTTGGCTTGTGAATATCTCTCAAACCATAAAGGTTTGAGAAATAAGACATATCGTTCTTCATGTTTTTTTAATGCCTACAAAATAAAATAAAGATAAAACAAAATATTACTATCCTTTTAATAAGACCAAAAGCTGTGTATGTAACAGATCCACTGCCAAATCTAGTCTTACATATATGCTTTATGGGAGCTTTCATTGTTGTCTTTTGTGGTGGCTCCTTGACTCAAATTAACATAACAATATTGATAAATGTATCCAAAATGCTAGTGTGGTATTGTCTGTAAATGACCTGAGATCAGATACAGCCTTTTTGAAAGGAACAACGATGAATACAGTTTTCTGTATATTAACCCTTTAAGGGGATAGTAATACCTGATTTTCCTAAAGTTGAATATTGTTTGTATTAAAAAAATAAATTCAATGATGCAAGTACCGTTCCTTAAAGTTTTATTGTTTTTGAGTTATAAGTTCCCCTTCCTGCCACTTTTACAGACAAAGAAAGTCTTCATTAGAATGGTCTACAAAGTGTGCCTGCCTCCCAGGCACACTTTGTAGACCGTTCTAATGAAGAATTTATTTCTAGACAATGTTATTTCCTATGACGCGATTTGTGTAAAAAAAATGGGGTGTGGCTTAACTGTTGAGTGGTAGGAGGAGCTTAATGGGTGTGAAAAAGTGGTAATAGGCTGGGGAAGGAGGAGAATTGGTTGGGAGTAGGAAGAACAGAATGGGAAAGAGCAGAAGTGGGCAGAGACTCCCCACATCTGGAGACACTAGCTGTATGTACATGATACTTAAAGGTATATCAACCAATTTCATTTTAGGTGTTAGAGTTCCTTTAACGTGCTGAGTGCTTAACCATTTGTATGTGTGTTAAATAGCAAAATAAGTTAAATGTACGGCAATATATAATGAAGTTGCAATGAAGTTGCAATTGTAAAAAAACAAACTAATAAAGCCCATTCTACAGATGACCATAACCGGTGTTATACATTAAACACATATATTTGATATAGCAAAAATATTATCTTAATCTAGATTTTAAACAATACGTACTGTGGTAATGACATTGCCACAATACCTAATTTTTTTAAATATTCGACCAAAGGGATTGATCATTTTTTAACGTACCCCTCTGGCACTCACAGGGTTAAAGGCCTAATTGCAGCAACACTCTGTTTGTTACTTCCTGATTGCCAAGTTTCTTTTACACATGTGCGTGACTTTATATTCTCTCCCAATTGGTAAACTATAGTTGTTATAGCAGCCAGCTGCAAAAGCAGAGATTGCCCATTCGGCAGAAAAAATGGCTGACAAAGTTCCAACCGGCTCAAATGTAAATGCTTGAAAGACAATTGTAATGGTGTTCAATGAGACATTTAAACAATGTAAAGGTTTGAAAGACTGCTTATACTGATGTTCTATGAGACATTTTCCAGATGCTCCCAAAAGTAGCACAATGTAATCATTCAAAGTAAAAAAAACAACAAAAAACAACAAATTTCAAGAAAAGGCTCCTAATGAACCATTCAGCTCTAATGTAAAGACCTATGTTTAAAACCACAAAAAAAAAACAAAAACACAAACTTAACCCATACTCAATTGATTTTAACTCCTTGGATAAGTTGTCCTCAGCCATGGAACAGTGGCACTTTGGTGTGCCGTGGGTACCAGCTTAGAATGCCACACTTTTCCTATGAAGATTTTGACAAAAAATGTTAAATGTCTTTGTTGTCATTCTGAGTGCGAGACCTAAGAATGACTATAAATGTATGCACTGACCCTTCATTAAAGGGATAGTAATACTTTAATATTACTATTCCCCATATTGTAGCTATTTCAAAAAGAATTGAATAGCCCCCAGGTTCATCTCTCAAACCTTTATGGTTTGAGAGATAACCGAACGCAAAGGTCCCCCCTCCCTCCCCTAAAGTCAGCGTTGTACTGACTGCAGGGGTATCCGGTCTTATTTTCATCAGTCGGCTCTGCAGCTGAGCTGAGATCTCATTAGTAAAAAATAATTATTTCACTGAAACGGTCTTCTATGTGTGCTTGCAAACCAAGCACAAACCAAGCACATGTAGAAGACCGTTTCAGTGAAATAATTATTTTTTACTAACGCGATCTCGGCTCAGCTGCAGACAGACTTCCACTGCAGTCAGTACAACACTGACTTCAGGGAAGGGGGAGGCAGGGGGGGACTTTGCATTCTGTTATCTCTCAAACCATAAAGGTTTGAGAGATGACACTGGGGGCAATTCAATTATTTTTGAACTAGCTACAATATAGGGAATAGTAATATTAAAGAAGATGAAGATCAATGAAGATTGTCCCTCTCTGCCATCCATCCGGACAGTCTTGCTGCTCTGAGGTGAGCAGTGTTACATCAGTCAAAGAGGCGGGAGGGGGATACTTTATCATTCAATTGCTCTTGAACTACAACTCTGACAGTACTGAAATAACACTCTCCAAGGCACAAATACTATGAAGATTAATTGAAGCTGCTTTTATTGTGAAATATTACTATCCCGTGAAGGTCAAAGACAACTTTGGCCAAACTCTTGACACCAGTTTATAGTGGGAAGATTCTGCGTTCCATCAGAGAGGTTTGACCTTGGATAAGGAGGACAGCTAAAATAATGATTGTTAAGACAATCGTTTCATTCAAGTTACTATGGTGTTTGGAAATGTCATTAAACTGTAAGTGTAAAGAGGTCACCAGTTATCCAATAACAGTAAATTACATTTTTTGTTCCCATGGAAACATGGCTAAAGTTCTGAGAAAATAATTAGTGGTTTGCAAGTGTTTAAATTATGTATTTTATAATGTGCGCAAAAGGACAACTGGTAATTACAGCATCATATTTAGCATTTTTATCTCTGTGTTGAATGAAATAGCAACAAATCTCATTTCGTGATAATACTTATATGGAGGGAATTTTAGGATCCAACGTTCAAAAAAATAACTGCATCAATTACCGAAACAAACCAACAGCACCACAGGGGGAAAATTAAGATTCCTAAATGGGGCTTTTAACTCCTTGATACCTCTTTACCATTCAAGGGCTTAAAATTCCCTTTTAAATCAATGAGAATTTTTATTTGTCCACTATGGTTCTGTTGGCTTTCTTCAAGCGTTAAAGGGATAGTAATACTTAGTTTTGTCTTTATTTTATTTTGTAGGCATTAAAAAAACATGAAGAATGATATAAGTCTTATTTCTCAAACCTTTATGTTTTATGAGATATTCACAAGCAAAGTGTCCCCCTCCCGCCCCTTTTACTGATGTAACACTGCTCAGCCAGATCAGAAAGGAGGTGCCCAGGTAGATTGCAGAGAGGGACAATCTTCAATTAAGATAAGGGAAAAACCTGAAAAGCTTGTCAAGGGGGGGCAGGGCTTTCATTGTTTTCATTGTAAGAAGATTGTCCCCTTCTGTTATCTGTCTGGTCTATGGACTGGATTCCACATCTGAGAAGAGATGACTTACACTAGGTAAAAGGGGCGGGAGGGGAAACTTTGCTTGTGAATATCTCTTAAACCATAAAGGTTTGAGAGATAAGACTTATATCATTCTTCATATTTTTTTAATGCCTATAAAATAAAGTTAAAAAGAAGTATTACTATCCCTTTAAAGGGGAACTTTCTCATATATATATAAAACTTTTGGCCATGTGCTTAAGTTAGTAAAACCATATTAGGATTGCAAACTCAGTATAATGGTAAATGGATCATGCTGTAATGATAGACAAGAAGGGAAGTGTGAACGCGCTCCCTGGCACAGCTGGGAGGGAGATGGGAGTTTTTCTTTGCTGTGCCAAAGATACAGTGTGCCTCAGAATGCCGACGTGCCCAATATGAAGTCTGCATATCTTAAGAAATAGGTAGTAACATGAAAAAAACCCTGAATCCTAATAAAGGATTTACTAAATTAACCACATGGCCAAAAGTTTTCTTTTTATATATGAAAGTTCCCCTTTAAACATGGCAGTGGTTTGTAAAGTATTTTCAGAAAAAAAATCTCTTATCCGTCACTTTTTTGTCTAATTTCCATTATTTTTTCAGAAAAAATAAAAATGGCCTAAACGTGGAGAAGACAAATTACAGTTCTATGAGCAGAAAGAGGAGTGAGAAGCAATAGTATGGTGTTTACTGGTGAAAAAGGTCTTTATTTGTTTGAAAATGTTCATTTTAAAGACAACATTTATATACATTTTAACATAAGAATTTATAAGGGCAATAAAGCTCATCTTACCGCCACTTTGACCCCTCTGGCACTCAAAGAGTTAAATGCTTTATGCCACATTTTCAGATGTGATGGATTTACTTCTGAAAATACTGCCCTCCTTTTTATGACCAACTCACGAACCGACAAAATTTTCATAATGAACATTTCTTTAATATCTTGTCCTTAATCCTATATAATAATTTGCTAAAAGTATGTTTGTCAGAAGCTGTCATGTGCAGTAGGGACTGCCTGCGCCGCGGCTGATAATGGAGCGGGGCACTCCGAACTAACACCGGAGTCCTCTCTGCGCACCTTCCTAGGACCAAGCCCAGGAAGGTGCGCAGAGAGGACTACGGCTGAATTCGGAGCGCCCGCTCCGTTATCAGCCGTGGTTGGTCCCATGAAGGTGCGCAGAGAGGACTACGTTCTGAATTTGGAGTGCCCCACGGCGCGTTCAGGCAATCGGTACTGCGCATGACTGCAGCACGACCAACAGGATCCGGCCACCAGCCGAGGTTGCTGGGTGGCACTGTGGCCCGTGTACATGGGCTTTTCAACTAGTTTATAATATACAGATTATTTCAGTACTGTCAGTGTTGTAGTTCAAGAGTAATTGAATGATAAAGTATCCCCCTCCTGCCCCTTTTACCTAGTGTAAGCCACCTCCCCACAGATGTGGAATCTGGTCCTGGGACCAGACAGATGTTGCTGTAATATCAAATATTAGTTACCAGGTGGAGGACATAATAAGGATTGCTCTGCTATAGGAACCAGGTAGAGTGTCATGATAATAATCCACGGAACTATTTATATCTTTAGCATGAAGCGTGGTGATTTGAGTATTTATCTAATCACTAAAGGCTGTGCACTATGATGACTATGAAGACTCTAAAACCATATACAAATACTGATTAATTGATTACTTGCAACCATAAAAAGGATCGCTTGCATGAGATTAATAAAGGAGAAAGTCATCGCATCTGAATGTACTCTCATGTGTGAAACAGTGTTGCAGCAATAACATATTAATTTACCACTAGCTTAGAGTTATCTGTTGGCGACCACAAAATGGATCGCCCTATAAACCCTGTGTTGTTCCTACATCTCTAGAGATAAATATTATAATTGATCATTTATCAAATCTATATAGGCTCTATACTGTTCTCCACGGCTATAAAGATGTTAATAGAGATTGAAATAACAAATTCCCTTGTCCATTAAGTAGGGTAATCTGTGATACACTTTACAATACTAACAAATACATCTATTTAGTATTTGACACCCCTGTGATGGTACGAAATTTATAATTCAGTTATGTTGCTGTAACTTAGAGACCAGGGGAGGGCTGACCTGGGGGGCAGGGGGGCAAATGCCCCCTGGTCCGGCTATATATCTGGGCCAGTGGGCCACTGCCTCACTTAATCTATATTATTGTTGCTATAAATGGAGCAACACTAGTGATACCACAGAGTTTACAACTGAAATGGAGCTACACAAATAATACCACAGAGCTACAATCCAAATGAAGCTACACTAGTAGGGTAACGGATTTCCCTTGTAAGCGCCATAATCACTAGTGTAGCACTGCTTAGATCATAAGTTCTATAGTATCAGTAGTTTAGCCCATTTCAATGTGAGCTATGTGGTATCGCTTTACTTCATGATATTAATGTCACTTTTAAAATGAACAAAAGAGGGTGGGCTGGGAGAGTGAGTTCAAACGATAGTAGAAATGGGTCACTTGATTGTATTTGACCCCCGGGCCACAAGTTGCCTGCCCTCCCCCGTTAGAGACAGATAGCAGGCCACCTGCAGATATGTATCAGGTCAATATTTAGTGCGATGCAAGAAACGTTCTCATTGGATAAAGGCATTTTTGTGCACAGAAAGATTTTGCGCATGTTCTAATCCAGGAAGCTAAATACCGAACTCTTCTTGAATTGCGCATAAAAAAATTCCATTTTACGACAACAGTACACAGACGTATAAATTCATTCGCAATAGCAGTTCTTGCATTAGGCGCATTCGCTATTCCACTCACACAGATTCATTAATCACAAAAAATAAATATACGCAGCCATTTGCTAATCTTGAATTTTCATGCGCAATTCAACAAAATCATGTGCAAACCTATTCCCTAGTGGTTTTCACAGGGAAATAGCGATTGCGCACGTTTCCTGCATCTCGCCATTAGACACATGATTAAATCCTCCAACATAAGAACATAAAGATGTATCTATTATAACTGAATCGTGGTTTTACGGATACGCAGGGTACTTGCAATAATTAAATAGCAAGACACCTGCAGAAAGTATCTGATTTATTAATCACCCCTCCTAACAAGAACATCGAGGGGTGAATCTATTATTAGGCCTTAGCAACGGAAAGTCCTAAGATACGCAGGGTACCTGCCAATAACATACAAGTTAGTTTAGTATCTGGTACCGCTTTATCTCTCACAATTATATTTATGTGAGGTTATTGTATCTATTCTAAGTGCCTCTGCTACTGATGATCATGCATGGTAGCTCTGAGAAATCTTAAAACAGGGTACTTGCTGTTGAGCAGAAGACTTGAATATAGTCTTGCATATATTTAGCGATTCAGTTAACTGGGAGACGTCTGTGTCTAGTGATACACAGGGCATCTGCAGTTATCTGGTTTACATATAATCAGTATTAATATATTTACACATGGGAGGGATGAATAGACGCCCCCACATGTAGATACCAGTATATGCCAACAAATTGATTAAATTTTATTGTGTTACGGTCTTTTTCACACACCTCCACTGAGAAAATAAAATATCACCCACGGACACTGGAATTCACTGCTGTTTTTAGCGCATGTTTAGTTACATGTGACCTTTGAGTCATTTTATTGCACACCCAATAAAAGTTGAGTTTTAATATCCCTATTTACCTCTGGACATATAGTACTGAATTGGTCTCTTTTTGGTGGTTTACTATCACTCAGATGTCCTTAGCAATATGATTTGTGACATCTAGAGTGGACTTTAGATACCGACCTTTCTTTTCTATCTTTTTTGCTTCTGTTTTTTGACCAGACAGATCACAGCAAGGGACAATCTTTTTACTGTGAACATAAGGAAAACCCTGCCCCCTTGAAAGGTTTTTCAGGTTTTATCTTATGATCACTGAAGATTGTCCCTCTCTGCGATCAATCAGGACAGTCTTGCTGCTCTGAAGTGAGCAGTGTTTCATCAGTAAAAGGGGCAGGAGGGGGATACTTTATCATTCAATTACTCTTGAACTACAACTCTGACAGTATTGAAATAACAGTCTCCATGGCCCAAATACTATGAAGATTAATTGGAGCTGCTTTAATTGTGAAATACTACTATCCCTTTAACTACCTTGTCTCCAGGGACAGTGCCAATTCTCTGGCTTTGATGAGATTCCTGAATAACTCCACCCACTTCCTTCCATTCCACCCACTTCCTACCCTGTTCTGTTTACTTCCTGTCCATGCTAAAGTAAAACACCACCTTTCCGCCTCTCCTGAGGAAACCCTGCCCACCCATTTAAGCCCCACCCAGTTTCTGATGTGATTCGCGCAATTTAAACATGATCATTCCTTGCTTTTGAGCCCTTTTCCGAGTCTCCCAAAAAGAAATTTCCCAGGTATGCTAGCAGCCAAGGACTAAAGGCACTGCAAAAACAATTTGGTGCACAACCTGTGGTCTTTAAAGTGTTAAACACACCCTGCATATTCTTAAGCCTTTGAGCACTGAAGGGATGTCCAACGCTTTGCTAGCAATGCGGTGGCCACTGCTGTGACACTGAAAGGGTTAAAGGGTGAAGTAGAATTACATTTCTTTCCAGACTTATTTACCCGTCCTCAGTTATTTAATACCTACAGATCACATAGGCCAACAAGAAAAGAAAAGTTGTGATTCGTAGATAAAAAGAAATTGTGCCATATTTATCAAAGGAAATTAAAAACAAATCCACTTGGAAACAATAATGAAATTTTTATGCAGCCGTAGGATAGCATTAAATCATTCAATATGTGTATCAAAATAAGACAGTACATGAATGAAACATATGGTATTGAATTGGACAGTAGGATATGCTTCCATCCCGCAGCCTCTAAATCAATGGGTATATACACCAATAACTGACCTGCAGCCCACCTGTATAAGAGTGAATAATGCATACACTTTATTACTCACAGAGGGTTCCTCAGGCTAAACTTTGAGAACAAAGGGATTTCTTTCTTTGAAAGATCTGTTACAGTGCACTGAACCAATCTTTAATTTGATACAAGGATATCCCTTGGTGATTTTGTGGGGAATCATGGACCCACTTGTTGGTGTTGGACTACAACTTCCAGAATCTTTGGAAAATATCATTTTATGTAAACATTTCTGGACACTCATGTTCATGTGAGCTGAGGAGATCATAAAAAAAGTATTGGGTGTCCATGTGTTAGGATTCACCCCCAGATGTGCTGACATGGGATGTTGCAGCTCTGCTCACTGCGCTATCTTGGATACCGGACTGCTTGTGTCATCAAGGTAAAGCTATCCTAATCAGTCCTGGGATATCACATAGGAAACTTCCGCTCCACCCTATCTTTCTTTATAATGAGTAGTGTGTGCTTCCTGCCTGCCAGATTACTGAGTTTTACCCCAAGGATCTAGTATTCCTTACTAGGAGGCTGCTCCTGATTGTCTTCTGTGTTTCAGACCCATCTTGAACCTAACTATGATTGCTCTCTGATCCCTAGTAATAAAACCTCTGCTGCTTTTGACTTCTCCTGCTCTTCACTTCTGACTAGGACTCCTGTTCCTGCTGATTATGTATAATATCTACTCCTTGGTTATACAACCTCTACCATGATTGACCATGTCTACCCTCTGTTTCCTGTTTACTTTAAAGGGATAGTAATACTCAATATGTAAAAAATATATTGTAGTGTTTATCCTCCTGAATAAGACAAGGGTGCCCCTACTGCTGAGAGATGTTTTATTCAAAAGCTATAACATCCAATTATTGTCATAGAACCACACTTTTATATAAATATATTGACTCCAGACCTGATACGATAGAATATAGGTACTTGAAACTCTTGAAATAAATTCTAGAGATATTCAGATCGAGTCTGTCATTATTTCTTTAGAGTAACTACTCATATCAGTATTACACAATATTTGACAATGATCGTATTGAAGGTAAAATGGATTAATCTCACCCACTGACTGTATCCACTAGGTACCTTTACTCAGGTCCAAGTCTGTGGACTTGAACACCTCCGGTTCACCATTCGTCAGTCACATCTTATTAATCCATTCTGATGATCGATATCATAGGAATCCAAATATGTAACAAATCCAAACAGGTCTGAAGTCGGAGGAGCAATATAAAAAAAATGTTATTTGTTGTTAAAACACATGAACATCACACATGATGTTCATGTGTTTTAACAACAAATAAAAAAATGTTTATATTGCTCCTCCGACTTCAGACCTGTTTGGATTTGTTACATATTTGGATTCCTATGATATCGATCAACAGCGCCACTGTACATTTTCAGGCCACTGAGATACTGCATCTAAAACATTCATCATTAACTTTTGAATAAAACAACTTTCAGCAGTGGGATTATGTTTGTTTTAATCAGGGGATAAACCCTACAACATATTTCATTAACATTTTAAGTATTACATTTTAAGTATTACTATCCTGTGCAAATTCCATTTGCCTTTCTAACCTCGCTGGGGCAAAAACAGTATTTATGGAAAGACAACAGGAAAAAGGTGTTACCTTGGAAAAAGGGCTAATGAAACACAGTTCAGCAGCTCAGGACACAATCCTCCACACCTAGAATTGTGTACTAAAAACGTTTTCAAAATATTAAAATACACATGCAATAATAAATAGAATTTTTTAATGTAATTTTATATGCCATTGCAGATTTAGGGTGACCACATGTCCTGATTGCCAGAGACAATCCTGGATTTTATGTGTGTGTCCCTTGTCCCAGGCAGCCCCCTTCAAGGACAATACAAAGTCCCGGAATGAAGACTCCAGTGCACCAAGTTCTATATATTAGAAGAGAACTGTCCATTGTCTATTGTGACAGGAAGTGATGACTCTGCTGGGCTATAACAATATGGCCTGCAGTCAGAGCTCAAAACCCTAGAGAGATAACTGAGCCTTGATCAGTTGTAGTGTGATGTTAGTTTAAGGCTTTGGGCTTAAGGCACCCGATGCTGATGTCCATGGCACACTAAAGTGCCACGGCACCCTGGTTGAGAATCACTGGTCTAGTGTTTAGAACTCTGTGGTGCGATTTTCTCTCCGTAGTGTCCCTGAATGGCAGAATTGAAATGTGGTCACTCTAGAGTATGTGATTGTGTACATGTGAGTGGGTGCATGTGAAAGGGGCCCCCAACATCAGATTTCATCCCAGAACCTAGTAGGTTCTATTTAACTCCTGTCTGTAATTGACCAAATATAATTATCTCTGCTAAAGTTTGCTTCTAGATCATACCATTTCCCGACAAACTTTAGACTTCATTATAGATCTAAAATGCTCTCAGTTGTCTTTATCGCCCAGTAAATGGAAACAACAACAAGAAACTACAACAGTGATCAAATGGAAATAAACAAATGATATACATTGGGGATGGGCAACATGAGGCTCTCCAGCTGTGCTGGACAACAAATCATATCATCCGTTGATGGGAGTTGCTTATCCAACAACAGCTGGAGGGCCTCACGTTGCCAAGAACTGACACAGATGAAACTGACTACTGTATGATGACATATCTAATTAACAAATTAAAAGCCACTTATTTCAATGGAATAGTTTTCTCCTTTAACCCTTTGAGTGCCAGAGGGGTACGGAATGCATTGCAAACACTCAAAGCGTTAATGAAAGTTGAGTTCCCCTTTAAAGGAGCAGTAAACTTCTTTTTATGAAAACACATATTTTATAGAGCATTTCCTGCTGAATAAAACAAGGTCACTCCCACCGCTGTCAGATGTTTTATTCAAAATTTATAGCAGTTCAAATAATCAGGAAGTGAATTTACTGTGTTTACTTCCTGATAGTTCTAACTGACAGGAAGTGACAGGCAGTTTCTATCACATTCTATGGAGAACTGTATGTCACTGACTTTTCTGACTTTCCTCTCTATTAGAATCTAACAGGAAATCTAATTAGATGTTAATGTAAAATTAATGTTAATGTAAAAAAAACATGGGTTTAATCTGTAATAACGCTGGAAATATAAATCTCTCAGCAGTGGGAGTACCCTTATTTTACTCAATAGGAAAATCCCTACAATATATATTTTTTCATTAAAAAAAAAGTTTACTGCTCCTTTAAACAAAGTAATATCCACTGATCTCTCTAGGTATAGTTCCCCTTTGACCTCCTGGTTACTGGGGACCTCTCCAATATATTGAGAAGCAATGCACTGGAAATGTATTTTGCAGTCAAGGGGTTAATTACATTGTGTGCACTCCTCTGTCAGTTGGGTCAGCTCAGAAAGCAGGCTAGCAGCCACAGGATCCTGGCATGAAAACAGCTTACTATAGAACAAGCAACTAATGGGAATTAGGGCTTTATAATAATGATCCGTAATGCTTCTGTATTGGACTTGGTTTTCCCAAGCAAAACTGTTACAGTAGCAGAAATTTGGCTACACAGAAAAAGACTTGTTTTCCTATCACCCCATTGTCAACAATATTACCTTCACCTGTGTGGCATTCAGATTGCTACAGTCAATGACATATAGTGGGCAAGTATCAAAAAGGTGTGAAACAATAACACTTTTACCAGTTCCACCTCTATATGAGAAGGAATGAGTGACAACTGCAACATTTTATTATATAACTTGCTTCTTTTTAGCAGTAACAATTCACTTATGATTACCGGCATATATAAGTACATGTATTATATAATGAAATAATGTTTGTTTATAGACAAGTTTATGAAGATAAAATCATAGAACATCAGGAAAAACCTGGTTTCAAGCAGGTGTACTCACACTTTTGACTGAAAGCCACATGTCTCAGTTCCTACTTTTTGGAAAGTAATGTGCAACATTTTTTACAGTGGAACTTTCACCTTAATTCAAGTGTACATAATTGAAAACTGCATTAAATACTGCCTATATGTCATGTTACCCAAAAGTCCAGTAGATATCTAGTTTAGGAGAAATTCACACTTTTTTTCTGGGCAAAGTGAAAGAAAACACTTCCTGGTACCGCACAAAGCTGTTTTAGCATATGAAACGTCACTGAAACCTTCATTAGCATGTGACAAATCACTGAAAAGGTTTAATTAGCATATTACATTTCATTGATTAACTTAATTAACATAATGCCTCAATTAGAATACATTAGCATATGAAATACGTGTGACTATCTCCTAAACTGTACATTTTGCTGGCCTTTTGGTTAACATGACATATAGGCAGTTTTTAATAAAGTTTTCAAATATGCAAACTTGAATTAAGGTGCTAGTTCCACTTTAAATGAAGGAGATAAAAATTGCATTGTCCCAGCTTGGACATATGCACCTCAATGATATATAATCCACCAAGAGTCAAAAATAAAGGGGAACGATACTTGTAGGAATAAATGGTTTTTAATTTGTATTCAGCTGCTCTACCACAGACAGCATTAAAAACAAAATGTCCACTGGAAAACGGATAGGGCTGATTTAATAGTGCAAGTCAAAAAACTTTTGAATGAAGCATCTCCCAACTCTGGAAGAAAGCCTTTTATGTTACAGGAAAACTGGTATAGATGCCCCCTGAACTGCTGATGAACATGTAAGATGATAAATCCCAGAAAATATACAATTTATAATGTTTTCACTGGGGTTTCATGAGTTACAGAGGAAGGAATAATGCAGCAATCTTTCTAACACAACAATAACGTTGGAGTTATGGAGCTGCTTGGAAAAAATATGACGGATATATTTCACAATGTAGGAAAGTGTAAAAGGTTGAGAGAAACTACAGGTAGTTATGATTTTTCTTTTTATTTCTCTGGATCTGAGAAGTGAATGAAAAAGGCAGAATCTATCCATGGAAGGAGATGGTCCGGCAACTTCAGGCATCGATCCCTACTGATGGGAATGCTGCTTAAAGGGATAGTAATGTTTCATAATAAAAGCAGCTCTAATTAATCATAATAGTATTTGGACTTTGGAGAGTGTTATTTCAATTCTATCAGAGTTATAGTTCAAGAGTAATTCAATGACAAAGTATCCCCCTCCCGCCCCTTTTACTGATGTAACACTGCTCAGCCAGAGCAGAAGGGAGGTGCCCAGGTAGACTGCAGAGAGGGACAACCTTCAATTAAGATAAGGGAAAAACCTGAAAAACTTGTCAAGGGGGGCAGGGATTTCATTGTTCTCATAGTAAGAATATTGTCCCTTGCTGTTATCTGTCTGGTCTATGGACTGCATTCCACATCTGAGAAGAGATGGCTTACACTAGGTAAAGGGATGGGAGGGGAAATTTTGCTTGTGAATATCTCTCAAACCATAAAAGTTTGAGAGATAAGACTTATATCGTTCTTCATGTTTTTTTAATGCCTACAAAATAAAATAAAGATAAAACAAAGTATTACTATCCCTTTACGATTAAATGTGAGCCCTGGCAGACCAATGGGGGAGCAGATAGAAGGTCAGAAAAGAGTTTCTAGGGGTGTCCGTAGAAATTTTTCGCAAGGGGGCAAAGGCATAATATGCCCCCCATGCCAGCCCATCCAGCCCCTTTGTTTATATGGAGGGGGTAACTGTAGGGGGGGACAAGTGCCTCCCCTTGCCCCCCCCGGACGGCCATGAGAGCTTCCTGTTTTTCAGTCATTGGTCCAATGAAAGAGACTTAATCATTAGATTCGGAAGTCTCACTGAATGCGAGTGCAGCCTAGTAAATATCTTCCACATCAGACACTAGGGACTATATGAAGGCTGCACAAGCAGCCCATAGACTTTGTGGCTGAGATACACAAACCTCTGGTTTGTGTTCCAACCTGCTGCCATCCAATGGATCAATTAACTGACCTCCAAACTGTTGAGAAAAATAATTACATTGTTAAAACTTTTCCTTTAACCCCTTAAGGACCGGCGCATGCACGCGCGGCCGGCACTTGAGGACCACAGGGCTTTTTTTTTCTTCACCTCCGGTTCAGGGCTTCAGGAGCGGCGTGCAGCCACACCGGGAGCCCTGAACTCCGTGACATACCAGGACCGTCACAAAGGGATAGTAATGTGTCATAATAAAAGCAGCTCTAATTAATCATCATAGTATTTGGACTTTGGAGAGTGTTATTTCAGTTCTCTCATAGTTGTAGTTCAAGAGTAATTCAATGACAAAGTGTCCCCCTCCTGCCCCTTTTACTGATGTAACACTGTTCAGCCAGATCAGAAGGGAGGTGCCCAGGTAGACTGCAGAGAGGGACAATCTTCAATTACGATAAGGGAAAAAAAACTGAAAAGCTTGTCAAGGGGGGCAGGGATTTCATTGTTTTAATAGGAATAAGACTGTCCCCTTCTGTTATCTGTCTGGTCTATGGACTGCATTCCACATCTGAGAAGAGATGGCTTACACTAGGTAAAAGGGGAGGGAGGGGAAACTTTGCTTGTGAATATCTCTCAAACCATAAAGGTTTGAGAGATAAGGCTTATATCGTTCTTCATGTGTTTTTTAATGCCTACAAAATAAAATAAAATTAAGACGAAGTATTACTATCCCTTTAATTGCCGGACCACCATGATGGTCCTGGCACGTCAATGGTCCTTAAGGTGTTAAATTCACTATTGTCAGATGCCTTCAAGTACCAGAGCTGGAAACCCCTGCAATTGACTCTCCAAAACGTTTGTCACAGTAGTATAAATCTTATGTCCATGGTACAAACATTTTAAGTTGAGTTTCTAACAAAGGACCCAATATTATTGAAATATTCACCAGTTAACATAATCATTTTCTCCTACCTGGGCTCTGTTAGTTGGGTCCTTCTTGATCCACTTAATCACAGTTTCATACACCAGTTCTTCGGCTTTTGTATTCAAGCTATCATTTGAAATGTAGGAGACAAAATCTTCTCTGGATATATTAAGGATCTCATCCTGATTTGCCACCTCTGGGAAATTCTGTAGTGCGTAAGCCTTAGCCATGTTGCACAGTTCAACACATTGCATTGCCTCCGCCATGGCTAGGATTCCCAGGCAGTTATTTGCAGTCAGCTGTTTTTCTGAGCAAACACAAAACAAGTCAATGACTTCTATTACTACCTGAATTTAAGAACTAATGGCGCAATGCAGGAAAGTGCGCAATCACTATTTCCCATGTGAAAACCACTAGGGAATATGTTTGCGCATGATTTTGTTGAATTGAGCATGAAAAAATCATGATTAGCGAATGGCTGTGTATATATTGTTTTTGTGGGCGTGGCTAAGATTAACAAATCTGTGTGAGTGGAAAAGCGAATGTGCCTAATGCTAGAACTGCTATTGTGAATGAATTTATACGTCTGTGTACTTTTGTCATAAAATAGAATTTTTATGCGCAATTCAAGAAGCGTTCGGTATTTAGCTTCCTGGATTAGAACATGTGCAAAATCTATCTGCGCACAAAAATGCTTTTATCCAATGAGAACGTTTCTTGCATCGCACCATAAAACACTGTAAAGACCCTCCTTACAGCAAAAAATTGGAGGGATTCTGGAACAGACCAACTGCATCACAGGGGAGAAATACAATTTCTTATTAATTTAAATGGGGCTTTTAATGTATTGAATGCTCCCCTATACGGCAATTGGGTGAGAAGGAGGACACCTGACTTTAAAACATAACCTTTATTAATTAATCTAGAACATAGTGAATAAAAAACATGTACAAACACTGATCACATAGATAGATAGCAACCTGCTTCCACACATCCATCTCAATTATAATGATAGGTTTCCAAATAATGACCACTGCTGGATAAAGCATTAATTATAAAAAGTATTAAATGGAAAGTAATGTCTTTATTAAAGTTTACCTCTGAGTCTTCCATACGTTTTTTTTCATCATGTGGCGCTATGTTTAATAACTTACTCTTCTGTAGTTCAAAAGATATTCAAGCTGAAATGATCCCCCTCCCGCCCCTTCTGGCCGCATCACGATGCCTCATTGTCTGGTCAGGATGTAGCGCAGCGAGGGACAATCTTCAGTAAGCAAAATGAAAATCCTGCCCTTCTTCATCATGGACGACAGGGTTTTCCCTTATACTTACTGACCGAAGATTGTCCCTCAATGCATCGTTCGGTCCCACAACCGGATTGCAGCTCTAAGGGGAGGCGGCCAGAAGGGGCGGGAAGGGAATCCTTGCTTGAATATCTTTTAAAGGGATAGTAATGTTTCATAATAAAAGCAGCTCTAATTAATCATCATAGTATTTGGACTTTGGAGAGTGTTATTTTAATTCTGTCAGAGTTGTAGTTTAGGAGTAATTTAGTGACAACGTATCCCCCTCCCGCCCCTTTTACTGATATAACACTGCTCAGCCAGATCAGAAGGGAGGTGCCCAGGTAGACTGCAGAGAGGGACAATCTTCAATTAAGATAAGGGAAAAACCTGAAAAACTTGTCAAGGGGGGCAGGGCTTTCATTGTTCTCATAGGAAGAAGATTGTCCCCTGCTGTTATCTGTCTGGTCTATGGACTACATTCAACATCTGAGAAGAGATGGCTTACACTAGGTAAAAGGGGCGGGAGGGGAAACTTTGCTTGTGAATATCTCTCAAACCATAAAGGTCTGAGAGATAAGAAATATCATTCTTCATGTTTTTTTTAATGCCTACAAAATAAAACAAAGTTAAAATGAAGTATTACTATCCCTTTAAACTACAAACATGTAAGTAATTAAACATAGCACTGCATGTTATGAAAACAATATAGAACACTTGGATTGGAGCTAAACTTTAATATAGACATTACTATCCCTATAATGCAAAAATAACACAGTTACAGAGTGCAGATAACAGCCCAAACCTTAGATTCACTTGAGGATCCCTAAAGAGTGTAACACATGGGATCACATAAGGAACCTCTTAACTAATGCTCTGCATAACACGCTTAGATTCTTAGGAAGGATATTATAAATATATTAATTTTATATTGGTTCCAAAAAGAAGCTCATAAAGTAGTAGTGATAATTAACGTCCTTCAGTTTGTTCCTCAGGACAGAGATTCAAACTGAGCTGTAATAAAAACGAGCAGGCAACAATAGTTACTTAATGACAAAATCATCTAGAAAGATGAAAGTACAGAACAGGTCCTTAAAATCATTAGGTAATGGACATCTTAACAAAGAAAACCACTCATAGTGGAGAACAAAGAGTTGTAATGTGGTCATAATGGAATGTTTTTAATCTTTCTGATGAACAAACTAAGTATGTTAGTCATCACGACTACTTTATAAGCTTTTTTTTTTTTGAACGACTATATGTTATAATTTTTTTTATATCCTTCCTAAGAAGCTAAGCGTGTTATGAACTTCAGTAGTTAAAAGTTTCCTTATGTGATTGCACGTGTTACACTATTTAGCGATCTTCAAGTGAATATAAGGTTTGGGCTGTTATCTGCACTCCATGACAGTGGCATTGCTGCATTTCTACTTTTTATAATTAAAGGAGCAGTAAACTTTTTTTAATGAAAACACATATTTTATAGAGCATTTCCTGCTGAATAAAACAAGGTCACTCCCATCGCTGTCAGATGTTTTATTCAAAAATTATAGCAGTTCAAATAATCAGGAAGTGAATTTACTGTGTTTACTTCCTGATAGTTCTAACTGACAGGAAGTGACAGGCAGTTTCTTTTACATTCATACCCTTATTTTACTCAGTAGGAAAATCCCTACAAAATATATTTTTTCATAAAAAAGTTTACTGCTCCTTTAAGGCAGTGTTCATCATCTGGAAACTTTTCATTACAACTGACATGAATGTGTTGCAATAGGTTGCCATCTATCCATGTGATCAGTGGTAGCTTTATTTACATGTCTGTTTATACATGTTAACCCCTTAAGGACCCATGACGGTCCAGGGCCATCATGGCTTGTTTTCACTTAAGGACCAATGATGTCATGGAATTCCGAACTCCCTGCACAGCTGCATGCCGTTCAGGGAGTCTGGAATCTGATTTAAAAAAAAAATGGTCCCTGGTCCTTAAGTGACCGCACCGTGCGTGCACGGCCGGTCCTTAAGGGGTTAAACAGTACTGACTAGCCTGTCAGACAGATACTAACATTTCACATTGCTCTCCATCCCATCTGTCAGACCCTTCCATAAAGATATTAACATTCCCCACTACTCTAGTCCCACCTTCCACTCCCTGCCAGGCAGATACTAACATTCCACACTTTTACCACTTGCCACTCCACGCCAGCCAGATACTAACATTCCCTTCCATGCTGGCCAGATACTAACATTTCACACTGCTCTTAATACCACCTGCAACTCACTGCCAGACAGATACTAACATTCCACACTGCTCTTCTTACCACCTACTACTCCCTGCCGGAGAGATACTAACATTTCACACTGTTCCCCTTTGAAACTGACTCTTCCTGCAACCCAGATACTAATATACCGACACTGCTCTCCTTCCAATGTGCCAATCCCCTCCAGCCAGATACTAACATTCCACACTGCTCTTCTTACCAGTCTAGGGTGACCACGGGTCCCGGAACGTCCGGGACTGTCCCTTATTTCAGGGCTATGTCCCGCGTCCCGGGTCCCCTTCAACCGGGACAATGAAGTGTCCCGGAATGAAGCCAAGCCGCCCTGGATGTCAGCCTGCAAGCGGTGTGTCACATCATGGACGCCGCTCGCGGCGTCCATGATATGACACACCGCTTGCAGGCTGACATCCAGGGCGACAATGCAGCTTACCTGGAGGCAAGCGCTCTAGTAATACAGAGCGCTGGGAGATGACATCATCTCCCAGCGCTCTGCATTACTGAGCACAGCGCGCGGGAGCTTCAGCTCTGTGCCGGAGGAGGCACAGAGCACTTTCCACGCCGCTAGACCACCAGGGACTTAAGGTATGAAGGGGCAACTAGGGTGACCACGTCCCGGAATGGCAGAAGGGAAATGTGGTCACCCTACTTACCACCTGTCACACCCTGCCAGCCACATGCTAACATTCCACACTGCTCTTCTTACCACCTGTCACACCCTGCCAGCCACATGCTAACATTCCACACTGCTCTTCTTACCACCTGTCACACCCTGCCATCCAGATGCTAACATTCCACACTGCTCTTCTTACCACCTATCACACCCTGCCATCCAGATGCTAACATTCCACACTGCTCTTCTTACCACCTGTCACACCCTGCCAGCCAGATGCTAACATTCCACACTGCTCTTCTTACCACCTGTCACACCCTGCCAGCCAGATGCTAACATTCCACACTGCTCTTCTTACCACCTATCACACCCTGCCATCCAGATGCTAACATTCCACACTGCTCTTCTTACCACCTGTCACACCCTGCCAGCCAGATGCTAACATTCCACACTGCTATTCTTACCACCTGTCACACCCTGCCAGCCAGATGCTAACATTCCACACTGCTATTCTTACCACCTGTCACACCCTGCCAGCCAGATGCTAACATTCCACACTGCTCTCCTTCCCACCTGCCATTCCCTGCCAGCCAGATACTAACATTCCACACTGTTCTCCTTCCCACCTGCCATTCCCTGCCAGCCAGATGCTAACATTCCACACTGCTCTCCTTCCCACCTGCCATTCCCTGCCAGCCAGATACTAACATTCCACACTGCTCTCCTTCCCACCTGCCATTCCCTGCCAGCCAGATACTAACATTCCACACTGCTCTCTTTCCCACCTGCCCCTCCCTGCCAGCCAGATACTAACATTCGGTGTTGTTCCCCTTTCAAACTGACATTTCCTGCCACTCGGATACTAATATTCCACATATTCCACACTGCTCTCCTTCCCACGTGGCACTCCCCTACAGCTAGATTCTAACATTCCACACTACACTCCCTCCCATATACCATGACAATCACTGAAATACTGTCAAGATGCACGCTACCACTGAGGTGATATATAGACAGATAAACTACCGTTTTATATGACAGAAAAAAAGAGAATATTGCTTACCGAGAAAGGAGACGCACACTTTACAGAAAGTATGAAACTGGAACTTGCTTGCAGCCTCCAGAAGGATTTTCGCATTTGCTGAATCTATGATTAAGGATCCTGTATACACAAACTCCAGCAAGAGCTCCAGAACTTCGGCATTAATGTTGGACATGGCCAACTCCAGTTTCCCTCCGCTTTTAACAGAGTCCTGTGATGACCTGGCAATATCAGACAATGATATTTTTTAGAGGACATTCTCGTGTTTTTTTTTTTTTTACACCAGAACTTAATAAGGGCTAGAAAAAACACTTCACGCTTCATTAGCTTCCATCATTTTTTGGCAATTTGAAGAGTATTGTCATTTTAAATAACCAATCTTTAACGGGATCTGAAAGAGAAGGGTCTTTGAATTCATTCAACGGAAATAAAATCACAACACTTAAAACGAGACAAAGGTTTTATTGCTAGTGTTATCTGCATTCTCATGCAAAAAGAGGATTGCAAACGAAAGAAGTATGAGGCAAAGTTAATGGAAATGGGATACAATGTTAGTTTTCAAAGGGAAACAATACATTTTAATAGCATCATTAATTATGCGGCATAAATTTACACAATTGAAATTGATATGCTGACGTACGGTCTAATCTAGAAGACTATTGTTAACAGCAAATGAGAATTTCAAGTTTGTTCTATTTATTTCTGTGATTCGAACTGTGTTTCAGTTCCATTTCTAAAGTTTACTTTGTCCCTTGTGAATCTGTGAGTTATCATAAGTACGAAGTAAAAAATGGACCAATTCTGGGGCAAATCATGTGGACCAATAAACATCACCCTTAACTGAAATGTTTTTTTTAAACCATTGAATGCTAAAGTGGTCTACAAAGCATTGCACAGACCTCACTAGAATTCCAGGGTTTAAAAGCCTCATTTTAGACAATCGGAATTTTAACTCTTTGAGTTGCCATAGGGGTACACATGTATTGCTTTGCAATGCATTGCGTAACCCTCTGGCAACTCAAAGGGTTCATTTTCAACAGAATTGCTCCAATGGTTTGCTTTTTTTTCGACAAATTTCCAATTTCTGGTTTGTCCTGTTTGGCACTGGGAGGAAAGATAATCTAAACTTCGAAATGTAAAAGAATATTTAAACATGGAGTTAATAAAAAGTATATGCCTTAAAGGGAAATTATCATCAAAAAGAAAATCTGATCTTAAAACAGCAGAAAGTTTCATTAAGAAAAAAATATGGTCAGAATTTTACTGACAGCACATATTTCACTGCAAAAAGCTTTGCTTTGTGCCACACACAAAACATTAACCCTCAGAGTGGCAGAGCAATGCGTTGTGTACCCTCTGGCACTCAAAGGGTTAAAAACAGTGCACAGAATAAGATTTGTATCTCAACCAAGTGACTGCATCCTAAGCTCCCCTAGCCCCACCCACTGCTGCATCTACAATCCTCACATGACAACAACCCTGGCATCCTTCATTGATGCCTGACATTTAAAATAGGATGCAAAATTTTTTTGTAAAGTTGATACCTTTATTGGCTAACTAGTTAGCCAATAAAGGTATCAACTTTACAAAAAAATTTTGCATCCTGTATTTCTACGGCTAACACGGTACCAACTCTCATCTATTATTGACATTTAAAATAGTGTTAGCCTATAACATACATAAACAACTGTTAAACGTAAACGGATGTGTTAGCTTGCACATAAACAAAAGCATCACAGACCCGAAGGAGGTGTCTGAAACACGGTCATTAAAATAATGTTTGCCATGTCGAAAATTCAGTATAATTAGACAGTAAGATTAACAGAGAAGACACCTTTTAACGATGACTTTGATATTTAATTAATCTTCCATTTTATGTATTGTATAATCAGGGCTCAAAATTTCCACTCGCCACTAGCCAATGGCGAGTGAAAATTTAGCCCTGGCGAGTAGAAATTCAGCCCTGGTGGGTATGTTATGGCTTGCAGTGGCGACTAACTTTTCAGGTCTGGCTAGTAGCAAAGGACTTCAAATTATAAGCCCTGGTATAATCTTCTTCTATACTGTGTCATGTTCAGTGTCTGGTTCCATATACATAAGACTGGTCATACACACATCTCCAGCTTTTGGATGGTTTAGGATAATGGAACTTGTAGTGTCAAACTAGGGTTAACTAGCACTGGCCTCTGAACGTGCCCACTAAGATAAAGCTAGAATTACGGCTTTGGCAGTGTGGTAGACTGGGACACATAGGTTTAACCGTTTGAGTGCCAAGGCATTGGATACCTCCCTGGCATTCAAAAGATTAAAGGGACAGTAATGTCAGAAAAAAAGTATTAACTATATGGTAGATACAATTAAAAGAGAGTACTTGCACTTATTCGTATCTCTCATACCGTTATGGTTTGAGAGATATAGTAAAACAAAGTTCTCTGGTCCCTCCCCTTTCTGCTTGACGAGCTGTAAAGCTGTCAGAAGAAGATTCTGGTCACTTGACCAGATGTGGCTCTTCAGCAGCGCCAATATAACTTTATCTAAAGATAAATACTTAATTTGGAACGGCCTACAAAGTGTGCCTGGCTTGCAAGCACACTTTGTAGAGCGTTCCAATGAAGTATTTATTTCTAAATAGCGTGATTTCAACTCTGCTGAAGAGCCTCTGTCTGGTCAAATGACTGGAATCTGCAGCTGTCAGCTAGATGGCAGACTTGAGTAAAACTGCCAGGAAAAAGGTAACTTTAGCAAGTTATATCTCTCAGACCATAAAGGTTTGAGAGATAAGACTTACATCGATGTTAATCTTTTTTTAATGTCTACAATACTAAATCAACTTAAAATTAACCATTACTATCCCTTTAAAGAAGTTTCCTACAAAAGCACCGCAAACAGGGTAGATAGCTTTGTGAGGTTTCCTATATGAACATATCCTTAATCAAGTAGACAAGGCTCATCTGTCATTTAGGCAACTTATTTAGGATGTGCTACCCCTAATATCTGATCCGTTTGGGCTCTCGATGACTTGACTTGGGTAATCCTGATTTATATAATGAAACTTACATCATAAAGAATAAGCATGTACTCTCAACAAGCATATAATAGCAGATCTTGTTTTGATGATAATTTTCCTTTAGCGGTATGGAAGAAGGGGAAGCAATGCCTTGGCATTTGGAGACTATCAAGCAGCTCTTGGCTGTAAGCTGGAAAAACATTATATTTTAAGCTTTCCTTTGCAGCAGGTGATCTGACCTGCAATAGCTGAACAAGCTCTGATTTACCATGAAAGAAATATACAAAAAAATATCTTTCCCTCCGATTATTTGATCTTTCTTCCAAGGTTATATGTTAAAAAAAGGTCTTTTGTTCTAAAAATATATTGTTCCCTTCAGGCACTAAAAGGAAGGTCTTAGTGACAATGCTTTGAAAACCAAATACAAGACAAGGTGGACAGACAGAATGGTTAGAGCATAGAAGGAAGTATAAGGGGGAAGGAACCATTAAGCACTGCCACAGGAAGCCAGCAGCCATCCTTTCTGAGTTTTCAAGGCTGTTGTCCTGCATAAAAGTGCTGAATAATGTGGAATCAGAATATCGCCTGCATTTGGAAGTGTGAATTAGTGCTTGGTGAGCTACAGATCCATTAAGACTTAGGGCCCTATGTTCAAAAGAAAATGCCTTAAAATACTTAAGTAACGTCAGAATTGTTTTTGCCTTAAAACAATTTCAATTTTTGTCTTATAACAATTGTTTTTTTAGTAATTATCTTCATGAAAGACATTTGTGCTTGTAAACTATAACATTAAAACGCATCAATTGTTAAAAAAAAAAAAAAAAAAAAAAAAAGATGTTATTAACCTATTGTAAAGGAATAGTAATACTTAAAATGTAAAAAAAATATGTTGTAGGGATTATGCCCCTGAGTAAAACAAGAGTACTCCCACTGCTGAAAGGTGTTTCATTCAAAAGTTATTAATTTTCAAAGTTGAATTTTTTAGGTGCAATATCACAGTGGCCTGAGACTGTACAGTGGTGCTGTTGCCACACGATCCTACGGACAGCTCTGGTCCCGGGACCATAAATCTCCATAGGATGGTGTAGCAACAGCGCCACTGTACAATTTCAGGCCACTGTGATATTGCACCTAAAAAAATCAACTTTGAAAATTAATAACTTTTGAATGAAACACCTTTCAGCAGTGGAAGTACTCTTGTTTTACTCAGGGGGATAAACCCTACAACATATTTTTTTACATTTTAAGTATTACTATCCCTTTAACCGAGAGAGGTATCCAACGCATTGCAACACACAATGGGCTACCCCTTTGAACTCCAAAGGGGTATGCTGCTCATTGTGAAGCAATGCGTTGCGAATGCCTCAGGCACTCAAAGGGTTAACTCCAAAAAAAAAAGGACATCCATAAGAAAGGGGAGGTCATTTTGGAGCAAACCAACTGCAGAGGAGAAACAAATAATATATCCAAATACCCAGTGATTTAAATTAGGCTTTTAATATGCTGTATGTGTGAATGGTCTCAGACTGACTCCATTTAATGCAGTGGAAACCTCTCTAGCACTTAAGGGGATAAAACCCATTTAAATCAATGGCGATTTTTATTTAAGTCCTGTGGCACAGTTGGTTTACCCCAGAACCGTACCAATTTTCTCCCGTTCACACAGAGCCCTACAGAATGTCTCTTTGCGCCGTTTCCTGACAAAACAGTGCTAAAACCGTCATATATTTCAAAAGTGAAATTTACCCTTTGCATGCCAGAGAGGTTTACAATGGACACCTCTTTGGCACTCAAGGGGTAATGTTTTTGGACGTTCCTGTCTGAGCATAAAAGTGAACTAAAACAGAGTTTAAAGTGACAGTCAACCTCCTTTTTGACTTTACTTTTTTGGCATCTGCAGAATATGTACAGTTAAATTGCCTATATATTTTATTTATTTCTCTATTTACACTGTTATGTCTCTGATATTGCGCTTCCTGGATCTGTGTTTCCAAAGAGCTTTTAGTCATGGACTGTGAAAGCAAAGATATTTATAGAATGCTGCAGTCTCTAAGCAGCACTGAGTGAGCTGTGTGCTGTATTGCCAGTCTTTTCTACATTGTTTCACTTACATAAATGGAATTTTTCTTCAGTGGAACCTCCTGGACAGGGCGCATGGGCTGTGACTAGGCTTGTGTAAATGGCACAAGTCATGGCATAAAGTGGGTGGGGCTTAATCAGGTGGATGGGGCTTTATTATGGTTTGGAATGTGAAGTGGCAGGAAGTGGGCGGAACAGGGTAGGAATTAGGTAGAAAGTCTAATAAGTGGGCAGAGTTACCCAGGAAACGGGCAACAGCCAGAGAATAAGCCTTTGTCCCTAGAGACCAGTTAATTAACTCTAAAACTAGAGTCTCCAGGGCAGTATGGTGATTCAGGGACATAAAAGTATAAAACAGTCAGGTGAATATGAAAAAAATATAGTAATCTGACTTTACATATCATGTACGTGTAGAATATATTAAGTTAAAATATAAGTTGACTGTCACTTTAAATATAGATCAAAATTTCCATTTTTTGAACATAGGGCCCTTAGACCATAATGTATAATTTTCGAGCGAAGCTGTGACACTAGAATCAGATATGCCTGAAATAGCAAAAAAATCATAAAAAGAATTTGGTAATGAGAGAGAGAGAGAAAGGGAAAAAAACAGCAGGTTATTTGAAAGAAAAAAAATGATTAACTTCAACAAACCTTTAAACAAAGTTTAAAGCCTATTAATCTTCACTCCATTGGTCTTAATTAACCTAAAAAATGATTGAAGACCTTCAATCAACACTCCCAGAGAGACCAAGGGGTGCTTTTATGATGTGTTTGATCACATATAAGGACATGATTTGTCTTTCTTAATTTCTGTGATACAGATGAATTATGTTTCAAGTTTAAGAAAAGAGTAAAACTGATAAGAAAAACTGCATTAATAAAATAATCTCTAACGCAATTAATCTTAGTTCATTTAGAAGTATGTATATAAAAAAAGTGGATCAAATCTTATGCAAACCAACCACATATTGAGGGACAAACATTCCCCATTGCTTTAACCCCTTAAGGACGTCCAGCACTTAAGGACACCGGAACTTTTTTTGCTTTGTTAATGGAATCAGAGGGACACTTTGAATCCCGTGGTGTACATATATACGTCATGGGTCCTTAACTAATGCACATTTCCCCATGACATATATGTACGTCCTTGCTCCTTAAAGGGTTAACGAACTCTTTGAGCGCCAGAGCGGTATCCAACACATTGCGTTACAATGCTCCTCTCTTTCACTCAAAGGGTTAAAAGGGACTTAAAAATGCTTAAATGCTAGGGAGGGTCTCCATGCATTGCTTCACAAACTGTTGGAGACATCTCTAGTATTCAAAGGGTTAACATGTCCCTTTAAATCAGTGGGATTTTAGGGAATTTTTGTTCTCTGTGGGTCTGTTGCTTTGCCCTCAGAATTGCTCCACATATCCCCTTTAGTTTCTTATTTATATTTAAAGCACTTTGGCTGTTAAAGAGGTCTTCAAAGCACTGTAAGAAAGAAAAATAATTTGCTTAAGGATAGCTACGCACCTCCCAATATATAGCAGTCAATGACTGCAATACTGATGAACTAATCTTTTTAACCCTTTGGATGCAGAGATTTCTACAACACATGCACCGGAGACTTCTCATATCTGTGCAGAAACCAATATATTTGGTTTCTCTGATAGTTTGAGTTGCTAAATAAAATGTGTTTCAGATATCACTGGAACCCATAGGAGAAGGGTGTTTTCAGGGTGGTTTGGGGGTGTGTGGGGTTTTTGGAGAAAATGTATGTCATCCAAAGTTGAGGACTACATAGATAGGAACATCTCTATTGTGATAAGGTTGACGCTCTCCCCCTAATCCTAGGTGCCATTTCAATGAAAAATGAATTGGAGATTTCTCTGGAAACAGACTAAAGAGTGCATGTGTGCGTGTGTGTGTGTGTATGTATGTGTGTGTGTGTGTGTGTGTGTGTATGTGAGGTGTGTGTGTGTATATATGTATGTATATATGTGTATGTGTTTGTGTATGTGTGGTGTGTGTGTATATATGTATGTATATATGTGTATGTGTGTGTGTGTGTATGTGTGGAGGGGGTGTTCCAATATTACGGGACCCTAATAGCAGTAAGATTTTGTAAACTAAATGGATAATATCTTGATAAAGTTGACTATTCCCCTAATTCTTATGGTGCCATTTCAAAGAAAAGTGTATTGAAAACCTTTCTGGAACCCAAAGAAAGCTTCTGTGGTTTTATTTGTGCTGATGGTGGTAGGGATGAGGGGGTTAGTGTGTGTTCCAACTAGGGTTGCCACAGTTTCTTCAAAAAAATACCGGCCATGGCATTCCCTCCATAGACTTAACATTGGACAAAAGCCAATTTTTTACCGGCCTGCTGGTAAAATATCGGCTGGGTGGCAACCCTAGTTCCAACGTTGAGGAACCACAATAGAATTGGAAGAAGCTCACAGACTAAGTAGATTGCAGTATTATTGATAATGTCTAACTTTCCCTCTAATCCTTTGGGTGCCAAAATGCCTTAGAGACCTCCCTGAAGCCCAAATAAAATGTGGGGTGGGTGGATAATGAGTGTGTTCCTTTGATGAGGAAGCCCCCAGTAGCAACAATGGAAGGTCATAGACTAAACAGACAGCAGCATCCCTATTATGAAAATATCTCTCCTTTCTCAAGTTCTCTCACACACAGACACATACACACACACACTCTATATACACAAAGACACACTATATACACACACACACTATACACACACAAACTATATACACATAGAGGGAATACTGCAGATGGAATAGTGATGTTGGAAACAACAAATAAAATCTAATGACTGAATATCCACTGATATATAAAATCAACAGTGTTTTTCACAGGTGAGTGCATTCACCATTACAAAACAGAATGACTGAAGCTTTAGTAATAACAATATCATTTTACTAATATTTTATGCCCTTGAAATGCGTAGGATTGTTAGTTGTAATAATGTCAATAAAAATGTAAAACCACTTTTACTCCTGAGCAATTTTCTTTTCTTATTTTTTTAAATCATATAAAATGTATTCATGAATGAGCTTCTGTTTCTTTTCTGTAATATTACAACGTGCCATTATTCAATAAATGTCCTTATAGCTCGCCAGTTGATTTCTCTGGGATAGCCGACCTGCTATCTTAATACAGCTAAAGTGTTTAAGCTATGACAAAATTTTATTTATATTGTCTTGGATATATTTTTTTAATTTAAAATAGTTTTAAGGATATTTAGCTTAAAGGGATAGTAATACTTTAAATGTAAAAAAATATATATGTCGTAGGTTTATACCCCTGAGTAAAACAAGGGTACTCCCACCGCTGAAAGGTGTTTTATTCTAAAGATATTACAGCTCAAACTTTATTTTTTAGGTGCAGTATCACAGTGGCCTGAAATTATACAGTGGTGCTGTTGCTACACCATCCTATGGAGGTTTATGGTCAATTATTCCAAAGTGTGTGTCTTTTTCTGTGCGTCTATCTCCATATTTATTTCTACATGTGTTCTTCTGCATATTCATATATGTGTTCCTCTATAAGCTCCTCTCCATTTTCCTCTGGGTGTTTCTTGTGTGTGTGTATATATGTATGTTTATGTGTGTGTAAGATCCACTGCAGGTATATATATTTTCCTGTGTATTCCACAATGTGTGTGTGTGTGTGTCTTTTTCTGTGTGTCTATCTCTGTATATATTCCTATGTATGTTCTGTGTGTTCCTCTCGTGCATGTGTGCATACCTCCCAACATTTCAAATTGCCAAAGAGGGACACTTGTGTTTTATGGGGTGTTGCTGTGGGCGTGGGTGGTGGGTGGGGCATTACCAAGAAATTTTAGGCTATTTCATGACCTATTGATACCTCATTGTGTAACCTAATCGATGACATAACAAGGCCAAAGTATTTTATTTACAGGGACTAATGTATACACACATACAGTGAAGCTTAAAGGGATAGTAATACTTAAAATGTAAAAAAGCATATGTTGTAGGGTTTATCCCCCTGAGTAAAACAAGAGAACTCCCACTGCTGAAAGGTGTTCCATTCAAAAGTTATTAATTTTCAAAGTTTAATTTTTTAGGTGCAATATCACAGTGGCCTGAAATTGGACAGTGGCGCTGTTGCTACACGATCTTATGGACAACTCTGGTCCCGGGACCATAAATCTCCATAGGATGGTGTAGCAACAGCGCCACTGTACAATTTCAGGCCACTGTGATATTGCACCTAAAAATTTCAACTCTGAAAATGAATAACTTTTGAATGAAACACCTTTCAGCAGTGGGAGTACTCTTGTTTTACTCAGGGGGATAAACACTACAACATATATTTTTTTTTACATTTTAAGTATTACTTTCCATTTAAACAAACATTAATGTGAGTTTTATTGCTGTGGAGCAATGTGATACACTTATATACACACTGCATAGTCTAATCTCCTAAAAAGAGGGACATCAGGGTGGGAAAGAGGGACAGAGGGATTTGGGTCTAAAAGAGGGACTGTCCCTCCTAAAGAGGGACACTTGGACTGTATGTGTGTGCGTATTCCTCTGCATGTGAGTGTGTTTCTATATGTGTTCTTCTGTACCTCTTAGTGTGTACATCAGTAAGCACAATGCACAGTCATTCTCCACTCTAGTTATATACTTCTGCTAAACAGGAAATAAACTTGAAATCTCTTTAAGCTATTCATTTTGAGCCCTGTATCCAGGTCACTGTCTCTCTAGATATCTGGATTGGCAGCAGACACCTGAATATGACAGATGGCACTTGCTTAGCAAATTCAATGCTGTCACATCTAATGGGGTGATGCTGCATCAACAGTACGGACCTTTGTTTTCCTCTGAGCTGGATACAGGCTAGTTTAGGGTTATGGTAAGTGAAGATTAGAAATGTGTGCTATGTAACACAAAATAAACAGGCCAGCAAAACTCTGGATTGGAAAGTGTTATGTTAGTAAGGTAACAAGTTCCAAACAGATCTCAATACACAAGTAATATTACAGTCTGCAATCAAACTTAATTACACAAAAAATAATATGAGAGTGCCATTTGGTCGGGGGAAAAAACAGAATGTTAAACTCCAGCTATACTGTAATACCTTTTGAATTAAGTATTTCTCAACAGTGGAATGAATAAACTTTTTTTATAATAACAGTTTAACGACCCTTTAATGGGATAGTAATGTTTCATAATAAAAGCAGCTCTAATTAATCATCATAGTATTTGGACTTTGGAGAGTGTTATTTCAATTCTGTCAGAGTTGTAGTTCAAGAGTAATTCAGTGACAAAGTATCCCCCTCCCACCCCTTTTACTGATGTAACACTGCTCAGCCAGATCAGAAGGGAGGTGCCCAGGTAGACTGTAGAGAGGGACAATCTTCAATTAAGATAAGGGAAAAACCTGAAAAACTTGTCAAGGGGGGTAGGGATTTCATTGTTCTCATAGGAAGAAGATTGTCCCCTGCTGTTATCTGTCTGGTCTATGGACTGGATTCCACATCTGAGCAGAGATGGCTTACACTAGGTAAAAGGGGCGGGAGGGGAAACTTTGCTTGTGAATATCTCTCAAACCATAAAGGTTTGAGAGATACGACTTATATCGTTCATGTTTTTTTTAATGCCTACAAAATAAAATAAAGATAAAACGAAGTATTACTATCCCTTTAAGTGCTCAGCTCATAAAAACAGCTGCAACAATTACACAGAAAAGTTGGCTTTCAGCATTCAAGGGATTAGAGCAGAAGGGGTTAAATCTATGTACTATGGATCTGTATCATTCTGTCTTTCTCCCTCTGTCTCTTATACTCACCCCCCACACACATCCCTTTGTTGATAACTTAGGTGATTTATTACTTATTAGTTGGTGCTGTCTTTAACATGACAGTGATTTCCCTTTTAAAACCAGTATGCTTTTGACTTGAAAAACGGAGCATATATATGAATATATGAACCATATCCATTCATAAAAGGTAAAATAGAGCAATTGGTATTTTTAACCACTTGAGTGCTGGAAATGTCTGTAACAAATTGCCAAGCAATATGTTGGAGATGATTCAAACATTTAAGGGGTTAAAACACCATATAAATTAATGGGTATTTTGCTGTAGTCGGATTACATCACAATTGCTCCAATTTACTTTGTGCATGGTGTCCCATATCTTTCCAAACGGCAGTATAGGACAAAATGGCTAATTCCTGGTAATTTTGCACTCCATGCTGTCCTTCTGATGTCTCTAGAGTATGGAAAATGCCCCTCAGTTCTTAGATTTAAAAAGAGCTTTTCAGACAAGTTAATCCTGTTTTGTAAAGAGAAATCAAAGGATTTTCCTATTAAGGGCAGAAAGTGGTTAGGTATACCTGGGACTGACACCATGACAGGATTAGTTTGATTTATTTATTTAACTGAACTCTGGTACTGGAGATTTTATACAATTCTAGGAAAAGCAAGGCCCTTGGAGGTATTTAAGAGCATTTAATAATGATTATCCAGCCTAATTTCTACTTCACAGTCAGCCTTAAAAATTAAAGAGACCTGACTATTACTGGCCAGTTTATACTGGATGTTTGTGAAAATACATACTGCAAGATGCTAAACTACAGACCAGTGCTAGTTTTTTTATTTTTATAAGAATCTCCTTTAAACGGGCAGGGCCTCCTAGGATGGTATTGAAGTAAATTTCATATCATGTTATGTGTGTAAATCTGAGTGCATGTTTCAGTGTATGTGTATATGAATATGTGTGTGTATGTGTTTAATGGGTGTGTCTCTGAATATGCATGGGTGTTTGTACATAGTGTGCATGGGTCTGTATCTGTGTGTGTTTGTGTTATTAGTGTGTATCTCAGCGTGTATGGATGTGTACATAGTGTGCATAGGTGTGTATCTGTGCATTTGTACATATATGTGTGTGTGGATAAAGCCCTATTAACATATTTCTCCCCAAAATGGATACTACTCCTTTAATACAGGGGTATTAAAGTTTTTTAGTCATTGGCCTCGTGATCAGAAATTCAAGTGTGAGGGCTGCATTCATATTTTAAAGTTGCTAATGGCATAGCTCCCAACATTTCAAAAGGCCCAAGAGGGACACATTTGATTTAGGAGGTGTTGCTGGGGCGTGGCTGGTGAGTGTGGCAATAACAAGAATTTTTAGGTTATTTCATGAACTATTGATACCTCTTTGTGTAAGCTAATACATGATTTAGAGCAAGACCAAAGTATCTTATTTATACTGACTACTTTATACATACATATACCGAAGTTTAAACGAACATTAATGTGAATTTTATTGCTGTGGATCAATGTGATTCACTTATATACACACCACACAGTCTGATCCCCTAAACACAGGGACACCAGGGTGAGAAAGAGGGAAAGAGGGATTTGGGTCTCAAAGAGGGACTGCCCCTCCTAAAGAGGGACACTTGGCAGGTATGGCCAATGGTACATTGCAACCTATTAGCTATTCAAAATATGGATTTTTCAGCAGTAACACAAAAGCAGTATAAAATCAGCCTTTGACCTATAGACATACAAAAGTTTGCAGTTATAGGCTTTGTGCTAGTCTGATACATTTTGATCAAGTCAATGGGCATGCTGGTTTTTAATAGACAGAACTATCCTGACACCCTATAGATCGAGGACTTGGTAAAAATGTTTCTTTAAAAAAAAAAAAAAAAAATGCTCATGCTGACCTCACCTTGAGCTCAAGGTGGACGATTTTGGCATGCGGTCCACAAGTGGGATGCCCATGAATTAGTGTCAAGCATTGTCATTTTTTTAAAGTAGATTAAATTTCCTTACCAACTTGAATATTAGCATTCAAGGAGTTAACCCTTTGAATGCCAGAGGGGCATTTTTCTATGAAAGGCTGATTTTTTAATATCAGTGGCCAGATGAAGATGGGTGCAGTAGTTAAAAAAAGCTGGGGACCCACATGTTAATCTTCCATGGCCTAGCGTGACATAATATTACTGCTCCAGTGACCTAGAAAAAAAATATGCTCTGCTGTATAAACCAATACAGAGCATAGTTATAAAATATACATGATTTGACTGCACAATTACCTTTTTTTTTCTAAAAGTAATTAGCAAATTTGTTGGTGTATTTGGGAGTGCTTGGGCTTCTCACAATTACGTCTGACTACTATATATTATATTTTTTTAATACAACATCCAGGAACCAATGCAGTCTGTACTTACTATTTGATTTGGTTGGAATCTGAAACGTCTGTCTCCTTTATATCAACACTGATAAATGCATTATATTGGGATTTCACTAAGCGTCTTGGCTTTTAAGGGGTCATAGTTCATCAGAAATCTTGTAAAGTCAGCAAGATGCTCTGGGAAAATGTACTTTATACAATATACTTTAACCGCTGGAGAAGAAAATATTTTAGGGTTGCAGGAAAATTACTGACACTAATTGCAGATCTCATCACTGGTTTTCAGTAAAAATGGCTCTAAAACTATGTTTTGTTTTGTTTTTAATCATGAGAGATACTCAGAAAGATGCAAAACATTAAAGGGATAGTAATAGTTAATATGTATAAAAAAATACATATTGTAGTGTTTATCCCACTGAGTAAAACAAGGACGCTCCCCCGCCGAAAGGTGTTTTATTCAAAAGTTATTACAGCTCAAACTTGAATTTTTTAGGTCTAATATCTAAGTGACCTGAAATTGTACAGCGGCGCTGTTACTACACCATCCTACAGACAGCTCTGGTCAGTTCAACATAAATCTCCATAGGACGGTGTAGCAACAGCGCCGCTGTACAATTTCAGGCCACTTTGATACTGCACCTAAGAAAATGCATGTTTATGCTGTAATAACGTTTGAATTAAACACCTTTCAGCAGTGGGAGTACCTTTGTTTTACTCAGGGGATAAACACTACAATATATAGATTTTTTTTACATATTAAGTATTATTATCCCTTTAACTATTAGAGGACCAGATGGGTATGTAATCGATATAGATAAGACAAAATAAAGGAGTAGGCAATATCCTCTAAGTGTAGTAAAACATTCACCCACACCATAAGAGGGGACTTCAAATAGATCTACTCACATTCTTCAGAAGCTATATTCTGCCAATAAATGGTCTAGTCTTTCAGGCCTTCAAGGAGGTGGATTCGTAAAGAAGCAGTAAACTTTTTTATGAAAAAATATATATTGTAGGGATTCTCCTGTTGAGTAAAATAAGGGTACTCCCACTGCTGAGAGATTTATATTTCCAGAGTTATTACAGTTTAAACCCATGTTTTTTTACATTAGCAGTGCCCTCTAGTGGTCAAATTCTAATTAGATTTTCTGTTAGATTCTAATGGAGAGGAAAGTCAGAAAAGTCAGAGACATACAGTTCTCCATAGAATGTGATAGAATCTGCCTGTCACTTCCTGTCAGTTAGAACTATCAGGAAGTAAACACAGTAAATTCACTTCCTGATTATTTAAACTGATATAATTTTTGAATAAAACATCTGACAGCAATGGGAGTGACTTTGTTTTATTCAGCAGGAAATGCTCTATAAAATATGTGTTTTCATAAAAAAAAGTTTACTGCTCCTTTAAGATATCACAAATATTTGGCAAACGTGTAAGGTAGTACAGGGAATTATGACTCCAGCACTAAACACCTGCTATACCTTTTAACGCAAGTGAAGAGGTGTGAAACACATTGGTTCCGAAATGGTTAACTACTATCCAAAACAGCCAAACGTGCCTCTGTTCACATCAAAAACTCTTTCAAAGTGACAAAAAATTTTCTACGAGAAAAAAAAACAACACATACAGATGTTTCTTCTGAGTAGAACACCATTGCAGAGAGATTTGTCATTCCAAGGTTATCACAGCTCAAATTTGCACGGAGACTGAGAGCTGTGATCAGTGAGTCAAGTTCTTCCATAAAGCTCATTATAAAACATTGCCTTTTGGACACTAGTTAGAGCTGTTGATTAAAAACAAAAAAATATATTTAACCCTTGATAACTGATGAATGAAAAAATCTCACAGTAATAAATGTCCCCATGATTATATCCCTCTCTAGTAACATGTTAAAGAAGGTTTGTTTTTGTTATCTTGAAATACACTATTCAACAGGTTAACCCTTTGAGTGTAGAAGGGTGAGCAATGCATTGCTCAGAAAGGGGTTAAGCCTAAAGAAGCTTGAAGCAATATCTTCAGAGAAGCGACAGGACGTATTTAATAGAAAAAAAAGGCCACAGACGTCCACTCCTCTCAATCCAGCAACTATTTACCTTTTCATAAAGTAAACACGTGAAGCACAGCCTGTGCACAGCCCATAATAACTGTCTGACAGACCTGAGCCCTTTCTAATATAGTCCTGACATTAAAAGAACTGCCCTAAAGGTTTCTCCTTATCGTTCCCTCCTCTTATTTCCATTTTTCGTGGAACAAATTAACCTGTCACTGGCAGAGCGGGCGGGAATATTCAGTACTGCAGACAATGCAAACCTACGTCCCTCCAGTAGATGTAATCAACACTACTGCACTACGGGAAAAAAGCTAATGTTTATTTGCTGATGACTCTATAAGTAAAAAGAGAGAGGTGGGAGGGGAGGAGACACAGAAATTGCAAATAGAGGATTAGTGAGGTAGATAAATAAAATGAGAGGGAGGGAACGAAAAGGTCAACAGAATGCTCTGGAGAAGGGAGAGAAAGGGCAAGAAGGAAAAAAAAGGAGAGCGGGAATGGGCAAATAAAGGCACAGGAGTGGAGAGGTAAAGGGAAAATAGGAGAGGAGGAAAGTGGGAATGGGCAAAAAAAGCAGAGGAGGAGAGAGGGAATTGGTACAAGGGAAAGGAGAGGGAGAGAGGGAATGGGTACAAAGAGGGAGAGGAGTGGAGAATGAATGGGTACGAAGAGGGAGAGGAGGAGACAAGGAATAATGGGCTGAAAGAGGGTATGGGCACAAAGAGGGAGAGAAGGAATGGGTACAAAGAGGGAGAGAAGGGGAGATTGAATGGGTACAAAGAGGGAGAGTAGAGGAGAGAGAGTACAAAGAGGCCGAAAAGGAGAGAGTAAAGTGATACAAAGAGGGAGAGAGGAAACAAGTAAAATGAGGGAGAGGAGGAGAGAAGGAATAGGTACAATGCGGGAGTAGAAGAGCGAGGGAATGGGTACAAAGTGGGAGAGGAGGAGAGAAGGAATGGGTAATCAGAATGATTAAAGGAAAAAGTTAATGAGCAAAAAAAACAAGAGGAGGAAAGCAGGAATGGGCTAATAGAGAGACATAAGGAGAGAGGAAATGGGCTAATAGAGGACGATGAGGAGTGAAGGAATGGGATAATAGAGGAAGATAAGGAGTGAAGGAATGGGCTAATAGAGGAAGATGAGGAGTGAATGAATGGGCTAATAGAGGACGATGAGGAGTGAAGGAATGGGCTAACAGAGGAAGATGAGGAGTGAAGGAATGGGCTAATAGAGGAAGATGAGGAGTGACGGAATGGGCTAATAGAGGACGATGAGGAGTGAAGGAATGGGTTAGTTGAGGAAGATGAGGAGTGACGGAATGGGCTAATAGAGGAAGATGAGGAGTGAAGGAATGGGCTAGATGAGGAAGATGAGGAGTGAAGGAATGGGCTAATAGAGGAAGATGAGGAGTGACGGAATGGGCTAATAGAGGAAGATGAGGAGTGAAGGAATGGGCTAGTTGAGGAAGATGAGGAGTGAAGGAATGGGCTAACAGAGGAAGATGAGGAGTGAAGGAATGGGCTAATAGAGGACGATGAGGAGTGAAGGAATGGGTTAGTTGAGGAAGATGAGGAGTGAAGGAATGGGCTAATAGACGATGATGAGGAGTTAAAGAATGGGCTAATACAGGAAGATGGGGAGTGAAGGAATGGGCTATAGAGAACAATGAGGAGTGAAGGAATGGGCTAATAGAGGAGGAGGAGAGAGTGAAGGAATGGGCTAATAGAGGAGGATTGAGTGAAGGAATGGGCTAATAGAGGAGGCGAGAGTGAAAGAATGGGCTAATAGAGGAGGACAGAGTGAAGGAATGGGCTAATAGAGGAGGAGAGAGTGAAGGAATGGGCTAATAGAGGAGGCGAGAGTGAAAGAATGGGCTAATAGAGGAGGAGAGAGTGAAGGCAATCTTTGGAGTATAGCACAGTGTAGTGCCCATCTCTTTCTATTTTATATATATATATTCCAATAACATATTAAAGGCAGGTCTCATGCCACCCTTGCAGCTATTCAATATGTAATCTAAATTATAACATTAAGATGTATTTCTTTCTTCTGAAGAGGAGAGTTAAGTGCAGCAGCTTACTGAATATGCTAAAACTGACTTTTACAGGATGACGAGCCTTCATATAAGAAATTTGTAATACACTGCATGACCCTTCAGCAGAAAAGGGATTAATCTTCACTGTTACTAAAGCCTGAATTAAATGCATTATAAATGTCAGAGTTGGTAAGAAATCGGCAAATTCTGAGCCCATATGTTATCATTTTAAATCACATTGAGACTAATGTGTACTAAGAAGAACTGGGGTGGTGGAAAGGTACAAAGTCAGGGGCGGTCAAGCCTGTTATCAGGCCCCCCACAAACAGTGCAGGTGTCAGGATCTCCTTACATGAACAGACGTGAATCAGAGTTACAATCATTGTAAAGGATCTGCCTGAGTTAACAACATACACTTGTGTTTAATTGATGAGATCCTGAAAATATGATCTGTCAGAGGGCTTGAGGGCAGGACTGAACAACCCCTGTGCTAAAGTTCAACTTATCTGTTAAAATTTCTAAATGCGAAACTACTCACAGAAGTGTATTCAAAAGGTCTGCATAGCTGTCTAATGTTAACCCTTTGAGTGCCCGATGCAATGCAATGTGTTGGATACCTCTCCGGCACTCAAGGGGTTAAACTTGGCCTAACTGCTGACATTTAACCCTTTTAGTGCCAGAGGGATGTCCAAGCCATTGTTTTGCAATGCCCTGTACCCACCTCTGATGCTCAATGGGTTAATGAAGATAAAAGGGAAGGGGCTCATCAACACTATTCATATCTTTCTATCTGGCCGCAGACTTCTGTGATGATGTCATGATAGAAACATTTGGCGCGATGTAAGAAACGTTCGCATTGGATACAGGCATTTTTGTGCGCAGATAGATTTTACACATGTTCTAATCCAGGAAGCTAAATACCGAACGCTTCTTGAATTGCGCATAAAAAATTCCATTTTATGACAACACTACACAGACGTATAAATTCATTTGCAATAGCAGTTCCTGCATTAGGAGCATTCGCTATTCCACTCACACAGATTCGTTATTCTTAGCCACGCCCACAAAAAATAAATATACACAGCCGTTCGCTAATCTTGAATTTTCATGCGCAATTCAACAAAATCATGCACAAACCTATTCACTAGTAGTTTTCACACGGGAAATAGCGATTGCGCACGTTTCCTGCATCGCGCCAATAGAATCTGATGACAGATAAGAACCATTCGGCCCATCTAGTCTGCCCATATTCCTACTGTAAAAACCTCAAACCTTTTCGGTCCTTGGTCTTATGTTATGTTAAGGACAGCCTTATGCCTATCCCATGCATGCTTAAATTCTGTCACTGTATTAACTTCTACCACTTCTGCTGGTTGGCTATTCCACTTATCTACTACCCTCTTAGCGAAGTAAAACTTTCTTACATTACATCTAAACCTGTGTCCCTCTAGTTTTAGACTATGGCCTCTTGTCCTAACATATTTACTGCTTTGAAATGTACTTCCCTCCTGCACTTTGTTGAATCCCTTCATGTATTTGAATGTTTCTGTCATATCCCCTCTCTCTCTTCTAAGCTGTACATGTTCAGATCCTTTAGTCTATCCTGATATTTCTTTTCCTGTAGACCAGTCACCATTTTAGTAGCCCTTCTCTGAATTTTCTCTAGAGTATCTATATCCTTCTGGAGATGGGGTCTCCAGTACTGTACACAATACTCTATGTGAGGTCTAACTAGAGATCTGTAGAGTGGTATGACCATTTCCATTTTTTGCTACTAATGCCCTTAGCTATACAACCCAGCACCCTGCTTGCATTCTCCACTGCTTTAGGAAACTGGCCTGTCTGCATGGTGTCATAGGATAGTGCAGAGTCAACAGGCGCTCGTGGATGCCGGCCCTGTCCCAAGTGCATCCTCTGCAACCCTATAGTCACAACAGTGCACCCATTACCTTAAATGCAGCCAGCCAAAGAATTATTGACTAAATTAATTATGGGCTTGAGAATCTCCCTCATCAGAACTAGCAGCTGTCACCTTCAATCAGTCTAATTTCCAAACTGGGTAAAAAAAGCAAAATATTTATATTGTGGTTATTCAGTGGGAAGCGATGAATTGTTCTTGTTGGGAATTCATTTTGCTGCATATGTAATGTGACCAGATAGCCGTTATAACGTGGGACGCACATGGAAAACAGACACTGCAGGGTTGAATTGGTTCCTGTGCATTCAGGTAAAATGAGATTTTCATAAGCATCCTACATCATGTAGTGCACAGCACTCTGGTCTTCAAACACTTTGCGTACCCCTCTGGCACGCAAAGGGTTAAATGATGATTTGGTCACATTATGCCTATGTAGAAAGATATGTTAAGCAAATCTTGGCCAAACCAGTTGTACCATATGTGAAAAGAATTCCCAAAATTCCCATTGAATTGAGCTTTTAACCTCTTGTTTGCCAGTATCTGTAATACTCAATGGCTGTCACAAAGTGAAGCTGATGAACTAAGTGGAACAATTTTAGGGTAATCCAAGGCATTATAGGGAACAAATGCAAATTCCTAAAAATATATATCAACGGTGGCGCTATATGCAGAATAGTGTTCCAGTTACCTAATGGCTGCCACCTGGAAAAGATCTCTGCTATTGGATCCCAAGTAAAAACTGAAATTGCAAACCCACTTATCCGGTGCTTCCAGTGGTAATTATAATGGATAAAAAACACATATACTGTATCTTTAATATAAAGAATACAAAAGATTTATTGTATATCAACCAGATCATGCGTCCATGATCTGAATGGAATTAAAGCTCTAATACCCAACTTTTAATAAGTATTTCGAATCACAGTATTTTACGCTTACACTAAAAGTTGGGAACTACAGTGATAATATCTTACCACAATTAACCATTAAAGAGTCAGTAATGCTCATATTTAACTTTATTTAATATTGTAGAGGTTGCAAAAATAAAGTATTTTGGAGAAAATGACATCTCTCAAACCCTTACGGTCTGAGAGATATTCGCCGCTAAAGTTCCCCCTCCCTTCCCTTCTCCTGACGTCAGCGCTGTACCGACAGCAGGGGATCCTGGTCCTGGGACCAGTCGGTGACTCTGCAGCAGAGCCAAACTAGCGATATTTTAAAATAATTACTTCATTGGAATGGTCTACAAAGTGTTCCTGGTTTGCAAGCACACTTTGTAGACTGTTCCATTGAAGTAGTTATTCTTTAAATAAAGCGATTTCGGCTTTGCTGAAGGGCCTCCTCAAGTCGGCGGATCCAAAAAGGGAAACTTTAGCGAGGAAAATATCTCTCAAACTGTAAGGGTTTGAGAGTTGGCACTTTCTCCAAATACTTTGTTTTTTTGTAACCTCTGCAATATATTAAATAAAGTTAAATACGGGCATTACTGACCCTTTAATGGTAGTTAACCAACTAGCCCAATATATATTATATGTTGATTATGGTAAGATCTTATTACTGTAGGTTCCCAACATTTAGTGTATGCTTAATAATACTGTGATTTGAAATTCTTATTAAAAGTTGGATATTACAGCTTTTATTCCGTTCAGATCATGGACTCATGATCTGGTTGATTACAATAAATCTTTTGTATTCTTTATATTAAAGGGATAGTAATACTTAAAATGTAAAAGGAAAATATTGTAGGGTTTATCCCCCTGAGTTAAACAAGGGCATTCCCACTGCTGTAAGGTGTTCTATTCAAACATTATTACATTACTGAATTTTTTTAAGTGCAATATCACAGTGGCCTGAAATTTTACAGTGGTGCTGTTGCTACACCATCCTATGGAGATTTATGGTCAACTGACCAGAGCTGTCCATAGGATGGTGTAGCAACAGCGCCACTGGACAGTTTCAGGTCACTGTGATACTGCATCTAAAAATTTTTATTTTTAGCTGCAATAACTTTTGAACAAAACACTTCTAAGCAGTGGGAGTACCATTGTTTTACTCAGGGGGGATAAACCCTACTATATATATATAACTGTACCTTTAAAGATATAGTATATGTGTTTTTTTATCCATTATATTTACCACTGAAAGACCGGATAAGTGTGTTACAAATACAAATTCTACTTGCGTTAAATGGGGTTTTAACCCCATGCTAGAGAGGTCTCCAACGCATTGCAAAGCAAGAGACCTCTCCAGTAATCAAGAGGTTAAAATCCCAATTTACATCAATGTTCATTTAAGGAATTCTTATTTCTCCATTGCTTGTAGAGTGCTACATGACACACTGGCTCTTTATATAAATAATTTATATTAATACTAGTGGATTATGCAAGGATTTCAGCCCTGGGGTCTAACAGGCCTCTGTCTGCTTGTTTCTTGGTCTGTCTATCAATTGAAATATTTATTAGGTAGGCTGCCAGCCACTTTATCATAAATGTATTCCCCTGCACTGACCACAAGATAAATCATAAGTAGCCAGTCCAGCGCAGACAAGTGAAGATTATATTATGTATACAATGGCTCAGCAAGGAATATTTCTGCAGTAGAGTATTTCCTCGTTTTGTTCCTTGGGCTCTAGCAGCTGGAATCGGTTGTCTCATCTGACTGGCACAACACAGGTCATATATATATATATATATATATATATATATATATATATATATATATGTATATATATATATGATAATGGAAAAAATCAGGAGCAACCTTGGGACTTTTTAATACTGATTTAATGAGTAAATAAGCAACAATAACAGGTCAATGTTTTGGTCTGAAAATGTTGGAATATTGTACTTGTATTCTATTACAACAACTATTGTGTATATTGTTTATGTGTTATATACTATTCCGTCAGTAGGTGCTGCTGTTTCAGATTTCACTGTTCACTGTCTTTATGGTATCTTCTCGTTTGTCTTTAATGAAAACTGCATGGAGGGCTGCAGCCATGTTTTAGAGCAGATAAGACTGTGCACACTTTATTTTCTGTAGAGCTTTAAAGAATTTCCAATAGAAGGGAACTTTCTCAAGACTTGAGAAAGGTCTTTTCAGACCTACACGTTGACCTGATATTGTTGCTTATTCATTCATTAAATCAGTATTAAGAAGTCCCACAGGTGCTGCCCATTTTGTCCATTATTGTATGCCATTTAGGGAATGCGCACCTGGGCCCCAGTGTTACTACAGAGTGAGTACTTTCCACCATTTCTGATTTTGATATATATATATATATATATATATATATATATATATATATATATATATATATTTAGCACTTACATACACGCTGATAAGAAGAAAACATTTCAGATCTCACACAGAAAGCAAATGATGGGCCTTTCTGGAGTGTACCAATAGCATCATAGGGTACAGATATAAATTCCACAAATTTGCGTTCGATTAACCCTTTGAGTGCCGGAGGGGTATCCAACGTATTGCGCTGCAATGTGTTGGAAACCTCTCTGGCACTCAATGGGTTAACCAGAGCTTCTAATCCCCTTGAGTGATAGAGACATTTCCAGTGCATTGCTCTGCAATGAGCTGGATATGTTTCTACTGTTGAAGATATTGTTTTTGAAAATGTTGTAAAAATGTATTGAGATAAAAAAAAGTCTCATTTAAATCATTGGTGATATTTTTGTTTTGGGCCCACCCCCACAGTCCAGTTGAATTGAGCACGATCATCACAGTACACAGAACAATTCTGGAGTGTACCAACTGCACCATAGGGGATAAATTCTTCAAGTTTTTCAATTATTTCAAATGGGCTTTTAACCCCTTGAATGCTAGTGAGCTCTAGCATTCAAGAGGCAAAAATCCCAATTTAAATCAGTGGGAGTTTATATATTTTTCCTGGTTATTTTTTCCCCCAAGTTCTTCTTAGTACATCATTATCAACTGCACCGTAACCCTTTCAGTGCCAGATGGCTATCTAATGCATTACTCTGCACTGAAAAGGTTCCAAAACATTTTATCAATTACGTTTTCATATTCACCTCTTTTTAAAAACGTGTATGTCCCTGAGATTGATCTCACTGGATCTGGGTTTCCAGGGAGCTCTTTATCAGGGACTATGTAAGCATAGGTATTTATATGCTGCAGTCTCCCTGCAGCACTGAGTGATCTGTATGCTGTAGACCAGGGCTGTCCAAGTTTAGTCCTCAAGGGCCACCAACAGGCCAGGATGTAAGGATTTCCCTGATTAAGTACAGGTGAGATAAACAGTGGATCATTCATTGTGACTGACTCACATGTGATTAATCAGGGAAATCCTTACATCCTGGCCTGTTGACGGCCCTTGAGGACTGAACGTGGACAGCCCTGCTGTAGAGGCAGCTTTTCTACATTGTTTCACTAGCTTTTTACATTGTTGCACAATCTCTGCTTTCACAGTCCCTGCCAAAAATCTCACTGGAAACCAAATCAGTGAGCTCCCTGTCAGGGATATAACATGTGTAACAAAACAAACAACAGGGAGATGAAAAAAGTAATGAGCTGTATAGACAGTTTAACTTTATATATTATGCATTTGTAAAATAAATTAAATCACTATTCACTGTCAATTTAAACTGGATAAAGTGAGGCATTCTTGGGGCTAACCAGCTTCACCAAAGGAGATAAATAAAAATTTGCTCTGATTTGAACTGGGTTTTTAAAGCCCAAATGGGATTCAACAAAGTGCAGGAAGGAATTACATTTCAAAAGAGTAATAATGTTAGGACAAGAGGCCATAGTCTAAAACAAGAGGGACACAGGTTTAGACGTAATGTAAGAAAGTTTTACTTCACTGACAGGGTAGTAGATAAGTGGAATAGCCTACCAGCAGAAGTGGTAGAGGTTAATACAGTGAGAGAATGTAAACATGCATGGGATAGGCATTAGGCTGTACTGAATATAAGCCAAGACCAAGGACCAAATAAGGTTTGCGGTTTTTAGGAAAAATAGACTAGATGGACAGAATGGTTCTTATTTGCTGTCAAATTCAATGTTTCAGTGCATTGCACAGAAATTCATTGGTGATCACTTTAGCATTCAAAGGGTTAAAAGACAATTTAATTTAAAGGGAGTTTTCAAATGATGTGGTCGGTCTTCTCCAGAATAGCTCATGATTTGCCTTCTGTATGAAAACCTTCATTTACAAACTCCTACTCAGCTCTTTGCTTTAACTTTGTCCATTTGTTGCGGTTTACTACAGGCAAGTCAGGAAGAAGGAGTGTTATTAGAGAGGGCAGTGACTCATTAATCATTTAATTGCCAGAGGTGTATGCAACACATTTCTCCACAATACATTGCGTACCCCCCCTGGCACTCAAAGGGATAAATGTGATGTAAACTTTTATTATTGAAAATATAAGTCATGATGTTTTTCCTGCTGAACCAAAGGGCATAATCACTGCAGGAAGATGATGCATTCAAAGTTATTTAACTTTAAAATGAAACTATCAGTCACTACGCCAGCTGGTGTCAGCAAGGCACATCGCTTTTTTTATAATGTGCTCTAAGGAAAAGTTGGCATCTTAGACTCCATAGTAAGAGACAAGAACGGTGCCATCTAGTGAGATCAATAAAAAAAATGTAATTTTAAAATTGAGTTGTAATGACTGAATTAAGCATCTCGTAGCAGTGGGGGTATTCTTGTATATACCTAATAAAACACTATTGCTACATTAAAGATTCTCAGATTCATGTGCCATTGAGCTTAGCGATGCATTAAGCAACCCTTTCATCCTTAAAGGAGCAGTGATTTTTTTTTTTATGAAAATGTACATGCTATGGAGCATTTCCAGCTCAGTAAAACAAGTTCACTCCCACTTCTGTCAGATGTTTTATTCAGAAGTTACATAAGTTCAAATAATCAGGAAGTGAATTTACTGTGTTTACTTCCTGATAGTTCTGACTGACAGGAAATGACTCAGTAGTTACTATCACATTCTGTGGAGAACTGTATGTCACTGACTCTCTTCTCCATTAGAATGTAACAGAATAACTAATTAGAATTTTATCACTAGAGGGCACTGCTAATTTAAACTGTAATAACTCTGGAAATATGCATCTGTCAGCAGTGGGCACACTCTTATGTTACTCAACAGGAAATGCCCTATAATATATGTTTTTTCATAAAAAAAAGTGTTCTGCTCCTTTAAAGAAGAGCTGTACCTATAATAAGTGACTCTTAATTAACTAGAAGTATTTAACTAGGTAAGTGTATATCATTCAGCAGTTTGGTATATCTATATACTATGTTTTGCATTGGAAGTCTGTTGTAGTCTATAGCTGTTTACCTTCTTTTTAGAAGGTGGACCTCTTCAATGGGCACTATAATCATACCTGGGAACTCTCCAGTTTCGCCCCGGAGACTCCGGATTTCAGACTGAATTACTGGGTCTCCGGGGCAATGTGTGGATCACCGGGTGGGCAGAGTTTAAATAGAAACTCTGCCCACTTGTGCTCCGTCCCGCCTGGTTCCTCCCACTCCCCGCCCTCTTAGATACATTTTGCAGGGTTTTTTTTTCCCGCCCCACCTCCGTGACTAAGCCCCGCCCCTTTTATGACCCGAATCGCGTCAGTTTCCTCCCAGGTCGGCGCTGACAGGGTTACCCTCCGGGTAGCCCTGTTTGAAAAGTTCCCAGGTATGACTATAATGTCAGAAAAAGTTACTTTTAGGTGAAAGGATAACTCATGCTTGCAACAGCAAATGACTTAGTTATTACAGCCATGGCTGGGAACTGCACGGATTTGCTCCAGTTTTTACCAGCGTAACTGGGAACTTCTTGGTCTGTGGTGACGATGAGGGGAGATAAATGACGCGATTTGTGTTATAAAAGGGATGGGGCTTAATTGTAACTGGGGGGTGGGACTTCTAAAACAAAGCAAAAAAAATAGCTAGCATAGACCGGGGAGGGAGGAGAAGAGGGCAGGGAGTGGGAGGAACAGGGTGGGAAGGAGTACAAAAGTGGGCAGAGTTTAATCAGAAACTCCCCACATCCGGAGACTCAGCCTCTGCCCAGGAGACCCAGTAATGCAGAGTCAAAACCGGAGTCTTCAGGGCAAAACCAGAGAGCGTTCCCAGCTATGATTACCAGGTCTCTGGGGACAGAGGCTGAGTCTCTGGTGATGGTGAATATCTTGTGAAACTCTCCCACTTCTCCTTCTTCCAGCCCTGTTCCTCCCATTTCCTGCCCACTTTTACTCCTTCTCTCCCTGTCCTTCCCACTTCCTATCCACTTCCTACCCACTTTATCCATACAGCTTGTTAAAGGGATAGTAATACTTAAAATGTAAAAAAAATAGATACCTATTGTAGGGTTTATCCCCCTGAGTAAACAAAGGTACTCTCACTGCTGAAAGGTGTTTTATTCAAAAGTTATTGCTGCTCAAACTTGTATTTTTTAGGTGTAATATCACAGTGGCCTGAAATTATACAGTGGCGCTGTTGTTACACCATCCTATGGACAGTCCTGGTCAGTTGACCATAAACATCCATAGGATGGCGTAGCAACAGCTCCACTGTACAATTTCAGGCCACTGTGATAGTACACCTAAAAAAATTCAAGTAAGAGCGGTAATAACTTTTGAATAAAACACCTTTCAGCAGTGTCAGTATCCTTGTTTTACTCAGAGGGATAAACACTACAATATATATATATATATATATATATATATATATATATATATATATATTTACATATTAAGTATTACTATCCCTTTAAATAAATTAATAGGTAATTCACCTTTACCCACCTGGTTGGTAGGGGGGTCTAGAATATATAGTGAAGCAAGGCACTGGGACTTCACTAGTATCTCATAGAAATGAGTTAGATTTTTAAAAGGTATACAAAACTCCTTAAAAACATAAAGAGATAGTATGCATAAATACCCCTTAATATATGAGTTATTGCATTTTGTAAGATGGGGGAACAATTTTCCATTGCACTCCCCACTTACTGTCCAGACGTTATATACTACTGTACTAATTACAGCAGGATGTGAGCAGAGCAAAGGAAAATCAACAAATGGCATGGAACACACAATTTCGAAATATCAATGGCACATTCACATTTGTCCAAATCTATTTATTGCTTCGGGTCATTCACGTGCTTACTCACATGCTCACACCATTCATAGAAAGTATTACACTTACCTTGGTGTCAGAGGTCCAACAGTGTCCTCAAGGCCCTGGTCCTCCTGCATACTTTATCCAAAATCAAATGAACATTAAAAAAAACCCTAATATTCCACAGCTACAGTCACCACCACCTATACAAGCTAAAATACCCCCCCCCCAATCCTGCTTGGGCCTTTGCTAATGATTGTCTAGCGGAAGTGGTGACGTTATGTGCATTCATGACCACTCCATCTAGATGCTGATTGGCTGGGAGATGAGGTTAGTCCAGGGCAAGTGTTGAATCCTGTGTAACCCCACAATCACAGCCAATGGGAGCTTGGAAACTAATCTGAACGTATAAAAGCCATTTGTTTTCTCATTCTGACTTGGGCAACACTTGGGTTTTATTTTAGTTTGTACAAGTGGCGACAGTGGTGGCGAGGTATTAGAATATTTTTTAATGTTTATTTGTTTTTAGACAGAAAATGCCGGAGGACCAGGGCCTCGAGCACATCGCTGAATCCACCATCAACATACCTGGGAACTTTTAAAACAGGGTTACCCGGAGGGTAACCCTGTCAGTGCCGACCTGGGATGAAAATGACGCGATTTGCGTCATAAAAGGGGCGGGGCTTAGCCGCGGAGGGGGGGCGGAACAAAAAAAAAACTGAAAAATGTATGGAAGAGGGCGGGGAGTGGGAGGAACCGGGCGGGACGGAGCACAAGTGGGCAGAGTTTCTATTTAAACTCTGCCCACCCGGCGATCCACACATTGCCCCGGAGACCCGGTAATGCAGTCTGAAATCCGGAGTCTCCGGGGCAAAACCGGAGAGTTCCCAGGTATGACCATCAAGGTAAGTGTTAACCTGTTGAGTACCGACTCTCTGGCACTCCAAGGGTTAAGGCTGGGGGGACTTATTCAGAATATTGATGAACGAATTTTGTCTGGCAATGAAAATGTGCACCGAAATTCGAACTAACTGAAAGGGGGAGGAATTTGTTTCATCCGAATGGGTAAAAACATTTTTAATCCAATAATTCTGATGAAACATTTTTTTTTGTTGTGCACAAGTTGAGTTAAGAGTTTCCTATAAATGATTTTACCTATTAAAAATCTGGCATCCTCAGTGCATAATGCTAGCAAACATGTTTTTGCTACTTGGCACCAGTGGGGGGGGAGGGTGGAGAACTTTGATGAATTTCTTCTACTAAGTGATAAAATAAATTGAATTTCAAAAGCATAAACACAGAGAAGCGGGAAATGCTTTTTACAGAAGAGGGCTAGAGGGCTCCATCCACTGCTATTATCTGGTAAGTAAGTAGCCTTCTGTACTACTGAGTGATAAGAGCAAACAGATGCGGCTGTGAATACTAAGTCTGAATGTGGGAAAGATAACGCAGGGTCAGCAACCATCAAAACAGAACATATACAGTGAAAACAAGCAGAATAAACACCAAAGAGAATCCAGATTCCTACAGGAAAACTACTGCTGATAAATACAACTTTCTCTTGTATAAAAGAACATGCGGTATAATCCACACATATATATATGTACAAGTTTCCATCCCGTAAAGCGGATGAGTCACCTTAACATAAGTTTAGGTGATGCTAAAGCTAATTAACCCTTTAAGTGCCAGAGGAGTACGCTGCACATCTGGCACTCAAAGGGTTTTCAAACTGGCCATCTATGTCGTGCAGGCCAATTGTTTGTAATAACTACTTTTGGAGAAATTAATCTTTATTTGATGGTGGTACATTATGCTAATTAACCTCTTAAAGCTAGGGTGAAGACATGCCACGGACTGTCCCTTATTGGGGGTCTGTGTCCAGCATCCCAGGTCACCCTCCACTGGGACAACAAAGAGTCCTGGAATAGAGCAACACGCACCAGTCCAGCCAGCCAATGAAATGTATTTGCTATATGGTCCTCATTGGCTGGCTGAGCCAGCCAATAAAGACCATATAGCAAATACATTTCATTGGCTGGCTGGACTGGTGCATGCGAGACAGCTGGGATGGAGCACGTATGCTGGTGCTGACCATCTTTCTGAAGCTGACACAGAGTAAGAGTTCCCAGTGGGAAATCTTACTCTGTCAGCCTCAGAAAGATGGTCAGTGCCGGCGGGAGCCTCAGCCGTGGGACTAGGGTGACCACATGTCCAGGAATGGTAGAACGGAAATGTTGTCACCCTACTTAAAGCAGAACTTTCATCCGATTAATATAGAGCCCCAAACCATAATTACATTAATGATATGCATAGATGTAGTTTTATTTTCAAGAATAATTGCTGCATAAAAAGAAAAATAGAACCTTTTGTGCAGACAGGCAGTGGGGAACAGCGCAGACATCTTGCAGAGCCGGTGTCTCTACACTATCCGTCCCCTTCAACTCCACTATTGGTGAGTAGGAAGCCTTTATGCCTTACATGGTCACTAATGTCCCATAAACAATTGTTATAGTTTTGTAGAGGTTAAAAAATTAAACTATATACTACAAATCCTATGTCTCAAACCACTATGGTTTGAGAGATATTCACTTTCAAAGTTCCCCCCTCCCTCCCTTTCTCCTGATGTCAGAGCTGTGCTGACAGCAGGAGACCCCGGTCCGGGGACCCGCCGGCAGCTTTGCAGCAGAGCCGAAGTCGCGTTATAGGAAAATAATTACTTAATCGGAAAGGTCTACAAAGTGTGTCTGGTTTGCAAGCACACTTTATAGACCGTTCCAATAAAGTAATTCTTTTTAAATAACGCAATTTCACCTCTGCTGAAGAGCCTCCTCGAGTCGCACGACTTGAATCCCCTGCTGTCAACTTTACAGCTGACTGCAGGAAAAGGGGAGAGAGGGGGAACTTTGAAAGTGAATATCTCTCAAACCATAGCGGTTTGAGAGATAGGATTTGTGACATATAGCATCATTTTTTCATCTCTACAAAACTAGAACCATTTTTTATGGGCGATTACTGTCCCTTTAAGGCATGACAGCGCAGGTGCAGAGAGTGTCTACTGCAAGATACCATCCTGTGCCTGCCTGCATAAAAGGTTCTATTTTTCTTTAATGCAGCAATTATTGAAAATAGAACTACATCTATGCATATTGCTGATGTAATTATGGTTTGGGGTTCTACATTAATCGGATGAAAGTTCCGCTTTAAGGACCGTCCGTGCCCAGTTAAGTACCACGGAGCATTTTTTTTTCCGTGATCGGATTCAGGGGTCCCCGAGAGGCGTGTAGTCGTGCGGGGACCCCTGAATTCCATGACTTGCCAGAACAGTCACTAGTGCAGGACAGACGTGACGGTCCTGGCAAGTCGTTGGTTGTTAAGTGGGTTAACAAGCTGAACAATTATTCCCACACACAGATGGCATTTCTAATAGCGCAGTGATAGATACATTTGGCCTTGAATAGAAGGAATTAGCATACTGTAAAGAGATTAGAATGTTCCGTACTACAGGAAATCAGCATGAATTACACACTGTACAGGAAATCAGCATGAATTACACACTGTACAGGAAATCAGCATGAATTACACACTGTACAGGAAATTAGCATGACATGCCACACTGCACAGTAAATTAGCGTGAATTGCCGTTTTTTTTAATTTTTTTATTTTTAGGGAAATGGCTAGTACAACATATAGGCACATTTTAATTATCTGTAAAACAAACTAAACTTGTCTTGAGGTGACAGGCCCACTTTAATAGAATTTAAGATATATGATATCGCAGGTGCTGTTTTTTGGCAGACTGGGGAAGGAATTTCCACTTGCACTTTTCATGTGCTTCAGTGGCTTACATACATGTCTGGGAACTTGCTCATCTTGAGCTCTCACAGAGGGCTGATGTGCTGCCCAGAAGAGAAGGTCAATAACGTGATTCTCATCATAAAGGGGTGGGGTTTAACTGGGTGAGCAGTGCTTAAGCATGTTTATGTCATAAAGTGGGTGGGAAGTAGGCAGAACTGGGGGGAATTGGAGAAATGGGTGGGAGGTGGGAGGAACCCGGTGGGAAGGAGGAGAAATGGGTTGGAAGTGGGAAGAACAGGGTGGGAAGGAGGGGAAGTGGGAGGAACAGGGTGGGAAGGAGGAGAAGTGGGAGGAACAGGGTGGGAAGGAGGAAAAGTGGATTGGAAAGCTGAAGGAATAGGGTGGGAAGGAGAAGAAACTCGCTGTTGGAGAATCAGCCTCTGTCTCTGCAGAACCGGTTATTCAGTACAGCCCAGTGATATATATATGTATTCTGGAGTAAACCTGTAGGGGACAAATAGAAATTCCTAAATCCTCATGCACTTTTAGGGGGATAAAAGCCCAAATTAATTCAACAGGAATGTTAGTTAGTCCCCTATGGTGCAGATGGTTTATTCCAGTATAACTCCAGTTTGCTTTTATAAATCTGGGCCTTGGTGTCTAGGAGGGCTGTGAATGTGTTGGGCTGAGGCAGGGAGTAAAAGTAATGGGTGAGGAAGTGAGCGGGGCAAGGAATGATGTGAATAGGGTCACTGTGAACATTCTACTCCTGTGAGGAAGGCTTAGCAGGGATTTAACCCTTTGAGTGCCAGAGGGGTAGGCAATGCACTGCTTTGCAATGTGTTGTGTACCCCTCTGCCTTCCAAAGGGTTAAATAGTGGAGCAATTATGGAATAAACCAACTTAATCATAGGTGTATATCTGAATAATCCCCAAAATTCCCTTTGATTTAAATGGGACTTTTAACCCATTAAATACAAGTGAGGTTTCATTGCATTACAAATCAATGTGCTAGAGACCTCTCTAGCATTCATGTAGTTTAACACCTTATTTCAATCAATGGGAATTTTTTTTTTTTTTTTTTTATTCTGCAGTTGATTTGGCTGAGAATTGTAACGATTCTTCTTTTTAATCTAGCCCTTGATTACTTGATTCTTTGGGTTCTTTTAGGACATTCCCAAGTCTGCTAATCAGGAAGTAAGGAGTGCAATGAAAAATTGCTTCCCCCGTCTGCTAGGAAACAGCACATACAATATCATATAGCACAAATTATATCAATGTGTGGACATTTTTACAGATATAACTTTGAATACTACATTGGACACTTTTCATAGAACAGCAAGTAGCATTTTAGCCTTAGCTACATATTTAACCCTTTGAATGCGAAGGGACATGCAACACATTGCAAAGCAATGTGTTGCGTACCCTCTGGCACTCAAAGGGTTAAAATAGATCTGTCAACTAACGAATTTCAGTCTCTCTAATTGTATCTATTTAAACAGCCTATACCCGGTGTTTTTTAGTTTTACAGTCAGTGTAATGGTTTTGGGTTTTTTTTGGTGTAACAGTTAGGGACTGCTGAGTTCTCTGACCTGTGTAACACAGCCTGCATAATTAATAACTCACCTGTCCTGAAATGGCCTCCCTCCTCCTTCTCCTACTGAGGCTGCTTCCACCAAACAGGAGGAACAATCATGCAAATCCTGTCAAGATGGAAGCTCCCACTTACATGGGGATTTGGACAAGTGACAGATCCTCTTTTAACTTTTGAGAGTTAGGGGGATGAACAAAACAATCCTTAGCAATGAGTTGCACATCCCTCTGGCTCTCAAAGGTTTAACAATGCAGCCAATAGCAGTATCACGTGAAATAAGAGATAAAGAAAAAAAAATCAGGATCCTTGAATGTGTCAGAAAATGAAAGGATCGCATTTATGTCCTGAAAGAAAAGGGCACTACAGCACTGTTAGCAAGCAAGGGAAAAGGTTTTCTTCGTTGCAAACTGTTACCAGTCTCCTGTGCACTTTCTGCTCAGGGACGCACTGTAAGGCAAAAAATGGCAGCTGGATTAATCGATCTATGATTGGGAGAAAATGATGAGTTATCCATTCGATTCTTATTTGATCTTCTATCTTAATAAAAGACATTGCAATTTGTTTTTGCTTAACGAACGCAACTGAAAAGAAAGTAAAGCAACCTAATTAAAAAAATTAAAACTGCTGGTGGGCTTGTTTTATTAACAGTTTTGTAGAACAAAAAGTGTACAACCTTGGGGGTTATGCACTAAGATGTGATAAAGAGGTGATAAAGCGGAGATGACTTCTCCAGTGATATCACTTCTCCACTTCCTATGTTATTCTATACAGACTTTGCACTAAGATTTCTCAAGTGAGAGAGATCTTAGCGCATAGGCTCCACAGAATAACATAGGAACTGAAGAAGTTATCTCTACTTTATCACCTCTTTATCATGCCTTAGTGCATAACCCCCTTGTGTTGGAATGTCTCGGAGATTGATCTAAGAGACAAAAGGGTTAAAGCGGTGGTAGTCAATTGTTGGCCGTCCAGCTGTGTGGACTATAGCACCCACCATTCTTGACAAGAGCTGCAGTCCCCAAAAGCTGGTGGTCCATCTTTTGACTACTTGTGGTTTAAAGAAAATTTCTACTACTAAAATCCAAGTTGTTCCTGTAATAAAGAGCATGTTTTAAAATTCAAACAAATATAGGTAAACATTTCCATAAACTGATGGAACTTAAAATGTATTAAATCGCACATTCTGTTTTCAGCAGGCTGGGTAAGCAGTTTTACTTTTGCAGTCCGCACTTCCTGGTTACAAGGCTGTACTGTACTGTGTAAATCAAGCAGGCAAGAAAAATGGCTTCCCCATCCTACTGAAAAATGCACCTGTTATTACATAGATCTTAAGTTCTATGTAATCTTTTATAAATGCAGTATATCTGTGAATGATGGAACATGTTCTTTTCTATAAGCAACTTTTATTGTATTGTGTCCTTTAATCTCTTAGATAATGGACATGTGACAAGTGCATTAGAGTTCATTTAACCCTTTGGATGTTCAAGAGGTCTCCAACATCCAAGTGGTTAATAGCTAACCAGAAGTTAGTAAAAGAAAGCTTTAATGAAAAAAGAAAGAATTTGTCTTCACGAACGTGTCCTATTGTTAGAAAATGTTCTCTCGGTTTAAGCTAAAATGGCATTTAATTAAGGAAAAAACATGCAATTGATTTCTGATGCTATGTATGCTGTCGCTAACCACAATTAAGTTGATGGGTACTGTCTGCAATAAGCTTAGCACTAAATTACTGACAGCTGAATTATCTTATAAATTGGCTACCAAGACAATTAGCGGGGGGACCTTAGATACATCGCTGTGACTGAGGGCATAATGTAGCATGGTCTTCTAACACTGCTTACAGTGATGTTTTGATTCACGGCTTTATTTTATCTGAGTGTTGCTGATAGAGACCCTTCTCGCTTCTGATCATGATAAATGTTAGCCCTGTGTAGAGATTAAAGCTTAAAACACTCAATAGGATGCTTTTGTTTCAAAAAGAAGAATTTTGTAGTGGGGAAAAACTTGTGATCAGAAATAATTGCTCCATAGGAGTCCGATATGCAATAAATGCTTTTGAGGACTCTGTTTGAAAATACATTCAAGAGAGGTGGAAAGAATGGCTACTGGCTCTGTGACAGGATATTCAGTCTTCACAGACCTGCAAGAAAGGGGAGGAAATAAAATAAAAAGCCACATATATGCGCCCTACAAAAGAACAGACCAGATCACAGCTGGAAGGGAGGCAAACCTTTTAATCAGGTCCTTGAAATACAAGCTGCAGGAAGCTAGAACATTTTGGTGGACTTCAAACTCTTTGCCTTCAACAATAATTTTCAGGTCTGTAAACTCTTTCGCTCTGCGCTGCTGGTTCAGCTCCTTCAACATTTCTGCAGAACAGAGAAGACAGACATTGCCAGGGTTCCAATTAAAGAATTTTCTTTTTTTCATAAAGTTGAAAATGAAGAAAACACTAGATATATATAGATATTTATATATTTTGTGCCTCGTGGTTTTTGGAAAGACTGGCTCAACACTGACAGTAGAAGAGGTCACAGACACCATGTACAAAATAATCAGGAACCTTGAAATCTTACAAATAAAAATGTAACGTGGAAGGGCAAGGAGGTAATACAACATGGAAGGTCAAGGAAGACATAAAACGTGGGAGGGTTAGAAAGAAAGATAATGTGGAAATGCAGGGATAAACAGTGGGGTGGAAGGGCAGGAGGAACAATTCTGGGGAAGGGCAGGAGGAACAATTCTGGGGAAGGGCAAGGAGGAACAATTCTGGGGAAGGGCAAGGAGGAACGATAACATGGAAGAGCGAGGAGGAACAATTCTGGGGAAGGGCAAGGAGGAACAATTCTGGGGAAGGGCAAGGAGTAATGATTATGGGGAAGAGCAAGGAGGAACGATAATGTGAAATAGCAAGTCAGTACAAACAATTACATTGAAATAGGTAAAGAAAATTGGATATCTTGGCATAGGAACATGTGCATTATCAAAACATTGCTAAAATCAAATTTAATCTGTTTTATTGTGTTATTAAAAGTGCTTATTGAAAATCTACAAAAGACTTCTTACAAGGCATTTGATTCTTAGCAGGTAAACATGACAATATAACGCACAGTTGGAACTGGTAGCGAGTCAATAGGAACAAAGACCTGTAAAAACAATGTATCCGTGGCTTGGAAAGTTAGGATTCTGTGCACACCTAAAGCAGGCAATTATATTTCATACAAACAGTAATTTTCCATTTGTGTTATTAATTTGTAGAAACAAACTCCCCCACCCTCACAATCATTTAGCAGTGAAATTAATAAAGCAATATCACAGGATTTCGGAAAGCACAGCCTCCTGACCAAGCCCGGTCAAACTACAAACATGGGAACTGGAATCTTGACAATTTCAGCTACCTACAACAAACGTCACCTACAACCTTGGTTAGAAATCTGAGGTCCTCCAGGTGATGCCAGACTACAACTCCTATCATCCACTTCTACCTGTTGACTGACATCGAATGATGGGAGTTGAATTCCAGCAACAGCTGGAGAGCATCAGTGGCCCACCCTTGACCTATAGAATTCACAAGTATCAGTATAACATTCAACTCCAAATGTATCACTCTTCATAAACTTTTTAAAGTGGATCTGTCACCTTGAATTCAAGTTTTCGTATCTGAAATCTTAATTAAAGGATAGTAATGTTTCACAAAAACAGCAGCTCCAAATAATCTTCTAGTATTTGGGCCATGGAGAGTGTTATTTCAATACTGTCAGAGTTGTCGTTCAAGAGTACCTGAATGGTAAATTATCCCCCTCCCGCCACTTTTACCTAGTGTAACACTGCTCACCTCAGAGCAGCAAGACTGTCCGGATGGATCACAGAGAGGGACAATCTTCAGTGAGCATAAGGAAAAACTTGAAAAATGTGTCACGGGAGGGCAGGATTTTCCTTATGTTCACTATAAGAAGATTGTCCCTTGCTGTGATCTGTTCAGTCTAGAGACTAGATTCCATAGCTGAGGTGAGCAGTGTTACACTAGGTAAAAGGGGCGGGAGGGGGATACTTTATCATTCAATTACTTTTGAACTACAACTCTGACAGTATTGAAATAACACTCTCCATGGCCCAAATACTATGAATATTAATTGGAGCTGCTGTTTTTGTGAAACATTACTATCCCTTTAAAACTGCATATGAACTGTGCTACCAAGGCACATAGTTATACAAATATATATAGAGATAGATATATAGATAGCTATATATTTCTCTCTCTCTCTCTCTCTCTCTCTCTCTATATATATATATATATATATATATATATATATATATATAAACGTATATATATATTTTCCCTTTATGTATGGGGAGCTGTCTATGTTAACCCTTTTAGTGCCAGAAGGGTATGCAAGTTGCGTAGCCCTACAGCACTCAAATGGTTAATGAAGCTTTCCAGTGAGGTTTCAGATACTAATAAAACTTCATGCTTCACTGAGTAACTTTCAGAAACAAAAGAATCAATATTCCCTACAATATATATATCTGCTGAATTTTTTGGCTAACATAACACATTGAGAGTTTTAAAAGAAACCAAGCACCAAAAAATGTAAGTGTTCCTTTAAAGGGATAGTAACACCTTAAAAATATATATTGTAGGGTATATTCTCCCAAGTAAAACAAGGGTACTCCGACTGCTGAATTTCTTAGATGTAGTATCTCAATGGCTTGAAATGTTACAGTTGCGCTGTTGCTACAGCATCCTATGGCCAGTTCTGGTCAATTGACCATAAGTCTCCACAGGATGGTGTAGCAACAACGCCACCATAAAAGTTCAGGCCACTGTTACTATCCCATTAAGCAAAGTTTTCAAATATGCAAACAACTTCAAGGAGACAGGTCCACTTTAATGTATTGTGGTCATCAAGTAAAATAGTTTTTGCTGCTGAATGGTGCACTGTCTCATTAATTCTAACAGTGAAATGACTACTTAGCTGGGCCAGAAGTAGACAAAAGCACTCTGCACTCAAACCATTAGTGGTTGCTACTTCATGGAGATTTGTGTGTAAGGTATTATATTATAATATAAACATCCAGGATGAACCAGCAACAGTTGTTGGACTACAGCTTCCATCACCTCTTGATGACCATTGGCAAGCTAGAGAGGATGGGACTTATAGTCCAAAAATAGTTGCTGGGATTCAGATAGCCCAGTCATGAAAAATATGTTCTTCCTACAGTGAAGACATTAAGACTCTGTTTGGTCACTCCTGACGGTACCCACACTGTAGAAGGACCTACCTGGTAGACGACATCTCATCACTTCGGTCCCACATATGGACAATGAGAAAAAAACATGGCTCCCTTCTTACCATGTTACCAATGTATTATAAAACATGACATTTGAACTTATTATATTCCAGATAATATCGGAGTCTGATTGAAATATCCTCTCTGACTAGCACCAAACAGGTTTTCAAACAAAGATACTGATGGAAGGCCTTGTAGTCTACCATTATTAATCCACTTCAGATGAGGTATGAGCTGCTGGATTGGTCATTGACATTTCTTCTCTTAACTTACTGAAAATGAAATCGATTCTTCATGTGGTAGATGAACTCTGGAAAAGAATTATCTTCTTCACATAGAGGGAGTGAAGTATTGAACTGGTTCTTTTGTAGGGGGAGAAACATCACATTTAGTTTTGTCAGTGCAGTACTCGGTCATCTCACAAGTAATACAAGACTGACTAAAAACAAACAAATAAAATCCTTATTGAAATTCTTAGAAATGATACATGGACTTGTATGTAAAAAAATAAAAAAAAATTGTCACCCTTATGCGTATTGTAGTAAGTGACATTTAATCACAGTCTCTGTATAATTTTTAAGGTGCATCAATAAAGATTTTTGCATCTTACTAGTTGTCAGTCCTAAATTCTACACATTGAGTACAGTATTACTACTGCTAGGATTTGTTTGTGCTTTGTCGAGGTTAGAGCATCCCAGGTTTGATCAGAGAGGGCCAATGTGCCACGAAGCCCTTTGCAAACATAGAACTTGTTTATTGCTTAATCCTTAGATGTAGTCCTAGAGGTTTCTGATGCACTGGAGAGAACTCCAGAAGCAGTTCCATGTCCCATCAAAGTTTGTTATCTGGCATCAAACTCTTAGAGAATCTGCTCCACTGAGAACTCACATGCAGACACAATGAATTGATCAAGTCTACATTCTAGTGTTTTTTTCTTGAGCTGAAGAAACAAGAGTATTTCCGCTGCTGGGAAATGCTTCATCAAGCATTACCACTGCTTAAATTTTTTTTATTCTTAGAGTTTGAGTTTAAGATAGCTGCTTTTATTGTTTTTTGTTTTTGCTACAAAGCATATGGAACTCTAACAAATGCATCTCCCAATAGTGTGGAAATCCTGTTTTACTCAAGACAGTCCTACTATAAATATATATATATATATATATATATATATATATATATTATAATGACTAGTTTATTTCAGACATCAATGTTTTGATCTCCACCTGGGGAGATCTTTACCAAGTCTTGATAAAGGTCCCAAGTGGGGGTAGAAAGGTTGATCTGTGAAATTATTTATTCGTTGTCCCAGTAAAAGTCCTATGAGAGCTGGTTGTTGGAGATTTGTAACCAGATTTTCTACCCTGGCACTCAGATGTGTGGGTTATTGTCATACAATAGTGACAAGACCATAAAAGAAAAGAGAAGCACCACAGTAGTGTAACTCTGTTATTATACACCAAATATTAAGAGAAACTCTTTCTACTCACATGTAAAATATGTCAGACCGCTGGTACCAACAAATCTCACTTTAACACAAAAGAATCTTTTGTGTATGTATTTTTATATAGTACAGGACATCTTTTAGCTGTGATAAAGCAGCATTTTGTGTTGCTAAAGGCGTAAGTGTATTATAGCCAATTTTTAATTCCATTAAAGTTTTATTTATCACAATTGATTTAAGCTTCTGCCTGCCTTCATCCAGAGGAAAGTATCCCAGTTTAATCTGAACGGATACAGTGAAATTTCACCCTGTTTGCCTTTGTCCCCTCTTCTTGTTATTACAGAGTTATTGTCATGAGTGTTTCCCTCTCCTCTGATATATATATATACATATATATATATATATATAATAAGTGACCACTACCCTTTCAACAGTGTGAATACATCCCGCACCTTTTTTTTTTTTAAAACGCACGTCCAGTTTACATCTTTATACTTATTCTAAATAAAGAATTAATAAGAGTACAAAGTTCACATTGTATGAATGTGTGTGTGTAAATAACTGGCACTAATGTACTACTATTACAAAGAGACAGCCACTGACCCTCCGGGTGCTGTTCCATAGACATGTAATAACAAAAGTAGAAAAGGTACACATTCACGGATCTGGTATCAATGGATAAAAATGTATTTAAGACTACTTCAAAACATGTTGGACTAAAAACAGCAGCACAACCAGGCAGCAACGTTTTGGTCCTCTCATCAGGACCTTTGGCTTGACAAAGGTCATTGATACTGGATCTGTGAGTGCATACATTTTATATATATATATATATATATATATATATATATATATATATATATATTAGTTGATCTCATGAACACTCTCGGGACTTCACAAGATGTTGAAGCAAACAAAGATGTTATTAGATCAACGTTTTGGCTGTATCTGGTGAGCCTTCCTCAGGAAGACCAACCTGATACAGCCAAAACGTTGATCTCATAAAATCTTTGTTTGCTTCAACATTCAACAGGCATTTAGCTACTACTAAGCGTGAGTGCTTCCTAGCCTCTACGTGTTAGTATATTTATATCTATCTATCTATCTATCTATCTATCTATCTATCTATCTATCTATCTGTCTATCTATAAAGTGATTGCTACCCTTTTTTTCTTTATTTAAACACGTTTACATCTTTATACTAATTCTAAATAAAGAATTATTAAGAGCACAAAGTTCATATTGTATGAATTGTCCAGTAAAGAAACAGAGGGCCTTATCATCCAGACAAAGTGCTGCTTTTAGGGACAAACCAACTACACCATAGGGGTCAAATAATAATTCCTCAACTCCTCAATAAATTGATTTACATGGGACATTTAACCCCTTGAATAGGTTCTGTAATCCCTTGAATGCAGCCAGATCTCCAGGAGAATGCTTAGCAATGCGTTAGAGTCCTACCTAGAATTCAAGGTATGACTGTTTCACCCTAGAATTGCTTCACTGCGCCTTTATATATAAAGTCCATTGTCCTTAACTCTTTAAGGACCAGAAGGGTGTGCAACACATTGCAAAGCATTTGGTCCTTAAGAGATTAAACAGAGCAAAGAGAGAAAGCATTAGAAATTATAGATTATCATTCTGAATTGCAACAGGTTTTACAATAGGTTAAGACATATCTCCAAAGTGTCCCTCTTTAGGAGGGACAGCCCGTCTTTGAGACCCAAATCCCTCTGTCCCTCTTTCCCACCCTGGTTTCCCTCTGTTTAACCCTGTTTAATCCTTTGAATGCCAGAGGGGTACAGAAAGCATTGCAAAGCAATGCATTCCTTACCCCACTGGCACTCAATGGATTAGGAGATTAGACTGTGTGTATATAATTAGAAAAAAACACAGAATTACTGTATTCCCAGGGAGTGATGAACAAGTTCTTACCACCCACCACCAGGGGTACAGGCAGTTAACCCTTTCAGTGCTAACTGGCGCTCTATGATAGATGTAGGTTAAAACATAACCTTTATTTCAATATTACTAAAATAAAAGTAAAAAAAATCTGGTATTTCACATTTAAAAGATGTCACAACTGAACGAGAGTTAAGCCCTGCTCCCTCAGTTGTATCACAGGATAGTCTGAAGGTTCGTCGCCACTTTGGTTAAGCGTTAGCTTAAATGTCTAATTCTCTTATTCTCACTAAATATGAAAGGACAGGATAGCGAGAGACCCTAAAGCTCGTGTATAAGTGACACAAACACTAAGTACTTCCCGGATTGGTTCAAGCCTCACGGGTACAGTCCCTGTCTATTAGTATAGAGAAGCAAGACAGATAAGATGCCTGGAGCCCGTGTATGAGAGACACATGCACTAAATACCTCACGGATCGGTTCTCACCTCCCGGATCGGTTCTCACCTCACCGGTACAGTCCCTGACTTAGTTGAAACATAGCGGTAATGGCAAAGAAGTAACCTGGCACTGTCTAATAATTATTCAACTCTGTCCACTTTCTGCTCAGTATAAGTATGCTATAGCGAGTTCTCAATCGTATACAGTGCCGACTCATTAACCTTTGATCACCCTACGAGTTTCACTGCTCTAACCGGCGGCTTTGTCAGGGGATAGATATATGAGTGTATTACATTGCTCCACAGCAATAAAATAACACAGGTTTATGTTTTTATAAACTAGACTATGTAAATAAAATAAATTGCTCTTGTTCTAAATAATTTATTCAGTTACATAATAGGTCATGAAGTACCCTAAAAATTCTTGGCAAAAACTTGCCTACTGTTCGCTCCTCCAGGACCATCACCTAAAACAGTGGCCATTTGAAATGTTGGGAGGCAAGGGTTAAGGACTTCATTATGTGATTTACTTATCTGGGATCTTCTGAAATGAGTCAACCCTGTGATCTTTGGAATATTAACCTGTACAGTTCCCCAGAACATAGATTTCAGGTGATCTATCCCTGCTTTCTCTAACTGGGAGGGGCTCTTATTGGTCCTCATGGAAGCCTTACCATGATGTAACTTTAGAGTTTGCACTGCCTGAACATACAGAAGAGAAGTACGATGTATCTCTCTGTCTTTCTGATAGAAATGGCAGCAATTTAGGGACTAAATGAGCATACCTGGGAACTTTTTTCTTCTAGAGTCCCTGGAGGAGGGCTCAGGTGGTGCCACTTGGGGATATAAATTATGTGGTTTGTCCAGTATTAGAAGCACGGTGCCTAGGGGGTGGTAATTAACATGTCTCTCTCATTCTCTCTTCATATTAACGCCATTGCTAAATTATGGCACTGACATTGTACAACTTAGTCTCTTTATAAATTATTTACCTTATGTCCCCATCCTAACCAGAACTCTGGCACTGTATTCAGCACATGACCCTTATGTACACTGTATGTCTCCCATTACCACTTTAGAATGGAAGCTTTCAGGCAGGGACCTCACTTCCAGTGTTTCACTTTGCAAAGCACTGTATTGTCAAAACCCTTAAATTGTAAAGCGATGCATACACTTGTGGCGCTATATAAATAAACATATTCCTTCATTCATTCATAAAGGGCTTAATCATAGGTTGTGGTGGGGCTTAAAAGGACAGTGTGGGGAAGGATGGGGAAGGAGGAGTACTGGGCGGGAAATGGGAAGAACAGGGTGGGAAGTAGGAGACGTGGGCGGGAAATGAGAGGAACAGGGTGGGAAGGAGGAGAAGTGGTGGGAAATGGGAGGAACAGGGAGGGAAGGAGGAGAATTGGGCTGGAAATGGGAGGAACAGGGTGGGAAGGAGGAGAAGTGGGCAGGAAATGTGAGGAACAGGGTGGGAAGGAGGAGAAATGGGCTGGAAATGGGAGGAACAGGGTGGGAAGGAGGAGAAGTGGGCTGGAAATGGAAGGAACAAGGTGGGAAGTAGGAGAAGTGGGCAGGAAATGGGAGGAACAGGGTGGGAAGTAGGAGAAGTGGGCAGGAAATGTGAGGAACAGGGTGGGAGGGAGGAGAAGTGGGAGAAAACTGGGATGAACAGGGTGAGAAAGAGGAGGAGAAGTGAACAGGAAATGGAACAGGGTGGGAAGTAGGAGAAGTGGGCAGGAAATGAGAGGAACAGGGTGAGAAGGAGGAGGAGAAGTGGGCGGGAAATGGAACAGGGTGGGAAGTAGGAGAAGTGAGCAGGAAATGTGAGGAACAGGGTGAGAAGGAGGAGGAGAAGAGGGCGGGAAAGGAACAGGGCGGGAAGTAGGAGAAGTGAGCAGGAAATGTGAGGAACAGGGTGAGAAGGAGGAGGAGAAGTGGGCGGGAAATGGAACAGGGTGGGAAGTAGGAGAAGTGAGCAGGAAATGTGAGGAACAGGGTGAGAAGGAGGAGGAGAAGTGGGCGGGAAAGGAACAGGGCGGGAAGTAGGAGAAGTGGGCAGGAAATGTGAGGAACAGGGTGAGAAGGAGGAGAAGTGGGAGGAAAATGGGAGGAATGGGGTGAGGAGGAACACCAGTAATTTACTGCAAAAATCAGAGTTTCTGGAGCATATGCGAAGTGTTCCCAGCTATGTAAATGAGCAGTTATTTGTGCAGATGAGATAGTAGTTTAGAATGGGATCTCTCACCCTCAGAATTTGGCCCTTCACCCTGAGATTTGGGTCCAAACCCGAGTCTCAGGGTCTGATCCAGATATGGTGATTCATAATACTAAATCCAGATAATTACAATTCCATGGTTATCCTACCTATCATCGCCCCCTATCCATCCTGCCCCTTTTCAGGGAACACCCTTACCCATTCTTCACCCAGTTCCGCCCACTCCTGTTAAGCCCCACCCACACTATCACAAGAATCATGCTATCACTCCCACCCCCAGCTCCAGCAGTAATCCGTGGGCTGTGAACTGTAAGGTTTCCAGGTATGTAATGGACTTTTAACTCTTTATTTGTTTTACAATTCACTGTACATCAAACAGGTTAAAATTCAGTTTGAACCACTGGGCACTTTTGGAAATGGTTACTTGTTTCCACTGGTGTAGTTGGGTTGAATAAGAATTACTCCACCATTTGTTTGTGCATATAGCCCAGTAACAGAACACTTCCTATTTATAATATTTATACATACAGATTTCTGTTATGAGGTTATCTGCTGACAAACAACTCAGTACAAGGAAATGTCCGTATTCTTCTAAACACTGACTTGGCGTGTTTTCTGAAATTATTTCAGGATGTTTATTAAATAATTTGCCTTTTGAGCTCTGTTTTCTAAACATCAGCTCTTGGATTAAGCAGGAACTGGTTCCTTGACAAACAATCAATAGCCTGTGCATAAGAGTATAGATACTAGGTTTTTAACCCTTTGAGTGCCAGAGGGGCATGCAATGCCCTCTGGCACTTAAAGGGTTAGCATAACTCATTCTGTAAATCTGGGGCAGCTCGGACATAACTGAACTTAAAGGGATAGTAATACTTCGTTTTAACTTTATTTTATTTTGTAGGCATTAAAAAACATGAAGAATGATATGTCTTATCTCTCAAACCTTTATGGTTTAAGAGATATTCACAAGCAAAGTGTCCCCCTCCCACCCCTTTTACTGATGTCACACTGCTCACCCAAAGCAGAAGGGAGGTGCCCAGGTAGATTGCAGAGAGGGACAATCTTCAATTAAGATAAGGGAAAAACCTGAAAAGCTTGTCAAGGGGGGCAGGGCTTTCATTGTTTTCACAGGAATAAGATTGTCCCCTTCTGTTATCTGTCTGGTCTATGGACTACATTCCACATCTGAGAAGAGATGGCTTACACTAGGTAAAAGGGGCGGGAGGGGAAACTTTGCTTGTGAATATCTCTTAAACTATAAAGGTTTGAGATATAAGACTTATATCATTCTTCATGTTTTTTTAATGCCTACAAAATAAAATAAAGTTAAAACGAAGTATTACTATCCCTTTAAAGGGACAGTAATACTTTATTTTCAGTTTACTTAATATTGTTAGGCTTAAAAAAAACAAATCATACCATCCATGTCTCACTGCAATAACTATACAAGTTATATTTTCCCCCTCCCTCTCCTTTTTACTACGTCACTTCTCAAGCTCTAAGAACAGAAATCTTGTCCTGGGACCGTAGAGAGGCAGTGTGACCACATTTCAATTCTGCCATTCAGGGACAGTCACATGTCACCTTTCCGTACCCATAGTACATTGCATTGGCTTGATTGTTGGACGAACATAGAGTTTCTGAGCAGAACCATTCCAATCTACTGCTGTGTTGTAGGTTATTTGTATAAATTACAACATTATAAGGGAAAATAAAGTATTACTCTCCCTTTAAAGGGGAACTATGTCTACAGGAATAAGTGGCTTTTAAAGGAAAACTCTCAACTCCTCACAACCCCCACACAAACGCACACACTTATATATATGTCTATAAAATTCTAATGGCCTTTATGAATTTGACCATATGCCTTTCTTCAAGAGATAGCAGCTTCAATCAGTCCTGAATATCATGTCCATGGAGGCGGACATGACAGTTGCTAGCAGAGCACAGGACACAACCTCCGCCCCTGCACATGATAATATTAATACTTTAGGGGTGTACAACACATTGATCTGCAGTGTGTTGTGCATTCTTCTGGTTCATAAAGGGTTTTAACAGTCAGGTATGTCTATTTATTATTGCATAGTATCTACAGTTGCCAGTATTCCTTGTACTCAATTTCAGGTCTATATTTAGGTTTCACCTGCATATAATAACCAATACACTTTATCTGAATTCTTGGGAACTTTCAAAATAAGCTGACCCTGTGATTATTCAGTTTTAATCCTTAAAAGTCCCCAGAGCATAGATTCTAGGTAATGTGACCCTGCTCTAACTCAGAGGTGTATCAGATCGGTCCACGTGGAACATTTCACATACTACATCTTAGAGATATCTCCCTGCCTGAACACACAGAACACAAGCAGGTCTTCTCCTCATCTAACCTTCTTGTAAAAATTACACCACTCTAGAGACTAACAAAGCAGTTAATTGTCACAGATCATATAGCAGGAACTCTTCGAATCTGCCCCGGAGACTATGGTTTCCAGACTGCATTACCGGGTCTCCATGGACAGAGGCTGATTCTCCGGCAGTGGTGAGTTTCTTCTCCTTCCCTCCCACTTCTCCTCCTTCCCACCCTGCTCTGTCCACTCCCCACATACTTCCTTCCCACTGTATGGCATGCCTACATGCAATCCCTGCCCAGACGATTAAGCCCCAACTCATTTTAAGATGTGAATCGCGTCTCTGACATCCCCTGTTTGCCAGCACATGAGCCCTCTCTGGGGGCTCTGGGATGTCTCACCCTGAGAATTTGGCTTTTCACCCTGAGATTTAGGCCAAAAACCTGAGTCACAGGGTCAAACTTTGTCTACTTGAGATTACATAGAGAGAGAGAGAGAGATAGAGATGGATCCACCCATGATTCTAATGGGACATGACAATCTTCTCAAGTCCCTGTTCAGTTACAGACTACAATAGAGATGATAAAATAAGTAGAAATACCTAACTGATGTGTTAACCACAAAGTCTAAAGCAAGTCCCTCCCTTACCCCTTTTCGGAGCTCTGAAATGCATAGCGCACCCCCTCTGGCACTGAATGGGTTCAACAAAGACCCACATACTTCAAGGGTATAATTTGCCTTTAAAGGGATAGTAATGTTTCACAAAAACAGCAGCTTCAATTAATCTTCATAGTATTTGGGCCATGGAAAGTGTTATTACAATACTGTCAGAGTTGTAGTTCAAGAGTAACTGAATGATAAACTATCCCCCTCCCACCCCTTTTACTGATGTAACACTGCTCACCTCAGATGTGGAATCTGGTTCAGAGACCAGACAGATCACAGCAAGGTACAATCTTTTTACTGTGATCATAAGGAAAATCCTGCCCCCCTTGACAGGTTCTTCAGGTTTTTCCTTATACTCACTGAAGACTGTCCCTCTCTGCGATCCATCCGGACAGTCTTGCTGCTCTGAGGTGAGCAGTGTTACATCAGTAAAAGGGGTGGGGGGGACTTTATCATTCAATTACTCTAAGGGGAGGTAATGCCTCCTATAGATAACCCCTCGCCACTTACATTATGATGGCCTAAAAATCACAATGGCCCCTTTTTTTCTTCCTCCTTGATTCACAGCATAACGCTTGCTGACTTTGTAAAGTCATTGACTGTCAATAGTCATAGAAAGTAATAGTAACAATGCCACCTAGGGATTGCTTTCATAATCTTAACTTTGATCTAAAGAAAAAAAACAGGTCTGAGCTATAATAAGGTTTGAACGAAGTATTTCCCAGCAGTGGGCGCACCTTGGTTTTACACAGCGACAAACATACTATGATAAATTTGTACTTTCATAGTAAAACATAACTATTTATGTAATGTGTACATACACAGTTTTTACATTACATCTCTGCCATACTTTACCTGAAGGAGCTGCATTCACAGTCATACAGATTCCGCAGTTCCATTAACAACCCTACGTATGAAGTGGATTATATTATACACTGCTCTCAGCTGATGTATTCTGAGAACATTCATAAATACCCTTTGGGCATTTAAGGATGATCGAGTGTATTGCTCGGTCTAGCTTGATTAAGCATATGTCCCTATCTAACATATGCTAGGCAAGAAATATATTAACCCCTTACCGCCCGAGGATGTACATGTATGTCACGAGGGGAAGTCCCAGGTGGACAGGGGACGTACATGTATGTCCCGGAAGTCATTCAAAAAAATGGTCGGTCACTAAGGGGTTAACCATTTACGGATCAGATTGGTGTAATATGTTGTATATACCTTTGGCCTGAAATGTTTAAGAAATCAGTGTAAGTAGGATTTTCCATGTGCAGAATATTTCTTTAGCACACAAATAGATGTAGAAATAGCATCTTTCTGTAGAAGACGACAAGAAAAACAGGGCAGTACCCTAATGATGTCAAAGCCATCACCATACACCAATGGCAATGCGCTGCGTGCCTCTCTGGCACTCAATAGGGTTAAGCAGATGGAGGAAATCAATAAACTGTCTACACTCAGTATCTCTGTCCAGATTCAGCAGTTCCCCTCAAGAACCAATGGTCACCCCAGATCCTCCAACAGGACAAACATACAACAGCAATTGGGAGCTCTATCAACATTAATAACTGCAGTTTGCACACAGAAAACAGTGACATATACTGTAGACATCCACACCGGCTTAAAGGGCTAGTAATGTATACAAAAAGAGCAGCTCCAATTAATCTTCATAGTGTTTGGGCCATGGAGAGTGTTATTTCAGTTTTTGGGCATCATAATGTAAGTGGTGAGGGGTTATCTATAGGAGGCATTACCTCCCCTTAAAGGGTGGTAAAATCAACTCCAATTACTCTTCATAGTATTTGGGCCATGGAGAGTGTTATTTCAGTACTGTCAGAGTTGTAGTAAAAGAGTAATTGAATGATAAAGTATCCCCCTCCTGCCCCTTTTACTGATGTAACACTGCTCACCTTAGAGCAGCAAGACTGTCCGGATGGATCGCAGAGAGGGACAATCTTCACTGAGCATCAGGAAAATCCCTTGTGAAGGGGGCAGGGTTTTCCTTATGCTCACAGTAAGAAAATTGTCCCTTGCTGTGAGCTGTCTGGTCCCAGGACCAGATTACACATCTGAGGTGAGCAGTGTTACACTAGGTAAAAAGGGAGGGAGGGGGATACTTTATCATTCAATTACTCTTGAACTACAACTCGGACAGAACTGAAATAACACTCTCGATGGCCCAAATACTGTGAAGATTAATCATAGCTGCTTTTTTTACTAAACATTACTATCCCTTTATTGTTTATTCACCCACCCTGCTCAGGGATGCCATTTTCCTAACAGTTGTGGACCTAAGAGAAGAGAAATCCATTGTATATTGAAAAAGATTTATTGCTTACGAATATAGAAACAATTAAATAATGGCTCTATGCATTTTTCGGTGATTCGTCCCTTTCCTCTGGGTTTTACAGGTGGTTCTCTTAAGGAATAGGCTGAATCATCTAGAAAAGCATACAGCTTGTACTCAATTGTTTTTTTAACTTTGTACGCAACAAATCTTTTTTTATATATATAAATGGTGGGTCCATGACTGTTAGGAAGACATCTGAAGGTAAGCATCTGCTATCTGGTTGGTTAAAACAGGAAGTGAAACAAGGAAATAACACACCTGTTTCACGAGACTTGTTACACTTATTGCAAAATGGCATATTTTGCATGAATTCTGAACTTGCAGAGTTGTTTTGCACATTATACCTGAGAACCTTCTTTCTTGAGTAGTAATAAAGGCTGAGGTTGGCAGTGCCCAAATGATGCGATTCGTAATGTAGGTAGGGCTTAACAGTGTGGATGGGGTTAGGAGGAGGGAAGGTAGGGCTGAGCTTGAAAATGGTTGAGAAGTGGGTGGAATGGAGGCAGGAGTGGGCGTCATAGGGTGTGAAAATGGGTGGAGTTTCTAGGGGAACTTGGTAAGCAGCAGAATCAACTTCTGCCCTCACAAAACTGTTAATTATCGGGATAGTAATGTCTCACAATAAAAGCAGATCCAATTAATTTTCATAGTATTTGGGCCATGGAGAGCGTTATTTCAGTACTGTCAGAGTTGTAGTTCAAGAGTAATTGAATGATAAAGTATCCCCTCCCGCCCCTTTTACTGATGTAACACTGCTCACCTCAGTGCAGCAAGACTGTCCAGATGGATCGCAGAGAGGGACAATCTTCAGTGAGCATAATGAAGGGGGCAGGATTTTCCTTATGTTCACAGTAAGAAGATTGTCCCTTGCTGTGAGCTGTCTGTTCAAGAGACCAGATTCCACATCTGAGGGGAGGCGGCTTGCACTGAGTAAAAGGGGCGGGAGGGGGATACTTTATCATTCAATTACTCTTGAACCACAACTCTGACAGTATTGAAATAACACTCTCTATGGCTCAAATACTATGAAGATTCATTGAAGCTGCTGTTTTTGTGAAACATTACTATCCTTTTAACTCTGTAAATTGGAATCTCTGGGGGCAGATCCCAAGTATGTGAAAGAAATTGGGCATGAACGTTTATATTGGTGAAATAACTGCAAGCAACTATTAAATGCTTCTGTGTTACCCCCCTTGGACTCCAACACAATGCTAAAGCTAGGGGTTGGGGAACACTGTAGCATCAACAGAGTTAACCCTTTGAGTGCCAGAGGGGTACCGTTGCGTACCCCTCTGGCACTAAAAATGGTTAAAAGAATAAAAGGAAGAAGCCACATAAATGTTCCATGTATAATTACAAAGCCTAGGTAAGTAAATGTCACCTGGCAAGCTTATATATATTTAATGGAAACACGGCTGCTCCTGAAAGGCTAATTATTCTGTACTGAAATGGGTCAGTGTACTCTAGAGAGAGAGGGAATGATTAGGCGCAGTTCTGAAATAACATCAGCTTTCTTGTCGCCTTCATAATGTCGGGGAGGGTGGGGAGTAGATTATTTCATCCTATGCATTCTTTATTTTTAATCTTTTATTTTGAATAGAGCGTAAATCATCTTGAATCTTGTAAAAATCTTTGTGTGAATGCAGAGCCTGCTTAGGTTGAACAAAAGCAGTGATTCACATTTCATTACGGCCATACAAAAGATACCCAGGTGTCTGCGTTCCATAAACAATACAATCTTTTATAGGGACAAAAGGTCTGGCACCAAAGAAGGCCAGTATGAACAGAGGCTGATAAAATCCATACAAAAGGATTGGAGGAAGCTCTATTGGTTACAGATAAAGAGGAAAATGGACTAAAATTATATTACTGGCTTTTAAATTTACACACAAAAAAGTATGCTGTTATTTGCATAAAAGTTTCCTTGCTTCAGCAGAAGAAGAAATATTAGCAAGACAGTTGTATTGGGGAAAACTGGAGCAAACCAATTGCACTAAAGGGGACAACTAACATATTCAGAATTTCCATTGCTTTGCAATGCATTGCACACGCCTCTGGCGCTCAAAGGGTTAAATCTAAGTGGAAGGAAACATCCGACGCATTGCATTGCAATGCATTAGATACCTCTCTGGCACTCAAAGGAGTAGCTTGGAAATAGTCGTCTTACCTTTAAAAAATAGCCCAGTGTAAACAAATCCTTGGCGTTTGGGGACTGACGGGCATGCTAGTGAGGTCTGCGCGCCTGCGCCGTCAGTCCCTTCCGGTGACCATCTGGTCGCTGCATTGCTACTCAAAGGAGAGTGGGACTGACAGCGCAGGCGCGCAGACAAGATGCCTCTAAAAGGTAAGGATTTCTTTAGAATGTGCTGTTTTCTAAAGGTAAGACTTTGATTTCCAAGCTAGTCGCCATGCGCTTAACGAATGCATGACAACTTAGTACTACCTGAAAGTTCCGCTTTAATTTTAGAGAGAAAACAATTATGTGTATATTGCTTTAGTCATCTCCTTGTAATATAAATAGATTTGCATACTTGTGAACTTTGATGTGTCGACTCCCCAGAGGTTAGTCCTGTGGTGCCGATGGGGGGGAGAAAAATGACAGGATTTGCACAAGAAATGGGTGGGGCTTAACCACAAGTCGAGGTGGGGCATAGCTGACATGAAAAAAGTGGTACAAATAGGCTGGGGAAGGAAGAGAAGTGGTCAGGAGTGGGATGAACAGGGTGAGAAAAAGCAGAGGTGGGCAGTTTCAGTAGAAACTCCCCACATTCAGAGAAACAGCCCCTGTCCTGGAGACCCGGTAATTAGAAGGCAACACCGGAGTCTCTGGGGCAAATCCGGAGAGGTCCCTGCTATGTAGATTTGGAGAAATTAATCTTTATTTGTCCATGGCACAGTCTGGCACTTTATGTTAATTACTTTCCATACTGTGCCAATAATACCGCACACTGGAATGGAACTCTTTAACCCCTCTAATGTGAATTCGATCTCTGGAGACATTGCTACTATCCAAGGGTTTAACAAGTAATGAGTAAAACGAAAGTAAATTTCTTCCAGATGATTCAGTGAAATGTCATTAAAGAGTACAGCTTTTTTGTGAGTCTGAGTTTAAAAAAAAAAAAAAAAATAAGCAGCCAGGTGGCGCTGTTGCTGTCACTGCCTGCGAATAACTGAGCATTGCAAAAACAACTTTCCAAACATGTCAGAAGCAACGTCGCCACCTGGTGGCAAAACATCTTGAACTCAAACCACCATAACAATGTACGTTAACTCTGTATTAACTTTAAAAAAAAAAAAAAAAAAAAAAGCATCTGTCAGCATTGGGAGTATCCTTGTTTTGTTGAACATGAAAAGCTTTATAATGTGAATTTTCATAATTTGGGTTTAGGCCCTCTTTAGCCCTTTGCGTGCCAGATCGGTGTGGAACATATTGCTTCACAGTAGGCATAACTCTGGTCCTTTAAGAGTTAAAGACATGATTATGATTGTTCATACTAGTTTGAGCCACAGTGGTCTCCTTAGGCTATATTGTGGGAAGAATACAATTTATGGCTGCAGAGGGAGTGAAAATCAATACACCTACAGTCGTTTACTTAGGAAATGGCTCAAACTATAGAGGAGAGTGAACTGCATGTGTCAAAGGCTAAAATACTGACCCCTCCAAGGACCTGCCCTACCCAGCAACGAGCCAGTAACCTGTACTTATTGACTTTTCCCTAAGAATATAATGATCTGCTATGACCCAGAAAAAGATAAGATTTCACAGCTCCCCAAGAATAGTTCTGTTTGAAATGAGACATTTTCCACATAAATTGTAAATTACTGGTATTTCATTTCTACAAATACAGATAGAAAAAAAAACGATTTAATCCGTTAACTGATTGGATGCTATGGTGCTATGGAGGTCTCCAGTGCAATGTTTTGTATCAATTCTGTGTCTGTCTGCTCTGGCAGAGTGATTCATTGTATCAATATTGTGCTTTGGGGGAGATGCACTAAGTGGTGATAAAGAGAAGATAAAGAGGAGATGACTTCCCAAGTGATATCACTACTCCAGTTCCAATGTTATTCTATGGAGCCAGTGACCTAAGATTTCTTCATCTCTGGAGATCTTAGTGAATAGGTTCCATACAATAACATAGGAACTGGAAAAGTGATATCACTGGATAAGTCATCTCCACTTTATCACCACTTTACCACCCCTTAGTGCAAAACCCCCAAAGTCTAGTTTTTCTACTGCTGAGAAAAACAGCAGTGATATTTTGGGAGAGATTCACTAAGCAGTGATAAAGAGGTGATAAGGCACGTACACACATAGACACCAAGGGGGGCTTGAACACCTGCTCTTTTTGTCCAAAGTGCCCTCGTGCCCTTTTAACAAAGTAAATAAATAAATAAATAATTATGAGAAGTGCCCTTTCTTTCATTTGAGCCCCTGCCCCCCAAAAATGTCTGTGCACTTCCCTGGAGATGACTTCTCCAGTGATATCACTTCTCCAGTTCCTGTGCTATTCTATAAAGCCTATGCACTAAGATCTCTTCAACTTTGGAGATCTTAGTGAATAGGCTCCATAGCATAGCCTAGGAATTGGAGAAGTGATCTCCTCTTTATCACCTCCTTATCATCGCAGCTTAGTGAATCTCCCCCTATCTCTACATAACAACCCTGCTATATCTGTAGAGTTAGCCAGATCCACAGACCTCAATAAATCAGCACACAAGCCTTATTTTGCCCATCTGTGCATTAACTCGAACTAATATGGAACTAAGCGTCTCCATGAGCAGTGACCTGTTTAATTTATCAAGTAATTTAGCATAATTGATGTACGCTAGCTACAAAACAATATGTTTATGACTCTTTTAAAGAGGAGAAACAGTATAAGGAGGTTTCGTTTATGATATAAAATAGAAGAAAATATAAGTGGAATTTTCCATTTTCATAGTTCATAAATAGAATTATTTATTTTGTAATGAGAAGGGGTACATGATATGAACAAATAAAATCCAGAATTTAGGGATGTGTTCACTATCGCTATTTTTTAAACCCCCTGAGTGCCAGAGGGGTACTGTGTCCCGTACCCCCTCTGGCACTCAGAGGGTTAAACCCTTTATGGACCAGGGGGTTATGCAATGCAATGCACTGGGCACCTTTCTGGCATTCAGATAGTTAAAAGGTTAATCTGTGCTGTCTTGTATAATGTGATGTTTCACTCACTACTGATCATGCACCCATAAAGGCAGATGCACTAAGGGGAATTGGAGGAGTAACCAACTGTACCATTGAGGAACAAATAACCATTCCCACAATTCCCATAAATTAAAATGAAGGTTTTAAAACCTTGACTGTTATAGAGGTCTCAAATGCATTGCATTACCCTCAAACTCCTCCCCCAGTGTATTTCATCTTACACATTTCTCTTACAGGGAAGAGACGCCAAACCTGAGGGTGCATCTCTATCTTCACACGAATGTTGCCACAGGGATCGGCACTGAAATTAGGCCAGCTGTCAGTGTTGACAACTGGAACAATGCACCCTTTAGCCACATTCCCTCCCACCGGAATAATAATAGCAATATCAGCCGTAATCAACATCGGCAGCGTTCTTGGTTCTAGGCAAGATCATCATTGGTTCCTCTTCCTGCTTAACCCCCTTGAACACTAAAGACGTCACCAAAGCATCATGAAGCAGTATGTTTAGATCTCGTTAGCAGCCAAGGGGTTAAATGAATAGTAATGCTAGTGAATCTAGCACACACAAAGACACACACACACACAAATATATAGACACACATATACATATGCAAACGCACAAATACACACAGCAGACACATTTATACATATACATCACAAGCATAAATATATATATATATACATAAACACACATAAATACACACACACACACATATTAATATATATATATATATATATATATATATACTAGTTGAAGAGTCCGTGTACACGGGCCACGGTGCCACCCAACAACGCCCGTGGTGCAGTCATGCGCACTATAGACTGCCTGCGCCACACACCTCTGCGCACCAACTACAATCTGAATTCTAAGCGCCCCGCTCCGTTATCAGCTGCGGGGAGGGCAGTCTCTACTGCGCATAACAGCTTCTGACAAACATACATTTAGCAAATTATTATATAGGATATATATATACATACATACATATACACAAACACAGAAATACATATATATATATATATATATATATATATATATATATATTAATATATATATTATTATTAATCTTTATATAGCATCAACTAATTCCGCAGCGCTTTACAGTAGTGAATAGACATACAGAGGTATTAAACAGTACAATCACATGTGGAGAACAGAATGATCAGAGGGCCCTGCTGGTGAGAGCTTACAGTGTAGAGGAAGGTGGGATAGACACAGAAGGAGTAAGTGCTGTACACAGAATATATACTAGTGTATAAGCCTGTGTACATGGGCCAAGGTCCAAGTAATTTGAACCCTTTGAGTGCCAGAGGCGTACTAAAAGGGATAAGAGGCCGCTACCTCACTGCTCCACGTGATACAGTCTTACGTCGCCTCACGCTATGCAATCATGTGCAGTAGAGACTGGCTGAATGTGGGGCAGTCTCTACTGCTCATGACTGCATCATGACAGACATCCTAGCAAATTATTATATAGGATGTATATACACACATGCACCTACATATATACATACACACAGACATACATACATACATGCAGATACACACACACACACCAATACCAAAACACACACACATGATCGTACACACACATATCCCCCACACACATGCACACACACAGGCATACACATATACACAATCTACTGTGTAAGACATATGAGGAGTGAAGTAAAAATATCTTGGCCAGTTTTATGACCTTTTGAGTGCCAGAGGGGTATACAACTTATTACCAATGCCCTCACAACTATGAGTCCCATAGTTTAGTCCGCACCTGTTCTCCCTCCATTTGTCCTGCAGATCATGGAGATTTGCAGGGCTGGGTGATGCTGGCGATTCATTCTGTGCTTATGGAGGATTTCTATCCTTTCCATAGAATACCACTGATGGTGGAGTCACCAACACAGGGCTTCTATGAAGATGGAGAATATAGCATTCTAGCTTTATTTCCCACTAGTATACAAGCCCGTGTACATGGGCCAAAGTGCCACCCAGTGGTCTTGGCTGCTGCCCCGGAGCCAGGAGCGGAGACAGGCGGTGAGCCGTTTGGAGGATCAGCCATGCTGTCATCTTGTTTATTGTCTCACACTTGGACTGGAGGCCGGCACGTTCGACCAGTCTCTACTGTGCATGACTGCATCATTCGGGCAGTCTCTACTGTGCATGTGCGACACATCCTAGCAAATGATATTATAGGATAAGAGCTAAATAAGGGGCTGATGTCGCCCAGCCCTGCAGATCTCTGTGATCTGTAAGACAAATGGAGAAAGAAACTGGGTGACTTCTAAGCTACGCAAATTCAGTTCCCATATCCGTGAGGACATTCACAGTTTAAAAATGGCCTTATTTTGACCATTTAGTGCCCCATAAAAAAAAAAAAAAAAACAGAGCTAAAAGAATTCTGCATACATTATCTGTTACAAATCATTTATTATCATATTTTTTGTGAAAGTATTTTACCAGGAAGTATACATTGAGATTGTCTCTCATTTTAAAGTATGTCCTGGGTACTCATTGTATCTACCCCAGAAGGATCAAAGGCTGAGATGACCTTGCTGAGACTATAATTGGCGACTCTGAGGTTTTAACAAATTCTACAGCTGGTGCATTTTGACAAACACCTATAGTTATAGTATTCTGATATGTAAATATAAAGATGCATGGAGATGCATCAAACCACACAGATGTATAGTTGCTGCTTCCTGCTTTTTCAGCCAACCATCGCATTCTTTCACTCAGGATGTAAGCCACTGCATATGTCTAGCTTTTAGACCAATGGTTCTCAACCCATGCCGTCAGGGCCCACTAACATGCCAGGATAGTAGGATTTTCTTGTGAGAGTGCAGGTGACTTAATCAAATTAATTTAACCTCTTATCAACACACCAGTGTTCTAGCAGGGAAATTCACTGGTCCTGATCTGTTAGACAGCCCTGAGAGCATGGGTTGAGGATGACTGGTTTACACAATGCAAGGTGAACGTCTCCTTGCATCTTTATATTTACATATCTGCCTAGTGTAAATATTGGGTGTAAATACTGGTGCTAATTAGAAAATGAATAAAGTATAACAGATAATTTACTCCGGTTTACTAAATAGACCATATAGAATAGACTCTTAGCTGAAGTGGTAGGTGCTGAAACAGTAATGGTATTCCAGAATGCTCTGTGGTGAAACAGTAATGGTATTCCAGAATACTCTGTGCTGTAACAGTAATGGTATTCCAGAATACTCTGTGCTGTAACAGTAATGGTATTCCAGAATGCTCTGTGATGAAACAGTAATGGTATTCCAGAATACTCTGTGCTGAAAGAGTAATGGTATTCCAGAATACTCTGTGCTGAAACAGTAATGGTATTCCAGAATAATCTGTTCTGAAACAGTAATGGTATTCCAGAATATACTGTGCTGAAACAGTAATGGTATTCCAGAATAATCTGTGCTGAAACAGTAATGGTATTCCAGAATAATCTGTGCTGAAACAGTAATGGTATTCCATAATGCACTGTGCTGAAATAGTAATGTTATTCCATAATGCACTGTGCAGAAACAGTAATGGTATTCCAGAATACTGTGTGCTGAAACAGTAATGGTATTCCATAATGCACTGTGCTGAAATAGTAATGGTATTCCAGAATAATCTGTGCTGAAACAGTAATGGTATTCCATAATGCACTGTGCTGAAATAGTAATGGTATTCCATAATGCACTGTGCAGAAACAGTAATGGTATTCCAGAATGCTTTGTGGTGAAACAGTAATGGTATTCCATAATGCACTGTGCAGAAACAGTGATGGTATTCCAGAATTTTCAGAGATAGTGGATTTTGAGAATAAAGTATGATTGGGGTTTTTAATAGATAGGAAAATGGACAGATTAGATGTGCCAGCTTGTTATTCTCTGCCTTTAAAACCCTTTGAGTGCCAGAGAGGTATCCAGCGCATTGCATTGCAATGCGTTGGATACCTCTCTGGCACTCAAAAGGTTAAAAGCTATGTTTCCATATTCTTTATGTATAAAAGCAAACATGACTAATTTTGTAGCAAACTAACCGCAGTACAGTAGAAACAATTTGATGCTTCTGAGAGGTAACTAGACATACAACAAACAAAATTTGCTTTTATTTCTCCTGCCTTGAGTTTGGAAAGTCGAAAGTTGTCTCCCTATGGGTGAAGGGTAAATTGACCTTAGACCCCTTGCTCTCAGTGCCTAGGGAAAACAAGTGCACTTCACTGACTAGTCCAGCATAATCTGAAATGTACATCTGGGGTTAACTGCAATTCTCATGCAAAGTGGATTTACGTGTTATTTCAGAGCCGGACCATCCCTATGGGCAGGATTAATTTGATATATTTATATTAGCACTACGAAGATAAACTATGATGACAAGATGACAAGCATATCTGCTTTTGTTCATTCACATATTTCACCTTTTGTTTTCAAAACCCTTAGGATATCTACATACCTCCCAACGTTTCAAACGGCCAAAGAGGGACACTTGGTATTAGGTGGTGTTTCTGGGGGCATGGCTGGTGGGCGGGGCATTATTGAGAATATTTAGGTTACTTTGTAACTTATTGACACCTCTTTGTGTAACGGAATACATTATTTAGAAGACCAAAGTATTTAATTTACACATATTCATTTACAAATACATATGCAGAAGATTAGCTAAACAGTCATGTGAGTTTTATTGCTGTGGATCAATAGGATATATAAATATGCACACTACTAACTCTGATGTCCATACCCGAGAACTTTTTATTGTTGTCTCCCCAGAGGGGAGTCCTCTGCTGCCATAGGTGGTGTGAAGAATGACGTGTATCACGTCAAAAAGGGGTGGGTCTTAACGCAAGTGCCGGGGGAGGGCTTAAAAGAAGGCTGTGGGGAAGGAGCTACAACGGGGGAAAAAGTGGAAGAGGGTAGAGTTTCAATAGAAACTCCCCACATCCACAGGGCTCAGCCTCTGCCTCGGAGACCCAGTAAAGCAGTGCCAAAACCGGAGTCTCCAGGGCAAATCCGGAGAGTTCCCAAGTATGCTGATGTCTTAAAATGAGGGACACCGGGATAGGAAAGAGGGACAGAGGGATTTGGATCTCAAAGAGGGATTGTCCTTCCTAAATAGGGACATTGGGAGGTATGTATCTCCCACAGTGGAGAATGGTAATTCAGACATGGACTCCTTGCCTACAGAAACCAGCTACACCTCACTGATGAGGCCCAAACAACACCGATACATACGTCTGTAGTTAGCAGGTATAGCCGTGCAGATGGGACTTGCTTGTCTTTCCAGAACTGGAATGCCCTTTTGTGCAGAATTAGACTCTGATGTGCACATGGAAATGTCTCCTCTGTAATGATACCACAGGGTTAAATGTAATGTTCCGAGTGGTGACTAGCCCTGGAACATGCAATGTCTGCTTTTAATCTTTCTCAGTGAACCCCGCACATCTTCTGGATTGACAAATTAATGCTGTCATTGATTCAAAAGGGTATTTTTAAGCCTTTGAGTGCCAGTGGGTTATGCAACCTACTGAACGATAAATGGGTCTCCAAAACGTCATAGTGCAGGACTGCATAGGAATCAGAGTAACTCTGAAGTGTGCACTGATTATCTGATTTAAAGGGACACACATTGCTCTGTAAAGTGCCGGACAATTATCCAGTAGTCAGTGGGTTGAAAGCCTCATTTGAGTAAGTAGCAACTTGGTGATTTTTTAATTGTCACCTGTGGTACAGTTGCTTTGTCCCATAATTGCTCCACATTTAACTTAACCCTTGAGTACCACTCTGGCACTCAATTACTTAATTCATAATGTCCATGGTTCTTATTTGTGTTTTACTGAAGAAGAAAAAAAGCAACTTATTTTTTTTAAACAGTACAGTTTGAAACACAGCATGCCCCTACTATTTTTTATTGAAATATGGACTTATTCTAAATGTAACCTTCTGAATGCTAGTGACATCTCCAGCTCATTGCTTTATTAGAGAAAAAACACTTATTGTACGACTTTTCCTGTTGAGCAAAACAAAGACACATCCACTGCTGGCAGTCACTTTATTCAAAAGCTATAGCAGTTCAAACTGTCACAAAGAGATAAAGGGCTGAATTCTATTGCAGATGCTAATGTTATCTCTGTGTTTATCTCCAGGTTTCCCCACAGACTTCAATAGGAAAATGTTTGCTAAAACGGGTGTTAACATTTATTACCTGCAATAGAATCTAGCCCAAAGCTGTTACTAGAACAGTACATGCCTCACCTCTCCCTTAGAACGCAACAGAATAATTGTCATGACACCAGGTAAGCTGTAGGTGAGCTGTCTGAACAACAGATGGCACTGTTAATGTATAAAAATTATAGTTTAAACTGTAATAAGTTTGGAATAAAAGATCTCAAAGTGGTGGCAGTAGCCTTGATTTACTTAGCAAAAAAGCCCTATAATATATGGGTTTTTTTTTTAGTAAACATGCATCTTACTATTCATACTATATCTAATTATTTTTTTCTAAAAGCAATGTAAGAATTCCCCAGCTATCCCACCCCCTAAGCCTTTTTTTAGACTGTGTCTCTGAGGGACTGTAATTCACTGCCGCTCGTGTCTCAGAGTATTACCACTGTAGCACTTTGGAGCAGAGAGCAGTTTTTGTTGATTCAAGATGTTCTTTTGCTCAGCACCACAAGTTTACAGTGATTGGATTTTGCTTAGGGTCAAACAAAAGTAGAATTTCAGTAGGGCTGAACAAAACCCTCTCCAAGGCAGCTGTTTACCAACAAAGACAACCTGCATTTCAAACATAATCCTTCTTATCTTCTCTAGAAGTAAAAATGGTCGTCTGCCAAATCAAAGGAGCAAATGAATTCTCAGAAGAGTGACAGAAAGGAATGGGCTGAATTAGATTGCTGCGTATAAGAAGTTTAACCATTTGAGTGCCACAGGGATGTGTAACACATTACTGCACATAGGGTGACCACATGTCCCGGATTACCCAGAACAGTCCCTGAATTGAAATGTGTGTCCCTTGTCCCAGGCAACCCCATTCAGGGACAATACAAAGTCCTGGAATAAAGAGTCCAGAGAACAGAGTTCTAAACACTAGGACAGAGGTTCTCAACCCGTGCCCTCAGTGGCCACTAACAGGCCAGGACTTAGTAATCTCCCTGCTAGAACACAAGTGTGTTGATTAGAGTCTCAGTCATCTTGATTAACTCACCTGTGCTCTTCAAAGGAAATTCTCAAATCCTGTCCTGTTAGTAGCCACTGAGGGCACGGGTTGAGAACCACTGCACTAGAAGAAGAACTGCCCATTGCCTAGTGATGCCTCTGCTGGGCTACAACAAAATGGCTTCCAGACAAAGCTCTAAGCATTAAAGAGTTTACCCTGACATAAAACAGGAGCTGCAGCCTGCAGTGTGATTTTTTTGTAGTGTAATGCTAGTCTAAGGGTTTGTTTGTGATGTACCTCGTCTTGTAGCCGACCACAAGAATCGCTTTCTGTCACAAACAGGACAATTCTCCTTCTATTGTATAGTTCTGTGGTGTGCTGAGAAACTGACGCTCAGACATATATAGTGACAACTCCCACATAACCGCACTAGAGCCGAGGACAAGTACTCTGCTTCTCTTGTCTCCTCAGTGTCCCTGAATGGCAGAATGGAAATGTGGTCACTCTAGCTGTGCAATGCATTGCACATCCTGTGGCAATCAAAAGGTTAAAGGAGTAGTAACAGCCTTAGAGCCCTGGATGTCATGTCATGGAGGCGGACATGACAGCTGCTGGTAGTTATTAGTGATGAGCGAGCATGCTCGGCCGAAGCTCGGTTCGGCTCGAGCATCGCTCTGCTCAGTACATTGCGGTACTCGTACGAGTACCGCATGTGCTTGCCCGCCATGTTCGGGTCTCCTCCCCGCACGTTTCGCAGCTGCTGCGCAGCCAATAAACGTGCGGGGAGGCTCTGACATCAGTGTAATGCCAGCAGCCATGTTGGCTGCTGGCATTACATTGATTGGCTGGCCAGAACCCGTGATCGGGTGCTGTATAGCACCCGACGCGCGAGTTCGGCTCATTCTTAGCCAGGGAGAGATGCGCTTAGGCAGGGAAAGGCAGTGTAGGGAGAATAAAATTGTTGAAACTCTTTCAAACCCAAAAGTCCTTTTTAGGACTGTTGTGTGTGGGGGCAGCATTTATATTTTGTTTGGGGGGGCACAATTTCCTTTTTTTTGTGGGGGGGATATTTGTAAGGTGACATATAATACTAGATGCACAGGAAGTCAGTGTAGGGAGAATAAAATTGTTGAAACTCTTTCAAGACCCAAAAGTCCTTTTTAGGACTGTTGTGTGTGGGGGCAGCATTTAATTTTTTTTGGGGGTGGCAGAATTTCATTTTTTTGTGGGGGGGGGACATGTTCTAAGGTGACATTGTACTAGGTGCACAGGGACAAATATTTCACAGTGTAGTGACAAGCTGACATATTCTGTTAGGTGCACAGGGCCAATGATTTTACAACGCAGCGACAAAAAGGGCCATTTTAAACGTGTGCCTAGCCATAGATTATTGTCACATTCTGTTTAGTGTGCAAATTCACAAATTAACGTCACATATTCCGTTCACTGTGCCTAGCCGCAGATTAGCGTCACATTCTGTTTCGTGTGCCTAGCCGCAGATTAGCATCACATTCTGTTTCGTGTGCCTAGCCGCAGATTAGCGTCACATATTGTTTAGTGTGCCTAGCCGCAGATTAACGTCACATATTGTTTAGTGTGCCTAGCCGCAGATTAGCGTCACATATTGTTTAGTGTGCCTAGCCGCAGATTAGCGTCACATTCTGTTTCGTGTGCCTAGCCGCAGATTACCGGCATATATTCCGTTTAATATGAAGAAGGCGGGTAAAAAGGGACGGGGAAGTGGACGTGATCCTGATAGTTCATGGCGCGGGTCAGGACGCGTAGAAACTGTGCCTGGTGCCAGAGCACAAGAAAGAAAGACATCCACCATACCTAGCTTCATGTCTCAGTTTACAGGGCGTCGCAGGACATCACTCTCGAGGTCAGACCACTGCGAACAGGTGGTCGGTTGGATTTCAGCTGATACTGCTTCCAGTCAGTTAAGCACCACCCTGTCTTCCACCAAGTCCACTATCACTAGCCAAGAGTCTGGTCAACATAATCCTCACCCTGATCATCCTTCCTCCCACCATAGAGGGTCTGGCCAAAGAAGTGATCCCACACTGGGATATAGTGAGGAGCTCTTCTCATCACCAATCCTTGATTTGAACCTCTCTCCAAGCACGCTTGCAGAGGAACATGAGATCTTGTGCCCTGATTCACAACCTCTAGAGGGTACCCAATCACAAGAAGATTATAGAGGGGAACGGCATTTAAGGTCAAAGGAAGTGGATGATGATGATGAGACACAGTTGCCATCAAATCAACCACAATTACTGTCTCAAGACCTTGATGAGGAGGATGATACACAGTTGTCAATGACTGAGGATGTGGTGGGATCAAGAAATGAGGAGGATGATCAGAGTGAGGAAGTGGAGGAGGACTTGGTGGACGATGAGGTCACTGACCCCACCTGGGAAGGTGGAAAGCCGAGCGATGACAGCAGTCCTGAGGGTGAGCCATCTGCAGCACCGCAACAGGCTGGAAGAGGCAGTGGTGTGGCTAAAGAAAGAAGGCGGACCGCACCAAACCGGCCCGCAAATGTTCCACGGAGCACCCCCTTGCGTAAATCTCCCTTGCCAAGGGCTAGGTGTTCCGCGGTATGGCGTTTTTTTAAGGAAAGTGCGGACGACAAAAGAATTGTAGTTTGCAACCTGTGCCACACCAGAATGAGCCGAGGCATGAACACTAGCAACCTCACCACCACCAGCATGATCCGACACATGGCATCCAAGCACCGTAATAAGTGGGAGGAACGCCCGTATCGCCAATCTGTGTCTGCAGGCCACACCACTGCCTCCTCTTCCCCTGTTTTCGGTGCCGGCCAATCGCCTGTCGAAGGCGTAGGCCCGCATACCTCCCGCCCTGCACCTGTACCATCTGAAGCACCATCAGCGACCACATCCACTTCCCTGTCCCAGCGCAGCGTCCAAATGTCGTTACCCCAGGCATTTGAGCGCAAGCGAAAATACCCAGCTACCCACCCACAGGCCATAGCACTAACCTCACACCTTTCCAAATTACTGGCCATCGAAATGCTGCCATTTAGGCTTGTGGACACTGAGTCCTTCCGCAGCCTGATGGCAGCAGCTGTCCCTCGGTACGCAGTCCCCAGCCGCCACTACTTTTCCCGGTGTGCCGTCCCCGCCTTACACCACCATGTGTCCCTTAACATCACCCGTGCCCTGACCAACGCAGTTACTGGGAAGGTCCACTTAACGACTGACACATGGACAAGTGCTTGTGACCAGGGACGCTACATTTCCCTGACGGCACACTGGGTGAATGTCGTGGAGGCTGGGAGCGACTCGGACCCTGGGATGGCACAGGTGCTACCCACGCCGAGGATTGCGGGCCCTACCTCCATCAGGGTTTCCGCCAGCACCTACGTTATTGGCTCCTCCTCCTCCTCCTCCGTTTCCATCTCCGAATTCTCTGCGCGCAGCGCCACTCACCCATCAGCCGGTAGCTGGAAGCAGTGTAGCACTGCAGTGGGGAAGCGTCAACAGGCCGTGCTGAAGCTGATCTGCCTTGGGGACAAACAGCACACGGCCTCAGAGCTGTTGCAGGGGATTAGTCACCAGACCGAGCAGTGGCTCTCGCCACTCAACCTGCAACCAGGCATGGTTGTGTGTGATAATGGGCGTAACTTGGTGGCGGCTTTGGAGCTCGGCAAGCTCACACACGTACCATGCCTAGCGCATGTATTTAATTTAGTGGTTCAGCGATTTCTAAAAACCTACCCCAATTTGCATGATCTCTTGACGAAGGTGCGCCGCGTGTGTGCACATTTCCGTAAGTCATCTACAGCTTCAGCCGGCCTGTTGACGCTGCAGCAGCGCTTACAATTGCCAGCTCACCAGCTGCTGTGTGACGTGAGCACGCGCTGGAACTCCACCTTCCACATGTTGGCCCGGCTTTGTGAGCAGCAGAGGGCAGTAGTGGAGTACCAGCTGTTACACGGTCGTCGCCTCTCCGTTCAACTTCCTCTAATCAGAAGTGAGGAGTGGGAATGGATGTCAGACCTCTGTGAGGTTTTACGCAATTTTGAGGAATCGACACAGATGGTGAGCGGCGATAACGCTATTATCAGTGTAACCATCCCACTTCTGTGTCTACTGAAACGCTCGCTGCTCACAATTAAAACCGACGCTTTGCATGTGGAAGAGGTGGAAATGGGGGAGGAAGAGCTTACAAAAGGTGATAGCCAGAGCACCCTCACTTCGTCTTCTCAGCGACAATTGGAGGAGGCGGAGGAGGAGGAGGAAGACACGGTTGCCTCCGCTACAGAGGGTAGCCATGGAACTTTATTTCCATCTCTTCAGCGTGGGTGGGCAGAAGAGGAGGAAGAGAATGAGGAGATTGAGAGTCATCCTCCTGGTGAGGACAGCGAAATCTTGCCTGTTGGTACTCTGGCACACATGGCTGACTTTATGTTAGGCTGCCTTTCCCGTGACCCACGCGTTATACGCATTTTAGACAACACGGATTACTGGGTGTTCACCCTTCTGGACCCCCGCTACAAAGAGAATTTCTCATCTCTCATTCCTCCGGTGGAGAGGACAAGCAAAATGGTGCAATACCAGAAGGTTCTTGATGAAAAATTGCTCCAAAATTTTCCATCTGACAACGCTGGCGGCAGAGTACGTGCTACCTTGGCCAACCGAGAAGGGGAGAAAAGGGGAGCACACAGCAGTTCCGACAAAGGCAGGGCAACACTCTCCAAGGTGTGGGACACCTTCATGACACCCCGCCAGCACCCTCACCCTGATGCGCGGACTAGTGTCACAAGGAGGGAAAAGTTTTGGAAGATGGTGAAGGAGTACGTAGCAGACCGTGTCAGCGTCCTCACTGATCCCTCTGTGTCTTACAACTACTGGGTGTCCAAGCTGGACACGTGGTATGAACTGGCACTCTACGCCTTGGAGGTGCTGGCCTGCCCTGCAGCCAGCGTTCTGTCTGAGCGGGTATTTAGTGCTGCTGGTGGCATCATAACAGATAAGCGTATCCGCCTTTCCACCGAAAATGCTGATAGGTTGACACTTATAAAAATGAACAAGGCCTGGATTTCCCCTGACTTCTCCACTCCACTGCAGGAAAGCCCCGGGTGAACATAAAGTCACTTTAGATATGTTATTTACAATGATGGGAATACTCTGTATTCCCATTCACCCCTTCCACCCAAAAAACGGGTATATGGTTGACTCTTAATCTTCTCATCCTCCTCCTCCTCTTCCATATGCCCTGTGATATAATTTTTATATAGGGCCAGCTCACCAGCGGGCCCTGTGATATAATTTTTTTATAGGGCCAGCTCACCAGCGGGCCCTGTTTGACAATTTTTGTATAGGTCAGCTCACCAGCGGGCCTTCTCATATAATGTTTTATTGGGTCAGCTCTCTAGCGGGCCCTCTCATATAATGTTTTATAGCGTCAGCTCACTAGCGGGCCTTCGCATATAATGTTTAGGATGGTCAGCTCCGCAGCAGACCCTCACCCATAATGTTTTAGATGGTCGGCTCAGCAGCAGACCCTCATTCCTAATGTTTTAGATGGTCAGCTTAGCGGCATTCCCTCGCCCCTAATGTTTTAGAGGGTCACCAGCAGGCCATTAATCCTAATTTTTCAAGGGTGTGTATGATGCCCTCCTTTATGTGTAATAAAGGGTGTATTGGAGTGACATTTCAGTCTAATTTTTGGCAGCCCTTTCACTTAGTGCATAGGCTTTATGAGTGCTGGACCACTACCTGAACTATTGTACCACAATGTGAATGAGGCCCTCCATTTTGTGATATACAGGTTGTATCGGAGTGCCTCAGGTCCTCCCATTGAATTAAATAGGGCTGGGGTGTTCGACAGAGCAGAAGGTAGTTCTTGGCTTCATCCACTAAGTCACTTCGTCACTTTTACTCAATGGATCAGACCCCACTGTTCCGACTATAAATTTTGGACTTAACAAGGGCAAACGGACATGTTGTAAAACCTGTGGTAGCTGCGGCCTCCGTTCCTGAATGCTGTACCTTACCCAGGCCATAACCACGTTGAACACCTGCTTTACGCTGTGCACGTTTCCCTCTTAATCATGGCCCCAGTTCCGAAAAATCGATGAAATTTTTTGCAGAATTTGCAGATGATATACAAGTAAATATACAGCAAATACTGTTTGGTAACAATTTTTCGCCTAAAATCGTTTTTATCTTCCTTTTTGTGTGTTTTACGGTCAGTCTGTAAAAATGGCGTACTACGGGCGAAACATCGTTCCCAGCAGCGACGGTGGAGTCCAAGATGCATCCAGACATCCTCCCTATGCTGTCCCTGAACCATTTCTGTGGTGTTTCCATCATTTTCTGACCTTTTCCTATGAACCAGGCACCCTCCCCTCATCAGAGCAGGGGGTGCCTGGTGTAATGCTCGAGTCCTCCCATTGACTTCAATGGGGCTCGGGTGCTCGGCCGAGCACTCGAGCCTCCGGGGGCGCTCGGCCAGAGCACCCGAACACCCGAGCATCGGGGTGCTCGATCATCACTAGTAGTTATCTTGAACTGTAGCAGGCAGAGTGCAGACTTCTTGATAAACCAAGGAATAGAAAGGTATACAACATATTGTGAAGGGTTAATATAGCCACAATTACATAGTAACTCCACACCATGCTACAGTAATGAGCATCAGTCACCCTCTTTAATGCAACACATTGCCCCTCTGGCACTCACAGGGTTAGGAAAAGGAGCACCCCCTTTCTGCCAGTCCACTACATAGCAGCGAGCATGTTCAGCAACTACCAAAAGTCAACCATGTGTCAGTTGCCTACCTAGACCCATGACTGGGTCACATTTCTAAGCGACAAGGAGCATAACCGACCCCCAGCAGTGATATCATTTACTAACACTTCATCACAAAATAGTACAAACACCTCTCCTAAATATAGAAGGAAATACTAGCTACCACAACTCTATATGACAGTCTTGGTTATATCATCAACTAGCTACATGGCAAATAAAACAGCATGCACTTGAACCTCCAATAAAAGGGAAAAACATACAGAAACATAAAAGAAAGTGAGAAGGGGTGTAGGGAGGGATATTGGTATTAACGTGGCTACGGGCAAAGACGGGAACCCAGATCCTACCTAAGCTCAATAAGGCTCTGATCTAATTTCTACCTACCATACTAGAAACCTATCAAACAAATCAACACACCCCTCTCCTAGCAACCTGACCTACTTCCCCTAACTCCTGCCAGCATACCTGTGAACTCTCCGGATTTACCCTGGAGACTCCAGTTTTGAGAGTGCACTACCAGGTCTCCGGGGCAGAGGCTGATTCTCCAGCTGTGGGTTGTTTTCTTTACAACACTGCCCACTTCTGCTCCTTCCCACCCAGTTCCTCCCACTTTTCCTCCTTCCCCACCCAGTTCCTCCCACTTCCCTCCCACTTATGTGATTCCTTGTAAAGCCCCACCTCCAGTTACAGATAAACCCCACCCCCATCCTCCACGGACTCCATAAATGAAAGTCCCAGGTATGCCTACCAGTATTGCTGACCCTCTCTTTTAATACCCTTGGGACATTATTGACTCACAGATGCTAAGATCAGAACCAGGTCACAGTCACATAAACGTAATGGAGGTGAAAAGACACGTTTGGATCCATGTGAATGAAATGCAATAATACACATCTTAATATCACATTATACAAATGGGTGACAGCTCCCCTATATACAGTAGAGGCACAACCCCTCATGCCAGTCCACCAGTTCATTGATAGTGATCTTTAAAGGATTAGTCTTGGGCACCAGCTGTATTTGGAGAGAGGATGCCAGATGTAAGTCAAGTAACTTGCTAGTACCTCTGGAGTCAATATGGGCTCTAAGTGGAATGAACTTTGATCCCAAGTGTAAGGCTCTGAGAGCATGTTCAGGAATCACTGAAAGATCACCCACGTGCCGGTTGCCTACCTAGACCCATGAAAAAGTCACATTACTGACTGGCAAGAAGCATAACTAACCTCCACTGGAGGAAGCATTACCCCTAATGGACCTTTCACCTCCCACCCAAAAGAAATGTAGTAATCTCTATCCTCTCCTGCATGTCACAAAGGAGGATAACTAGGCCTAAAGACACCAAATGAACCTCATCTGACTTCAAAATATGATTAAGGTCTTTCTCTAACTGAATCAGGCAGAGTACATGAGCTTACATAACCCCTTTTAGGAAAATATGGGTGTGAATCTCTTTGCATTGCTATATGTTGCATACTTACGTGGTCCTCAAGAGCTTCCAGCAGTGAATGTTGTCAAGATATCCCTGAATGAGCACAGTCAGACCAAGTAGTGTGACGCCCACTAATTAGTTCCCCCTGTGCTTCAGCTGGGATATCCTGATAACATGCACTAGTGGTAGCAGGACCATGGTTGGCCAACCTTGCCTTAAAGGATTAAGATTAATATGTACATTTGTGTCCTATGGTCCTGCTCTCAAATCTCATGTCGACATCCAGACATAACATTCAGGATTGGCTGAAGATGCTCTTAAATCAAGGCACAAGGAAAAAATTCATAGGGCTCAGTAAGATTTTCTGGTCATTGTAAGGTATTTGTGGCATAAGAAGTTGTTACTTCCCCTTTAAGAGGTTTAGTTTTATTATTAGGAGTCATTCTTTCTCTAATAACGCTTTGTTACATCCTACATGTTTAAGTACAGGTATATTGTGAGAAGGATTCATCAAGTCATGCTTGTCTTCACCCTTTGGGACACATTACACCAGCTAATTACTTCTATTGCCAGCATTAAGCATTCCCCAAGAGACACCGAGATACAATGATTAATAAATACTGGCTACTCTGGGTTGAGTAGAATGAAAATTTCCAGTATATCAGTTTCTTCTAGATCAGCCCACAGTTGACATTTATATGATAGCTACAGTACTATAACCAATAGAGGTAAAAATACTAAATAATGAGCATAAAAACCTAACAAGCTAGAAGTAAAATGATGGCTTCAACAACATTTCTTGAAATATTCTCCCTTTGAGAGCAATAGGAGTGTAGTGCTGTGATGCACGCGAAGGAAGGAAAATATTGGAACTTGAAATATCCATCAGGCGCTGGGATTGGAATCTTCCCAAGCAGAGAGAGCAAGAGGACTACAAGTCACTCAGCCAATGTGATCAGTAGTCATTATATCTACCAACTTGGTTTGTGCACACACATTTTTTTGGCTGCATAATTAACACCGAGACTGACCTGATTTAACCCTTTGAGTGCCAGAGGGTTACGCAACGCATTGAGGAGCAATTGTAGGCATTAAAAAAACATGAAGAATGATATAAGTCTTATCTCTCAAACCTTTATGGTTTAAGAGATATTCACAAGCAAAGTTTCCCCTCCCGCCCCTTTTACCTAGTGTAAGCCATCTCTTCTCAGATGTGGAATGCAGTCCATAGACCAGACAGATAACAGAAGGGGACAATCTTCTTCCTATGAGAACAATGAAAGCCCTGCCCCCCTTGACAAGCTTTTCAGGTTTTTCCCTTATCTTAATTGAAGATTGTCCCTCTCTGCAATCTACCTGGGCACCTCCCTTCTGATCTGGCTGAGCAGTGTTACATCGGTAAAAGGGGCGGGAGGGGGATACTTTGTCATTGAATTACTCTTGAACTACAACTCTGACAGAATTGAAATAACACTCTCCGAAGTCCAAATACTATGATGATTAATTAGAGCTGCTTTTATTATGAAACATTACTATCCCTTTAAAGGACAACTGTTATATAGACCAGGGATAGGCAACCTGAGGCTCTTCGGCTGTGTATGACTACAATTCCTACCATCTGCAGCCAACCAACGGTTCTCCGCAGCTAGAGGGCCTCAAGTGGCTGCCCTCCTAGAGAGTGAGGTGTACACATCGTCCTTCTAGCACATCTCTCCTGAGAGCAGGCCTGCCCATAAAGCTGTGGCTGATCAATGGGGGAGCACAAAAGCGGAGGGGGGCTATAAAGAGAACTCTGGCACTCTCTCTTTGTTCCGTTGAGAAGAGCATGAACCCCGAGACTGAAAGTCTCGCAATGCGATCTTGCTATTCTGTGCACACAGCCCCAACTGTCTCTAGTAAAGGGCTTCCAGGTTTGACGCGCACAAAGTTTGTGGCTTTGAGCCAAAGAGTTCTGCTTTGTGTTCCAGACTGATACCAGCCAAGCGGGTGGTCAGTTTTCTTCACTCCTCAAAATGGTTGATAGAAGCCTTTGGGTGCTACACAGTTCAGCCATGGGCTTCTTACCAAGTCTCCTGGCACAGGAGCTGACTTAGTAAAACATGATCATTGTTCTTTACTGGGAACCTAACATGAGGGATGTGCAATACATTGCAAAGCTGGTCCTTAAAGGGATAGTAATACTTAAAATGTAAAAAAAAATATGTTGTAGGGTTTATCCCCCTGAGTAAAACAAGGGCACTCCCACTGCTGAAAGGTGTTTCATTCAAAAGTTATTAATTTTCAAAGTTGAATTTTTTAGGTGCAATATCACAGTGGCCTGAAATTGTACAGTGGTGCTGTTGCTACACGATCCTATGGACAGCTCTGGTCAATTGACCATAAATCTCCATAGGATGGTGTAGCAACAGCGCCACTGTACAATTTCAGGCCACTGTGATATTGCACCTAAAAAATTCAACTTTGAAAATGAATAACTTTTGAATGAAACACCTTTCAGCAGTGGGAGTACTCTTGTTTTACTCAGGGGGATAAACCCTACAACATATTTTTTTTTACATTTTAAGTATTACTATCCCTTTAAAGGGTTAAAAGGGTTGTTCAAACCATGGAATAGTAGAGAGGGTCATAAAACATTGGAAACCTATTTAACTTACAAAGAGTTAAACACCTCATTTAAATCAATGGGAATTTGTAATCGTCCCCTATGGTGTAGATGATTGTACTACTTTTTTCTTAGTACATTAGCCTCAATATGATTTATTGGTGAATCAACGTTTCAGCATGTTTTCACCTTCATCAGGATGTGGTCATGGGCATCCGATTATAAACAAAGGGGCTGGATGAGCTGGCCTGGGGGTCTTATTATGGCTTTGCCCTCCCCCCCGGAAAATTTTCTACGGACACCCCGGATGTGATTAGTACCCAGAGCTCAATACAAACCAAGAAGTGCATTTGGTACATTGCTTCAAACAAGCTCATTATTAGGGCAAAGTCACATGACTGCCTGACATTGCAGCAGCTACAAACTCTGGCAATTGCTCTGTAATGGTACCCAGGGACTGAGAGAGGGAGACGGGCAAGGACATTGGTTCTCAGCCACTTTGACAAACGTGTGAATTTTGATTTTCACTGTATGTTTATGGAAAGTATTATGCACAATATATTTGTACTTACTTTGATTGTGAGACTAAAAAACAGCAATTTTTATCATTTTTCCCCTTCAATACATCCTTGACAAACATATAAAATGCCAGGTGTACCCCCCAAAAGTCCAAACCGGTGCCTTGAACAAAATTAAATACACTGAGAACCCGTGTGCTCGGTGTTTAGATGTGGCTGCCTGCCTAGAGGAATGAAAGACTGCAGTGCAGGCCCACTGACCCTGCAATAAGAGGCAGTTGTGGGAAGGTGCTCCAAGCTGTGTATACAAATCACAGTGCATTGATAACTGTTCCTGTGTCTTGTTCCATTGGAGCACATGTATGAAGTAGAAAGGGAGAAGTTCTGAATCAAACCAAATGCACCATAGGGAACAAATAAAATCCCAAATGAATTATGTGTGTCTGTAATCCCCTGCATATTAGAGAGGTCTCCAATACATTAAGGGCAACATGCACAGAATAAAAATGTAGCAATTGTAGGACAAAATAAACTGTACCACAGAGGTCAACTAAAAATTCCCACTGGCTTAACTCTTTGAGTGTCAGAGGGAGGAGCAACAGATCATGAGATCTCTCTAGCATCCAATAGTTTAGATAATAGCTTGTAAAGGGCACAGCTGGGAACTCTGTGGTTTTGCCCCCGGAGATTGCGGATTTTGCTGTTAATTACCGGGCCTCCGGGGCAGAGGCTGATTCTCTGGATGTGGGAAGTTTAATAAAACTCTGCCCGCTTAATCTCATTCCCATTGTGCTCCTCCCACTCCTGCCCTTTCCCAGTCAATTCCTCCAAGATTTTTATGTGTTTTAAGCCCCGCCCCCACTCACTATAAAGCCCTCCCTTTTTTCTTTCTTTTTTTTTTTTTTAGAAAGCTTTATTGTGAAGAGCATACAAAATATACATCATAACAGTATTAGAAGAATAAATTCAACAATAAGAATATCCATAACCACAGTTATAAACAGTGATGCGTTGAATATTTATACTGTATATTGAAACAGTTGTCATATGTTATCAATAAAAATACACCTGAAGAATAAAATAAACATCTCTTGTAACAAGTTGGTGAAAAGTCTGGTAATGACTATGAGAAATGTGGGCTTACTCCAGATGAATATACAGAGAAGGGCCGAATGACTCCGATATACATTGTGAGTCACATACTATCAGATAATGGAATGCAAGAATTAGCAAAAAAAAACCTCCCCCTTTTGACACAAATTCTGTCATTTATCTTCCCAAGCGGCAGCGTAGGACTCCCCTCTCCGGGAAGTCTATATGTAAAATTCCCAGGTATGGTAAAAGTGAATAAAGCTGGGCCATTGAGATTGCTCTGGACACACCCACAATTCAGAAGGAGGGTGTGGCCAACACAGCTGAGGCACCTCCCCTCACAATTTGGAGCTCCATGCGGTTGCCTACTCTGACTATAAGGAAATCCGGCCCTGAATGCACATCTGTACTCAGGGAAATCTAGAAATCCTGCACTGTTGGGAGAACTTGAGGGTTGTTGAGAAACTTTTGCTCTGCAGTACCCTAGTATTTTCTGTCTCTGTTTGTTTCACATGCAGCAATGTATGGAATGATTTCCTTGGAGATTATCCTCTGCCTCCAGTCTTTGCTATCCTCAGGCCAATTCACAGACACCAGCCGATCTTCCCTCCCGGAGAATAACAACTGAAACGATTTGACTGTAAAGCTAGAAGTTTAAATGCAGCTTTTTATTTTTCCTTTTTCTTTTCTCCAGTACCAGCGTGGGCAGAAAGGCATGAACATCAAAAAAAAACTTAACTGACAGATGCTCTAGAGTTTTTCAAGGATATAATTCCCAGTGAGTTTACATTTTGTGTGTGTGTGTGTGTGTGTGTGTGTGAGTGAATCTATGCAATGCAACTACAGTACGCAAAATTTAATTTAATTAAATTAAAGACTTTACAATATTCCGAAGAACTGGGGGTTCCGTGACTCGCACGGAAAATAATTTTGCTAATCTGTCATTTAAATTAAAAATGCACAATAGTTGAATACAAATGCAAGAAGTCTTTCTGCTTTACAAGCGGAGCATTAAAAGATAATTGCAGAATATTTGGAATTCCGCTGCAGATTCAGCCGTCGCGTTTCATGCCTATTCATGCCACGGCCCAATGTGAGAAGGGACCTTACCGTGTCATGACCTCACTAATCTGAAGATTTACAAACATGTAATCACTTCTGTCGACTTAAATCTTAAATACAGTACAATACATTTAGTATACAAATGTGTACTGATGCTTAATTAGTTTTAGCTCAAACTGAAAAAAAATGATTAAAAACAAACTGTGGCATTTATCCTCCTGAAAAAAAGCATCTGTATTCCAATGTGTTGGAGGTGTATCTGGCATGCAAGGGTTAAGTTTGCGCTGAAAAATTAAATAAGCAGCTTTATCCACTGATACCAATAAATAAACTGTAATCCTCTAAAGAGCAGATGATGTATATAGCAATGTATTGCACACTACTTTGATCCTTAAAATAATTTGCAGTTTAGCACTGAGGGGGTTAAAAGTCCAATTTAAATAAATGGTCATTTGTATTTGACTACTATTGTGCGATCAGTTTGCCACAGAATGAATCCACTTTTTGTGTCTATGTCTTTAAATCTGTCCCTATGAGAGTAATTAGCAAACAACAGTGCTGCAACCCAAGTCAGTTCCTATTATCCATTTTCGGGGTCAGAAAACGGACCCACAGGACTGGTTAAGGAAGAGGGGTTGCTGGGTTTCATAAGTCAAGTCTGAAACTCAGTTGTAAGATCTAAATGTTGAGACTCCAATGGTGCCATTGCTTCCAATAGGGGACTGCCCAAGGGACCTCTAAACGTGAACTCTCTCACCTACATGTTTGCAGTTCATAATAAATTCAATGCCATCTCAGCTTTATTTGTAAATCCGTGTACGAAGAAGGTACCTTAACCTTCTGAGTGCCAGAGTGGTACGGAATGTACCCCCTCTGGCACTCAAAGGGTTAAGTGGAACTTTCACCTTAATTCAAGTTTACATATTTGAAAACTGCATTAAAAACTGCCTATATGTCATGTTGACTAAAAGACCAGGAAATGTACAGTTCAGGACATTTTCATATGCTAATTAAGCTTGTCAGTGATGTTTCATATACTAATGAAGTATTTTCAGTGATGTTTCATATGCTAATGAAGCCCTGTGCAGTACCAGGAAATGTTCACTTTCACCTTGCCCAGAAATAAAAGTGTGGATATCTCCTGAACTGTACATCTGCTGGAATTTTGGTTAACATGACATATAGGCAGTTTTAATGGAGTTTTCAAATATGCAAACGTGAATTAAGGTGAAAGTTCCGTTTTAGTGTCCTGAAAGCTTGCGCTTTCATTGTCCTCAGTTAGCCAGTGAAAGGTATCATGTTTATATCACTCTTGTGAGTTTTTTGCTACAAAAACACACTGAATCCCATCTACTTGACTAGCTAGCACAGTGTTACCTTTTTCCTGGATGTCAGATGCCTAAAACAGAATCCTATATTTTATTTTTTATCGTAGATGTAGACTGTCCGATTCAGGCACTGTTTGATTAATTGTGTTTGTGCTGTTTGTAATGAGACATAAGAGCTACGCCACTACTGTATTGGAATTAGTTCCCACTGCTTTTGAATTAAATAAGGCGGGGACTTTATTTGAGGCCATTTGCAGACAATACAGCACTATCACGTCTCAGACACCTAATATGTTAATGGCAGCCAAGGAGTCCTACAAAAGGCAACAAGGAAGATTCCAAAGAAGATGTCAGACTGGAGTTTTGTGTATCTCCCAACATTTGAAATGGCCATAGAGGGACACTTGTTATAGTTGGTGTTGCTGGGGGCGTGGCTGGTGGGTTGGTCATTTCATGACATATTGACACCTCTTTGTGTAACTTAACAGATGAACACATATACTGAAGTTTAAACAAACACTGATGTGAGTTTTATTGCTGTGGGGCAATGTGATACAGTTTATATGAGATTGGTAGAGTAAAAAATTATACCTTTATTGGCTGAGTGGCTTTGGATGCAAGCTTTCAGACAACTAGATGTCTTCTTCATTCATGACAAGGAGGAAGGAAGAAGATGTCACTGTCCAACTGTGCCAGTTTATTTAGGAGGTTCTTCATCTTCAGTCTTGTTATGCAGGAAGAACACACCTAGTTGTCTTCAAAGCTTGTATCCAAAGCCACTCAGTTAGCCAATAAAGGTATAATTTTTCTCTACTAGTCACATGCATTTCCTATGGCTAACACGGCACCACGCTTTAACCATACTCTTTATACACACCATACAGTATGTTCTCCTAGACAGAGGGACACCAGGGTGGGAAAGATGGACAGAGGGACTGTCCCTTCTAAAGAGGGACACTTGGATGGTTTGGTTTAGGCCTCAAAAACAAAGAGGTTAGAAGAGGTGAGTTAATCAATGGCTCATTCATTTGACTAATCCACCTCAGCTGAAGAGTGGGTAGCCTGGCTTTTAATCATATGCTTGGCTGTTTAGGAATGATGGGAGGGGTAGTGATAGTGCTGTATTGTGTGCAAATGGCCTCACATAAAGTCCCAGCGGGAGAGACAATGGTTGTTTAACCCTGGGATGGAAGTTGTAATTCAGTATTATGAGCCTATTCAGGAAACAAAAGACTGCAACATGTTCCAAACAATTAAACCCTATGAGTGCCAGAGGGAAGTCAACACATTTGGCACTCGAAGGGTTAAAAGCTAGAGAAATCTCCAATGCATTCAACTCTCTCTAGCAATCAGGAGTTATAAGATCACATTTAAAATGGCACTGTCCCCAAGACAACATTGAGTTTGTATCATATTGCTCCACAGCAATAAAACTCAAATCAGTGTTTGTGTAAACTTCAGTATATGTGTTTATACAATAATGTGAAAAGAAAATACTTCGGTCTTGTTCTAAATCATCTATTAAGTTACACAAAGAGGTGTCAATAAGTCATGAAATGCCCCACCCACCAGCCACGCCCCCAGCAACACCACCTATAACAAGTGTCCCTCTATGGCCATTTGAAATGTTGGGGGATATGCTATACTCCAGTCTAACGTTGTCTTTGGAATCTTCCTTGTTGCTTTTTGTAGGGCTCCTTGGCTGCCATTAACATTTTAGGTGTCCAAGAAGTGATAGTGCTGTATTGTCTGCAAATGGCCTAGGGTAACCACATTTCCATTCTGTCATTCTGGGACATGTGGTCCCGCGGACGTGAGCCTCAGCAGTGGGTCTCACTTGCCGCGCCAGCATACCTGCATCATCCAAGCTTTCTCGCACGCACCAGTCCAGCTAGCCAATGAAATGTATTTGCTATATGGTCTTCATTGGCTAGCTCAGCTAGAGAAGTCTCCAATGCATTCCCCCCCTCTCTAGCAATCGGGGGGATAAGATCACATTTAAAGTGGCACTGCCCCCAAGACAACGTTGAGATTAGGACAGTAACATGTTAAGTGGGGAAAATAAATCAGATTTGTGCTTTTATTTGTGTCCTCACATCTCTTATACACATATAAATATGTAAAAAGATAAATATATCACTCAAGGGGTTAAAATCTACTTTTAACCCTTTGAGTGCTAGAGGGGTACGCAACGCATTGCAAAGCAATGTACGTATCTCTCCATGTTGCAGTTGATTTATTCCAGAATTGCTCATCTTTAGCTTCCGGAATGCGTCCTGTGTTGTGTTTTTTTCTTCTTACACGGCGCTATGGAACATTCTGGCACTCAATAAATAATCCTAATAAAAATACAGTAGCACAGTGTACTTTGTTATTTGTCACTATTCCCGTGCAAGCTGTAGGGTAGACATTGTAAATGTCCTCTTATCAGTACAGTGCTTTTCTACCTAATATTCATTACACTCTTATCTTGCTGCCACTTCTGTCTCTTTCTCTGTATTAAGGTTATGGATTGATTTCTTGCAGTGCAGTATAGGTCAATGTGTAAAGCTAATTCTCATTTCAACTTCACAGCTCATTCATCATAGATTTGTTCCCCCCTCTCCTGCAATGTTTTATATCCCTTGTATTTTTTTTGAAATTATAAGTGAAATGAAATATTTAAGCATCCGACTATAAACATCTCCAAGATTATTGTATAGAGATCACTGTCATTTATAATATGGTTCAGTGTTTCTGCTGACAGACTCGAGCAATCACATCGCTCAAAATAAACTGCACACAATCAGGTTTCTTTTTTTACTCAGTCCGCAGTGCACTCATTTTAAAAAAAAAGTATAGATTTATAAATTTCAGCTGCTTCTGCTGGAATGTTGAAAAGAGTGGTAATCTATATTAAATCTCATATCTGAGCAGTGTTTGCCTGCTCTGACATCATAGGTTTCTTAAGTAGAATGTTGTCCACACTGCCTCTTCAGCCATTGGTAGACACAGAGTTGTACCCAGCCAATAGGGAAAAGGCAGCGGAAGATTTGTTCCTTGCAGAATCTTACACATGGGTGTGCACGCGCACACACACACACACACACTGAATTATTAATTTCTCAACCCTTTAAGGGACAGAGGAGCGCTGAATGAGCTATTTAATCTGTTCAGTGCCAGGGGCATTGGGAATTTTTTTGCTCTCTGGATGGAAGTTATCGATCAGTTTAAGTATGATTCCAGTAAGTAAATTTCTAGTTATATAAGGAAAGCTATAATGTTTTTTAAGAACATGACATCATGTTGCAAGCTATGATGTCATAAATACAAACAATATAAACAAATACTTGTTTTACCAATATCTTGCAATAAGTATTAAAATATTTAATTTGGCTTTAAAAGTCCCAGTTATTTTTAAAAGCCCTGTATCCCCCTGAAGAAACGAAACAAATATGTATAGTTCAAAAAAAAATTACATAAAGATGGCGTTATTAATGGAAGGGATCAACAAGAGACAAGATTTTATGGAATCGACTCTAATATAGGTCTTCTCACCCACAGACTTAAAGAGATAGTAATGCCTGTTTTAAAGTTGATGTTCGAATCTTCTTTACTTTTTTGTAACACATAGTGGTATATTTCATTTCTTACAGATTTGTAGTTCAATCCTTCTTGAAGCTGAAAGGATCCCCCTCCTGCCCTTTTCCCTGCGTCACTGAGACTTTTAGGGGGATCCTTTCAGCTTGAATAGCACTTGAACTACAAATCTGTAAGTAATGAAATATAGAACCATGTGTTACAAAAAAGTAAAGAAGACTTGGACATCAACTTTAATACAGGTATTACTATCATTTTAAATAGACACAACTTTGATGCTAATATGAAATATAAGTATCAAAGCACTAATTCCCTGATTACACTAATAAGTAATTATATAACACCCTGCTGATGAGTGGTAAATATTGTAAATATTAACTAAAACTAAAATATAGTGCCCTAATCACACTTATGTATTGAACATATGTGAAGTCATGCTAATAGTGAATGTTGGATAATACTGTCAATGTAGTTATGTAAAAAGTAACCCACAAATGTCCTCTGCAGTGGGACAATAAGAGTGCAATCTAGTTCTGGACAAATGAAACCGGATTGCACATATAGTGAAGATACAGTGGATATAAAAAGTCTACACACCCCTGTTAAAATGCCAGGTTCTTGTGATGTTAAAGAATGAGACAATTATAAATCATGTTAGAACTTTTTCCACCTTTAATGTGACCTATAACGTGAACAATTCAATTGCAAAACAAACTGAAATCGCTGAGGGGGGGGGAAATAAAATATAAAAAACTCACAATAACCTGGTTGCATAGATGTGCACACGCTCTTAGAATTGGGGATGTGGCTGTGTTCAGAATTAACCAATCACATTCAATCTCATGTTAAATAGATGCCATTACACACCTGCCATCATTTAAAGTGACTCCAATTGATCACAAATAATGTTCAGCCATTCTAGTAGGATTTTCCTGACATTTGCTTAGTTGCATCTAAGAGCAAAAGCCATGGTCCGCAGAGAGCTTCCAAAGCATCAGAGGGATCTCATTGTTGAAAGATATCAGTCAGGAGAAGGGTACAAAAGAATTTCCAAAGCATTAGATATACCATGGAACACAGTCATCATCAAGTGGAGAAAATATGGCACAACAGAGACATTACCAAGAACTGGACGTCCCTCGAAAAATGATGAGAACACGAGAAGAAAACTGGTCGGGGAGGCGTCCAAGAGGCCTACTGCAACATTAAAGGAACTGCAGGAATTTCTGGCAAGTACTGGCTGTGTGCTACATGTGACAACAATCTCCCGTATTCTTCATATGAATGGGCTATGGGGTAGAGTGGCAAGACAGAAGCCTTTACTTACAAAGAAAAACATTCAAGACCGGCTGAAGTTTGCAATAACAAACATCAAGTCCCCTGCACAACACTGCACATCACCCAAAGAACACCATACCCACAGTGAAGTATGGTGGTGGCAGCATCATGCTTTGGGGCTGTTTTTCCTCAGCTGGAACCGGGGTCTTAGTCAGGGTGGAGGGAATTATGAACAGTTCCAAACACCAGGCAATTTTGGCACAAAACCTTCAGACGTCTGTTAGAAAGCTGAAGATGAAGAGGAAGTTCACCTTTCAGCACGACAGTGACCCAAAGCACACATCCAAATCCACAAAAGCATGTCTTCACCAGAAGAAGATTAACATTTTGGAATGGCCCAGCCAGAGCCAAGACCTGAATCCAGCTGAACATCTGTAGGGTGATCTGAAGAGGGCTGTGCACAGGAGATGTCCTCGCAATCTGACAGATTTGGAGCACTTTTGCAAAGAACAGTGAACAAATATTGCCACGTCAAGATGTGCCATGCTAATAAACTCCTACCCAAAAAGACTGATTGCTGTAATAAAATCAAAAGGTGCTTCAACAAAGTATTAGTTTAAGGGTGTGCACACCTATGCAACCAGGTTATTGTGATTTTTTTATTTTTCCCCCTCAACAATTTCAGTTTGCTTTGCAATTGAATTGTTCACAATATAGGTCACATTAAAGGTGGAAAAAGTTCTGACATGATTTATATTTGTCTCATTCTTTAACATCACACGAACCTGGCATTTTAACAGGGGTGGGTAGACTTTTTATATCCACTGTATTTAACACGTTTTGACATTTTCATGTACTTATGTGATGTGATGTGAACATGCTATTTGGTATTTTTTATCAGATTTTTTTTACTTCAAATGTGTGGTGGTATATTGTAGACAGGTCATCTTAATGGTTATAATAGCTTGATATGGATTATACTGACTTTTCAGTTACATTTTAGTTAGAATAGGTTTCTATGCACCCTTCTATGTCTGACTCTGGGTGCTAGTTCCAGAGATATACTGGATATTATATAGCTGGTACATTTACAGATGTATGTTCCAATGTGGAGTTATATTGGGATACTATTGTCAGGGCTTAAAATTGGAAGTCCTTTGCTACTAGCCAGACTCGCCAGGGCTGAATTTTCACTCGTCATTGGCTAGTGGCGAGTGGAAATGTTGAACCCTGCTATTGTTGTGATTCTGTGGTGTTTTTAAACATTTATGGTTAAAGGGATAGTAATACTTCGTTTTAACTTTATTTTATTTTGTAGGCATTAAAAAAACATGAAGAATGATATAAGTCTTATCTCTCAAACCTTTATGGTTTATGAGATATACACAAGCAAAGTTCCCCTCCCGCCCCTTTTACCTAGTATAAGCCATCTCTTCTCAGATGTGAGTCTGGTTGTATGACAGGACAGATAACAGCAGGGGACAATCTTCATTGTATGAAAAGAATGAAAGCCCTTCACCCCTTGACAAGTTTTTCATCTTTTTCCCTTATCTTAATTGAAGATTGTCCCTCTCTGCAGTCTACCTGGGCACCTCCCTTCTGATCTGGTTGAACAGGGGGGGGATACTTTGTTTGTGAATATCTCTTAAACCATAAAGGTTTCAGAGATAAGACTTATATCATTCTTCATGTTTTTTTTAATGCCTACAAAATAAAATAAAGTTAAAATGAAGTATTACTATCCCTTTAATACATTTTTAAACTTATTGGGCTTGGTTTGTTTTGTGTGCAATAGCGCTATGATACTTTTATTTCAAATATGTATAGTTGTACCTTCATGCATGGCTTGTACAGACCCCTTATAAACAGGTGAGCAAAACGGGTATTTTCAGCTGTAGTAACTAAAATTCACGTTCCACTAGATGCATGGTAAAATTACCCTAAATAAGCTGAGTATATATCTATAAAAAAGGCATATATTTCCTCGTAGTAGACTAACATAAAAAACAGAAAATTGCTGAAATGTCTCCCTATATGAAATAATTAAGACATTGCATTTTATTAAAAACAGTGGTTTTCAGAAAGATTTCAGATATTTACATTAAAGCCACAACTGTAAAATATACGAAGCAAGTTTAGAGTAAAATACAAAAAACTAAGAAATATGAATACCACGTCTCCTGGATGCACACTCAGTATGTACAGGTGCACAAGTGTATGCGCTTCCCTGAAGCCCCAAATTGGTAAAAGCACATATCCACATTTTTTATTATTTTCATGGAGAAAATCAAAATACAGTAAAAACACTTTGAAGTCATTATTACCCCATAACATCAAAATAACCCCCTAAAGGATTAAATTTCCTGAAAGTAAATATCCCACTGCAGCGTAAGAGTGGATATTTACCTTTCTACCCCAAGCCTAGAGTGCAAAAATGTTTTCAGAAAATGGAGCTAAAGGTAAAATGTTAAAGTATGCCCTTAAAAATGTCCACACCTGAAATCCTTGAAAATAACAACATAATGACATTTCCTACTGTATCCATTAGCTACTGCTTGTCCAAGAAAAATGGCAGCCCATTGGTATGAGATGGTATTCTACAGGGAGTTCCATAAACACAGATTTACACCAAGTACAAACTCTAATTTTTCTTACACTTTTCAAATATGACTTGCCTGTACCTAAAAGTGTTTTAGCATTTAAAGAAATAAAGAAATGGTAGACAATACAAACAGTTTTGGAAAGTAGACAATCAGTTGTATCAAACGACAGGTAACTTGAATTTCTACCCCTAGGCTAGTGGCCAAATTATTTATAGATGGTGGTGCAATAGAAAAAAAAACATGAAATGATGCCCCACTGGTATGGGTTGAAATACCGTAGGGGGTGCCAGAAGTACTAAACTACACCTACCTCTTTTACTGTTTGAAATGAACGACCTGCACTAAAATGTATATAACCATATGAAATAAAGTTATACAAGGCATACCATTTCAGAAAGTAGACATCTGCATACATTAAGTAAGAGGTTGTTTCCCTTTCTATACCTAGCTTTGTCTGCACAAATATTTCCATAGTGCTATAGAAAAAAAATATTTTTTTTAAATTTCCACCACTTCAAAGATACTATAATATCTAAAAACCATGTAATTTCCTACTGTTTTAGGTACCTGATACCAGCCCAAGAAAAAATGTACCTAACTTGTATTGGTTGATTTAGATTATGGCGTGCCACTGATACACCTGCCTGTGCTAAAATGGTCATAACCATTATAGATATGAAGAAAAGGTAAGCAAGGCATATGCTGTGGCATTTTGGGAAAAAAAGAGCTAATTTATATTTCTACCCCATCAAAGATATCAATAACTTTGAAAAACAGGGAATTTCTCACTGTACGCATTAGCTCATGCTCTTCCAAGAAAAATAGTTGTCATTGGTATGAGCTGAAATACTGAAAGGGATGCCAGAACCACAAAAATACACTATCTACAATCTCTCATTTTTCAAATATAACTTGCATGTATTTAAATAGTTGTAACAAGCAGGGAATGAAGAAAAAAATAGAAAAAACATACAATTCTGTAAAATAGACAGCCCTCTATATTAAATTATGTCTCACTTGTCTTTCTACCCATAGGCTAGAGTGCACAGCTATTCCCAAGAAGGTGATGCTACAACAAAAAGAAAAGAACCATGCTCTTTAACACTTCAGTCACTTCAAATATACTAAAATCTTTCAACCCTGTGGAGCTTTCTACTGATTCAGTTCCAGCCTGAGGAAAATGGCACCCTATTGTTATGGGCTGACATAGCATAGGGTGTGCCAGAAGCATAAAACTATGTCAACTGCAATTTCTCATTTTCATACATTTTTCAAATATGACTTGCCTGTACTGAAATGGTTGTAACAAATACAAAAATGAAGAAAGGGTAGAAAAAGCAAACCATCTTGAAAATGATTTGGTACCTAGTGCCATCTCAAAAAAATAGGTGCAACTTTGGTATTGGTTGACATACAATACCGTGTACTAGGGGATGACTACCAGTGGAATCAGACTGGGGGAGCAGACAGTGTGTATGTGGTTCTATGGCTGATATTGTTAAAAGGCAAGAGAGTCTGACAGTATGTGTGATTCTACATGGCTACCAGTGGAATGAGACTGGGATGCGATGTCTGTTCATTTCTACATGGCTGCCAGTGAAACAAGGCTGGAGAGATATACGTGTGGTTCTATGGCTACCAGTGGGAAAGGCTACAGTGTCAGACTGTATTATGGTTCCATGGCTAGCTGGAGTGTCAGAAAGTGTATGTGTGGTTCTGTTTCTACCAGTGGGACAACCTGCGGAAGCAAACAGTATTTGTGTGGTTTTATGGCTATCAGTGCGTGACCTGAACACGGCTGGGATATCAGACAGTATATATGGGGTTCTGAGACTACCAGTGGAACAAGGCTGGGAAAGCAGAGAGTGAAAGTGTGTATGTGTGACAGAGGGTTAGCATACATAGTGTGCTCTATTTTTCTTACATATTCAGACCTCTTTGGCCATGCAGGTACTAAAGGCATACATGATCGTGCAAATAATAAATACTGGTGACCTGGAGATAGCTTGCTGCCTTCCTTTCCTACCTCTTCAATATGGCTTCCTCCAAACATACAGCGTGAGGACCTTGAAGGCCCTCTTATTTAATAGCAATGAAGTTCTTACAACACAACCTGTAAGTTTGAAGAGAACTTATATAATACACATATCAATTTATTTTTTTTTTATTATCACTTTAAAATAATGCATGTATAGTGTTCCATTTCAGTTCTTTGCAGAGGATGTATAAAAACATTTTTTAGTGTATATTTAAGAATTGTGACTACAATTCAGAACTATCCTCAGTTATATATATGCATGCTCATTTAGTCTCTGGCAGAGACTAAGAGAAAACACATAGTGCTGGGGATAGTGAATAACATTCTCTCCAAGGGCTGTGTTTGAGTGTGTGTTTATTCAGAGCCCGAACAGAGGAAGAAAACACCGGCATGCTGTATATGGCGTCTCCCCGTGTGAAGCGGTCCCAGCTGTCATCAGTGCGGGCAGTAGGGAGACGCCACACACGAAATAGCATGCCTTGGGGTGGCAAATTGCCGCCCCTGTCAGAGTTCCGCCTGGGTCCATGGACCCACCGGAACCCATGTAAGGGCCGGCCCTGTACATCCTTATGGCACTTAAAGGGTTAAGGTACTGTTGCTGCTGTTTTTGGTGTGTTAGTTTGATGGTGAGCACATCCTATCTGCTCCCTCACATGCCCTCCCAAACATGCCAGTTTTATGCCAACCTCATTTGTTATCAGACTCACTCCCCCTCCCCTTTCATGCCTAGTTTTTAGTGCAAATTGTGAAGTGTGTTGTATTCCCTGTGGCAAAGTGATCTCACGTATACGCTTTGCCACTACATTGACCTTTCATGAATCTCCCATCTGAATTGCACCCCTAAGAAAAAGTGGTGGGAAGTCTGGTAATATGTAGCAATCTCTGTATAACCATATATCCCATTTATCAAAACCCACACTGGCATAACATGGGTCATTTTTGGAGCTAAAAATTGCTGAAAATAATTTTTTTGGTAAGCTCTGTGTACCTAATGTTTACATGGAATGCTTTACACCACGGAGATCCCACCAGATAAAAATAATTAGAGCTGCCACTGGACAGACGGATGGACAGCCAGACAGAAAAATACTTATCTGTATATCTGTCTCTAACTTTAACGCTTTGAGTGCCAGAGGGGTGCCGAGCGCATTGCTTTGCAATGTGTTTGACACCCCTCTGGCACGCAAAGAGTTAATTCCATTAGTCGTAAGAAAACTAAAATGTGACTATTTACGGTGATAGCATTTCAAACAAGACAAGCTGAAATTACCATGTAATTAACCCCTTTGTATGCCAATGCAATTAGAGAGGTCTCTAGCATTCATGGGGGTTAACCCCTTAAGGACCAGCCATGCAGTCGCACATCCGGCACTTAAGTACCATGGGGTTTATTGTTTATTTTTGCAGAAATGTAATCAGGGGTCCCCCGAAAAGCATGCAGCTGCGCAGTGACCCCTGAATTCCACGGCGTACCTAAATAAGTCATGGGTCCTTAACGTAAGTTGTCCCGTGATGTATATGTACATCATGGATCCTTAAAGGCAGCCCTTAAAAGTTGAAGTCCTTTGCTACTAGCCAGACCTGAAAAGTTACTCTCCACTGCAAGACATAACATACCCACCAGGGCTGAATTTCTACTCGCCAGGGCTAAATTTTCATTCACCATTGGCTAGTGGCAAGTGGAAATTTTGAGCCCTGCTTAAAGGGATATTAATGTTTCACAAAAACAGCAGCTCCAGTTAATCTTCATAGTATTTGGGCCATGGAGAGTGTTATCTCAATACGGTCAGAGTTGTAGTTCAAGAGTAATTGAATAATAAAGTATCCCCCTCCTGCCTCTTTTACTGATGTAACACTGCTCACCTCAGAACAGCAAGACTGTCCGGATGGATCACAGAGAGGGACAATCTTTAAAGGAGCAGTAAACTTTTTTTTATGAAAACACATATTTTATAGAGCATTTCCTGCTAAATAAAACAAGGTCACTACTATCACTGTCAGATGTTTTATTCAAAATGTAGAGCAGTTTAAATAATCAGGAAGTGAATTTACTGTGTTTACTTCCTGATAGTTCTAACTGACAGGAAGTGACAGGCAGTTTCTATCACATTCTATGGAAAACTGTATGTCTCTGACTTTCCTTTCCATTAGAATCTAACAGGAAATCTAATTAGAATTTGACCACTAGAGGGCACTGCTAATGTAAAAAAACATGGGTTTAAACTGTAATAACTCTGGAAATATAAATCTCTCAGCAGTGGGAGTACCCTTAGTTTACTCAATAGGAAAATCCCTACAATATATATTTTTTTATAAAAAAAAGTTTACTGCTCCTTTAATTAAGATAAAGGAAAAAGCTGAAAAACCTGTCAAGGGGGGCAGGGTTTTCATTGTTCTCACAGTAAGAAGATTGTCCCCTGCTGTTATCTGTCTGATCTGTGGACCAGATTCCACATCTGAGGGGAAGTGGCTTACACTAGCATACCTGCCAACATTTCAAATTGCCAAAGAGGGATACTTGTGTTTTAGGGGGTGTTGCTGGGGGTGTGGCTGGTGGGCAGGGCATTACCAATCATTTTTGGCTATTTCACAACCTATTGACACCTCCTTGTTGAACCTAATAAATGATTTATAACAAGACCAAAGTGTATTATTTACACAGACCAATTTATAAACACACATATACTGATGTTTAAACAAACAATAATGCGAGTTTTATTGCTGTAGAGCAAAAAAGAGGGACATCAGGGTGGGAAAGAGGGACAGAGGGATTTGGGTATAAAAGAGGGGCTATCCCTTCTAAAGTGGGACACTTGGGAGGAATGCACTAGGTAAAACGGGTGGGAGGAGGATACTTTATCATTCAATTACTCTTGAACTACAACTGTGACAGTATTGACATAACACTCTCCATGGCCCAAATACTATGAAGATTAATTGGAGCTGCTTTTATTATGAAACATTACTATCCCTTTAACCCTTTGAGTGCCAGAGGGGTACGCAAGTGTGTTATAGCTTGTCGCAATGTAGTATAATTAGTTCAACAGTATAAACAAAATCAGCAATGTTCAGATAAAGTCCTCCTGGCGACAGCATCTTAAGATGACAGCACTGAAAGGCATTACGTTTCTGTCAGCTTTGGGTATTGTATATCAGGTTTATACAGTTAATAATTACGATCATTGGCAAGGGGACTAAGTTGGTAAAACATTTACAGCTTCTGGCACAGACTAATACCTTGCCTTAGCAAGTGCTGGCTGTTAATATTCTTTGCTTTTAATGAGCTCTCGGAGGTATCACATTGCAGAGTTAAATACTGACATTAATGGTTCCTTATTACCATATTTTGTTTCTATCCAATTAAACTCTCCAAGAACTTTAGATGCTCATATAAAAAGTTCCCGTTAAAGTGGATTGATCTGTTATTGGGATAAGGATGGATATTCTCTGTGGAAAAGGGTTCGTGTAACAAGACATATTTCCTTGGATTTATAAGACAATATAACCTTTAGCAAATGTTCCCAAAATTAATTATAGTAACACCAACCATGCAACAAATTATTGACTATAGGGAGCTTGTATTACACAGATACATGATTGGGAAACGTAAAATAAATAATGGTTCAATTTGTACCTGAAAATCTTATGTATTTTCGAGTAAAATAAAGTAGAATAAAAAGGAGAATTTGGAGATGTAACACCTCCTAAAAAAAATACCTCCACTCTTCTTACCTTACCGTGAACAGAAAAACCTCATGGCCCCCATGCATTTTCTTTTTTTGTCTTTGTTCAAGATATAATAAGTTCAGTCAATCCTGGATGTTATATTCATGGAGGCGGACATGACAGTTGCTGACATTTTTTACAGACTGAAGCAGGTAGAGTGTATGACCCTACTTAACCCTTTAAGAAACAGAGGGAAGTGAAACGTACTGTGAGGCACTGATTTGCATATGCCTCTAGTCCTTATCCCCTTAACGACCCTAGACGGTCATAGTACGTCAAGGGTCGATCTGAGTTAACGACCCATGACGTACTATGACCGTCATGGAGTTCAGGGCTCCCTCCGCGGCTGCACGCCATTCGGGGAGTCCGGAACCAGAAAAAGGAAAAAAAAAAATGCTCCGCGGTCGTTCAGTCACGTTGCTGAGACGATCGTCCGGTCGTCAAAGGGTTATGATTATTATGTGCAGTGGGAGGAACTGGATAGGAAGGAGAAGAAGTGGGTGGGAAGTGGGAGGAACAGGGTGGGAAGAGGAGAAGTGGGTGGGAAGTGGAGGAACAGGGTGGGAAGGAGGAGAAGTGGTAGGAAAATGGGAGCAATAAGGTGGGAAGGAGGAAATGTGGGCGGAAAATGGGAGGAACAAGGTGGGAAGGAGGAGAAGTGGGTGGAAATTGGGAGGAACAGGCTGGGAAGGAGGAGAAGTGGTAGGGAAATGGGAGCAATAAGGTGGGAAGGAGGAAATGTGGGCGGGAAGTGGGAGGAACAAGGTGGGAAGGAGGAGAAATGGGTGGAAATTGGGAGGAACAGGATGGGAAGGAGAAGTGGGAGGAACAGGGTGGGAAGGAGGGGAATTAGGCAGGAAGTGGGAGGAACAAGGTATGAAGAAGAGAAGTGGGTTGGAAGTGGGAGGTACAGGGTGGGGAGAAGGAAAATTGGGCGGGAAGTGAGGGGAACAGGGTGGGAAGGAGGTGAAGTGGTTGGGAAGTGGGAGGAACAGGGTGGGAAGGAGGAGAAGTGGGAGGAACAGGGTGGGAAGGAGGGGAATTAGGCAGGAAGTGGGAGGAACAGGGTGGGAAGGAAGAGAAGTGGGTTGGAAGTGGGAGGTACAGGGTGGGGAGAAGGAAAATTGGGTGGGAAATGAGGGGAACAGGGTGGGAAGGAGGAGAAGTGGGAGGGAAGTAGGAGGAACAGAGTGGGAAGAAATAGAAGTGGCTGGGAAGTGGGAGGAACAGGGTGGGAAGGAGGAGAAGTAGGTGGGATGTGGGAGGAACAGGGTGGGAAGGAGGAAAAGTGGGTGGGAAGTGGTTAGAACAGGGTGGGAAGGAAAAGAAGTGGTTGGGAACTGGGAGGAATAAGGTGGAAAGGGGAAGAAACTTAAGGACAGATCTGGAGAGTTCCCAGGTATGATTATTGTTAGTAGTCTGTCTGTCTATCTCTCTCTGTCTGTCTATCTGCCTGTATGTCTTCAATCAGTCCTATTTATCCATCTGTCTGGCTACCTGTCTTCAATCAGTCCTTGATGTCATGACCACAGAGGTAGACATGACAAGTAATAGAACCCTTCAAGCACCAGAGGCATGTGCAAGGCATTGCATCACAATTCCTCTCATGTCCCTCTGGTCATTACATATTTAAGCAGGTTCATACACCTGCCTGCTTCAGTTTCTAAAAAAATGCCAGCAACTGTCATGTCCACCTCCAAGGACATGAGATCCCAGATTGAAAATGTTATCTCTTCATCAAAGTCATAAGAACACATTCATAAAGGAACAATTCACAGAGGCCATTTGGATTTTATAGCATTGGTAAGGGAATTGGAGGATATGATTTGGAGGTGTAGGTTCTTCTTTAAGATCTGCCATATTACCATAATATTCAGTAGCTGAAGATGGCTTTGGATCTGTCTGCTCAGCACCATAAGGTTACAGCATCTCCCTCTGCTCCTTCTCTTCTATACTTTATAACCTTCATATCTGGCTGCTAAAAGCTGCCTTGCACTGAGTATGCACCGGGGAAGACTCAGGTCATCTATCAATGCAACTGCTTTAAGGGAAACAGAATAGGTGAAATTAAATGATTTTAAATCACGTATAAGAGGCATCATATCTTATTCTTATGTTTAACCAGTTCCATTAGAGACGGGACATTTTACATTTACTGGTGTAGATACTAAATTCCTGTATATATTAGATGCATCCGATAAAAAAAAAATATATATATATTACATAGATAAACAAAGATTAAAGCAAAATATTAAAATGAGGGATTTCCTGTATTCCAAAAGAATTATGATGTTTTTTTTAACCCTTGTGGTATAGTTGGGTTTCCCCTAAAATTAACCCTATTTTGCATTAAGAGAAAGAAGCAATCATTTTTAAGTGAGGAGTGGGCAAGTGTATGGGATCTATAAGGTAATGTGACAAAATAATGCAAATAGGACACAAAACAACCCAAAGGTAGAATATAAGATAAATGGTACTTTGCTAGTAATAGCAGCAGGGAAGAGAGACTTGGGAGCAATTATATGTGATGATTTATAGGCAGGCAAGCAATGCAGCAAGACAGTGGGAAATGTCATCAGGATACTAGGTTGTATCGGATGAGGCATGAGCAGCAGAATGAGAGTGGTGCTAATACTACATAGTAATATCGTTGTTGAGGCTGAAAAAACACGTCCATCAAGTTTAGCCCATACCATACAGCCCCTATTGATCCAGAGGAAGCCATTTAAAATTAATCTGAAAGTACGTAAAACTTTTTTTCTTGACTCCTAAAAGCAATCGTATATTTTCCTGGATCAACATCCTATCTGATTTGAAACAGTCATAATTCTAAATGTTGTTCTGGGCTAGAAAGGTATCCATGATTTTTTGAAAGCAACTACAGTACCCATAAGCATAGTATCCTAAGGCACAGAATTCTGTGTTACAGATGCACTCAGGCTCATTATATGGATAGATGCTTATCAGATTTTGATGACGTAGAAAATGGTAAAGTGAGACCACGGCCCAATAGGCAAGACCAATGCAGCATGACCTAAACTGATAAGGACAGCTACCAAAGCCCAAGCCATATAAAATCTATTGAATCATAGGGCCACTTAAATCATTCCAGGGACCAGTAATTAATAAAACTGCTTTAGTGCATAGCCTGAAGTGCAGCCACTGGCAGGGTGGTTTTCTATAAAAGAAAGGTAGCAGGTCACCTCATTGTATAAAGCAGCGTTAGCCAAATGTTTGACCTCCATCTGTTGGGGACTACAACTTACATCTTCCCCAACCAGCCATAGTCTCCAGCAACTTGAGGTCCAGAGATTGACTACACCTGCTGTAATGTATTGCTCTACCGTGTATGTATTAACAGGGTAAAAAAAATGCCGGGTCACCAAAGTGGTTGAAAATTGGTCCTGAGTCCTGACCACTGGAATTGGAGGCTAATGCCAGTGGAGATTCGTTGGTGAATATGTACATTCAACCCACTATCTCCAAAAGGATATTAATAAATTCTAGACTTTTCAAAGATTAAAATGGTGTATGGGTTAACCATTTGACTCCCACAGAGGTGCACAATGCATTGCTTTGCAATGTGTTGCATATCCCTCTGGTATTCAAAAGGTTAAATAGCATATCATAACATAGGAAATCTTTGTGACGACATTGTACAAAGTGGGCAGTACACCATTGTCATGAAGATTTTCTTTGTACGTACTGCTATTTGGCTCTTCAGATGTTCCGTCCGGTCTGACAGCTAGAGCGGTGACTTACCTAAAAGGGGCGGGAGAGGTAAACTTCACATCGAGATTACTCTTAAAGCGGAACTACCACCCAATATTAACATTGTACCACATAATTGCCCATATGGTGACTAGCTGTTCAGGAGCGCTAGTAGCCAGAATTATTACATGATTAAAGAAAAATCAAAAGACTGACAGCAGTATGGAACGCAGACATCTTGCCATAGTGATGTCCGCGCTCCTGTGCTGTCAGTCCCAGCTGGGTCTAGGAGGTGTTGCTAGGAGCCGGCCTATGTGGTGCAATGTTATTATTGGGTGGTAGTTCCTCTTTAAACTAGGAAAGTTATTGAAAAATACATAGATGCTTTGGTTTATTTATTTAATACCTACAATATCATAGCATGCATAAATTAAGTATTTCTATCCCTTTAACCATTTGGCATCATTTTGGCATACTAGGGAACTTCTTCTCTTTGAGCCCTCATAGAGGGCTCATGAGCTGGTGGACAGAGGATGGCAATAATGCGATTCACATAATAATAGGGTGTGGCTTAATCGGGTGGGTGGGGCTTGCTGTTATGTATGTCATAGAGTGGGCAGAACAAGGTGGGAAGGAGGAGAAGTGGGAGGAAAGGAGAGAATACTCACCACTGCCAGAGAATCAGTCTCTGTCCATGGAGACCCGGTAATACAGTCTGAAAACTGTAATCTCTAGGGCAGATCCAGAGTTCCCAGGTATACACATTGGTATCCAAAGCCTGATTCTGGCTTGCCGTGGGGCTTTAAGTAAGGTCTGGCTCAGAGCAGGTGGCTGATACGTTCTACAGACCATGTGAGTGAGGGAACCAGCGTCAGATTTGTTCCAAGGCTCAGTATGTTCTTGTTACACCTCTGGCAGTACGTACAAAGTAAACTGGAGCAATTCTGGGGCAAGCCAACTGCATCTTTGAGGACAAATAAAATTAACTAAAATTGTCCCTTGATTAAAATGGGGACTACATACCTCCCAAGTGTCCCGCTTTAGGAGGGACAGTCCCTCTTTTAGACTCAAATCCCTCTGTCCCTCTTTCCCACCCTAATGTCCCTCTTTTTAGGAGATCATACTGTGTGGTGTGTACATAAGTGTATCAACCTGGTGTCACTGTGTTTAAGAGATCAGACTGTGTGGTGTGTGTATAAGTGTATCACTCTGGTGTCCCTGTGTTTAGGAGATCAGACTGTGTGGTGTGTGTATAAGTGTATCACCCTGGTGTCCCTGTGTTTAGGAGATCAGACTGTGTGATGTGTATATAAGTGTATCATCACCCTGGTGTCCCTGTGTTTAGGAGATCAGACTGTGTGGTGTGTATATAAGTGTATCATCACCCTGGTGTCCCTGTGTTTAGGAGATCAGACTGTGTGGTGTGTGTATTATTATTATTATTATTATTCTTTATTTATATAGCGCCAACTAATTCCGCAGCGCTGTACAATTGGGGAATAGACATACAGAGGTATTAAATAGTACAATCAGATGTGTAGAACAGGAGGATCAGAGGGCCCTGCTCGTGAGTATAAGTGTATCACCCTGGTGTCCCTGTGTTTAGGAGATCAGACTGTGTGGTGTGTGTATATAAGTGTATCATCACCCTGGTGTACCTATGTTTATGAGATCAGACTGTGTGGTGTGTATATAAGTGTATCACCCTGGTGTCCCTGTGTTTAGGAGATCAGACTGTGTGCTGTGTATATAAGTGTATCACCCTGGTGTCCCCGTGTTTAGGAGATCAGACTGTGTGGTGTGTATATAAGTGTATCACCCTGGTGTCCCCGTGTTTAGGAGATCAGACTGTGTGGTGTGTGTATATAAGTGTATCACCCCGGTGTCCCTGTGTGTAGGAGATCAGACTGTGTGGTGTGTGTAGAAATGTATCACCCTGGTGTCCCTGTGTTTAGGAGATCAGACTGTGTGGTGTGTATATAAGTGTATCACCCTGGTGTCCCTGTGTTTAGGAGATCAGACTGTGAGGTGTGTATATAAGTGTATCACCCTGGTGTCCCTGTGTTTAGGAGATCAGACTGTGTGGTGTGTGTATATAAGTGTATCACCCTGGCGTCCCTGTGTTTAGGAGATCAGACTGTGTGGTGTGTGTATATAAGTGTATCACCCTGGTGTCCCTGTGTTTAGGAGATCAGACTGTGTGGTGTGTATATAAGTGTATCACCCTGGTGTCCCTGTGTTTAGGAGATCAGACTGTGTGGTGTATATATAAGTGTATCACCCTGGTGTCCCTGTGTTTAGGAGATCAGACTGTGTGGTGTGTATATAAGTGTATCAAATTGCTCCACAGCAATAAAACTCACATTAATGTTTGTTTAAACGTCAGTTTATGTGTTTATACATTAGTCCCTGTAAATAAAATACTTTGGTCTTGTTATAAGTCATTTATTAGGTTACATAAGGAGGTGTCAATAGGTCATGAAATAGCCTAAAAATTCTCTGTAACGCCCCACCCACCAACCACACCCCTAGCCACACCCCCTACAACACAAGTGTCCCTCTTTGGCAATAGGAAATGTTGGGAGGTATGGGACTATTACCCCTTGAATGCTATAAAGGTCTCCAATGCATTGCGAAGCAATGCGTTGGAGACCTTTATAGCATTCAAGGGGTTAAAAGTCCCATCTAAATCAATGGGAATTTGGGGTTATTTTATTTGTCCACTCTGGTGCAGTTGGTTTGCTCCAAAATTGCTCATCTTTCTGCTTTCTGCATAAAGTCCTACTAGTCTTTCTACTGTTCTTTCTCATTAAATTAACCATCGTTTGGCTTTTTCACAGCTCTGCCCATCCAAGAACTCAGAATCTAATTGTCTCGGGCTTCAATCTTGTATTCATCACATGTAGCAAACTTAGTGAGTTTTAATAAATCATAAAACAATACCACTCCCAACTGCAAGTAACAATTAACAGTGTGCAGGAAGGTCTCCATTCATAGATTAGCCCTGGTGAATTGTTTCATTTGCCTTATTAAGATTAATTTATCGTTTCTGGGACTTTGGTTCTAAAGAATCCCCTTTTGGCCCACAGTACAGGAATAAATTATTTTAGACACAGCGAAATATAAAGGTTGAATACATTGCTGGTCTGATCCTCTATAGACAGAGAGGCTGATGTACTATGTTCAACTGGTATGATTCTGGATGAACCAATTACATCATAGGAAACACTCAGCAAAATTGCCATGTTTAAATGGTGCTTTTAAACCTTAAAAACTAGATAGCTCTCGCATCTAGTATTCAATGGACACACCTGAGAACTCTCAGAATCTGCCCTAGAGAATATTTTCAGATTTAAGTGCTTGGTAACCAGGGATAAAGGCTGATTCTCTGGTTCTGAGGTAACCCTGCCCATTTCTGCCCTGTTCCACCCATTTCTCTGCCAATTTCTGACAAAATCTACCTTGCTGTCTCACAATCCCACCCTCCCTGATTAAGCCCCACCCAAATTATTAGCAAATTGCATTCATTGGACATTCCTGCCCCCATCCTTCCCTGATACTCCAGGAGGTTTGGGATTAACCCTTTGGGTGCCAGGGGCTATCCAACCCATTGTAAGGAAATGGGCTGGGTACCTTTCTGGCTTTCAAAAGGTTAAAGGTTCCCAGGTATGTCAATGAGTTGAGTACCATTTTAATCAATGGACACTTTTATTTTTTTTCTCTAAAGAACAGTTGATTTGGCCCAGAACTGCACCATTTTTCTTAGTAAGCTGCCCCCAACATCCTATATAATAATTTGCTACTGTATGTTTGTCAGAAGCTGTCATGTGCAGTACAGACAGCTGTGCGTGCTGCAGTCATGCACAGTAAAGACTGCCTGAGCCGCGGCTGATAACGGAGCAGGGTGCTCCGAATTCAGACCGGAGTCCTCTGCGCACCTCTCGGATCAGCCGCATGCGCGCGATGCCGGTCCTTAAGGGGTTAATAAGGTTGCACTTTAAAAGTGCCATTTTAAGTCAAGCAATATTTAAACATGCTTAACATTAACTAGTTTTGAATACAATTGGATATCAAAAAAAGTACTGTGTCATCAGCCTGGCTGAAAAATCACCCATCTCGTACCCACCTACCACTCCCTGCCAGCCAGATGCTAACATTACTAACATTCCACACTGCTCTCCCTCTCACCCGCCACTCCGTGACAGAAAGATACTAACATGCTACATTGTTCTCCAACCAAACTGTCTCTCCCTGACAGCCAGATACTAACATTCCACACTGCTCTTTCTCTCTCTCTCACTCCCCCCCCTCAAGTATGTTATTTCCTCATAACCTGCCTTGGCTATCTGTTTTTGATATTGTCTCAATTCTATCTATCTATGTATGTATCTATCTGTGATAGATAACTCCTCATGTTCTGCCTCAGATGTCTGATTTTTGCTGATTATGTATCCATTCTATGTATCTGGGTATGGTATAATGTCTAAAGAGAGGTATCCATTGCATTAAAACCCATTGTAGTTCATTTTTTTCTTGCTCCAACTCTGCTCTCTTCCAGGCTAAAAAAAGGGTAAAGTGTGATAAAGCTTCATTCTTACTATGTCTGAAGAAGAGACCTAGTTGTCTTGAAAGCTTGCATCCTATAGCCACTCAGTTAGCCAATAAAGCTATCATTTTTACTGTAGTAGTCTCCTGCAGATTAAAAAGCAATGCTTCTCAAACCCCCACCATCTCTTTATTACCTTTGACTCCTTCCTACACTCTCCATCTGCCTCCCTCTCAATTTCTCTGGCACCGCAAGTCTTTCCTAACTTCTTTTAATCCAAAGTAGATTTCATCTGGGAATACATCCCACCTTGTAAATACCGTTCTCTCCAGATCCCTTCCCGCAACTCTGGACTCTGTTAACTAATTTAGACTCAAATATCACATCTATGCCGCTGCCACCCAGCTTTATTTATCCACACCTCAACTGACTCATGATGATGTTCAAACAAGAATCACAGACTGCCTCTTGGCTATTTCAGATTGGATGGTCTACAGGCACCTCAAACTCAACAAGACTAAAACAGAGCTAATCTTCATCCTACCTAGATCAGCCCATTAGTGTCCTTCCAGGTCACAGTAAATGACACCGCCATAAATGCAGTCGCTGAAGCATGTTGTGATAATTGATTCTGTTCTTGCAGCCTCTTCTCATATTAAAGGAGCAGTAAACTTTTTTTATGAAAACTCATATTTTACAGAGCATTTCCTGTTGAATAAAACAAGGTCACTCCCATCACTGTCGGATGTTTTATTAAAAAATTATAGCAGTTTAAATAATCAGGAAGTGAATTTACTGTGTTTACTTCCTGATAGTTCTAACTGACAGGAAGTGACATACAGTTTCTATCACATTCTATGAAGAGCTGTATGTCTCTGACTTTCCTCTCCATTAGAATCTAACAGAAAATCTAATTAGAATTTGACCACTAGAGGGCACTGCTAATGTAAAAAAACATGGGTTTAAACTGTAATAACTCTGGAAATATAAATCTCTCGGCAGTGGGGGTACCCTTATTTTACTCAATAGGAAAATCCCTACAATATAAATTTTTTCATAAAAAAAAGTTTACTGCTCCTTTAATGCTACTGCCAGACTGTGCTACTTTTTCTTATATATCACAGCAAAATGTCCCTTTTTCTGCTCCTCTGCAACTGTGTATACTTGTGGTGCTATATACAAATATATATATGCAAACATCTGCTTGATATATGCAAAACAGGCAGCATATGTGCAACCATTTTATATCTAGAAGTAAATTACTTTCATATCAGAATTTGTCTTTTGCCTGGAGGTGGCAAAATGTGAATATTGTGTCAAATATCACACATTAGGTAAAAATTAGGTTTGTATACATGTAATTGCAACAAAATCATAAATATTCAGTCCAACATCAATTACACTTTGCATCCAGGCATTTTACGGACATATATTTATACCACATGAATGTTTTACAACCTTAAAGGAAAACCAACACCTCCTGCACAATCATTATAATCAGGAAATCCCCACTGCCCTGATAAATTTTGCCATTTTGCCTTCAGTCACTCCTTTATGTCATGTAGACAGGCATAACAACTGCTAGAAGGACCACAGGACAAAAACATCACCCCTGCACATGATTATGTTAACCCTGTAAGCACCAGAGTAATGTGAAACACATTTTGCAATGTGTTGAACACCTCTATGGTTTTTAAAGGGTTAATTAGGCTCATGCAATATGCCTGCTTCAATTTAATAAAAATGTCAGACTGTCATGTCTGTCTCCAAGGACATGTCATACAGGGTAATTATCATCTCTTCAACACAGACAAGGGGGCAAAATTCATAGGTGCTATTAGGATTTTCGGGCTATAGTAAGGCAAGTGAGGGGTTATTAGTAGGATCTGTTACTTCTCCTTTAACCCCTTAAAGTCTAATGATGTGCTAGGACCTTCACGGCAGTTCTGCACTTAAGGACAAATGATGGTTCTGGCACGTCATGTAATTCAAGGGTCCCGGAACGACCCCCGATTCCGTTTCGCAAAAAAAGAAAAAAAAAAAAAGATCTGTGGTCCTTAACCCCTTAAGTACCCTTTACGGTCTTGACACCTCATGGGTTGGCATTCAGTAAGAACCCATGACGTGCCAGGACCGTCATGGATTAAAGTGGCCGGTCCTTAAGGGGTTAACTGCCAGCCGTGAACGTCTGGTCATTAATAGGTTGGAGGAACAGTAAACCCCATAATTACAAGTATTTAAAGGGATAGTATTACTTAAAATGTAAAACAAATATGTTGTAGGGTTTATCCCCCTGAGTAAAACAAGAGTACTCCCACTGCTGAAAGGTGTTTTATTCAAAAGTTATTAATTTTCAAAGTTGAATTTTTTAGGTGCAATATCACAGTGGCCTGAAATTGTAGAGTGGTGCTGTTGCTACACGATCCTATAGACAGCTCTGGTCCCGGGACCATAAATCTCCATAGGATGGTGTAGCAACAGCGCCACTGTACAATTTCAGGCCACTATGATATTGCACCTAAAAAATTCAACTTTGAAAATTAATAACTTTTGAATGAAACAACTTTCAGCATAATATATGATTGAACATTAACCCCACAATAACAGTTTAACCCCTTGCGTGCTAACAATATCTCCAAAGCATTGCTTTGCAATGAGTTGGCGACATCTCTCTAGTATCCAATCAGTTAAGAAGCTGTATGCATTTTTCTAAAATATACATGTTACAGGGCTTGAACATAAGTTACAAGTTGCAAAATACGAGAGAATGGTGTTTGACTTTAAAAAAAATATTCCCAAAATTCAACATTAAAGACACAGCACACAATTACTGGTGTTAGTAGCCATTACTTCTCTCTCTAAATGATTTAACCCTTTGAGGGCCAGAGGGGTACGCAACGCATTGCAAAGCAATGCGTTGTATACCCCTCTGGCATTCAAAGGGTTAAGCATTTTGCACCCCTCTGGTACTTAAAGGGGTTCGTTACCAAGAAAGGATGACACTTGCCATGATATTAACCTTTTGCGTGCCAGAGGGGTACACAACGCATTGCAAAGCAATGCGTTGTGTACCCCTCTGGCACATAAAGGGTTAACGTTGAAATGCATTCAACTCTGCAGTTTTCCTTTCCAATGATCTGCTAGATTTGTTCCTGTTACGAATTCGGATCAACGTATTAAAAACATCTACTCATTTAAAAATTATTTAACAGTAGTTATGATACTCCCATTCTTTTAATCACAAAGATATTACGTTTCTTTAATAGCTGAAGATAATGGCATCTCAGGATACAGTATCTCCTGGTCAGGCATTTGCGTGCCTTGGCTGTATTTATAGAGGAGGCTTTGAAGAGGTTCCAAATGAATGTTTAATACTTTAACCAATTCACTGGAGAGTAGCACTTCCCGTACTCCAGCCAATCACAGCGATATGTGTAGAATGCTGATGCTCTCTTTATAAAGGTGACATTAGCTATACTGATGAATGCCTAGCCATTGATGGGATTAACCAATGTTAAACATTTCATGCAATTTACACAGCAATGCACTGGACATTTTCTAGCATCTAAGGGACTACTAGATTGAATATATATATATTTTTTTTTTTCAGTTTGAACTATGCTCTAGTCTACAACAGATGAGAGTTGGTACCGTGTTAGCCATAGAAATACAGGAGGAAGATACAGTCAAGTTGATACCTTTATTGGCTTAGTAAGCATGCGTGGAAGAGACCTAAGAGATCTTGAAAGCGTGCATCCTAAATCTGCTTACTTAGCCAATAAAAGTATCAACTTGACTATATTTTGCCACCTGCTAGTCTTCAACTATAGGACTCTCTATCTACAGCTTTAGCCATATATACAGATATTATAAAAGGCCATGTAAACATTTTATGATAATTCTAGTTGAAAATCCCGTGTTCACGGGTCACAGTGCCACCCAGCAACCTCGGCTGGTGGCTGGATCCTCTTGCCACTGGTGGAGCTGCAGTCATGCTCGGTAGAGACTGCCCGCGCTGCGGCTGATATGGAGCAAGGAACTCCGAATTCAGACTGTAGTCCTCTGTGCGCATTAAGCGGTCCCAGGAAGGTGCTCAGAAAGGACTTCTGTCTGAATTTGGAGCATCCTGCTTCACATCAGCCACGGCGCGGGCAGTCTCTACTGCGCATGATCACAGCGCGCGCAGTCATCTCTACTGCGCATTACGGTTTCTGACAAACACACCTTAGCGAATTATTATATAGGATAGTGCAGCTGTTCCGTTATAAACCACACGATTTATCAAATGAAAAAAGTGCATATGTAACCCTGACTTCTGTATGACTGACACCAACATACCTCCCATGTGCCCCTCTTTAGGAGGGGCAGTCCCTCTTTGAGACCCAAATCCCTCTGTCCCTCTTTCCCACCCTGGTGTCCCTTTATTTAGGAGATCAGACTTTGTGGTGTATATATAAATGTATCACATTGCTCCACAGCAATAAAACTCACATTTAATATTTGTGTCACCTACCCGCTAGTCCCTGCTCAGGTTTCGTCCGGTCGGTCTCTCCCGCGGCGGCTGCCGCCTTGTGCGCATGCGCGGGCGGCTTCCTGATCTCGGCCGTTTTCTCCTCTGCATCGTGCGTCGCGTGCGGATGACGTTGCACGCGACGCCTATATCAGTGTGCCGATCCCTGGCTTCGGTGCACTGTTATAGTGTTCCTGAAGCCTGTGAGACTTCTCCTAGTGCTCTGAGATCTGTCCAGTTCTTGAGCCTTGTATAGCGTTCTTGCCTGCTGAGTTTGCCTGTCTTGTTCAAACTGTGTATGACCCTGCTAGTCTTGACCATCCTTTGCCTGCCGAGTTTGCCCATCTGTTGTTCCAGCCGTGTGTGACTCTGCTAGTCTTGACCATTCATTTCCTGCCGATTGTGTGTTCTCCTAGCCAGACGGTGCATGACCCTGCTTGCTGTCGTCTTTCCTGCTGCTACTTCTGGCCTGGCGGCACTAGTCCTTGCCTGTCGCAGACCACCCACCTTGTCTAACTCCTTTTCCTGTCTCTGGAGAGTTTCAGCCACTTCGTTGGCCTACGCACCCCAGCGACGAATCCCACTCAGCGCTCTCTAGCCAGCACTCTCCCCTGCAGGAGAGATTGTGCTGTTTATTGCCAGGCTATCCTGGGCTTGCCTCCAGCTCCTCTGGGACGAGTCATCCAGCCTTGCGGCTGGCATCTGTATCCGGCCGCAGCCGCAGCAAAGCCTGTCAATAGGCAGCCCACGCTCGACCAGCCACGCACCCTAGCGATGCTCCCCAGTACTCCCTCTCTTGCAGGATTCCTGCAACCGGGTGACAGTTATAACAGTGCCATTAATCATCATGTCGATTGATCCAGAGGATCTCTCGCAAGCGGTACTCCAACAAGCAGCCGTTCTGGACCGGCATTCCTCCAAGATACAGTGCCTGGACCAGAAATTGGACTCCATAACGGCCATGCTTCAGCGTATGCAGCTTCGTCTGGAGGCGTCCGGCCCCGCTACACCTACACCTATCCCTGGGCCTGTCTCTTCTCCTGTTGCTCAGGCCTTTCTGCCCACTCGTATACCCCTTCCGGATAAGTTTGAGGGTGATGCCAAGCTCCTGCGCGGGTTCCTGAATCAGTGCTTCCTTCATTTCAGAAGTCAACCTGAGGCTTTCGCTTCTGATCAGGCTCGTGTAACTTTTATCATCTCCTTGCTACGGGGACAAGCTTTGGCCTGGGTGTCTCCGCTTATGGATCGTCAATCTCCTCTCCTTCAGGATTGTGATAATTTCCTGGCTGCTTTTCGTTCTGTCTTTGACGTTCCTGGAAGACGAGCTATGGCGGAGGCATCCCTCCTAGACCTGCAACAAGGCCATCAGCCATTTGCACAGTACGCCATCGAATTCCGCACCTTGGCGTACGAGATGGATTGGGGCGATGGGGCCTTGAAGGCAGCCTTCCGTCGCGGTCTTTCCGATCGTCTGAAGGACGAGCTGACCACCCGACCCATACCCGAGTCCCTTGAGGGGTTGATCTCTCTGTGCTCATCTCTGGAGACTCGTATACAGGAGAGACGGCAGGAGAAGGAGCGGTCACGACGCCCTCTGGCACGTTCTATGGTGCGCCTTGCGCCCAAGTTCCACAACCCTCCTGTGGCAACCCATGATACCACTTCGGAACCCATGGAGATAGGTCGTGTTTTCCGCCTTCCTGAGGAGGAGAAGGCTAGGCGTCGTTCTTCAGGCCTCTGCCTGTATTGCGGAGAATCAGGACACATAGCCCGGTTGTGTCCCAACAAGCCGGGAAACGGCAGGACTTAGGAGGAGCAGAGGGGATTCCCCTAAGTCATGCGTCATACCCCTCCATGCGGAACCCACGGCTGACAGTTCCTGTCACCCTTACCTGGCACACTGGGTCTCTTTCTTCTAGGGCTTTGGTGGACTCCGGTGCGGCCGGTTCGTTCCTCGATCACTCCTTTGCCCTGCAGCATGACATACCCTTGGTTCCTAGAACTCCTTCCGTTGGCATTGTCGTAGTCGATGGTTCTGCTCTGGGTACTGGCCGTATTACCCACAGGACCATTCCCTTGACATTACGAGTCGCGTCCACCCATGTCGAGTCCGTGGAATTTGACATTATTCACTCCTCCATGACGCCGGTTATCCTGGGTCATCCCTGGTTGGTAAAGAACAACCCCAGGATTGATTGGGCGGCTTCTTCACTGGTGCTTACCCACGACGCTTCTTCTGTCCTTTCCATTTCTTCCGTGGATCTTGATTCCCCACCCACTGAGGGGCCTTTTCCGGTGCCTACACCTTATCGCTCCTTTCTGGATGTTTTCTCCAAGACCAGGTCTGAGGTTCTCCCCCCACATCGGGAGTACGATTGTGCCATTGAACTCCTACCTGGCACCTCACCCCCTAAGGGACGGACGTACCCACTTTCCTTGCCTGAGACTGCTGCTCTCGAGGACTACATTCGTGATAATCTAGCCAGGGGTTTTATCCGGTCCTCCTCGTCACCTGCTGGAGCAGGGTTCTTTTTCGTAAAGAAGAAGGATGGGTCTCTCCGCCCGTGCATTGACTATAGGGGCCTCAATGCAATTACACGGAGATATACCTATCCCTTGCCTCTTATTCCCGAACTCCTAGACAGGCTCCGTGGGTCCACTGTGTTCACTAAGCTGGACCTACGTGGTGCCTATAACCTGGTACGCATAAGAAAAGGTGACGAGTGGAAGACCGCCTTCAATACTCGCTTTGGGCATTACGAGTATCGTGTGATGCCTTTTGGCCTGTGCAATGCCCCTGCGGTATTTCAGGCGTTGGTAAACGACATATTCCGTGACCTGCTGCTCAAGTACGTCATCGTATATCTGGATGATATACTAATCTACTCTGCCTCTTTGACGGAACATCGAGAGCATGTACGTGTCGTTTTGTCTCGCCTGAGGGCTAATCGCCTCTACGCCAAGCTGGAGAAGTGCAGCTTCGAGAAATCTTCTCTCCCTTTTTTGGGATATATAGTGTCTGCCTCAGGTATAGCCATGGATCCCAGCAAAGTCAGTGCTGTTCTGGACTGGCAGGTTCCTCGCACCCTCAAGGGGGTGCAGCGGTTCGTGGGCTTCTCCAATTATTACAGGCGATTCATCAGGAACTTTTCCAGGATTATCCAGCCCATCGTACGCCTGACTTGTAAAGACTACGATCCCCGCATATGGCCCCCAGAGGCACTTACTGCCTTCCAGGTCCTCAAACAGGCCTTCACCTCAGCTCCACTTCTCTTGTATCCAGATCCTGCGTCTCCTTTCACTGTGGAAGTCGACGCGTCTGAATCCGCAGCCGGAGCTGTTTTGTCCCAGCGGGTAGGTTCCTCCGGTACCTTACGACCGTGTTGCTACTTTTCACGTCGATTCTCTCCGGCAGAGCGCAACTATGACACCGGAAATAGAGAATTGCTGGCCGTGAAGTTAGCCCTACAGGAGTGGCGGTATCTCCTCGAGGGGTCCGCACATCCTATTACTATTTTGACGGATCACCGAAATCTCGCCTATCTAGCCATGGCCAAACGACTCAATGCCCGACAGGCTCGGTGGTCTCTCTTCTTCTCACGGTTCAATTATACCATTACGTACATCCCTGGGACCAAGAACAAAAAGGCCGATGCCTTGTCCAGACAGTGTGAGGCAGTGCTTCTTCCGGATCCCGATCCTGAACCCATCATCCCGTCCTCGCTGATCCTGAGTGCCATTTCCACCGTCACCCTTCAAAAAATCCGTGAGGCTCAGTCCTCTTTGGTTCTGGTGTCTCATGTCCCTTCGGCACAACTGTTTGTCCCTGAACCATATCGCGCTGAGGTGTTGTCCTGGGCTCATTGCTCCCCCGTGGCTGGTCATCCAGGGGTTGATCGAACCTTAGATTTGCTCACGCGCTACTTCTGGTGGCCTACCTGTCGTTCGGACGTCAACTTGCTGGTAGCCTCTTGCGAAGTGTGTGCCCGCATGAAGGTTCCACACACCCGTCCGGTGGGCTTGTTACAACCGCTACCGGTACCGTCTCTTCCTTGGACCCATTTGTCCATGGACTTCGTGGTGGATCTACCCCTATCTGCGGGCAAGACCGCTATTCTGGTCGTGATCGACCGATTCACTAAGCAGGGGCATTTCATTCCTCTGTCCAAACTACCGTCGGCTCCGGAACTGGCCGAGATCTTTCTATCTGAGGTTGTACGCCTTCATGGAGTTCCCCTGCATATAACTTCAGACAGGGGTACCCAGTTTGTGTCTAAATTCTGGAGATCCTTTTGTTCCCGTTTGGGTGTGACTCTTCATCACTCTTCTGCTTATCATCCGCAGACCAACGGACAGACTGAGAGGCTGAACCAGAATCTGGAACACTTCCTGCGGACATACAGCAACCACCAGCAGGACAATTGGGTTTCCCTGCTGTCTTTGGCAGAACTGTCCTATAATTCCCTCCGTCATACCTCCCTGGGTTGTTCCCCATTTTTTGCCGCCCTCGGTTACAACCCTCGAGTGCTCTTGCTATCTCCGGGCACGTCCCTTGTACCCGCAGTGGAGAGCAGGGTGCAGTCCCTTGCCTCCCATTGGCAGTCCCTGCGCGCCTCCTTGCTTTCCGCTCAGGTGCGTCACAAGATCGCTGCCGATCGTCGTCGGACTCTGGCGCCTCTCTATCGAGTCGGCGATCGGGTATGGCTCTCCACCAAACATATACGGCTTGCCCAGCCATCAGACAAGCTGGGTCCCCGGTACTTGGGTCCTTATCGGGTCCTGCGTAGGCTCTCTCCGGTCTCCTATAGATTGGCTCTACCCAGGAGTCTTCGCATTCACCCTGTCTTCCACGTTTCCCTGCTTAAGGCATTTCTACCTTCATCAATGCCAGCCGCAACCCCTTCTCCTCCGGCTCCCGTTACGGTGGATGGCCAGGAGGAATACGTCATAGACGCCATCCTGGACTCCCGCAGGGTTCGTGGTCGTCTTCAGTATCTGGTCAATTGGCAGGGCTATGGTCCCGAAGAAAGGTCTTGGGTTCCCTCCTCGGAGGTGCACGCTCCGGCCCTGGTCCGCGCCTTTCGTCGCTCCCGCCCTGCGGGGTCGGCTGTTTGAGCTCCGGAGGCGCCCCCTTGGAGGTGGGGCAGTGTCACCTACCCGCTAGTCCCTGCTCAGGTTTCGTCCGGTCGGTCTCTCCCGCGGCGGCTGCCGCCTTGTGCGCATGCGCGGGCGGCTTCCTGATCTCGGCCGTTTTCTCCTCTGCATCGTGCGTCGCGTGCGGATGACGTTGCACGCGACGCCTATATCAGTGTGCCGATCCCTGGCTTCGGTGCACTGTTATAGTGTTCCTGAAGCCTGTGAGACTTCTCCTAGTGCTCTGAGATCTGTCCAGTTCTTGAGCCTTGTATAGCGTTCTTGTCTAGCCCTAGTCCAGATTCCTTGTTTTACAGTGTATGACCCTGCTAGTCCTGACCATCCTTAGCCTGCTGAGTTTGCCTGTCTTGTTCAAACTGTGTATGACCCTGCTAGTCTTGACCATCCTTTGCCTGCCGAGTTTGCCCATCTGTTGTTCCAGCCGTGTGTGACTCTGCTAGTCTTGACCATTCATTTCCTGCCGATTGTGTGTTCTCCTAGCCAGACGGTGCATGACCCTGCTTGCTGTCGTCTTTCCTGCTGCTACTTCTGGCCTGGCGGCACTAGTCCTTGCCTGTCGCAGACCACCCACCTTGTCTGACTCCTTTTCCTGTCTCTGGAGAGTTTCAGCCACTTCGTTGGCCTACGCACCCCAGCGACGAATCCCACTCAGCGCTCTCTAGCCAGCACTCTCCCCTGCAGGAGAGATTGTGCTGTTTATTGCCAGGCTATCCTGGGCTTGCCTCCAGCTCCTCTGGGACGAGTCATCCAGCCTTGCGGCTGGCATCTGTATCCGGCCGCAGCCACAGCAAAGCCTGTCAATAGGCAGCCCACGCTCGACCAGCCACGCACCCTAGCGACGCTCCCCAGCACTCCCTCTCTTGCAGGATTCCTGCAACCGGGTGACAATTTGATAAAATTCAGTATATGTGTTTATAAATGAATCTGTAAATACTTTGCTCTAAATCACTTATTTAGTTACACAAAGAGTTGTCAATAGGTCATGAAATAAACTAAAAATTCTCAATCATGCTCATCACACCAGCCACGCCCCCAGAAACACCACCAAGTACCCCTTTTTGGCCACTTGAAATGTTGGGAGGTATATACACCTACACAGAAAGTTTTTAAATCCTTAAATTTAGTCCCCCCTTAACAGAATAACTTACCTAGTTAGGAATATTATCTATCTATCTATCTATCTATCTATCTATCTATCTATCTATCTATCTATCTATGTCTGTCTGTCTATCTATCTATCTATTCACACATCTATCTATCTATCTATCTATCTATCTATCTATCTATCTATCTATCTACTGTATCTATCTATCTATCTATCTATCTATCTATCTATCTATCTATCTATCTACGGTATCTATCTATCTATCTATCTATCTATCTATCTATCTATCTATCTCATATCTATCTATCTCATATCTATTTGTTTATCTTATATCTATATGTCTATCTCTATCTATCTATCTATCTCATATCTATCTATCTATCTATCTATCTATCTATCTATCTATCTATCTATCTATCTATCCATCTATCTATCTCGCCTTATATCTGTATACAGTGATCTCTATCAGTGACCAGTATGGATTAAAACTCCTCACAACAAACATTAGGCTCCAGTTGCACTGCACGGTTCTTCCTCAGATTATACACTGAAAATACCAGCAGAGATTGGTTGTAAAAATAAGCATATACCTGATTGCTGTATGCAATATACCTGACTAGATAAGGTTAAAGTGAAGCTGTCACTTGAAAAAATGTCCCCTATCAATTAACAATAAGAAGTCAAATATAAAATTACTTTTTATCTGTTTCCAAAGACTCACCAATTTCTTTATTTGTATATTATAACCTTTGAGTGCCAGAGGGGTACGCAATGCATTGTGGACCTCTCTGGCAATCAAAGGGTTAAACTGGCTCTGCATGACCTTGATAACTTCTCTGATGTCTGTGCAAGTTATACATGCAATACACGTGTTCACCCAACCAGCCAATGATAAGAAGTATAACGGGCTGGACAGACAGTTGAGCTGTCATCATAAGTCTGACTTTTTAATGTATAGTTAACTTTTTTTTTTTGCTGTTATTGGCAAATGTTGTTTTTTCAAGCAACAGATACACTTTAAACAAAAGTCACATATTACTGGGATATAATTCCCCATTAAGATACACTCCTTTTTACTGTATAGTTTCATTTTAAATGGGCACTAACACTTATATAACAGGTGTTCCTATTACCTTAAAATAAACAGAAAGACATCTTGGAAGGATCTAACATTTTCAGGGGGGTTCCATGTTCCAGCCCTTACTTCACTGAGAGATGTGGTGACCAATAGGAAAGGCTACCTCTCTCTCTAAAAAAAAAAAAAAAAAAAAAAGGAAGAAAAAAATGGACGTACAGCTACATCCACAAACACATCCATAGGTTAGCATTAGTAATTGGTAACGCAGACACCAGCCATGTGGAAAGGTAGACTGAGATCCCCTCAGACAAGGGATGTTGCTGCTGCTTCGGGCAGCAGTGGGGTTTCAGCAGGGAAGGGGGTGTGCCCCGTAGAGCTTAGATTGTAATCTCTACGGGGCAGGGACCTCTTATCCTAATGTATACTCACCTGTCGTTCCCCTTATGACTGCCTATATAAGCACTTAATCACAGCACTTATTGTACCCCTTCTATATTAAATGTAATCTGTAAAGTGCCAAGTACACCGGTTGGCGCTATATAACTAAAAATATACAATATAATACAATACAATACAATCTGTTACACAGAGCGCCCCGCTCCCAGAAAACTTTAGGCTGCTCCAAGACCCCTTTCTACTAATTTTAACCCTTTGAGTGCCAGAGGGGTAAGTAACGCATTGCTTTGCAATGCATTGAATACCCCTCTGGCACTCAAAAGGTTAAGGTAATATTAACACCTCTGTTAGAATGTATAAGCTTTCCTTTAATGTGCAGCACTGTTATTAGACATTTAATTGTTTTATGTTGCTCTGATTTCTTAAAGGGATATTAGCACTTAAAATATAAAATATATATTGTAGTGTTTATCCCCCTGAGTAAAACATGGGTACTCCCGTTGCTGAAAGGTGTTTTGTTCAAAAGATATTTCACCTCAAACTTGAATTTTTTAGGTGCAGTATCTCGGTGGCCTGAAATTGTACAGTGGCACTGTTGCTACACCATCCTACGGACCGCTCTGCTCAGTTGACCATAAATCTCCATAGGATGGTGTAGCAACAGCTCCATCCTTGCAGGACACTGAGATACTGGACCTAAAAATGTGTGAACTGAAATAACATTTGAATAAAACACTTTTCAGCAGTGGGAGTAGTCTTGATTTACTCAGGGGATAAACCCTACAACAAATTATTTGCTTAAGTACTAAGAATTACTATCTCTTTAATGAACTCTAAAGGCCTAGCATGGTTGGGCCAGGCTTGGCTAGCTAGCAGTTACTGGACTACAATTTCATCATCCTCAGCCAGGTGCTGCATGGCCGAGAATTATGGGAACTGTAGTCCAACAACAGCATATAGATGGACGGATGCTAGGTGTTCTAATCCCAATACAGCTGGAGGGATATACCCTGCAGAGGGTGGTGGGAGAGGTAGTCCAACAACAGGTGAAGAACCACAGGTTGCCCAGTACTGACCTATAAAATTAGACTCCAAAGGGGGCTCAAGAACACAATTGTTTCATACGCTTTCCTTCTGATTAATCCCAGCATTGATTCCGGGTTAGTTAATCCATCATTACTTGCTTATGTTCATCTTGGGAAATTACTGGAGGCTCTAATGTGAATACAATTCTTTACCACTGACTATTAGCAGCATTGAATGCAATTCGCCTCTGATCTCACAGTGATACATGAAAACAGTAACAAAAATATAGCAATGGACTTTTTCCTAAAAGTACAGTAACACCCAGTACTGTGAGACAGATAACAAGGCAGGAGAGAGGTTCTCAGTTTTGTTTTGATCTTTTTTGCTATAGGAGAACAGTTAACCCTTTTAATGCAGGAGGGGTACGCAACGCTATGCTTTGTGTACCCACTCTGGCACTCAAAGGGTTAAAGCGGAACTATCACTCCAATAAAAGTGCCCCCCAAATAATTATCCTTATAGAGATAAGCATAGAAATACTGGTATTATCCAGAATAAGTCCAGCGTTATCATACTTGATCTGAGACTGATGTGCAGGCTTCTTGCTGTAGAGGCATCTGTGCTCCTGCGCTGTCAGTCACTTCCTGTACCTTAAGGTACAATGTAACTCCTCCTCACCAATCCTAGAGGAGACTGTGATGGACAGTGCAGGTGCACAGATGTCTATAAGGCAAGATGTCTGCTCTGATGCCTGCCTGTGCATCTCAGATCAAGCTGGATTTCTTAAAGTGATAGTAATACTTTGTTTTAACTTTATTTTATTTTGTAGGCATTAAAAAAACATGAAGAATGATATAAGTCTTATCTCTCAAACCTTTATGGTTTATGAGATATTCACAAGCAAAGGTTCCCCCTCCCGCCCCTTTTACCTAGTGTAAGCTATCTCTTCTCAGATGTGGAATCCAGTCCATAGACCAGACAGATAACAGAAGGGACACTCTTATTCCTATGAAAACAATGAAATCCCTGCCCCCCTTGACAAGCTTTTCAGGTTTTTCCCTTATCTTAATTGAAAATTGTCCCTCTCTGCAATCTACCTGGTCACCTCCCTTCTGATCTGGCTGAGCAGTGTTACATCAGTAAAAGGGGTGGGAGGGGGACACTTTGTCATTGAATTACTCTTGAACTACAACTCTGACAGAATTGAAATAACACTCTCCAAAGTCCAAATACTATGATGATTAATTAGAGCTGCTTTTATTATGAAACATTACTATCCCTTTAATAACTCTGGACTTATTCTGGATAATAATGGTATATCTATGCTTATCTCTATGTGAATAATGATTTGGGGGGCACTTTATTTGGAGTGATAGTTCTGCTTTAAGTTTCATGCAAAATATCAGTGGAACCATAACTATAAAACCCTTTAAAGTGGAACTGTCTCTTAGTAACCAATAGTTGCTTTTTGAAAGGGACAATAGTTTATGAGATAACTGGCTTATTGCTACAACAGAAAATAATGACTTTCTAGATATAAAAATATTAATGTCTCCTAAACTATGTATCTGCTGGTCTTTAGGCTAACGTGATACATAGGCAGTTTTGAATTACGTTTTTCCAAATAGGCAAACTTACAATCAAGGTGTCAGTTCCTCTTTAAATTGGGATACACTTATAAATAGCACAACTGGTGAGGCTTGAGGGACAACTTCCTTAAAGATGAGTAATGTTTCAGGAAAACTGAAGCTATGATTCCTCCTTACAGTTGATACTACTGCTGCCTGATGGTGGCACAGTTCATATCTCGTTAGTTGTGATGAAGTTACATTATAAGGTTTACCCCTCCCACCACTGTTCCATAGTGTAAGCTGCCAAGGGTGACCTCATTTAATTTCTGCCATTCAGGGATACTGTGGAGGGAAGAGCACACAGCAGAATTCTAAATATGAGGGAGAACTGCCCATTGTCTGTTGTAACAGAAAGTGATGGGCTACAAGATAATGTACATCACTCCCAAAGTCTTAGACTAGCATTACACTACAACACAAAATTCACTGCAGCTCCTGGCCAATGTCCAAATCAAGGCTCAGTTCTCTCTAGCGTTTAGACCTCTGTCTGGAAGCCATTTTCTCGTAGCCCAGTGTAGGCATCACTTCCTGTCACAGTAGGCAATGCGTAGTTCTACCAATAGTGTTTAGAACTCTGTGATCTGCAGCTTTCATTCCAGGACTTTGTATTGTCCCTGAAGAGGACTGCTGGGACAAGGGACAGACATTTAAATTCCGGGACTGTCCCGGGCAGTGTGTTCACCCTAAAGATGCCTTATCGGGCTGGACAGATCACAACGAGGGACGATCTTCCCTCTGTCAAAACCCTGCCCTCCTTGACGAAGAAGGGCAGGTTTTTCCTTATACTGATACAATATTGTCCCTCATCACGATCCTCATTCAGATATGAAGACAGCAGACTGACGTCAGTATAAGCAGAGGGAGGGGGACACTTTATAATACAATTTCATCACAACTAATGAGATAAGAATAGCGCTACCATCGGACAGTAAAAGTATCAACTACAAGGAAGAATGGTAGCTTCAGTTTTCCTGAAACATTATTAAAAACATAAAGGCTTATTTCTAAAAAAATATTTATTTTACAGCTAAATGGCTATTACGTCATACAGGCAGATTTTAATTCTCTGTAAAACAAAATAAACTTCTTTTAAGGTGACAGTTCTGATTTAACCCATCGTAGCTGTGTTGGATACCCCTTTGGCACTCAGTGGGTTAACCTGCTGGATTCCAGAATGGTCTCCAACATGTTGTGGTGGAGACCTCACTCATAACCAAGGAGTTAACCCTTTGAGTGCCAAAGGGGTAGGCAAATGCATTGCTCTGCAAGGTTCTGTGTACCCCTCTGGCACTCAAAGGGTTAAACAGTAGCAAACCTGAGTTTTTATTGCATATATATATATATATATATATATATATATATATATAAAATCATATAGCAATGTGTCAGGTCATTTTTCGTCTACTTTATTCAGCACTATATAAAGTTCAGACACAGCACTTTAAACTGTGTTTGCAAAATAATTTGTCCAAGCACATAATCTGTTCTTTCTATGAATTTTTGCTGTTTGTGCTATTATGATCTCAGCAGCAGAAAAGTATTTATTTTACAGATTTTCTGAGTCAGCAAATCTGAAATCCATCAATCAGTCAGCCAATAAAAAAACTGCTAAAAAATGTGTAATATCAACCGCACTACAAATTAATTAAAGTGGATCTATTGCCTCTACAAAAGCTATGCTTATTATGTAGAGGATATATACATAAGGGTGAAAACGTTATTGATTTAAAAAAAAAAAAATGTGTTAAAACGCTAGTTTATAGAGTGCCCTGCACCCTACTTCCTCAAAATCTTCCATTGCTGCACTGCCCCTTCTCCCTTCCCACTACCCAGCCTCCTCCGATGATGGAGGCTTCTGTCTGTAAGCTGGAGCGATCTCATTGGCAGAGATCGATATCTAGCCAATGAGATTGCTCCAGCCTACAGATAGACAATCTGCTGCAATGGAAGTTTATGAGGAAGTAGGGTGCAGGGCACTCTGTAAACTAGCGTTTTAACACAAATAGCATTTTTTTTCAAATCAATAACGTTTTCACTCTTATGTATATATCCGCTACATAATAAGCATAACTTTTGTAGAGGCGATAGATCCACTTTAAGACTGAGTGCCAGAGGGTTGCAATGCAATGTGTTTGAGACGTCACTGGCATTCAGAGGGTTAAACAATGAAAGCAATAAAAGACCCTTTTAAATTATAGGCAGATTGCTTACGGCTATGGAAACAGAGTTCCCATGGCAGAAAATTCACCCATACCCTCTTCATTACCCCATCAGATCCCGAGACCTACAGGGCTGACTGAAGTCATTGCCTCGCTCTTTGCTTATGGGATATTTCTCTCCTCTCCATAGAAGTCTACTGATGACAGATTCACAGACATTGGGGCATCAGTGGAGAGGATATAGATATCGCCAAATGAGGAAACGAGACATCACCCAGCCCTGCAAATCTCCATAACCTGCAGGGGTAATGGAGAGGGAACGGGTTAATTTTACATTATGGGAACTGGCTGTAGTTTGAAAGGGTCTTTTAATCCTTTTGAGTGCCAGAGGAGGTGCTCAACGCATTGCAAAGCAATGCGTTGTGTTCCCATCTGACACTCAAAGGGTTAATGCCCTTTACAACATGCGACCATATGAACAAATGGATAATTTTCTGGGGCAATCCAGCTACACAAAGTCAAATAACTTCCATTAATTAAATGGGGTTTTTGACTTCATGAAGGCTAAACAGGTCTCCAGTGCACTGTAAAACAATATATCGGAGAGCTTTCTAGCAATCAAGTCCCATTTAAATCAAGGGGGATATGGGGTCACTTTTATGTGTTCCTTACAGTGCAATTGATTAGCTACAGCATGGCTCCACTTTTTCCTTTGCATATAGCCAAAAAGGAGAATGGAAAAAACAAGGAGACAGAATATTGAAATTTCTGCTATTTATAATAGAATCCTCAAAGCAGGTTATTTTCTCCCAGCTGGGCATAGTGCTTCCAGTCATTTACAGCTTTGCTACTCTGTATCTGCTGAAACATGCAGCGCTGGGCTCGGGTCACACGCACTATGTCACACCTTCAAATTTGTTTGAATTGCTCAGTCCCGGTCTAGCAAAATTGTCTTCCGACATCACAGACCTGGGGAATCACAGGGAAAAGGTTTCTAAACAAGAGCTGACAAGATCTCGATTCAACAAGACGAAAGCCAAATCTTTGTGAAAATATAATGAAAAGCTAAAAAAAAACATCAATAACAACTCAAGACAATTTCTTGAATCTTGCACGTGTGGAAGAAAGTGAGAAACACTAAATGGAAATGTAGAAATCAACCAGAGCAGCTCATTTTCTGTGCTAGTATGGAAGTCTACAGAATCCTGCATTCCACTTCATGTGCGTACCTGGGGGCCTGGCTAGATTGAGTGGGAAGGGCTTACTCATCTGTGTAATAAAGTCAATGGGAAGTGGCTGGGAAGTTGGCAGAACAAGGCAGGAAGGAAAAGAAACTGTCCATGGAGACCTGGTAATTTAGGTTGAAAAACAGCAGTCTCCGGAACAGATCTGGAAAGTTCCCAGGAATGCTCATATGATCTTGTGATTGCTGTAGTGCATAAGGGGCCTCAAATTCCACCATAGATAAAATTATAATGCAAGCAATCCCACAAAACAGTTCCCCTACACAGGGCCGGATTAACATCTCAGGAGCCTGTAGGCACAGATATCTGAAGTAGCCCCCCCTTGGCCATCTCCACAATGCTCCAAATCTCCATATTGCCCTCACATTGCCCCCATCACCTTCACATTGCCACCCATCAGCTCCACATTGCACCCCATCAGCTCCACATTGCCCTCATATTGCCCCACCATCTCAACATTGCCCTCACATTGCCCCCCATCAGCTCCACATTGACCCCATCAGCTCCACATTGCCCTCATATTGCCCCCCATCAGCTCCACATTGCACCCCATCATTGCCCCACCATCTCAACATTACCCTCACACTGCCCCCCATCACCTTCACATTGCCCCCCAACAGCTCCACATTGCACCCCATCATTGCCCCACCATCTCAACATTACCCTCACATTGCCCCCCATCAGCTCCACATTGACCCCATCAGCTCCACATTGCCCTCATATTGCCCCATCATACCAACATTGCCCCATTCAACTGCATATTGCCCTCACATTGCCCCCCATCAGCTCCACATCGCTTGCCCCCCATCATCCCGATATTGACCTCACATTGCCCCCATTATCTCCAAATTAAGCCTCATTCTCTCCCCCACATCTGTTTCCTATCTCCCTGGTGGTCCAGCGGCTGGAGAGATCTGTGCTTCTGTACAGACCTGCAGCTGCTGGAGCTCCCGCGTGGTCTTCCCTTTAGTGATGCAGAGAGCTGGGAGACTTCATCTCCCAGCGCTCTGTATTACTAAAGAGCCGGGAGAGCTTAGCAGCTAAAGGCACAGCTTACAATGTGGCGGCAGGCAGCTTAGAGCGGCATGGCAAGCCACACTACGTCAAAAAAAAAAAAATCATTTGCAGTGGCAGGTGCCCCTCTATAGGGTGTGCCTGTAGGCAGATGCCTACTCTGTCTTACGGAAAATCTGGCCCTGCCCCTACATCATGTGAAAAAATTGAAATAATAGTTGGCTAATTTGCTGTATACCTTGTTAGTGCTGTTGAACAAGGCTCATAGGAATTGAGCGCCTACTTCTGATTGTCTTTATCTGTTGGATCTACAAGAGTGGTTGGACTTTCTGTTAAGTAAAGGTTGCAGGACCAGTGGCGTAACAATAGGGGTCGCACCTGCAACCGGGCCCGTCACTCCAGGGGCCCGGCCGCCCCCGCGACCCCCTCGCCCGCAGCAACTCCCACTACGGCCGTCGGTTCTAGTTATACAGTGCACTGGGAGATGACATCATCTCCCAGCCTCTGCATTACTAGAGCGGCGTGCGGGAGCTTCACTTGTAGAGATCTGTGCCGAAGGAGGCACAGATCTGTGTGTCAAACCACGCCGCTAGACCACCAGGGACTGGAGGAAGGGGCACTGTGGAGATGAAGGGGGCATTGTGGAAGGGGCAATTTGGAGATTGGGGGCATTGTGTGCAGATGAAGGGGGCATTGTGGAAGGGACACTGTGGAGATGAAGGGGACATTGTGGAGTTGAAGGGGGCATTGTGGAAGGGGGAATTTGGAGATATTGGGGCATTGTGGAGATGGGGGCAATGTGGAGATGAAGGAGCAATTTGGAGATCAAGGAGGCATTGTGGAAGGGGCAATTTGGAGATTGGGGGGCATTGTGTGCAGATGAAGGGGGCATTGTGGAGATGAAGGGGACATTGTGGAGTTGAAGGGGGCATTGTGGAAGGGGCAATTTGGAGATATGGGGGCTTTGTGGAGATGAAGGGTCAATTTGGAGATTGGGGGGCAATGTGGAGATTGGGGGGCAATGTGGTTGAGGGGGTCTGGGGCCAAAGTGGTTGGGGGGGCCCATGGCAATTCTTGCACCAGGGCCCGGTGGCTTCTAGTTACGCCTCTGTGCAGGACGGACCAATCATAAAGCCTAGTAAAGTGGACTGCCTTGTAAATTTCAATAAGAGACTTTCCTGATTTAAGCACCTTCCGAATCCTTATTCCATACCCCCCACTTATGTATCAAATGCTAGTTCAAGAGAATATCTTCTGCATACAGTGCTAATGAAATCTGTAGCTCCAATACTGCATGTGTCATCCTTCCAGCAGGCGGGAGGAAGACATTTTTTCTTGGTGCGTCTCACTTCCTGTTGTGAATTCCAAAGCAATTACCCACTCCTAATCAAGAGGTAAGGAGGAATTAGGAAAATGACTTCCCCCAGCCTGCTGAAAAGCAACACATGAAATATCAAATGAATTGGAGTAATTCTGGAGTAAACCAGCTGCACCACAGGAAAATATACCTTTTCCATTTATTTAAATGGGGCTTTTAACTCCTTAAAAGATATAGAGGGCTCCAATGTATTGTAAAGTTAACCCCACCTAATTCCCACCCCATTCTGCCTGAACTATACCTTATTAAAGGGACAGTAGCACTTAATATGTAGAAAAAAAATGTTGTAGGATTTATCCTCCTGAATAAAACAAGGGTAATCACACTGCTGAGGGCTGTTTTATTCACAAGTTAAAGGGATAGTAATACTTTGTTTTATCTTTATTTTATTTTGTAGGCATTAAAAAGACATGAAGAACGATATAAGTCTTATCTCTCAAACCTTTATGGTTTGAGAGATATTCACAAGCAAAATTTCCCCTCCCACCCCTTTTACCTAGTGTAAGCCATCTCTTCTCAGATGTGGAATCCAGTCCATAGACCAGACAGATAACAGCAGGGGACAATCTTCTTCCTATGAGAACAATGAAAGCTCTGCCCCCTTTGACAAGTTTTTCAGGTTTTTCCCTTATCTTAATTGAAGATTTTCCCTCTCTGCAGTCTACCTGGACACTCCCTTCTGCTCTGGCTGAACAGTGTTACATCAGTAAAAGGGGCGGGAGGGGGATACTTTGTCATTGAATTACTCTTGAACTACAACTCTGACAGAATTGAAATAACACTTACCAAAGTCCAAATACTATGATGATTAATAAGAGTTGTTTTTATTATGAAACAGTACTATCCCTTTAATGTAACTCAAACTTGAATTTCTTAGTTGCAGTATCTCAGTGGCCTGAAATTTTACACCATCCTATGGACAGCTTTGGTCAGTTGACTATAAACCTCCGTAGGATTATGTAGCAACAGCGCTACTGAACATTTCAGGCCATTGAGCTATTGTGCCTAAAAAAATATTTCAGATTGAGCTGCAATAACTTTTGAATAAAACACCATTCAACAACATTAGTACCCTTGTTTTGCTCAGTAGAATATACTCTACAATAAATATTTTTTCATAGTAAGTGTTACTGTCTCTTTAAAGCTCTCCCCTGCAGGTGTTGTGAATCTTGTCATTTGGACAATCCCACCCACCGCCCTTCTTGATACTCCAGGAGCTGGAGAGAAGAACATTCCCAGGGAAGAACATGACTTGAGTAGGTTTTTCACTTCTGAATAATTCGTGAGAGTGCTCTGTTTCTTCCTTATTCCCCATTACAAGGTAACTGATTACTGATTAAGAGAAAGAGAAGGATGATTGAACTCTTTTGGTAAAAACATGTCAAAATCAATTTAGCGTGCTCCTGCATATAATGGCTTATGACTCAAAAGAGGTTGACATAAAATGAGAACCTACCACTGTTTAAAAAAAAATCTAATCAAATGTCAGCTAAGCAAGGAAGGAAGTCGGCCACAGTTGATTGCGTGTAGTTTTCAGGCCTTGAGGAAAAGGTACCATTCCATAATTTCCTCAAGTATTTTCTTTTAAAGCCCCATAAATATTACTGCACACCATGATTTCACCATGATATAAAACATCTGGATAATGTTGCATGTATTCAGGATGCCAAGGCAGTGCAGGAAAACACAACAAAACACAGTGGGCCATATTAATTAAGAGGGAGATGAGAAATTCTGGATTAACCCTTTAAATGCCAGAGGGGTAGGCAATGCATTGTTTCGTAATGCATTGCGCACCCCTCTGGAACTCAAAGAGTTAATAGGATTTTAACCCCACAAATTTGAGAGCGGTCTCCCATTAACCTTTCAGTGACTTGGGGAATGTTGTATACCCTGGAGCACGGATACATTTTCTGCATTTTGTGTCCATCTCTTTATCTATGATTCCCGTATGTAACGTTCTATTTAAATATGGAAAATTATATATAGTTATTGTTTGCAGAACAAATGAGCTTTTTTAAGATGCCTCACGTAAAGAAAATGGTGCAGTGTGCAACAAGCTATGTCATAAATACAACAAAATATCAAAAACAACTTATTTTGCTCATATCATACAGCGGAAAAAAAGCTGGGGTATCAGACAGTTCATGTGTGGTTCTATGACTATCAGTGGGACAGTGGAACAAAGCTGTGGTATCAGATAGTATATGTGTGGTCCTATGACTATCAGTGGGACAGTGGAACAAAGCTGTGGTATCAGATAGTATATGTGTGGTCCTATGACTATCAGTGGGACAGTGGAACAAAGCTGGGGTATCAGACAGTGCATGTGTGGTCCTATGACTACCAGTGGGACAGTAGAACAAGACTGAGGTGTCAATGAATTGGCTCCCATAGGAACAGACAAATGATAATTACCCTTTAAATCAGTGGTTCTCAATCTTTTTTTGTTCAGGGCACCCCTAACAAGTTATCTAGAACATTCGGGGCACACTTACCTTATTTAATGTACTTTATCAAGGGCATAAGAAGGGTACAATACATAAATATACAATTATTACTAGGTCTTATAATCTTAATAACAAAACTATACATATTGTGCATAACAGTTTCTCTAAATCTTTATTTAAAAGTCCATTTTTGTTAGTCTTCATAGAAAACATGGGGCACCCTAAGCTGATGTCCGTGGCACACCTAAGTGCCACGACACCCTGGTTGAGAATCACTGCTTTAAATCAACAGGCGTTTTCAAATGTTCCCCTTTGGTGCAGTAAATTTACCCATACATTTTCCCCTTATTTGGTGCATGTGACCCTAAAAAAAGTACACTTTTTTCCATTTTGTATGTTTTCCTGTGTTTGTTAGGAGTTGTAAGCCTACTGATCTGAGACATTTACCTTTGTATCTTTGTTCCACTACAATAGCGGTTACTTTGATAATTGGCATCGAGCCTTTCCGTGCCTGTTTCCAGAATCAAGTCAGGAGGAAAAAAAATAATGGATTTAATAAGGTCCCATTTGTGACCTGGATGCTGAGAGTTGCATTACCCCGAGGCTGGAACTCTTAAAAAGTATATTGATTGTCAAGTCTAATCATGGCATAGAGCAAATTACATTACTTTCCTAAGATTTGTTTTCCTTGCACTCTGGGCAGTGACAATAATTCTTTCAGTGACATAAAAGTGGTCAGAAAATCCCTGTGTAGTAATTATTCTCTTTCTGTCACTTTTTATTCGCCAACTGTTGCAATATTACCATTTTTTATAGTTTATTATATTCATTAGTTCTAAAGGAAAGTCAGATACAGTAAAGAATCAATTTGGTATCTTAAAACATCTGGTTCTGAAATCCTACTGTATAATTAAACTACATTAGTAATGGGTTTTAAATGTAAATGTATTTAAGCCATTTCTGCCTGCTGATCAGTCTGACAGATAAGAGGTTTAAGACCAGTCGACCACTGTTAATAGCCCTTTGACTTCCTGTTACTAGAAGACTCACTAAAGTGTACTTAAAGGGACGCATATACCAAAGGCTCTGAGGACGAATAAAATGCACAACTGCTTGTTCTACGGTTAGACACTGCTCAGAAGCATCACATTTTAGCTCTGTAGTGTAATTATATAGGAGAAATTTCCATATAGACATTAGACTAATCCTGCCCAAAAGGGCAGTCCGGTTCCAAAATGATGGGCAAGTCTCCTCTGCATGGGAACATGAGCTATAACCCCAGATGTACATTTTGACCTTGTTGAACTTCGGCAGTGAGGTGCAGCTGGATTCCCTAGGCACTGAAAGCAGGGGGTCCACATCAGGATTACCCTTCACTTTCCCTCACATTTTGTTATGTGTTCTGAATACTCTTAGGGGTCTCCCTAAGAGTGAAGGGAAACCTAGACGTGGACTCCTTGCTCTCAGTGCCTAGGGAAACCAGTTGCACCTCACTGACAAGGCCCAACAAGGTCGAAACGTACATCTGGGGTTTGCTGCTGTTCCTGTGCAGAAGGGATTTGCCCATCATTTTGGAATTGGACTGCCCTTTTGGGTGGGATTAGTCTAATATGCATGTGGAAATTTCTCCTCTGTAATGGCACTAGAGAGTTAAAACATGATGCGTCTGAGAGGCTCATCCTCACCGCCTCTCACATTTCGGTATGTGTTTTTGAATACTCTTAAGGGATCTCCATAAGAGTGAATGGTAATCCAGACATGGACCCCTTGCTATTAAGCCTAGGGAATCCAGCTGCGCCTCATTCATGAGGTCCAACAAGGCCCAAACGTACATCTGGTGTTAGCTGGTGTTCCCATGCAGAAGGGACTTGCCCGTCATTTTGCAAATAGACTGCCCTTTTGTCTGGGATTAGTCTAAAATATAAATGGAAGTTTCTCCTCTGTAATTGCACTAGAGAGCTAACATGTGAGATGATAAGTGGTGACTAACCACAGAACATTGTGCTTTTTGTTCCTCCTCAGAGACTCTCACAGTTTGCTATGCACTTAAAGATAGCAACTTTTATTTTAATGGTACCTACTCTGAAAGGGCATATTATCTCCAAGGTCATGTTTTATTTTTCCTATCTATATATAAGTTAAGAAGATAGCACACATAGTGCTCAGTGCTGCAGGGACAGTGATACATTGTATTACTATCCTGCTTTGATGGTCTACTGACCAGAAAACTCTCTGTAAAGAGAGTTCTATGAAGATTACCATCAAGTGCACAAGCATACCTGGGAACTTTATATTGTTGTCTCCCCGGAGGGGAGTCCTCTGCTGCCATGGGTGGTGTGAAGAATGACGAGTATCGCGTCAAAAAGGGGGCGGAGCTTAACACGAGTGCCGGGTGGAGGGCTTAAAAGGAGGCTGGGGGGAAGGAGTAACACGGGAAGAAAGAGTGGAAGTGGGTAGAGTTTCAATGTAAACTCCCCACATCTGGAGGAATCAGCCTCTGCCCCGGAGACCCGGTAAAGCAGTGCCAAAACCGGAGTCTCCAGGGCAAATCCGGAGAGTTCCCAGGTATGTGAATAAGACTGTCAAAAAAATAGGCGATCATAAAAGAAAAACAAAAAAATCATAGGCAATTTGACTTTATAGATTATGAATCTGCAGTCCTTTGTCTGGTAAGGGATCATGGGAGTTGTAGTCCTAAAAAGCTTGAGGACCCCACGTTGCCCACCACTGACTTAACACCTTCATGACCAGAAGGCTCCTCAAACGGATAAAGAAACACTTAATGCCTCCTAACACTAAACCTCCACTAATTTAATTCTGGTAGAAAATGTTCATGGCCCTTATGAAATGATTCTTTATATATTGTTTCTCCACTTAACCCTTTCTACATATACCCAACAGCCCTCCATGTGACCTTTCCCTTATAATTCATATATCTGCTACCTGGAGCTCTTAATTAAATTAAGTTGTTTGTGTGTTTTTATTTTTTAAAGTCTTGATATTATTTGATACAATCAGCTCTAAAATAGCTTGTTCCTTAGTAGCGTGGCACTGTAATTCCTGTCTTTACATCACCAATGGCACAACGGAGACTGAGAAAAAGATACAGTGGGGCTCCAATCTGATCCATCTCTCCATAAACTCCACTCAGGAAGACCCACAGGAAAACATTGACTGTCACAGCATTAAATGCCTTCAGCTGAGTTATACTGTCATTAGTGAGGCTGCTGAGCTATTGTCTTCAGTTGGGGATTCACTTGGATTAAAGCTAGTTCCTTTCCTATCATCACTTCATATTAGTGTTGTAAAGGGGGAGAGACACATTTTTGCAGCTAGGCTGTAAGATAGTGGCAGTTTTTTTAATCACTGTATCTATTTTCAGAAGAGTCAACAGTGTGTCTTAAAACATGTCTTCATTTTTTATCCCATAGGTAACAGTAGCAATCTCTTGCCACTGGTAACGTACATTATTATTGTTTTTTTTTTTATTAATTTAATTAAAAGCATAAACAAAATGTATCAAAAAAACAAATATCGTTATTGTGGCTCTGCATTTCGGATGGGAAACTACTGTTTTTAGGCTATAATTCCCACCGTCATCAGACAACCGATCAGGCAATAAAGAGGATGAGGAAGTATGAATTTATAAGGATTGTGCCAATGAGCAATATAGCACAGTAGCAAAATAGAGAGAAACGCAAATCTTCACAACAGCTTGCACTACAAGAGGTTTAAAGGGATAGTAATGTTTCATAATAAAAGCAGCTCTAATTAATCATCATAGTATTTGGACCTTGGAGAGTGTTATTTCAATTCTGTTAGAGTTGTAATTCAAGAGTAATTCAATGACAAAGTATCCCCCTCCTGCCCCTTTTACTGATGTAACACTGCTCAGCCAGATGAGAAGGGAGGTGCCCAGGTAGATTGCAGAGAGGGACAATCTTCAATTAAGATAAGGGAAAAACCTAAAAAGCTTGTCAAGGGGGCAGGGCTTTCATTGTTCTCATAGGAAGAAGATTGTCCCCTGCTGTAATCTGTCTGGTCTATGGACTGGATTCCACAACTGAGAAGAGATGGCTTACACTAGGTAAAAGGGGCGGGAGGGGAAACTTTGCTTGTTAATATCTCTTAAACCATAAAGGTTTGAGAGATAAGACTTATATCGTTCTTCATGTTTTTTTAATGCCTACAAAATAAAATAAAGTTAAAACAAAGTATTATTATCCCTTAAAGGGGTGCACGGGTATGTTTTAGTAAGGGTGTATGTGATAGTGTGTGTGTATATGTTGGTGTGTGTCAGTAAGTGTGTATGTGTGTTTGTGTGTATTTCTGTATTACAGGTTTCTGTGCTAGCAAGAGTGTGAGTGTGTGTTTCTGTGCTAGTAAAAGAGAGCGACAGCGTGTATGTGTGTTAGTAAGAGTGTGAGTGTTTTTTTAAAGCTTTATTGTAGAGTCAATTCAGTACAAAAAATAAACATATACTAAGTAAAATAAAGAGAGCTTATTGGGCAGTACAAACAGATGGGTACACAGCAGTAGAATACATCGGAGTAAAGAAAATACAGCAATTCAACTACATTGCAATAAATAAATAAATGAATGGAGGCGTTCTTCACAGCTTCTCCAGCTGTCTTGAAACAGTGAGGGTGGGCATAGCAACCTTGTCTAGAGTATGCAAAGGGTGCACCATCTCCGTATGGTCTATACTGGTGGGGAAGAGAGAGTATCAAGGAGTTCCTCTAGAAAAAAGCAAGAGAGAGGTAGGAATAGGAGCAGGAAGAAGGAAATAGAAACGTGGAAGGGGTACAGTAAGAGGATCGGAGGGCAGAGGTGGGGCGGGCATGAAAGATGGTGGGTGGGGGTGCAGATGCATGTCGACACATCAGCGGGTATGAAAATATCATGGCAGGTAGATGCTGATAAAATGCCTCTCAGCATGTGGGGGGGGGGGGGGCTGGAGCAGAAAAGCAGATTAGAAAGTATCAGTTGTTCAGGCAGTATACTGCGAGGTCTCCAAAAGAGTCCAAGTTCCTCTAGATTTCTGCCGGAGAGACATCCACATTCATGTATTTTCTCCAGGTCCTTATATCTGTTTACCCTGGCTAACCATGCTGCCAGGGGGGCATCACGTCTTGCTTCCAATGAGAGGAGACATTCAATTGAGCTGCCATGAGCATAACATGAAGCATAATCTTAAGCCCATTCTTAGGGGACAGTAAGAATGATCCTAAGGAGGTCAAGGAATGATCCGGGTGACTTGAGCACAGAATACCGAAGCGGTAATGATATTCCTGGTAGTAAATCAACAATTCAGATCCTGAAAGGTCCTTCATACGTTGCAAATCCGCAAAGCTAAAAGGGAGTGTTTCTGTTTTACTAAGTGTGGAGTGTGTGTAAGAACTTTACTGTGTTACTAAGAGTATATGTGCACGTGCATTAGTAAGAGAGAGGGAGAGAAAATTCATGTGTTAGAGAATGGGTGAGAGTGTGTAAATGTATTTATGTTAGTAAGAGTATGTTACTTCTGTGTGTCCCTGTGTGTTTCTATGTTATTGAGCTAGTGTGGGTTTCTTTGTTAGTAAGCATGTGTTTGTGTGTGTAGGTGTCAGGTATACAGAAGACTGGATCCCGATGGCAGAACAAAGGGCTGATAAGAAACATAATTCTCAGTCTCTGTAGACAAAGCTAGGAAGTGAAACTAGAGCATGAGGGTGTGGAGCGGAACCGGAAGCCAGTATACCCTTGTTGTGGTCAAAACCATATTAAAGGTGCTGGAAGCAAAGCCAGATATCCCACCCACAGCTGAGCCAGGGGCCAGACCAGGAAAGGTACACCGGTAGTCCAGGGAAAGCAGAGATATTGGAGCGGGAGACTCAGAAGTAGACATGGCAAGCCAATAAGGCAGGATTAGCTCAAGTGAACTCAGGGTACAGGCCAAGGTTGAGACAGGCAGAGTTCAAGTGAAGTCAAGGTATAAGCCAAGGTCAAATGTGGAATCAAATACAGCAAATAGGAAGCAAGAAACTGAGTCTTCACTACCAGGGCTAACAATTGAGCACTGGGATATCAGGAAGGCTGGTTTACATATCCTCTACGCAAGGTACACCAATGGGTGCCAGGGAAGGCAGGAAGAGTAAAAGGGCAGCATGCAGATGAAAGGACCTCTGGTGGCAGCATTCAAAGTTGCAGGACACATAACCTGTAGGTTGCCGCTTCAAGCTCAGGAAGAGGCATGTCCAGAGAACAGACCATGACAATATGTGTGTTTCAGTGTTAGTCAGAGAGAGATTTTGTGTTTATGTGTTAAAGAGAGAGATTGTGTGCTTATATATTAGTAAGAGTGTGTGTTTCTCAGTAAGTGTGCACGTGTCTGTTTCTCTGTTAGCATGTTTGTGTTTCTGAATTAGTAATGTTGTGAGTGTGTTCTTGTTAGCAATCTCAGCATCTTTTTTAATGCATCCATTGCAGCAAAAGTAATTCGCATTTTTTAAATATATTTTTGCACCGTTACAAATATAGCTATGGTTTTCAATCTAGCACGGAAGTAAACATTAAACACGAGCAGTTTAATTTGATCCGCGGCAGGTGCACTTCGTTCACAATAACAATTTGCCTTGCCAAAATTGCCAATGAATTCCTTAAGAGTATTTTAGAAAATAATTTCTCTTTTGTCAAAACCATTACACTGCTATAAAAAAAATCCGTACTTCAGTTCACAGCCATATAATTATAAATGGTATTTATAGATTGTTTTGTTAAAAACGTCTTGGGAGAGGGTTTTGGAAATAAACGTATATGCAATGACAGTTGTAGAAATAATAAATATAGCATTGCGGACTAGATCTATCAAGCGAGCTGTGAATTATTTCTTTTTAATTATCTGTAACACATTGCTGACACCAGCCAACCTTGCTTTCCCAACACATGGGCCCTTAGATAGGTGTGACAACTGGGCTAATTTTAACCCTTTGAGAGCCGGAGGGGTATGCAAAGCATTGCAGAGCAATGCGTTGCGTACCCCTCTGGCACTCAAAGGGTTAACCATATAAGACCAGAGGGGAGCTTAATGGGTTGCAAAGCATTGTGTTGCAGAGACACCCTTGGTTCTTGGAGGGTTAATGAGCAGTATATCTGATTATGCAAAGAACAATAGAAAAACATAATGGTTTTCCTGTTGTGTAAAACAATAGTCATTTCACCACTGGAAGCCGCTTCATTCAAAAGTCATTACAATGTTAGAAATGTCTTGGGAGAGGGAGTTGGAAACAGACATATACACTTTGTCCGTTTTAGAAATAATAAATATAGCATAGTGGACTGGATCTTTTGAGCTTGCTGTAAATGATCTCCCTTTAATTATCCATAACACGTTTCTGACCACGGCAAGCCTTTTAGCAAGAGACGCTCCTTTAGAAATTAGTGGCTATTGGATGGAAAGGTGGGAAAAAGGGGTATAAACACTTTAAAGCAGAACTACCACCCAACAAAATCTTTAGCTTAACTAAGTCCCCATCCAGCAACTAGCTGCTTAATATCGCTAGTCGCCAGAATAATTACCTTATTTAATAGATTTCTGCTTTCTTCCATGGCTGACAGTAGCACAGAGAGCAGACATCTTGCCATTGTGATGTCCATGCGCTTGCGCTCTCAGTCCCAGCCGGGTCTAGGAGGCGTTGCTAGGCGCCATTTGGCTCCAGCTGGGACTGACAGCGCAGGCGCACGGATGTCACAATGGCAAGATGTCCAAGCTCCGTGCTACTGTCAGCCATGGAAGAGAGCAGAAATCTATTAAATAAGGTAATTATCGCTAGTATCGCTAGTCGCCAGATGGGGACTTAGTTAAGCGAAAGATTTTGTCGGGTGGTAGTTCCGCTTTAATCCCTTGAGGTATGCAACTCATTGGGAGTTGTGATAAAGAGAATAAAAAGCGGAGATGACTTCTCCAGTGATATCACTTCACCAGTTTCTATGTTATTTTATGGAGTCAATGCAGATTTGGAGATCTTAGTGCATAGGCTCTAGAAAACAACATGGAACTCGTGAAGTGATATATCTTCACTTTATCACGGTGATTTTTTTTTTTTTTTTTGTGTTGCATTGCATTGGATATGTCTGTCACTCATAGAGTTAAGCACTAGAGTCATGCATAACACATTGGGAGAGATTCACTAAACGGTGAGATAAAGAGGAGATAAAATGGAGATGACTTCTCCAATTATATCAATTCTCCAGTTCCTGTTATTCTATATAGCCTATTCATTAAGATCTCCAAAACTGGAGAAATATTAGTGTATATGCTCCACAGAATACCATAGGAATTGGAGAAGTGATAAACTGGAGAAGTGACCTCCACTTTATCACCTCTTTATCACCGCTTAGTGAATCTCCCCCATTACATTGCATAAGTTTCTGGTTCTTAAAGGGATAAAGAAGAAAGTAAACATTTGTTATAAGACAACTAGGTGAGCCTCTGGCTATAGTTCTTCATAGAATGTGGTAGTAACAGCACCACCACTTTGTGATAGTTTGAATCATACTAACTTTTAAATAAAGCGGGAGTACCCTTAGTCAACATGAGAATTCCTACCATAGAGGTGGTTTCACGATAAGACTTTACTGAATCTTTGAGGAAGTGATTTACAACCAGGGTGCAATGGCAGTTTGGTGTGCCACTGATATCCAATTACGGTGTCCCCCTTTTTTCCCATAATGATTTTGACAAATAAAGTGATTGTTGTCTTAAACCCCTTAAGGACTGGGAAAATCTGAGGATTTCACTTAAGGACCGGAGCAATTCTGACCTTTTTGACTATGTTTTGGTTCAACAGCGTTTTCCCTCTAAGTACTTTATTTTACCCATGAAAATTATATACTGTTTTTTTACGCACAAATAGGGATTTCTTTTGATACCACACTTATATAGATAGCCCACCATTTATTTTAGTAAAATTAAAGAAAACCGTAAAAAATGTAATTTTTTTTTCCTCTTGGGATCATTTGGGCGCAATGGGTTAAATTTTTATGGAGATTGCATGAAAGGTATGACCGGTCAGTCATACCTACAAAATGGGCAGTTTTAAGTGGGCACTGTCCCCCTAGGTGAAAATCCCCATTTCCCTTTTCCCCACCCTATTTTCCCACTTTTATTTTTGATTAAATTTGGCGGTGTGTATAAATGTATTACATGGCTCCACAACAATCACACTTCCACTTTTGGTAATTGACATATCGTTTTTTTTTAAATATTTTTTTCTTTTTTGCAAAAAAAATTGTTTTGTGTCTTTAAAAAAAAAAAAAAAAAGTTAGCAGGTCAGCACAGCAGTGAAGGGGTTGATACCCCCAGCTGCTGATTTTTTTTTTTTACACCAGTAGGTGTCTCCTCCTTCTCTGTCCCTGACTTTGCTGGTAAGGGACAAAAAGATTGAGGAAAGACTCAGAGACAGTGTGTGAATTGCACTGTCGCATTCACTGAGAATGCCGGTACATGTGATTGCTGCTTCAGCGATCACATGACCCAGCACAACTGAGAAGGGCTGAGACTGAACGCTCCGGTACTGGAGCATTCAGTCTCAGCCTGGAATAAATGATAGCAGCGTGCACGGACTGTCCAGGACTGTCATGGGTCCTTAAGTGCAATCTACCCATGACGGTCCTGGACCGTCATGGGTCCTTAACGGGTTAAAATACATGTTTATAGAAGTTGATATGCACAATGTTTGTTTTTATTATTCTTATTGTGTGAGCTTAGAATATCTATATTTATATACTTGTAACTTTCATTACACCTTTAACCCCTGCACACTGTTTTGGAAGCCCTGAACCCAATGCACGAAAAAAAATGGTCCCTGGTCCTTAAGTGTAGGCCAAGAGTGCGATCGGCAGGTCCTTAAGGGGGTTAGTAAATGACATACTATTGTAGGGGTGCCCCAGAAATTCCAGACTGCATACTAGGGGTGCCTTGAACTAAAAAAGTTTGAGAACCACTGCTTTAAGGAAATACTGAGACATAAACCACTTGTGTGTAGATGAGATGCCCATTGTGTTGCTATGAAATGGGTTGACCACCACTCTGGCACTCATAGAGTTAAAGGATCAGTAAAGGTTTATTATTGTCAGACATATATTGTATAAAGCTCTTCCTGCTGAGCAAATCAAGGATGTAGACACTGCTGGTGGTGGTGCTTCACCCACTACATTCTATACAGAGCTCAGGATTACCTCTCCCATAGACTGCAATTGAAAATCAGACACCAGGTGACACTGATGAAAGATTAAAGTCACATACCAAGTTTCTGGATCTGTGATGTTCGCACCCCTGGACTGGCAATTGGTGGGGTATTGTATGCATGGATTTGCCTAGGAAGATGGAGCTGTTGTATCCAAAACATACACACACACACACACACACACACACACACACACACACACACACACACACACACACATATATAATTGGTGTAAACCCTTTGAGGACCAGTCCAGATGGTTCAGGAACTGGCACATACTACCTCCTCTCCATGTTAAATGCACAGGAATAATGCTGAAGGGCACTTCATGTTAACCCAATGAGGACCAGAGCGGTGTGCAAAGCATTGTAAATAAACCCATTGTACACCTCTCTGCTGCTCAAGATTTTAATGTCAAGCACCCCTCTGCATTATTCATTTCCATTCAACATGGGGGGTATGCTGGAGTCTCATATTTTAATCTTTTGAGGATCAGGGGGATGTTCGCTGCAGTTTTGCAGTGGTCATCAATGGGTTAACATAAAGCAGCCCTCAGTCTGCCAGCGGATAGTGAAAAAAGGCTGTGGTATCAGACAGTATATATGTGGTTCTGTGTCTACCAATGGTCAGTGAAACAAGCTTGCGGTGTCAGACAGTGCATGTGTGGTTCTGTGGCTAACAGTGACAGTGGAAGAAGAATGGGGTGTGAATGTGTTGTTCTTCTGCTACCAGTGATCAGTAGAACAAGGCTGGGATGCCAGACATTTAAAGGGATAGTAATACTTAAAATGTAAAAAAAATATGTTGTAGAGTTTATCCCCCTGAGTAAAACAAGGGCACTCCCACTGCTGAAAGGTGTTTCATTCAAAAGTTATTAATTTTCAAAGTTGAATTTTTTAGGTGCAATATCACAGTGGCCTGAAATTGTACAGTGGTGCTGTTGCTACACCATCCTATGGAGATTTATGGTCAGCTGACCAGAGCTGTCCATAGGATCGTGTAGCAACAGCACCACTGCACAATTTCAGGCCACTGTGATATTGCACCTAAAAAATTCAACTTTGAAAATTAATAACTTTTGAATGAAACACCTTTCAGCAGTGGAAGTGCCCTTGTTTTACTCAGGGGGATAAACCCTACAACATATTTTTTTTACATTTTAAGTATTACTATCCCTTTAAATGTGCTTCTGTGACTACCAGTGGGATAGTGGAACAAGGCTCAAACAGTGTATATGTGGTTCTGTGACTACCAGTGGAAAATGGAACAAGATTGGGGTGTCAGACAGTGTGTATATGTGGTAATGTGATTACTAGTGGACAGTCGAACAATGCTAGGGTGTCAGACAATGTATGTGTGGTTCTGTGACTATCAGTGGACAGTAGAACAGGGCTGGAGTGTCAGACAGTGTGTGTAAATGCATGACTGTGTATGTGAGACTATGAGACTGTGTGTGGCAGCGAGAGTCTGTGTCTCTGTGAGACTGCAGCTGTCTATCATTTCAATTAATTTTCATTTGGGGTATCCGTCCATAAGATGTGGTTGGCTTGCTCCATGTTTGGATTGATTGGTTGCTGGGGGGATTATTTTGTGGGTTTATGCCTAGCGGGGTCTCTTTCACCCAGGTAGCTGGGATACACCTCTCCCTTCCCTCTCTCTCTATTTGTATTGCTTTTGCTTGGCTTCTTGAAGGTTTATGGTTTACTGAAATGATTGTGTTTTACAGATTGTGTGTTTTCAGATAGCTCAGAGATGTTAGGTGTGTTAGCAATTTCTCGTCTAGTTAGTGTTTAGCTGCGGTGAAATTATATTATGTGTGATTTATTGTTTAATAAAGTGATCACAGTGGGAGGTCGGTGGATGCTCCCAGCCAGTCAGTAATGTGACTCCTATATGCGGTCTGTGTAGCTGATTGACACTTGCTGGTCTCCAGAATATTCTAAACGCTACGTGGTTGACTTGCATGGGAATGCGTGCCCACCTGACCCTGACAAGGGGGGGAATAATGCCCACATCTCATGGGCTGTACTTCCAAGTGATACTGGTTATAAAACGTGTGATGATTCCTGGCATGGAACACCTACTAGATAAAAGCTGTGGCCTTTCACCACCATTATGATGGCATAGGGTTGTCCTAAGTTAACCCTTTGCGTGCCAGAGGAGTATGCGTTGGCTGCCCCGCTGGCACACAAAGGGTTAATCTTACTCTTCACCTGGACTTCTCACAGTCTTTAACAAGTAGAGTTTCTAACTTTCACCATTAACTCTTTAATGGCCAGAGGTGTTGCACAACCCCCTAGTCAATAAAAAGTTAAATCAGATAAAGACTGCCCACACCATTTCGTGTCAAAAGGTATATGAGACAAACTGAATGGTATACACATTGAAATTTTTGGAGGTGAAGCTATATATATTACCAGGGAAACAAAACCAAAATTAATTGAGCACTTTTATGAACTTAAAATGGTCTGAGTTATTGTATTTTAGGAGTTGAGATCATTATTCTTGATCTTCCATTCCCGTCATATCCAGGGCTATGTATTTCACAAATAATTACTGCCCGTGTAGCAGGAGAGGCAAGCTGTCTGTCTCATTATTACAACATGCTGTGGAGCGGATTCTAAAGTACAGGCTGTGTGCAAGCATGAACCTCAATGCTGTCAGGAGAGGCTGTGTTTTATATCAGTGAAATACAGGGCACTCTCCACTAATGATCATCAGATGTCTACATTTATCATTGTGTGAAAAGGTTTAGCACATGTTAAAGGGACCATATCACCTACAAAAATCAAGTTTGGTCATTTTGAAAGAATTTTCAAAATCTCCTATATGCAAACCTGGAAACTTTGGGCGGAATACAAGAAATGTGCGGTATATAGCTTCCTGAATTAGAAAAATTAGAAAAATGCCTTCAGCATATGCGTACATTTCTTGTATTCCACCCTTTGTCTTCTTGAGCTCCTGGAGAAGGCTCATTTGGTGCAACATGGGGATATAAATGACGTGATTCGATTCACAAATAGGTGGAGCTTCATTTTGGATGGGGGCAGGATCCAACTGGCTTGTGTCATAATTTGGGCAGGAAGTGGATGGAAAGTGGGCGAAACAGGGTAGGAAGGAGGAAAAGTTGGGTGGGAAGTGGGAGAAATAGGGTGAAGAGGAGGAGAAGTGGGACAGAAATGGGAGGAACAGGGTGGGAAGGAGGAGAAGTGGGCCAGAAATGGTGGGAACAGGGTGGGAAGGAGGAGAAGTCGGCCAGAAATGGGAGGAACAGGATGGGAAGGAGGAGAAGTGGGCAGAACAGGGTGGAAGGAGGAGAAGTGGGAAGGAAGTGGGAGCAACAGGGTGGGATGGAGGAGAAGTGGACGGGAAATGGGAGGAACAGGGTGTGAAGGAGAAGTGGGTGGGAAATGAGAGGAACTGGGTAGGAAGGAGGAGAAATAGGCAGAAAGTGGGAGGAACAGGGTGGGAAGGAGGAGAAGTAGGTGGGAAATGGGAGGAGTGGGAGGGAAATGGGAAGGAGGAAAAGTGGGCAGAGTTTCATAAGAAACTCACCACCACTGAAGAATCAGCCTCTGTCCTTGGAAACCCAGTAAGTACATTTAAAAAATGGAGTCTCCGGGGCAGGAGACTTCCCAAGTATGCCTATTTGTTCCGTTGGATATCTCTCTGGCACTCAAAGGCTTAAGTGCTACAGTGTAGTAAGATTTTGCCAGCATCGCATTCTTTCAATACAAAGAGAAGTGATTAAAGGGAAAACACAGTTACCTGAAAGAGTTGTGCGATTGTAATGCAATTTCAATGCAATTCCATTGAAATCAATAGTTGACAGAAGGAGATTCATGTCGATCGACTCAAGTCAGCTCTTCAGCAGAGCCGAAATACAGCAATCTAAAAAGAAATACTTCACTGGAACTGTCTACAAAGTATGCTTGCAAACCAGGCACACTTTGTAGACCATTCCAGTGAAGTATTTATTTTTAGATTGAGGTATTTTGGCTCTGCTGAAGAGCCACCAGCTGGTTCCAGGATCGGGATTTCCTTCTGTCTGAAGTCAGTGCAAGGGGAAGGGGGGGCACTTTAAATGTTATATCTCTAAACCATACAGGTTTGAGAGATGGAACTTGCTCCAGATAATTTACTTTTTTTAAATCTCCGATATAGCATCACCTTATAAGCAGGCATTACTAACCCTTTCATATCGCCTAAAGTGGAACACTTGGGAGGTATGTAAATATCTCTGTCTAGGGTTGCCACCTTTTCTTCAAATAAAACTGGCCAAGGCATTCCCTCCATAGACTTAACATTGGACAGAAGCTAATTTTTTACCGGCCTGCCGGTAAAATATTGGCTGGGTGGCAACCCTATCTCTGTCCCACCCTAGTGTCCCTCTGTTTATGAGATCTGACTGTGTGGTGTGTATATAAGTGTATCACACTGGTGTACCTGTGTTTAGGAGATCAGACTGTGTGGTGTGTATATAAGTGTATCACCCTGGTGTCCCTGTGTTTAGGAGGTCAGACTGTGTGGTGTGTATATAAGTGTATCACCCTGGTGTCCCTGTGTTTAGGAGATCAGACTGTGTGGTGTGTATAGAAGTGTATCACCCTGGTGCCCCTGTGTTTAGGAGATCAGACTGTGTGGTGTATTATATAAGTGTATCACCCAGGTGTCCCTGTGTTTAGGAGATCAGACTGTGTGGTGTGTATATAAGTGTATCACCCTGGTGTTCCTGTGTTTAGGAGATCAGACTGTGTGGTGTGTATAGAAGTGTATCACCCTGGTGTCCCTGTGTTTAGGAGATCAGACTGTGTGGTGTGTATATAAGTGTATCACCCTGGTGTCCCTGTGTTTAGGAGATCAGACTGTGTGGTGTGTATATAAGTGTATCACCCTGGTGTCCCTGTGTTTAGGAGATCAGACTGTGTGGTGTGTATATAAGTGTATCACCCTGGTGTCCCTGTGTTTAGGAGATCAGACTGTGTGGTGTGTATAGAAGTGTATCACCCTGGTGTCCCTGTGTTTAGGAGATCAGACTGTGTGGTGTGTATATAAGTGTATCACCCTGGTGTCCCTGTGTTTAGGAGATCAGACTGTGTGGTGTGTATATAAGTGTATCACCCTGGTGTCCCTGTGTTTAGGAGATCAGACTGTGTGATGTGTATATAAGTGTATCACCCTGGTGTCCCTGTGTTTAGGAGATCAGACTGTGTGGTGTGTGTATATAAGTGTATCACCCTGGTGTCCCTGTGTTTAGGAGATCAGACTGTGTGGTGTGTATAGAAGTGTATCACCCTGGTGTCTCTGTGTTTAGGAGATCAGACTGTGTGGTGTGTATATAAGTGTATCACCCTGGTGTCCCTGTGTTTAGGAGATCAGACTGTGTCGTGTGTATATAAGTGTATCACCCTGGTGTCCCTGTGTTTAGGAGATCAGACTGTGTGGTGTGTATATTAGTGTATCACACTGGTGTCCCTGTGTTTAGGAGATCAGACTGTGTGGTGTGTATATAAGTGTATCACCCTGGTGTCCCTGTGTTTAGGAGATCAGACTGTGTGGTGTGTATAGAAGTGTATCACCCTGGTGTCTCTGTGTTTAGGAGATCAGACTGTGTGGTGTGTATATAAGTGTATCACCCTGGTGTCCCTGTGTTTAGGAGATCAGACTGTGTGGTGTGTATATAAGTGTATCACCCTGGTGTCCCTGTGTTTAGGAGATCAGACTGTGTGGTGTGTATATAAGTGTATCACCCTGGTGTCCCTCTGTTTAGGAGATCAGGCTGTGTGGTGTGTATATAAGTGTATCACCCTGGTGTCCCTGTGTTTAGGAGATCAGACTGTGTGGTGTGTATATAAGTGTATCACCCTGGTGTCCCTGTGTTTAGGAGATCAGACTGTGTGGTGTGTATATAAGTGTATCACCCTGGTGTCCCTGTGTTTAGGAGATCAGACTGTGTGGTGTGTATATAAGTGTATCACCCTGGTGTCCCTGTGTTTAGGAGATCAGACGGTGTGGTGTGTATATATAAGTGTATCACCCTGGTGTCCCTGTGTTTAGGAGATCAGACTGTGTGGTGTGTATATAAGTGTATCACCCTGGTGTCCCTGTGTTTAGGAGATCAGACTGTGTGGTGTGTATAGAAGTGTATCACCCTGGTGTCCCTGTGTTTAGGAGATCAGACTGTGTGGTGTGTATATATAAGTGTATCACCCTGGTGTCCCTGTGTTTAGGAGATCAGACTGTGTGGTGTGTATATAAGTGTATCACCCTGGTGTCCCTGTGTTTAGGAGATCAGACTGTGTGGTGTGTATAGAAGTGTATCACCCTGGTGTCCCTGTGTTTAGGAGATCAGACTGTGTTATGTGTATATAAGTGTATCACCCTGGTGTCCCTGTGTTTAGGAGATCAGACTGTGTGATGTGTATATAAGTGTATCAACCTGGTGTCCCTGTGTTTAGGAGATCAGACTGTGTGGTGTGTATATAAGTGTATCACCCTGGTGTCCCTGTGTTTAGGAGATCAGACTGTGTGGTGTGTATAGAAGCGTATCACCCTGGTGTCCCTGTGTTTAGGAGATCAGACTGCATGGTGTGTATATAAGTGTATCACCCTAGTGTCCCTGTGTTTAGGAGATCAGACTGTGTGGTGTGTATATAAGTGTATCACCCTGGTGTCCCTGTGTTTAGGAGATCAGACTGTGTGGTGTGTATATAAGTGTATCACCCCGGTGTCCCTGTGTTTAGGAGATCAGACTGTGTGGTGTGTATATAAGTGTATCACCCTGGTGTCCCTGTGTTTAGGAGATCAGACTGTGTGGTGTGTATATAAGTGTATCACCCTGGTGTCCCTGTGTTTAGGAGATCAGACTGTGTGGTGTGTATATAAGTGTATCACCCTGGTGTCCCTGTGTTTAGGAGATCAGACTGTGTGGTGTGTATAGAAGTGTATCATATTACTCCACAGCAACAAAACTCACATTAATATCTGTAAACGTCAGTAGATTTGTGCATATATTTGTTTGTGTAAATAAATTAGTTTGGTCTTGTTCTGTATCATGTATTCACTTACACAAAGAGGTATCAACAGGTCATGAAATAACCTAAAATGTTTTTATAATGCCCCGTCCACCAGCCATCCCCCCTAAATCACAAGCGTCCCGTTTTAGCCATATGAAATGTTAGGACGTATAGACATGTGTAGCATTCCAGAGGCTCCGTCTAAATCAATAAAAATCTGCTCCAGAACTTCACCTCTTTCCTCTCTATATCAGTCTTTTGTGTGACCAGACTTGACAGAATTGCTGTATTGACTAGAAAGGCCAAATTCACAGCTGTGGATAATCTAGGCCGGCACTGGGAATCTGCACCTTCCCTGTAAATAACTTTATTGGATCTATTTTCTTGCACCTGGAAAAACAGGTTCATATTTTCTTTAACGGGGTGTTAACTACTTGCCAAAAGCTGAGAAGGTGGTTGATGTGATTTCAGATCTGCAGTTCAACATAAATTAAAGCACGTAAAGCCAAAACAAACCTTACAGGCTATTAACTTAATATGGTCATGCAATTGTTCATGCTTCAGCCGCACGTCATAAATAAGGCCTGAACTGTTGCAGGAATGCATCAGTGGACCTTCACAGACATACACCATCTTACATCAACAAAATAAGTCTCACGATAGTCAGTAATATTATGGAATGGGAATATTCTGCTTCTCAGTCTTCTACAATGTAGAAATAATTGCATATAAGGAACTCGGATTGACACATTTCACCACAATGAAGGTCCACTGTTTTACTAAACAGGAAAATACCTTAAAAATATGATATGTATATTTATACAGCTCTCTTTCTTGTGTCTGTGTGTGTATGTGTATACAGGGCTGGTGCAAGGATTTTTGCCACCCTAGGCAAAACCTAATTTTGCCGCCCCTTGGCTTCTCCCCTTTATGTCCCGCCCCTGTATATGTATAAGTGTCAGTGTGTTTGTGTGTTCCCTATATTAGGGTGACCACGGGTCCCGGAACGTCCGGGACTGTCCCTTATTTTAGGGCTATGTCCCGCGTCCCGGGTCCCCTTCAACCGGGACAATGAAGTGTCCCGGAATGAAGGCAAGCCGCCCTGGATGTCAGCCTGCAAGCGGTGTGTCACATCATGGACGCCGCTCGCGGTGTCCATGACATGACACACCGCTTGCAGGCTGACATCCAGGGCGGCAATGCAGCTTACCTGGAGGCAAGCGCTCTAGTAATACAGAGCGCTGGGAGATGACATCATCTCCCAGCGCTCTGCATTACTGAGCACAGCGCGCGGGAGCTTCAGGGACCAGGGACTTAAGGTATGATGGGGCAACTAGGGTGACCACGTCCCGGAATGGCAGAAGGGAAATGTGGTCACCCTACCCTATATGTGTATGTGTCAATGTGTGTGTTCCATATAATAATAATAATAATAATCCTTTATTTATATAGCGCACACAGATTCCGCAGCGCTTTACACTCATATTGTTTTCTGTCCCCATTGGGGCTCACAATCTAAATTCACCTATCAGTATGTGTGTGTGTGTGTGTGTGTGGTACACAGTAGATAGATAGATAGATAGATAGATAGATAGATAGATAGATAGATGCACCCATGGCACTCAGGTGGTTAAAGGGAGTGTCGCTGGTAATGGTACTACTGTGATTTACAAAACAAAAGCCTTTGATCATGGCTAAGACCCACGTAGGTGCGAAACGCGTTGATCAGGAGTGTTAAGATCTGCTGGCCTCCCACTATGTGAGTAGTGCCTCTGTAGTTATCTGTTCATGTCCATAAAGGTATGTGTTACATCTTTTATATTTTTGTTAAATAAAAGAAGATATGTTTTAAATAAAGTTTCAATCACATGGGAATAAGGAATGTTTGGAAATCATGGTGCATATCAGTATTTGTTTCGTTGGTTAGTTTGATGGATGAAGGAGGGATACTCCGACTTACACATTATTCTTCCTTCCTGTATGATAATACAGATAGATTTTTGTACCATGTACATGTGTGGTTTACTATCAATGGATATGCACTTTTTCCTTTGCTTTTACTACTGTGATCTTCCACTGTGCCCTACTGAGCAGATCTGCGCCTATTTTGTTTTTATAGAAATGTAACAAGTTGCAGCTGTTTTTCTCCACTACAACATGGCATTTTTTCTATAAATACATGTTGTATAATTTGCAAGGAATTAAGAAAAACAGCTTTGCAATAAAAGCGTGAGAATGTTTTATTACGTTTTATGAAATGGAGCAGGATTTGGCGGTACCGCTGTTTAACATTGTGTATTATTTATCAGACTCGTAGTGCCGTAATAAGCAGGTGATTTGTCTGGCTTGGCTCTCCCATAGCTATCCACGTATAAGTGTCAATGTATGTGTTTCCCCTGTATGTGTATAAATGTCAGTGTGTGTGCTGGCCCCCCTTGCCTCCCACTGTCCATCTCCACATTGGCCCCCACTGTCCATCTCCACATTGGCCCCCACTGTCTATCACCACATTGGCTCCCCACTGTCCATCTCCTCAGCTGGCCTCCCATTGTCCATTTCTTCACATGGACCCCCACTATCCATCTCCACACTGGCCAGGCCACTTCCACATTGTCCCCACATTTCCACACTGGCCCCCAATGCATATTGTGTCTCTATTGTCCACCTTCAGATTATTCACCTTCACACATTGTCCACCACAGTGCCCACCTCCACATGCAGTGGCCAGACTGCTGAATTGTGCTTCTGGTGCACTAAGCTTCGGGAGCTCTCTGTCTCAGGCTAAGTCCCAATTTATTTTTTTTTCATCACACACAGTTATATGCCACCAGCAGTGTGATGACATCCTGCACAAGGAGCGTCGCATATGCATGATCAGTTAGGAAATGGCTTCAATTCATTGGGACTCAATAGACTCAATGAAGAGAAGCTTATGAAGCTAGTCGTCATATACTTTATTATTGGAGGGCGACTTTATACAAGGTGAAAGTTCCATCTTAAAGGCATAGTAATACTTCATTTTACTATACCCCATGTTGTAGCCCTTAAAAATTGGAATTAAACGAGACCAGCGGCATCTCTTTATGATTTGAGAGATATCCGCATTCAAAGTTCCCTCTCCTTCTCTCTCCCCTGACATCAGTGTTAAAGCTGACAGCAGGGGAATCCAGTCCGTGAGCAAGCGGCGGCTCTGCAGCAGTGGCGAGATCACGTTAAAGAAACAGAAATCCTTCACTGAAATGGTCTTCTACGTGTGATTGCAAACCAAGAACAAACCAAGCACATGTAGAAGACCATTTTAGTGAAAGATTTCTGTTTCTATAATGAGATCTCAGCACTGCTGCAGAGCCGCCGCTTGCTCACGGACCGGATTCCCCTGCTGTCAGATAGAACACTGACATCAGAGGAGAGAGAAGGAGAGGGAACTTTGAATGTGGATATCTCTCAAACCATAAAGGTTTGAGAGATGCCGCTGGTATAGTTTAATTATGATTTTTAAGTGCTACAACATGGAGGATAGTAAAAATGCAGTATTACTATCCCTTTAACTAAGTGCACTAATGAACTCTAAGATATTCCTTTCCCTTTTGTTCTGATAACCACGGGTTGCTCTTTTTCACTGGACATCATACAATAATTGCTCATGAACTCTGGCAAGACGTGCGTGTTAAGTCAGACAACGAAACTGAACATATCTGGGATTTAATGAGATAGAACCTTGGGGGCCTTTTTTCAAAAGATGCCCTTAAATCCTTACTGATTTAACCTTTTAAAGGGATAGTAATGTTTCATAATAAAAGCAGCTCTAATTAATTATCATAGTATTTGGACTTTGGAGAGTGTTATTTCAGTTCTGTCAGAGTTGTAGTGCAAGAGTAATTCAATGACAAAGTTTCCCCCGCCCTCCCCTTTTACTGATATAACACTGCTCAGCCAGATCAGAAGGGAGATGCCCAGGTAGATTGCAGAGAGGGACAATCTTCAATTAAGATAAGGGAAAAACCTGAAAAACTTGTCAAGGGGGTAAGGCTTTCATTGTTCTCATAGGAAGAAGATTGTCCCCTGCTGTTATCTGTCTGGTCTATGGACTGCATTCCATATATGAGAAGAGATTGCTTACACTAGGAAAAAGGGGCAGGAGGGGGAAACTTTGCTTGTGAATATCTCTCAAATCATAAAGGTTTGAGAGATAATACTTATATCATTCTGCATGTTTTTTAATGCCTACAAAATAAAATAAAGATAAAACAAAGTATTACTATCCCTTTAAGTGGTACTCCACACAGTGCAAAGCAATGCTCTGCAAACCCCCTCTGGCATGCAAAGGGTTACAAGGCTATTGTTAACCTTTGAATGCTATCGAGGTTTCCAGTGCATTGTGAAGCAACACAGAAACTTCTCTGACATGCAAGGGTTACATTTCCCATTTAAATCAATGGAAAATGTAATTTCCTCCTACGATGCAGTTGGTTTGGTCGGGAGTTGCTGAATACAGTCCTAAGTGTCACAAACAGCATTAAAGAGCATTTGGTGTCCTGCAACTACAAGCCTTTAACAGAGTGAGTGATCTGAAAAAGTTTACTTTTCCCCACAGGAGTAAACCAGATCTCACAGTACTTCAAGTGGATTGAAAAATGGTCAAAAATCTTTATTGACTGAATGTTTCAATCCATTTTAGGACTTTGGTAAAGATCTTGAACTGGATAGAAATGTTGACCCAATAAAAAGGTTTTTTCATATAGTAAAGTTCTGCATGGTATTATTTACTCTTGCTATTGAAAATCTGACTATCTAATCAAGCACCTGGGCCATTCCCCATTTTTGTTGTTGTGCCATTAAAGGGTCAGTAATGTCTTACATGAATAAAAAATTATTTCACATTTAATACAATCAAATCGATCAGTGCAAGTTCTATCTCTCAAACCTTTACTCTGAGAGATATAAAGTTTTAAAGTTCTCCGCTCCCTCCCCTTTCCCTGAATCAGCTGTAAGCTGACAGCAGGAGATCATGATCGACAGGCGGCTCTTCAGCAGAGCGGAGTTACCGAAATGTAAAAATAAATACTTCATTGGAGCGGTCTACAAAGTCTTGGAGCGGTCTACAAAATCTTTTTAGATTTCGGTATCTCGGCTCTGCTGAAAAGCCTCTCTGAGTCTGCCAACATATGTCTCCTGCTGTCAGAGAGGGGACTTTAAAACGTTATATCTCTCAACCCATAAAGGTTTGAGAGATAGGACTTGCACCGATCGACTTCTTTTTGGATTATCTACAATATTACTTTTTATTCATTTAAGACATTACTAACCCTTTGAAGGGTTAGTAATGGTTAGGTATTAATGTAAGATCGATTTGTACCTTTGTAACCATTCATAAAGTTGCTGTTTTGGTTTTATACTATATTAAAATGTCCCGCTCCCTCCCCTTTTCCACACGTCACAAATCAGCCCCTAAGAGCAGCAAGCCAGTGCAGATGGATCGCAACAAGGGACAATCTTCTGCCAGCATAAGGAAAAACCTGCCCTCCGTCAAGGGGGGGTTTCCTTATACTGATAGACAGAAGATTTGTCTGTCCCTTGTTGAGATCTGTCTGGTCCGCTGACCCAGTTCCAGATCTGAGGGGATGATTCGTGACATATGGAAAAGGGGCAGTGGGCGGACATTTTAATATAGAATAAAATGAAAACAGTAACATTATGGATGGTTACAAAGGTACACATCGTTATACAAAAGTATGTAGAAGAATGGATCTTACATTAATAATACCTAACCATTACTATCCTTTAATACCGACTGTTACCTTTCATCTATGGAGCCTCAATTTAAAAAATAACTATCTCCTGATAGTAAGAACCCCAAACGTATCCTATTTTTGTGAGAGAATCCTAAAGATCACTGTGTATTTTCCTCTTGCGCTAGAGAGAACATCTTCAATCAGCCCTGGACGTCATGTCTGTAGAGGACGACATGACAGTTGATAACAGGACCATAGGACCTTAAACTCTGTTTACAGCATATGTTAATCTTAGCACTTTAAGGACCAGTGGTCCCTGGGTGTGTGGTCCTCTAAGGACCAGATAGGAAACTTTGACGTGCCGGCCCACATGATTGATCACGTACACTGAACAGGGGACTGATAGAGATCGCTCCGGTCTTGGAGCGATCAATTTCAGTCCCCGGCACTGGTCCTTAATGGAAAAATACCAGTGATGGTCCCGGTACATCACTGGACATTAAGAGGTTAAGGAACAGGGGGTTTATAGCTCATTGATCCACAATGAGTTGACCCCCCTCTTAATCCTTAAAGGTATTTAATGAGGCTCATGCATTCTGTCTATTCAAGTTTGAAAAATCTGCCCACAACTGTCATGTCCGCCTCCATGGACATGACTTTGAGGGCTGATTGAATACGTTTTCTCTTGAACTATGACACAAGTGCAAAATTCATAGGCGCCATTAGTATTGTCTGGCCATGGAAAGGTAAGTGAAGGGCTATTATTAGGTGATGTTCTCCTTTAAGTAGAACTCTAGGAAAGCAGTGTGTTATAATTATGTAAATAGGACAGCGATATTCTCAGTGAGATGTCTACATTGAAATGTATTGGCATTAAATGTAACCTAAAAAGCAGGAACATAAAATATCTGCTGAGAGAATACGGAACTCTCGTCCCTGTAAATATAATTCCTCACAGACTGCTGAGTCAGGTGAAAAATAAAGGGGCTTTTTCTGGAAGCTATAGAGGAACAGGTCTAGAACAAACCAAATGTAAAACAGGGCGACAAATCCCCATCGATTTAAAGAAGCAGTAAAGCTATTTTGTTAAAAACCCTATGTTATAGAGTTTTTGCTGCTGAGTAAAACAAAGGTACAGATTTTCTTTTTTTAAAATCAAACTGTTAGCAACAGTGCCAGCAGATGTCCAAAATACACATATTTATTGTATAATGCACTCTATGGATGGGCTTTAGTCATAGACTACGACTCTCCACAGTAAGAGACAGTAACAGCACTACCTGGTGATCACAAATGAACACTGCAGTTTATTGTTAAAAAAACAAAACAAAACATGAAACTTTGTGCTGTTATAAGTTCTGAATGTAAATCTCCCAGCTGTGGGAATGCTCTTGTTTCACTCAGCAGAAAAAAGCCCTGTAACAATTTTTCCATGAAAAAATGTGACTTTGTTATTTGAATTTGCTATTTTAAATAGTTTTTTCCATCCCCTTGAATGCTAGAGAGGTCTCCAAGACATTGGACCTCTCAAGACATTGGTTAACCCTTTGAGTGACAGAGGGTACGGAACACATTGTTCCACATTGCATTACATGCCCCTCTGGCACTCAAAGGTGTAAAAGCCCCATTTAAAGGGATAGTAATGTTTCATAATAAAAGTAGTTCTAATTAATCATCATAGTATTTGGACTTTGGAGAGTGTTATTTCAATTCTGTCAGAGTTGTAGTACAAGAGTAATTCAATGACAAAGTATCCCCCTCCCGTCCCTTTTACTGATGTAACACTGCTCAGCCAGATCAGAAGGGAGGTGCCCAGGTAGACTGCAGAGAGCGACAATCTTCAATTAAGATAAGGGAAAAACCTGAAAAACTTGTCAAGGGGGGCAGGGCTTTCATTCTTCTCACAGGAAGAAGATTGTCCCCTTCTGTTATCTGTCTGGTCTATGGACTGGATTCCACATCTCAGGGGATAAGGCTTACACTAGGTACAAGGGGCAGGAGGGGGAAACTTTATCATTCAATTACACTTGAACTACAACACTCACAGTAATGAAATAACACTCTCTATGGCTCAAATACTATGAAGATTAATTGGAGCTGCTGTTTTTGTGAAATATTACTATCATTTAAATCCCTGGGGATTTTTATATGATCCTAGGATACAGTTGGTTTGCACCAGAACTGGACCACTTTAATTCTCTGCATAAAGCCCCACAAGGCCTTCTGCATACAGCTTTTGAACGGTTTACTCGTTAGCATCACAGCCAGTCTGTGGCCTGTGTTCCACTGCCTGTTTCTGGAAAAGGCACGTTTGCAGCACATGCATTATTTACAAAGGCAGGAGCTCTGGGACATGCTCATCACTTTAGTTCAAAACGAAAAAAACAGGACCTGTGTTTCATCCGAAAAACTGATGCCTTTCAGTGGGATGAACTGAAGGGCAGATCACTACTGATATCTTAAATCAGAGATGAGAAATTCCATTTACTCCATTTTCTGGCAGGCTCAGCGAGTGTCATTCAGTAAGAGAAGAACTTGAATTTCTTTTTTTTTAGTTTTGTCTTCAGAACGATTTCTTTTCTTTTTTTTTTATTGGTCATATTTTATTCATAAAGGCTTCTGTAGGGCACACAAGAGGAGAAGGATGCTGGACTCAAAGCACAAATACATTAATGATAAAAGTCTGCTTTCCTGACCTTTGGCAGAGCCTGCAAGTTGATGTCAATTACTTATCAGAGATTGTCCAACCAGTTTCAGATCAATGAGGGAATAAAAAGAATCAATTGGACAGCTTACCTTTTGGGTACCATGGATCTGTGAATTCATACTTTCCCATGCCGATTGTCCGGAGCATCTGAACTCCATTGGAGTTGTCTGGGTTGACGGTCTGGCTGTGAGGGAGCTGTGGGGCTGTCTGTCCATTAGTCGCCGGGACACTATTGGGCAGGGCCGCAGAAGGCAGAGCAGGAGGAGGAGGAGGCAGGATGGGACAAGTCATGTGACCGTTGCCTACAGCGGTGTGGCCTGGATGAGGAACCTGACCAACCCCATTCAGAGAAGAAATGGTAATAGGTTGGCTGTGCCTATACATGGTTTGGCTCTGCAGGTTCACAACCATGTTGTTCAGGGGTTGTGTAGGCTGCTGGTGTTGTTGGAGTTGGTAATGGGCAGTCATTAGTGGAAGCTGAGGGGCCACGTGTGGGGGCAGTGTTGGTGTGACCCCTATGATGGGAGCCTGGACATTGGCGGCTTGGCTATAGATGGGTGGCTGAGTCATTCCATATGAGTGCGCAATGAGGGAGGCCTGGGTGCCTGCAGAGACTGTTGTTACCCAGGGAGGAGTCGCTGGAACAAAACACATTATAAGATGGGTTTGAGAAACAATTCCTCACTGCATATCAAAAACACAGCAATCACTCTATGTATAGACATTTAGGGCCTTATGTATCAAATCAAACTCACAGTCACGCCAAAGGAACCACGTGGGAGTAATAAATAATTCCATGGACCTAAAAGAGGCTTTTGACCTGCTAGAATGGTCTCCAAGACCTCTCTGGTATTCAATGGATTACAAGTTCCATTTAAATGATTTTAGGAGTTTGTGCTTGTCCTCTGTGGTTTAGTGGGATCAGCCCAGAAAAGCACCAGTTTGCTTTAACCCCTAAATGACTGACCGATCAGGCAGTGGGTGGATGTTAAGGACCACGGCACTTCTTTCTTCACAATGACAGACCAGGACTGTCACCATGTCTTTAACGTCTGGACCAACGTGACGGTGTTTGGCACTTCATACACCATTAAGGGGTTAATGCATAAGGACTATAGGTGTACCTGGGAACTTTCTTGTCTGGAGTCCCCAGAGAGGGGTCATGTGTCTAAATGATGTGAATCCTGGAATAGAGTGGGTGGGATTGAGAGGAGAAAGGGTGGAGTTTGACGCTAGAATGGATGGGAAGTGGGCAGAACAGGGTGGAGAGTAGGGAGAATGATGAGAAGTGGGAGGAGCTACAATGGAAACTCACTTAGAATTGGCTTCTGTTCCCGGAGACCTATTACTAACTATAAAATTCAAAGTCTCCGGGCTAGATCCGAAGACACACATATGCACAGTCACACACACACATATATATACACACACACATACATATACACACACACACACACACACACATATACACACATATACACAGACAAACAAATACACACATATGCATATCCATACCTGCACACATACACACACACACATATACACACACACACACAAACATACATTTACACACATAAACACACACATACACACAGGCACGTGCACACATAGACACCAACGGGGGCTTGAGCACATTCCCTTTTTGTCCAAAGTGCCCTTGTGCCCTTTTTTTTAAAATATATTATGAATAAATAATTATGAGATGTGCCCTTTTTTTCATTTGAGCCCCTGCCCCCCAAAATGTCTGTGCACGTCCCTGCATACACACACACACACATATACACACATACACACTCACATACATACACAAAGACACATACATACACACACACACATATACACACACACACATATACACACACACACACATATACACACACACACACACACACACATATACACACACACACACATATACACACACACACACATTTACACACACACACATATACACACACACACACACATATACACACACACACACACATTTACACACACACACACACACACACACACACACACACACACATATACACACATATACACACACAAACACACATTTACACACACACACACACATACACACACACACACACATATACACACACAAACACACATTTACACACACACACACACACACATATACACACACACACACATATACACACACACACACACACACACATATACACACACACACACACATATACACACACACACACATTTACACACACACACACATATACACACACACACACATATACACACACACACACACACACACACATATACACACACACACACATATACACACACACACACATGCTTTAGCAATCAGATAAGGAGAAATGATTACTTCTGGTGCACATATGTCTATTTCAGGGGTGAACAACCTGCAGTTCCCATCTATTACCAGACTACAACTCACATCATCCTCAGCTGGCCAACAACTGAGGATGATGGGAACTGTAGTTCAACAACAGATAGAGAGCCTTTTGAAGTCTGTCATTCCCTGGAGCAAATTGCAATGTAGTTTGGATGCAGAATTAAACAAAAATTCTGGGTTTGGTCTCGTCAGTGGGAATTTTACTTGTCTCTTAGGATGCAACTGCTCCCCTTTTCTTTGTGTACATGGCCCCCAAACAGGTATATCATTTATCTGTCCATCTTGCTCACCTGGGTTTTCTCCTTTCCTCATCTGTTTAGATGGTGGCTCTTCAGTATCCCAAGGAGTAGACTGGTTGATAGGAGTTTGTCCCCACCGCACACTGGTTGCCAGCAGCTGCCCCTGATTCTGCTTCTCAGTCTTGGAAAGTATTGGTGTCTACAAAACAAGATGAACAAAGGATAAGTTACTTACACCCTGTAACACCTACTCCTTCTGTGCCCCAACCTAGTTTCCTCTAGACCTGGGGTAGTCAAATCTGGTCCTCAAGCAGTACCAACCGTGCATATATCAGGATATCCCTGCTGGAGCACAGGTGGACTTATTAATGTCTCAGTCACTTTAATGGGTCCATCTGTGGATATCCTGACAACATGCACTGCTGGTAACTCTTGAGGACCAAAGTTTATTACCCTTGCTCAAGCGCACCCTCTAGTCAAAGAAACTTACACCCAATACCTAGGACTTTCCCAAGGATGTTACTATAGCAACTGTACATTGTCTGGCCAATCTTGGTGCACATGATCCATAGAATAACAGAATTGGAGCGCTATCTATCACACTTTAATGATAGGGTGACCACATGTCCCTGATTGCCTGGGACAGTCCCGGATTTTATGTGTGTGTGTCCTTTGTCCCGGGCAGCCCCCATCTAGGACAATACAAAATCCCAGAATGAAGACTCCAGAGCCCAGAGTTCTATACACTAGAAGGAGAACTGTCCATTGCCTGTTGTGACAGGAAGTGATGCCTCTGCTGGGCTACAACAAAATGGCCTCCAGACAGAGTTCAAAACACTAGAGAGATAACTGAGCCTTGATCTGGGCATCAGTTGGGAGCTGCATTGTAATTTTGTTGTAGTGTGATGTTAGTTTATGGCGTTGGGCTTAATATGTATTTTTGTATCCCACAACGGACATCAATTTCTGACACAGCAATTAATGGACAGTTCTCCCTCTAGTGGTTAGAACTCTGCGGTGCGCTTTTATCTCTGCAGTGTCCCTGAATGGCAGAATTGAAATGTGGTCACCCTACTTAATGAAGTGGTTCTCAACCAAGATTCTGTGGCACTTTGGAGTTTCGCGGGCACCAGCTCTGGGTGCCTCACTTTTTCCATGAAGACTTTGACGAAACTGTTGAAGTTGAGTTTCTGATGTATATTTATGGAGCTGATTATGGACAACATGCTCTTTATTGTCATTCCCACTGTGAGATCTAAGAATAACCATTTATTTATTTATTTACACAACGCTTTGCGTATCCCTCTGGCACTCAAAGGGTTAAAGGGTCAGCAGTGCCTGTTGATACTATTTAATATTCTAGAAGTAACAAAAATATAGTATTTGGAGAAAATGCCATCTCTCAAACCCTTACACTTTGAGAGATATTCACCGCTAAAGTTCCCCCTCTCCTGATGTCAGCTGTAAAGCAGGCAGAAGGAGATTTGAGTCGGCCAACTAGAGGAGGCTCTTCAGCAGAGCTGAAATCGTGTTATTTAAAAATAACTACTTCAATGGAACGGTCTACAAAGTGTGCTTGCAAACCAGGCACACTTTGTAGACCTTTCCAATGAAGTAATTCTATTTAAAGGGATAGTAATACTTAAAATGTAAAAAAAAATATGTTGTAGGGTTTATCCCCCTGAGTAAAACAAGAGTACTCACACTGCTGAGAGGTGTTTTATTCAAAAGTTATTAATTTTCAAAGTTGAATTTTTTAGGTGCAATATCACAGTGGCCTGAAATTGTACAGTGGCGCTGTTGCTACACGATCCTATGGACAGCTCTGGTCCCGGGACCATAAATCTCCATAGGATGGTGTAGCAACAGCGCCACTGTACAATTTCAGGCCACTATGATATTGCACCTAAAAAATTCAAATTTGAAAATTAATAACTTTTGAATGAAACACCTTTCAGCAGTGGGAGTACTCTTGTTTTACTCAGGGGGATAAACCCTACAACATATTTTACTTTACATTTTAAGTATTACTATCCCTTTAAGTAAAGCGATTTGGGCTCTACTGCGGAGCCGCTGGCTGGTCCCCAGACAGGATTTACTGCTGTCAGCACAGTGATGACATCAGGAGAAGGGGAGGGAGGAAATTTAGCTGAGAATATCTCTCAAACCATAAGGATTTCCGAAATGACCTGTAAAATGTGTGTAGCACTCAATGGGTTACAGCATTTTTGTATTTGTTGCAAAACAAAAATATAGAAAGCTTTCTTTAGAGAATAATATATCGATGATTAACATTTTAGAAGAAAAGCCCTTTATACATTAAAAATGCTATTTTTAAAAAGCAGTGTAGGAGTTAAAAAGAAATGACAATTAATGCATTAGGAGGCAGAAAAATGGTTTTCTCATTATCCACTGAAAAATATATGTTCAGAGATGGCAGAGATGTATTTTACAGAGAGCTTGTAATATCAATAAAGCAAAGAAACCATAAAAGAAATGTTACCAAGGTGGAAGGATCAGAACAGCTTGAAAAGTGAAATCTACATTTTCAAAATCATAATGCCGCACATAGCTGTTATGTTAAATATACTCTGTTTAAATAATCATTCTACGTGGAGAACAAAGACCATATTCTGCCTTTTCATACTTGCTTTTATATTTCTGTTCAGATTTTAGTACTGAAATTACGGAAACTGGGCGATCTGCTCACAGATATGTCAACTTAAAGGAGAAATAACACCTATTAATAATAATCCCCACTTATCTTGCCATGGCCAAATAAATCCAAATGGCCCCTAAGAATTTTGTCCTCGAGCGTTTTTTAATGAGATAATTTCTTTGATCAGTTCTGAATTTCATTCCCATGGAGGCGGACATGACAGCTGCCGGAAGTTTTTTTTCTCAGACTTAAGCAATCAGAGTGCATGAGCCTATTAAACCATTTAACCCTTTTGAGGGCCTGAGAGGTACACAATGCATTGCTTTGCAATCCGTTGTGCACCCCTCTGGCACTCAAAGGGTTAAAGGCCAGATGGGTGTGCAAAAGATAGAAAAACTGTGTTGTACACCCATGTGGCCCTTAAAGGGTTACAATTACCATGTGTAGTGAGCAGAGTTTGAAGATCTGTGGTCCTGCTAGCAGCTGTCATGTCTGCCTCCATGGGCACAACATTCAAGACTGTTATCTCCTGAGTAAAGCCACTAGGACAAAATTCATAGGGGTCATTAGGATTTTCTGCAATTATAAGTGTGCAGGGAAAGTCATTATTAAAGGGATAGTAACACTTAATAAGTAAAAAAATATATTGTAGAATTTATGCCCCCCAAGTAAAACAAGGGTACCCCTCTGCTGAAAGGTGTTTTATTCGAATGTTATTACAGCTCAAACTAGATTTTTTTTACGTGCAGTATCACAGTGGCCTGAAATTGTACAGTGGCGCTGTTGCTACAACTTCCTATGGACTGCTCTAGTCTGTAGACCATAAATCTCCATAGGATGGTGTAGCAACAGTGCCACTGTACAATTTCAGGTCATTGAGATACTGCACTAAAAAATTTCAAGTTTTAGTTATAATAACTTTTGAAAAAAAAAAAAAAAAAACACATTTCAACAGTGGGAGTACCCTTTTTTACTCAGGGGGAAAAACCCTACAATATATATATTTTTTACATATTAAGTGTTACTCTCCCTTTAAGAGGTGTGAGGGCTACTTTGCCCTGGTGATTAAAGCAACAATTCTATCAATGCAGTAATCACCAAAAATAGAACTAATAGCCATGAAAGATGCAGCCATTCACAGCTTGCTGCAACTCTTCCCTGCATTTAGAGTAAAGTGCAGGGAAGATGCAACAGAGGAGAGATCTGCATGGAAGTCTATAGGGCTGCCACGCAGATCATTCACTGATTGAAATGGGATTGTTTGACGTTATGTGGGACGGGCACCACTCACTACCCTGGGTCATGACAGATGGTTAGAATGTGATCACATTGCTGACGTATTCCATTCGACCTTGTAAATTAAGTCTATAGCAGACCGAGGCCTAGATTACATTGCATTTGATAAATATTATCAGAGGGTTTTATCTAACACACTTATTGATGTGTATGGAGACATTTGTGGATAAAACCCCTGAGAATGTAATCATTGAAAGTGTAATCCAGGATATATTTTGAAAGGCCAGAAATGTATTAACCAACCCCATGGCTGCCAGAGATGCATTGGAGATGTCCAGCAGACAAGGGGTTAAAGTAGTAAAGTATTTCATTAAACATATTTTTCATTTTTCATTTATGTCAAGTAAAGTTATTTTAACCCTTGCTGACCCTTTAAAGGGATAGTAATACTTCGTTTTATCTTTATTTTATTTTGTAGGCATTACAAAAACATGAAGAATGATATAAGTCTTATCTCTCAAACCTTTATGGTTTGAGAGATATTCACAAGCAAAATTTCCCCCTCCTGCCCCTTTTACCCAGTGTAAGCCATCTCTTCTCAGATGTGGAAAGCAGTCCATAGACCAGACAGATAACAGAAGGGGACAATCTTCTTCCTATGAGAACAATGAAAGCCCTGCTCTCCTTGACAAGCTTTTCAGGTTTTTCCCTTATCTTAATTGAAGATTGTCCCTCTCTGCAATCTACCCGGGCACCTCCCTTCTGATCTGAGTAGGGTCGCCACCTTTTCTTCAAAAAAATACCGGCCAAGGCATTCCCTCCATAGATTTAACATTGGAAAGAAGCCAATTTTTTACCGGCCTGCCGGTAAAATACCGGCTGGGTGGCAACCTTAGATCTGAGGTGAGCAGTGTTACATCAGTAAAAGGGGTGGGAGGGGGATACTTTGTCATTGAATTACTCTTGAACTACAACTCTGACAGAATTGAAATAACACTCTCCATGACCCAAATACTATGATGATTAATTAGAGCTGCTTTTATTATGAAACATTACTATCCCTTTAAAACAGAATCTGTAAAAAGCAGTGTAAAATCATCTGGTTGGCTGTGGTTCAATTTATCATTTTCTACAGCAAGTTTTTTAAGAACCCAGGAGAAACAATGTGTATGATTAAGTCATGCAGGTAATGTAATAATCTATATAAATAAGCTTTTCAGTACACTCTAGACAGATCTCACAAACTCTTGACAATTAATCAAATCCGTGTTTTCAAAATTCTGGCAGCTTCAATGTAAACATTTGTTCTTTTTTGTTTGCTTACTTGTCCTGTATATTATATTTTTAAATAAATTAAAGGGAACAATACGAACAGCACCGGATAGATAATAATTTTATTTTTATATCCTGACACTTTCCCCTCAACAAAAAGAAAAAACAAAACAGAACATTGTTTATCTGCTGCTAACTGAATGTGTTAGTAATTCATCCCAATTGTTATACTCGCTGGGGAAATAATTAGTGGAGAGAGAATTGCATGCAAGCCAGTCAGAGTGAGAGAGGGAGAAAATAATAATCAGACTATTATGAGGCCAAGAGTCTACCGGGCTGAAATGGGCAGATGACAGACAAACTAACCATGAAGCCAGAGAGGAAGGAATATCCCAGTGAGACATCTTTCAGGGTCAAAAGTCATCAAGGGTCATTTACTGTAAGCATAGAAAGAACTGCTTCAGTGCAAACTCTCCTGACAATCAAGTGACATTTGTGTTCACGGTGAGGCTGAAGAGCTGAAGTAATTCTTAGGCAAACCAACTGCACCATAGGCAGGGCCGGATTTATAATAAGGCAGTGTAGGCATCTGCCTACAGGCACACCCCACAGAGGGGCGCCTGTAATTGGGATCGCTTTTTTTAATTTATTTATTTATTTTTTTTAATTAGCCTCAGCGCCCGCTCCATGTTGCCTTCACATTGCCTCACCCCCCCTTGTCCGTTTCTTACCTCCCACCGTTCTCCGTTTCCTACCTCCCTGGCAGGAAATCTGTCATCTGTGCCTCACTGGCACAGTCCTGTAAGTGCTGAGCTCCCTCGTCCGCTCTTTAGGAATGCAGATCGCTGGGAGATGACATCATCTCACAGCGCTCTGCATTCCTGAATAGGAGACCGCCCGGGAGCTCCAGCAGCTACAGGACTGTGCCAGGACCGTCATGGGTCCTTAAGGGTATAACAACCCATGACGGTCCAGGACCGTCATGGGTCCTTAAGGGGTAAAACTCAGTTGATTTTGACACACCTAATATTTTGACTATAACTTAATTTTTGCTGATTTCTCTACCTCATGATGGCCTGCTTTACTGGCATTGACACTTATTTGATTCTCTTCTTGTAAGACAACAGCAAGAATCCATATGAAAATACCAACCTAGAATCACCTCTAGGTCTTTGTTTAATTCTCTTGTGTATGAGGGAACCATACAAGGACACACACCTGCCCAAGAAACAGCTGACCAGCCAATCTTCAAATTATGTTTGGCCCTCTAAAATGGAGGGGTTATATATAAAAAAGAAAGTAATTCTTACAAGGTTCATGGTTTCTGGGTGTAAAAAAAAAGCTGAATCTGAACTTAGTCATTTTTCATTTCAAATCCAATGTGCTGGAATACAGAGCCAAAACAACAAACTTTTGGGGAGATTCACTAAGCGGTGATAAAGAGGTGATGACTTCTCCAGTTTATCACTTCTCAAATTTCTATGTTATTCTATGGCGCCTATGCACTAAGATTTCTTCAACTCTGGAGATCTTAGTGAACAGACTTCATAGAATAAAACAGGAACTGGAGAAGTGTTAAACTGGCGAAGTCGTCACCACTTTATCATCTCTTTATCACCTTGTTATCACCAATTAGTGAATCTCGCCCCTTGTGTCACTGTCCAAATACTTATGGACTATACTTTATATAGTCAAAAAGTATGTTTATTGTCAACTTAAGAAACTTTTGAGGCCCCTGGAAAAATTGTGATATATATATATAGCGTATATAGTATCCCTTTAAGTTTAATGTTTGTCTTTGTGTGGCCCATAATTACTTGTCGTTGTCTCGTTTCTGATGATGGGAATAAATTGGTTCCTTGCTGAAAACCTGGGATCTTTGAAAAATCAGGGCGAGGCCCCCCTGAGATCGAATCCTGGGGTGATTGCTGGGTACGCCTATGCTTTAAAGGGATAGTAATACTTAAAATGTAAAAAAACAAAATGTTGTAGGGTTTATCCCCCTGAGTAAAACAAGAGTACTCCCACTGCTGAAAGGTGTTTCATTCAAAAGTTATTAATTTTCAAAGTTGAATTTTTTAGGTGCAATATCACAGTGGCCTGAAATTGTACAGTGGCGCTGTTGCTACACGATCCTATGGACAGCTCTGGTCCCGGGACCATAAATCTCCATAGGATGGTGTAGCAACAGCACCACTGTACAATTTCAGGCCACTGTGATATTGCACCTAAAAAATCCAACTTTGAAAATTAATAACTTTTGAATGAAACACCTTTCAGCAGTGGGAGTACTCTTGTTTTACTCAGAGGGATAAACCCTACAACATATTTTTTTTTTACATTTTAAGTAATACTATCCCTTTAAATGCCACAGAACCAGCTATATTGCTTACAAAGTGAGAGAAAAATTGTTACTGGTGAAGCAGGTTTTTGTTTAATAATCACATTGTGCTTCACCTCTAAATAACCGTACTCACCAAGTGAAAAGGTTAATGGTTGAATTTACATGTATATTAAAAGTGAATGAACCACTCATGAGGAGCAAGCAACTGAAGAGAGCTCTTATAAAGAACAATTAGCATGCCACTGAGGCTGATCCATTAAGTAGAAATGGAGCAATTCTGGGACAAACCAAATTCGCCATAGGGGAACCACAAAAATAACTTATTGATTGAAATAGGGGCTTTTAACCCCTAGAATGCGACAGATGACCTTGGGAAGGCATGCAATGAATACAAGCATTCAAGGGGTTAAAATTCCCATTTACCCCTCTGGCACTCAAAGAGTTAACTCAATGAGAATTTTGGAAATTTGTTCCTTTGTGGTACACTTGATTTACAGTGAATTTCTCCACTTCTTAGTACATAAGTTTAAAATTCTGCTAAAGTCATTTTTTTGCATAAATTGGCTGTATACACAATGTAAAAAAATAGGACTTCTGGGTGGGAGGCAAGCAAGATGGCTGAAGTATAGGAGATCTCTCCCAGCTAGCATAATCTCCTGAGAGTGACATCTGGTCTACTGTGGACACAGAATGACTTAAAGGGATAGTAATGTTTCATAATAAAATCAGCTCTAATTAATCATCATAGTATTTGGACTTTGGAGATTGTTATTTCAATTCTGTCAGAATTGTAGTTCAAGATTAATTCAATGACAAAGTATCGCCCTCCCGCCCCTTTTACTGATGTAACACTTCTCAGCCAGAGCAAAAGGGAGGTGCCCAGGTAGATTGCAGAGAGGGACAATCTTCAATTAAGATAAGGGAAAAACCTGAAAAACTTGTAAAGGGGGGCAGGGCTTTCATTGTTCTCATAGGAAGAAGATTGTCTCTGGTCTACGGACTGAATTTCACATCTGAGAAGAGATGGGTTACACTAGGTAAAAGGGGTGGGAGGGGAACTTTGCTTGTGAATATCTCTCAAATCATAAAGGTTTGAGAGATAAGACTTATATTGTTCTTCATGTTTTTTTAATGCCTACAAAATAAAATAAAGATAAAACGAAGTATTACTATCCCTTTAATAACCAGCTTGCCTGTCTCCTTGGTCTCTGTGCTACCTCCAGAGCCTAGATTCACTTGTGTGATGAGAATGGGACCCTTTTTCCACCTTAGGGGCTAGTCACCCAGTAGTGATCAGTGCATTTGGGGCTGGAGTTGGCTCAAACAACAGCTCTTCACCCCTTCAATCAAGCTATCTTAGAGCCACATGATTACTTCAGTTGTACTGGAGCAATTTTGTGGCAATTAATACTGGCCTTGCAATGTTGGCAAAATTCCCCTACATATAGGGGATCTGGATTCCGTCAGGTCTTCTGGCAAACACTGAGAATTGCTTGTCATGGACACACGTGTCTGTGTGCTAACAATCTGTTGACCACGGGTACTGATGTGCGCCAAAGTGACAAGCAAGATTTTAGTAATCCATTTTCAAGATGAAGGTGGCTGGGATAGGGATGAGGAGGAGAAAATTGAGGCCAGTTCTGAGTTGCCTGCACTCTACATATGCGGTGTTGCCAAAACCTTTTTTAGTGGTGCTGTCTGGTCCAAAACAGACACCTAGCAACTCTAGTGCCGGAAGACTAAGCAACACATTTCTCTGAAAAGCGCTAGCTTAAAGGGATAGTAATACTTCGTTTTAACTTTATTTTATTTTGTAAGCATTAAAAAAACATGAAGAATGATATAAGTCTTATCTCTCAAACCTTTATGGTTTAAGAGATATTCACAAGCAAAGTGTCCCCCTCCCGCCCCTTTTACTGATGTAACAGTAAGGGATAAGGGAAAAACCTGAAAAGCTTGTCAAGGGGGGCAGGGATTTCATTGTTCTCATAGGAAGAAGATTGTCCCCTTCTGTTATCTGTCTGGTCTATGGACTGCATTCCACATCTGAGAAGAGATGGCTTACACTAGGTAAAAGGGGCGGGAGGGGAAACTTTGCTTGTAAATATCTCTCAGACCATAAAGGTTTGAGAAATAAGACATATCGTTCTTCATGTTTTTTTAATGCCTACAAAATAAAATAAAGTTAAAACGAAGTATTACTATCCCTTTAAGGAAGTTATTACATTTATTGTCTTCCACTGAGGCTTCTCGCTTCCCTAAAACTTGCCAGAAGAATTGAGATCATGCAGAGAAAGATTTACACTTATTAACAAATCACAAGAACTGTGGCAGATCGTCAATAAATTTGAGGCTTCTTTTTTTTCTATAATTGACACAAATGCCTTGAAGGAAACCTTTGAATTTAAGAAATAACAAAGGGAATTATTTAAACATTATAAGAGAGAAGATTCCAGTTCCAAACAGACCACAGGACATTTCTTTGACCCACTTGACATCCCCTCAGGAGACATCTTGATTGATTGAACAGATCATTACATAAATACATACAGTATGACCCGTGAGTGTCAATGATTGTTCTTATAGCACAAAAAATATAATAATCACAAAGTTATAATATGGTAAAGAAATACGTGCTTCATTTTATGACTAGAGAAGAACTAGTTCTGTTACAGATCTTGGAATTCTTAGTTTTATTTACACAGATGTTATGAGTAGATACGTCTTGGGTTCCATTTTGTAGCAACAGGACTGCAGGTAAGGTTATTACATGAGTCACAGAATAAAATGAGAAAGGAGAATTGATATCATGTTGGAAAAGGGTCCATATTTCCCATGAGGTCCTTAGTAAGCCACTGGGGCCTTATACATAAACTTGCTGGGAAGAGATCAGAATAAAACATAAGAAATCAGAAGTATTATACTTGAGAACAAAACTTTAAAGAGAAAGAGGTACTTTGTTTTTAAAGGGCACCATCACCTAAAAATGAACTGTGTTTTTATATACATAATAAGATGTACTTCATTATAGAGTCAAAAAAACTTAAGACCTAAAATCCAGTCTTAGGCTCCTGATGTTGCATTGGCATACCAGGAAAGTCTCCGGATCTTAACAGAGGCTACAGTTTTTAGTTAATTACTGGGTCTCAGGGACAGAGGCGGATTCTCCAGCTGTGGTGAGTTTTCTCTGAAACCCTGCCCAGTTCTCATCCTTTCTACCCTGTTCCTCCAGCTTCCCTCCTACTTTATGATAGACGGATGGAAATCTCAGCCCACCAGATTAGGCCACACCCTGTTTATGATGCAATTCACATCATTTACATCCTCCTGGTTGGTAGCACATGGGCCCTCTCCAGGGGCTCAAAGGGATGACGTTCCTAGGTACCGTTTGTGCATTAATGATGTCTCCCATTGTGAAATGTACTATGCTGGGCTACTGTGCCTTTCACATGGGTGACTATTGCCTTGCATGAAGTCCCCAAAGTCCACCTTAATGCACCTTCACTGTATTCCCACAGGGACACAGTAAAGGTGCATTAAGGAAGGTCTGCATAGTAGCCTATTATGGAGCTGGATGACCTTTCACAGAAACATTGGGCGTTGCTGACTTACGTGGGCGGCTATCAGACTTGTCCCTCCTGCATCCAGATTATCAGGGGAAGGCAGTAGAAGGGGAGTGAAAGAACACAGACAACATAACTGTAGCAGGAGGTGCTTCGCTATGCATTGGATACCCATCTGGCTCTCAAAGGTTTGAAGCACTACAGATCTTTTATACATTTGATTGCCAGAGAGGTATCCAATGTATTACCTCTGTGGCATTAAAAGGTTTAACCTCTTGGATGTTAGCTATGTCTCCAGTGCATTGCTCTGCAGCAATTTAGAGACATCTTTGGCATCCAAAGGGCTAACGACAGTCCAATAAGGCATAATACAGACAAATGAAGGACAGCCGAGATCCTATTACTATGCTGCTGATTGCTGGCAACCATGCTGCTTTTTGTTGTACTTTTATCTATAGTATTAATGCTTGATGTTTGTCTGCACCAACAAGACATGCCTAATAAATGTAACACACAGTATAAGTGGATCCATGTGGATTGTATGATATACACAGCCGTGACTGCACTTTAGCCTGGGAGCTTCCATACCACGGTTTTATTTTTACTCTAAGGGCCGTATGTTCAAAGGGATAACGACAAAAAATTGTCATATGATAGACAAAAATAAGTCATTGAATGCATGAATGACATATTTTCTATAGAGATATATGACAAAAAAATAGTAATGTCCGTTGTGTACGACACAACTCCAGAATTGATGGACAAAGGGGCGGGGCAAGGGCGTGGCTAAACTATTCTCCAGTGTCGTATAGAGGAAAAGAAAATTTGTTGTAACTAACGACAAAAAAAAATGTCTTTCAAAAGACAAAACTTGTACATTAAGAAAAAAGTGGAGGGAATGTGTTCTGAATGTGAGAATTTTTGTCTTTAGTTAAGATATTTTTTAAGACATTTTTGTCATTCGTTAAGACTTTTTTTGTAATTACATACAATTTCCGTCAGGACAAATGACATATTTCCGATTACAACCGACACTCTCTGAAAATATTAATGATCCCAAAGACACTGTACTTTGAAAAGTCGTTACAAACGACAAAAGCTTTTTCGCTACTTCTTTGAACATATGGCCCTAAGTGTTTAGTGTGATCCTGTCTGTGTCAGTTTCTGAGGGTTACTTTATGATTTCACTAATTAATTCCATCTGTTTTCTTTGTTATGTCGATAATTTACTGTGACTCAGAAGAACTGAATCATTTGGTTTATTAGCTGAGAAGTGGCCAGGTTAAGCCTTGTCCAGTAACTAGAAACATCCAATTCCTAAGATGGTGGATAACATACATTTGTAATAAAATGTCCTTTGCATTTTATGTTCATGGTACTCTATATATATATATATATATATATATATATATATATACATATCCACAATGTATGACAGACGTACTCACAATAATGGTAAAACTGGTCAGGGTGTTGGTTATAGTTGAATGTAGATGGTCTGTGAACCACACTTTCTGTACTTATTAAAAGGAAAATAAGGTGCAAAAAGTTGTGTTTATTTAAAGATGGTCGACTGCCCGAACACACAGAATTCTGGGAGCACAGAATGCTGGGAGGTGTAGGAATGTTGGGAGTTCTGTGCTTTCGGACAGTCTCTACAGTGCATGACTGTGTCGGTGGCAGGACGCAGAGCAGGACTGACCTCTTAACCCTTTGAGTGCCAGAGGGGTACACAGGCTTTTTACACTAGTATCACTATTACACTAGTATCAATATAAATAAACGCTTCTGTATATTTATAATTCTACTTTAGGGGCACAACAACAGTGTAAAAGCTCAATAGTGCAGAAATACAGAACTATTTCTGCAAGAACGCACACGCCTTGGGCACTGGCCTGTGTCAGTAGGTTTGCTCAGCCTGGAAGCATTGTGTATTTATAGTATATTTATTTATAAAACCGTTTTACTGTGGAAACTGTAAAAAAAAGTTTTAAAATAACATGACAACATATCAAATAAAAATACAGATGTGCAAAAAAGAAAGAAATGTAATGCAAATAGAGTTTTATATGAGATCTTTGCAAACGTTAATTGGAAACGTGGAGGCTTGTCGAACGGACATGTCTGATCGGTTGCTATTACAACCCTTTGAGTGCCGGAGGGGTATCCAACGCATTGCTCTGTGTTGGATACCCCTCCGGCACACAAGGGGTTAGCCCCTTTGAGGACTAGGAGGGTAATGCATTTTACACCCCTATTGTTATTCTCAAGGGGTTAACTTTCAGTGGAGTACAAGGAACCCTGAAAAAATGTAACACAGCACAGGGTTAATCCAGCGTTGGGCCTACAGCTGCTGGAAACTAGACTTGTGCGAATTCATTCAGAGACATTCGGATTTCGTCGAAAATGGGGTCATTCTGAGACATTCGGCCAATCTGAAACTCAAGGGTCATTCGGAAAAAATGATCAGACTCCGAACAGCCCAGGGCCGAAATTCGTCGAAACTTTCAGAAGTTTCGGCAGTCGACACATTTCCAAAAGTTTTGACTAATTTTGACCAGGACTTTTTTGTGCTTCCTGTGCGCGCTCAATTACTTTCCCTCCATAATTTTCCCTCCATGTCTCTAGTCCAATTCCATTCTCCGTTTCATGCACTACTTCCCTCTTTTGTCTGTATTCCAATAGCTTTCTTCGTTTCATGATGGGGGTTGGATTAATGACACAGTCACACAGACAGACAGCCTGCATTTCCTCATTGCGTTGTTGGAGCTCAGAGAGAGAAGAAGAGATTAGAGAGTGTCCAGTTGTTGTGTAGGCAGGCAGGTAGCATTAGGCTAGGCATAGTAGGCAGCAAGCATTAGTTCCAGTTATTGCCACTGCAAGAGCGAGTAATATTTGTTCCTGTGCAAAATATAAAAAAATATTAGGTATTTGTTCGAATACAGGGCCGGCCCTTTCATGGGTCCCAGGGGGTCCATGGTCTCAGACGGCACTTTGTCAGGGGCGGCAATTTGCCGTCCCATAGCATGTTTATTTTGTGCCAGTTCTGTGTTGCAGGGTGTCCCATCAGTGTGACTGTCAGCAGCCGGGCAGCCCTATGCTCACTCAGTGGCGATGCCTGTTGGCTGCCTCAGTGACGTGAATTATGTGATAGTCAAACATTATGCCTATTTTGTATTGTTTATCGCCCACCTAAAGTCAAGACTTGAGTAAATAGGTCTACCGTCTCAGATTTGCTAGAGAGGTTTTACAAATACAGGAGGGTGCCCCCTGTACGAAATGAGTCTAAATATTTGGGATCCCTAGTATGAGTGGACGACAGTGCATGATGTGTCCTGAACAGGATTGCTGTGAGGTGTCTCCACCCGGAAGGTGCTGGCCGGGCTGAGCTTCAACATTGTGACGAGTGACCAACTAAGAGCACCGTGCTAGACTTAATCTGCAGCCATAGCATCACCCCCTCCTACTCTCCAGGTCCCGCTGACTGGCAATAACAGGTGAGTCACTAAGAGATCTGAAGCCTCTCTGGAAGTCCTTTCACTTGGAAAGGGGCTAGGTATTACTTGGGGGAGTTGCCTCGTGTGTAAATAATTTCTAGGTGGGAGATGAATGTGCATCACTTATGTGTTTCCTAACAGTAGTTAGAATACAACTCCCATCATTCCCTGATTATGACGTTGGGAAATGCCCAGCAATTACCGTAGAGCCCTGTATTGCACACTCACAGAAAACGGTGATATTGCTATACTAAGACAATGCTGTGGACCCCTCTTCAGTATAGATGATTGGTACAAGAAGGTTCCTAGGTGTGTTCACCTCGTGTTACGATTATCTTGTTACATACTGCACATGACTCTATATAAGATAGATATACACACATTTATGCTTTTGGTAGCTTGTCTGAAAATAAATTAAACCATTCTAAGAACTGTCACTCTGTCAAGTATTTCTACTAAACTGAGTGATAAAAGACAACCTGCTATTGCGGATCCTCACTAAACCCTGCAGTGCCTCTCTTTCACCTGGGTTCGGCATCCGCCTTATCCCAGACATGCATTATTTATGACTGCTGAGTGTAACAGTTGCAGGAAATTAAAGCAGAAAACAACTCTCCAAAGTATGTTTACAACTAAAATCAGATTAACTCTTTGAATGCCAGAGAAGCAGCTCAGGCGATATGCGTGGGGTCTCCTCGTGATAAAACACTTAGGTTCCTATGTGTAGCAAAGGACTTATTTGTTTCACATGGAGTCTAACACTTAGGTTTTGTTGTGCATTTTTTGTATCATAAATGTTTCAGGTCGCCACTTTATTTTATCATGTGATTCTCTATATTTTGTATTGCTACCCTTGTTTCACTGATACTGATATTGCATGTAATTATATATATTTATTCTGGATACCCTGATGTTTCTCCCGTTTGTGTTTTTTTTCTTTTTTTAAGTGTTTTTAACTTGAGTTTATTTCTGTTATTTATGTGATATCTTTTTCGGTATCCTTGAATAAAATATTATTTTTGTATATTATTTATCTAGTTGCGTGCCTCACTTCATGGGTATTCTGTTTATGTGAGTTATCCATCATTTTCTTTTTTGGGATGTGTTATTCTCACATTTTGTGTTCAAATGGGAAGCTTAATTTGTGTTGTATAGGTCGTATCTTAAAGGGATAGTAATGTTTCATAGTAAAAGCAGCTCTAATTAATCATCATAGTATTTGGACCTTGAAGAGTGTTATTTCAGTTCTGTCAGAGTTGTAATTCAAAAGTAATTCATTGACAAAGTATCCCCCTCCCGCCCCTTTTACTGATGTAACACTGTTCAGCCAGATCAGAAGGGAGGTGCCCAGTTAGACTGCAGAGAGGGACAATCTTCAATTAAGATAAGGGAAAAACCTGAAAAACTTGTTAAGGGGGGCAGGGCTTTCATTGTTCTCATAGGAAGAAGATTGTCCCCTTCTGTTATCTGTCTGGTCTATGGACTGCATTCCACATCTGAGAAGAGGTGGCTTACACTAGGTAAAAGGGACAGGAGGGGAAACTTTGCTTATGAATATCTCTTAAACCATAAAGGTTTGAGAGATAAGACTTATATCGTTCTTCGTGTTTTTTTATGACTACAAAATAAAATAAAGATAAGGGAGTAATACATTGAGGATCTTTCGAATGTTTAAAGGGTTAAAAGGCACATTTAACCATTTGAGTGCCAGGGGGTGTGCACAAATTCAAAAGTAATGTGTTAGACACCTCTCACGCACTCAAAGAGTTAAATCAGCAGGCAGCTGCACAACCAGCCAATTAGAATGAGTGATCTAGTGATGGATGTGTGCACTAACCAATGGGAGCACGAGAGCTTGAGGCTGAATGTGTTTAGAGTTCAGGACCTCTGAATCCCTGATAATGTTGGCAAAACTGGACAGGGGAGCCCAAAACCAGACTGTCCTGGTCAAAAAATGACAGATGGCAACCCTAGTTCTATTTCTCCCAGATGATGCAGATGGTTTGGCCCAGAGTTATTCCAATTTTCTTTAGAATGTAAGGTCCATAATATACATGCCTGATATGTAGTGTGGAAGCTGAGACCACATTAATAAACCTATCCCTTCTCATAATGCAAACAGCTGATACCCAGGCCTCTCTGCACTGTGAGATAATGGTCTCTCTGCAGTTCTGCAAACAGAACAGCAGCAAACAGAGGGGAAATGTGTAGTCAATATATTCATAACCTACAGTGTCCTGTATAGAGAGGAAAATGCTTATCAGCGATTCATTTGTTCCAGTTTGCCCTGACAATCCTGGGCCTTATTCATCAAGCAAGAGGTGCAGTTCTGGAGCAAACCATCTGCTTCTAGGATTGAAATGATATTTCTGAAGTTGGCTGGATGGCTATGTTGGGAGTTCTAGTCTTCAACAGCTGTAGAAACCATGGTCACCCTCCCCTGCTTTAGACTATTAGCAGAAGCTAACAGACACAATTATATAGGTTTCAGATCTAAAACTTGAATGGACTGTGTACTCTGGCTTGCAAGAACTCCCCTAGAAATCAGAAGGGGAGGCATGTCTGGAATGGGGGGTGGCAAGAAAAGTAGGAGGTTGTGGGGGCAGGAAGTGAGGCGTAGAGGGTGGTCACAAGGGCAAGCAATAAAAAATTTATGTCACTTCCTATTTTGTCAGAAGTTCTGTTGTTACAGAGAAATCCACAGCGTCCCTCCCGCCCTCCCCATATTTCGTTATCAGGGTGGTTTTGGTTGGGGGAGCAGCTTTAGTTGACCTTTTTTGGGGTGGTTTTGTTTTTCATGTTTTTGTCACAGCTTTGTTGGCGCTTTTGGCCCTTGCCAATGTGTAGACGGTCATTACATTGGATAGGTTACAGGAAGATGGTAGGCCAGCGGCCTAGGGGTAATGACATCCGGACTTTGTTGCGGGTATAGAGGCCGGCCTCATTGAGCTGCATTGACCAGCTAATGGGGCGCGGTAAGGTGAGACAAGTTTGGGATTTGAGTCTATGGCTCAAAAGGGAGGATAGGCAGGTGTTGGCCTATCAAAAGGGGTTATTGGCAAGGCATAAAGTTTAAAGGAATGTTAAGTAAAATGGTTAACGTGTATTAATAAATGTTACATCAGAGGTCTGGAATTCCAGAAAAAGATTAAGAAATACACACAATGGTAGTGAGAGGAAAAAAAACTATAACTACAATTTATTAAAGATACATTACAAAAAGAGGACATAAAAGATACTTAGCTACTGCCGGAGTTTTCATCAGTATGGGAGAGCCCTCCATACGACCCCGCAGCAACAATCTTTTCAACACACAGGCTTGAGATGAGTTACACACTCTGTCTCTCAGACTTGAGACCAGGTACACTCTCCTTAGTCTCCAATGGCTCTAAACTAGAATTGTTTTGAAGATGGGGTAAAATACAGACTACACCCTTAAAGGTATGCAGGGTATGTCTAACACTACGCATCCGTATTTACTCGGTTATATAGCACTGAATATTGCGCAACTGAGGACGGCACTACCTGCCTCTCATAAACACTACGTAACTGAAGATGGCACTACTCTCTGTTTAGCTTGCTACATGACTGCAGAGCATTAACCCCCAACTAACCGTGAGGAGATCACCAAAAAAACATCCCTTACAATACATAAAGCTGTGGCCTGAGTAAAACCCACATTTAGTTGTCTGTGTTTTTTCTTGAACCAATACCCCATTCACAAGACATGTTACCACACTGAATTCTTGGAATGTAATAGGGAATTGTAAGCATTGAATTCTTTGTTGGAAACAGGTTTCACACATAGACACAAGTGTATGATACATATACAGTTCTGAGATTAAAATCTTGATTGTGGGAGTTGAGACAGGAAGTAAAAGCTACACCTTGTGGTGATATACGAATCTGCCAGCATAGCACCGCTGCACAATACCAGTGGTTGTACTTCAGGGTATGCACTACAGGATTTGCTCTGTTTAGCATATATGAGTAGACATCCCCTCATACACCTCTCATACATAGGGAAATGGAGTGTTTACAACATTTCCTCAGTGCTTCATTCAATAGTTGACTTATCACCTTGAATTTATTTTTACGTATTTGAAATCATCATTCAAAACTGCCTACGTGTCATGTTAACCAAATGTCCAGCAGATGAATAGTTTAGTACATATTACCACTTTTATTACTTGCATAGTGAAAGTGAAAATCTCTTGGTACTGCACAGTGTTTCATTAGCACTGAAAACCTTCACTGCCATATAACATGTGACTGAAAAGCTTAATTAGCATATGAAACCTCATTGGTACCACATGGGTACAGCAAATAGCATACATTAACATACAGTAACAAGTATGGATTTCTCTTATACTGTAACATGTGCTGGTCTTTTGGCTAACATGACACATAGGCAGTTTTTAATGACATTTTCAAATGTGCAAACTTGAATATAGGTGACAGGTCCACTTTAGAAAGGTGTAGAGGAAAGAGATACCTATAGACTGCCCATTGCACTCCCCTTGGTGCAGGCTGTGTTCATGGGAGAACATTTGGCACATGTAGCTTAGTAAATTTATGTTGGGAGGGTATAATAATGCATGGGCATTTCCAGTGGCCTCCTATTTAAGGGGCCCCTCACTATGGCTTCCCACAGGCCCAGTTTTACAGAAAGGTTAATCCTAGGGTCAGATAGTGTGGAATAATTAGGCTGTTCTGAGTGCAAAACATGAAAATTTGGCAGCTTTTTCCCACATACAGGGAGTAAAGAAAAGGAAATATTCAACTAAACATTAAAGGATCATAAATGTTAAAGTGATAGTAATGTTTCACAAAAAGAGCAGCTCTGATTAACCATCATAGTATTTGGGCCGTTTAGAGTGTTATTTCAATACTGTCAGAGTTGTAGTTCAAGAGTAACTGAATGATAAAGTATCTCCCTCCCGCCCCTTTTACTGACGTAACACTGCTCACCTCAGAGCAACAAGACTGTCCGGATGGATCACAGTGAGTGACAATCTTCAGTGAGCATAAGGGACAAACCTGAAAAACCTGTCAAGGGAGCAGGGTTTTCATTGTTCTCACAGTAAAAAGATTGAACCTTGCTGTGAGCTGTCTGGTCCCAGGACCAGATTCCACATCTGAGGTGAGGTGGCTTACACTAGGTAAATACTATGAAGATTAATGAGAGCTGCTTTTTTTGTGACACAATACTTTCACTTTAACCCCTTCAGGACCGGAGGAGAAGACGATAAACTATGATGGGAGCCTCAGAACTTTTTAAAACTGCCCTGGAGCACAGGGCTAGAAAATCGATTCCAGCACCAGCTTTTGGTTGGAATTGTATTGGTGCATCCCCCTCCCTTATCACCTGGAATCCGAGGACATGATTATCTGACAGTCTAATGCCCTTCTCCCCCGACCCATAGAGAACATATTATTAGAGAGTGATGACCATACATAAGCGCACTAATCATTCTCTCTGCTCGTTTCTATCTTCCTATATAATTCCAGCCCAACAAATCACAAATCAGTAATTCTTACAAGCAATAAAACAATTCCCTGGGACTGACAATAAAGCTGTCCATTCACACAGGCCATGTGCTCATAAACTTTTTTTTCAGCAGCAGTTAGACGGACAGAAAGCGACTAATAAAAATTATTTATATTTTTGTTCTCAACAACGAAACTCTTTTTATTAGAGGTTCATCTCACTAAAGTAATAGGATGAACAGTAGCTGTTCTCTTTTTCAATTATCCGGAGGTGTCTGTGATTGACAGGTTAATGCTGTAATGCAGTATAAGCTCCCTGTTGTCATCCTGCTATCTTCTGGTTCTAACAACCCTGAAATCTTGGAAGGCGTTTGGGTTGTAAATTCAAACTCACTCAGCACAATTCATACTTGGGTGGGGAGCAGAGCTATCAACGTGTGTTCTGTGTCCAGGCAAATGTAACCAGAGTAACAAACTTCTTCTACATAGAATTTGCAGGCAAATAAAAACCAACTGGCCCATCCGGTCAGCCAATTTTCCTATCCAGATAAAATACAGTATTTCATAGTTCTTAGAATAGACTTATTTCTAGCCCAGGTATTTTTGAAATACTTTACTGTGTTGACCCCTACCACTTCTGCTGGGTGGCTGTACCATGTGACTGTCATACTTTCCGTAAAGTAGTACATACACAAAATGCTTCTGAGTCTTCCAACCTCCAACTTTAGATTGTGTTCTCTTATTACAGTATGTATCTTCTACTGAAAAATGCTTCCTTCCAGAACTTCATTAAATCATTTAACATATTTAAAGGTTTCTATCATATCTACCCTTTCCTCCTCTCTTCCAAGCGATATATATCGAGGTCTTTGAGTCGATCCTTGTAAGTTGTGTAATGAATATCTTGCACCAATTTGGTGGCTTTATTCTGAACTGCCTCCAAGTTTTTAATGTTGTTCTCCAGAACTATACGCATTACTCCAGGTGAGGCTTTACCAGTAATCTATAAACCCCTTGCGGACCAGTGAGCTGTGTAATGCATTGCACACCCCTCTGTACCTGAAGGCGTTTAGGGAACAATAAACTTTTTTTTTTATATATGTTATACATTTTACCTGCTGATTTAAAAAAGCTACTCTCAATGCTAAGAGATTTGTATTCCCAAAGTTACAACATCTCAAACCTTGTGTTTTTTTTGTTTTTGTTGTTTGCTTTTTATATTAAATTGTAATTTTCTATTGTGGCCAATAAAATTTACTTCCCGTTTAAAGGGAAACTATTGCCCAATAGTTGCTTACCTGAAAAGTCTGCTCCCATGGATGCACACATGTTAAGCAAGCAGGGCTGCATTATGGTCCCTGTCAGATCAGCAAGAGAATTACACTGGTTGGTCCATTGAGAAGACTAATCTGCATGAAGCCTCCATAGACAACAAGCACTTGATTTCCAAGTGGGGGATGAGAGTGTAGCACATGAAGCCCATAACTTAGGCAGTAGGCTTCTCTTGCTTAACCATGTCCCACTGCTTGTTGGCACTTGGCAGGTTCAATTTTCTGACCCCCCTAATGGCTGAGCCACAGTGGCGTAACAATAAGGGTCGCACCTGCGACCGGGCCCGTCACTCCAAGGGGCCCGGCCGCCCCCTGCGAACCCATCGCCACTCGCCCACAGCCCTGCCTGCAGCAGCTCAGCTAATCTCCCGGCGCTCTAGTAATGTAGAGCGCTGGGAGATGACATCATCTCCCAGCGCTCTGCATAACTGAGAACCGCGCGGGAGATGGAGGTAAGAGATGTGAATGGGGCAACATGAAAATTGGGGGGGGAGCCCGGGCCCGGCGGCAATTTCTGCACCAGGGCCTGGTGGCTTCTAGTTACGCCACTGCTGAGCCAAACTGTTTTGGGGTTGAAAATTGAAGCCACCACTTGAAGGAAAAGGGCAGGATGGGGAATTTTTTGTTACAAAAATAATATAAAGGTACAGACATTGCAAAGATACTATGCATTATAAAAAATTGCATTGAACAATCCTATGTTTTATTTATATTTTGACATTACTAGCTCTATAAATAGGTCTGCTTCCTTAGGATAAGAATTAGTAAAACTTGAGAGCTGCTCTTAAAGGAAAAGTAAACTTTTTATGAAAAAAATATATATATTTTTTTGTACTGAGTAAAATGAGGTTACTCCTATTATTGGGAAACGTTTCATTATGAACTTATTACAGTTCAAACTTAAAGGGACAGTAGTGTCCCATAATAATTGTTTTGAGTCTTGTACAGACTAAAAAAATACCCTAAATGCCACAAATCCTATCTCTCAAACTGCTATGGTTTGAGAGATATCCTCCATTAAAGTTCCCCTCTCCCTCCTTTTCTCCTGACTTTAGCTGTAAGCTGACAGCAGGAGTTCCCGGTCTGGGGACAGACAAGCGGCTCTTCAGCAGAGCCTCAATATCATGATTTAAAAAGAAATACTTCTTTGGAACGGTCTACAAAGCGTACATGGTTTGCAAGCACACTTTTTAGACCGTTTCAAAGAAGTAATTTTTTTAAGTCTCTCTACTGCGGCTCTGCTGAAGAGCCTTCTCGTGTCGGCCGACACGGATCTCCTTCTGTCAGCTTTACAGCTGACATCAGGAGAAGGGGAACTTTAGCAGAGGATATCTCTCAAACCACAGCGGTTTGAGAGATAGGATTTGTGGCATTTAGCTTATTTTGTAGTCTACAAAACTCTAAACATTTTTTTATGGGGCATTACTGTCCCTTTAACTGTTAGCAACAAAACTGGCAAGTAATTGATTTAATATAATGCACTCTGTAGGAGAGCTTGAGACATAGGCCAGTGATTTCCATAATAAGTGATAGGAACAGAACCACCTAGTGACCACAAATGACAACTTCAATGAAATGTAAAAAATATGTTTGAGCGTCAATAAATTTGAGTTAGAAAACTTCCACCATTGGGAATACCCTTTATTTTCAGCAGGAAAAGCATACCTTTGGTTTTCTGACATAAATTCCAGGTGTTCGGAGACAGAGGATGATTCTCTTGATTCTCCCTGGTATCCCCACCATCTTTCAGCCTGGTCTCGTCCACTCTCACCCACTTTCTTGCCCATTTCAAGGCAAACTCTGGCTTTCTACCTCCCAGTCCCACCCCACCTACACGATGACACAAACTGAGTCATTTAAACATCCCCTTCTCTGTCCCTCATTGATTCTCCAGGATGACTTGGGTTTGAAGGTTTCTAGGTACGAAAAAAAAACTGTACAACATGTATTTTTCATGCATATATTTTTCATTCTTATTACTAATTAACAGAGTGGTCCAAATGCTTTGCTTCTCAATGTTTTCACACCCCACTGGTCCTCAAAAGGTTAAATAATTTGTAGCTCCGTATTATGGGGGAATTCACACTTTAGCAAAGTATGTGATTATCTGCTATATCAACTGGAATTTGGGGAATTGTTAACTGTCACATTTTGTCCCAGAATGACTCCAGGTGTCTTTTGAACATAAGCCCCTTAAGCCTTTAACCCCTTGAGTGCCAGAGAGGTACGCAACGCATTGCTCTGCAATGCGTTGCGTACCTCTCTGGCACTCAAGGGGTTAAGGACCAGAAGGGTGCAGTTATAGTGTTAAGCTGGTGTCGTGCTCCTTGTTAAATCCAAAGACAGCTGTATTACAACTTGTACTGCCAAGTCATTCTGTTCCAGAAACACGTTCTCCATTGACACCGAGTATAGAAATAAATAAATGTGGCTCTGTGCTATTGTTACTGTACACGGCGCATTTTGTGTGTCTCCACAAAAGAACAGCACACCTGACTTGACGGAACATTCTAGTTCTCACAAGGCCAACGAATAGAAAAGCTGAGATTGGCAAAAGGCAGAGAAATTGATGGCAATGTGGCTAGAGTGCTTAAAGGGGAACAAACTCCTCCAAATGATACCCCCCCCCCCACACACACACACACTTACTTTACTATGGCAAGAAAATCCTAATGTCCCCTTTCAATTTTGAATATCTTCAATCAGTCTTGGCTGTCATGTCCAAGGAGGAGGACATTACAGTTACTCTTTTTTTTTTTTAGGCACCTAAAAGGTGCTCTGATTCGGAAAAGCAATGTACTACACAACTCTCTGGTCCTTAAAGGGTTAAGATTACATGTACCATCTGTGTAGTTTGTGCCCTGTGGTCCAGATAGCAAGTGTCATGTCGGCCCCCATGGATGTGATATCCAGGACTAAATGAAGATGAATCAAGCAGCAAGGAAAATATTAAGAGGGGTCATTAGGGTTTTCTGGCCATAGTATAGTATTAAGATGTGTTACTTCCTCTTTAAATATCGGTGGGGGTTAGATGACAATTTGCATTTAAACTATTACAACTTCTTAACCCTTCGAGTGCCAGAGGGGTTGATGCTAAAGACGTCTCCACCACACTGCAAAGTATTGCTTTATAAACAAACCTCTCCAGCACCTAAAAGTTTCATTTTACCGACATTTTTTAAAGGGGCAATAACAGTCTGTAAGAGTTAGCTTTTTCATTGACCGTTTAAAAAAGAGTCTTCATAACTTCTACTTACAAATCAAGGGAAAATAAACACTTTGTAATAAAATGTTCCCCCGTATGAAAGACTTAAAGGGATAGTAATAGTTAATTTTACGTTTATTTAATATTGTAGGCATAAAAAAATATGAACAACAATGTAAGTCTTCTCTCTCAAACCTTTATGTTTTGAGAGATATACCTCGCTAAAGTTACCTCTTCTTGACTGTTTGAGAGAAGATGACAGCTGCAGAATCCGGTCATCTGACCTCATGGAGGCTCTTCAGCAGAGCCGAGATCGTGAGCGATCTAAACATAAATACATATTTGGAACTTTCTACAAAGTGTGCTTGTTCCAATGAAGTATTTATGTTTAGATTGCGCACACCTCCCAAGTGCCCCTCTTTAGGAGGGAGAGTCCCTCTTTGAGAACCAAATCCCTCTGTCCCTCTTTCCCATCCTGGTGTCCCTCTTTTTAGGAGATCAGACTGAGTGGTGTGTACATAACTGTATCACATTGGTCCACAGCTATAAAACTCACAATACTATGTACTTAAAGGGATAGTAATACTTCGTTTTATCTTTATTTTATTTTGTAGGCATTAAAAAAACATGAAGAACGATATGTCTTATCTCTCAAACCTTTATGGTTTAAGAGATATTCACAAGCAAAGTTCCCCCATCCCGCCCCTTTTTCCTAGTGTAAGCCATCTCTTCTCAGTTGTGAATCTGGTTGTAAGACCAGACAGATAACAGAAGGGGACAATCTTCTTTGTATGAAAACAATGAAAACCCTTCCCCCCTTGACAAGTTTTTCAGCTTTTTCCCTTATCTTAATTGAAGATTGTCCCTCTCTGCAGTCTACCTGGGCACCTCCCTTCTGATCTGGCTGAACAGTGGGGGGGATACTTTGCTTGTGAATATCTCTTAAACCATAAAGGTTTGAAAGATAAGACTTATATTGTTCTTCATGTTTTTTTAATGCCTACAAAATAAAATAAAGATAAAACGAAGTATTACTATCCCTTTAAACGTCAGTACATGTGTTTATAAAGGAATCTGTGTAAATAAAATACTTTTTTGTAACTGAATAAATGATTTAGATCAAGACCAAAGAGGTCTCAATAGGTCATGAAATGACATAAAAGTGTTTAGTTATGCCCTGCCCACCATCCACGACCCCAGAATCACCACCGAAAACGAAAGTGTCCCTCTTTGGCCTTTTGAAATGTTGGGAGGTATGGACTGCGTGATCTCAGCTCTGCTGAAGAGCTTTCATGCGGTCAAATGACCAGATTCTGCAGCTGTCAGTTAGAGTGCTGACTTCATTCAAACAGTCAAGAACAGGTAACTTTAGCGAGGTGTAGCTCTTAAACCATAAAGGTTAGAGAGATAAGACTTACATCGTTGTTCATATTTTTTTATGCCTACAATAATAAATAAACGTAAAATTAACTGTTGCTATTGCTTTAAAGGGGAACGATTCCCTTGGCATAAGTGACTGAATTACCTAGGTTGGTGTCTTTTATACATCAGTCAGTTACGTCTATGTACTGTACTTTTGTACTTGAGTCCTGATATAATCTTTAACTGAACACTGACATTTTACTTTCTTGAGAATGTGTACATGGCCCTATGGAATTATGGATGGGGCTGGCTAGAGAGAGGGGGGTAGTGCTCTAGCCATGATTCTGATCCATGTAGGGTGGCCACATTTCCATTCTGCCATTCTGGGACATGTGGTCACCCAAGTCCCGCACCTGAGGCTCCTGCCAGCGCTGACCATCTTTCTGAGACTGACACAGAGTAAGATTTCCCAGTGGGAACTCTTACTCTGTGTCAGGCTCGAAAATATGGTTAGTGCCGGTGGGAGCCTCAGCCGCAGGTCTCACTTGCAGCGCCAGCTTACCTGCTCCATCCCAGCTGTCTCGCACGCACCAGTCCAGCCAGCCAATGAAATGTATTTGCTATATGGTCTCGCACGCACCAGTCCAGCCAGCCAATGAGGACCATATAGCAAATATATTTCATTGTCCCATTCTGGGACTCTTTGTTGTCCCGGTGGGGGGGTGACCCGAGACGCGGGACACAGATCCCCAATAAGGGACAGTCCCGGGCATTCCGGGATGTGTGGTCACCCTAGATCATGTAAACATTCTCAAGGCAGTAAAATGTCACGGTCCAATTAAAAACTACAGAGTTGAAATGCAAACAAACAAGGACTCAAATCTCAATTTACAAATACTTCCGAAGTGTCCCTATATAGTCAGGATAGTACCTCTTTGAGATCCAAATACCTTTGTCCCTCTTTCCTACCCTGATGTCCCCCTTTTTAGGAGATCATACTATGTGGTATTTATATATGCTCCTCAGTAATAAAATTCATCCATTTTTGTTTAAACTTCAGTATTTGTGTTTATAATTTAGTCTGTGTAAATAAAATATTTTGGTCTTATTCTAAATCATTTATTCACTTACATAAAGCACTGTCAATAGGTCACAAAGTAACCTAAAAAGGATTGGAAATACCGCGCCCACCAGTCAGACCCCCAGCAACACAATCTAAAACTAAAGTGTTCCTCTTTGGCCATTTGAAATGTTGGAAAGTATGGTTATATCCTCTTTTAAACAAATTAAGAGCCACTGATTCCAAGGGTATAATTTGCCTTTAAGAATCAATTTATTAAGGGAAAACTTAATGATTTATAAGTAATACCATATATATTGTTGATTGCTCACTTGTGACAGCTGACATTTTGGATGATACTTAAATGGCGGACTGAACTTTAAACGAGAGATCAACAAGACAAATTTCCGTTTGCAAGATTAACCCTTTGAGTGCCAGAGGGGTACAGAACGCATTGCTTTGCATTGTGTTCAGTACCCCTCTAGCACTCAAAGGGTTTAAAGGGATAGTAATACTTCATTTTATCTTTATTTTATTTTGTTGGCATTAAAAAAACATGAAGAACGATGTAAGTCTTATCTCTCAAACCTTTATGTTTTGAGAGATATTCACAAGCAAAGTTTCCCATCCCGCCCCTTTTACCTAGTATAAGCCATCTCTTCTCAGATGTGGAATCCAGTCCATAGACCAGACAGATAACAGAAGGGGACAATATTCTCCCCATGAGAACAATGAAAGCCATGTCCCCCTTGACAAGTTTTTCAGGTTTTTCCCTTATCTTAATTGAAGATTGTCCCTCTCTGCAATCTACCTGGGCACCTCCCTTCTGCTCTGGCTGAGCAGTGTTACATCAGTAAAAGGGGTGGGAGGGGGACACTTTGTCATTGATTACTCTTGAACTATAACTCTGACAGTATTGAAATAACACTCTCCAAAGTCCAAATACTATGATGATTAATTAGAGCTGCTTTTATTATGAAACATTACTATCTCTTTAAAAAAACACACAGGGAATGCTATCAGTATCATTACTTTTTTTTTTACTTTTCCAACATTTATTCTTTGAGTGCCAGTGAGGTATTGAGCGCATTGCAACCTTTATGGCACTCAAAGGGTTGCATTCATAAATAGGCTACTTACACTATTTTGTAGTCCTTCCTTATTGCCCTTAAAATATGCCCTAGGAACAACCAAAGATGGGTTGTATATAAAACCCTTTGATTAATTGCACATTTTGTACGCCATGAAACAACATAAGTAAAAGATTGTTCAGTGTTTATGATGAAAGAAAATAATAAAATACAAAGAATCTTAATCCTTTTCTAAGCCCAATATTTATATGATTGTGCAGCACAGAACAAAGATAAAGTGACAGCAGCAGTTATCTTGCCATAAAATAATGGAACATGAAGCCTACAGTTATAATAACATCAATATTCAGAAGAACTTGTGAGACCGCAGTGCACAGCAAGTATTTAAAGACCGCTGTAAAAATAATGCATTAATACTGTTAATTGAGTTGTTACATTTAGATCATAATGTAATTCTAATGATGAATGAACAATTTAATAAACAAAAATATGTGACTTAATCCTGGTTTAATTCCTGCAAACTGGTCTGTAACTACAGGCCGTGTTCAGCTTCAATTAACTCTTTGAGTATGAACATACCTGCAACGCTCAGGTTTTTGAGTCAGATCTCAGGGTGAAAGGTCAAATTCTCAGTGTGACAGAGTTCAGTGCTAACTACTATATGATCTGCACCAATTAACTGCTTATGTACTGTCCAAATTAGTGACATTTGTACCAGAAAGGCAGAGGGAGAAGTCCCTAGGAAAGGCACTCTAAGTGCCCTTAGGTCCGCCCATCGTCACACCCCCACTCCTCACATGACCCTGCCCCATCCACTGTTTCCTGGTACAGAAAATACTCTTGGCCTATAACAAGAATTAAAAAAAAAAAAAAGCTTTAAAGGGGAACTACCACCCCGCAATAACTTAACCTTCATTGATTCTTCATCTGGCGACTAGCTGTTTAGTAGCGCTAGTCGCCAGCAATATTACCCGGTTCCAAAGATTTTTGCGTTTTTCCGACGGTCACAGGAGCAGGAAGCACGGACATCTCATCACAGTGACGTCCGTGCGCCTGCGCTGTCAGTCCAAGTGGCTCCAAAAGGGACTGACAGCGCAGGCGCACGGATGTCACTGTGACGAGATGTCTGTGCTTCCAGCTCCTGTGACCATCGGAAAAACGCAAAAATCTTTGGAACTGGGTAATATTGCTGGCGACTAGCGCTACTAAGCAGCTAGTCACCAGATGAAGAATCAATGATGGTTAAGTTATTGCGAGGTGGTAGTTCCCCTTTAACCTCCTGATTGCTAGAAAGGTCACTTTAGGGACACTGAAATTGCTCTGCCACAACAACAGAGCATGTAGGTGTGGCCAGCACAGTCGAGGCACCCCTAAAATTTGGAGTTCTAGATATTTGGCTGCTCTGCCTATTATGAAATCCTGCCCTGCCTCTGAGGGTTAAGAAAATAATTTTTTCCTGCTAGGAGGTACTCTCTCTTTAACCTCTTCAGCTCTAGAGAATGCATTGGAGACCTACTGTATCTATCACTGAAGGGTTTAAAAGCACCATAAAATAATCAGAGAGAATTTCTGTTTCATGTCGTTGGTTTACCTCAGAATTGTTCCACTTTTGGTGTTGTACATACAGTCTACTGCTGTACACTAAACAACGGGGGTGTCCAAGGTCTGTCTTCAAGGGCCAACAACAGGCCAGGATTTAAAGGCTCAGTAATGTCCCATAAAACATTATTCTTATTTTATAGAGGTTAAAAAAATAAATAATGTGTCATAAATCCTATATCTCACACCTTTATGGTTTGAGAGATATTCACCTGTAAAGTGTCCCTGTAAAGCTGACAGATTCGAGTTGGCTGACTCGAGGAAGCTCTTCAGCAGAGATAAAATCACTTTATTTAAAAAAGAACTACTTCATGGGAACAGTCTACAAATTGTGCTTGCAAACCAAGCACACTTTGAAGACCGTTCCAATTAAGTAATTCTTTCTAAATACCGCAATTTCAGCTCTGCTGCAGAGCCGCCAGCTAGTTCCCGGACCGGTATCTCCTGCTGTCAGCACATCTCTGACATCAGGAGAAGGGGAGGGAGGAATTTTACAGGTGAATATCTCTCAAACCATAAAGGTTTGAGAGACAGGATTTGTGCAACATAATTTATTATTTATCCTCTATAAAACAAGAATAACTTTTTATGGGACATTAGTGTCCCTTTAAGGATTTGCTAATAAAGCACAGGTGAGTTAATTAGGGGCTCATTCATTCTGATTGGCCACATGAGCTGTTAGATCCTGGACTGTTGGTAGCACTTGAGGACTGAACTTGGACACCCATGCACTGAAGTGTAAACATTAAAGGAACAGTAATACTTAAAATATAAAAAATATATGTTGTATGGTTTATCAACCCTGAGTAAAACAAGGGTACTCCCACTGCTGAAACGTGTTTTATTCAAAAGTTATTACGTCTCAAACATACATCTTTTAGGCGCAGTATCACAGTGGCCTGAAATTGTACAGTGGAGTTGTTGCTAAACCATCCTATGGACAGATCTGGTCAGTTGACCATAAATCTCCATAGAATGGTGTAACAACAGCACCACTGTAACATTTCAGGACACTGTGATATTGCACCTAAAAATTTCGAGTTTCAGCTGCAATAACTTTTAAATAAAACACCATTCAGCAGTGAGAGTACCTTTGATTTACTCAGAGGGATAAACCCTACAACATTTTTTTTATATTTTAAGTATTAATATCCCATTAATGCAAGTTGTATTGCTGTGGAGCAATGTGATATATTTATATACACAATATGTGTTCTGGTCTCCTAAAAAGAGGGACACCAGGGTAGAGAAGAGGGACGTGGATCTTAATGAGGAACTGTATAGGGACACTTGGAAGGTATACATAAAATCAGTGATAACATTTGCTAACTGCAATATAAACCAAACCTAAATTGTTCTGGGATTAACTGTGACCCTGAGAAAATTGTAGCAATTGGAAAGCGTCCATCAGATTAGAAAGGAAACAAATTAAGAGCCACTTATACCTGCAGGACAGTTCTTTTTAAGGACTATTCCCACTTTGTGCCTCTGTATGTTTTGCAGTTTGCCAAGGTTAAGTGCTCATCAACACCACAGAGCAGCATTCTATTCTGAGTGCTAAACTCTTCCTTTAATAGGTCAAAGTACACATTTATTAACACGTGACATGCCAGGACCATCATGCCGGTCCGAATGTTAAGGACTGGTGATGATCCTGACACATCATGGAATTCTGGGATGGCAGCGCGGCTCTCCCTTCACAGAATTCATTACACAAAACAAAAGTGCCATGGTCCTTAAAGGGATAGTAATACTTACAAATTACTAATCCCTATATTGCAGTCATGATAAAAAGAAATAAATTGCCCCCAGTGTCATCTCTCAAACCTTTATGGTTTGCGAGATGATCGCTCCTAAAGTTCTCCTCTCCCTCCCCTTCCCCTTAAGTCAGCGTTCTAGCTGACTGCAGGGAAGCCTGGTGTACGACCGTCAGGCGGCTCTGCAGCAGAGCCAAGATCGTGTTAATAAAAAATAATTCTTTCACTGAAATGGTCTTCTACGTGTGATTGGTTTGCAAGCAAATGTAGAAGACCATTTTAGTGAAAGATCTTTTTTTTTATTAACGCGATCTTGGCTCTGCTGCAGAGCCGTCTGATGATCGTAAGACCAGATTTCCCTTCAGTCAGCTACAACGCTGACTTCGGGGAAGGGGGAGGGAGGGGGGAACTTTAGATGCTGTTATTTCTCGAACCATAAAGGTTTGTGAGATGACACTGGGGGCAATTTATTTCTTTTTAACATGACTGTAATATAGGGATTAGTACTTTTTAAGTATTACTATCCCTTTAAGGACCATGGCACTTTTTTTTGTGTCTTGAATTCTGTGAAGGGAGAGCCGCGCTGCCATCCCAGAATTCCATGACGTGTCAGGACCATCACCAGTCCTTAACGTTCGGACCGGCATGATGGTCCTGGCATTTCACGTGTCACTACGGGGTTAATAAATGCGTACTTTGACCTATTAAAGGAAGAGTTTAGCACTCAGAATAGAATGCTGCTCTGTGGTGTTGATGAGCACTTAACCTTGGCAAACTGCAAAACATACAGAGGCACAAAGTGGGAATAGTCCTTAAAAAGAACTGTCCTGCAGGTATAAGTGGCTCTTAATTTGTTTCCTTTCTAATCTGATGGACGCTTTCCAATTGCTACAATTTTCTCAGGGTCACAGTTAATCCCAGAACAATTTAGGTTTGGCTTATTAGTGAAGACATATTAATGACATATTAGTACAGTGGTTCTCAACCTGTGGGTCGCGACCCCTTCAGGGGTCGAATGACGATTTGCCAGGGGTTGCCGAAAACCATCAGAAAATAGTTTTTTTTTTTCTCTATTTTAATCTGTAAAACTTGTAAGTGTCTGGGAGACCGGGACTGACAGCGCAGGCAAGATGTCTGCACTGGTGCCTGGCTTTCGGCCTCGGAACAGTAAGGATTTCTTTATAACGGAGTAATTCAGTAATTACAGCGATGAAAGAGCCCGAAAATAATTTTACTGTTAGGGGTCGCCACAAATTGGGACATTTTATCAAAGGGTCGCGGCACTAGAAAGGTTGAGAACTGCTGTATTAGTACATATGACAAGATGGAACTGATGTAAATATACCACACTTTCGCCAACCTGGCCTCTTATCGAACCTTAGTACACCCCACCACCCCTGTTCTTTTTAGAGCCTCGGATTCACTGAATTTGCGTCATTAACCCTTTGGATGCTAGAGAGGCAGTTATTTTCCATGTTCTTTTGTGTCATTAACCCTTTGGATGCTAGAGAGTCAGTAATTTTCCATGTTCTTTTCATTAACTAAATGCACACATTTCTTTATTGCTAATGAAAATTATTCATTACTGCTTTATAAACCAAATCTTTTGGGATAACACCTCCATCTCCTGCTTTTAGTTCCCAAAAGGCAAATTAAGTATTTCCCACACATGCTGAATGCAGACAAACCTTTACAATTCACACGGAAGGCACAGACACTCCAGTCATCTCCATACATAGGCTACAGGGAAGTGGTGAAAGAACACAGTCTTCCTACTGCTTGTGTTAGTGCGGTAAAACATGAAAACCCAATTTAGTAATTATGCAAATCAGTTCAGTCAAAATACAAACATTTTCAGTCTTGGTAAAATCTCCCCAGACTGCACTTTCTTTCCAATCCTAAAGACTTGATTGTGACATAGAGAGCAACGATCAGATCACACGGAATAATAGCTGCTTGCTTTGTGGTTAGTCCATTGCTTGCTACAAATGAGCAGGAGATGACTTGATCGCCCAAAGATTTACTGTGGTTAATGTGTGGAGCAAACTAACTGTGCCATAGGGGATAAATACATTCCCTAATTTTTAATGACTAAGTAAACATGACATCCCACTCCTTACACAAGCAAACCAAGCACACGTAGAAGACCGTCTCAGTGAAATAATTATTTTTTTACTAACGTGATCTCGGCTCTGCTGCAGAGCCGCCTGATGAAAATAAGAACGGATATCCCTTCAGTCAGTACAACGCTGACTTCAGGGAAGGGGGAGGGAGGGGGAAACTTTGCTTTCGGTTATCTTTCAAACCATAAAGGTTTGAGAGATGACACTGGGGACAATTCAATTATTTTTAAAATGCCTACAATATGGGGATTAGTAATATTTAAGTATTACTATCCCTTTAAGAAATACACACAGTGTACAATAGACATCTGATACACAATAGCATGACTAAGCAAAAATAGAAAAATATTACCTGTGCCTGAGGACTAAAAGGGAGAAACACTGCTTCAGATGTGTAACCCTTTGAATGCCAGAGAGGTGTCAAACCCATTGCACTGCACATGTTGGACACCTCTCTGATACTCAAAAAAGGGTTAACATCTACACTGGAGTACTTTGTGTAATAAGAACACTTCTACAGACAACAGCAGTGAACCTACACTACATCACTACACGTTTTCCTAAGATGATCTAGCAAACCTGGGGCACCCAATATTTTGTAGCCAAGGACACGTGATCAGAAATACAAGTATAAGGGCCGGACTCATTTTTTATTGCTCACAATGGTAAATTATAGCCTGGTAACTAGTCAAAATATGGATTTTTAGCAGTAACACAAAAGAAGTACAAAATCATCAACTTTACTCATAAAAAAGTAATCATTTATAATCTTCGTGCTATTCACTGACCCATTTTGATCAAGTCTATGAGAACAGTGGTATTTAACAGTCTGAACGATTCACAAGAACTGTAGTGCTCTGGACACGTTATTAGGCCCTACTGATTCATTAGTACGGCATACTACTAAAGCGGAACTGTCACCGGTGGGATTCCTGGTCCCAGGTGAAAGAGTAAGCAAAGTCAAGTCTCAGTTGCGTGTGGTTTTTTTTTTAAATTAAATTGATGTGCTTGCTGAAAAATTAGGTTAAATGTCCAGATGATGACGTCAACATGAGGTCGTCTGCGGTACAACTTGTACCGCAGACATGAAGCCTGGCCTCCCCTCTTCCTTTTCTATGCCTACCTACCACCTTATATAGAATGCTGTTTTCACGCTGAGTGCCAGCTCCATGTAGAAGGGGCAGACACAGAGAGGGATTAGGGCAGGGGAGCACTGCAGTCTTGCCTATGCACCGTATGACTGGCAGTGCTCCCCAATGCCACGCACAGTTGGTGCAAGTACAGCAGAAGAGAAACATTTCTTTGAGGTAAAACAGTCTGTTTTGGACTACTGCAGCCTGTTCAATATTTTGGGGGTGGGTTCCAATATAGGTGATAGTTCTGCTTAAAGCGTAACTTTCACGCTCGATAAAGTCGCCCTGCAATAAATAAACAGGTAGCGACTAGCTTTATAATATATATGTTACCTCTGAAATGAAGCCCATTATAAAGAAATCCTTTATTGTAGGAGACTGACAGGCAGGTTAGTGCCATCTGCATGGTCAGTCCTTTCCGATTTCCACGTGGTACACTGCAGTGCTTCTCAATGGAGACTGGGACTTACAGCACAGGTGTGTAGACAAGATGTCTGCTCTGATGCCTGGCTTCCGGTCTCCTACAATAAAGGATTTCTTTATAATCAGCTACATTTCAGAGGTAACATATCTATTATAAAGCTAGTCGCTACCTGCTTAATTATTACAGGGCGACTTTATAGCAGGTGAAAGTTCCGCTTTAAACGCTTTGTTAAAAACATAAGATGGGTTGTACACTGGGTCAAGTCAGCATACCTCCCATGTGTCCCTCTTTAGGAGGGACAGTCCCTCTTTTAGTCCCAAATCCCTCCGTCCCTCTTTCCCACCCTGATGTCCCTCTTTTTAGGAGATCAGACTGTGTGGTGTGTATATATAAGTGTATCACATTGCTCTACAGCAATAAAACTCAAATTATTGTTTGTTTAAACATCAATATATGTGTTTATAAAGTAGTCTGTGTAAATACAATACTTTGGTTCTGTTATCAGTCATTTATCAGGTTACACAATGAGGTGTCAATAGGTCATGAAATAGCCTAAAAATTCTCTGTAATGCCCCGGCCACCTGCCACACCCCCAGCAACATCCCCTAAAGCACGTGTCCCTCTTTCGCAATTTGAAATGTTGGGAGGTATGAGTCAGCTCCATTTTGGACACCCATATAGTAAAACAATTGTATGTCTTTTTTTTTTTTTTTTTTTTTTTTAAATAAAGCTTCTTAGTAATCTAGCTAACAAAACCAGGTCTGATACTAATTCCTCACATCCACATTCAACAGCCAACACAGTGGAGCAAGAGAAATCCTGTATAGAGAAGAATCATGTCATCTGCTCTATATAACAAGATAGAATTAGCAGATGATTACCCCATAGATTCCTTATCTATCACATCTTTCTCCTGGGATTTAATAGGGCTGATGGACTGGGTACTTTTAGTCCCTTGGTTTCCAAGATAAATATAATTGCGTTTTCTTTCTGAGCTGCACAGTCCCAATTCACGCTGAGCTCACAAAATAGACTTTTTTTTTTCTCTGAAGAGCTTACAAACTAATTTTTAACATCTAAACGCAGACAGAGAAATTGGCTCATCCCAGATCACACTGAGCAGGAAGAGCACATTGATATTCAGCTGGCATCACTCTTCTGGAACCAAAAGGTTTAACCCTTTGACTGCCAGGCAGATGTACAATGTGTTGCACACCAGTCTGGTGCTCAAAAGTGTTAGGCAAGTGACAGCGAGGCCAATGTGCAAAGAAAACTTGAAAAAATCTGGAGTAAACCAACTGCACCATACTGGAGAAATATTAATTCCAAAAATATCCATTGATTTTGGTGGCGCTTTTAACCCCTTGAATGCAAGAGCATTCAAGGGTTAAAATCCTCATTTAAATCATTGTGATGTTTATGCTGTCCCTTGCACAGCAGATGGTTTGCCCCAGAATTACTCTATGGGTGAGATGCACTAAAGGTCGATAATAGGGTGACCACATTTCAATTCTGCCATTCATCCACACTGCAGAGAGAAGAGTGCACCACACAGTTCTAACCACTAGAGGGAGAACTGCCCATTAATTGATGTGTCAGAAAGTGATGTTTGTGGTAGGCTACAAGAAAATGTACATCACACCCAAAGCCTTAAATTAACATCACACTACAAAAGAATTACACTGCAGCTCCTGATTGATGTCAGTATCAAGGCTCAGTTCTCTTCTGTCTGGAAGCCATTTTCTTTTAGCCCAGCAGAGGCATCACTTCCTGCCACAGTAGGTAATGGGCAGTTTTCTTTCTATTGTATAGAGTTCTATGCATACCTGGGAACTCTCCGGTTTTGCCCCGGAGACTCCGGGATTGACAATGAATTACCGGGTCTCCAGGTCAGAGTCAGATTCTCCGGATGTGGGGAAACCCTGCCCACTTGTGCTCCATCCCACCCTGTTCCTCCCACTCCGCACCCTCTTCTACCCCTTCCTTAGTGCATTCTATATGTTTTTTTATGTTTAGTAGTCCCGCCCCTCCTCGTGATTAAGCCCTGCCCCTTTTTAATGACGCAAATCGCGTCATTTCTCTACCCTCATCGGCACTAGAGGGCTGTCCTCCGGGCAGCCCCAAGTAACAAGTTCCCAGGTATGGTTCTGTGCTGTGGAGTCTTCGTTCAGGGACTTTATATTATCCCAGAAGGGGGCTGCCCGGGACATGGGACACACACTTAAAATCCAGGACTGTCCTGTGCAGTCAGGGACATGTGATCACCCTGTTCGATAAGGGTCCAGGTTGATAAGAGTATGGTGTATCTGCACTGATTCCGTCTCATCATATGCACATACTAGGGAACTCTCTGGATCTGCCCCAGAAACTCCATGTCTCAGAATGAATTACCGGGTCTATGGGGACAGAATCTGATTTTCTGGTTCGAGGAGTTCATTGTGAGCTCTACTCACTTTTCTACCCATTCCACCTACTTCCACACCCATTTCAGGAAAAATCCTGCCTGTCAGCTCCACCCATCCTGATTGGGTCCACCCCCATTATGACACTATTGCCATAATTTGGACACTCCCATCCCCAGTCTTATGAGTCTCTCCGGGGACCCTGTGCAAAAAGGTTCCCAGGTATGAATATGCACTAACATGTCTTCGGCATAATATTCCTGTGGCTATGCCTCAGATATGCTAGCATTGCCATGCTTTCGCCATGGCATCATCAGGTTTACAATATTACAGAGTCTACTTTGACAATGACTCATTTTCAAAATAAAATGCAGCTTACTGAGCCACTGCCGTATTACAGCGGGTGCGCTTATATGTTCATTTGGCTGATTGCCACATGCACTAAGCTCCGCCAGCTTCCTATGCTGTTAGAATGCACAGTCCCAACTTCGCCAGACTGAGATGGAGAAGTTGGGATCTTCCCATAGCTTTTTATGGAGCCACAGAAGACAGTTTGCTGTCTCTACTGGAAGTCAGAGCAGACGCCCTCCCTTAAAGGGATAGTAATACTTCGTTTTATCTTTATTTTATTTTGTAGGCATTAAAAAAACATGAAGAACGATATAAGTTTGAGAGATATTCCCAAGCAAAGTTTTCCCTCCCGCCCCTTTTACCTAGTGTAAGCCATCTCTTCTCAGATGTGGAATCCAGTCCATAGACCAGACAGATAACAGCAGGGGACAATCTTCTTCCTCTGAGAACAATGAAAACCCTGTCCCCCTTGACAAGATTTTCAGGTTTTTCCCTTATCTTAATTGAAGATTGTCCCTCTCTGCAATCTACCTGGGCACCTCCCTTCTGTTCTGGCTGAACAGTGTTACATCAGTAAAAGGGGCGGGAGGGGGATACTTTATTATTTAATTACTCTTGAACTACAACTCTGACAGAATTGAAATAACAATCTACAAAGTACAAATACTATGATTAATTAGAGCTGCTTTTATTATGAAACATTAATATCCCTTTAACTCTTTCTGTGCCCTATGGATGTGCAAAACATTACTCCGAAAATCGTTGCACACCCTTGTGGCACTGAAAGGGTTAAAACAAATAATCTCCATTTTAAAGTTCTTTCACAGAAACAGAGAACAGGAAGTTAAGCTGTTACATGTAACATTTTCTTTGCTGCTTCTGTCTTTAGATGAACTGGCTGATCAGCTGTTTGAAGTCCACAGCAGACTATCCACCGATCAGTGATTCATGTAAACATGCAATGCAATGCATTGAAGACCTCTATATCAATTAAGGGATTAAAAATCCCATTTAAATCAATGGGAATTTCTATTTGTCCCAAATGGTGCAGATGGTATGCTCCAGAATTGTTCACCTTTTGCATTGAACATAAGGCCTAAGATTTTAGCAGTGCAGAACGAACAGCTGTAATGGCGTTTGGTAACCATGCACGGATTACCTGCACCAGCATCCAAAATGTCTTAAATGTGGTTTAAATGACATTGTACATTCCAGATCATAAATTTAAATTATCGTCAGTAAGTGTGGTTGGCTATGCGAGGTAACACAAGCAACAGTAAAAGCCATTGTGCTGTGAGTACAGCACACATGCAATATTAAGGATTATAAATACAATTTTCTTTTTCATTACTGCTTATAAATCTCTAAAGGATCAGAATCTTGGAAGCCTAGTAGAATTTCATTACTTATTCAATATTTAACAAACAGATGTATGATGCATTTAAATAGCAGGAGCCGTGAGCATCCGTCATTACTTGCTGGAAATGCAAGCGTGTAAATGACTGCATTGTGTTTATAACATAATCAAGTGCTTATGTGTGCGAGACGTAGAACTTTATTAATAAGAACAATCTGACATTTTAGCCTTGGAGTGCCAATAGTACAGTATACTATTGAAGGATCACTAAAAACATGGCAGGGAAAATCTCTTCAAAATTAATATTTTTTACTTAAATATCTCTTAAAAAACCCTCACAGGATTTAATTTTAGATGGACATGTAAGTGTAAACTGAAGGACAACTGACAAATGTGTGTGTGTGTTGGGGGGGGGGGGGTCAGTGCTAAGGCTCAGACTTTTAATAGTTAAATTCTACTACTACTAACTCTGGCAGTAGCATTATACATTTTATGAAAGCTCCAAAGAAGACAGTGATTCTTATAGGGTACTGTGGTGACACACCTACCTGCACAGAGAGGCAATGATTTCTATTGGCTACTGAAATGTCACATCCACTTACACAGCCAATAGGAATGACACTGCCACTGGTAGCTTAAGTTCTTGCAAGGGGGGGGGACAAAGAAATTTGCTGGACCTTTACAATTAGGTCTGGAAGTTTAAAAACTGCAACTTGCAGTGGACAAAGTATGAGTGATTAATTAATAAAACACTGTGCCTTAATTTAATTTTTGTCATGGTGGTTCCCCTTCAAATTCCATGTAAAAAAAAAACAAAAAAAAAAAACAACAACATTATAGCTATATTTCCCTGATAAAAACATTGTTGTATCCTGAAACGCAGTGGAGGGTTTTTATTTATTTTTTTTTAAAATATTTTAATTATGCTTTCATTAAAAATGTGTGGACCTACAATATATTTTTGGGCTATAAAGAATGGGGCTAGGAGATAACCTTTGCAATTGGATACAAAACTGGCTGAAGGATAGGGAACAGTGTGTGGTTGTAAATGGAAAATTCTCCAGTACAGTTAAAGTGGAGAGTGGAGTACCTCAGGGTTCAGTATTGGGTCCCCTGCTTTTTAACATGTTTATAAATGACCTGGAAATAGATATAGAAAGCAAAATATTAATATTTGCAGATGATACTAAATTATGCAAAGTCATTAATTCAGAACAGGATATTTTCTCTCTACAGAGGGACTTACATACAATGTCAGATTGGGCAAACGTGGAATATGAAGTTTAATGTGGGGAAGTGTAAAGTCATGCATTTGGGAGGAAACAATCCCAAGGCTGCTTATAAACTTAATGGAATAATTTTAGATGACTCATTGCTAGAAAAAGACCTGGGTATCCTTGTCAACTACAGACTTGGAGACAGTGACCAGTGTCAAACAGCAGTAGCAAAGGCAAACAAAGTCCTGTCTTGCATAAAAAGAGGTATCGAAGCAAGAGTGGATAACATTATTTTGCCATTGTACAAATCATTGGTAAGACCTCACCTTGAGTATGCAGTGCAATTTTGGGCACCGGTTCTGAAAAAGGATATACTAGAACTAGAGAGGGTACAGCGGAGAGCAACAAAATTAATTAAGGGAATGGAGGACTTGACATGTGAGGAACGACTAAACAAACTTGGTTTATTTACTCTAGAGAAAAGACGACTAAGAGGAGACCTTATCACATTGTACAAGTATATGAGAGGTCAATACAAGGATCTCTGCGGTGAGCTATTTATTCCAAGGCCTGATCAGGTGACCAGGGGACACCCCTTGAGATTAGAGGAAAGGAGGTTTAAACTTCAGCAGAGGAAGGGTTTTTTACGGTAAGGTCTGTTAAATTGTGGAATTCGTTGCCCAGGGAGGTGGTTATGGCAGATACATTTAAGAGAAGATTAGATACATTTCTTTCAAAAGGGAACATACAGAGTTATACTGTTTATCAGTAGGCAGATCAGGAAGGTCTGATAAAGACTAATTTAATTGGTAGCAGGAAAACTATAAAATTCTCAGTTCTGAGGTATGAGGAGAAGGTTGAACTTGATGGACCTGTGTCTTTTTTCAACCTAATTTACTATGTTACTATGTAAATCTTCGTTTAGCACTGGCTGTGGATCTCCCTGTAGGCTACCTGAGCAGGGGTATGATAAAATCCCCTGTGGCGCTATACGGGTTGTCAGTACTTCCCACTGGTGGAAAACCTCATGTGAGTACATTTTATTTATTCCGGGTATATCTTTTAGATTGTGGTCCCCTTTCTCTCTATTCTATACTGCCATGTACAAAATAAGACTTGGTCCATGAAATAGAAATGAATCAAAATGTTCTCAGAATAAGGCAATCATCTCTGACATAAACATGTTTGCCTTTTCATTTTAGAACGTGTTCATCTATGTTGGAGAGAAAGAGATAAATATGACGTCTCCAGTTTGTGACCCTTCTGACATTCATAGAGTCTCAAAGGGCATTGCAACCTGCATATATGGTATCGTACGAGGCTATTATTAGGAAAAGGTACTCTTGAAATAAAATAAAATAAAAAACAAATTTAATGCAGCACAATTCAGCAGTGCTTATTATTAAATTTGCAATGAGATTATCTATAAAAAATACATTTGTCAGGAAATTTACCATATGGTGCCTGCACAGCCTCTACCTTCATAGAAAGATTATCTGCCTAAAAATAGAAGTTGCTGTTACGCAGAAAATGTTGGAAATGAACCTGTCCCTTCTCCTCCATGCTTCAGACATTTATGAAAACATATTGGGGCTGCTGCACTCAACAAAAGTGGTGCAATTTTGGACTACACCAATGGCGCAACAAGGAACAAATAAAAATTCATGTGTTAGAGAGCTTTTAAAGGGATAGTAATGTTTCATAATAAAATTAATCTTCATAGTATTTGGGCCTTGGAGAGTGTTATTTCAATACTGTCAGAGTTGTAGTTCAGGAGTAATTGAATGATAAAGTATCCCCCTACCGCCCCTTTTACTGATGTAACACTGCTCACCTCAGAGCAGCAAGACTGTCCGGATGGATCGCAGAGGGGGACAATCTTCATTGAGCATAAGGAAAAACCTAAATAACCTGTCTGTTTAACTCTTTGAGTGCCCAAGAAGTCTCTAATGCATTGAAGCGTAATTCACTGGATACCATTCTGGCACTCAAAGGTTTAAACAGACACCTATGTTTTTGTGCATGTGACATGATGCAACTGTCCTGTTCAAACAGGCTGTTGGATTATTGCTGATGCAGCATCCTGTCACTACGGACCCACATGATTGTCAGACAATGATATGTTTCTTATACACATATACATCCTATATAATAATTCGCTAAGTTGTGTGTAACGCCCGACATGCGCAGTAGACTCTGCTGCGCGAGCGGCAGTCATGCGCAGTACAGACTGGCTGCCCCGCGGCTGATACAGAGCTGGGCGCTCCGAAAAAGCATCCAGCTCTGTATCAGCAGTGGCGCGGGCAGTCTCTGCTGCGCGTGACTGCCCGCGACCGGCTGCCAGAGGCACTGTGGCCCGTGTAACGGGCTGTTCAACTAGTATTATATATAAATATAACAACATGCTCCTTCATTGATAACATTTAATGTTATATTAACATGTTGGTTGTTACAGACATCTGCAAGGCACTGCATTGCACATGTCTTAAAAGTGTTAGTAATGTCCCATAAAAAAATAGATTTGTAGAGGACGAAAAAATAAGCGTAATGGTGCAAACCTATCTCTCAAACTGCTATGCTTTGGGAGATATTCACATTGAAAGTTCCCCCCTCCCTCTTCTTCTCCTGATGTCCGCTGTAAAGGAGATCAGTGTCGGCCGACAGGAGGAGGCTCTGCAGCAGAGCCGAAATCGCATTATTGCAAAAGAATTACTTCACTGGAAAAGTCTACAAAGTGTGCTTGCAAACCAGGCACACTTTGTAGACCTTTCCAATAAGTCATTCTTTTGCAATAATGCGATTTCGGCTCTGCTGCAGAGCCAAAGGCTGATCAGGAGAAGGGTACTTTCAATGCTTATATCTCTCAAACCATAGCAGTTTGAGAGATAGGGTTTGCGCCATTAAGCTTATTTTGTCATCCTCTACAAAACTATAACAAGTTTTTATGGGACATTACTGTCCCTTTAACATCCAAGAGCTTAACCCTTTGAGTGCCAGAGGGGTACACAACGCATTGCATTATTTTGCAGTTGTACAGTGCTGAAAAACATAATTATGCTTTATAAATACATAATAATATTAATATATTTCCCATTATTGCCACCCACAGTGAGGATGACGTACCAAATAAAACTGGTGCGCTCGTGAGACAAGACAACCACACGACACAAAACAACATAATAATTCCCCATACTGCCATTGATTTAAATGGGGATTTTAACCCCTCGAATGCTAGAAAAGTCTTCAATGCATTAACAAGACCTCGATAGAATTCAAGAAGATAAAATGCCTATTTGAATCCATGGCAATTTTTATTTGTCCTCAAACAGTGGAGTTGGTTTGCCGCAGTTTTACTCAATACATCAACCCCTCAGTCTTGAAGAAGGACGTAAGAGCATCTTCACCATCCTGAGCCGAGGTACTTCAGATATCCGAGTAGAACTGTAATTCGCTCCACAACACAATGAGATTTCTAATAATAGTAAGCAATGGGGTGTTAAATTGAGATACTTCTAAAATACCATAAGCTTCACAATGGATTTAAGGTTTGAGATTACTTTATACTCATATCAATTTAGTGTTAGTTATTGCTTCTTGCACCAGTTTCACAATTACATGTCAAACCTTTAAAATAATATTTTAAAATAAAAATGCAAATGTGAAGATTGGAAGATAAAGACAGAATTGGTAGGACATAAAAAAGTTGGGGGGTTGATTAATTTCCTGGAGGCTAGAGGAGATTCCGGTGAATAAATACATTAGTTATGTCTTAAAGGGATAGTAATGTTTCACTAAAACAGAAGCTCCAATTAATCTTAGCATTTGGGCCATGGAGAGTGTTATTTCAATACTGTCAGAGTTGTAGTTCAATAGTAATTGAATGATAAAGTATCCCCCTCCTGCCTCATTTACCTAGTGTAAGCCACCTCCCCTCAGATGTGGAATCTGGTCCTGGGACCAGACAGATAACAGCAAGGGACAATCTTCTTACTGTGAACATAAGGAAATCCCTGCCACCCTTGACAAGTTTTTCCTTATGCTTAGTGAAGATTGTCCCTCTCTCCGATCCATCCGGACAGTCTTGCTGCTCTGAGGTGAGCAGTGTTACACTAGGTAAAAGGGGAGGAAGGGTGATAGTATATCATTCAATTACTCTTTAACTACAACTCTGACAGTACTGAAATAACACTCTCTATGGCCCAAATACTATGAAGATTAATTGGAGCTGCTTTTATTATGAAACATTACTATCCCTTTATATATGAAAGATGGTTAAATGATAGGACTGGGTAAGAATCCTTGTATAACATGAACTGATGTGTAACCCTTTGACTGCCAGGGGGTACACAGTTCATTGCAAAGCAATGCGCTGCATACCCCTCTGGCACTCAAAGAGTTACATTGTATGATTATTCTCCAAAAATGGAGAATGCTACAGTCTGCATTCATTTGTTGGATGCTGAACTGGTTTCTAGTATCCAGCGGGATAACCTTTGAGTGCAATGTGTTGCAATATGGTGTATAACTCTCTGGCATTCAAAGGGTATGTTTCATTCAAACTGTATGTTTCATTTCCCATTGAGAGAGGTGAGAAACACGCTTCCAAGCACAGCTCATGCCCCCAGCACTCAAAGGGTTAAAAGGCCTCACTAGTGTACGCTTTTCTGTGAACTGATATTTCTCATTACTCGTGTCGGTGGAATATGGAGATTGTGTTTCAAAGGTACAAATCATGATTCATTTGCGTCATACCATGAACATCACATAGAAAATGCTAGCCTCAATTTAAAGTATTATTCGAAAATTACAATCTTATTTTCCTTTAAACAAAGGTATAAAGGAAAAGTATCACCTAGTAAAATAGTTTTTTAAAATTTGAATTTCCCAGGTTGCTCAAACACGATTACGGTAACTCTCAGTGTGTCCCTTGTCCTTTCCTAGACAACCTGAACATTCTGCATTAGAAAGTCCATACTGCTGTACCGCATTGCATCACTGTATTGTGGATATGCACAGAACACCACCCTGAGCAAAAGCCATTCCTATATTGAGAAGATATATTGTAAAATTCGTGTTTCTTTAACTTTGGATAGAAAACTTGCTCACTTGCAATACATGCGTGCATATGTTTTTTTCTGACCACGCAAAGGCTTTCTCTGGAGTTTGAGTGGTGTATAGTTGAACTCAATCATTGATAAATGAGTACAGCTGTTACAGAACATGTCTTGCAGTACCCAGGGCAGGACATGATAACACTCCAGCCTACTTATCTGCTGGAATGCTTCCCATGATTCACTGGGATGCTGTAAAACTCTGAAAGCTCTCCTGAGCTTTCTGTAAGGAAGGTGGCTCTCTGTGACACCTACCTCACTACTGGTGCTCACTTACTGCAAAAGCAAAATGTGTTCCTAGGCGGTCTGTGGAAGGCTGTTTTCGTTAATTATTTCTATTTATATCTTGGATTGTTTCTTTATACTGCTTGCTCTCATCCAGCTTTGAACTCTGCCAGTTAAACCATTCAGTCCTACTGTCAGCCCTATACCTACCCATTTACCACCCATACAAAGCTCCCAGACTTGACCAAGGGGTGCGATACAGTCAGAGGCATAACTAGAAGCCACCGGGCCCTGGTGCAAGAACTGCCATGGGCCCCCCCTGACCACATTGGCCCCCCTCAACTACATTGGCCACCTCCACATTGACCCTTCCACAATGCCCCTCATTCTCCACAGTGGCCCTTCATCTCCACAATGCCCCTCTTTCTCCATATTGCCCCTTCAACAATGCCCGCATCACAATGCCCCTCATTCTCCACAATGCCCCTTCCACATTGCCCCTCTTTCTCCATATTGCCCCTTCAACAATGCCCCCATCACAATGCCCCTCATTCTCCACAGCGCCCCTTCATCTCCACAATGCCCCTCTTTCTCCATATTGCCCCTTCAACAATGCCCCCATCACAATGCCCCTCTTTCTCCATATTGCCCCTTCAACAATGCCCCCATCACAATGCCCCTTCCACATTGCCCCTCTTTCTCCATATTACCTCTTCCACAATGCCACCATCTCCATATTGCCCCTCAATCTCCATAATGCCCCTTCCACAATGCCCCTCATTCTCCACAATGCCCCCATCACAATGCCCCTCATTCTCCACAATGCCCCCATCACAATGCCCCTCATTCTCCACAATGCCCCCATCACAATGCCCCTTCCACAGTGCCCCTCATTCTCCACAATGCCCCAACTGACCGCCCCCCTCCTCCTACCTCGAGTCCCTGGTGGTCTAGTGGTGAGTCAAGCTCCCGCGCGGTTGTTAGTAATGCAGAGTGCTGGAAGATTATGTCATCTCCCAGCGCTCTGCATTACTAGATCGCCGGCCGCCGGGAGATCACTTGTGCTGCGGGCGCGTGGCGAGGGAGTCGCAGGGGGCGGCCGGGCCCCTGAGAGTGACGGGCCTGGTCGCAGGTGCGACCCCTATTGCTACGCCTTACAGTCCCTGACACCAGATCCTCTGATCAGTTTATCTTCCTGCAGGTACGATTCTTGTCCTTCTAATCAACATGACATTATCTAAAAACAAGAATAACAAAAAACTCATACTGGACAATACGGGACATATACATTAGCAAAGTGGTCAATTAGATTAACTGGGCATTTCAGGAATATATAACTCAGAAGTAGTTGTATGGTACAAGGAAAATGGAATTACAATGGCTACGCGCACAAACCGACACAATGGGCATGACTAGCACTGCTGAGTCTCTCCTTATAAGTAGGATACCTAGGAAGTTGCCTACTTTACCTAATAGAAAATCTGGCCCTTATTCTGGCCCATATGCCAAAGTCAAAAGTAGGGCAATTTTGGGGCAAGTGAGCTGCACCAAAGAAGACAAATACATATTTGAAAAGTGTTGCACACCTCTCTGGTCCTTAAAGGGATAGTAATACTTTATTATTACTATTCCCCATATTGTACATATTTGCAAAATAATTTAATAGCCCCCAGGTTCATCTCTCAAACCTTTATGGTTTGAGAGATAACCGAAGGCAAAGTTCCCCCCTTCCTCCCCTTTCCCTGAAGTCAGCGTTGTGCTGACTGCAGGGATATCCGGTCTGACTTTAATCAGGCGGCTCTGCAGCAGAGCCGCGAGTGCGTTCGTGACAAAGAATTATTTCACTGAAACGGTCTTCTACATGTGCTTACAATAGAAGCACATGTAAAAGACCATTTCAGTGAAATAATTCTTTTTCACTAACGGGATCTCGGCTCAGATGCAGAGCCGCAAGCCTGTCGTACAAAACAGACTTCCCCTGCAGTCAGTACAATGCTGACTTCACGGATGGGGGAGGAGGAAGGGGGAGGGAGAGGGGAACTTTGCCTTTGGTTGTCTCTCAAACCATAAAGGTTTGAGAGATGAACCTGGGGGTTATTCAATTATTTTACAAATATCTACAATATGGGGGATAGTAATAATAAAGTATTACTATCCCTTTAAAGGGATAGTAATACTTAAAATGTAAAAAAAATATGCTGTAGGGTTTATCCCCCTGAGTAAAACAAGAGTACTCCCACTGCTGAAAGGTGTTTCATTCAAAAGTTATTAATTTTCAAAGTTGAATTTTTTAGGTGCAATATCACAGTGGCCTGAAATTGTACAGTGGCGCTGTTGCTACACCATCCTATGGAGATTTATGGTCCCAGGACCAGAGCTGACCATAGGATCGTGTAGCAACAGCGCCACTGTACAATTTCAGGCCACTGTGATATTGCACCTAAAAAATTCAACTTTGAAAATTAATAACTTTTGAATGAAACACCTTTCAGCAGTGGGAGTACTCAGGGGGATAAACCCTACAGCATATTTTTTTACATTTTAAGTATTACTATCCCTTTAATGGGTATTAATGAAAACATAAAAAAATGTCCTGTGGTACAATTCAAAGAAATAGAGCAGGATTTCATAATGTAGAATGGAAAATTGCTGACAGTTAATGTGAACAATTAAATACGTTTCAGAAATAAGAGCGAATTAGGACTAAAGAGATTTAATTATCTTTTAGAAAAAAGAGAAATTGTATGCCACGCTAGCAATAGGTAAAGTTGTTTTTACTAAAGCCTAAAATATGTAGTCTGATTTAACGGATAAGTCACTAATTGCATAAAATAAATTAGGACAATAACAGAGCAATTTCTATTTCCCGCAAGGCTTAGTTGTCCCCTAGCCTCGTTACTCATGTGGATGCTCTTGAGTGTCTGATACCTGCACTGATAACCACATGAAGCTCAATTTTGAACTTCTAATTACTTCTAATCTCCTAATTAATATTTAATAAATTTCTGCAGTTTGCCAGGTAATCAAATAATTGGTGAATTAGAGGACCACAAAGAAGCCAGATTTCCCCCATCCATCTAATAAATATGTATATGCATGTATAATTTGCATTTAATGCATGGACGTTAAACTAAAATTAGGTTAATTAGCATAGGTACACATTACCTTGAAACTCTGAAAACGCGTGTGTTGCTCTCAGCGTTTATTTTACTTATGTCAGCAGGTCATTGTTTTAGGTATCCCTGATTCATTAATATTTATTTGAATTGTCATGCTTAAATACCAGCTGCACTCTACTACCTTAGTTTGTAATGCATGATTTCCTGATTTTTGTCATGCATTGGAAACCTGCTCCTCCACAACTAAAATTCTTATACATGCAATCATCCTCTCCCGCATGGACTCTTGCAACATTCTCCTGTCTGGCATTCCTGCCTCCCATCTCCATCCACTTCAATCTATACAGAGTGCTGCATCATGAATTACTCTTCTGTCACCTAGGTTTGTCCCTGCCCCACTCCTCCTCAACTCTCCAATGGCTGCCTATCAAACTCCGACTATCTTACAAAATCTTACTTCTCTCTTTCAAGACACTTCTCTCCTCTACTCCTTCTTACATTTCCACTCTGATTTCCCGTTATACCCCATCCCGCCACTTACGTTCGGCCAATGATTGTCTCTCTCAGCTCCTTTTGTCTTTACAGCTCTGTCACGTATCAAACCTTTTTCTCTCATTGCTTCGTATCTATGGAATGCTCTACCATCCAACCTGCGCCACTGCACCTCTCTGATAACCTTCAAATCTCACTTAAAAACGCACCTCATGGATAAGATCTCAACATGCTAGAAGGCAGTGGTGTTGTACAATGAACGCTCTTATAAATGATTTACTGTACTGATGTCCTCCATCATCATCAGAACTAGTACTGTATTCAGCACTTGACCCTAATGTACTCCCATATCTCCCATTACCACTTTAGATAGTAAGCTTTCGGGCAGGGACCTCCCACCCAATGTTTCACTCTATAAAGCACCTGTAACCCTATATTGTTTAAACCCTTAAATTGTAAAGCTCTGCGTACACTTGTGGCGCTATATAAATAAACATATTAATTAATTAATTCATTCATTCATTCATTCAAGTGTTGTACTCACAAACACAAAGGCTGAAGCATCCAAATATGTGTTGCTCAGCTATATAGCTTTTTACTATAAATAGGTAAGGGGATGGTATTAATATTGGTGGGTAGGGTTTATATGTTATATGTTTATATGGGTGAGTTAGTAGATACAAACATTGATCCACACATATCTAGGTTATGGAGATATATATGTGTAATAATTTTATTTCTAATTCGATTGATTAAGTCTGACTGATACAGAGAACATGAGTTTCATTTCCCAATGTAACCCGTTAACTAACCAATTGAAGGAGATGCAATGTTTTTAAAAATGTGTGTTTGTAGCTGTTCGAGTTTTTAATTTAGCTATCAGGCTCCTAATGGTTGAGGAAGCAGCTTAGTGCTGCGAAACGCGTTCCAATTACTAATCTAAGAGTTACCTGTTATTTTAAATAAATATTTTTTATATCTTCGGGAGAAGAAGAACGGCTACTTTCAATTTATTTTATTATTTTTATTACTTGATTGTTTGCATTGTCAGTTTACCTATCTCATCCAACGAATCGTGTGAAAGTTACTGGTGGAGTCGTAAGAGAGACTATCAAGGACAGGCAGAGGAATTCTCCAAGCCTGAGCTGGGGACGGGTAAAGTACCCTGTATGCTGTATTAGTCGATGACAGGCATATGCCTGATTATTGACAGGGCTTAAAATTGGAAGTCCTTTGCTACTAGCCAGACCTGAAAAGTTACTCGCCACTGCAAGCCAAAACATACCCACCAGGGCTGAATTTCTACTCGCCAGGGCTAAATTTTCACTCGCCACTGGCTAGTGGTGAGTAGAAATTTTGAGCCCTGTTATTGGCATATTTTGAATGTGAGTGGATATGATGCCATTATGATATAACATCTCTTTATATTGGATAACGCACTATTGGCGCTTCTTCTGGTTTTTTTTCTCTTTTTTTCCATACACAGATACATTTTTCCATATACAGTGAAAAAGTTTTTATGAAGTGATTTTTTTTATCCCCTAGCATGTGCTAGTGTTATTGTTAATAAAATGTTTACAGGGTTTAACATAAATTAAAAATAAGCAAAGTTTTTCCTGTGACGTTTCCATTTCACAATGCAAGCTGTTTTTTGTTTTATTCTGTAAATCTTTGCCTGACAGAGAGATATTCAAAGCATTATAAGGTGTTTTGTCACATTTTAAGATTATCTGCCCTTATCTAGGGCCATCAAATTGAGTTGCCACATACTTTTCTTCTGTAAGTTACTTGGAATTCTACCTTCAAAGGCCAAATTTATAGTTTAGAAATCTTACTACGAGGTTTGCACCATTATAGACAGAGCCTGTAAATTATGTGTTATGTCATTTTAATGATGCCCAAAAAGTACACTACAAGCGCATAATGGAGATGAAAGCCTTGGAAACGGTAACCTAAAAGCACAAAATGAGGAGACATTCATTTGACTCATTTTGGGAGGCATCATTATATATAATAAGGAACGATGTCTGGTCTCTCTCTTTTACTGCTTTTTTTTTCTTCTTTGTCTTACTTTTAATGTTGCACTATGTTATTTTTTGAATATGTTTTACATGTTTTATTTTACTTTTTAAGATCTGCCCCCCCGCACACACGTTTATTTCTATTTTTTACATATTTTTATTGATGATATGTTTGTTGTACACAGTCAACTTCTTGATTTAGGGGTAATCTATCTTTGGAAGACTTCAGGCCGTTGTGTATACGGAAGTCCATGACAGCATTTAAATATACACTGTTTAAAAGACTGCCAGCTTGATAAAATCAAAACTTTATTCTTCAATTAAAAATGGCAACAAAGGTTACTACGGAGGTGGGACACAAGACCCCAAAGAATTGGTCTTACGTGTTTCACGCTACATTTCTGTGATCAAGTGCTGTATATAGCACAAAACACGTAAGACCAATTCTTTTGGGTCTTGTTGCTACTATATGTCCCACCTCATAGTAACCTTTGTTGCCATTTTTAATTGAATAATAAAGTTTTGATTTTATCAAGCTTGCAGTCTTTTGAACAGTGTACACTAGTGGTCAAAAGTTTTGGGACACCTCAATTTTTGCTATGTATAGTTATTGCCATATAACAACAAAAACATTAGAAAAACATGTAAACATTGGGTATTTCTAAAATCAAGGCAAATATTATAATCTATTTAGCAGGGTTTTTTTTAGTGTTTGTAGATGTGACAAAGATTTTTAGTGCCAAATTTTTTTTTTAAAAAGTGCATTTATTGCATTTGTTTCATCATCCTATATAATAATCCGCTAAGGTTTGTCAGAAGCCGTCATGCACAGTAGAGACGTCTGCGCGCTCTTTAGTCATGCACAGTACAGACTGCCCACTCTGTGGCTGTTACGGAGCAGGGCTCTCCGAGTTCAGACTGGAGTCGCACAGAGAGGACTCCGGTCTGAATTTGTAGCGTTTCGCTCCATATCAGCTGTAGTGCGGCCACTGTCTACTGCTCATGCCTACGGAGGTGGAACTGTGGCCCGTGTAAACGGGCCTTACAACTTGTATTTTATAAATTGTTTTACAGGAAGCCATTGTCCTTCTGTTTTAACACTTCTACTTTGTGTTTAGCTGTAGTTTTCCTCTTACTCATTTAATGTACCCACATATATTATATACTGTTTTTTCTTGCCTTAAGATGGGCTTTCCAAAGATACCATTATTTTCATCAAATTTCCTGTAAAACAATTTATAAAATAAGATTAAACAAATGTAACAAATGCACTTTTTTTTAACTTTGGCATTAAAAATCTTTTATACATCTACAAACGCTAAAAAAACCCTGCTAAATAGATTATAATATTTGTCTTGATTTTAGAAATACCCATTGTTGACATGTTTTTCTAATGTTTTTGTCAAGCCTTTCAATTATCCAATAATATAAAGTGGTAGAATGCGTTGCTCACTGTGAGCCGTAACCGCACATGCACAATAGGGAGTCTCTACTGTGCATGTGTGGTTTCGCACACAGGGAGCTTCGCTGTTAGCCGTCTGGAGCTCCCCGCTAAGGAGCAGCGCGTTTGAAGAGTTTCTACTGCGCATGTGTGGTTTCGGACACACAGAGCTTCGCTGTGATCCGTCTGGAGCTCCCCTCTAAGGATCAGCGCGTTCGGCGAGTCTCTATTGCGCGTGACTGCAGTCATGCTCAGTAGAGACTCGCCAAACTCACTGCCCCGCTCTGGACGGCTCATGTCCTGTCTCTGCTCCCGGTTCCGGGGCAGCAGCCGGGGCAGCTGGGTGCATTTTAGCCCGTGTATACGGGCTTCCATACTAGTATTCATATATATCTGTATCCGGGACTGGAAGACCTGCAGTGAGAGGGCACCACTTATACAAAGCTTCTATATTGATTACTGGCGAGTCCCCTTTTGAAGATTTTACATTATATTTGTGTCCTTTTGGGCTTAGTGTTGCAGCACGATTCGTACCTGTTTCTGGCCTTTGTGGACTATATTTTCCACCACTCCCAATCAGATGTTGGTTATGGATGACAGGAATTGTAGACCCCAAAAGCTGGAAGTCTGAACAACCTTGAGTCGACTGTATTAACCTATTATCTAATACAATATTTCATTTTCTTTCCTTCTGCATAATTGAATAGCATTCATTTTTTAAAATAATATATTTTATATTAAATCATTTGGCAGGTATTGAAAATCCCAAACTATTAACACATTGAAAACAGATAGGTGATGATAGGTGATACACACATTGCTTAGTAATGAGTTGAGCGCCTCTCTGACAAATATTTCCAAACCCCTGTTGGTCTGCTGGGACTCACGATACACCCCAACATCACTAGCAGGTCTGCTCCCTGGATAGTAGGTCTGGGGATGGACATATTTGAGAACACTCCCGATTTTCACCACGGATTCTGGATTCTCTGATGATGGTGACTTTCTTTTGAAACTCTGCTCGCTTCTCCTCATTCCCACCCGTTCCTCCCCCTTTCACCCAATTCTCCCGCTTCCCACCCTGTCCTGCCCATTTGTGATGTGAATCGCGTCATTTATATCCCCCAGGTGAACCTCATAAGCCCTCTCCGGGGATTTCATTAGAAAAAGTTCCCAGGTATGGTGATGGGGCCCTGTCTGCAAAATAGTTAACCGTCTGAGTGCTGGAGTGGTAACCACATACCTCCCAAGTGTCCCTCTTTAGGAGGGACAGTCCCTCTTTTAGACCCAAATCCCCCTGTCCTTCTTTCCCACCCTGATGTCCCTCTTTTTAGGAGATCAGATTGCATGGTGTGTATAAGTGTATCACATTGCTCTACAGCAAAAAAAATCACATTATTGTTTGTTTAAACGTCAGTATATGTGTTTATAAATTAGTCTGTGTAAATAAAATACTATGGTCTTATTATAAGTCATTAATTATGTTACACAAGGAGGTATCAATAGGTCATGAAATAGCCTAAAAATGCTTGGTAATGCCCCACCCACAAGCCACACCCCCAGCAACACCCCCTAAAACACAAGTGTCCCTCTTTGGCAAGTTTACATGTTGGGAGGTATGTATAACATATCAAAGCATTGTGTTGGATACCCCGCTGGCAATGAAAGGGTTTAAGGGCTTATGTGACCTGTCGCCAGCCAAAAATATTTGCATATTTGTAATCTTCATTCAAGTCTGTCTATACATTACACTATCGCAAATTGTTATTATTGTCATCATTGCTTATATTTAACCCTTTGAGTGGATTTACAGGGAACTCACTGAGCCCTGAAAATCAGCCTCTGTCCACGGATACCTGCAGTGAAAGGGGATCTATCACCCCTATACAAGTTCATCCTGGAAGTTAGGTTATATAGTTAATATGTGGAATACTGTATTAATTTATTTTTAAAATCGCTACTTGGCAGAAATTTAATGAGTAAAGTTTGCCCTGCACCCTACTTCTCAGCTTTCTCTGGTGACAGAGGATTTCTGCACGTATGCTGAAGCACTCTCATTGGCCAGAGATCGCTCCAGCTTACAGACAGAAAGCCTCCGTCATTGGAGGAGGCTGAATAGAGGGAGAGGAACAGAGGAAGTGTGACAGAATGCAGTACAGAGCTGGTAACCTCAGTCTGTCCGGAAGTAGGGTGCACGGCAATCTTTACTCATTGCATTTCGGCAAAATAGCAATTTAAAAAAAAAATGGATACAGTATTCCACATATTCACTATATAACCTAACTTTTAGGATAAACTTGTATAAGTTTGATAGATCCCTTTTAAGAATAAAAACCAGAGCCTCCAATTCAGATCCAGAGATCTCCCATGTTACCCTTTAAAGGGATAGTAACACTTAAATTTTACTCCTCTCCATTTGATAGCTCTTAAAAAAAAGATATAAAATGACCCCAGCGGCATCTCTCAAACCCCCTGGGACCAGCCGGCAGCTCTGCAGCACAGCCAAGATCACGTTAATGAAAAAGAAATCCTTCACTGAAAAGGTCTTCTACGTGTGCTTGCAAACCTCAGTGAAGGGTTTCATCTTCAATAACGCGATCTCGGCTCTGCTGAAGAGCCTCCACCAGTCCAGGGACCGGATTCCCCCGCAGTCAGCTAGAGCAGTGACGCCAGGGGAGGGGGAACTTTGAAAGTGGATATCTCTCAAACCATAAGGGTTTGAGAGATGCACCTGGGGTCATTTTATTTCTTTTTTTAAGGGCTACAAAATAGAGAGGAGTAAAATGTAAGTGTTACTATCCCTTTAAAGTCCAGAGAAGTGTCATTGTTTAAGAGACTCATTTGATCCTTTAAAGATGAAAGGAGTGTGCACAAAACTGGAAATTTCATGAATTTTCATTTAAAGTGTTAGTAATGTCTAAAAAAAACTTGTTTGCATTTAGAAGAGCTTAAAAAGCTGATCTAAATGCAAAAAAAACCGTATCTTTCAAACCGCTATGGTTTAAGAGATACGGGCGTTTAAAGTTTGATTTCTCCTACTGACAGCTGTAAAGCTGTCAGCAGGAGATCCGTGTCGGTCGACACTGTGGCGCTTGAGAAGTGCCGGGATCTCGTTACTTACACGGAATCCCTTCATTGGAATGGTCTAAAATGTGTGCCTGGTGTTCTAAATGCATAAAAAGTTTTTTTCAGACATTACTAATACTTTAAGACACAAGCAGCGAGGCTGGATCAATTCTGGTCTAAACCAACTGCTCGACAGGGTAAAAATAAAAATCCACCTTGATTTAAATGGGGGTTTTAAACTATTTTATGCAAGAGTGGTCTCCAACACATTCAATGAGATAAAATTCTGCTTTAATTCAATTGGGTGAGGGTATTTCTCCCCATTTAGCAGTTGGTTTGCTCCAGAATCTCTCCAGTTCTGTTTAGTCCAACAGCAGTGCTGGAGAGCAACACACTGCCCCCGCCCCTGTCTTAGATTAATCCGCTTCTGCTCATGAAATTTGTATGAAGATGGGAAACTAAATGATCTCATAAAAGTGAAGACAAAATCATTATTTGAAGCTACAACATAAGATCAAAAATTTCTACTTCCCGGATGAACAATTATGTTCAGAACATTGCGTTAGTCCCAGATTGTAGTTTTTATCATTTTACTTTCTATTCCAAATGTGACTTTTATTCTTTTATTTATTTTGCCGTTCAAGATGTAAACCAAGGGCGGGCAACCCATTGCTCTCCAGTCCTGCTGGACCACAATATAAATCGATCAGAATGCACTTAGACAGACGACAGATTCAGGTATGGAGAAGCAGATTTTTAACCCTTTGAGTGCCAGAGGAGGGAGCAACGCATTGCTTTGCAATGCGTTGCACCCTCCTCTGGCGCTCAAAGGGTTAACTCATTGGATACTAAAAGATGCCTTCATAACGCATTGGAGAGGTCACCAGTATCCAACAGGTTAAATGCAAAAAACTTTATTCACCTTTAGGTAGGTCCAAAAATATGCACTGGGACTACTTCACAAGAGGTGCAATTTTGGAGCAAACCAACTGCCCCATGGGGGAAGTGTGAACATTCCCAATTATTGAATTAGGGCTTTTAACCCCCTGAATGCTAGAAAGGTATCTAACATATTCAAGGCAATGAACCTAGCAATCAAATGGTTCAAAAAACACGAGGTAAGGATGTTTATTTCCAAAACTGGATGCTCCAGATGGTATGCTCCATAATTACATTGCTGTTGGTTTGCTCCAGAATTGTACCTCTTTAGCTTACTGAATATGATCCATTTAAGCAGTACTAACAGCTCTAAGTAATAACACCCCCAACACACACACTTACACACACAGTTACACACACACTTACACACACACATACATGCACACACACACTTACACACACACATACATGCACACACACACACTTACACACGCATACATGCACACACACACACATGCACAATTACACACACACACACACTTACACACACACACACACACACATATACACACACACACATGCACACTTACACACACACACACTTAAACACATACTTGCAATCACACACATATACATACACGCACTTACGCACACATACACTCACATGCACACACTTATACATACACACACGCACAAATGTACATATACTTTTAAGCATCACATACATATAAACATCAAACACACACACATACCTTACCTTTGCCAGAATATCCTAATAGCCCCTATGATTTTTGCCCTTGACTGTTGGATCAAGGGACAGCATCTTCATCTAGCTGGTGTAATCCCTAGACTAGAACCCCACCTAGTGCAGATATCTCATGAAGGCTCAGGTACTGTGTCTTCTTCCGTTAGTTAAAAAAGTGATGTTCCAGAGGGCATCTTCCTATTGTACTGCAATCTGTTCTGTTTACTAGAATTACATCTCAAAACTGGCTTACTTTATTTCCTTAAACATAAATAATAAGTCATAATATGAAGGAAACACAGATCAGACTCTTCCTCTCACTGCATTTTGGCTAATTTAGTCCACTCTCTGCCAGTAAATGTATAATGAAATCAAAGTATTTAGCGCCCATTAATGGGGAGTTATCATTAATTAACTCCTTAGCAACCAGTGCTGTGCTAGGACCATCATTGGTGAATGTTACTTAACCCTTTGAGTGCCAGAGGGGTACAGAACATATTGCAAAGCAATGCGTTCCGTACCCTCTGACACACAAAGGTGTAAGGGCAGATGACTATACTAGCACGTCATGGGGTTTTTTTTGCAGGAGCGCTGTGAGCACTACCGAAGTCTGAAACTGACCACTCCAAGACCGGAGCTGCCCATATCAGGCCCTCGTTCGGTGAGCCAGCACACGTAATCAGTCACGTGTGCCGGCTTGCAGAATGCGATCAAAGTGGTCCTTTAGAGGAATCCACTCACCAGGACCGGGGGTTAAAGAAACCATAACACCTCATGTGAGAGGATGCTCTGAGAAGCTGCCTCGCTGGCCTCTGTTCCCCTCTTCAGACACTGTCTGGCGATGTGAGCAGATTCAGCTGTGCAGCTTGGTGAAGCATCCACTAGAATCTGTTCACATCCGCTCAGCTCGCCAGACTGTGTCAGAAGAGGTGAGCAGATGTCAGCAGGGCAGATTCGCAAAGCATCCACTCACATTATGAGGTGTTATATCTCCTTTAATCCTATATAATAATTCTCTAGGATGTTTGTAAGAAGCAGACATGTGCAGTAGAGACTGCCCGAACGCACGGAATGCTGGGAGCACGGAATGCTGGGAGCACAGAATGCTGGGAGCACAGAATGCTGGGAGTTCTGTGCTGGGAGCATTCTGTGCTTTCGGGCAGTCTCTACAATGCATGACTGTGTCAGCGGCAGAACGCAGAGCAGGACCGGCCTCTTAATCCTTTGAGTGCCAGAGGGGTACGCATGATGTTCGGGGAGCCCTGATACAGATTGGGTCTTAAAGGGGATCTATCACCCCTATACAAGTTTATCTTAAAAGTTAGGTTATATAGAGACTAGGTAGAATACTGTATTAATTTCCATTTTAAAATTGTTATTTGGCCAAAATTCAAGGTGTAAACATCATCCTGTTCCCTACTTCCGGTCAGACTGCGGTTACCAGCTCTGTATCAAAGTCTGTCACTCTGCCTCTGCTCCCCTCCCTCTATCCAGCCTCCTCCAATGACAGAGGCTTTCTGTCTGTAAGCTGGAGCACTCTCACTGGCCAGAGAACACTCCACCTTACATGCAGAAAGCCTCTGTCATTGGAAGAGGCTGGATAGAGGGAGGGGAGCAGAGGCAGAGTGACAGACTGTGGTACAGAGCTGGTAACACATTGAATTTTGGCCAGATAACGATTTTAAAAAGGAAATTAATACAGTATTCCACCTAGTCGCTATATAACCTAACTTTTAAGACAAACTTGTATAGGGGTGATAGATCCCCTTTAAGGGGCTAAAGAAATAAAGGTGAAAGACCGAGTAATCCACTTCAGTTCTGAGATGTAATTCTAGTAAACAGAACAGTTTGCAATACAATAATAATATGCCCACAAGTGTTGTACATTCGGAATATGAATTGTGACCAAGTGCCCAATGCAATGCACATCCCTATGGCACTGAAAGGGTTACAGCAGGGCCGATGCAAAGATTTTTGTCTGCACAGGTGAATGTGCATTTTGATGCCCCTCCACCCCCGAAACCTAAAAAAAATTTAGCAGCTCCCCCTGTTTCGGCACCCCTCCGCTGCAGCGCCCTAAGGCGGCCACCTAAACAGCCTTATGCTAGCACCGGCACTGGGTTACAGTAGGGCTGATGATGACTCTGATCTTTAGCAGAGACAGCAAACTGTCCTCTGACTCCATGGGGAGCTACAGCCTCTGTTTGGTGATGTTCATAGCTGGGAACACTCTGTATCTGCCCCGGAGACTCTGGTTTTTCACTCTGTATTACCGGGTCTCCAGGGCAGAGTCTGATTCTCTGGGGTGTGGGCAGTTTCTTAAGAAATTCTGCCCATTGGTGCTCCTTCCCGAACAGTTCCACCTACTCCCCGCCCATTTCTCCTCCTTCCCCAGCCTATTGGCTATAGTTTTACAGTCCTGATTAAGCCACACACCCTTTTTGATGCAAATCATGTCATTTGTCTCCCTGAATGGCTCCACAGGCCTCCCCCTCTGGCGGGGGAGGTAGAAAAAAAAATTCCCAGGTATGCTGACATTAGGACTGTAAACTCAGACAGCAAAGGTAGCTGTCAGAGCTTGGTACATGTTGTTACAACAGCCAAATGTATTTGTCTTCTCCTACTTCAAAGAGAGTTTTTAAATGTGTTCTGCTTAGAAGAGTTCGATATTTACATTTTATTTATTTATATATTTTTGTTTTGTTTTTATCACAACTGGATTTCCCCAAACATCTGAACAAAGTCTTGAAGAACCAGCGGTGTAGAGTAGATTCCGACATCTGTCAGACTCCACGTAATGAGGAAAAGCGCAGTTTGTGTAGTGTATGTTCCCTGTTGGATTGGAAATGTAATCAGTGTCTGGATCCACATGACTTGTATCTGGCATGTACTGACCTCCAGAGACACGCTGACATATTTCTGAAGAATCTGCTCCAACCCATTAGCTCTTATTCACATTAAGGCTACCTCTTTCCCTAAACACTTTTAAATACTACATAAAGATCTTATGTCATCAGCTAAAACTTGTTAGAGAGAATAGAAAGCAGAATTATGGATTTTTTGTCCCGTGGTATACTATAACAAGATGGGGTTATGTATCAGGAAAAGAAAGAATTATGGCACAAGACAACAATAAATTAAAGGAAATACTAATTCTAAAATATAGCTTTCTTGTATATTAATGCCTTTCACCCTAGAAATGTCTGGAACATATTGCTATGCATTTATGGCAGTTGAAGGAGAGCCAATACCTGCTTAAATTATTATGGCCAAAAAAATCCTCGTGGCTCCTATGTGCCTCTATGTGCACACACACGTGCGAGTATATATATATATATATATGAATGCAACTGTTTCTTGTCCTCTATCTGCCCCTCCCCAGGGCAGCAGGGGAGTGGAGACTTCCTAACCCAGTAAATCACCAGGGGTAATTATTTTGCCTGGAGGGGCAGGATGGGGGAGATAAAGTCCCCCATGCCAGTCCTGGCAAAATCACTGCAAAGAGATTTACAAGGGCAGTGAGAGCCACAGGGATAGTGATTTTCACAAGCGTGTGCACGGAGGCAAAGCCCACTCCTGTGAATATTACAGTAGGGAGACTTTACCGCCATTGACATCCAGAGCTTCAGAGGTCCATTGGGTTCCCAACGTGTGTGAAGCTCCCAATCGAATGTACAATGCCATGCAACATTCGCTAATATATATATATATATATATATATATATATATATATATATATATATATATATGATATATGCAGAGAGCTATGTCACTGAAGTAAGTGAAGCTGTGAAAGGGAGGTGGGAGAGTTGAAGTGGTGAAAGAGAGGTGGGAGAGGTGAAGTGGTGAAAGAGAAGTGGGAGAGGTGAAAGAGAGGCGGCAGAGGTGAAATGAATGGTGGGAGGGGATAAAGGGGAAAATATGTGCATTGATTTTGAAAGTAGCGGCCAAGGGGCCCTTAGCCTCCTGACCACTCTTGTCAAAATCAATGGCCCCAGTAAACTCTGCAGTAATTTTGATAAAATCCTTTTGAAATCACTACCCTTTGGCCACTCCTGTCCAAATTACTGTCCCCTAGCCACGCCTGTCCAAATTACTGTCCCCTAGCCACTCCTGTCCAAATTACTGTCCCCTAGCCACTCCTGTCCAAATCAACACTACCCTATGACATTAAATGCAGTGATTTTGCCAGGAGTGGGTCGGGAATCATCCTGCTGCCCCAGGCATGGCTGCCAGTGAATCAGAAATATATATTTATACTTGTGTGTGTATGTGTGAAATAACAAACAAAATTAGTCTCTTGTAATACCTTTTTATTGGACTAACAGAATTTTGGATTGAGAAGCTTTCGGGAGAACCTCCCTTTCTCCCAAAACTTGTCAATCCTACATTCTGTTAGTCCAATAAAAAAGGTATTACAAGAGACTAATTTTCAGGGGAGGGATCGCCTGGGGGGCAGGGAGGCACTTGCCTCCTGGGCTGGTCATATGTTTATGCCAGTGGGCCACTGCCTCAATCTCCAACATGCATAGTTTAGTGGTACCACAGAGCCTACAACTGAAATGGACCTATACAAATGGTATCACAGAGCTACACTAGTAGCTTGTAAGTTCTATGGTATCAATAGTGCAGCTTTATTTAAATTGAAAACTCTGCAGTATCAGTAGCATAGCCCCATTTTAATTGTGGTATCACTTGCCTTATTTCACAACATCAATGCCAATTTTACAATTAAAAAAAAGGGGTGGGCTGGGACAGTGGGCTGGAATGATATTAGAAATGAGCCACTTTATTGTAGTTGCCCCGAGGCCTCAGGTTGCCAGTCCTCCCCTGCTAATTTTGTTTGTTATTTTACACCTGCATCACTGGACTAATACGGCTACAATCTCCTCTCTCTCTCTTTATACATATATATATATATATATATATATATATATATATATATATACACACACACACACAGAACGTCAGAGAATAAGCGCTCTCATCATATTAATACAACATTTAAAGGGATAGTAATGTTTCACAAAAACAGCAGCTCCAATTAATCTTCATAGTATTTGGCCCATGGAGAGTGTTATTTCAATACTGTCAGAGTTGTGGTTCAAGAGTAATTGAATGATAAAGTTTCCCCTCCCGTCCCTTTTACCTAGTGTAAGCCATCTCTTCTCAGATGTGGAATGCAGTCCATAGACCAGACAGATAACAGCAGGGGACAATCTTCTTCCTATGAGAACAATGAAAGCCTTGCCCCCTTGACAAGTTTTTCAGGTTTTTCCCTTATCTTAATTGAAGATTGTCCCTCTCTGCAGTCTACCTGGGCACCTCCCTTCTGACCTGGCTGAGCAGTGTTACATCAGTAAAAGGAGCAGGAGGGGGATAATTTGTCATTGAATTACTCTTGAACTACAACTACATAGTCCAAATACTATGATGATTAATTAGAGCTCCTTTTATTATGAAACATTACTATCCCTTTAAAGAGTCATTCATCCATATTGCTTATGAACCTTAAAATCCACACCTTGCAAGTCTCAGTCTCTTTTATTAGTTAGCTGTAACTGCTGATTCTGCTTATGAGGAGTTAGGCAGGAAAAAGATTTCTGTAAGCACAAATATATAAACTATAACTGCCAGATGTGTAGCGCTGAGCAGCAGAGCAATGTGTCATTGTCCCCTGGGGAGGCAGTAGGATTAATGATACACTCCATCAATTACAGGTACTGACACTTACAGCAATGACCTCTCACTCACATACTGATGTACTAACAACAACAACTGAACCAATTCTAAGGCAGCTGTATATCTGCCTCCACTGAAGTCAAACATACACCTATGGCCATATTCAAGAAGCTTAAGAGGGGCAATTCTGGAGCATACCCACTGCACAGGGGACAAATTAACCTTCTGAGTGCCACAGCGGTGCCTAACGTATTGGTTTAAAGGGTTAAACAAACAAAAACAAATTCCCACTGATTTCAATGGCGTGAGTGTATGACTGTACGTGTAGGACTGCGGTAGTGCATTCAATCTCCACCATCGTTCGGACTTTAACCCTTTGGGTGCCAGAGGGGTATCCAACGCATTGCTTTGCAATGTGTTGGCTATCCCTCTGGCACTCAAAGGGTTAATGTTATCAAGACACCAGCTCCATAGCATAGGGAAATATGTTTTGTTGACTGATAACTGTGAACAAGAATTAGAGGAAAGGAAACCCCAAAATGGACACAGACTCCCCCATTGTCTTTCCCCCGACCCTAGAGACATTAAGGGGAGTCATTACAGAATACATAGTCTAGTACGGTGAAGTTAGGCAGGAATAAGGGCTCTGGATTTAGATCAGAATCATCATTGTCCATTCAGTCCACTAGTTCACCACTGTGTGTATGTGTGCAGTCACATAGACACTGCCTAGCCACACTATTACATACAGCAGCTATACTTTAGATACTGGAACTCCTGGGGCACGGATTGGACAGATATTGGCTGTTCTCTTCTCCAGTTGAAGTTATCTGTAATTACTGTACTGTAAAAAAAAAAATCAATGTAATCTTCCTCCTCCTGAGAACTGGGTGGCTCCTTTACTGTAGCTGTGAATTTCCACCACAGTGGAAGAGGTTTGCTTATTCTTTTAAGCCCCTGCGTTAAACCTTGAGATGGTCACCTTTGATAAACCTGTGACTTCTATAGTCTTTGCTTGAGATGGCTGTTTGGTAGAACAACAATTATAAATACAATCTGGAAGATGCTCATGTTGGATGCCTTGTTCATTATAATGTACAAAATTGGTTCTTTAACCCCTTCGATGCAAGTGAAGTCATTTCGGATGCTAGTTACATTGTGATGTACAAAACTGGTTATTCTAAGCATTGGATGCCAGAGAGGATTCCAACGCATTGCAAAGCAATTAGTTGAAGACCTCTATAGCATTCAAGGGGTTAATCATATAAATGACATCAGTAGTCATCCGTAATGTCATTGTTTTGCATCCATAACTGCCCCACTCCACTTTTATATGTATGCCACATTACTGTGGCCTTCTGAGAGTCACAGAAAAAAGTGGTAGTTTCATAAAAATTCCAGGCAACTCAATGGAAGTTGCAGAACCCATTGCGGAGAATGTACTGACCCACATGTTGATCTTAAATTTAGGATAACTATTGGAGCACCTGATGCACAGACACCTGTAATGTATAACGGTGCACTCAAATTCACCAGCTCAGTTAAAAAAACATTGTTGATCTTGAAAGCGCTCTCATGATCACCTTGATTGTGTTAACTGTTTTTTTTATTTGAAAATGTATTTTTGAATTTAGATTTATAGATGGCGCTAATGAAAACATGCTGAGAAGGCACTTCCTGTTTTTTGCCATATGCTATATCCCTTGCTCACTAAGATATAACCCTCAGGGCGGCACTTAAAGGGATGTTCCACGCATGTGGAAGTAGTAGGACTAACACAGGAAGTACCTGCATGGCATTCCTTATTATTATTTATATATATAGCTCCAACTAATTCCGCAGTGCTGTACAATAGGGAATGGACATACAGAGATATTACATAGTACACATTAAATGTGGAGAATAGAAGGATCAGAGGGCCCTGCTCGTGAAAGCTTTCCTTAACTAGCATAATACAGAAGTCTAAAAGAAAAAAAATCTAAATAAAAGATAGCTACCAAAGCCAAGAGTTGATTTTGAAAGCTCTTTCAAAATAACTACAGTCTTTTTTAGGTCCCCTTAAAGGAATAGTAATACTTCAAATTAAAAAAAGATATATATGTTGCAGGGTTTATATCACAAGCAAAAACAAAGGTACCACCACTTCTGAAAGGTGTTTTAGTCAAAAGTTACTACAGTTGAAACTTAATTTTTTTTAAGGGCAGTATCACAGTGGCCTGAATCCTACGGACAGCTCTGGCCAGTTGAACAAATAGCGCTTTAAAGGTGTAGAACATTTTTTTAAATGAAAACCTGTATATGGCATAGAGCTTTTCCTGCTGAATAATACAAGGATGTATCAGGAAGTGAAGTACAGCTTGATTAACTAAATGAAATCTGACCACTAGAGGGCACTGTTAATGTAAATAAACAAGAGTTCAAAGTGTAATAACTCTGAAAATATGCATCTCTCCGCAGTGGGGCCCTTCAATATATATATTTTTTCCTACCAAAAGTTTACTGTTCCTTTAAATCAAGGACACTAATAAAAATGCATACTGCTGGCTTGCATTGATTCCTGTGCAGTTCTGCATAATGAAGCTTTCATAAAAGTTCTTGATTTTAAATCAATATGTGGGCAGCTTAGCGGGGTGTATGACATACTGTTTCACAGTGCAATGTGCACCCCTCTGGTCCTTGGATTTAAACTGTATGTGTATTGACATTTCTGAAGTTAGTACTGCGGATGGCCCCAATAAATCATGTCTGAAAATCTTACACGTAACCATTGAGACTCACACCAGGCTGTCATCCAATTATACTGAATACCAAGACACCCCCAGGCTCCGCTTACAAACTTAATCTACCCTTTGCTGTAGGTCAGAAAGCAGCATGCGACCTTGTACAATCAGAGCAAAGGTCACACTCTGGTGTTTAACAAGAAGGTTAGGTCTCAGATAGTGCCAGGTATTTAATTGGTATGTCACATGATATACCATCATATTACATTTCACTCGGATGATTCTCTGTGTACTTTAAGCTGCACTCTACAAATGTTGTTCTGCCTCTAAGTGAAAAGAAAAATTTAATACATTCAAAGTAGCAAAGGTTATAGACATCTCCTCTAAATCTTAAAGGGAAACTATACATACAGGAATAAGAAAGTCGTAATTGTTTCAAAGGGATTTGTTTTAATTAAAATAATACATATTTTACAGAATGCCTGCAGAGCTGAATTCCTAAAGGGCCAAGAGAGGCTGGTATTAGGGATGTTCCTACTTGAGCACAAGTGTTAATTAATCGTTTGCTCAGTGATTTTGAAGTAATTTAATAAGCAAAAAAAAAAAAAACATGCATATTCCAAAAATGCACACTGTCTCAGCCCTGCAGGAATACAATTCAATATCCTCGCTGTAGAGCTTTACCTGCTGTAAGATTCTTTATTAAAAATATATTACTGCTCAACATAACGTCTTTCTGGTTCAGTGGTTGGAGAGCCTTACAGTGACATTCTCCATAGGGACTAATGAAACAGCATCACTAGGTAACATTAATCTCTCTGCTTTGCTTGGCCTAGGGAAAGCAGAGAGAAAAGGCCTTCAGGTTTGATTTTCTGTCACTCACCTAGGCAGGGCTCAAAATTTCCACTCGCCACTAGTCAATGGCGAGTGAAAATTTAGCCCTGGCCAGTAGAAATTCAGCCCTGGTGGGTATGCTATGGCTTGCAGTGGCGATAACTTTTCAGGTCTGGCTAGTAGCAAAGGACTTCAAATTTTAAGCCCTGCACCTAGGTATCAGGTCCTTTCCATGCCCCCTGTGGCTTTCCCTTTCTCTGCCCCTTGCATCCTCTTCTGCATCTCCATGAGGCACCTATTAGAACACTTTTACCATCTTCATCACTTTATGACTGAGAATTTTTAACCACCGGCCTAGGCACTGTTTATACATCTACCAGTTATCAAGTGGCACCTGTCACTGCCAACATCTGGAACCAGAGGGGGATTCAAAAGCAACGACTGGAAGACACAGCACAGTTGGCTACAAGGACTTTGGATGCATAAAACCCAAGTTGGGCAGATGTGAGTGCACTATATTTTAGTTCCCTGTTGAATGAATGAATGCCACAACTGTACGCAGCGCTTTACAATTTAAGGGTTTAGATAATACAGGGTTACAAGTGCTTTGCAGAGTAAAACACTGGAAGTGAGGTCACTGACAGAAAGTTTACAATCTGTTGTATGTTGTCAATAAACGACTACACTTAGGTGCACTTTTTGCTTCTTTTGCACTGTTTGTGTTGCGTTATTCTAGATTCTACTAGTCTCTCTCACCCTGATAATTTGGCCTTCTAACCTGAGACTTGGGTCAGACCATTAGAGTTCCCAGGCATGCGTGTCCCTCAGCCGTGCCTTTAGCTGGCGTATTGGAGTTTTGTCACTGTTCTCTCTTGCTAAGCTTCCAGAAGAGAATTCTAAATGATTCTAAGCAACAACCTGCACCCTTCTTGTTGATCTGATGTATAGCTGTCAACAGAGGTTTAAGAAGGAGGTTTAAGTTTCATTCCTGGCTTTTTATCTCTTTTTGGAAGGAAAATTAGGATGGCAAGTCCAAAAGAAATCTCAAAATAGGAGGATTAGAAGCCGTGTTGAAATAAAATCTCCCTTTTGTAATTGTGTACGGCAGAAACTCCCAGTGGAACTTCCTATAAAAAAAAAAATGTGGGCACGCAGAAAAAGAAATACCAGCAATTCCAGATCTAACCAATTACATCATAGGGAGTCAATAAAATGCCCTGTGATTTAAAAGGGGCTTTAAACCCAATAAGTGCACCATAACTCTCCGACATTCAAAGGGTTAACAATCAAATTATTAAAACTGTCATTTAAAACAATGGAAGATTTTATTTGCCCCCTAAGGTGCCAACCGCAGAGTTTCTCTGCTTTTCTCTTTACACATATGCCTCATTGTGCCTTATGTATAAAGACGTTAATATACTAATATGCCAGTACAGCTCCACTGGCATACCTGGGAACTCCCTGGATATGCCCTGGAGGCTCCGTTTCTTGGAGTTCATTGCCAGTTCTAAAGGGGCAGAGGCCAAGTCTCCGTGCTGGTGAGTTTCCCAGGGAAATCCTTTCTGCCCATTTCCTCCACTCTGCCACTTACTGCTAATTTTAGGTCAATCCCTGCTTTGTCTAATCCTGCCCACCGCAATAAGAACTGCCCACATTATGAAGCAAATCTCATGATTTGGATACTCCCATCCCCTTCCCCCAGGGGGTGGGGACAAAATGGTTCCCAGGTTTGTCCACTGGGGTTAGAGTCCAATGTTAGAGTATGTGCTAGAGCAGGGCTCAAAATTTCCACTCGCCACTAGCCAATGGCGAGTGAAAATTTATCCCTGGCGAGTAGAAATTCAGCCCTGGTTGGTATGTTTTGTCTTGCAGTGGCGAGTAACTTTCCAGGTCTGGCTAGTAGCAAAGGACTTAAAATTTTAAGCCCTGCACTAGAGCATATGATCATTTAGTGCATAACAGCTCACACACTGTGCTGTCGTTAAAGTGATAGTAATGTTTCATAATAAAAACAGCTCCAATTAATCTTCATAGCATTTGGGCCATGGAGAGTGTTATTTCAATACTGTCAGAGTTGTAGTTCAAGAGTAATTGAATGATAAAGTATCCACCTCCCGCCCCTTTTACTGATGTAACACTGCTCACCTCAGAGCAGCAAGACCCAGACGGGCGGAACACAGAGAGGGACAATCTTCAGTGAGCATAAGGAAAAACCTGAAAAACCTGTCAAGGGGGCAATGTTTTCCTTATGATCACAGTAAGAAGATTGTCCCTTGCTGTGACCTGTCAGGTCAAGAGACCAGATTCCACATCTGAGGGGAGGAGCTTACACTAGGTAAAAGGGGAGGGAGGGTGATACTTTATCATTCCATTACTCTTGAACTACAACTCTGACAGTATTGAAATAACACTCTCCATGGCCCAAATGCTACAAAGATTAATTGGAGCTGCTTTTTTTGTGAAACATTACTATCTCTTTAAGACTTTTATGTTGACCAGCCCTTAACATCTCCCCTATAGAATGCACAGGTAAACGTCATAACATTACATGGGACTAGAGGAAAGGAATTCCCCTGAAATTCCAATAAACTGTCCCACTGTCCTCCCTCAAGATGCATCAAGGGGATCATTTTTGGTGTAAGTAGATTAGACAGGTGTAGGACTATAAATTAAATTCCAAAGCCTGTGTTTGCCCTGAAACATATTTGCAAATCCCTCCCTCACTAAAGAAACTATTTTGGAACTGTCACGATCCTTTGTCCGTTCCAGAGATGCCAGCAGGTTCTGGTGCCTCCTAATGGAGTATGCGCATGCACAAAGTGCGTTGGGGTGACGTTGGGCATCACATCATTGTCATTAGGCTGAGCCTCTTCTCCTATATAAACCCCAGCTTACTGAGACCCGGTGTTAGTTGTAGCTAGTGTTTGTGTGCATTATTGTACTGTGATTCTCTTTAGCTTGACTCAACCTGCCCTGACCTCAGCATTGTACCCTGGACCTGTGAACCTTCCCAGCCTTCCCAGGCCTAAGCTATGTACCTTGGACCTGTGAATCTTCCCAGTCTGCCCTGACCTCAGCAGTATACCCTAGGCCTGAGAACATTCTTAGCCTGCTGTGACCTCAACACTGTATCCTGGACCTGTGAATCTTCCCAGTCTGCCCTGACCTCAGCACTGTACCTTGGACCTGTGAACCTTCTCAGCCTGCCCTTAGCTCAGCTTTGTACTCTGTACCTGTGAACCTTCCCAGCCTTCTCAGGCCTCAGCTATGTACCTTGGACCTGTGAATCTTCCCAGCCTGCCCTGACCTCAGCATTGTATCCTGGACCTGCTATGACTGCCCTGACCTCAGCCTGTGCCTGGACTGTTACCCTGCAATTCTGGGTTGCCTTATTGCATTTAGAACAAAACAGCTTCCTGCTAATCTCTGGGCAGCTACCCGTACCCAGAGCTAGCTCCAGTATGCTAACAGAAACAAGCCAACTTCATCATAGGGTACCAAAAAATTCCCATTGAGTAACATGGGGCTATCAACCCCTTGAATGCTAGAAAGGTATCTAACAATACACCCTTTCCTTGTATTGGAGACTTCGCTAACATTCTGCGAGGCAAAAGCCCCATCTAAATCACTGTGGCATTTAGGGCATTTTTATTTGCTGCCAGTGTTGCAGTTGGTTTTATGTAGCATTGTTCCTCTTTGCCTTTATACACTAGGACGTTGGGAGAGATTTATAAAAATGGAGTTATGAAAAGTGAGGTGTAAAAGTGGCAGAAAACAGAAAGTCTGCATTTCTAAAGATGCTTACATCAGTTTAGGAAGCCTTGACCCCTTAACAACCGGCTGTGCGGCTGGCAGTTATGGACCACAGAGCCTTTTTGTTTTGCGGAATGGATTCAGAGATCCCAGAGAGGCGTGCAGCCACACGGGCACCTCTGAATTCCATGACGCAAGTTTACCCATGGCGGTCCTGGCCCCTCACAGGTCCTTAAAGGGGTTAACAGAATGTAGTTGTGTTTCTGGAAAAATTATGGTAAAGCTGGTGAAAATTCTTGCGCAATGAACTTATAAAGAAATGTATTTAACTGCAACAACTTAGCGAGATGCCACGTATATTCTGTTCGTAACCATTCCGGGTGTTACCATCCGATTGGTAAAGCCATATTTATAATTATGTCCTTACTCATTTGTAACTAAGACCTGACATTATCTCCAGTTGCCATAACTTAAAGACAGCTCTTAAAAAAAATATACTAAGAATGGTTTTAATAAATCCCCCCACATTGAGCCTTGCATTACTTTGTCTTTATACATAAGGCCTAATGTTTCCAAAACCTGATGACTAATTCATATTAACCCTTTGAGTGCCAGACAGGTATCCAGTACAATGAAGTGCAATGTGTTGGATACCTCTCTGGCACCCAAAGGGTTAATGAACTAAGACACAATTTCTGACATTTTAACCCCTTAGTGACCGGCCGCGCACGAACGCGGCCAGCACTTAACAAAGGTTTTTTTTCCCCTATTCTAGCAAATTACTTCCTGGACTTACCAGGTACGTCATCTGTCACTAAGTGAGATTTTTGCATGACGTACCTGGTAAGTCCATCGCCGCGATGGGATTAAAGGGATAGTAATGTTTCATAATAAAAGCAGCTCTAATTAATCATCATAGTATTTGGACTTTGGAGAGTGTTATTTCAATTCTGTCAGAGTTATAGTTCAAGAGTAAGTCAATGACAAAGTATGCCCCTTCCGCCCCTTTTACTGATGTAACACTGCTCAGCCAGAGCAGAAGGGAGGTGCCCAGGTAGACTGCAGAGAGGGACAATCTTCAATTAAGATAAGGGAAAAACCTGAAAAACTTGTCAAGGGGGGTAGGGCTTTCATTGTTCTCATAGGAAGAAGATTGTCCCCTTCTGTCTGGTCTTACAACCAGGTTCCACATCTGAGGTGAGCAGTGTTACACTAGGTAAAAGGGGCAGGAGGGGGAAACTTTATCCTTCAATTACTCTTGAACTACAACTCTGACAGTATTGATATAACAATCTCCATGGCCCAAATACTATGAAGATTAATTGGAGCTTCTGTTTTTGTGAAACATTACTATCCCTATTTCCCACCCCTCTGTGATGCAGTTGGTCCTGCCCAGAATTGCACAACTTTTACATTTTACACCAGTGACAAAAGTCCTTCCTCCTATCTTGATCCTAGTGCCGCTTACATACCTGGGGACCCTCCAAATTTAATGCAGAGTCTCCGATTGAAGTGTACTGTACCACATTTTCAGGGACCAATTCTCTTTCTCTGAGTCTTGGAGAGTCCCTGAGTAGCTCCATCACATTCCATACGCTCTGCCCACTTCCCTGCTCACAGTCCACCTACAAAGCCCACTTACTCCTTTTTCTCATCCCGATTAAGCCCTGCCCATTATTTGATGTGGATCATACTATTGGAATACTCCTATACTAGCCCTTCTTAGTTCTCTATGGTATGAGACTAAGATGTTTCCTGTTATGGCATCATGTCAGGTTGATGTCTTGGTTCTTTGAGGAGTGCACTTACTGTGGAGTGATGCAAAGGCACCACTAGGCAAAGGCACTCTAGGTGCCCTTAGCCGCACCTATGACTAATCAATCAATCAAATAAATTTAAATGAATGTATGGTAAAATACCGGCCCACTTAAGGGAGCATGAAAATATATTACATACATTTATTTAAAAAACATATACAAGTTAAGAAAAGCCATAAAGAAAAAGTAGGTGTGTGGAAAGACAATAGACAGAGCACGCTTGAGTCACAGCGGTATGGAGTTCCAGATCACAAGATCAGCAATCAAGAATGCACTGCTACTTATGGTTGAATTGACGGGGTTAAAACCCATTTAAATCAATGGGAATGTTTACTTGTTCCCTACGGTGTAGCTGGTTTTCCCTAGAATTTCTCCCCTTATTTCTTAGTACATCAGCCTTGCTGCTTCTCTATAAGATATATACGGATATATGTCTAGAAAGTGCCTATTTTCTATGAATACAGTATCATTCTTGGCCATTTCTTCTTGATGCCTGTTTGTTTGCTTTGCACATTAAAAGCAATACGCCTCTCAGCTTCCAGCCCGACCTTTCCTTCCTCTTTTACCAACAGCTTAAAATCATGTCAGTGTGCAGCAGCATGACACAGCCCATTTAACGCAGGCCTCCTATTGTGCGTAAATGAAAAGAAATGGGGAGTTAAAAGTATGGCAACATGGACAGCCGCCCATACAGTTCCTTTACCGCGGAGGTTAAAGCAATGAGATTATCAGAGAATGGCTATTACATGTTTCTGTAGATGGCACAGGCTGGAGTGATTCCCCCAGAGTGCTTGGGGAGAGTAGCTGTAAATATAAAACTTATGGAATCATTACACAACGGTATTCCGAGAGTCTCATAAGGCTTTGTGAAATGAAAGATCCCTCTAGTAAATGAATCACATCACGGGTCAAGAGAGGGGTAGAGAACACCACAGCCCGCTTCAGACATGACTGATCGAGACCATTTTTAAAGGAAATAGACTCTGCGAGACAAAATTATTCTGTTTCACCTTGTTATAAACACTGTTCACTGTCGTTCTGAAACCCTTTTGTAGGGAGGCTATGGAGTTATGGATGGCAGTGTATTTAGATGCGTATTAAATAAAGTCTTGAGGGGACCACTGGGTCAAGGCAGAAAATATATAATCATTTGTGTCTAACAGAAAGAAAGACATTGTATATAAATATTTACAAAGTATAGAGGACGATCGATCAACAGTGCCTTGTGTTCAAATCAATAAACTAAGGGATGCCTCTCTCTGGGTGCTTAGTGTCTACAGCCCAACAGGGGACACAACATGATATTTTATACTTTGGATGCTACAGAGGTATCTCCAAATCATTGCTTCGCAATACATTGGAGACCCCCTCTTGCATCCAGGGGGTTAACCCTTTGAGTGCCAGCTGGGTACGGAACACATTGCAACGCAATGCGTTCTATACCCCCTGGCACTCAATGGGTTAAAGGAAAACTGATGCAAAAAAGCTGATTTTTTTTTTCATTAAATTCACATAATTGTAAAAGTTTCCATACCTCAATCATAACTAAAATATGGTAAAATTACACTCTTTCGGTCAAATGGGGGAAGAAATTATTCTTTGCACTCCTCACTTCCTGCTTAGAAGTCTATGCTCTACTGTGTAAAAGCAGCAAGAAGCGAGGATTGCAAAAATGAATAGCATTAAATCTATATTTGTACCTACTGGAACTCTAAGGATCTGAACTTAAGACTCTGATTTTCAATGTTAATTACCAGAAGTCAGGGACGTGCAAAGACATTTTGGGGGCAAGGGCTCGAATGAAAAAAAGAACATGTCTCATAATTATTTATTCAAAATATATATTTTAAAAAAATAAAATAATTTACATCTCAGGAGCCAGTAGGCACAGAAATCTGAAGCACCCCCCCACCATTGGCCATCTCCACTGGACACCTCCACAATGCTCCTAATCTCCACATTGCCCCCCATCATCTCCATATTGCCCTTACATTGTCCCCTGTCAACCCCATATTGCCCCCCATCAGCTCCATATTGCCCCATCAGCTCCATATTGCCCCCCATTAGCTCCATATTGCCATCAGCTCCAACTTACCCTCACATACATTGCACAATCTTCTCTACATTGCCATCATCTCCATCTTGCCCCCCATCAGACCCATATTGTCCCATCATTTCCACATTGCCCCCAAGTGTCCGTTTCCTACCTCTTCCCTGGTGGTCCAGCGGCAGGAGAGGTCTGTATGTGCCTCCTTTTCCACAGACCTGTAGCTGCTGGAGCTCCAGCCCGGTCTTCTCTTCATGCAGAGCGCTGGAAGATGATGTCATCTCCCAGCGCTCTGTAATACTAAAGAGCCGACGAGGGAGCGCAGCATCTACAGGTCTGTCCTGAAGGAGGCACAGACCTGACTGGGTGGTGGGGGGGTTAGTGCGGAAGGCGAGGCAACTTTTTTTTTTGTTAGAAGGGCACGAGGGCGCTTTGGACAAAAAAGGGCAGGTGCTCAAGCCCCCCTTGGTGTCTGTGTGCACGTGCCTGCTAGATGTTCTTTCTCAGACCTTGTCTTGGCAGACTTGCCTATTTCTTATCCCATTATTCCCACATCCCACTTGTTCTGCCTAGTTTAGTAGACACAACCAACCTACTGTGATCCCTAGTTCTGTCCATCCAGTTATGCTCCACCTACATTATGAAGCTAAGTGCTTCATCTGGATACTACTAACAAGCCCTTGTTAGTACTCATGAGGTAGGGAATGTTCCCAAGTATAAGATGGATGGATAGATAGATAGATAGATAGATAGATAGATAGATAGATAGATAAATCATTTCTGTAACTAAAGAACTTAGGGCATGACTAATTCAAGTTCAATTATAATAATATGATTAATCACTTAAAATGTCAGTTTTTTTTTTATCTTTTGATTCGTGAAGTCAATGCCATCAAAGATTGCCTTTAGGTCCCCAATACTGAGAACAAACAATAGGTTTCTTTGGACCTGAATGGATACTAAAGGATGTTTCATCACTCTATCAGACTGAAAACAGAAACAACTAGCAGTGCCCTACGAGCATGAAAAAAACTATATAGATGTACCTGATTGCCATACCTGGGAAGCTTCAAGCCCCACAGAGTATCAAGGAGGGATGGGAGTGTCTGAATGATGTGATTTGTGCTAATATGTGGGCATGGCGTAATTGGGATGGGCAGGGTTAGAAAGTGGAAAGGCAGAGTTAGTCCTCAAATGACTGGGGAAGTGGACAGAACCACCTGGGAGTTACGGGGGGACTCAGCAAACTGGGGAATAAGCCTCTGTCTCAGAATAAATGGTAATTAAAGTGGAATTTTCATCTTTTATAAAGTCGCCCTCCAATAATTAAGCATACGGTGACTAGCTTTATAATAGTTTTAATAGCTCTCAGAATTACCCGGTTCTAAAGTAATCCTTAATCTTCGGAGTAAGGAAGAAAGGAAGCCAGGCATCAGCACAGACATCTTGTCTCAGAGACGTCTGCACGCCTGCACTGTCAGCCCCGGTCTCCTCTAGGAGGCGCTTCACTGTGCCGAAAGGCAACGGAAGGGACTGACGGCGCAGGAACGCATATGGCACTAACCTGGCCGTCAATCTTCGAAGATTAGGTCTTCAGTGGCAACTTAAAGGGATATTAATGTTTCATAATAAAAGCAGCTCTAATTAATCATCATGGTATTTGGACTTTGGAGAGTGTTATTTCAATTCTGTCAGAGTTGTAGTTCAAGAGTAATTCAATGACAAAGTATCCCCCTCCCGCCCCTTTTACTGATGTAACACTGCTCAGCCAGAGCAGAAGGGAGGTGCCCAGGTAGACTGCAGAGAGGGACAATCTTCAATTAAGATAAGGGAAAAACCTGAAAACTTGTCAAGGGGGCAGGGTTTTCATTGTTCTCATAGGAAGAAGATTGTCCCCTGCTGTTATCTGTCTGGTCTATGGACTGGATTCCACATCTGAGAAGAGATGTTACACTAGGTAAAAGGGGAGGGAGGGGGAAACTTTGCTTGTGAATATCTCTCAAACCATAAAGGTTTGAGAGATAAGACTTATATCGTTCTTCATGTTTTTTTAGTGCCTACAAAATAAAATAAAGATAAAACAAAATATTACTATCCCTTTAAGTCTGAAAACCTGAATGTCCAAGACAGATCAGGAGAATTCCCAGGTATACTGTCTGCTGTGTAAAGGAAACCTACGTAGATAAATCATTCTGTTAACCGTTTGGGTGCCAGAAAGGTACCCAAAGCATTGCAACACAATGCGTTGGATTTATTTCTGGTGCTCAAAAGGCTAAACAAAGTAAGTTCCCCTTTAAGAGGAGGGTTCAGTCTGACATCTGAAGAAATATCAATGTGCTAGAGTTAGCCAAATTTCGGTTTTCCAGCTTTTCGGGACTACAACTCCCAACTAACCTTTCACTAGAGGAATAAGCCTGTTTGACAACATAGCAAATAAGATAAACTACTGCACACACATATAAACTAAAGAATATTGATTGCGTTGGCTCACACCTCATAAATTTACATGGATACATTTCACAGCTACCATCTCCAGCTGGGCACATCATCAAGGTTACAAAGAGAAATTTATGTAAATGTATTATGATTGTAAGAATATTATCGTTAATTTTTTTAAGACGTTGTAAATTTTCAAAGTCCCCTACTTATAGCCAGATGACAAACCCGAGGTTGCCACACCGGTGAAATAAAACTTGAGACAGTTCAGTATTTCAAGGGCAGCTAAGGGCCAGAATGATATCACAGAGTTACAAACAGGAGATATATCATTTTCATAGAGCTCCATAGAAGTACTAAATCTTATGGGGTAAAAGCTTGTTCTGCAGTGAGGCTGATATACTAAGAGGATTGGAGAAACTCTGGGACAAGCACATATCACCATAGGGTCCAAATAAGCAGTCGCCAAATTCCCATTGGCTTAAAGTAGAAGTGTTACTTTGGAAAAAAAAGTGATTTTGAAAGATTTTGAAAAGTTTGAGATATTTTGCTTTATGTATTTGCCAGTTTAAAAGAGAAATAAAAAACAAAAACATATAGGGCAGATACAGTCAATTGTTGGGCCTTCGACTGTCAAAGGCTCCAAATCAGTTGGCTGGTAAGGGATGATGGGAATTGGAGCCTCCAACAGCTGGAGATCGAACTATTGACTATCCTTCTTATAGAGTGTTTCCTGCTGAGAAAAACACTTCCACTGCAAGCAGATGTTTTATTCAAAAGTTGTAACTGTTCAAACTGACAGGAAGTGATGAAGCTGTTACTGTCACACTCTAAGAAAAACTGTAGCCACAAGCTCACCAGTCCCATAGAATGCAACTGAATAACTGTCATGACAATAGGTGAACTGGAGATGTACACCAGAGGGCACTGTTACTGTTAAGAAAACTCAACAAATTAAACACTTATAACTTTGGAACAAAACATCTCTCAACAGTGCAAGTGCCCTTTTTTTACTCAGAAAGAAAAGCCCTGTAATATATATGTATTCATGATAAAACCTTAAAATTCCTTTAAGCAATTCGGCAAGTACTGGCTGACAGGAAATGGCAGTTGGTAATGTAAAGCAGTGTAGAATGTTAGTATTTGACAGGCAGGAAGTGGCAGTTGCTAATGCAGAACTGTGTACAATGTTAGCTTCTGGCTTGTAGGAAGTGACAGTTGGTAATACAGAGCTGTGTAAAATGTCAGTATCTGACAGGCATGCCTGGCAAATCTGTGTTAACTGACAAATAAACAAAGCTAAATATCTTATAAACTATTGTTTTAAATACAAAATAATAAAAATATAACCGGGGCGGACTGACAGGACCCAGGGCCCCTGGTCCAAAAAGAGGTCTGGGCCCCCTGCAGAAATCTCCACATTGCCCCTTCATCTCCACAATGCCCCTTCATCTCGACAATGCCCCTTCCACAATGCCCCCTTCATCTCCACAATGCCCCTATCTCCACATTGCCCCCTTCATCTCCACAATGCCCCTATCTCCACATTGCCCCCTTCATCTCCACAATGCCCCCTTCATCTCCACAATGCCCCCATCTCCACATTGCCCCTTCCACAATGCCCCCTTCATCTCCACAATGCCCCTATCTCCACATTGCCCACTTCATCTCCACAATGCCCCCTTCATCCCCACAATGCCCCCATCTCCACATTGCCCCTTCCACAATGCACTTTCCACAATGCCCCCATCTCACCATTGCCCCTTCATCTCCACAATGCCCCTTCCACAATTCCCCCTTCATCTCCACAATGCCCCCATCTCCACATCGCCCCTTCCACCATGCCCCTTCATCTCCACACTGCCCCTACCTCCAGTCCCTGGTGGTCTAGCGGCATGGCTTAATACTGTGCGAAGTCTCGCACGCCTCTAGTAATGCAGAGACTGGGAGATGATGTCATCTCCCAGCGCTCTGTATTACTAGAAAGGCGCGCCGGCGGCCGTTGTTGGAGAGCTGCTGAGCAGCACTGGAAGCGGCAGCGGGCCCCCTTCAGTCACGGGCCCTCGGTCCGTGTCCGAATGCCCGTATGGTCAGTCCGCCCCTGAATATAACTGAAAGATCTCAAATGTACCTATTTGTGATAAACTGAAAGCTTCACTTTAAATTGGGCTTTTTAATTCCTTGACTGCTTCTCAATGCTTATGAGACCTCTCTGCAATTTAACCCCTTGAGTGCCTGAGAGGTATGCAACACAATGAAGAGTGCAATCCTTTGAGTGCTGTGTGCTTCCCTTTGCGATGCACTGAATACTGCTCAGGCACTCAAACTGTTATTGCTGGCTCTATATCTGATAATATTATCATTTAGCATAACCAGATCTGACAAGCTACATATAATCATGTGAACCTCTCTCATTTTACTGTTCTCCATACAATACTATCCCTCTATTACTCCTAATCTTATTAAATGTGCCTTTTTTCTCCTCAAATGACTTTTTCTTCCATGTAATATATTTCATAATGCTGACGAGCGTGAACAAAAAATTATACGTCTTTTTTGTTAACATTCATAGCTGACACATTTAGCGCGGCTCAGTCAATCAGCTTCATGGGTTGTCATTGACTTTCTCGTTATTATGTCATTAAGTAATTTAAACAATTGCTAGAATAAAACAGACACTGTACGAAGTAATATTAAAATGTTCTCTTTGTGTGTTCTACTTCCACTTAAACTGACTCCCAGAAAAAAACGTAGTCTTAAAAGAGCATTCTTTTTTAAATAATCCAGTAGTTCTTAATCTTTTTTTCGCTCAAGGTACCCAAACCCGCAGTCTGGAATTTTCAAGGTACCCTAAGGTGCAAAGAAGGGGACACACATATAAATTTATAGTTATTCTTGGGTGTCACAATCAGAATGACAAAAACAAACATACTGCGGAATTTCCTTAAAGGGACAGTGATACTTAAAGGGATAGTAATACTTTGTTTTATCTTTATTTTATTTTGCAGGCATTAAAAAAAACATGAAGAACGATATGGTTTATGGTTTGAGAGATATTCACAAGCAAAGTTTCCCCCTCCAGCCCCTTTACCTAGTGTAAGTCATCTCTTCTCAGATGTGGAATCCAGTCCATAGACCAGACAGATAACAGCAGGGGACAATCTTCTTCCTATGAGAACAATGAAAACCCTGCCCCCTTGACAAGTTTTTCAGGTTTTTCCCTTATCTTAACTGAAGATTGTCCCTCTCTGCAGTCTACCTGGGCACCTCCCTTCTGTTCTGGCTGAACAGTGTTACATCAGGAAAAGGGGCGGGAGGGGGATACTTTGTCATTGAATTACTCCTAAACTACAACTCTGACAGAATTGAAATAACACTTTCCAAGGTCCAAATACTATGATGATTAATTAGAGCTGCTTATATTATGAAACATTACTATACCTTTAACATGTAAAAAATATATATGTTTTAAGGTTTATCCTCCTGAGTAAAACAAGGTACTGCCATTGTTGAAAGGTGTTATATTCTCAAGTTATTACAGCTCAAAGTTGAAATTTTAAGTGCAGTATCACAGTGGCCTGAAATGTTACACTGGCACTGTTGCTACACCATCCTATGGACAGCTCTGGTCAGTTGACCATAAACCTCCATAGGATGATGTAGCAACAGTGCCACTATACAATTTCAGGTCACTGTGATACTGCGCCTAAAAAATTCAAGTTTGAACTGTAATAACATTTGAATAAAGGAATAAGTTCCCTTGTTTTACTCAGGGGGGATAAACCCTGCAATATTTTTTTTACATATTACGTATTATTATTGATTTAAACGCACATTAACACTCAATAGTGAAATTTGTGACAAGGCCTTTTATAAAAAAAGGGACATTCTAAACTGGTCACACCAATATGCCACGGTACCTTTGTTGAGAACTACTAAAATAATCTGATATTTACTTAAAGGGTAACTAAAATGGAAAAAAATAAAGACAAAGTATTTTAACCCTTTGCATGCCAGAGGAGCGTTGAGCACCCCTCTGGCACGCAAAGGGTTAAAGGAGAATCAGCAATTCCTAATAATATCCCACACCTACCCTGCTATGGCCAGAAAATAGTAATGGCCCAATAAGTTTTGCAGTTGTGCCTTTGTTCTAGAATTAACCCCTTCAATCAGCTCTCGATGTCTATACATGGGAACTCTCCGAATCTAATCCTTTTTTTGCAGCTGATTACCGAGTCTCTGGGGACAGAGTCTGATTCTCCAGATGTGGGGAGTTTCTAATGAAACTCTGCCCACTTCTCCTCCTTCCCACCCTGTTCCTCCTACTTCCCACCCACTTCTCTTCCTTCCCACCCTGTTCCTCCCATTTCCCTCCCACTTCTCCTCCTTCCCAACCTGTTCCTCCTACTTCCCACCCACTTCTCCTCCTTCCCCACCCAGTTCCTCCCATTTCCCTCCCACTTCTCCTCCTTCCCCACCCTATTCCTCCCATTTCCCTCCCACTTCTCCTCCTTCCCAACCTGTTCCTCCTACTTCCCACCCACTTCTCCTCCTTCCTCCCATTTCCCTCCCACTTCTCCTCCTTCCCCACCCCATTCCTCCCATTTCCTTCCCACTTCTCCTCCTTCCCAACCTGTTCCTCCTACTTCCCACCCACTTCTCCTCCTTCCCCACCCAGTTCCTCCCATTTCCCTCCCACTTCTCCTCCTTCCCTACCCTGTTCCTCCCATTTCCCTCCCACTTCTCCTCCTTCCCCACCCTGTTCCTCCCATTTCCCTCCCACTTCTCCTCCTTCCCTACCCTGTTCCTCCCATTTCCCTCCCACTTCTCCTCCTTCCCAACCTGTTCCTCCTACTTCCCACCCACTTCTCCTCCTTCCCCACCCAATTCCCCCCATTTCTCTCCCACTTCTCCTCCTTCCCTACCCTGTTCCTCCCATTTCCCTCCCACTTCTCCTCCTTCCCTACCCTGTTCCTCCCATTTCCCTCCCACTTCTCCTCCTTCCCCACCCTGTTCCTCCCATTTCCCTCCCACTTCTCCTCCTTCCCCACCCTGTTCCTTCCATTTCCCGCCCACGTCTGCTCTTCCCAACAAGTTCGTCCCATTTCCTGCCCAGATCTCTTCCTTCCCTTTCCCGTTCCTCCTACTTCGTGCCCACTTTTATGACACATCCACTAAGCCCCACTCCCACTCATAAGTCCTGCCCCCTTTTGACATGAATCACATCTTTTCTATCCCCATAGCAGCACTACACGAGTCCCCTCCAGGGACACCAGAATACAAAGTTCCCTGGTATGTCAATATCACGTCTACGGAGGTATGTCAATATCACGTCTACGGAGGCAGACAAGACTGGTGCTAGCAGAGCAGACTACAGACCCTGATCAATGCTTATGGTAAACGTAACCCTTTAAGTACCTTAAGGTGAACAGAGAGGACTCCGGTCTGAATTCGGAGCGCCCCTCTCCGTATCAGCCGTGGCGCGGGCCGTCTGCACTGAGCATGACTGCTTCTGAGAAACATAATAGCAAATTATAATATAGGATACTCAGTCGAAACCCACCAACATCTCATCCTACTCTTCTGCATACTCTTTCCACTGGTGTAGGATGAGACTCCAGTGGGTTGGACTGTGAGTGTTATTATATATTTATGTGAACTGAATGGCACTGATGCACTCTTATGTACTGGAATTTTCCTTGCACTTTTTTCTCTCATTGGTTTGAGTACGTGATGGAGATCACTGTGGTGGGTCTGAAAGTGAATGTGGAAGAACAGCTCAGTGGCTGTCATCACAAGACCAGGGCTTGATTTACATCATATGTGCCCCTAAGCAAGGCAATCTAGGTGTCCTTGGCTCCACCCATGGCCACACCCCCATTCCTCATATGACCCCACCCTCAGTCTCACCCACTATTTCCTGGCACAGAAAATGTCCTTGGTTTATAACAAGCAAGGACAGAAAAGTTTTAACCCCTTGGTTGCTATAGAGATCTCCAGACCATTGCTATGCAATTCACTGGTGATCTCCATAACACTCAAGAGCTTAAATAATACCCTGTAAAGGCACTTAAAACTGATGAAGAGACATTGAGATTGATCTGGCTGCACCCACAATTCAGAATATGGGTGTGGCCAGCACAGCTGAAACACTCCTTAAAATTTGCACTCTAAGAAGTTGCCTACTCTGCCTATTGGGAAATCAGGCTCTGCACAAGACAACAGTATCTGCATGGGAATGGGCTTTAATAAGTCTCCTTAATGCTGGCCATGTCTGCCATTCATATAACTGTCTGACAGACCATCTAAATTTGTGAGTACCCAATTAAGGGGGTGAAGTGTGGGCTTCTGATGTTTATAATAGACATACTATCCTTTCTTGTAACATAGCAAATTGTACTTTAAAGTTGCCATTCTTTTTAAAAGAAATAAATATTTTTCCCACATGGTAGCAGATTGGATCTCTATAGGAAATAACCAGCATCAAAGTGTCATAAAACACATCCTGATAGCAATCAGTGCTTCCAATTGGTCCAGTAACAATTCCAGTAAATTCTGAATGTATCAATAATGTATAAAGCATGAAGAGTGCTGTGTGATGCGTGATTGTGGCTCAGCCTAATGAAAAGTGCTGTGAATGATTCAACATGCTCTTTCATATCACGGTAAGTCATATTTTAGCATTAATTGGCCATAGTGTGAAGTTGATAGTACAGAAAATCTGGGGCAAATCAACGGCCCTATATGGAAAAAAGAGAAATTCCAGTTGCTTTAATGTGACCTTTAAAGTGATAGTAATGTTTCACAATAAAAGCAGCTCCAATTAATCTTCATAGTATTTGGGCCATGGAGAGTGTTATTTCAGTACTGTCAGAGTTGTAGTTCAAGAGTAATTAAATGATAAAGTATCCCCCACCCGCCCCTTTTACCTAGTGTAAGCCACCTCCCCTCAGAATCTGGACTTTGATATTATCACTGTTAATATCTCTCTAGTTATGCTGAAATTATATGATGAAGTTTACTCCTCCCACCCCTTTTCCTGAGCGTAAACCACCCCCATCCCCCTCAGATGTGGAATCTGGTCTCTTGACCGGACAGATCACAGCAAGGGACAATCTTCTTACTGTGAGCATAAGGAAAACACCAGCGGGAATGCCCTTGTTTTACTCAGCAGAGAAAGCTCTATAATATATGGGTTTTCAAGATTACTGCTCCTTTAACCTTTGGGATGCTAGAAAGGTGTCTAGAGCACTGACCTCTCCAGCTTTCAAGGCAATAAATGGTTCTCAATCTTTTTCAACTCAATAAGAAAAATGAAAAAGAGCACAGGGGAGTGCCCCTAGTATAGTGAATCCTTAAAGGGATAGTAATACTTCGTTTTATCTTTATTTTATTTTGTAGGCATTAAAAAACATGAATAACGATATAAGTCTTATCTCTCAAACCTTTATGGTTTGAGAGATATTCACAAGCAAAGTTTCCCCTCCCGCCCCTTTTACCTAGTGTAAGCCATCTCTTCTCAGATGTGGAATGCAGTCCATAGACCAGACAGATAACAGCAGGGGTAATCTTCTTCCTATGAGAACAATGAAAGCCCTGCCCCCCTTGACAAGCTTTTTAGCTTTTTCCCTTATCTTAATTGAAGATTGTTCCTCTCTGCAATCTACCTGGGCACCTCCCTTCTGATCTGGCTGAACAGTGTTACATCAGTAAAAGGGGCGGAAGGGGGATACTTCATCTTTACTCTTGAACTATAACTCTGACAGTATTGAAATAACACTCTCCGAAGTCCAAATACTATGATGATTAATTAGAGCTGCTTTTAGTATGAAACATTACTATCCCTTTAATAAGCTACACCACCATAAACACCCCACAAGTGGGTACTCACAATCACATATACGATAGACAGCAAACGCAGGTCTGGATGACCCAGGCGTGTATACTGGACAATTCCCACTTTCAAATATAATAGGCTTCTCCTCCTCCATAGAGTGCCATGGTTTACTATTACTAATGTCGCCCTCTATTTGACAGCCCTTAAGATTGTGACATCAGAATGGCGCTCATTTTGATGCAGCAACATTCTGATGTCGCCCTATTCATTTTCGGAACATTATGATCTCACCCTTCTGATGGTTGCCAAGTAGAGGACGACATTTCAACAGGATACTAATAAAAACAGGGGCTGGCATCAAGGTTTGGTAAAAATAAAAAAACAGGTGTGTGGGGGGAGTGATTGTGAAAAAAGTTTGCAATCACTCAGACAGCTCATCAGAGTTCCATAAACTACAGTACAGGACAATTCTATCAGTATGCTATCCTAAGAGAAATGCAATCATTCTGAGTGCCAACTATAACAACATGCAAATGATATTCAAATCAATGCAACTATTTACATCTATTTTCTATCTACCGATTGGAACTGCAACATGGATTTTTCACCTCATGTACACTGAGGGCGTAAACAACCTCGCGTGATACTTATCTGTATAATAAAATATATATTATACACAAATTTGCATTTCTATTTCTTGTAATATGTAATCTATATTCATACTTAAAATACATCCATTTTAGACAATGTCTATAAATGTTACAGCTAAAATCAGAAACTGGCGAACTTGCATATTATCAAGGTAAGAGGCACATTAATGTGCATCTTATCCTGATAATATGCAAGTTCACAAAGCAATACGTTCTGTACCGCTCTGGCACTCAAAGGGTTAAGCAGGCATGTCTAGATAAGGGGTAGGCAACCTTTGGCTCTCCAGCTTTTGGGGATGACAACGCCCATCATGTCCTACCAGCGAGCAGTCTGGTCTAGATAAAGGAGGAAAACAGTTCCTTAACTCATTCTTAATGTCCCATACCCTGACCCTAAATCTCTCCCCTAAATTCCAACGTTAACCCTTCAAGTGCCAGAAGGATGTACAGTGCATTGTTCTGCAATGCACTGCACACGCCATGGCACTCAGAGGGTTAATCAACTGAATGCGAGAGGAGTCTCCAACACATTGCAATGCAACCATGGTGTTAAAGTGGGCCTGTCACCACCAATTAAGTCTGTATATTTGCAAACTTTATTCAAAACGAACAATGATCATGTTTGCCTGGACATATTCAACATTTTTTGGCTTAAGGTACTTCTAACGCACAATATGGAATTCTAAAGGAACAACATTTTGTATAGGTGACTTGTCGTGGGCAAAATGAAGGGAACAAATATGTAAATAAATATAGTTATTTTTAGGTCTCATAATCACTATGGCAATAACAAACTTCCTGTTCATAACAATTTCCACAGAAATACATTTGTAAAGCAAGACTTCCATTTTATTAAAGTCTTCAAATGAAAACAGTGCACCCAAGGCTAGTGTCCATGGCACACCGAAGTGCCCCAGCACCCTGATTGAGAAGCTCTGTGTTAGCCATCTGATGCATAGTTTAGGAGATCTTTATACTATTATTTATGGATAGTGATCTCTTTCATTGTAACACCATATGCAAATGAAGGTCTGTACTGCACTAAGCACTTAGTTAGCATATGGCGCTGCACTGATAGAGATCAATTTTCAGAAACAAATGTATCAGCATAGTTATATCTCCTAAATTATATGTCTGCTGGTCTTTTTGGCTAGAATGATGCATAGCAGTTTTGACTGACAATTCCAAATAAGCAAACATAAAGTGCAACCATTACCAAGACAGTACCATATTAGCAGGTATGATGCTGTGGGAACTGTCATTGTAGTTGGAACTGCATTGTTAAGGCCGTGGAACAACGGGGGAGCAGGAAGGGATCTCATAGTAAACCCTTGGTGCTCCCATGCTGGAGAGACTGAACAGCAAGATGAATGTCTTGCAGTGCAATCTCATTGGGTTGTAGGTGCAGTCTTCACCAAGCCCAACACTAAAGTGGGAATTCATCAAAGTGCTGGAAAAGCAATGTATCAAATACTCTGTTTTTGCCAAGATTATTGATGAATACGTTCAAGGATTCATCATATTTCCCTTCCTGGTTTATGTGTCAGGGAAACACAGCCATTCTGGTGATACGCTACACATAAGCGTACAGCATCCTCCCCATTGCCTAGAATGGGATTAGTCAGCTTGAAACTGGCGCATGGAATTTGGAGATTTATCCAGCTATCAATTATTGAAGAAAAAGCAATGTTCAAATATGATGTGGCCACTGTTGAATCAGATCTCCTTGTGCATATACTCCATCAGTGGATTGATGGATTCCTTCCTATGCAACTGCACTTGCAAGTCACCAAAATTCGTGACTGAGAGCCACAAAGTTCCATGTTGAGTTCCTGCCCAGTTCCAGCACATAGGCACATACTTATTAACACCTTATAACTGCCTTTTAATTCAAGGTGACAGGTCCATTTCAAGCTATGGAGGGGACCACAACACACTGCAAATCAATGTAAAGCATACTCTTCAGGTATTTAAAGTGCCAAACTCCAATATCTAATCCTAGTCTCAAATACTATGTGTAACACCTAACCTTAAAACCTAACCCTAACACTGATGCTAACTGCTTGGCTGCTAGTACAGTTCTCAAATGCATCCAGGAGAAGGCCGACAGATCTAAGGTGATGTCCAGTGTAAAACTACCTGATCATCAATAGTGTTGCCACCCAGCCTGTATTTTACCAGCAGGCCGGTAAAAATTGGCTTCTGCCCAATGTTAAGTCTATGGAGGGAATGCCATGGTCGGTATTTTTTTGAAGAAAAGGTGGAAACCATAATCATCACCAGTTTCTGCTACCACAGGTTCCAAAGCAACAATTTACAGGTATGAAACTTCATTATACTTACTTTAACCAAGCACAAGTGGATAATACTGCAACAAACTAATAGGCAAGGAGGCATCATCTACCAATGTATCGAGATCCATCCTCCACAATCTCCATAGACCACGATTAACCTTTGAAAAGAAATAGTGCAGAAAAATCCAGAGGTCCTACCTATGCTTTTCACAGGAAAGGCTACTTCAATGAGCCAATTTTACCTAAGAAATGTGTAAAATGGTTCAGTAGCCTTGAAAGCAGCACTATATCTATGTCGGCTATAATAGAATAAAGCTGTGTTTGAAAGACATCACATTTCCAGCCCTGTTTCTTTTTGAAGGACAAATGTATGATATCAACGTTAGCAGGCTAAAGATGATAATATCCAGAAATCAGACTTTAGCAGAGGAATATTTATCTCAATTATTATAGAGACAACTACTGAACAGACACATTGAAATATCTAATGTTTATTTATTAAGGCAAATGTTAAACTATTTCGACTGCTAGACGATTGTCCAATGAACTGATAAGAAATTTGTTGGACATCCACCTGGCATCGTAAGGGTTAAAATTTAAATTGATGATGAGAATAAAACATCATTCCTCAGCAAGTCGCTATGCTATGGCAATGAAAGTGTGCCACTCACATATTACTGTCTGAATGTAACACAATTCATGAAATGTAATTGAAATTCAGAATAGTTTGTTTATACACAGAACTTCCATAGTTCATTAGCTTTGAAAATCCCCAGAAAAGTCAGACAGGTTTGGTACTTTGCAGAATGCTACACAAACTCTTCTGACTTAACCCTTTGAAGTGTTAACAAAGCTTTGATGATTCCCCACATTGTATACTCATTAGTGACCTCTTTATCTGATGTTGGTATATGCAGGGTTGATATTACTCTGGGTTAATAATCAGATATCTTTGCATTTGCACCTCTGGCATCATGTAATGGTGTATTGCACTGCTGGTCTTATGCAATGGTGTATTGCAATGTTGGTCTAATTTAATGGTATATTACACTGTTTCTCATGTAATACTCTGATAGTCGCATGTCATTATTTTGTGTATGTCACTGCTTTCTCATGTAATACTCTGCTGTCTCATATAATGGTGTATCACGCTGCTGGTTTCATGAACTGCTCTGCAGGTTTTATGCAAATGAATATGTTGCACTGCTGGCATCATGTAATTGTGAACTACACGGTTGGTCTCATGCAATTGAGTATTGCACTGCTGGTCTAATTTAATGGTATATTACTCTGCAGGTCTCATGTAATGGTGTAATATACTGTTCGTCTGATTTACTGGTATATTGCACAGCCGGTCTCATGCATCAGTGTATTGCATTGCCCGTCTCATGAAAACGTGTATTGCATTGCTGGTCTCATTTAATGGTGTATTGCACTGCTGGTCTAATTTAATGGTATATTACTCTGCTGGCCTCATGTAATGGTGTAATATACTGTTCGTCTCATTTACTGGTATACTGCACAGCCGGACTCATACATCAGTGTATTGCATTGCCGGCCTCATGAAAAAGTGTATAGCACTGCTGGTCTCATTTAATGGTGTATTGCACTGCTGGTTTCATGTAATGGTGTACAGCACAGTTGGTCTCAATTAATGGTGTATGGAACTGCTGGTCTCCTGTAATGGTATATTGCACTGCTGGTGTCATTAAATGGTTTATTACACCATAATAGTGTATTTCACTGAAACAATGCATTGGCTAGTTGGTATTATTTAATGGTAAGGTTTGTAAAGAAAGGCACCGTGGTCAATAAACTCTGGAGTAATCCACTGTAGCACCCAAGAATGAGGTATAATGATATATAGCACTGCTAGTCTCATGTAATGCATTGCACAGCTGGTCTCGTGTCATGTTGTTTTACACTGCTGGTTTTATGTAACAGTGTATTGCATTACTGATCTCTAATAATGATGAATTGCACTGTTAGCCTCATGTAAAACTCTGCTGGTCTCAACCCATGATGCATTGCCCTGCTAATTTCACATTCCTTGAATAACTTGTTTGACCAACTTACAGTACCGCTTCTCTCCATCCTGCCTTCCTCCTGTGTGCTTTATATCCTAACCACACACACAGTCACACTTTTGGCTAGAAATGTACTGTGGTCTTCCAACATGGGGGCAATTGACTGTAGCAGCCAATAATGATGTCACCATGCTTTTCTTTCTAGAAAGGCAAATGTACACCTGTGAATTTGTGTTACACCAATCGTACATCTCTGTACATCTTACACTTTATTGTTGTTTGTATATTAGGAGCACTATATTTGGACCGCCTAAAGAAACCTTATTTCTCTCTTAATGACAATCAAACTTAGGGTGAGCTTCCATGACATTTTTATTTGTTTTACTTGTAAAGGTTTCTGGTTCCTGACCTATCAATATGAAAGTATCTTTGTCAACTCACAAGCACAGTAGTTATCATCTTAAGTTCCATATAAATCCCATATCCCTGAGAATATAACCTGAAAATTTTGTAACAAATGTCATTGCAGGTAACATTATAAAATCTCACCTTGAGACAGGTTGACGATATGTTGTTTTTGCTAATAAAATGCTGACTTTTGATGATAATAGAGCTATTTATCCTTCCACTCACCTAGAAAGCTGCTACATCAAACAAAATACATGATGATTGGAATGTTTTTAAAGTCCCCCAGGGAAATGGATATTGTGGCTTGTATAATGAAACGAGTGAACCGTATTCTGCTTTAGATGGTTATTTTGTGTATCCCGTTGACTGGAATGCTCATAACTAAACAGTTGCTCATATAAGTGGTTCATCTCCCAAGTCTTTAGACTTCTGGAGGGCAACCTGATGGCTCATCAACTGTTCAGGACTACAATTCATGTTTGATGGCTGGGGACAAAGGAAGTTGTGGTCCTGAACTGCCTCAGGGCATTAAGTTAACCAGCCTTGCTCTAGACCCCTTTAGCACTGGAGTCTTACAGGGTCACAGATTACAATGTCTAAACCACAGACTGATCCACTTTTGCTCATGTGAGGAGGTCATGAACATCCCATTGCTGGGGAATTCAGAGGATTTGGTATGATAGGGTTTACTATTGAAATGTCACTCTCTATTTGGTGACCATCAAAAGGGCGTGCTCATAATGTCGCCTGAATCAAAAGGGCGACATCAGTATGTCGCCCGCATCAAAAGGTTGAAATTCTGATGTTGCGAGCTTAAGGGTCACCCTGCACAGCCAAGTAGAACTTCGTAGTATAGAGAAGTGGCTTGGGCACCGCTTTCTCCACAGATGGAGGGTATGCATGGTTTACTATTGAAATGTCGCTATTTAATGGGGGGGTATAGGGCAAATTATATTATTTTATTTTAAAATAAAGTTATCCAGATTTGTGCTTGCTGCTGGGGTTTAGTAATGAAAATTCTCTTAAGTTCTACATGGATGTGCAGGGTGACCCTTAAGTGTGCGACATCAAAATGTCGCCCTTTTGATGTGTGCGACATTCTAATGTTGCCTTTTTGAAGGTTGCTAAATAAATGGCGACATTTCAGTAGGATACTGTATGGCAGAACCAGTGGCTGCAGATCTTTGTAGTTGTTTAACGTCTTCGATGCAAGTGAGGTCTCCAAAATAAAATATAACTCATTCCCTTAATTTTAGTATAAAGAAGACTCTGCAAAATACTTTTAACTAGACATTACTAACCCTTTAAGGTCCAGGTGACAGTCTTGGCACGTTGTGACTTTTATGGTAACCGCACTCCTACAGGGAAGCTGTGTTCATTAGTGGAGTCTAAACTGTTCCAAGAACAGAGCAGTCAGTTTCAGTCTCTCTTTCAGCGAGTGGGTATTTGCGATCTATGCAGTCCTTTACAAGGACACACAGACCCTAAGTCACTAACGAGTTAAAGGAGAGCTAACACTTCCTAATAAAAACCATAATTTATTTTACAATGGTCAGGAAATTCTAATTGTGCATATGAATGTTTCAGTGCTGAATATGACATACATGGAGGCAGACATGACATTTGTTAGCAGGACTACAGGCCTTCATGTTCTGTTCACTGCACATGGTAATCTTAACTCTTTAAGGACCAGAGTGGTAGTCATCCACAGCTGTAAGGCCCCAAGTTACCCAGCCCTGCATCTGAGCGCATCAGCTTCCCTGATAAGCAGAATTGTTGTTCAGCTAATAGAATGCATGGTGTCGCCCTAAGCTATTGTACTTCTGTGCTATTATAACTCCTATAATGGTTACCATCTGTGTTTTTGTTTTTTTGTTTTCCAACGCAGAAATATATAAAACTTAAAACCGATTTAGGAAATTGCCTGCAAAGAGAACATTAGGGGCTTTCAAATTTTTTTTTATTTTTTTTTCATTTTGCTTAGGCTGCTATTAGATTTATTTTTTTACAGCAAAACAGCAGGCAAAATAACACATGCTATACTTTTAGTTGTACAAAAGAGTGGCACATGTGAGTCGTATTTGTGTTTATTTCCTACCATATGCTCTGCATGAAAATCTTTTTGTGAAGTCTGCAGTAAATCTTGGCATTCAAACAAAAGCCAACAGAGCCAAACCCACGATTAATGCTAATTTATTTCCTAACCTTTTTTTAGATGTATATGTATATATATATATATATATATATATATATATATATATATATATATATGTATGAGAGAGATCCATTTTCAGAACTCGACCTAAACAACACTCAGAATTGTTAATGAACATCTGAGCAACAGAAATTACACCTTTAAAGGGATAATAATACTTCGTTTTAACTATATTTTATTTTGTAGGCATTAAAAAAACATGAAGAACGATATAAGTCTTATCTCTCAAACCTTTATGGTGTAAGAGATATTCACAAGCAAAGTTTCCCCCTCCCGCCCCTTTTTCCTACTGTAAGCCATCTCTTCTCAGATGTGAATCTGGTTGTAAGACCAGACAGATAACAGAAGGGGACAATCTTCTTCCTATGAGAACAATGAAAGCTCTGCCCCCCTTGACAAGCTTTTCAGGTTTTTCCCTTATCTTAACTGAAGATTATCCCTCTCTGCAGTCTACCTGGGCACCTCCCTTCTGCTTTGGCTGAACAGTGGGGGGATACTTTGCTTGTGAATATCTCTTAAACCATAAAGGTTTGAGAGATAAGACTTATATCGTTCTTCATGATTTTTTAATGCCTACAAAATAAAATAAAGATAAAACGAAGTATTACTATCCCTTTAATGCCGTGCTCAACATTGCTACAATGTTGCCTACTGTTACACATGGAAGATGTAATAGATCAAAAAAAGAAGGTATTATGCTGTTTAACCCCTTGAACACTAGAAACGTCCCCACACATTGCTTCACAATGTAAGGAGACCTCTGTAAGTACACAGAAAGTTAAGCAATATTTTGATTAAACATATTATTTAATTTACATCTTGTTAAGTCATGACTGATTGCAGTTTTTAAGACCAGTCACCATGTAGAGCTAAAAGACTAAACTCAATTTTGTTTTAAATGGGAAAAGTACGTATAGGAGTAAGTGGCTCCTAAAAAAAATAGAAACCTTTCCTTAACTGAACTTTTAACACAACAATTAAAAATGTAAAAACATGACTGATCTCATCATTCTCTTAAAACACTATATTTGGCTTGATATTTAATGTTTATTATTTCCATCTGTCGCTCCTTTTTTGTGACATCATCCACTTTTCTTCGTGAGGGTCTGACCCAGCAGAATGATCGTTGTCAGTGCCAACCCTACACAGCAATCTTTCAACTGATCATTTCCCTGTTTCTAAGTCTTGTACACAAGTCCTGAGCACTAGCTGCAATAAAAAAGTGCTCAGGTCTTATTTACAATACTATGAAACTGGGCAATGTCTCATTCTATAGATCCCCTTATAGGGCTGTCATTGGCAATTGTAGCTTTGTTGGTTGGGAGACCAGCCAGCCCCGTTCAATGAGAAGGCACAAAAAGATCTATGATTACGCATAGCCTGTTTGTCTTTTTCTCCAGTAAAGGTGGATTTTAACTATATCAGATTATTTTTGCATTGCAGCTTCAGTAAAATGTATTTACAGATGTCCATTTTATTTCTGAACATTAGTTTACATTAAACAATAGACATAATTTCCCTGAATAACATAAGCCACAGTAAAAAGCCTCTCCCAGCTTCCGAAGAGCCATGTAACCATTTTTTAGTAGTGAAATTGAACTATCCAACTATGAATTACAATACAGTTCATATGTGAAAAAATAAAATTAAACAGATAACCTGACTGCTGAATGGAGGACACCAGGCCCCTTGGCAAAATTGTGAATGGAGGCCCCCAATTACAGTTTAGGATCCTACAAATAAAGAATGTGATGAGCACCCACCGAGAACGTACAAAGTACAGTATCGGTTCTAAGGCATGGTGCCCTCTCATTGGTGCTCAAGTCATATTTTTCTCTCCCATATCAGACTGGTCCCCTAACAGGCATTCCAGCTCTGAAATGTCAGGCATATCCTCTCTGCTGGTAGAAACAGCACAACCACAGAAGTATGCTTCGGACTATGTGGGTCTCATCGGTCTGGTGCAGCTAGTAACCTCTAGGCACATGGAAGGTAAGGACCCATGCTTGGGGTACACTTCCAACTTAGGGAGACTAACAAACAAAACGTAACAAGCAGCCACCGACAATTTAGGACCTTCATAGATTTAGAGGTAGCTTCCCTTCTATACATTCATTTTTGTAGTAAAGACAGCAGATTTGGTGAACTGTGTACTAAGGACATTTTCACTTCTCCCAAACTAGCTAACACATGATTAAATTACTTCCTTGCTGAGAAAATAGGATCGCTGTGTAACCATGGTGACGCCACCTGTAACAAGTTATGTCCATCCATTTAAATGCCCCTAAAGAACAATTATCAAGGTAAATTCTATATCTTTAACAAGTTAAGAGCCACTTCTTCCTATAGGTATACATACCTCCCAACATTTCAAATTGCCAAAGAGGGACACTTGTGTTTTAGGGGGTGTTGCTGGGGGTGTGGCCAGTGGGCGGGGCATTAACGAGAATTTTTAGGCTGTTTCATGACCTTTTGACACCTCCTTGTGTTACCTAATAAATGCCTTATAACAAGACCAAAGTATTTTATTTACACAGACTAATTCATAAACACATATACTGACGTTTAAACAAACATTAATGTGAGATTTATTGCTGTAGAACAATGTGATGCACTTATATACACACCACAACATCTGATCTCCTAAAAAGAGGGACATTAGGGTGGGAAAGAGGGACAGTGGGACTTGGGTCTAAAAGAGGGACTGTCCCTCCTAAAGAGGGACACTTGGGACGTATGGGTATAGTCCACTGTTTACTAGAAACCGAAAAAAAATTAAAATAACAGAATTAGCAATACGTGCATACACCCCAAGGGTTAATGCTTATCTTTAATTCAACTGAATGATGATGTAATGCACTGAAGTCACCAGTATCCAGGGAATTAACCTTTTGAATGCCAGAGAGGTATCCAATGCATTGCAACAGTTCTCTTCAGAATGAGACAGAAACTGAGTCACTTCCTGTCAATCTGATCTATCAGGAAGTAATCACACTCACTTCCTAACAATATGAACTGTTATTATATTTGAATGAAACAGTTGTGGGAGCGGACTTGTTTTACTCTGCTGTTTCTCCTTGTTTCTTGCCTATCTCCTCTTAATCCCACCTTAATACATAACCCCCCAGTCTCTCTTAGTACATTAGTCTCAAAATATATAACTTAAAGGGATATGTTGTAGGGTTTATAGTCCTGAGTAAAACAAGGCCAATCACACTGCTGAAAGATGTTTCATTCAAAAATTATTAGAGCTCAAACTTTAATTTTTTAGGTGCAGCATGACAGTGGCCTGAAATTGTACAGTGGCACTGTTGCTACACGATCCTATGGACAGCTCTGGTCACTTGACCATAAATCTCCATAGGATGGTGTAACAACAGTGCCACTGTACAATTTCAGGCCACTGTGATATTGCACCTAAAAAATTCAAGTTTGAGCTCTAATAACTTTTGAATAAACCATCAGCAGTGGGACTACCCTGTCTTACTCAGGGGGATAAAACTTACAACATATTTTGTTTTACATTTTAAGTATTACTATTCCTTTCAAGGGACACTAATGTCCTATAAAAAAGTATTCTTGTTTTATAGAGGTTAAAAAAATAAATTATGCTGCACAAATCCTATTTCTCAGACATTTACGGTTTGAGAGATATTTGCCTGTAAAGTTCACCCTCTCTCCCCTTATACAGACATCAGTGCTGTGCTGACAGCAGGAGATCCCAGTCATGGGATCAGCTGGCGGCTCTTCAGCAGAGCCGCAATCGCGTTATTTAAAAAAAAAAAACTTAATTGGAAGGTCTACAAAGTGTGCCCGGTTTTCAAGCACAGTTTGTAGACCTTTCCAATGAAGAAATTCTTTTTAAATAACGTGATTCCGGCTCTGCTGAAGAGCCTCCTCGAGTCGGCCGAATCGAATTTCCTGCTGTCAGCTTTACAGCTGACAGCAGGAGAGGGGGAACTTTACAGGCGAATATCTCTCAAACCACAAAGGTTTGAGAGATAGGATTTGTGCCATATAATTTATGGGACATTACTGTCCCTTTAATCCAGTAACCAACTTGCTCCCATTAAACCTAGATCCTAAACTCCTCTAAAACATACATTTTATGCCAAGCATTTCTTGTTCCTTAACCCTTTAAGAACATGAGGTTTGTGCAAACACGTCTCTGGTTCTTCAAGGGTTAAGTGTGCTGTCTGAAAGACACAGTGGTTGATTTCTGTAGCTCCTTTATAAAGCCTTTTTTTGATCATTAAGAGGTTTCTATCGATCAGTCTATTCAAACCTTACACAAAGTATCTAAAACACTTCTTTTTTTTCTTGATCAGATGAGAAGCAACTGGAGTTTTTGATTCATTTAAGAGCAGATTCTCTTTTCTGTGAAATAAATGATTTGATTCGGTACCTATCTTCTGAGAAATTTTGATAACACTAAAGTAATAAAAAAAAAAGTTTTGCAGGCTAAAGTTTATCAAGTATTGAGAAAAACTCATCAAAGGAAAGCTCTCCAGACTTCAGATTTCTCTCTACAGTTCACTTATTAACATGCTTGATACTAAAGGAATTTTCATTTGCTTTCCCTATTTTATATGGACTCTGTTATATAATACCCAGTCTTTACACAGTCTACCACACATCTGGAACTTAAATTGCAGTAGCTCTTAATTAGCTTAACCCCTTGGATGCCAGCAGGGGAGGGCTGGAAGCTTGTGGCCCAGGGGCAAATACATTCAAGTGGCCCATTTCCATTATCGTTCCAGCCCACCCCCTTTTGTTAATTTTAAAATTGACATTAATGTTGTAATGTAAGTCAAGTGATATCTCATAGCTTACAGATAAACTGGGGCTACACTAGTGCGCCACTACAAATCTTACAATTTAAGTAAAGCTTACCTAGTGATACTATAGAGCTAACGAGGGAAATGGTTTATGCTACTAGTTTAGCTCCATTTGGATTGCACCTCTGTGGTATCATTTATGTAACTCCATTTCAATTGTAAGCTCTGTGGTATCACTAGTGTAGCTCCATTTACAGAAGCAATTGGGAGATTTAGTGAGGAGCAGTGGCCTACCAGTTCAGACATATGACCAGCCCAGGGGGCAATTATCCCCCTGCTCCCCAGGCCAGCCCTCCCCTGGATGCCAGAAACATGTCCAACCCATTGCTTCATTAACGCTTTGAGGTCCACATCTTTGTTCAAAAATGTTCAGAGTGCAATATCTATCTATCTATCTATCTATCTATCTATCTATCTATCTATCTATCTATCTATCTATCTATCTCTTGTGTCTATCTATCTATCTATCTATCTATCTATCTATCTATTTGTCTGTCTCATATCTATCTCTCTATCTCTCTCTCTCTCTCTCTCTCTATATATATATATATATATATATATATATATATATTTCTTGTGTCTACCTATCTATCTATTCATCTATCTATCAATCCTGTCTGTCTTCCGTCTGTCTGTTAGTCAGTCTGTCTATCTATATTAAAAAGTGCATATTTGTTAAACCCTTTGATTCTAGGGAGGTCTTCGATGTGCTGAAGGAGTTAATGAAACTTCTACGCAGGGTTGCAAGTCTGCGTAAGGGGAGTGGTTTATGAAGGGAACACAAGTGTAAATGGGGAGGGGCTTGCACTTGGATGGACTTTAGGGCAGGAGAAAGCCTAAATACCGCACTGATGGTTTTATCTTCCTGGTAAACAGAAAATTTGGACCATTTCACCCTGTGGGAATATATAAGCCAGTTATATCTGGATAATAAAGTAGCACAACTGAGTATTAAATCTAGTGAAGCAGCGTTTATACCCTCCAACCTTCATTTACAGGACTGATTCCCTGTGCAGGCTAAAATCTTATAAAAACGAAAACAGGCCATAGATTAAGCCGGCCACCAGTCATGCTTTTTTGACAACATAATTTGCAAATATTTTTTTCTCTTTGTTCCTTTTAACCCCTTGGAAGCTAGAGATGTCTCCAGAGGATTGCTTCTCTATGCGTTGGAGAAGTCTTTTGCACCCGAGGGGTTAAATCCCATCTACAACCCAACATGCTGCAGTGTCAAGGAGGTGTAGGAGCTTGAGGGAAATACACTATCTCCAAGGGAATGTGGGGACATTAATTTTGTAATAAAGATCAGTGCTATGAGCATTTAAAAGGACAGAAATTCATATAATAAATATAGATTTTTAGAGCTTTTCCTGCTGTGTTAAAGGAGAAGTAACACCTAATAAAATAATACCTCACAGACACACACTTAACCTCCTATGAGCAGAAAATGCTAATTGCCCCTATTAATGTTGCTGTGGTACTTTTGTTCAAGAGATAATATCTTCAATTAATCCTGGATATCATGCTCACAGGGGGCTGACATGACAGTTAGCACCACCGCAGGACACTCCCTCCACTTCACATGGGAATCTCAAATAATGCCTTGCGCACCCCTCTGGTCCTTAACTCTTTGAGTGTCAGCACTCAAAGGGTTAAAAGGTTAATCAGACTCATGCACTCTACCTGCTTCAGTTTTAAAAACCTGCCAGAAACTATCATGTCCCCCTCCATAGACACGTCATCCAGGACTGAAGATGTTGTCTCTTGAACTAAGAACAAAAGAGCAAAATCCATCAGGATTTGCTGACCATAGTAAAGAAAGTAATGGGGGTATTAATAGGAAGTGTTACCTCTCTTTTACAAGTTAAACGATCAGTAAATTTTTTAAAGGAAATAAATATATATACATTTTATATTTCTTATGTTTGTAAAACAAGGGTAGACCCATTCCAGAGAAATGTTTCATTCAAAGGTTATTACTGCTCATTCTTAATATGTTTGCAGATCAATAGCTGGTGTCCAAAAGACTATAATGCACTCTATGAGAGATTGCTTTGGCCACACCCATACTTCAGAATGTGGGTGTGGCCAGCACAGTTGAGGCTCCCCTGAAAACTCAGAGTTCTATGCAGTTGCTACTCTGCCTATTGGGAAATCTGGTCCTGCCATCCACTGTAAGTTATCCGAACAGCACCACCTGGAAACTTTAACCCCTTACAGGGATAGTGATACATCTATTAAATTTGATGTCTGAGTCTTCTTAATTTTTTTTTTTTTTTTTTTTTTTAAATGTGGAGCTATATTTCATTACTTACAGGTTTGTAGTTCAAGCACTATTCAAGCTGAAAGGATCTGCCTTTTTCCCCTTTCCCATTAAGGTTGCCACCCAGCCGGTATTTTACTGGCAGGCCGGTAAAAAATTGGCTTCTGTTCAATATTAAGTCTATGGAGGGAATGCCATGGCCGGTATTTTCTTGAAGAAAAGGTGGCAAGCCTATTTCCCATGCTTCAATCATCCTTTCAGTCTGATCTGGATGGAGCGTGGCGAGGGACAATCTTCAGTAAGCAAAAGGAAAATCCTGTCCTCCTTCATCAAGTGGGGGCAGGGTTTTCCTTATACTGACTGACTGACTGAAGATTGTCCCCCGCTGCATCCGTCCGGTCCCATGACCGGATTCCAGATCCAATGGGAGGCGGCCAGAAGGGGAGGGAGCGGGATCCTTTCGGCTTGAATAGCTCTTGAACTACAAATCTGTAAGTACTGAAATATAGCGCTACATGTTAAAAAAAATAAAGATGCCTCGGACATCAACTTTAATAGAAGTATTACTATACCTTTAAGGATCAAACAGTCTGGGGGAGGTGCGCTCTAGAGGACTATGGCCCTTTTTTTTTTTTACCAGCATGGTCTGCGATCTCAAACTTTCATGAAGTGCCAGGACCATCACCGGTCTGTAACGTCTGAACATGAGTGAAGATCCTTGCACATCACAAGTCTTTTAAGGGGTTAATGGAAATTTTCAGTTTAATGTAAAAAAAAAAAATCAAATAAAATATCTCTCAGCAATCTGGGAGTGCTATTTTATTATTTAGCAGGAAAAGGCATATAACAGGGCTCCTCTGCTTCCATTGTATCTCTACTACAGGGTAGGAGCAAGAGGGACCAGGGATAGCCTTCCACTTTGATGTAAGAAGATCCCGCCCACTCCTCCCCGGTAGTTCGGGTAGGATGGAAGCAGGGGGGAGCCCTGTTGCTACTCCTAAGTAAAGTAGCTCAAGGGAAACTATCACCCCTATATAAGTTTGGCTCATAATGATCTTAATATAGTAATAACCTGTACTATTTGTTTTATTTTGTTATTCAGTGCAGGCTATGGCAAAATTTAACGTTTTAAAAATGAGCGGTGGCCTTACTTCCGGACAGACCGCGGGTACAGCTCTGCACCGCAGCCTGGTAATCTTTTTCTGTTCCCAATCTCCTCCGATAATGGAGGATTTCTCCATGTAAGCTAATAGTTTTCCTTTAAAGGGATAGTAGTACCTAATTTAAAGTTTATTTAGCATTATAGGCTTAAAAAATATTAAGAGCTATGTAAGTCTTATCTCTCAAACCTATATGGTTTGAGAGATATTCACTTCTAAAGTTCCACCTCTCCGTGACATCAGTGCTCTAGCTGACAGATTTGAATTCTCATCCGTAGACCGGCCGGTGGCTCTTCAGCAGAGCAGAGATTGTGATCTTTAAAAGAGTTACTTCACTGGAACGGTCTACAAAGTGTGCTTGCAAACCAGGCACACTTTGTAGACCGTTCCAATTAATTAGTTCTTTTTAGAGATCACGATCTCAGCTCTGTGGTCTGTGGACCAGAACCAAAGTCTGTCAGCTAGATGGCAGACTTGAATGAAAAAGCCAGGAAGAGGGAACTTTAGTTGCAGATATCTCTCAAACCATAAACGTTAAATTAGGTATTACTATCCCTTTAAGTGTGATCAGTTGAGGAGGCAGGGGGCTTTGCCCTTTGCCTCCTCCTCAGTCAATCAGCATTTCGATTACCATGCCTCCTGACATTCACCATGAACAATGACAGAGGCACCTCCCTACTTTCTGTGAAATCGCAAGCATCACTGATAATATTGCTTAATTCTCTAAGCCAAAATAACTTACTAGCGCTGCCCTTCTCCGCAGACTACTTTTAATGAGAAATTTTATGAGATTTATAATTACCTATTAATCATGAGACATCAAACTTTCAGTCCTTTGCTTTTGGGCAGAATGCGATTAGATCATCCATACCTACGGACATCACTCCTCTGACTTGTAGTCGCTCTTTATACTTTATATCCTGCGTGCAAATCCGATGAACGGGACGATAATGACGCCATCTGTCAGCTACAAGACAAGGTGCTTGCCTCCTTGTATCAATGGAGAAAATCGAATATGTTTTTACCCGTGGGCGAGCAAGTTCTGTTGTTCCCTAATTATCCCTTGTTCCTTGCTGCGGTCATTAGCAGGAATACATAAAAATATATTATCCGAGTAGAATGATTACATTATTATGTTCTAAATGACAGGAACTCATTCTGTCTTTCTCCCCTTGGATGCTAGATAAACGTTGCACCTATGGCCCTTATTCATCAAGCTAAAGAGGTTCAATTGTTCAACAAACCAACTTCCCATAGGGGGGAAATAAATATATGCAACATGCCCTTTGATTTAAATTAGGATTATAACCCCTTGAAAGCTAAAGAGGTCTCTTATGCATTGCAAAGCAATGCGTTGCAGACCTCTCTAGTATTCAAGGGGTTAAAAGCCCCATTTAAATCAATGGGACATTTTATTTGGTCTCTATAGAGTACTTGCTTTTCTCCAGAATTGCACCTCTTCAGGGAATAAAGGGATAGATACATAAGGTGTGATAAAGAGGCGATAAAGTAGAGAGGATCTCCAGTGTGATAAACTCTTCAGTCCTTATGTTATCCTACAGAGCCAATGCACAAGAACGTGAGAGATTTCATGCGCTCCATAGAATAACATAGGACTTGGAATGTTTATAACAGTGGAGAAGTGATCTACTCTTTATCACATGTCCAAGTTTATTCAGTTGTGCACCACATAATCAGCAAGCCATTAGTGCACGCCTGGGAAATCTCCCAATCTGCCTCGGAGACTCCGGTGTTTGCAGCTGACACCCGGGTCTCAGGGGACAGAGAATAATTCTCTGGTGGTGGGGAGTTTCAAAAGAAACTCTGCTCACTTCTGCTCATTCCCACCTTGTTCCTTCCATTCCCCTCCCACTTTTGTGACACGTCCTCAAAGTCCCACCCCCATTCATGAGTAAGCCACACTTATTTTATTTTTACGAGAATCGCATCATTTATATCCCCCAGCGCAGGGGAGGGCTGGCCAGGGGGCAGTTGCTCCCTGGACCAGTTATTTATCTGGGCCGGTGAGCCACTGTTTCCCTCATGCTGCTGTAAATGGAGCTACACTCCACAGCTTACACTGAAATGGAGCTACTCAAATATTACCAGAGAGCCACAATCCAAATAGAGCTCCACTACTACGATAACTCATGTCCCTTGTAAGCTCTATGGTATCACTACTGTAACTTTGCTTAAATTGTAAATGCTGTAGTTTTAGCAGTGTAATTCCATTTAACTGTAACAAAAGCAGGGGAGGGCTGGCAACATACGGCCCAGGGGGCAAATACAATTAAGTGGCCCATATCTACTATCGTCCAAGCCCATTGTCCCAGCCCACCCCTGTTTCCTTAAATTTAAAATTGTCCTTAATGCTGTGAATTAAAACAAGTGATACCACAGAACTTACTGTTGAAATGGGGCTACGTTAGTGATACTACAGTGCTTACAATTTAACCCTGTGAGTGCCAGAGGGGTACACAACACATTGCTTTTTCAATGCGTTGTGTACCCCTCTGGTGCACATAGAGCTTGCAAGGGAAATGGATTATGCTACTAGTGCAGCTATGTTTGGATTGTAGCTCTGTAGATTCATTTCATAAGTTCTGTGGTATCACTAGCGTAGCTCCATTTACAGCAGGAAGTGGGAAATTGAGTGAGGCACTGGCCCACCAGCCCAGACACATGGCCAGCCCAGGGGGCAATTGGCCTCCTGCCCCCCAGGCCAGCCCTCCCCTGAACAAAAGGGGGTAGGCTGAGATAGTGGGCTCTAATGATAGCAAAAAATGGGCCACTTATTTATATTTCCCCAGCGACACCACAGGAGCCCCTCCTGGGACTCCAGGAGACAAAGTTTCCAGGTATGCATAAGTGAGAGGGACTCAAGATTGTTTTTATTCTAAAGATGGAGAATTATAGTCTGTCTGCTATTAAAAATTTGGATTTACTTATTGATCAAGTCATTGACATACTGATATTTAACAGAGATCCATTTTTGAACTGTATGGTACTGGCAAACAGGATTAGGTATTACTCACCTACTAGTTCTTGTGCACTACTTAATTAGGTAAAAAACAGTTTTAAAAAAAAATCTCAGGTGGGGCGCAGATTGTGCACCCATGCCTTTCTGCATAACCCCCAAGGGCTTACTATGTGACTTATGGAAAAGCACAGCTTTGTGTAAGAATTAATTTAATGCAAAAGTAGATGCATACTTATAAAGAACAGATTTAATGTGAAAACATACATATATAGATATATATATTTAATGGACTACAAAGGCAAGTCGATTCAGCCTTTTTTCTTTTTTTTTTTTTTTTTTTCATCTTGTCCTTGAATTAAAAGACAGCCTATTTTAATGGGACCTGAAATAATACGCAGATGAGAGGCATATTTCCTCAACACAAAGACCTCTGGAAAATGTGAGATAAATTCAAATAATTGGAGCTGAGGACGTGACTGATGATTATATTGATACAACAGAATAGAAAATGGCTCTCTCTTAAGGCCAAGTTTGCAATCTATGGCTTTGATCTTCACATGTCATTTTTCCTTTGCTGACCTCTTTCGAGTGTATGGAACAAAAACGACAAATAATAGACTTGTTTTCCAATTTACGCTGTTTGAGGGGAAGTATACCCTTGGATTAAGTGGCTCTTAAAGGCACAATAATGTCCCATAAAAACTTGTTATAGTTCTGTGAAGAGTAGTGTTGAGCGAGCATGCTCGGCCGATGCTCGGATCGGCTCGAGCATCGCTCTGCTCGGCACATGGCGGTACTCGTACGAGTACCGCATGTGCTCGCCCGCCATGTTCGGGTCTCCTCCCCGCACGTTTTGCGGCTGCTGCGCAGCCAATAAACGTGCAGGGAGGCTCTGACATCGGTGTAATGCCAGCAGCCATGTTGGCTGCTGGCATTACACTGATTGGCTGGCCAGAACCCGTGGTCGGGTGCTGTATAGCACCTGACCATCGAGTTCGGCTCAGTCTTAGACAGGGAGAGCTGAGGATAGGAAGGGAAAGGCAGTGTAGGGAGGAAAACAAGCAAAATTGTGAAAAAAAAGAACCAAAAGTCCTTTTTAGGACTACTGTGTGTGGGGGCAGCAGGTTATTTTGTGTGGGGGGAAAAAAAAAAAAAAAAATATATATATTCTGTTTAGTGTGCAAAGTTGCAGATTAGAGCACATTCTGTTTAGTGTGCACAGTTGCAGATTAGAGCACATTCTGTTTAGTGTGCAAAGTTGCAGATTAGAGCACATTCTGTTTAGTGTGCAAAGTTGCAGATTAGAGCACATTCTGTTTAGTGTGCAAAGTTGCAGATTAGAGCACATTCTGTTAAGTCTTCAAACTAAAATATCAAAGTCACATATTCCATTCAGTGTGCGTCGCCGCAGTTTAGCAGCACATTCTGTGTACTGTGCAGAGTTGCAGAATAGGAAGAAATACTGTTAAGTCTTCAAACTAAAATATCAAAGTCACATATTCCATTCAGTGTGCTTCGCCGCAGTTTAGCAGCACATTCTGTGTACTGTGCAGAGTTGCAGAATAGGAAGAAATACTGTTAAGTCTTCAAACTAAAATATCAAAGTCACATATTCCATTCAGTGTGCTTCGCCGCAGTTTAGCAGCACATTCTGTGTACTGTGCAGAGTTGCAGAATAGGAAGAAATACTGTTAAGTCTTCAAACTAAAATATTAAAGTCACATATTCCATTCAGTGTGTGTCACCGCCGTTTAGCAGCCTATTCTGTGTACTCTGCACAGTTGCAGACTAGGAAGAAATACTGTTAAGTTTTCAAACTAAAATATTAAAGTCACATATTCCATTCAGTGTGTGTCACCGCCGTTTAGCAGCCTATTCTGTGTACTCTGCACAGTTGCAGACTAGGAAGAAATACTGTTAAGTTTTCAAACTAAAATATTAAAGTCACATATTCCATTCAGTGTGTGTCACCGCCGTTTAGCAGCCTATTCTGTGTACTCTGCACAGTTGCAGACTAGGAAGAAATACTGTTAAGTTTTCAAACTCAAATATTAAAGTCACATATTCCATTCTGTGTTCGTCACCGCAGTTTAGCAGCCTATTCTGTGTACTCTGCACAGTTGCAGAATAGGAAGAAATACTGTTAAGTTTTCAAACTCAAATATTAAAGTCACATATCCATTCAGTGTGTGTCACCGCCGTTTAGCAGCCTATTCTGTGTACTCTGCACAGTTGCAGAATAGGAAGAAATACTGTTAAGTTTTCAAACTAAAATATTAAAGTCACATATTCCATTCAGTGTGTGTCACCGCAGTTTAGCAGCCTATTCTGTGTACTCTGCACAGTTGCAGAATAGGAAGAAATACTGTTAAGTTTTCAAACTCAAATATTAAAGTCACTTATTCCATTCAGTGTGTGTCACCGCAGTTTAGCAGCCTATTCTGTGTACTCTGCACAGTTGCAGAATAGGAAGAAATACTGTTAAGTCTTCAAACTAAAATATCCAAGTCACATATTCCATTCAGTGTGTGTCACCGCCGTTTAGCAGCCTATTCTGTGTACTCTGCACAGTTGCAGACTAGGAAGAAATACTGTTAAGTTTTCAAACTCAAATATTAAAGTCACATATTCCATTCAGTGTGTGTCACCGCCGTTTAGCAGCCTATTCTGTGTACTCTGCACAGTTGCAGACTAGGAAGAAATACTGTTAAGTTTTCAAACTCAAATATTAAAGTCACATATTCCATTCTGTGTTCGTCACCGCAGTTTAGCAGCCTATTCTGTGTACTCTGCACAGTTGCAGAATAGGAAGAAATACTGTTAAGTTTTCAAACTCAAATATTTAACTCACATATTCCATTCAGTGTGTGTCACCGCAGTTTAGCAGCCTATTCTGTGTACTCTGCACAGTTGCAGAATAGGAAGAAATACTGTTAAGTCTTCAAACTAAAATATCAAAGTCACATATTCCATTCAGTGTGTGTCACCGCCGTTTAGCAGCCTATTCTGTGTACTCTGCACAGTTGCAGACTAGGAAGAAATACTGTTAAGTTTTCAAACTCAAATATTAAAGTCACATATTCCATTCAGTGTGTGTCACCGCAGTTTAGCAGCCTATTCTGTGTACTCTGCACAGTTGCAGAATAGGAAGAAATACTGTTAAGTCTTCAAACTAAAATATCAAAGTCACATATTCCATTCAGTGTGTGTCACCGCAGTTTAGCAGCCTATTCTGTGTACTCTGCACAGTTGCAGACTAGGAAGAAATACTGTTAAGTTTTCAAACTCAAATATTAAAGTCACATATTCCGTGTAAGATGAAGAAGGCGGGTAAAAAGGGACGGGGAAGTGGACGTGATCCTGATAGTTCAGGGCGCGGGTCAGGACGCGGAGAAACTGTGCCTGGTGCCAGAGCACAAGAAAGAAAGACATCCACCATACCTAGCTTCATGTCTAATTTTACAGGGCGTCGCAGGACATCACTCTCGAGGTCCGACCACTGCGAACAGGTGGTCGGTTGGATGACAGCTGATACTGCTTCCAGTCGGTTAAGCACCACCCTGTCTTCCACCAAGTCCACTCTCAGTAGCCAAGAGTCTGGTCAACATAATCCTCACTCTGATCATCCTTCCTCCCACCATACACGGTCTGGTCAAAGAAGTGATCCCACACTGGGATATAGTGAGGAGCTCGTCTCATCACCAATCCTTCATTTGACCCTCTCTCCAAGCACGCTTGCAGAGGAACATGACATCTTGTGCCCTGATTCACAACCTCTAGAGGCTACCCAATCACAAGAAGATGACAGATGTGAACGGCATTTAAGGTCAAAGGAAGTAGTGGATGATGATGATGATGATGAGACACAGTTGCCATTAAATCAACCACTATTTCCGTCTCAAGACCTTGTTGAGGAGAATGTTATACAGTTGTCAATGACTGAGTATGTGGTGGGATCAAGACTTGAGGAGGATGATCAGAGTGAGGAAGTGGAGGAGGACTTGGTGGACGATGAGGTGACTGACCCCACCTGGGAAGGTGTAGAGCCGAGCGATGACAGCAGTCCTGAGGGTGAGCCATCTGCAGCACCGCAACAGGCTGGAAGAGGCAGTGGTGTGGCTACAGAAAGAAGGCGGACCGCACCAAACCGGCCCGCAAATGTTCCACGGAGCACCCCCTTGCGTAAATCTACCTTGCCAAAGGGTAGGTGTTCCGCGGTATGGCGTTTTTTTAAGGAAAGTGCGGACGACAAAAGAATTGTAGTTTGCAACCTGTGCCACACCAGAATGAGCCGAGGCATGAACACTAGAAACCTCACCACCACCAGCATGATCCGACACATGGCATCCAAGCACCGTAGTAAGTGGGAGGAACGCCTGGATCGCCCATCTGTGTCTGCAGGCCACACCACTGCCTCCTCTTCCCCTGTTTTCGGTGCCGGCCAATCGCCTGTCGAAGGCGCAGGCCCGCATACCTCCCGCCCTGCACCTGTACCATCTGAAGCACCATCAGCGACCACATCCACTTCCCTGTCCCAGCGCAGCGTCCAAATGTCGTTACCCCAGGCATTTGAGCGCAAGAGAAAGTACCCAGCCACCCACCCACAGGCCATAGCACTAACCTCACACCTTTCCAAATTACTGGCCATCGAAATGCTGCCATTTAGGCTTGTGGACACTGAGTCCTTCCGCAGCCTGATGGCAGCAGCTGTCCCTCGGTACGCGGTCCCCAGCCGCCACTACTTTTCCCGGTGTGCCATCCCCGCATTACACCACCATGTGTCCCGTAACATCACCCGTGCCCTGACCAACGCAGTTACTGGGAAGGTCCACTTAACGACTGACACATGGACAAGTGCTTGTGGCCAGGGACGCTACATTTCCCTGACGGCACACTGGGTGAATGTCGTGGAGGCTGGGAGCGACTCGGACCCTGGGATGGCACGGGTGCTACCCACGCCGAGGATTGCGGGCCCTACCTCCATCAGGGTTTCCACCAGCACCTACGTTATTGGCTCCTCCTCCTCCGTTTCCACCTCCGAATTCTCTACACGCAGCGCCACTCCCCCATCAGCCAGTAGCTGGAAGCAGTGTAGCACTGCAGTGGGGAAGCGTCAACAGGCCGTGCTGAAGCTGATCTGCCTTGGGGACAAACAGCACACGGCCTCAGAGCTGTTGCAGGGGATTAGTCACCAGACCGAGCAGTGGCTCTCGCCACTCAACCTGCAACCAGGCATGGTTGTGTGTGATAATGGGCGTAACTTGGTGGCGGCTTTGGAGCTCGGCAAGCTCACACACGTACCATGCCTAGCGCATGTATTTAATTTAGTGGTGCAGCGATTTCTAAAAACCTACCCCAATGTGCATGATCTCTTGACCAAGGTGCGCCGCGTGTGTGCACATTTCCGTAAGTCATCTACAGCTTCGGCCGGCCTGTTGAAGCTGCAGCAGCGCTTACAATTGCCAGCTCACCGGCTGCTGTGTGACGTGAGCACGCGCTGGAACTCCACCTTCCACATGTTGGCCCGGCTTTGTGAGCAGCAGAGGGCAGTAGTGGAGTACCAGCTGTTACACGGTCGTCGCCTCTCCGTTCAACTTCCTGTAATCAGAAGTGAGGAGTGGGAATGGATGTCAGACCTCTGCGAGGTTTTACGCAATTTTGAGGAATCGACACAGATGGTGAGCGGCGATAACGCTATTATCAGTGTAACCATCCCACTTCTGTGTCTACTGAAACGCTCGCTGCTCACAATTAAAACCGACGCTTTGCATGTGGAAGAGGTGGAAATGGGGGAGGAAGAGCTTACACAAGGTGATAGCCAGAGCACCCTCACTTCGTCTTCTCAGCGACAATTGGAGGAGGCGGAGGAGGAGGAGGAGGAAGACACGGTTGCCTCCGCTACAGAGGGTAGCCATGGAACTTTAGTTCCATCTCTTCAGCGTGGGTGGGCAGAAGAGGAGGAAGAGGATGAGGATATTGAGAGTCATCCTCCTGGTGAGGACAGCGAAATCTTGACTGTTGGTACTCTGGCACACATGGCTGACTTTATGTTAGGCTGCCTTTCCAGTGACCCACGCGTTATACGCATTTTAAACAACACGGATTACTGGGTGTTCACCCTTCTGGACCCCCGCTACAAAGAGAATTTCTCATCTCTCATTCCTCCGGTGGAGAGGACAAGCAAAATGGTGCAATACCAGAAGGTTCTTGTTGAAAAATTGCTCCAAAATTTTCCATCTGACAACGCTGGCGGCAGAGTACGTGCTACCTTGGCCAACAGAGAAGGGGAGAAAAGGGGAGCACACAGCAGTTCCGAGAAAGGCAGGGCAACACTCTCCAAGGCGTGGGACACCTTCATGACACCCCGCCAGCACCCTCACCCTCATGCGCAGCCTAGTGTCACAAGGAGGGAAAAGTTTTGGAAGATGGTGAAGGAGTACGTAGCAGACCGTGTCAGCGTCCTCAATGATCCCTCTGTGCCTTACAACTACTGGGTGTCCAAGCTGGACACGTGGTATGAACTGGCACTCTACGCCTTGGAGGTGCTGGCCTGCCCTGCCGCCAGCGTTCTGTCTGAGCGGGTATTTAGTGCTGCTGGTGGCATCATAACAGATAAGCGTATCCGCCTTTCCACCGACAATGCTGATAGGTTGACACTTATAAAAATGAACAAGGCCTGGATTTCCCCTGACTTCTCCACTCCACTGGAGGAAAGCCCCGGGGGAACATAAACTCACTTTATATATGTTATTTACAATGATGTGAATACTCTGTATTCCCATTCACCCCTTCCACCCAAAAAACGGGTATATGGTTGACTCTTAATCTTCTCATCCTCCTCCTCCTCTTCCATATGCCCTGGGATATAATTTTTATATAGGGCCAGCTCATCAGCGGGCCCTGTTTGACAATTTTTATATAGGTCAGCTCACCAGCGGGCCTTCTCATATAATGTTTTATTGGGTCAGCTCTCTAGCGGGCCCTCTCATATAATGTTTTATAGCGTCAGCTCACTAGCGGGCCTTCGCATATAATGTTTAGGATGGTCAGCTCTGCAGCAGACCCTCACCCATAATGTTTTAGATGGTCAGCTCAGCGCACGTTTCCCTCTTAATCATGGCCTCAGTTCAATAAAATCAAGGAAATTTTTGGGAGAATTTGCCTCTGCGCACGTTTCCCTCTTAATCATGGCCTCAGTTCTGAAAATCAAGGAAATTTTTGGGAGAATTTGCCTCTGCGCACGTTTCCCTCTTAATCATGGCCTCAGTTCTGAAAATCAAGGAAATTTTTGGGAGAATTTGCCTCTGCGCACGTTTCCCTCTTAATCATGGCCTCAATTCTGAAAATCAAGGAAATTTTTGGGAGAATTTGCCTCTGCGCACGTTTCCCTCTTAATCATGGCCTCAGTTCTGAAAATCAAGGAAATTTTTGGGAGAATTTGCCTCTGCGCACGTTTCCCTCTTAATCATGGCCTCAGTTCTGAAAATCAAGGAAATTTTTGGGAGAATTTGCAGATGATATACAAGTAAATATACAGCAAATATTGTTTGGTAACAATTTTTCGCCTAAAGTCGTTTTTATTTTCCTTTTTGTGTGTTTTATGGTCAGTCTGTAAAAATGGCGTACTACGGGCGAAAGATCGTTCCCAGCAGCGATGCTGGAGTCCAAGATGCATCCAGACATCCTCCCTATGCTGTCCCTGAACCATTTCTGTGGTGTTTCCATCCTTTTCTGCCATTTTCCTATGGACCAGGCACCCTCCCCTCATCAGAGCAGGGGGTGCCTGGTGTAATGCTCGAGTCCTCCCATTGACTTCAATGGGGCTCGGGTGCTCGGCCGAGCACTCGAGCCTCCGGGGGTGCTCGGTCAGAGCACCCGAACACCCGAGCATTGGGGTGCTCGCTCATCACTAGTGAAGAGGAAAAAGTAAGCTTCATGGTGCAAACCCTATCTCTCAAACCGCTATAATTTGAGAGATATAAGCATTGAAAGTTCCCCCCTCCCTCCCCTTCTCCTGATGTCAGCGTCTAGCTGACAGAAGGAGATCCCGGTCCGGGGACCAGCCTGCGGCTCTGCAGCAGAGCCGAAAATAACTACTTCATTGGAAAGGTCTACAAAGTGTGCCTGGTTTGCAAGCACACTTTGTAGACCTGTCCAATGAAGTAATTATTTTTAAGTAATGCAATTCCGGCTCTGCTGCAGAGCCTCCTCTAGTCGTACGACTCGAATCTCCTGCTGTCAGCTTTACAGCTGATATCAGGAGAAGGGGAGGGACGGGGGAACTTTCAACACCTATATCTCTCAAACCATAGAGGTTTGAGAGATAGGGTTTCCCCCATTAAGCTTATTTTTTCCTCCTCTACAAAACTAGAACAAGTTTTTATGGGACATTACTGTCCCTTTAAATTGTGTCAGTAAAGAGAAGTAAAGAGACAAAATAAGTACATTTTAAAGTATTGCAGGTGACATTGGAGGTTGGCATAAATTTACACAGGATGGTGTAGCAACAGCGCCACTGTAACATTTCAGGCCATTGAAATACTGCAACTAAAAAAATCAAGTCTGAATTGTAATAACTTTTGAATAAAACACCTCTCAGCAACGGGATAACCCTTGTTTAACTCAGGAGGATAACCCCTACAATATATACCTTTTTTAAACATATTAAGTGTTGCTATCCTTTTAAATGGTGTTTTTAACCCTTTGTGTGCCAGAGGGGTATGCAATGCATTGCATACCCTTCTGGCACACAAAAGGTTAACCGTTTGAACGCTAGAGAGGACTCCAACACATCCCCATGGTTCAGCTGGTTTGCTCCACAATAGCGCATCTTTAGCTTGATGAATAAGATACAATTCTCCTCATGCATAAAGAAAAAGCTGATAAATTTAAAGGAGCAGTAACTTTTTTTAAATGAAAAAATACATATTGTAGGGATTTTCCTATTGAGTAAAATAAGGGTACTCCCACTGCCAAGAGATTTATATTTCCAGAGTTATTACAGTTAAACCCATGTTTTTTTACATTAGCAGTGCCCTCTAGTGGTCAAATTCTAATTAGATTTCCTGTTAGATTCTAATGGAGAGGAAAGTCAGAAAAGTCAGAGACATACAGTTCTGCATAGAAAGTGATAGAAACTGCCTGTCACTTCCTGTCAGTTAGAACTATCAGGAAGTAAACACAGTAAATTAACTTCCTGATTATTTAAACTGATATAATATTTTAATAAAACATATGACGGCAGTGGGAGTGACCTTGTTTTATTCAGCAGGAAATACTCTGTAAAATATGTGTTTTCATAAAAAAAAGTTTACTGCTCCTTTAAGACAAAACCAAATTCATAAAGGAGGCAAAAAGTATTATGACCATTGATTTCAATGGGTCGTTTAAACCCTTGTGAGGTCAAGAAAGCATTATTATGCAAAGACTGGAGAGCTACCTAGCATGAAGAGCGAAAAGCCCCATTTAAATTAATTGTCATTTTGGTCATTTTCATTTTGGTGCAGTTGTTATGACCCAGTACTGTTAATATTTACTTTCTGCCTAAGATCCAAAGTCTCATCTTCTAGTGAACCAGCGCAACAGAATATTAATATTCCTATTCATTCTCTCTACCAACCATGCATTTTACTTCAACAGTATTTATAGAAATTATATGCAGGGGTAGTATTTATTGAAGTCGAGGCCAATCAATCAATTTGCAGTCCCGTCTTTCCTTCAACACAAATTATTTACATCTGTAAAAAAAATGACGAAGATGAAAAGGCTGGCATTTTATACGAAGAAATATTCCCCAATTCCCATTCAAGAGCCAAGATACTATTTACAGGCTTTTGAAGTGAATAGGTCTGGAAAGTGTCTCATGAAATATTGTACATTATTACATACAAAGGGGCTGTTGCTTCTATTAAGAAACAATTCTCGCTTTTCTGTTTTTGGTTTTTTTTTTTAATCGCTAAGAAGAAACTACTATTTTAATAATTGATGGTTTCTTAACCTTGTCAAGACAAACATTCCTTGTTCACAAGGTCACTAACCTTTTGCACAAAAGATCATATTCACAAACGCGTGAGGGGCAGTTCTAGGGCAAATCAACTGAATAGGAAACACAAAAAATTTCAAAACAAATTTCCAAGGAGATAAATAGGGGGCATTTGAAGTGTTAGTAATGTCCACAAAAAGTTTTTTCCATTTAGAAGAGGTTAAAAAAGCTGAGCTAAATGCAAAAAAACGTATCTCTCAAACCGCTATGGTTTAAGAGATACAGGCATTTAAAGTTTGATCTCTCCTGACAGCTGTAAAGCTGTCAGCAGGAGATCCATGTCGGCTCAAGCATCTCCGTGTTGGCCAACACGGATCTCCTGCTGACAGCTTTACAGCTGTCAGTAGGAGAGATCAAACTTTAAACGCCTGTATCTCTTAAACCATAGCGGTTTGAGAGATACGTTTTTTTTGCATCTAGCTCAGCTTTTTGTGGACCTTACTAACACTTTAAAGTGATAGTAACTATTGTTTTTGACTGTACATATTCTCAGTTGCATAACATATAAAATAAAATTGCCTGCTCTACCCCCCCAATTTTTTATTTTACACTTTGATGTCTTGAGAGTATTTTTGTTTTCAGGAAGCTTTCTGTCAGGGATTGTGAAATCAGAGATATTGTTAAAAACACTTTTCCTGCACCACAGAATATTGCCTCCGTTGGATTAAGCACCCCATGCAGAACTCCTGCAGTGGAATTGTGAGAATTGGGAGGGTGACATAAAAATGTCAAACGCGTCAAAAAGGTTACCTCAAAATGTTGTTGTTTATAAAGTTGCCCTTAGCAGCACTCTCCTGGATCCTCACTTAGCTCACCATGAGGTTGTCTGTGGAGCCTCCTCGCGCTTTGTCTGCGTCTAGATGATGCTTATGAATGCCACGATTGCCTGAGCACTCAAAGGTTTAATTTTGTCCGGGGACACAGTGCACACAGCCACTCCATTTGGTAGATTTACAGTTTATAGATATGGCAGTATACAGTGAGTGGCCAGATATCCTATATAATAATTTTCTAGGATGTTTGTCAGAAGCTGTTATGCACAGTATAGACTGCCCGAACGCACGGAATGCTGGGAATTCTGTGCTGGAAGCATTCTGTGCAGAATGCTGGGAGTTCTGTGCTGGGAGCATTCTGTGCGGAATGCTGGGAGTTCTGTGCTGGGATCATTCTGTGCGGAATGCTGAGAGTTCTGTGCTGGGAGCATTCTGTGCTTTCGTCCAGTCTCTACAGTGCATGACTGCGTCGGCAGCAGGACGCATGTTGCGTACCCCTCTGGCACTCAAAGGGTTAACATCACCCGGACCTTGGTCCGTGTACACGGCTTTCACACTAGTAATGAAATAATAGGCGTTAGAGCCTCCTAGTCCCCCAGCAACAGATTCCAGTTATGAAGGCCATGAATGTCTGAAGGATTTAATCTTGTCCTGAGACACAGTGCACAGCTATTCCTTTTGGTAGATTTGGAAACTTTACAGGTCAATATTGTTTTTTTCAGTAGTGTGAGGGCATTATTACTGGAACATTGTAACCAAAATCTACAAAATGCAGATACCCACTAGAGATCGGTGTGTGTGTACCCCATCCTGCAGTTCCAGCTAGGCAGCATCGGCCTCACACAGTGGTGTGTGTAGATGCTTTAAGTACACATATACTAATAGTAGCAGGTGAGAGATGACGCAGGGTATAGAGGGGCACTTGTTACTGTGTCCTATCTACTTACGGGATGTGTTACAAGGTGTTCTGGGTCAGCCTGGCACAATCATCTGAACTGTCCTGATTAGTGGTATCAGGAACGGTTTCAACCCACCTGCACAAAACATTGGCTTATGGGGATCTGTATCATGGGCGTCATATTTGAATTTAACCCTCTGAGTGCCAGAGAGGCATCCAGCGCATTGCAATGCAGTGTAACTCTGGCACTGAAAGGGTTAAAGTGTATGTTTTTGACTGGAAGTGGAATTCACAATGTGGCTTCTAGGCAACTTTGGCATGGGCATCCGGAAGGGAGGGGGCAAGGGGGGCACTTGCCCCCCCTCCTACAATTACCCCCTCCATATAAACAAAGGGGCTGGCCTGGAGGTCATATGCTGGCTTTGCCCCCCCTTGGAAACATTTCTACAGACACCCCTGACCTTTGCCACACTGTTGAACTATGTCCAGCAGCAAAGGAGGGAACTGGACAGATCACGGTGTTTTGACAACGGCAACATTTTAATCACAGCCATTACACCTTTTTGACGCAGGCAACATTATGTCACCCTTTTGATGTTTGCAATGTTTTTAAGTTGCTCTTTTGATACTGGCGACATTTTGTTGTCACCCTTTTGATGGTCGCCATGTAGGTGGCGCCATTACAATGGGATACCATAGTGCAATATTCTACCACTTCACTGCCTTCACAGTCCCTGTCAGGAAGCACTCTGGAAACAGAAATTTGGAAAGCTCACTCGCAAGGACATAAAAGAATTAAAAAATAGGGGTCGTAAAAAAAAAAAGGCAAAGTACATGTGCACTTAAAGGAACAGTAACGACTCCTAATACTAAACCCCCTGTTCAGCTTAACCTGTGCAAAAAAATCCTAATGACAACAATGAATATATTAAATTACTACTGGACCTCGTGTCCACGGAGGTAGACAGGATTCTTTGTTTCTGGACCCGGAATCCCAAACACTCTCCAGTGATTTGTTTTTAGGAAGTAATAAAGACTATGTTGGGAGGAGTTTGGAGTCCTGTAGGGTGGCAAAAAAATCATGTCTGCCTCCATGAACATGATATACAGTACTAACTAAAGATCAGTTTTGGGGAACCATCAACACAGAACTGATTCATAGAGGCCATTAGGGGTTTCTGCCCGGATTAAGGTACATGGGGTTATTACTAACAGGTGTTAGTCTTCCTTTAACTCTTTGAGTGCCAAATGCAATGCATTGCGCACCCCTCTGGCTCTCAAATGGTTAAACTTTGCTACAGGCCCTGCGAGAGAAAGATGCCACTAACACGGTGTGGGTAGAAGCCACAGACAGAAATACATCTGTAGTTAACCCTTTGAGTGCCAGAAGGGTATCCAACGCATTGCAGAGCATGCTCAAAGAGTAAACCCTTTGAATGCAGAATGGTACACAACGCATTGCAAAGCATTGCATTGTGAACCTCTCTGGTACTCACATGGTTAAACGGAAGACAAGAAGCAACAATGCCATAAACAAGACAGGGTGGATACACTGCTCGTTCAAACCTTGGGGCAGATTCACTAAGCGGTGATAAAGTGGAGATAACTTCTCCAGTGATATCACTTCTTCAGTTCTTATGTTATTCTATGGAGCCTGTGCACTAAGATTTCTTCAGTTTTAGAATAACATAGGAATTGGAGAAGTGATATCACTGGAGAAGTTATCTCCACTTTATCACCTCTTTATCACCTCTTAGTGAATCTCCCCCATTGAGTGCCAGAGAGGTATCCAGCGTAATAGCATAGTAAATCGTACCATGGAAACAAATATGTTGCAGAGTTTATCCTGCTGAGTAAAAAAGGGTACTTTCACGACTGAGAGGTGGTTTATTCAAAAGTTATTGCAGCTGAAACTTGAATTTTTGGCTGTAGTGGTGCTATTGCTGCAGCAGTCTATGGACAGCGCTGGTTACTGGACAATAAAACTCCATAGAATACTGTAGCAACAGCTCTACTATAAAATTTCAGTCCATGGAGGTACTGCATATTAAAAGCCACAGAACACAGAAGATGATTCCCACACTCACCAGAGGATAATATGTAAGTAAAAACAGCCACATTTATTTGATAAAAGAAGTATAGATTGTGAAACAACACACTCAGAGAAAAGTTTGCTTGGGACACAGATGATCTTAGGTGTTTTACATCACCAGGGTTCTAACTCAAAGGCCAAAGCTGGAACATATAGTGTACAGAAAATAGCATTTTCGAGACACTCATATACTGAACTGTACACAGTGAAAACACATTATATCACAAGAAGCAGGTAGAACTAATAGTGAAAGAGGATAGTGAGCCCTTTAGACACATAGTGGTATCTTATTGAAATGAAGCCGCTACGCAACATGGCACATTCAAAACGTCATTGGCGTCAAAATGGAGCCTTTACAATGGTGGCATTCAAAATGTCACTGGATTTGTAGGGTAGGGAGGTAAGTTCTATTGTACAGGTGTATGCATGCATACTTGTGGCATTCGGTATTAACCCTTTGGATGCTAAACATGTTTCGTTGGAGATCTCTCTGGCATCTGAGGAATTAAGCTATGTTTAACAACACAAATGTTAGGGGTTAGCCCCAAACGCCACAAGTATACAACCGTAAACATGTACAGTGAACTTACCCTCCTACCTTACCGTAATGGACCCAGCAACATTTTAAATGCTGCCATTGTAAAGGTGCCCTTCTGAAATCAGTGACGTTTTGAATATACAGTACTGACCTTTCCATAGTAAGTCACACATAGCCATATCTGGTAACTTTGAGGTGTAAACTCCTTGGAGGAGAGTCCTATGGTGCTGTGGGGATGGGGGGGCTTATCCGCAAGTGGGGGCGGGGCTTAACTGGAGGGAGTGGTAAAAATAGGCTGGGGAAGGAAGACAAGTGGGTGAGGAGTGGGAGTAACAAGGTGGGAAAGAGCAGAAGTGGGCAGACTTTCATTAGAAAATCTCCACATCCGTAAAATTAGCCTCTTGGAACTCTACGCATTTGACCCAGAGACTTTGGTTTTTGCTGCTAATTACTGGGTCTCCAGGGCAAATCTGGAGAGTTCCCAGCTATGCACATAGCTCTCAGTACACCTGATGGCCACACACAAATACAATGGTCTGTTTGGTTACTTGAGGGGGGAGTTTATAGCAGACGCAGTTCATTCCAATTCAGAGATGCAGATACTAGTTCTAACACACTATTATCCCTTTAAACAATCATTTAAATCCACAGATCTCTAAAATACTATAGGCCCATAGGCAGAAACCAAACCAACTGCATAATAAAGGATCCTATAACATAAAGTGGTAGAATTCGGCGCTCACTGTGATCCGTAACCGCACATGTGCAGTAGAGAGTCTCTACTGTGCATGTGTGGTTTTGCATACAGGGAGCTTCACTGTAAGCCGTCTGGAGATCCCCGCTAAGGATCAGCGCATTTGCTACTGTAGAGACTCGCCGAACTTGCTGCCCCGCTCTGGATGGCTCACGTCCTGTCTCTGCTCCCGGCTCCGGGGCAGCAGCCGGACCAGCTGGGTGCACTTTAGCTCGTGTATACCGGCTTTTATACTTGTATATAATAATTCTCCCCAGTTTTTAAATGGGATTTTATAATGTGTTCCTCCCAAGTGGCCCTCTTTAGGAGGGACAACCCTCTTTGAGACCCAAATCCCTCTGTCCCTCTTTTCCACCCTGTTGTCCCTCTGTTTAGGAGATCAGACTGTGTGATGTGTATATAAGTGTATCACATTTCTCCACAGCAATATAACTTACATTAATGTTTGTTTAAACTTCCGTATATATGTACAGAAATTAGTATGTGTAAATGAAATACTTTGACTTTGCTCTAAATCCTTTATTCAGTAAAACAAACTGGTATCAACATAAAATAACCTAAAAATTCCTGATAATACCCTGCCCCCAGCAACACCACCTAAAATACAAGTGTCCCTCTTTGGTTATTTGAAATGTTGGGCAGTATGATAACCCCTAGAGAGATCTTTACTTTGCAATGTGATTAAGACCTCTCTAGCACTGAAGGGGTTAAGAGACCATTTAAATCAAAGGGAATTGTTATTTTCTGTTTGTGGTGCATCTGATCTGCTGAAGAATCGCTTGTGTCTTGCCTTCTGCATATAATCTATTCCTAAAAGGGCCTGAAAGGCATTCTTCCAATGCATTGCACACTCCAGTGGCACTCAAAGGGTTAATCAATTCATAGCATAATTCCCTAAGTCATTAAGCAGCTATAGATGTTTATTTTCCGCACGTTGTAAAGTGCAATGGGCAAATATTAAAATATAAGGAAAATGAGTAAAGGGAAAATGCCTTGTACTGCGCTTACCTCTACAAATTCCCTTTGAAGTGGGTATAAAGTATTCATGCTATTTACTGCACAGTCTGAGCACACAATGGCTCGTGTGTTGTAAACCATAATGAAAATATACTTAGAAGTTGTTGTTTGTGAGACTTGCAGGCCGCTTAAGAAGATCTTAGATGGTGTTTTATGGAAGAAAAAAAGCACCTAGCAGGGTTAGATTTATGTAAAATTAAAGTAGAGGTGATCTTTGCCACAAGTGCATTAAAATGGATATAAATTATTTAGGATGCCGTGCATTTTGATGAGACTGTAAACACGCAGTACAGTCACGGCATTGTATAAAATGGTATCTGTGTTTACTTGTGTGTTGGTTTATTATTATTTCAATTATTTTATTCTCTGTAAGTAATTTATCAGGAAGATATATGCTGAAGCTGACTTATTATGCAGTAATTCTGGAGCAAACCAATTGTGCAATAGGGGACACATAGAGATTCTCAAATTCCACTGGATTTAAGCTAAGCATTTAACCATTTGAATTGTAACAAGGTCACCAATGGATGGATCTGGGATGTGTTAGAGACCACTTTGGCAATCACAGGGTTCAAAGCTCCATTTAAATTAATTGGGATTTTTTTTGTCTCCCATGCTGCAGTTGATTTGCCCAGGGCTGACATCAAGGGGGTTCAAGCAACACCCATTCATGTATGGCATCTGGTAAAGCAGATCAGACATTTTGGGGGGGTGCCCTGTGTCATAAGGGTCCCCCACATGACCATACTGGCCCAATGGGTTTCTGGGGGATGTCTTTAAATATATTAGGTAGGTAGGGCAGCAGAGAATTGGAGTGCACCTCTGATGCTCTGTTCCCCATTTCATATCATACCATATAGTGAAGCCATTCCAAGGGTTCCATCTTTATATACTTCCAGGTTAACATTTGCATGGTAACCTGGAAACCTGGAAGTATATAAAGATGGAACCCCTGGAAGGTGGAGGGGCTGACTTAATGCTTGTATTGGGCCCCAAGATTTCTGATGGCGCACTTGGATTACCACAGAAATGCCCCAGTAGAAACCCACTAAAGCTGATGTGCTATTATTTACTGGATTAAACCAACTGCACCATAGGAGACAATTAATTACAAAAACTCCCATAGTAATGTCTCAAATAAAATGCAGCTCCGATTCATCTTCATATCGTGTGTCCCATGTAGAGTGTTATTTCAGTACTATCAGGCTTATAGTATCTTTGTAGGGCCTTGTCTGTCACATCTGGGTTAGCGCTCACTCCTGAGAAGTTTGTATATCGATATTGTGGGAGCAGTTGGACTCCATATGAGGAACAGCAGCAGAACTTCCTCAGATGTGGAATCCAGCGAGCTTGCAGAGAGGGACATTCTTCTTGCTGTGAGAAAACCCTGCCCCTCTTTATGCTCACTGAAGAGACCAGTGTTACATAAGTAAAAAGGGATGGGAGGAGGATCCTTTCTCATTCAATTACTGTTGAACTACAAATCTGATAGTACTGAAACACATGGGACAAATAGTATGAAGATGAATAGGAGCTCTATTTTGTCCGAGCGATTACTATCACTTTAAAGGGATAGTAATATTTCATAATAAAAGAAGCTCCAATTAATCTACATAGTATTTGGACCATAGAGAGTGTTATTTCAGTTCTGTCAGAGTTGTAGTTCAAGCATAATTGAATGATAAAGTATCCCCCTCGCCCTTTTTACTGATGTCACTGCTCAGCTCTGAGCAGCAGGGTGGTGTCAAAGTGGATTGCAGAGAGGGACAATCTTCAATTAACATAAGGTAAAACCCTGGAAAACCTGTCAGTGGGGGCAGGGTTTTCATTGTTCTCACAGTAAGAAGACTGTCCCTTGCTGCGAGATGTCTGGTCTGCGGACCAGATTCCACATCTGAGGGGAGGTGGCTTACACTAGGTAAAAGGGGCAGGAAGGGGATACTTTATCATTCAATTACTCTTGTACTACAACTCTGACAGTATTAAAATAACACTCTCCATGGCCCAAATACTATGAAGATTGGAGACGCTGTTTTTGTGAAACGTTACTATCCATTTAAGTCCATGAATGCAATGCATTGGAGACCGATCTGGCATTCAAGGGGTTAAAATCCTCCCCATTAACTCAATGGATAACTTTTGTCCACCTAGTGCAGTTGGTTTGACCCAGAATGGTCCGTGCCCTTCTTAGTATATACACTGAGATTCCTCTTTCAAGTCTGTTTAGATATAACATTAATCAGCCACTTACTGGAATCAGCAATCTTTTAAAATAAAACATTGTTACAAAATATTTACAGTAATTAATTGCCACGTACAGTAAATTGAAATCATTGAACATTTATATTTACTGTATAACAATTAATGGTTTCAGATATGATTATAAGAAGCATAAGTGCGCTCCGTTAACCCTTTCAGTATCAGAGAGGCCTTCTCTGCCCTCTTACAATGTAGTGAAAACTCAGAGTGTTCAAAGGAACAATAACACTTAAAAATGAAGTGGGGTTATATACACCACGTATTACACTATATATATATATATATATATATATATAAAATCTGCTTGAATAAGCACTCACGCTTAATGTCAGGTTACCGGGTGCTCCAGAAATATGATTCCATATATAATAATAACAACAAGCTGGGCACTCACGGATTTTTTCTTAACAAAAACCAATTTAATGGTACTGTAACTGCAACGTTTCGGTCCTCGAATCGGGACCTTTGTCAAGCAAAAACGTTTTTGCTTGACAAAGGTCCCGATTCGAGGACCGAAACGTTGCAGTTACAGTACCATTAAATTTGTTTTTGTTAAGAAAAAACCCGTGAGTGCCCAGCTTGTTATTATATATATATATATATATATATATATATATATACATACATACATACACACATTCAGGTTAGTCCTTAAAGTATTTGTACAGCAACACACGTTGGGGGGGATGCATTATGGTGTGATAAAGTGGTGATAACGTGGAGATAACTTCTCCAGTGATATCACTTCACCAGTTCCTATGTTTTTCTATGGAGCCAATTCACTAAGACTTCCCAGTTCTAGAGATGTTAGTGCATAGTCTCTGTACAATAACATAGGAAGTGGAGATGTGATATCACTGGAGAAGTCCTCTCCACTTTATCACCTCTTTATCACACCTTAATGCATAACTTTGTGAAGTCTCCAACCGATAGATATCACCAGATGCTGGGTATCTTCCCTGGTGATGCTCTGCAAGGCCTGTACTGGAGACATCTTCAGTTCTTATTTTTTTTTGGGTATGTTTCTCTCAGTCTTGTCTTCAGCAGTTAAAACACATGCTTAGCTGTATCCCGGTTGGGTGACTGATTTGGTCAGTCAAGAACATTCTACTTTTTGGCCCTGGAAGTGGATTTGGTAGATTAGAAGTATGTTTTGGGTCATTGTCCTCCTGTAAAGTGAAATGCCTTCCAATGAGTTTTGAGGCATTTGGTTGGATATGAGTGGATAATATATTTCTGTAAATACTATAAATCAGACAAGTGAGCCAGTTCCAGTGACAGCCATACCTGCCCAAGCTTTAACACGACCTCCACCATGTTTCGCATATGAGGTGGTATGTGTTGGATCATGTGCAGTTCCTTTTTTGTCTCAACACGTTCCACTTTCCATCACTCTGGTACAGGTTAATCTTCATCTCATCTGTACATAAGACTTTGTTCTAGAACACTACAGGTTTTTTATGTTGTTTTTATCAAACTGTAACCTGGACATTCTGTTCTTGAGGCTTACGAATGGTTTGATTCTTGTAGCATACCCTATGTGCCTATAACTGTGTAAGGGTAAAGCGTGGTACTGTTTTAGCCATAGAGAATTCAGGAGACTGGTAGAATAAAAATTATACATTGATTGGCTGAGTGGCCGCTCAGTTAGCCAATAAAGGTATCATTTTTATTCTACCAGTCTCCCATACCGGTGTAGTCTTCTCTTTATGGTACTCTCTGATACTTCTGTGCCTAAGTCTTGGAGAGTGTTCTTGATGTGTTCCAGCAGTTGAAAAGGAGTTTTTCTTCACAACTGCAAGCATTCTTCTGTCACCCATTACATTGATCTTCCGTGGTGCAGGTGCATTCTCACTTCCTAATAACCTACCACACAGGTGATTTTGAAATGCCTGTTTTGGCTATGTCTCTGATCAATTTATTCAGATTTTTTTGCCTGCTTTACTGGCATTGACACTTCTTGGCTCCTTAAGTTTAGAGGCAACAGTAACAGAGTCCAAATGCATATGCTACACTTCTAGATTTTTTGTTCACTCTCTTGTGCATGAATGAATGGGGCAACAACGCAAACATGGCGAGCAGCAAATTGTCCAATTACTTTTAGTCCCCTAAAATGGAAGACTTATGTATTAAAAGGAGCTGTAATTCCTATAAGGCTCACAGTATATGTATGTAAATACCCTCAAATTAAACCTGACAGTATGCACTTTATCCTCCTAGTCATTGCTTCATTTCAAATCCATTGTTCTGGGGTACAAAGCCAAAACATCAAAACGTGTCACTGTTCAAATACTTATTGGCTGAACTGTGTCACTGCAATTTTGATAAGGGTCTCTAAAGTAATAGCGTTATACTGACAATAAATGGGATGAGATAAAGTAACAGCATTCTTAACCCTTTGATTTGAGGGGTACGCAACTCATTGTTTATGTTTTTACACAATTATGTCCCTGATAGTGAACTCCCTAAATCTCTTTGTTTCCAGAGATCTTTATGTGAGTGACTCTAAAAATGCAGGGATGTTGATACAATGTAACACTATCCTTGCAGCACTGAGTGCTCTGTCTAGAATGGAGGCAAGCTATTGTGAATTTCACAGTCCCGGGCAGAAATCTCCCTGGAAACAGAGATCCAAAGAATTTCCTGTCAGAGACATAAAAAAAAAAAATAAAAAAATTTGTAAATGAAAAAACAATAACAATTATAGGCAATTTGACCTTAGGTTTACTGTCTCTTTAATATAACTAACTAAAATATTAAACATTAAAATATAATAGCTATTCTTTTAATTTATTTTCTTGTTCTGAAAATCAGCTGAATTCTGAGAAAAGCAGAATGCAAACCAGCACTTTGTTGATTAATTCTATATTTTGCAATTCCTGCAGTCTAATTAAAATGTTTATGTTTAATGTGGTCTTATTAAGAGATATTAAATGTTTTTTTTCCTAAATGCAATAATACAAGTGCAATGTTTTCTGCCTAAGCTATTAGCAGTTCTCTCTGGCTATAATTCAAGCATAGCTTTGATTTGCTCATAAACATTACTACATAATAAAAATTATTAGGCAGAAAATGGTGTTCAAATACCCTGGGTTAATTTGTCTTTTGAAATCAAGTAGAAAAATACTGGGTATGCTATTAAACTGTCTATTTGCTAATATGGAAATATATGGCAGCAAATGTACAGTTTGTAAGCTGAATATCTATAACGGAAAACACACAAAATGTCCCTTGCCTAGCGAGGAGAGCTAAAGAAATCTAACCAGACGCGGGGGGGGGGGGGGGGGGGACTTAAAATCATGGGTTAAAACGGTGCGCCTAACTACAGTAGAGCTGTCACATGGTTGTGACTGTTACTACAATTCTGGATGATAGAGAGATCTCCGGTGCAATTTGTTGGAGCCTTTCTCTAGCCTCCAAGGGGGTAAGGGAAATTAACACTAATTATATATTTACATCTCCCGTTCTCGTTGGTGTACTTGTTTAACCCTTTGAGTGCCAGATAGGTATGTAACGCATTGAGGTGCATTTTCAAAATTCAGTCTTTTAGTAGATAAAGGGATAGTAATGTTTCATAATAAAAGCAGATCCAATTAATCTTCATAGTATTTGTGCCATGGAGAGTGTTATTTCAATACAGTCAGAGATGTAGTTCAAGAGTTATTGAATGATAAAGTATCCCCCTCCCACCCCTTTTACTGATGTAACACTGCTCACCTCAGAGCAGTAACACTGTCCGGATGGATCACAGAAAGGGACAATCTTCAGTGATCATAAGGGAAAAAAACCTGAAAAATCTGTCAAGGGGGGCAGGGTTTTCCTTATGATCACAGTAAGAAGATTGTCCCTTGCTGCGACCTGTCTGGTCTGTGGACCAGATTCTAAATCTGAGGGGAGGTGGCTTACACTAGGTAAAAGGGACAGGAGGGGGATACTTTATCATTCAATTTCTATTTAACTACAACTCTGACAGTATTTAAATAACACTCTCCATGGACCAAATAATATGAAGATTAATTGGAGCTGCTTTTTTTTTGTGAAACATTACTATCCCTTTAAATGCCACTACTCTTTCACCTCTGGGAATAGTGTAATTATAGACTCACAACCTTCAGTGCATAGGACCTCTCTTCTTCCCAGAACTGGTGAAGTGACCTTCAGGGAGACAGATGATAATTCCTATCAGCTGACTGGACATTACGCCACTTACAATATACAGTTGGCACTCTGTCTTCACACCTTCATATCCCTTCTACACTGGCATCATGAGTCATCCAACCTGCACTGAGGCCGATCTGGTCTAATCTGGAAAGAACATCCTGGAGAGTAAAGAAGGCGGGCATGTATAAGGGGGGGGTTATAGGAAAGAGGTAGGTGGGTGGTATGGTGACGTATAAGGGGAGGGTTATAGGAAAGAGGTAGGTGGCTGGTATGGTGACGTATAAGGGGAGGGTTATAGGAAAGAGGTAGGTGGCTGGTATGGTGACGTATAAGGGGAGGGTTATAGGAAAGAGGTAGGTGGGTGGTATGGTGATGTATAAGGGGAGGGTTATAGGAAAGAGGTAGGTGGGTGGTATGGTGATGTATAAGGGGGGGGTTATAGGAAAGAGGTAGGTGGGTGGTGTGATGATGTATAAGGGGGGGGTTATAGGAAAGAGGTAGGTGGGTGGTATGGTGATGTATAAGGGGAGGGTTATAGGAAAGAGGTAGGTGGGTGGTATGGTGATGTATAAGGGGGGGGTTATAGGAAAGAGGTAGGTGGGTGGTACGGTGATGTATAAGGGGAGGGTTATAGGAAAGAGGTAGGTGGGTGGTGTGGTGATGTATAAGGGGGGGGGTTATAGGAAAGAGGTAGGTGGGTGGTATGGTGATGTATAAGGGGGGGGGTTATAGGAAAGAGGTAGGTGGGTGGTGTGGTGATGTATAAGGGGGGAGGTTATAGGAAAGAGGTAGGTGGGTGGTATGGTGATGTATAAGGGGAGGGTTATAGGAAAGAGGTAGGTGGGTGGTATGGTGACGTATAAGGGGAGGGTTATAGGAAAGAGGTAGGTGGGTGGTATGGTGATGACTAAGGTCGCGGGTAGGTTTACGTTATCTGATGGAGATGGCTCGGTCTGGTGCAGTCGGGGGGAATTGATTAACTCTGTGTGGGAGTTTTGATTGGTAATTGATGGTAAGCCTTAAAGGGACACTAATGTTCCATAAAAAATGTTTCTTGTTTTGTAGAGTTTAAAAAAAATAAATTTTATGGCACAAATCCCATCTCTCAAACCTTTATGGTTTGAGAGATATTCATATTTAAAGTTTCCCCCCTACCTCCCCTTCTCCTGACGTCAGCGCTCAAGACAGCAGGAGATCCCGGTCCTGGAACCAGCCGGTGGCTCTGCAGCAGAGCCAAAATAGCAATATTGGAAAAGAATTACTTCATTGGAACGGTCTACAAAGTGTGCCTGGTTTGCAAGCTCACTTTGCAGACTGTTACAATGGAGTAATTCTTTTCCAGTATCTCTATTGCAGCTCTGCTGAAGAGCCACCTCATATCAGCCGACACGGATCTACTTCTGTCAGCTTTACAGCTGACACCAAGAAAGTGAGAACTTAGATGTGAATATCTCTCAAACCTTAAAGGTTTGAGAGATAGGATTTGCACCACATAATTTCTTTTTTTGAAATATAAAACAACAAAACATTTTTCTGGGACATTACTGTTCCTTTAAGCATGAGCCCTTTCAATATTGGCCATGCGGGGGGTTATGGGGATCGGTATATGTTATGGGAGTTAACAAAACATGTTGTTAATGGAATACAATGTTATGGTTATTTATAATAAAGCTTGGCTTGTTCAATCCAGTTATGTGCTGTGTTTTTTCCTTTATACCCTATGCTTTTTACATGTGAATTTATATTGATACTTACTGTTTCTGTTTGTTATTCGTTATAACTAATCAGCCTGAAAGGGGTCTGTTTTCTTGTACTTCTTTTGAATGCCCTGTATCGAACATATGTTGAGTGCCAGAGAGTTGGATACCTCTCTGGCACACAAAGGGTCAACAAACATAAAGTGCTGAGTACCCCTTGGTGCTAAATAGACTTACATATACATACATGCACAGCCAATAGAAAAGAGGATGCCACTGACTGCTCCAGTTCCGGCAAGAGGTGGGACATAGAGCCACTGGAGTCTCTGACCAATTAGAGCTATACGTTTTTAATGTCGCTCATCCTGAAGTTAAGAGTAGTAGCAGTTGACTAGTAAAAAACTGGTTCATCTTTTGAGTGGCAGACTGATGTCCAAGGCATTGCTTTTTAAAGTGTTGGGCACCGCTCTGGCTCTCAAATGGTTACCATATATATTTTTATTGTTTTGTGGAAGCAGCCATAGCGAGATGGCAAGGCCATTCATTACAAGTCCCCTGAGCATCTTTTAATATAGAAAAGTATAAAGTGCAATAAACTATCTATTTTAGATCCTTTCACTCATTACAAGGCTGTGCAAGCAAAAGTAAGGAAGATGACTGCCTGCACATTCATCAGAAAAACATGTTTATAATCAGATTTTACAGCTTCTTCTGGCCAAAAAAAGAGCCTCTTAACAGAGGCTGATGGTCATAGAAGGGGCTTTCTGGATCTGCCCGAAGACTCCGGTTTTCAGACTTAAGTACCAGATATCCATACCTGGGAACTCTCAGGGTTTTGACCCAAATCTCAGGGACTCAGTGTGAATTTCCAGTGTGAAAGAGTTCTGTGTTATCTACTAAATGATTTACAGCAATTAAATGTTTCTTTAGTCTCTAAATCTAAATTGCCAATGGTTACACAAAGACTGGGGGAGATGTCCTAGCTGCCTTGTTTGTGTTTAGGCAGTGATCTCTCTAAGTTATAATATGATAAAGGTTCCTTGAGGACCAACTGTAGCACCTCTGGGTTAGTGCAAGCAGGTATTTATTGCATAAAATGTATACTCTGGGATGCTTTAAGGCAGGGCTCAAAATTTCCACTCACCACTAGCCAATGGGGAGTGAAAATTTAGCCCTGGCGAGTAGAGATTCAGCCCTGGTGGGTATGTTTTGGCTTGCAGTGGCGAGTAACTTTTCAGGTCTGGCTAGTAGCAAAGGACTTCAAGTTTTAAGCCCTGCTATAAGGGTTAACATTTCATTTTAAAACTTCCCAGGTATGCAGATATCTGTGTACAGAGAATAATTCTCTGGTTTCCCAAGTTCTTTGGTAACCCCACCCACTCTTAGTCAGACACGCCCTCTTTGCTGCTCATTTAAAGGCAAACTCCGGCTTTTTGCTACACAATCCCGCCCATCTCAATTAAGACTCACCCACAATATGGAGCAAATAGAGACATTTAGACACCTCCATTTCCATCCCTTATTGATACTCTAGAGAAGCTTGGGCTTGAAGGTTCCGAGGTATTGTGATGTGCATGTGCTGCCGACAAGTAGGGTGACCACATTTCAAATCTGCCATTCAGGGACACTGTAGGGAGAAGAGCGGATCACAGAGTTCTAAACACTAGGGAGAGAACTGGCCATTGACTGCTGTGACAGAAAGTGATGACTGTGGTGGACTACAAGAAAATGTATATCATGCCCAAAGCCTTAAACTTACATTACATTAAATTGCCCTGTGTCTCTCAACTGATGTCAGGATTAGAGCTCTGTCTGGAACCCATTTTCTTGTAGCCCAGCAGAGACATCACTTTCTGTCACAGTAGGCAATGATAAGTTATCCTTCTAGAGTCTTCATTCCGGGACTTTGTATTGTCCAGAAGAGCGATGCCTGAGACATGGGACACACACTTAGAATCCAGGACTGTCCCGGGCAATCAGGGACATGTGGTCATCCTACCGACAAGAGGAAGTAAGTTACGTGATTCATGTCATAAAGGGGGTGGGGCTTAACAGGTGGGTGGAAGTTAAATTTGTTTTTGTCATAAAGGGGGTGGGAAGTGGGAGGAACAGGGTGGGAAGGAGAAGAAACTCACCACCACCACCACCACCAGAGAATCAGCCTCTGTCCCGGGAGACCTGGTAATTCAGTCTGAAATCCGGAGTCATTAGGATATGACTGCTGTTAGTTATAGGTGTTAGTTTGCCCTTAATGATCGTGAATGTGCCCTTACTGTCACAACTTTTGGTACTTTAAGGACCAGTGAAGGTCCTGGCACGTCATGAATTTAAGGATTACAGCACAGTTGTGATCACACCAGGAGGATGAAACTGATTACTCCAAGACCGCCCACATGTGCCGGCTCTACAAATAAAATAGCCCTGGTCCGCTGGTGCACCAAACCTTGGTCCATAAGGGGTTAATTGGCACTGAAGAAATATCCCATTAGCTTTTAATTCAAGCAGACATGTAACATGATCAGCTTCCTATTTTTCACATGGAAAGTAATTTCAGGTTCTGTATACAGTGCCTCCTACATAGCGAGACAAGGGGAAAAAATAGAATGCTTTACCAGTCCACCCACTGAACAAAAGGCACATTCTATACAACAGTAGATTAGGATTTATTCAGAATATATCCCCTAACACTAGCCTGTAAGTAATGCCCAGAAGCGTCATTTGCTAAGAAGGAAAACTGACTTCTCTTTAATAACCCTTTGAATGCCAGAAGGGTATGCAACACATCGGGAAGCAATGAGTTGCGCATTCAAAGGGTTAACAGGTTGAACGCTAGAAGCATCTACAACACATTGCTTTGTAATGCACTGCAAATTACTCTAGTATCCAAGGGGTTAATAACAAGTACAAATGGACAACACTGGACACAAAAGACAAAAGGAGCAATTCTGGCCCAAAACAATAACACAATAGGGGAGAAGTACGAATTCCCCAAACGCCAACTGATTTAAATGGGGAATTTAAACCACTGAATGCTAGTGAGGTCTCGCAATGTGTATGAGATCTCTCTATCACTCAAGAATTTAAACGCTCCATTTAAATGATTTTTATTTTATACCTATGGTGCGCATTTGGTTTGCTCCATAATTGGACCTCTTTAGTTTGATCAATAGGGCCCTGTATTTGTACAGGTATTGACGAATACAACAAACTTTATTGGAAGCAGATACAATATAAACAATGTTTGGCCTTGAATGTAAACCACTCACCAGAAATATGAAGACTGACACTTTGATTGTGCTGTATCTGTTTCAATAAACTTTATTTGTCAAGTTATAAACTAACAGTACGGTTCTCATCTCATGGTATTTCAAGGTATTTCATTTTCAACTGTTTGTGTAACTGAATAAATGATGAAGGGCAAGACCAAAATATTTTATATACACAGACTAATTTATAAACACATGTACCTATAGGGATAGTAATACTTAAAAACAACTTTAGTTCATATTGCAGCCCTTAAAAATACAAATTAAATTACCCCAGCGGCATCTCTCAAGCCTGTATGGTTTGACAGATAGCCGCTTTCAAAGTTCCCACTCCCCTGACATCAGTGTTCTAGCTGACTGTAGGGGAATCCGGTCCCAGGACCGGCGGTGGCTCTCCAGCAGAGCCGAGATCGCATTATAGAAACAGAAATCCTTCACTGAAATGGTCTTCTACATGTGCTTGGTTTGCAATCACATGTAGAAGACCATTTTAGTTAAGGATTTTTGTTTCTATATTGCAATCTCAGCTCTGCTGAAGAGCCACCGCCGGTCCCGGGACCCGATTTCCCTGCACTCAGCTAGAACACTGACGTCAGGGGAGTGGGAACTTTGAAAGCGGCTAATTTCTCAAACCATACAGGCTTGAGAGATGCAGCTGGGCTCATTTAATTTGTATTTTTAAGGGCTACAATATGAACTAAAGTTGTTTTTAAGTATTAATATCCCATTAAGTTTAAACAATAATTAATGTGAATTTTATTGCTGTGGAGCAATGTGATACACTTACATACACACCATGATCTAAATAGAGGGACACCAGGTTGGGAAAGAGGAACAGAGGGTTTGGGTTTCAAAGAGGGACTGCCACTCCTAAAGAGAGACACAGAAATTTCAATAGAGAGAGAATCATTCTATGTTAATTCTTTTTTTTTTTTTTTTTAAAGCTTTACTGAGGAATCAAAAATATTACATACATGCTCGCATAGATTAATCAGCTACAGAACTGGAATTCCAATAAGTGAGTATATCCAACTTTTAGGATTATATTAATGTTCAACAGTCAGTAAAGACAAATGAACTTATCAATAAGTACGGAGAATACTGCAACAAATCACAAATGGATGCAAATCATATGCAATTGGTACATGGGAGTCCCGAATAGGACCGATAAAGGCACCAGTGTAGAATGCTGGAATTAGAGAGAGTAGAAAGAAGAACTAGGAAGGGGTCCTCGTCCTAGCATACAGAGGACACGCGAGAAAACCTATGTTAATTCTTAAAGCATACTTATCATTAATTAGACACTATATCTTTAGGAATCATAATAAAGTCTATAATTACCCAATACGGATATCAGTCACCAACAATATCAACTTGCTACCTTGGACTCTCAGAGTTCTAAACACTAATTAACCCCTTAGTGACCGGCCGCATGCGCACGTGGCTGGCACTTAATGACAATGGTTTTTTTTTTTTCCATTATAGTGAATGACTGCCTGGACTTAACAGGTAAGTCGTCTGTCACTAACTGACATTTTTTCATGACTTACCTGGTAAGTCATTTGTCACTAAGGGGTTAAATGGTTCTTAATCTCTTTTTGTCTCAGGCCACCCTAACATGCATTTGAGTGCCAGGGAGGTATTTATTTATTTATTTATATAGCGCACACAGATTACGCAGCGCTTTACACTCATATTGGTCATTGTCCCCATTGGGGCTCACAATCTAAATTCACCTATCAGTATGTTTTTTGGAGTGTGGGAGGAAACCAGAGTACCCAGAGGAAACCCACGCAAACACGGTGAGAACATACAAACTCATTGCAGATGTTGTCCTTGGTGGGATTTGAACCCAGGACCCCAGCGCTGCAAGGCAACAGTGCTAACCACTGAGCCACCACATCATTGCCAATCAATGCGTTGGATACCTCCCTGGCACTGAAAGGGACTGGCCTATAAGAATATAGATCTAGCATGACTCATAGGGTGGGAGGTAAAATTGAGTTATTAATAGAAAGTCGGTGGTAATCGATACAGCCAGGGTGGAATTTAGAGAAAGTGGGATAAAAGGTGCCTCGGGAGCCATATTGGTCTCTTTACTCTTTTGCAGAAAGCAAAGTCACCAGTATGTCCACCCCCATTCCTTCCCCTTAAGGCTTTTTGTTTTATATTTTTTCTTAACTTTTTTATTTGTTCTGGTACTTTGTAATGAATATTTCAGTCATGTTGTGTTGGTTAGAGTTTGTGACTAGCTAGTTCGTGCTGTCAAATAGGTTTTTATTTACTGTCTGTAATGTTTTTTAATTTGTTAAATAAAGTTGTTGTGGCTGGAGGTTAGTTTTGCTCCCGCCCTAGCCAGTCAGTAATGTGACTTCTCTCCGTGGTCGGAGTAGACAACAGCACTTGCTTGACCATTGCTGTGTTTCATGCTCACTGGTTTTAAGTGACTGGCATGAGACGTGCACCCACATGAAGTTGGCAAGGGGAGGTGCTTGAGAACCATTGCATTAGAGGGAGAAATGCTCATTAACTGCTGTCACACAAAATGGCACCTCCACTGGGCTACAAGAAAATGTCTACCCAACCCCATAAAGCACATCAATCCCATGGCTATAGAGATATGGGGCTATTTCTGTATATAGATAAAAATTCATTACAGTGCCAAGATTTTATAGTTTATTTTTAGTTTTGGCCAGTAAAATTATCCACTACTCATCATATCCAATCGTTATTGGCAATTCATACTTAACAATCTGAGATTATGTGCTGCTTACCCCCCCCCCCCTGCAATCAAAAGGTTAAAACAAGGCGACCCTTGAGAATCCATATTTTTGTTCTACCTTCATTCTGGTGCTGTGCCAGGGTTAAGACTATTCCAAACACTTTATAATCAAGATGTCATTATACAGGCCCAACGTTGGTTATTGATTTCCTGCCAAGCGGAGGAAGTTATCCCGTATTGTTCAGCGCCCTGGCAGTGAAGTAATATTCTTTTGCCTGCAATCTCTTTCTCTCAATGCACAGGCCCGGTCATCTGTCTGCTGTTTGCACATGTAATTTTTTTTAGCTACATTTTAAATGTGTTGATTCTTCACAATAACGATGCGGCCTGGTGGTAAATCAACGATCGGACAGCTGGAAGTAAACTGAACATTGTGTGCAAAAAATAAATATGATTTAATCAAACAGTGTAGTGACGATAATATGCTTTCACCGCGCTGCTGTCGGCAATTAATTTAACCCTTTGAGTGCAGGGGTATGCAACGCATTGCATGCTAAAAATGTCAGCGAAGTAATGCACTGAGGATGTTTTAAGTGTCCAAAGTATTAAAAAATAATATTACTATATATATATATATATATATATATATATATATATATATATATATAGATATATATACAGGGCTTATAATTTTAAGTCCTTTGCTACTAGCCAGACCTGAAAAGTTACTCGCCACTGCAAGCCATAACATACCCACCAGGGCTGAATTTCTACTCTTCAGGGCTGAATTTTCACTCACCATTGGCTAGTGGCGAGTGGAAATTTTGAGCCCTGATATATATATATATATATACATTAAGCATATAGAGAACTTCTTCCTCTCATTCTTTTCAGTAGGAAAGTATTATAAGGACAAAACGTTTTGTGGTTTTCTAGTGCTTGAAAGATTACTGGAGGTTAAGCCTATTTTACAATATAATCCTATTCACACTGTTTTTTTATATTGCAAATGCACACTTTTCCAGATAATGAATGCTAAAATTTAAGAAAAAAAAAAAGCATATATAAAAAGCGAATAATTATAGAGGTATATTCAGTGTGCTGCATGTACTTCACTTATATTAAACCCCTGAGTGCCAACATATTTCTTTGCAACACGTTGGGCACTTCGCTGGCACTCATAGGGTTAAAAAAGACACTCACTAGCAGGGGTTTTCAAAATTCACTGTACACCCTTGGATGAACTCTCCGGATCTGCCCCGGAGACTCAGTTTTTTCGAGTTAATTATCGGGTCTCCGGGACAGACATTGATTCTCCAGCAGTGGTTTCCTTTCTCTTCCTCTGTTAAATCAAAAATGCTTCTCTGTCTCTTTAAGTTATTTTAATTACGATCATTTGTGTTATACTGTCAGCAGTAATACTAACTCTAGCTCTCAAGGTTAAGTTGAGAATAGTCAAGCGTGTACAGGTCCCAGCAAAAAGTGACTTCATAGCATCTGTTCGAATCAATCAAATGTATATATAAGGCTAGCACGTTGGTCATTTAGATAAATTACATATTCATGAAGTTCACAGTATATCCATGTTTGAACATATGTAGAAACTGATGACTAAAGGTGTACTGTCCTTATGAGGCGCTACTAACCATGTGTAACAACTCTTGGGGGTATATATTCTGTCATTGGGCACTGTGTTTTAGAGAGAACTTGACAGCTGAACATCATGCTGTGCACATGCCACACCAAGAGAAAATCATGATAAATTAACCTCTGAAATGCTATAACATCCTGTAAGATCATGTAAGTGTCATCTGATCCTGTCAAACTTTGCTGACTAGAAAGCAAAATCTACTCATCTTCTCTGACTCTCCCCAACTCTGTCAATGAAAGAATTTAACCCTTCAGACACAAGAAAAACACAGTCTAACATACTCTCCACCCTGTTCTGCCCACTTCACTGCACAATGAAGACAAACCGCCGCCCACTCAATTAAGCCTTTAGCTTATCTTTTAATCTGTACAAAACTTGAAACACTTTTTATGGAACATGTCATAGGGAGAGGGTATGATCCATAAATAAGTACAGACACATCTGTTTTTGGGGATAACAGACCACAGCTTTATTTAACTATTTTACTCACATTATTGTTCTTATACATACTCAGCAATAATTAATCATTAACCAATAATTTAACTGACAGTCCTTGCCAATCCGCTTTCCTTAGAACCAAGCATGGCCAAATTGTATGGGCTCATGCGAAAAGTCCCATATTCTTCAGCACTTCTAGCTGATTCCACCATTTTTAGCACTTCCATCTGATTCCCAAGGTAATTACCGCATTGGCCATTCATTTTAGCTTCATTGGGTAACGTCACTTCCCGCGACCTAAGTTCGGGGCCAACTCCCAAAGGGCTTCCGCCCGAGATAAAATCGCTTAACTTTACCACATCAGTTATCATCTCTGAAAACCATGCAAGGACTATCCAGCCAGGAAAGACACACAATCACACCATAAGAGGGAGGGATGGATGCTTCCTTTGTCCTTTCTTCCTCCAGACAACTGTCTACTTCCTGTCACCAACCCTATTTAAGCCCTTTCCCCTTAACTCTTCCCTATCACACACACTTCCTTTATGTATCAACCCTCCCCATGACATGCTTCCCCTCCTGTACCCTGCGGTCTCTTCCGGGTAATTTCCTTACCGTTCCTTTAATCTGATCCTATAAGGTGATCCGCTTCTATATATTGTGAATGCATGTGTGTTCACAAAGAATTTTATTTTTCAATAAAAATTAAAAGCCTGTAGCTGTCTGGCAGAGGGCTGGATTTCAACCACTGTTCAAAAGCTTTGATATGGAGTATTATGGACATATTTACAGTATTTTAAACACCCCTTGGGTGCTACAGCATATTGCCTAGTAATGCACAAAACCTGGAATGTCATGGGTTTTGTGATTACAGGGCTCCTGTGGGTGTTCTGTGATCACTAGGGGAGTCTGAAATGGACTGTTCCAAGACCGGAGTGGTCAGTTTCAGCCTCTCTTTCAGATAGCCGGTATAAGTGATTAGTCACGTGTGCTGCCTCTCACTTGAGTTGTAGTCTCCAACAACTGGAAAGCCCATACCTCCCAACATTTCAAATTGTCAAAGAGGGACACTTGTGTTTTAGGGGGTGTTGCTGGGGGTGTGGCTAGTGGGTGGGGCATTGCCGAGAATGTTTAAGCTATTTCATGACCTGTTGACAGCTCCTTGTATAACCTAATAAATAACTTATAACAAGACCAAAGTATTTTATTTACACATACTAATTTATAAACATATATACTGATGTTTAAAGAAACAATAATGTGAGTTTTATTGCTGTAGAGCAGTGTGATACATTTATAAACCCACCATGCAATCTGATCTCCTAAAAAGAGGGACATCAAGGTAGGAAAGCGGGACAGAGGGATTTGGGTCTAAAAGAAGGACTGTCCTTCCTAAAGAGGGACACTTGGGAGGTATGAAAGCCAACAATCTACTACTCATATCCTATTGTACAATTGGTTTGCTCTAGAATGTATCCTATTTTGTCTCCTGCTTACTGTCCATATTGTTCCTTCTACAGTCCTTCTGAAAGACATGTTGCCAGTGAATTTCAGGCGTTCATTACCACCTTACACCTTCACTCCAAATAAATTACCCCCCAAAATAATTATTCATTCAGCTATATGCATAGCAACACTAGTCTTATCCAGAATACGTCTAGCGCATACCTCCCAAGTGTCCCTCTTTAGGAGGGACAGTCCCTTTTTTAGACCCAAATCCCCCTGTCCTTCTTTCCCACCCTAGTGTCCCTCTTTTTAAGAGATCAGACTGTGTGGTGTGTATCTAAGTGTATCACATTTCTCTACAGCAATAAAACTCACATTAATGTTTGTATAAATGTAATTATATGTGCTTATAAATGAGTCTGGGTAAATAAAATAATTTGGCCCTGTTGGAAATCATGTAATAGGTTACACAAGGAGGTGTTAACAGGTCATGAAATAGCCTAAAATTTCTTGGTAATGCCCCGCCCACCAGCCACACACCCTATAACACAAGTGTCCCTCTTTGGCAGTTTGAAATGTTGGGAGGCATGCCAGCGTTATGAAGAAATCCTAACTGATCTGAGACTGACTGTCAGGCATCTTGTTTTAGAGACATCTGTGCGCCTCCGCCGTCAGTCATTTCCTGTACCTTAAGGTACAATCCAATCCTGGAGGAGACCTGGATGGACAGAGCAGGCACACAGATGTCTCTAAGACAAGATGTATGCGATAATGCCTACCTGTTCTTCTCAGATCAAGTTGGATTTCTTAATGACTCTGGACTCATTCTGTATGATACTAGTATTTCTATGCTTATCGCTATATGAATAATTATTTGGGGGGCACTTTATTTGGAGGGATAGTTCCACTTTAAATTCCAGAGAAGTACGCAATGCATTGGATAGCACACTGGCACTCAAAGGTTTATTTTACATTTTGTTTGTTCATGTTAACCCTTTGCGTACCAGAGCAGAACGCAATGCATTGCTTTGCGAAGCACTGCATACCCCTTTGGCACTCAAAGCGCTAATTTTTAACATCATTCTGCTTTTGGCTTGGATAGAAAAAAAAAGCAAAAACAAAAAAATGTATAAACAGCTTTGAAACAATATAATATTTGCTAGCAGTGACTCTGCATGAGTCTTACTTAGCAAGCCAGATGGTCAGAAAATTGAACTGAGGAAAGCATGCTATAAGACCCCCATACACAAGCCCTTCACCAACCCAACAAACGAAATCTTTTTTGGAAAGGCTGGGAAATCTAATGAAACCTTGGCAAGCCGCTTGCATCAAGTCAAAAGAAGAAAAATATCAAAGGTTCAGAAATGCATTTGGAAGGTCACACAGAAATTATAGACACCGATCTGTTTGTATTAGGATTTTGGAAATCAGTAGCAAAATTAAGAATATATTTTCCAAGGTAGGTTCACCATCTGCTCAAAAATTGTAACCAAAGATCTCACTTCATCTCTGTCTCAAGAGTAAATTGAGTTTTGGAAAAAAAGATAGAAATCCACAAAAAAATAAAATATATATCTAACCTAGAAACCCGTTATTATCCTTAAGCGGTATTGTCAAGAATATATTTCTCAGTACTTGTCAGTCTTTGTATAACTCACACGACTCAAAACAAAATACTAGCAAAATAATTTCAATAGCTCACATCTCAGAGGAATTGAGTAAAATACAGCCTATGAAAAGAATTTTTTCTTGGAATTTTGGATACTATTATTACTGTACTAGAGGAATGAGCAACCAGGGCCACAACTCCTATCATCTTTAATCGACATGATGGGAGATGAAGTCCAAGAACAGATGTAAACCGCAGTTTATTCAATCCTACTTTAAAGGGATAGTAATACTTAAGTATTACTAATCCCTATAGTAAAGCCCTATTAAAAATATATGTATTGCCGCCAGTTTCATCTCTCAAACCTTTATGGTTTGAGAGATAATCGCTCCTAAAGTTGCCCTCTTCCTTCCCCTTCCCCGAATTCAGCATTCTAGCTGACTGAAGGGAAATCCGGTCTTAGATCATCAGGCGGCTCTGCAGCAGAGCCACGATCGCGTTAATTAAAAAAAAATCTTTCACTAAAACGGTCTTCTCCGTGTGCTTGCAAACCCACAGTGCATATGTAAAACTAGATTTTAGGCCTCAGACAAGAAAGACAGACATTTTACATATATTCACTTAAAGCGGGACTTTCAGTTACTAATAAGTCCCCATGAATTATTAAACATTTTGCGACTAGCATCCTAATACATGTATTACCCCTGTAAAGTACCGTATTCTAAAGAAATCTTTCATCCTAGGAGACTGATGGACAGGTTAGTGCAGACTACACACCTGCGCCGTCTGTCCTTCTAGTTACCATATGGCACGCTGCAATGCTTCTTACAGGAGACCAGGACTGACAGCACAGGTGTGCAGACAAGATGTCTGCACTGATGTCTGGCTTCCGGTCTCATAGCATGAAAGATTTCTTCAGAATGCGGCACTTTACAGAGGTAATACATGTATTAGGATCCTAGTTGCCATAGCCTATATAATAATTCGCTAAAGAGTTTGTCACAATGCAGTCATGCACAGTAGAGACTGCCCACTCTGCAGTCTTGCGCAGTACTGACTGCCCGAACGCGCTGTGGCTGATATGGAGTGGAGTGCTCCGAATTCAGACTGAAGCGGTCCCAGGAAGGTGCGCAGAGAGGACTCCGGGCTGAATCTGGAGCGCCCCGCTCCATATCAGCCACATTGCGTTCGGGCAGTCAGTACTGCAGCGCAGCCACTGAGAAGAGAGGATCCAGGCACCAGCCGGGGGTTGCTGGGTTTCACTGTGGCCCGTGTACATGGGCTTTTCAACTAGTGTTTAATAATTCAAGGGCGACTTACTAGTAACTGAAATTCCGCTTTAAGTGTATATAACCCCAGTTCATTTTTAGGAGTTAGTGTCTCTTTAACATGGCTTGCTCAAAGAAGAAGGCAGTGGGCAGTATATTATATCTCCCAAGCGTTCCTCTTTAGGAGAGACAGTCCCTCTTTGAGAACCAATTCCTCATACCTGGTATTTCTCTGGATCTGAACCGGAGACTCTGTTTGTTGCAGTTAATTACCGGGTCTCCTGGGACAGAGGCTGATTCTCCGGTGGTGATGAGTTTCTTATGAAACTCTGCCCACTTCTCCTCCTTTCCACCCAGTTCCGGCCACTTCCCGCCTACTTCTCCACCTTTCCTCCTTGTTCCACTCATTTCCCACTTACTTAGGCTGACCATACGTCACCTTTAAAAAGGGACACATAGGAAATAGCATATGTCAGGAGTACACCAAAATCAAAGCAACCCCGTGGTATGCATTTTTCATGTTTGTCCCTTTTTAAAGGTGAGGTATGGTCAGCCTACACTTACTTCTCTTCCTTCCCACCCTGTTCCTCCCACTTCCCATGCATTTCTCCTCCTTCCCACTCTTTTCCACCCACTTCCCGCCTACTTTTCCCCCTTCTCACCCTGTTCCGCCCACTTCCCTCCTACTTCTCCTCCTTTCCACCCTGTTCCATCCACTTTCCACTTACTTCTCCTCCTTCCCACCCTGTTCCTTCCACTTCCCATGCATTTTTCCTCCTTCCCATTCTGTTCCACCCACTTCCCATCTACTTCTAATCCTTCCCACCCTGTTCCACCCACTTCCTTCCTACATATCCTCCTTCCCACCCTGTTACTCCTATTTCCCTCCCACTTCTCCTCCTTCCTACCCTGTTCCTCCCAATTCCCACAAACTTCTCCTCTTTCTCACCCAGATCCACCTACTTCCCTCCCACTTCTCCATCCCACCATGTTCCACCCACTACCCAAGTACCATGCTGATAAGCCATGCTCACCAGATAAAGCAGATAAAATACGTTGGTCGTGCTGTATATTGTTTATTCAGTTACACAAAGAGGTGTCATTAGTTCATGAAATAACCTAAACATTCTCAGTAATGCCCTGCCCACCAGCAACACCACCTAATGGAAAAGTGTCCCTGTTTGTCAATTTAAAATATTGGGAGCTATGGTACATTGGCATTTTAGAGGAATTCATTTCCTATACACTATATAGAACTTGCCCTTCATTTTGGAATTGGACCGTCCTTTTTGGGTGGGGTTAGTCTAATATGTACGTGGAAATTTCTCCTCTGTAATGGCACTAGAGAGCTAAAACATGATGCTGATGAGCAGTGATTTGCCATAGAACAGGCCATGGTGCCTTATATTCATCCTCAGAACCTCTCACATTTTTGTATGTACTCTGAATTTAATGCCATGTATTAAACACTATGACAGTGGTTCTCAATTTTTTTTTTGATCAAGACAACCCTAACACTTGTAGCACCATTGAGGGGCACCATGCCTAAGAACAAGACACTTTATCTTGTTTGTTCTCGATGGGTGCTCATTACAATATTTCTTTCTAAGTCCCCCTAAGTGGAAGGGAATCCCAGACATGGGCCCTTACTCTCCATGTGCCTAGAGGGAATCAGCTGCACCACACCGATGAGGCCCACATAGGCCAAAATGTATGTTTGTGGTTTTGCTAATTCTCTTGTGCAGAGAGAACTGGACTATATGAGCCACATGGGAGTGAAACATGTGACTTGTAGCACCATTGAGGGGCCACCATGCCTAAGAACAAGACACTTTATCTTGCTTGTTCCCGATGGGTGCTCGTCACAATATTTGTTTCTAAGTCTCCCTAACACACAATCTAGAACTTTCAGGGCACCCCTAACATATTTAATGTAATTTATCAAGGGTATAATGAAGGGTACAACACATAAATATATGGTCATTATTAGGTCTTACAATCATAATAAAAAAATAGAAATATTGTGCATGACAATTTCCATAAATCTACACTCAAAAGTCAATATTAACATTTTTGTCAGTCTTCAAATAAAACACGGGGCACCCTATGTTGATCGGCGTGGTACACCAAGGTGCCACGGCTCCTGGTTGAGAATCACTGCACTATGCAGGTGTAATTTGACTTCATTTTCTAGTGCATGTTAGATGGCAGTAGTACAGACCTTGTGCAAGGTCGTTGCGTATCCCTCTGGCACTCAAAGGGTTAATGTAGGTGAATTAGCAGGGTTTAGCCATGTGTGACCCTCCATCTCCTGCCAGGCTAAAACACTCATCATTACCTACCAGCCATGCCTGACAGAATGATTGGAGTTGTAGTCTGGCTGTAGCTGGTGGATGTCTCGTTGGCACCACTGCAGTAAAGTGATCCTACTCTGTAGCACATATCCCTGGGTACAGTTGCTAATGTCAAAGGCTAACACGAGTGAAAGTGTGGTGGCAGATTTATACATTCTCTCCATTACTTCTTGTACAAAGGTAAAAGGGCACAGTTCATAGTGCCCATTAGGATTTTCTTTCCGTTGTAAGTGCAATGTTACAAACAGGTGTTAGTGTTGCTTTAAGAAAAATATTGTTAGTTTGCAAAAATAGAAAGGTAAAACAAGAAATGTAAAATTCATCCAGGATTAATGTGGGAAGAGAAATCTGTGTAAATCTCCACTATCAGGAAACCTAATAAATAACATGTGGCTTAGTGAAGGGTAAATGTTTTATTTAACAGACGCCTTCAATGGAGCTTATCTTCCACTAGGACAGATAGAATCTTCTATAAAAACAACTGCCTTCTCTTCTTTAGGCCCTGGGTATAAACACAGTGGGGATTCTGCTCCTATTCTCTAGCACTTTGTCTTTTCACTCTGAAAAATATAACTTTATTCTAACCTTCTGTCATTGTTTAAAATGCATTGTTAGCCTGGTTCACTTTCTTATATCTATCAAGGCCTGGAGAGGGAAACAATATTGGAATATAGAGCCTTATGTTTAAAGCACACATACACTACCATTCAAAAGTTTGGGGGTTACATAGAAATGTCCTCGTTTTCCATCAAATAATGTGAAAAATGAATAGGAAATACAGTCAAGACGTTGACAAGGTCAGAAATAATTATTTTTAATTTAAATAAAAATCGTGTCTGTCAAACTTTACCTTTGTCGAAGAATCTTCCATTTGCAAGAATTACAGCCTTGCAGACCTTTGGCATTCTAGTTGTCAATTTGTTGAGGTAATGTGAAGAGATTTCACCCCATGCTTCCGGAAGCACCTCCCACAATTTGGATTGGCTTCATGGGCACTTCTTATATACCATACTGTCAATCTACTCCCATAACCGATACAAGGAAATTTCTAATTGACCCCAAACTTTTGAACTGTAGTACAAGTTATACCCAATTAATTGTTAGTATCTTATTAATCATGAAAATAGCATATTAAAGTTTCTTAAGTGCTGGCATGAGTTGCAATCATAACTTTGTATTAAACTTGCATTAATAGGATGACACAGACATCTTGGCAAAGTGTGGGATCTGTGCGCCTGCACTGTCCATCCATGTCTCTTCACTGATAGGTTATTTTCCAAAGGGGGAGTTGCATTGTACCGTACGGTAAAGGCAGGGACGGACATTAGGCGCGCAGATACCACTTTGCCAAGATGTCTACTCTGTCCAGTCCTATTGATGTAAGTTTTATACGAAGTTATGATTGCAACTCATGCTGGCTCTTACGAAACTTTAATACGCTATTTTCATGATTAACAAGATACTAACAATTAATTGGGTATAACTTATGTGTGCATGACAGTACCACTTTAAGAAAGTCTGTCTGGAAATTGTCATCTAAAGGTTACCCTTTAAGGACCAGAAGGGTAAGCAATGCAAGAGAGTTACTTTATTTTTAAAGTTGTTGCTGGGGGTGTGGCTTGTGGGTGGGGCGTTATTGATGGTTATTTCATGACCTGTTGACACTTCTTTGTTTAATTAATAAACGTTTTAGAGCAAAACAACAACTCATTTATAAAAACATATACTGAAGTTTAAATAAATTTGAGTTTATTGAGTGGATCAATGTGATACATTTATATAAACACCACACAGTCTGATCTAAAGAAAAGGGACAATAAGATGGGAAAGAGAGACAGAGGGATTTGGGTCTCAAAGAGGGACTGACCCTCCTAAAAAGGGACACTTGGGAAGTATGTATTTAGCACCATTTTGTCACAATATGACAGGTTGAACTTGATGGACTTGTGTCTTTTTTCAACCTAATTTACTATGTTACTATGTAAATGAACATTGCTTGAAAATATGGAGGATGTATACATGGGACTGTGGTATATTTTAATCTGCACTACAATCCAGTCATGACTGGAAGGAATGAATGCAAATAAGAAGCTTTTTGTGCCATTCATGTCAGTTTTCTCATTCCATTTTCTGTACCAATTTGTGCATAGAATTCCTTATTCACATAGTGAATAAAAGAACAGTATGTGTTCCTTCTGTCTTGTGGAGAAGCAGTCTGGCTGATCTTGCAGTTTAATACATATCACCAAGTGCATTGAAACACTTTGGGTTTAATCCCATCTATGCACAGATGTATTGCAACTATTTTTTAACAAGTTCCATTATGTCTCTTACCAACAATATAGGTAAAAGGTGGTACCATGCTAGCCGTAGAAAAAGTAGGAGACTGGTAGAGTAAACACATACCTGGGAGATCTCTGGATTTGCCCTGGAGACTCTGGTTTTGACAATGCTTTACCAGGTCTCCGGGGTAGAGGCTGATTCCTCCGGATGTGGGGATTTTACATTGAAACTCTGCCCACTTCTGCTCTTTCCCCCTGTGCTCCTCCTTCCCCTCAGCCTTCTTTGAAAAGCTTTGTCACACTTTTGAGCCCTGCCCCCCCCCCAACTCACGTCACACCCTGCCCTTTTTTTACACGATTCGCATAATTTTTCACACCCCCTGCTGCACCAGAGAACAATTGAAAGTTCCCAGGTATGAGTATACATAACACCTTTATTGGATAAAAGGGCGGCTCTAGGATGCAAGTGTTCAAGGCAACTAGGCCTCTTCTGCTTGTCTCGAAAGCTTGCCAAAAAAACCCGTATCAATTTAACTGTACCAGTCTCCTGTTCTTACCAACAAAGCTCAGTACCTTTATAATACATTTGGGGGTACATATACACGTCAGAAAAACAGATCAGAAAACCTGCCTCCAGCAAAGAATCCAAAGCTTAAAATGTTTTCATTGCATTCCCAGAATTCAATGTGGCAACATGCAGATGAAAGCTCAGTGCAGTCACATAAGATTTCAGACGGCTTACCTTACGGTTACTGTTTTCACAGTTTATCCATCAAAGCTCATAACCATATATGTAACCCCATGGATTCAAGAGACTTTGCTAGTATTCAAGGGGTTAAAACATTACTGCATTTGGTGCCCTGTAATTTCTCAGCTAAAAAGCCTGAAAGTCTGCTTAGGGTAAACACTTCTGAACACTTACAGAAAATGGAACAATTAAATGGGTCAAGGGGTCCTTATCTCCCATCAGCTTTAGGTTTCTGTGTAATTACTGCTGATAATTTTCAGCCATCACCAAGGTAAACTATACTCCACAGTTTAAATGGGGGGAATAATATGATGTTACAGAGGAAGATTGCTCTATATCTTATACCATAAGGCACAAATAAAAAAGCCATAATTCAGTTTAAAGGGAAACTCTCGCCCCATGTTTTTTTTTAACCTACACTGTTTAACCCTTTTAGTGTCCGAGAGGTATCCAACACATTGCTTTGCAGTTCGTTGGATACCTCTCAGGTACTCAAAGGGTTAACTTTAATGGGATAATAACCTTTAATTGCAAATATATATTCTGCAAGCATGCAATATGTAAATTCAAATTGGCTATAATTTTTGAATTTTTTTTATCTTCATTTATTTGTTCTAAAGTTTATGTCCCTTACACTGATGTAATTTATGTTCCTAACAGTGATGTAATTGAATTTCTTCTTCCGGGGAGCTTTCTGTCTATGATAGTGAAAGCAGAAATATTTATACAATAATGCAAGTCTGTCTGCAGAACGAACTGATCTGTATACTGTAGTTCTCAATCTTTTTTTTTTCTCAAGGTTCCCCTAATATGCAATCTTAAAATTTTGTGGCACGACTAATATTTTATGTCATTGGTCAAGGTAGAAATAAGTATATGATTATTATTTAAAGATATATCTGGGAACTTTTTGTTGTGGACTCCTCGGGAGGGGAGTCCTGTGGTGCCGCTGGGAGAGAAAATGATGTGATTTGTATCAAAAAGGGGTGGGGCTTAGTAGTGAGTGTGGGCAGAGCTTATAAAGTGGTGAAAAAATACAGCGAATAGGCTGCGGAAGGAGGAGAAGAGGGCGGGGAGTGGGAGGAACCCACTGGGAAGTAGCAGAAGAGGCAGAGTTTCATTAGAAAGTCCCCACTTCCGGAGAATCAGCCTCTGCCCCTGCGATCCGGTAACGCATCGTCATAACCAGAGTCTCCGGGGCAAATACAGAGAGTTCCCAGCTAAGGTTATAGAATACGAAAAGCAAGCGTATTGTGCATAACCATTTTCCAAAAATACACATTTGAAACTCAAAAATCACATTTTTGTCTAAGGCTTTACTGAAAACAGGGGGCAGCTTAGAAAGATACCTATGGCACATCAAAGTGTCACGCCATCCTGGCTGAGAACCACTGTAGTCGTAGCAGTCTTTTCTACATTGTTTCATTGCATCTTTTTAACATTACTGAACGCTCTGCTTTCGCGATCCCACACTAAATGCTTTACAATAAAAAATGAGATAGCTGCCAGTCTGGGATATAAAAGTTTTAAAAAATATGTGGAGATGAAGAAAAAAAAAGTAAATTTAAGTGTTTGCCTGCAAGATTCGCCCCTTGCACTCCAAGGGTTAATCTGACCCTCCTGTTGTGTAGGTCTCTGTTCATAGAGGGTGTCAGCCTGTGTACATTTCCTTAATATAACCCTTTGATTGCTAGAGAGGTATCCAGTTCAATGTGTTGGGTATCTCTCTGGCACTCAAAAGGTTAACTGTTAACAGTGGTGGGCAACGTGAGGCCCTCCAGCTGATGCCAGACTACAACTCCCATCATTCCTTGCCAGTCTGGCAGCAACTGGAGGGCATCATGTTGCCTATCCCTGTTTTAGAGAATTAAGTGCTGTATTCAATACGTAAAAGGTGCAATTTTGAATCAAACCATTTGGCACATATGGAAAAAAATAAAAATGTCCCAAATTCCTATTGTTTTAAATGTTGCTTTTAATTTTTTTGAATACAAGAGAGGTCTCTGACACTTCTAACCCTTTCAGTGCCGGGGGTGGCACTCAAAGGGTTAAGGCACATTATCACCCAAAAAAATGAAAAGGTCTCAAATCCTTTCACCCCCTGAGAGTGAGAGGAGTGAGCAACCCATTCTTACCCTGCTGGCACTCAAAAGGTTAAAATATGATGCACTCATTGACAGTATTTTGTTGAAATAAAATTATCTGGTGAGAAAGTTCTAAAATCTTTCAAAATAAAAGTTTAAAGAAGCCACCTTTTATCAGGTCTGTTGAAAAGCCAATAAAGCCATAAACAGAGATAATTGTTTTGAGATTAAAACCCATCCAGTTCAGTTGGGTGGAACTCTTATCTCATCAGTAGTTCACCTAAAGCAAACAATACATTGCCCTTATCACTTGTATAAACAGAGAGGCCGTAAATAGCCATGCACAGCTCTCACCGTGATAAACAGGCTAACCGCGTTTATAAGATATTTTGGGATTTATTTATCTATGTAATAATTTTTATAAATGCTGACTAAGAGTATATTATGTTAAATCCATAGAAAAAGAAAACAAAAATTGGGGGGTTCCAATAGTGCCTTATTCGGTATATTTATAGACCAGTGGTGTAACTAGAAGCCACCGGGCCCTGGTGCAGAAATTGCCATGGGTCCGCCCCCCAATCACATTCTTCACATTGCCCCGTGTCCATCTCCTACCTGCTCCAGCGCGGTTCTGAATAATGCAGAGCGCTGGGAGATGATGTCATCTCCCAGCGCTCTGCATTACTAGAGTGCCAGAAGATCAGCTGAGTTGCTGTGGGTGTGTGGCAATGGGGTCGCAGGGGGCAGCTGGTCCCCTGGAGTGATGGGGAGTTACACCACTGATATTGACAGAAAAGGTACGCACAAATAAAATGCACTCATATTTGAATGTTGTTGGTAATCAAGCTTATGTCTGTAACCAACTATTACAGAGGAACGATCACCCTAAATAAAGTCCCCCCAAATAATTAGGCATATGGCGATATGCTTAGAAACAGTGCTATTATCGCACAAATACCGCATTATGAAGAAATCCTTCCTCTTCTGAGACTGGTGGCCAGGCTTAAGTGCAGACATCTTCACATAGAGACATCTGCTTACCTGCGCTGTCCTTCCCAAACTCCTTAATGGTACCTTAAAGGGATAGAAATGTTTCACGAAAACAGCGGCTCCAATTAATCTTCATAGTATCTGGGCCATGGAGAGTGTTATTTCAATACTGTCAGAATTGTGGTTCAAGAGTAATTGAATGATAAAATATCCCCCTCCCACCCCTTTTACCTAGTGTAAGCCATCTCTTCTCAGATGTGGAATCTAGTCCATAGACCAGACAGATAACAGAAGGGGACAATCTTCTTCCTATGAGAACAATGAAAGCTCTGCCCCTTGACAAGCTTTTCAGGTTTTTCCCTTATCTTAACTGAAGATTGTCCCTCTCTGCAGTCTACCTGGGCACCTCCCTTCTGATCTGGCTGAGCAGTGTTACATCAGTAAAAGGGGCGGGAGGGGGATATTTTGTCATTGAATTACTCTTGAACTACAACTCTGACAGAATTGAAATAACACTCTCCAAAGTCCAAATACTATGATGATTAATTAGAGCTGCTTTTATTATAAAACGTTACTATCCCTTTAAGTCTCAAAAGAAGAAGGATTTCTTCATAACGTGGTACTCATGATCAATAAGAACACTGTTTATAAGCTTATAACCATATGTCTAATTATTGTGGGGGACTTTATTTAGAGTGATAGTTCCGCATTAAAAGGATAGTAATGTTTCACATAACAGCAGCTCCAGTTAATCTTCATAGTATTTGGGCCATGGAGAGTGTTATTTCAATACTGTCAGAGTTGTAGTTCAAGAATAATTGAATGATAAAGTATCCCCCTCCCACTCGTTTTACCTAGTGTAAGCCACCTCCCCTCAGATGTGGAATCTGGTCTTAAGACCAGACAGCTCACAGCAAGGGACAATCTTACTGTGAGAACAATGAAAACCCTGTCCCCTTGACAGGTTTTTCCCTTATGGCAATTGAAGATTGTCCCTCTCTGCAAGCCATCTGTACACCACCTTTCTGTTCTGAAGTGAGCAGTGTTACATCAGTAAAAGGGGTGGAAGGGGGATACTTTATCATTCAATTACTCTTGAACTTCAACTCTGACTATATACAATGAAAACTAATTGTGGCATTTATTTTGAAACATTACTATCTGTTTAATACATGCAGGGCACTTTACCCGTCTCTGCTTGGGTTGTCATCCACCACTGGTCCTCCTCAATGGGTAGCCCATTTTGTTAATCTTGTAGATGGTGGAGGAAACGGTTTAGATATCCCAAACAGTAACAGGAATAGAAATCAAATGTCAAATAAGATAATAAGATAAAATAAGATAAAATATATAAAATACAACAAAATGAAATAGAGGTAGCTGTTCCTCTGTATAGTAAAAAAAAAGTATTCATTATAATAATAATAAAACCATAACAGGCTTAAATGGAACGCATTTTGCCATCTCTACATGGCTGATTTTTCAACCTTAACAGCCTGTACTTACACAGATCAAAACAAAAGAGAGAAACGGCTACAAACAATCTCTTTTTGTGTGCCAGAGGGGTATCCAACACATTTAAAGGGTATGAACTTTATTTATTTTTTGATGATAATGTACCTTGAATTGATAATGTAAATGTGTATAAAATAACTAAAAAGTGAAGCTAAAGAAAGACAAAAGCGTTCTACTGTTCCTACAAAAAAGTTATTAACCGATGTTACCAGTACATTGCTTTGCCCTTGTCATACTCAAACTTGCAATGTGTTAAGTAGAGTAACATACTTCCCTAATATTTTATATGAACTTCTGTGCCAGGATAGCACAACAACATGAGTAAGCCTTATGCAATGTTGCCAGATTATGTAATTCCATCTTCAGTGTGAAAGGGATTCTAAACAACATGTTGATTTGGGAACATTACTCATAATTTTATGACTACTCTAACTTATAAGCACATTCATTGGTGGGGTTTCTTCTGCAAAAAAAAAAAACACTTTTGAGCAGTGATATAATTCACACTTTTATTATTTACGCTAAATAAAATATTGTTTGTTTTAGTGATTTGTAGTGCTGTTCTGTTTTTTATGTATCTAGTTTTATTTAGAAAGATAGAATATTTAGACCAAAATTCAGGAATCCACTAAGGCCTACAGCACGAGGAAATCATTATTATTATTCTTTATGTATATAACGTCAACTAATTCCACAGCGCTGTACAATTGGGAATAGACATACAGAGGTAATAAATAGTACAGTCAAATGTGGAGACAGAAGGATTAGAGGGCCCTGCTCGTGAGAGCTTATAATCTAGAGGAAGGTGGGTTTGACACACAGGGAGTAAGTGCTATTGGGTATAAATCATGGGCTTTCCTATCACATTAGATATTTGCGGATTCTTCAGTGAACAGATCATCAGGGGTTTCTGTAGAAATTTATCCAGGGGGTAGCAAGCATTAATATGACCCCCAGGCCAGCCCATCCAGCCCCTTTGTTTATATGTAGGGGGTAATTGTAGGAGGGGCAAGTGCCCCCCCTTGCCCCCCCGGAAGTCCATGCGTATCATATCATTCCCCATTTAGCAAACAGCGAGGGCAAGATAGATCCGCCAAGTCCTGCCTGAAGCTGATGGATCCCACAAAAGTCTAAGGGGGAGTGGCCATACATACACATACACCATACCTCTCAAGTGTCATAGTCCCTCTTTGACACCCAAATCTCTCTGTCTCTCTCTCCCACTCTGGTGTCCCTGTGTTTAGGAGATCAGACTGCGTGGTGTGTATATATAAGTGTATCACATTGCTCCACAGCACGTTAATGTTTGTTAAAACGTATATATTTTTATAAATTAGTCTGTGTAAATAAAATACCTTGGTCTTACTCTACATCATTTATTCAAGTTACACAAAGAGGTGTAAATAGGTAATGAAATAACCTAAAAATCTTGGCAATGCCTTGCCTACCCGCCATACCCCCAGCAACACCACCCAAAGCATAAGTGTCCATCTTTAAAGTGGATGTGTCACCTATGCACAACATGCCATAAATAGTTAGGTGACACATTCAATACTATCAAAACGTTATTTATTTTTTATTTTCAAGTTCCATTTCTTTTAAAATTAACTTACAAAAGTCGGTGCTGCAGCCACTTCGGGGTGACTGCTGTTCTCTGCGGTTACAGAGCTCTGCCTCGGCTCTCCTCCCTCCTCCAATGACAGAGGCTTCTGTCAGTAAGCTGGAGCGGTCTCATTGGCAGAGATCGATATCTAGCCAATGATATCGCTCCAGCTTCCAGACTGAAGCCTCCGTCATTGGAGGAAGGAGGAGAGCAAAAGCAGAGAGTTGGGCTGCAGTCTATAAGGAAGTGACTGCAGCCCAGATGTTTGTAAGTTATATTTAAACGAAATGGAACTTGAAAATAAAAAATAAATAATGTCTTGATGGTATTGGATGTGTCACCTAACTATTTATGGGATGTTGTGCATAGCTGACTAGGGTTGCCACCTTTTCTTCAAAAAAAATACCGGCTGTGGCATTCCCTCCATAGACTTAACATTGGACAGAAGCCAATTTTTTACCGGCCTGCTGGTAAAATACCGGCTGGGTGGCAACCCTATAGCTGACACATCCACTTTAACCATTTGAAATATTGGGAGGTATACATACACTCTATGTGTATGTGTGTATATTGCCGAATAGGGGTTGTTACACAAGGTACCCGAAGGTATCCATTAATATCTGCAATGAAGAACATCGTATCTGATTCTCTGCTTTTATCCAAACTTGATGAACCCCAGTCTGAGTGTTAGAGGGTCTTCCTAAGGCCTCTTTCACATGGCTTTGTAGTATGGCTTTTTTGTTGCAACTTAAAATGTTGTTGCATTTTAGTGCTGTAGTATAGCAAGGTTTTCTAGCATTCTATACTCTCAGTATACAAATGCAGGAAAAATGCATCTACCTGCAACAGTTGTGCAATTTCAATGGTATTCCATGGAAATCCATTTTACAAACTTGCAGCTGCGTTATCACTCTGTCGGAGGTATGCTGCAGCATGATGATACTCTCTATGACAAATGCAGCACATCTTGCCTATATGACCTTAAAGCCATAGTAATGTTTCATAATTAAAGCAGCTCCAATTACTATTCATAGTATTTGGGTCATGGCGAGTGTTATTTCTATCAGAGTTGTAGTACAAGAGTAATTCAATGACAAAGTATCCTCCTCCCGCCCCTTTTACTGATGTAACACTGTTCAGCCAGAGCAGAAGGGAGGTGCCCAGGCAGATTGCAGAGAGGGACAATCTTCAATTAAGATAAGGCAAAAAACCTGAAAAACTTGTCAAGGGGGCCAGGGCTTTCATTGTTCTCATAGGAAGAAGATTGTCCCCTGCTGTTATCTGTCTGGTCTATGGACTGGATTCCACATCTGAGAAGAGATGGCTTACACTAGGTAAAAGGGGAAGGAGGGGAACTTTGCTTGTCAATATCTCTCAACCATAAAGGTTTGAGAGATAAGACTTATATCATTCTTCATGTTTTTTTAATGCCTACAAAATAAAATAAAGAGAAAACGAAGTATTACTATCCCTTTAAGACACGATTCACAACTTTTTTGATACCTTGCTGTCTCTGCAAATATGCCACCCATGTGAAAGGGTTCTAATATCAAATGTAAAAGGTATTTCCTCTCAATATAAAAGTGGGGTAAATAAATTAAAAATTGTCATCTGGGATTGTGGGCAAGGGGGCTCAACTGTTGAGGAGCGAGCCAAAGACATAACACGAGAGCAGGGGTGGGTAACCTGTGCTGTTTTTCTACAACTCCTTTCATTCTCAGTTTAAATCAATGGGAAAGTTCCTTTGTCAAAAATTAAAAAAAGCAAAGAAAGATAGATATAGAGTTAAACAGAGCACTCAGCCCAATAATAAGTACCTCACAATATATAATAATATATTTATTATAAAATTTATAGTATGAAATAATCATCTTAAATATACCAAAAAATACAAGTATAAGTAATCTATGAGAAATGAAAATCCCAACCAAATAGTGATTCCCCCTCCCCCCAACATAAATCTAAAGAAAAAAAAACAAAGTCCTCATAATATAACATCAAATAGATGCAAACAAAAAAACAGACCATCACAGTCATCAACAAGATAAATAGATGCACTGGTACCAGCCAAAAAAATGGAAAAATTTCACTGTAAAAATACAAATTCTCAGCTAGATCTTCTTGAGATGTATCTCATACCAGTCACAATGATACATTTGTAATCTAATTACAGCTTGTATTCACAAAGATCGTATATCAGGCAAGCAAACTGGAGTGCAATTAATGGGTTAGCTGGTATGTACAGAAAGCATATAATCACGCATAGCAGGAGTTAATGCAGTGGTTAACGCCAAGCAGTCAGTGTAATCGGCCATTGATATAACAGATGAACAGGTAACATTAATGGGGCTTACTTGATGTTCATCAATCTTCACCCACACATAAATAGTTCCTTTACCTCGTATACTATGGCGCTTTCCTCCAACGTTATTCAATTACTCAGATCACATCCAATGTAAACATACCCCTGTTTCTCTTCACGTTACATTCGCTTCCAGTACCTATCTTCCTCCATATTGCAACACCTTCCTTTGTCCTCTGCAGTGCAGATGGCGTGACCCAGAATTGCTCCCGTTTCTTGTGATACATTAAACCCCATATGTTACGTGTCTTATAAAGACAAGTTAACAAGTAGTCGCAATTTGCAAATCAGACCTCACCTGAGACTATAACAAGTGCAAGGGCATTAGTATCAAAGTGTCACTATTCAGCAGATTATGAATAACACTTCCTTTTCTGACTATAACAGTGATTGCCAGCATTAGTACACAGGACACAGCAACTGTCCAAGTTTTTGGATATCCCAGGTTGATCACCGGAGGGTAAACAGTGACTCAGTCATTTTGACTGATTTACTTCTACTTTATTAAAGGAGCAGTAAACTTTTTTTTATGAAAAAATATATATCATAGGGATTTTCCTACTGAGTAAAATAAGGGTACTCCCACTGCTGAGAGATTTATATATCCAGAGTTATTACAGTTTAAACCCATGTTTTTTTTTACATTAGCAGTGCCCTCTAGTGGTCAAATTCTAATTAGAGTTTCTATTAGATTCTAATGGAGAGGAAAGTCAGAAAAGTCAGAGACATAGAATGTGATAGAAACTGCCTGTCACTTCCTGTCAGTTAGAACTATCAGGAAGTAAACACAGTAAATTCATTTCCTGGTTATTTAAACTGCTATAGATTTTGAATAAAACATCTGACCGCGATGGGAGTGACCTTGTTTTATTCAGCAGGAAATGATCTACAAAATATGTGTTTTCATAAAAAAAAGTTTACTGCTCCTTTAAGTCTATGCGTTGGATACCTCTCTGGCACTCAGTGGGTTAAATCCTGAATTACTGGTGTCCCCCGGGGACAAGCTGGGCATGTCCTTTGTTTTGTGTCTCTTTCTGGCACTTGTATTGATATTATGGGAGTTCACTTTTGATCGGTCTTATAAGTAATTCATTTTAAATTGATGTCACCATTTTGTTTGCTAACTAGAAGCAAATTAGTCACAACAACAACTGTAACTTATTTCAGAATTAGTGACGCATTGATATTATGCCCCTATGAGCCATGTGTAAAGACAATGTGGGACAATTCTATGGATAAGTAAATGCACTGTAAATAGGGTTGCCACCTTTTCTTCAAAAAAATACCGGCCATGGCATTCCCTGCATAGACTTAGCATTGGACAGAAGCCAATTTTTTACCGGCCTGCCGGTAAAATACCGGCTGGGTGGCAACCCTAACTGTAAAGAAAAACAAATATTACTAAAATCTACATTGATTTCAATATGGCTTTTTTAACCCCTGGACACCATACTAGAATTCAAGAGTTTACAGGAGCAGTACATTTATTTTATAGGACTTTTCTTGCAACATAAAATAAGGGTACTCCCACTGCTGTCAATTGTTTTATTCAAATTTTACACTCTGGAAACAGAGATCCAGGGAGTTTACCGGTACTTCCTGAAATTGAAAACTGACAGGAAGTGATAAAGCTGTTATTGTAACATTCTATGGATAGCTGTTGTCAGTGACACACAATCCTTTGAAATCTCTATCATTCAAAGGATATTTGTCCCTTGTGCTGCATGCAGTTGCTTTGCTCTGTCATTGCTTCAGTTTGTCTGTATACATATGGTTCTATATATAGCACAATAAAATAAGAACATATCTCAATAGATAGATAAACACACACACACACACACATGAAGTCCCAAATGGACATTTATTAAGATGTGTGTTGTATTTCATCCTTTAGGATTACTTATTAAGAGAGAGTGCTACAACCTTCTCCATTCTTATTTATATATATACTAGTGTATAAGCCTGTGTACACGGGCCAAACGTTCGGGCAGTGTCTTCTGCGCATGATTGCATCGGATAAACATACATCTGGCCTTATATATATATATATATATATATACACTAGTATGAAAGCCCATGTACATGGGCTAAAGTGCCACCCAGCGGCCTCGGCTGTTGCTTCGGGAGCCGGGAGCAGAGGCAGGCGGTGAGCCATTTGGAACTCCCCGCTCCAGATCAGCATGTTCGGCCAGTCTCTGCTGAGCATAACTGCATCATTCCGGCAGTCTCTACTGCACATGTGCTGTTATGCACACAGGGAGCTTTGCAGCCTAGCAATTTATATTATATATATATATATATATATATATATATATATATATATATAGGGCTTAAAATTTGAAGTCCTTTGCTACTAGCCAGACCTGAAAAGTTACTCATCACTGCAAGCTATAACATGCTACCAGGGCTGAATTTCTACCGCCAGGGCTAAATTTTCACTCGCCATTGACTAATGGCAAGTGGAAATTTTGAGCCCTGTTTTTTATATATATATATATATATATATATATATATATATATATATATATACAGACACACCAATCTTTCCCTCTCTCAAAGCCAACCACTGCTTGTGCTGAATAAATTATATTTGTTTTCTTACACACAAAAAAGAACTCCATTGCATTTTTGGAGCTGTCTGGTTCTTTCTGATTAAGCAAATTGTTCAAGCAAGACCATTCTGGTTGGCGAGCACATATTTATACTACAACTTTTTGCATTGTTTGTCTGGTTTGCTGTGGAAATCAAAGGAACTTTTAGACTACAAAGTAATTTTGAAAAGTTGGAAAGAAAACCAAAGAAATATGTATTAAAAAGCATTGTGCTTGGAGAATTTAATGTGGAAATCTATCTTTAGTTTGAAACACCTTCAGTGCCTGTGTTCTGGTAATAACACAATTATTCACTAAGCGGACTGGGCAATGCAGGAGGAAATGTCTAGAAAGGACTTTGAATTCCTATATCTAAATTTGCTAAGGATCCAAAAAACAAATTTAATTCTTAACTCCTTCCCTTCCAGATGTGTAAATATGGTAGATCATTTTGTGTAAAATGGTATTAATATGCAGATCTTAAAATTATTACAAAAAGGTCCATTTTAATGCATGGGTGTGTCTGGTCCACAACAGAAAATAAGAATTTGTATTCAAAAGTTGTAACAGTTCAAACTATCATGAAGTGGTAGAGCTGTTTTTATCGCAATCTATGTAGATTTGAAGTCAGTGACTCTCCTCTCCCATAGAATGCAATAGAATAACTGCCTGCACATCGGGGGGAGATGCACTAAGGGGAGATGATATGGTGATGTGCTGCGTGCACATTGACTTGGTGACGGAGACACATTGCCATATGCACTAAGAATTAAGTATGCTTAATGGGTGGTGGGAATACCCTATTAGCATGCAGGGAGTCAAACTGCTGGGAATGTGAAAGGGATGCCCTCCCTGAAGTCTGAGCGCATTCTCTCTGCTTGCCCTCTGGGGGAACAGAAAGGATGTTCTCATTCTGCAGCACCACAAACAGTACCACAATGTCACGGTAGCTCATACAAATAGCAACTCAGACAGGTACAGTTAAAGGGATAGTAATGTTTCACAAAACCAGCAGCCCCAATTAATCGTCATAGTATTTGAGCCATAGAGAGTGTTATTTCAATACTGTGAGGGTTGTAGTTCAGGAGTAATTGAATGATAAAGTATCCCCCTCCCACCCCTTTTACCTAGTGTAAGCCCCCACTCCTCAGATGTGGAATCCAGTCCATAGACCAGACAGCTCACATCAAGGGTCAATAGTCTTACTGTGAGAACAATGAAAACCCTGCCCCCCTTGACAGGTTTTTCAGCTTTTTCCCTTATCTTAAATGAAGATTGTCCCTCTCTGCAATCTATCTGGGCACCTCCCTTCTGTTCTGGCTGAGCAGTGTTACATCAGTAAAAGGGGTGGGAGGATGATATTTTATCATTCAATTACTCTTGAAGTACAACTCTGACAGTATTGAAATAACACTCTTCAAGGCCCAAATACTATGAAGATTAATTATAGCTGCTATTATTATGAAACATTACTATCCCTTTAAGATCAACACCACTTTATTAAAGATATATATGCAAATAAGCACTTCCCAACCCTTCCTGGGGTCAGGTGGGGACAGTGCTATAGTCCACTAACCAGGAGCTGACACTGAACCTAGCCTACACTACTGGAACCAGGAGCAGCAGCAAGGGAGAGAACCTAGCCTACGGTTCTCGCAGCCTACCCGAGATGGAGAGAGGGTGGCTAAGAGGCAGATCTCTGCCCTAGGGTCTACAGCGGACATGATACCCTAGGACACTAGGGTCCTACGCAGTCTGTACAACAATGCCCTAGAATGCTAGGGTCCAAGACAAGTACCCTCGGTAAGACTAGAGTGCTGCAATGCCTATAGACAGCAGACATACCCGGGACAGCATGGTAGGCAGAGACCAGGCCCAAGTACCTGCAAGGAGAGTGTAGCCAGGCCCAAGGTACATACAAAAGCGGAGTCAGACAAGGCCAAGGCCATACACGTATCGGGTAGTTGGACAGAGCCACAGTACAAGCACGGAGCGGGTAGTCAGCCAGGCCAGGGGTTATACACAGATCGGGTAGTCAGACTGAGCCAAGGATTGAGCATGGATCGAGTAATCAAACAAGGCCAAGGTTCAGGCACAAATCGGGTAGTCAGACAAGCCAATGGTCATACACAAATCGGAATTAGCAGCCAAGCTCGGGTCACAATAGAAAGCGGAATACTAGCAATGCACAGATACACCACGAAAGGGCACTGAAGCTAGGTCTGAAGGCCACATATAAGGCCTACCGGAAAGGCAGGACATCAATCGGCCAATTAGGCCGCAGGTACAAAATAGCGAGCGCGCTGTAGTGACACTCGTATGCAAACAGGAAGGCTATCAGACAGGTAGCGACCATACATGCTGCTACCGAACCACAAGAGGGGATAAGACAGGTAACGCCATGTAAAATGGATCACGGGCACCATGATTCACAAAACCTTTAAGAACATGCCACAACAAAATTCTCCCACAGACAAGAAGGAGAAGAGTACCTATCAAGTGATCTCCTCAATCAACCCAACATGAGCCATTATTGTGGATAAGGAGGAAGAATGTAGAAGATAAGTAATAAAAAAATTATGTTTATTAGAAACCTAGAAAATATTACATATAATCCCATTCGTAGCTTCCCCAAGAATACTGTGGACCATTAAGTGTCTAAACTTACTCTTCAGTAGTTACTGTGCATAGATAAATGTCCCTAAGTAATAATATTTAAAGAGGAACTTTCATTAAAATTAAAGAGCCCCCCAAATCATTACTAACATAGCAATACGCATACACTTTTATTACACTGAATAAGTCTGGCATTATTGAGAAATACAACTCGTTTGGCAGGCATGAGTGGACAACAGAAAAGGCAGACATCTTGGAGAAAAGACATCTGTGAGTCTGAGCTGTCCGTCCTGATCTGCTCCAGGATTGGTGAGTGGAGTTCCATTGTACCTTAAGGTACCGGAAGAGACTGACGGAGCAGACGCACAGATGCCTCTACAGATGCTTGCCGAACAAGGTGTATTTCTCAATAATGCCGGACTTCTTCAGCATAATAAAAGTATTTATATGTGTATCGCTATGTGAATAATGATTTGAGGCACTTTAATTATGATGAAAGTTCCGCTTTAATAAAGATTCATAAAGCCTTGTGCTCAACAATGACAGTTATGCCGTATAATTATTATATAGGATGGTCTTCCGTGCAATATACAGGATATCCAAGTCTAGTGCCAACATATAAAGGACAAAAGAAAATATATAGTAAAAACTCCGCATGTGAATAACAGGACATACCTGCTTTCTAATAAAGAGACCAAAGAAAGAATAACAGGGCTCAAACAAGGAGATTGCTTGTCTAGAAAATGTCTTATAGTACTCGTTTATCATTACTACTATGCCTGTTAACAAAGGGAATAGATGATCAACCGTGTAATAACATGAAGTATGGCTTGACCAACAAATAATACCCCAAGAAATTCTATTTTACTCAAAGAATCACCAAGTGTCTACGCAGACACAGCATAAAGTTTTGGAAGTGAAAAGGTTCACTCACTGCCGAACCTAGCAAATCAAATAGTCAGCAGTACAAGTGTATCATAGACTGTGTAGTCAAGTGTAATGTCACGTGAACTTACTAGTAAACTAGTAGAAAAGCCCGTGTACACGGGCCACAGTGCCGGGCGGTCGCGATGCAGTCATGCCCAGTAGAGACTGCCAGTGCCACGGCTGATACAGAGTGGGACGCTCCGAAGTCAGACCTCTGGTCTGACTTCATAGTGCCCCGCTCTGTATCGGCCTCGTCACGGGAAGTCTCTACTGCGCATGATTGCAGCACGAGCAGCAGTCTCTCCTGCACATGACTGCGTCGTTACAAATGTTTCAGCTAATTATTATATAGGATGTGATCTAAAGGGAGGATCTATTAAATTCACAATATTGTTAACCATGGGGTCACATAACGTATGAATCTTATATTCTGAAATGTTGATCCATAAGAATAAATATGCTGCCCATTCTTTGCTTCAAGGGTCAAATAACTAATATTTGTACAAATCCAAGCTTCCCATCTGCCTTCAATACATAATGCAAAGACATATCCATCTTGCCAATTACATAGCAGATTGAGGAAACTATGCCTGTTAAAGAGGTACACTACCACTGTCTTTAGTGAGTATTACAAGGAAGGGTTAATAGATTTGAGCTGCCTATCTGCCTTTTATTCATAACTAGTGTAAAAGCCTGTGTACACGGGCCAAGGTCCGGGTGATGTTAACCCTTTGAGTGCCAGAGGGGTATGCAGTGCATTGCTTTGCAATTCGTTGTGTACCCCTCTGGCATTCAAAGGGTTAAGAGGCCGGTCCTGCTCTGCGTCCTGCCGCTGATGCATTTATGCACTGTAGATACTGCCCGAACGCACAGAATGCTCCCAGCACAGAATTCCCAGCATTCTGTGCGTTCGGGCAGTCTCTACTGCTCATGACGGCTTCTGACAAACATCCTTAGCGAATTATTATATAGGATGCTTGGGCATATCTGGTTTGGCAATTACATTGCAGATCCAGAAGCGTGTGCCCATCAAAAAGGTAAGATACACTAGGCTATACCAGCTGGCCTCTGATGCGTTGCACAGTCTGAAGACAATAAATCACAAATATGCAGGAAACAATGACTCCAAGATCATATTTTGCAGACCCCCAGGCACAGAAATGGTTAAAGCCCTGTCTCTCCTGCCCTAGCAGAATAATAACATTCTTATGATTGTCAATACACATGCAAAAGAAGACGAAACGGTGGTGGGAGGAGGAGGATAACAGGCAGAGTAGCGGAAGGTACAGCTGAAGGGGACATATGAATGGGCGAACAGATGGTGAGGGAAAAGGGAGGGTGGGAGGCGGGTGAAGGGATGAAGGCTAAGGCAGGATAATGTGAATGTGATGCTGCCCTGCTTGGTGAAGTTAAATCCCCTCATATTGCCAGACACACTGTGCAAGCTGGTGATGAGAGGGGATGCCAGTGGGGCAGCTACTTCCAACAAACTATATGACACAATGCAAACTTACAGGTCTTCTATCTCTTTTTGAAGCTATACATTTCATAGACAAACAGTTCCTGAATTCTTTAAGTGTGATTCAGGGCTGAATTTACAACCTAGGTGCCCTTAAGCAAGGCATTCTCGGTGCCCTTATAACCACCAATGGCCACACCCACACTCCTCATATGACACTGAGATTGCTCTGGCCACACCTACAACTCAGAATGTAGGTGTGACCAGCACATATGAGGCTTTTCTCAAAAAGTTGCCTACTCTGCCTACTGGGATTCCTTTCTTACTGAGTCCCTCATCCAACCTCTCAGCTTCAGCTTTTAAAACAACTTTTTTAACCCCTTTCAGCGGTTTGACAGATTGGATTTGGAGCATATTGTTTATTATTTTAACCTCTACAAAACTGGAGACAATTTTTCTGGGACATTACTGTCCCTTTAATCTGCATCTCCATATGCAATTGACTCACTTGTGACGTGCTAACTGCAAAATCGTAAACCTGTCTAAGGTATGGCGGATTCATAGTGATGAGGTTGGACCGGTGGTGGATTGACAGGGATATTCTGACAGTGGTATTCTTACTGCATATTGGTGATGCATTCAACACAGATCTGATACAACATCACAACCCTAAGCCTTTAGCAAACCATAGTGCATCTACCCCCCCCCCCCAACACACGTGTACTGTTGGCGAACTGTCCTGGCACTCAATAGCACTGTTATTGTAAACAAAACTATTTAAAGGGTTAGTAATGCTTAAATTTAACTATTTTTAATATTGCAGAGATTAAAAATATGAATATGATGAGGTATATCCCATCTCTCAAACTTTTATAGTTTGAGAGATCGAACTATGTAAAGACCGTCCAGCGGCTCTTCAGCAGAGCCTGGTTTGCAAGCACAATTTGTAGACTGCTCCACTGAAGAATTTATTTCTATATTGCGCTATTTTGGCTCTGCTGAAGAGCCACAGGACGGTACCGGGACCGGAATCTGCTTTTCTCGGCTAGATGGCAGATTTCTGTAAAACAGGATCTTTACATGCTTTGATTTCTTAAAGTATAAAAGTTTAGAAATGGGACATACCTCATCGTATTCATATTTTTCATCTATATATAAGTATTACTATCCCTTTAAGCTGTAATCATTTTGAACAGAAGAATCCCAGAAGTGGGAGGATTATTGTATTATTCAACAGGAAAATACAACATATAATATGTATTTTTTTCATGATAAAGGGTTATTGTTGTGTACCCATCTGGCACTCATAGGGTTAAATAACCATTTGCATGTCCCCCACCAGCGGGTCTGGTCTAGTCACATAGAAGCAAAGCTAGCAGCTATCTAGTATGGCATACACTGTGCAGCCTTAGGTGCAATTCAATAATCTATGGTGGAGCAATGGAGGAGCAAGTCTATGGTGGATAAAACCAACAGCACAACAAAGTAGAAATGAAAATTCCCATTGATTTAAATGAGGCTTTTAACACATTCAATACTAGAGTGATCTCCAGTGCATTATAAAACAATGCATTGGAGATCTCTCTAACATTCAAGGGGTTAAAAGCCCCATTTAAATTAATTTGATTTTGGGAAATTTTTATTTCTCGTCTATGGCACTACTGCTGGTTCCAGAATTACACCATTAGTATGTATCCTGGCAGATAATTGAATTAACTGGCATCCATGGGTTAATCTACTTTACAGCGGATTCGTTTAGTGTTCAAGTTGAACAAATGTCAAGAGGTTTCTACCTAGCTTGGAAAATAATAACTCCAAATCCACTGACTGCAGTAACTGATTGGCTGTACAGTATGAGCATCTCCGGACAAAAGGAAGCCCTCCTTTAATCTAGAAGGCTCAATTGATTCTTTTGATCTAGGAGAGAAAAGGCAAGAGTGTGTACTGTGTATTACCAGGAAAATTATCAGAGAGTCATCACAATACACTTTCATTCCTGACTTTTTGTGATTACAATAAGGGCAAAGGCAGGTGTGTTTTTTTCAAAAACAAGAGACAACTATTACAACATCATGGTACCCAGCTGTATGTGGCGGTACAGAGTTCTGACTTTAAAGGAACAGCATGCTATGCTAGCACAGCTTTATTGGCGTTAGCGTCCAAAACCAGCAAATGAGCTTCAGTGTATGCACTACAGAGTAAGATCCTTACAGTGCATACCAGCACACACTGCACCACTGTTAAAGGAGTAGTAAACTTTTTTTTATGAAAACACATATTTTACAGAGCATTCCCTGCTGAATAAAACAAGGTCACTCCCATCTAGGGTGACCACGGGTCCCGGAACGTCCGGGACTGTCCCTTATTTCAGGGACATGTCCCGCGTCCCGGGTCCCCTTCCACCGGGACAATGAAGTGTCCCGGAATGAAGCCAAGCCGCCCTGAATGTCAGCCTGCAAGCGGTGTGTCACATCATGGACGCCGCTTGCAGGCTGACATCCAGGGCGGCAATGCAACTTACCTGATCTGGAGGCAAGCGCTCTAGTAATACAGAGCGCTGGGAGATGACATCATCTCCCAGCGCTCTGCATTACTGAGCACAGCGCGTGGGAGCTTCAGCTCTGTGCCGGAGGAGGCACAGAGCACTTTGCACTCCGCTAGACCACCAGGGACTCAAGGTAAGGCAATAGGGTGACCACGTCCCGGAATGGCAGAAGGGAAATGTGGTCACCCTACTCCCATCGCTGTCAGATGTTTTATTCAAAAATTATAGTAGTTTAACCCGTTAGGGACCCTTGACGTACCAGGACCGTCACGGTCCTTGAACTACTCAAGGACCGATGACGGATGGTACGTCACGTACTTTTTACTTACAGCGCTCTACCGGGAGCGCTGTAAGTAAAAATAGGGCCTGAAATAGACCACTCCAAGATCGGAGTGATCTCTTTCAAGCCCAATAGTGACGTGCTGATACACGTGACAGGTCACGTGTACCGGCGCGTCAAAGTGCCCCTATGCGGTCATTATGGGACGGAAATGTCCCGTGACCGCCAGTCCTTAAGGGGTTAAATAATCAGGAAGTGAATTTACTGTGTTTACTTCCTGATTGTTCTAACTGACAGGAAGTGACAGGCAGTTTCTATCACATTCTATGGAGAACTGTATGTCACTGATTTTTCTGACTTTCCTCTCCATTAGAATCTAACAGGAAATCTAATTAGAATTTGACCACTAGAGGGCACTGCTAATGTAAAAAAAAAAACATGGGTTTAAACTGTAATAACTCTGGAAATATATATCTCTCGGCAGTGGGGGTACCCTTATTTTACTCAACAGGAAAAACCCTACAATATATATTTTTTCATAAAAAAGTTTATTGCTCCTTTAATGCCGCAAGTTTCGCACTCCTGCCGCTTTAGGAAATGGCATAAAGTTACAATAAAACTGGGTGTAGATGAATGGAATGCCCTATAGCTTCCATTAGGATGTTCTGGCCATATTAAAGCAGTAGTTTCACCCTCACTAAAGCTGCCCTCCAATAATTAGGTATATGGAGACTAGCTTCATAATAATGCTATTAGCTCTCATAATTACCCGGTTCGTCAGTCTCCAAAGACTAAGGATTATGTCCGAACCGGGTACTTATGAGAGCTAATAGAACTATTATGAAGCTACTCGCCATATGCCTGATTATTGGAGGGCGACTTTATAGAGAGTGAAAGTTCCGCTTTAAAGTGGAACTACCACCTGAAATACACTTTGGCTTAAATAACTGCCCATATGGCGACTAGCTGCTTAGTAGCGCTAGTCGTCAGAATTATTATTCCCGGGCTGACAGGCAGGACGGAGAGCAGACATCTTGCCATAGTGATGTCCGTGCTCCTGCACTGTCAGTCCTAGCTGGCTCTAGGAGGCATTGCTAGGAGCCGTTCTGCTCTAGAAGGGACTGACAGCGCAGGAGCGCGGACGTCACTATGGCAAGATGTCTGCGCTCTGTCCTGCTGTCAGCCCGGGAAGAAAGGGTAAATATATTTAACAATGTAATAATTATGGCGACTAGCGCTACTGAGCAGCTACTCACCAGATGGGGAGTTATTTAAGCTAAAGTGTATTTCAGGTGGTAGTCCCACTTTAATGTAAGTGCGGATTTATAATATGGAGGTGTTACTTCTAGGGTGACCACATTTCCATTCTGCCTTTCAGGGACACTGCAAAGATAAGAGCAGCAGAGTACTCATCCTTGTTTTTAGTGCAGCTATGCAGGAGGAGTTACTATACATTAGTGGATATCAGTGTGCAGTCTTCAGCACCCCACAGTACTAAGTATGGTGACCACATTTCCATTCTGCCATTCCGGGACATGTGGTCACCCTAGTACCGCGGCTGAGGCTCCCACCGGCGCTGACCATCTTTCTGAGGCTGACACAGAGTATGAGTTCCCAGTGGGAACTCTTACCCTGTGTCAGCCTCAGAAAAATGGTCAGCGCCGGCAGGAGCCTCAGCTGTGGGTCTCACTTGCAGCGCCAGCATACCTGCTCCATCCAAGCTGTCTTGCATGCACCAGTCCAGCCAGCCAATGAAATGTATTTGCTATATGGTCTTTATTGGCTGGCTCAGCCAGCCAATGAGGACCATATAGCAAATACTTTTCATTGGCTGGCTGGACTGGTGCGTGTTGCTCCATTCCAGGACTCTTTGTTGTCCCGGAGAAGGGTGACCCGGGACGTGGTACACAGACCCCCAATAAGAGACAGTCCTGGGCATTCCAGGACGTGTGGTCACCCTAGTACTAAGCACTAGAGGGGGATCTGCCCATTGACTCCTGTTACAGTAAGCGATGACTATGATGGGCTACATGATAATGTACACCATGCCCAAAGCCTTAGACTAGCAATACACTACAACACAAAATTGCACTGCACCTCCTGTTTGAAGTCAGGATCAAGGCTCAGTTCTCTCTATAGTGTTTAGAGTTCTGTCTGGAAGCCATTTTCTTGTAGCCCAGCAGAGGCATCACTTCCTGTCCCAGCAGACAATGGGCTGTTCTTCCTATAGTGTTTAGAACTCTGTGCTCTGGAGTCTCCATTCAGGGACTTTATATTGTCCCAGAAGGCGGCTGACCAGGACATAGAACAAACATTTAGAATCCAGGACTGTCCTGGGCAATAACGTTGAATGTGGGGACATGTAGTCATACTGTTGAATACCTGTCTGGCACTCAGAGAGTTAAGATACAATTCGAAGTATCTGCAAGGGAAGAAAGGTGTTCAAACTGACCCTTACATATTTTGTTGAAATGTGTAAAAGGAGAGATACGAAATTCTTTCTGTAACCATTTTACAAATAGCGAGAAGCAACCACTGAAATATTTTCTTTGGCCTCAAGCTAAGAGGAAAGAATCCAAGGCTTGTCAGTATTCATTTTATACAATAAGCAGCATTCTGGTAATTTCACTCAGATCAGTAAATTGAGTGCTGCTTTCCTCAAAGACATGCCTTGTAATTATTTCATATTCTTCCTGTCTTTATGAGAGCCGGGAAATTAAAAAGATCTAAAGGCAAAATCTGGAACAGCATTTATCTCTGAAAACAGGGGCGGAAGATTTAATGGGCAAAACTGGATACATATATTTATTTTTACAATTAGGTTATGTTCACATTTTCCCAAATATTTTGCTTTTAACCCCTTGAGTGCCAGAGGGGTACGCAACGCATTGCTTTGCATTGCGTTGCGTATGCCTCTGGCACTCAAAGGTTTAACTTGTTTGAGTGCCAGGGGGCATTCAGTGTGTTGTACTACAATGTGATGGAGATCTCTCTAGCATCTGAGGTGTTAAATAATGGCCAGTAATAGGGGGTCTTTAAACTGCCAAATAACCTGGCCTCCATAATCCAGGAGCGCCAGACATGTTCTAGCCACAACTCAGAATGTGGGTGTGACTAGAGATGCACCGATACCACTTTTTTTAAGACCGAGTATGAGTACCGATACTTTTTTCAAGTACTCACCGATACCAATTACCGCTACTGTTTTTTCCGGTCATTTGCCAGTTTTCCAAGTACTTAAAGCACATATATATATATGCTTTAGGTACTTGGAAAGCTAGCAAATGACCGCAAAAAAAGTATTTGTGAGTACTTGAACTATATACACACACACACCACCTCTTGACTGTCCCCTTTTGCCTCTCTCTCCCCCTCTTGATTCCCACCTTTTACTTCATTCTCCCCCTCTTGAGCTCCCTCCTTTTGCCTTGGCTTTTTCTCTACCTTTTGATTCCCCTTTGTCCCCCTCCTTGACTCTTGATCCCACTCTTTTGTCTCTCTCGCTCCTGATCCCCCCCTCCTTTTTGCCTCTTCCTGTTCCCCCTCCTTTTGTCTCATGATCTTTCCTCCTGTTGCCTCTTTTTTTTTTCTTTTTCTCAGTCCCTTTTGCCTCTTTCTCCCTCTTGGCCCCCCTCTCTGCCTCTTTCACCACCCGCTGAATGTCCCATCTTGCCTCCCTTAGCCTCCTCTGCCGGGTGCTCGCTGTTCTCTCGCAGGCCGCGGCAGAAGTCAGCGTCAGAGCGTTCACATGGTAACCTGTGGCAACGCTCCGATGCTACAGGAGGGAGAGAGGCAACCGGGGAGCATTGTGAGCAGCTCCCCGGGCTCCCTCACTGCAGCACCGACCCTGACACAGGGTATCGGTGCTGGCATCGGCCGCATTTCCGCGAGTACAAGTACTCGCGCAAATGCTGGTATCGGCACCGAAACCAGTATCGGTATCGGTGCAACCCTAGGTGTGACCAGCACAACTGAGGCTTCCCTTGGTGTTCTAGGCCGTTGCCTGCTTTGCCTTATAGGAAGTTCAGTCCTGCCCTTAGACATTTCTGCTCTTTGGCTAGTCTGTCTTTGAAAGTACAGTATTCCAGTCCCCCTATCTGTTTTGCTGAACATTTCTGCACTTTTTCCAGTTCAACAATATTTATTTATTTTATAAATGTTCTAGATGAGGCCCTTCCAAAGATTTATATAGTGACAGAGTTATATTCCCATCATGTGCATCTATGCCCCGTTCTATACATGATACTACCCTACTGACTTTTGCAGCAGCTGAGTGACACTGCACAGTGATGTCAAGTCTATTGTCTATCAGTACTCCTATATCTCCTAGTGTGTTTGTTTCTGCAACTGAAATGCTTAACTTTAAACAGAACTGGATTAACACATAGGGCCCTTGGCAGGATCCCATTTAGGACCCCACCAACCCCATTTACTACTGCCGCAACCGACACCTGCTTCCAGCCCGTCGCACAGACCTCCCAAGTGTCCCTCTTTAGGAGGGACAGTGCCCCTTTTACATCCAAATCCCTCTGTCCCTCTTTCCCACCCTGATGTCCCTCTTTTTAGGTGATCAGATTGTGTGGTGTGTATATGTGTATAATGTTGCTCTACAGCAATAAAACTCACATTGTTTGTTTAAACTTCAGTATATGTGTTTATAAATTAGCCTGTATAAATAAAATGCTTTGGTCTTTTTATAAATCATTTATTAGGTTACACACATAAGTGTCAATAGGTAATGCCCTGCCCACCAGCCACACACCCACGTAAACCATCTAAAATAAAAGTGTCCCTCTTTGGGCTTTTGAAATGTTGGGAGGTATGCCCATCGCACTCAAGTAGCATCTATAGCAGTTGTGTTCATCATATGGCTCTCCAGCTGCTGTTTGATTATCATACCTCCTAAGTGTTCCTCTTTAGGAGGGACAGTCTCTCTTTGACATCCAAATCCCTATGTCCCTCTTTCCCACCCTGGTGCCTCTCTATTTTGGAAATCAGACTGTGATGTGTATATACAGCGCTGCGGAATTAGTTGGCGCTATATAAATAAAGAATAATAATGATATATAAGTGTATCATATTGCTCCATAGCAATAAAACTCACATTAATGTTTGTTTAAACTTCAGTATATGTTTTTATATATTAGTGTGTGTAAATAAAATACCTTGGTCTTGTTCTAAATCATTTATCAGGTACATAAACAGGTGTCAATAGGTCATGAAATTACCCTAAAAATTATTGGTAATACTATGTCCACTAGCCACACCCCTAGCAACTCAACTGACAAATTTCCAGTGCTCACTTACATCTATATCCCCTCAAATAATCCTTCATCTGCATACCTTCCAAGTGTCCCTCTTTAGGAGGGACACAGTGGCGTTACTATAGGGGTCGCAACCGTGGCTGGGCCCGTCACTCCAGGGGCCCGGCTGCCCCCTGAGACCCCTCCGCCTGGCACCCGCAATCTATCTCCGGCGCTCTAGTAATGCAGAGCGCTGGGAGATGACATCATCTCCCAGCGCTCGGCATTACAGAAGAGGACCGCGAGGGAGCACAAGATGCCAGCCCGTCTCTCCTGCCACTCCACTGGAACACCAGGGATTGGGAGGTAGGAAATGGAGGCATTGTGGAGGACCTGGGGGCCAATGTGTTCGGGGTTTGGGGGGGCCCTTGGCACTTCTTGAACAAGGGCCTGGAGGGTTATAGTTATGCCTCGGGAGGGACAGTTCCTCTTTTAGACCCAATGACAAGTTTCAGGAGAAAGGGAGGTTCTCCCGAAAGCTTGTCAATCCAAAATTCTGTTAGTCCAATAAAAAAGCTATTACAAGACACTTATTTTTGTTTGTTATTTTACATCTGCATCACTGGACTAATATGGCTACAATCACCACTCTACTATCTATATATAAATATATATATCTATCCATATGCTTATTTTTATGTGTATAATTAATCAGGATATCTGTTTGTTTTTATCTATTTCTATGTTATATTGAGGAATATTATAACCCTCTAAAGTATATGAATATATATATTGAATATTAGCAGATGCCTACCTCCCAACATTTCAAATTGGGGGGTGTTGGAGCGTGGAGCGTGTTGGAGCGTGGCTGGTGGGCAGGGCATTATCAAGGCTATTTCATGACCTACTGATGCCTCCTTGTGTAACCTAATAAATGACTTATAACAAGACCAAAGTATTTTATTTTACATATATATATATATATACATATATATATATATATATATATATATCTATGTATATAGATATATATATACTAGCGTAAAAGCCAGAGTACACGGGCCAAGGTCCTGGTGATGTTAACCCTTTGAGTGCCAGAGGGGTACGAAACGCATTGCTTTGCAATGCATTGCGTACCCCTCTGGCACTCAAAGGGTTAAGAGGCCGGTCCCTTTAAGCATAGGCTCATTCATTTTGACTGATCTGCCAATGCTGAAGCAAGGTAATCCTTACCGTATTAGTTATAATAGGCCCTTATAATAAACACCCATTTATCTTAATCTGGGCAGCTCTGGATTCCTGCAGAAATAATCATGTGCACATTTATAGACATGTATCCATTACTAATGAAAGAAAGTGAGTGGGTTATTATTAGCATGTGTTAGTGTGCTTCTATAACAAGGCTTGTTTGCATAGCAAGTGGGTTCACTGAAGGTCCGATCAGCAGTGGTGGGGATAAAGCAATGCATTAAAGAGTTAACAACCCTTAACCCTTTGTGTGCTTGAGCGGTAACCAACACCTCCCTTTCTGGCACTCAAAGGGTTAAAGCATTAACAACACATGTGACGGATTTTGATTTGAAAAGAACATTTCTGAAAGTCAAGAGTCAAGTGTGCCAACAAGCTGACTAGATGTAAATCTTCCCTCTCCATAAATGGCTCATTATTAGTTACTAGAGAGAGGATTAAAACACAAATGTGACATCAGCTTTTCATGAAGCCTTTTTTCCCATGCTAGAAGTGAGATCACTGGAACCAGAAAGCAAGCCACTTACTGGCCAGATGGTTTCGCAAAAGGAACTCAAATAAGATAAAAGCATATTTTTTACCAGCTGAAAGCTCATAAATCTTAAAATAACTAAACGCTAATAAAGTGTAATAAATAGATATTATCGCACCCTCTCGCTCAGGATTCTATAAAAGAATTATGGGGAGCTGGGGGCGGGGGTGTGATTATGAAGTATTTCATTTTAGATGTTATTTCATCCTCTAATTTAGAGCCAAACAAACACAGTCTTCTCTGATTTTTGGTTATTAAAGGGGAATTATCACCCCAAATAAAGTCATCCCTTCATAATTAGCCATCTAGCGATAAGCTTACCTATGGTACTGGTATCCAGAATAATTACCGTGTTACTCAGAAATCCTACTTCTGCCGAAACTGATGGACAGGCATCAGCACAGACATCTTTGCTTACAGGCATCTGTGCGCCTGCGCTGTCAGTCCCAGTCTCCTCTAGGAGGCGCTGCATGGTACCCTTAGGTACCAGAAGGGACTGATGGAGCAGGTGCGCTGATGCCTCTAAAGAAGGGTGACCACATTTACATTCTGCCATTCCGGGACATGTGGTCACCCTAGTCCCGCGGCTGAGGCTCCCGCCGGCGCTGACCATCTTTCTGAGGCTGACACAGAGTAACATTTCCCAGTGGGAACTCTTACTTTGTGTCAGCCTCAGAAAGATGGTCAGTGCGCCAGCAGGAGCCTCAGCCGCCGGTCTCACTTGCCGCACCAACATACCTGCTCCATCCCAGCAGTCTCGCACACACCAGTCTAGCCAGCCAATGAAATGTATTTGCTATATGGTCTTCATTGGCTGGCTGAGCCAGCCAATGAGGAACATATAGCAAATACATTTCATTGGCTGGCTGGACTGGTGCATGTTGCTCCATTCCGGGACTCTTTGTTGTCCCGGTGGGGGGTGACCCGGGACGCAGGACACAGACCCCCAATAAGGGACAGGTCTACAAAGTGTGTCTGGTTCCAAGCACACTTTGTAGACCCTACCAATTAAGTAATTCTTTTTAAATAACGTGATTTAGACTCTGCTGAAGAGCATCCTTGAGTCGCATGACTCAAATCTCCTGCTCTCAGCTTTACAGATGGCAGCAGGGAAAAGGGAAACTTTACAAGCGAATATCTCTCAAACAATAGTGGTTTGAGAGATGGGATTTGTGGCATATAGTTTTTTTTTTCATCTACAAAACTAGAAGAATTTTTTATGGGACGTTACTGTCCCTTTAAAGGGGAACTACCACCCCGCAATAACTTAACCTGAAATGAGTCTTCATCTGGCGACTAGCTGCTTAGTAGCGCTAGTCGCCAGCAATATTACGCGGTTCCAAAGATTTTTGCGTTTTTCCGACGGTCACAGGAGCAGGAAGCATGGACATTTCGTCACAGTGACGTCCGTGCGCCTGCGATGTCAGTTCCTGCTCCTGTGACCGTTGGAAAAACGCAAAAATCCTTGCGTTTTTTCCGTCGCGGTTCCAAAGATTTTTGCGTTTTTCCGACGGTCGGAAAAACGCAAAAATCTTTGGAACCTCGTAATATTGCTGGCGACTAGCGCTACTAAGCAGCTAGTCGCCAGATGAAGACTCATTTCAGGTTAAGTTATTGCGGGGTGGTAGTTCCCCTTTAATTACACCTTAGTGCATAACCTCCCTGAAGTAATTCTGGAGCAAACTAGCTGCAACCTAGAGAACAACTAAGCAATCACATTGATTTAAATTGGGCTTTTCAACGCCTTGAATGCTAGAGAGGACTCCAACGTGAGACCTTTCTAGTATTCAAGGAGTTAAAAACCAAATTTAAATCAGTGGGAGTCTGGTAAAGCTTCATTTCTCCACTGTGGCATAGTTGTTTTTCTGCAGAATTCTTCCATTTCTTAGTACATCAGCCTCACTGAGACAAACACATTGTCCATTCATGCCACAGAATAGGGAAGGAGTCTTAGAACAGAATCTCGGTTATAGCAGTTTAAATGAATACAAAGCTTGTAAGAATGACGTGACCTATAAAGGTCACTACTTTGGACCAAGAAGCACATTTTTCGCTGCTCAGTCTGCACGGATCGCAGGTGTTACAAGACATTCAGCTTCATATCTAATTCACAGAAGGGACTGTCATTCACAAAATCTGCCATCAGCGAGACATTTTCAGAACTGACACTTTATACATGAGAACAGAAGATGCTAATCTTCCAAGTGAATGCTTCCATCTTGTCATACATAAATAATACATTTTCCTTCTGCCCCTTGTGAGATGTGCAGAGTTCAATGTGGTCAAGAAAGGATACAGGATGCAACAGTGTCAAACTGCAAAGTGTTTAACACACATTCCTGATTCCGGTTTAAAATTGTGATTTTACTGTATGCTGTTTTTGTTCATAGAGCTGTAAATGTGTGTGTGTACATCTTGTATAAATGAAAACTGCTCATCACAAGTCAAAATCCTTCTGTTTTTTTTTTTTTTTTTTTTTTTTTAATTTAACCCCTTGGGTGCTACAGAGATAACCAATTCATTGCAAAACAATGTACCGGAAACCTCTTGAGCATCCACAGAGTTAAAAATGTATTCCAAACTGACATATTCAAGGTGTACATTACAGATTAATCATACTAATTGCTTTATTTAACCCTTCGAGTGCCAGAAGGGTATGCAACGCATTGCTTTGCAAATGCTTTGCAATGTTTTGCATTCCCCTCTGGCACTCAAGGGTTAAGTTATTCTCATCTACATAATCCTTTAATGACTTTAATACATTCTCACATTGTTGAAAAAAATGGAATTTCTGGTTTAAAGGGATAGTAATACTTAAAATGTAAAAAAAAATATGTTGTAGGGTTCATCCCCCTGAGTAAAACAAGATTACTCCCATACCTCCCAACATTTCAAATTGCCAAAGAGGGACACTTGTGTTTTAGGGGGTGTTGCTGGGGGCGTGGCTGGTGGGTGGGACGTTACCGAGAATTTTTAGGCTATTTCATGAGCTATTGATACCGCCTTATAACAAGATCTAAGTATTTTATTTAAACAGAATAATTTATAAACACATATACTAACATTTAAACAAACAATAATGTTAATTTGATTGCTGCAGAGCAATATGATACACTTATATACACACCATGCAATCCAATCTCCTAAAAAGAGGGACATCAGGGTGGGAAAGAGGGACAGAGGGATTTGGGTCCAAAAGAGGGACTGTCCCTCTTAAAGAGGGACACTTGGGAGATATGTACTCCCACTGCTGAAAGGTGTTTCATTCAAAAGTTATTCATTTTCAAAGTTGAATTTTTTAGGTGCAATATCACAGTGGCCTGAAATTGTACAGTGGCGCTGTTGCTACACCATCCTATGGAGATTTATGGTCCTGGGACCAGAGCTGTCCATAGGATCGTGTAGCAACAGCGCCATGGTACAATATCAGGCCACTGTGATGTTGCACCTAAAAAATTCAACTTTGAAAATTAATAACTTTTGAATGAAACAACTTTCAGCAGTGGGAGTACTCTTGTTTTACTAAGGGGGATAAACCCTACAACATATTTTTTTTTACATTTTAAGTATTACTATCCCTTTAAAATCCTGATTTTATTGTATGTTGTATTTGTTTATAGAGCTGTGATCTCGTACACAACCTGCAAAAATGAAAATGTTCATCACGAGGCAAAAGTATTAACCCTTTGAGTGCCAGAGGGGTACGGAATGCGTTGCTTTGCAACGCATTCCGTACCCCTCTGGCACTCAAAGGGTTAAATACAACTTGTTTGTGATTTCTTTTATCTTGCTGTTTAATCATGCTTATTTGGTTTTAATTACTAGTCTTAGATATATAAATCTCTAATGACTTTATATTACGACATTGCTATAAAGAATAAAATGTCTGGGTTTTCAGCGTGGAGATCAAGTGACAGTGATGAATGATTGTGTTCTTTTGGGAAACCGTTAAAGGGGTATTATACCCTAAGAATAAGTGTCTCTTAAATTGACAGTAATGTCCCATAAAAAATGCTTAGAGTTTTGTAGACGTTAAAAAAACAATATGACACAAATCCTATCTCTCAAACCGCTATGGTTTGATAAATATTCTCCATTAAAGTTCCCCTCTCCCTCCTCTTCTCCTGATGTCAGTTGTAAGCTGACAGCAGGATTTCCTGGTCCGGGGACCGACAAGTGGCTCTTCAGCAGAGCCGCAATAGTGCGATTTGAAATACTTCTTTGGAACGGTATAAAAAGTGCGCTTGCAAACCAGGCACACTTTTTAGACTGTTCCTTGTATTTCTTTTTAAATCGTGCTATTGCGGTTCCGCTGAACAGCCTCCTCGTGTCGGCCGACACAGATCTCCTTCTGTCAGCTTTATAGCTGACATCAGGAGAAGGGGAACTTTAGCGGAGGATATCTCTAAAACCGCTATGGATAGGATTTTTGTCATATTGTTTATTTTTTTAACTTCTATAAAAGCTAAGCGTTTTCTATGGGACATTACTGTCCCTTTAATTGGATTTAGGGTCACCATCTGAGGGGTACAGACAGTACCCGTGTATGGGGCCTAGCCAAGCAGGGGGCTAAGCCTCTCTGATAGGGGCGAGTTGGCCCAGGGGGTATATAAGAAGAGAGCTGGCCCCAAATGACATATGGTGAGTGGTGCTAAATTTGTATGTGGAACCCTGTCCCACTCACTGAGCAGTGTTCTATAATTCTGTAACAATCTTCCACTGGCTGGTCTGGTGCTGGCTTGTCAACAACAAATTGGCTGCACACACTTTTGAAAAGATAATGTAAGGCGTAAAAGCAATCCTTTATTGTAAATGGGCATAAATGGATGCCAAGCACATTGACGTTTAAAGCATTTTGCAAAAGAGATGATGATTAAGCACAGCTTGTGCGAAACACGTTAGACTTCAATGTTCTCAGTGTCCATTTATGCCCATTTACAATAAAGGATTGCTTTTTCTCCTTACATTATCTTTTCGAAAGTCTGTGTGGCCAATTTGTTGATGGGAAGCCAGCACCAGACCAGATAATGGAAGATTGTTACAGAATTGTAGAACACCGCTCAGTTAGTGGGACAGGGTTCCACAAACAAAATTTAGCACCACTCGCAGTATGCAAAAGTGTGTGCGGCCAGTTTGTTGCTGAGTGTCCTGACTGGTTTTGGAGGAGCGTACGGTTCAACACCATGTTGAAGGGTTATCATACATTGTTGCGGATTCATGAACAGACTAGTGTAGCTTTGTTTCTTTGTGCTTACTGGTGCTGTCTTCTCACACTGGGGGAGATTCACTAAGGCATGATAAGTTGGTGATAAAGTGGAGATGACTTTACCACTTCTCCAGTTCCTTGCTGTTCTATGGAGCCTATGCACTAAGCTTTTTTCAACTTTGGAGATCTTAGTGAATAGGCTCTATAGAATAACATAGGAACTGGAGAAGTGATATCACTGGAGAAGCCATCTCCACTTTATCAACTCTTTATCTCCACTTAATGAATCTCCCCTTTGACTCTAGCCTACAAGGGTTTAAGCCCCATTTAAAAAAGTCTCAATAGCGCCACTGCAGTACAGCTGATTTGCTCTGGAATTGCACTTTAAACTTTGTGATCCTTACCCCTACAGGATGATGTGTTGAGGACTTTTCTAGAAATCAAGTTAAAAACACCATTTAAAGGGACAGTAATGTCCCAAAAACAATGTTTATAGTTTATTAGTGGCTAAAAAGTTAACCCCTTAGTGACTGGCCTCTACGCATGCGGCCGTCACTTAACATCCAAGGAACATTTTTTTTATTTTTTTTAGCAATCTATTCCGGAGTCCCGATCGGCATGCAGCAGCGCGGGGACCCGGATTTCCGGGACATACATGCACGTCCTTTGTCCTTTAGGGACACCCACCTTGGACGTACATGTACGTCCATTGTCATTAAGGGGTTAAACTGTATGACAGAAATCCGATCTCTCAAACGTCTATGGTTTGAGAGATATTCTCACTCAAAGTTCCCCCTCCCTCCCCTTCTCCTGATGTCAGCGGCCGTCACGAGGAGGCTCTGCAGCAGAGCCGAAATCACTTTATTTAAAATGAACCACTTAATTGGAATGGTCTACAAAGTGTGCTTGCAAATCAGGCACACATTGTAGACCTTTGCAAATAAGTAATTATTTTCCAATAACATGATTTCGGTTCTGCTGCAGAGCGCCGGCTGGTACCCAGACCATAATCTCCTGCTGTCAGCACAGCACTGAGGTCAGAAGAAGGGGAGGGGGGGACCTTTGAATGCGAATATCTCTCAAATCATAATGGTTTGAGAGATAGGACTTGTGGCATATAGCTTAATTTTTTAAGCACTACAAAACTATAAGCATTTTTTATGGGACATTACTATCCCTTTAACTCAAATATTATTTGTCGCCTATGATGCACCTGGTTTTCCCTCAAATTTTTCCATTTTTTAATTTGTGGCTTTAAACTGTTCGATCCAGTCTGTCAGTATATATTGACTTCTTCATTTTCATTCTGTGTCATTCTCCCTAATCTCAGTTTACCACTCAATGTTATTCCATACACTTAAAAAAAGGAGAGCATTAGGCATCAGCATCTTGCTGTCATCCCATAACAATACTGTTTTTTTTAACACATTGTAATAAGAATGCCTCCTCTTTTTCCCCTGATATGCTTTTATAAAGAGGCTTATGTTACACAAGCTTCCTATAATTCTCTGTGCTGAATTCCCTTCCATCTGGAGGCTTCTGCAACCGCTGAGAAGCTGTCAGTTCAGCCTTCTATAAGCATAACCTTTCATGAACCATCAGAGCAGATACATGTCAAACTTCTCCCTGTATCTTTGGTTCAATAATTTGTGTCTTGTGCATTTTGAACACCATTGTATATTCTCCATGATATGTTTCCTTTTTTTTTTTTTTTACCTCAAGTTCTTAAAGGGGATCTATAGAAGTGGGGCAATGAAATAATGGGGTAAACCAAATGCATAGGAGACACGTTATAAGCACCTAGCCTGCTAATAAATTAAATGGGGATTTTTAACCTCTTGAATGCTAGAAGTGTCTCTGGCACATTGCAAAGTAACTCATTGGAGACCGATCGAGCATTCAAGGGGTTAAAAGTCCATTAAAATAAATTACAATGTTTTCAAAGATAAAAAACATAGAAGGTGCCAAATGTTGCAATAAAGTTTCAACGCTTGATAAAAAAAACCTCCATAATACACATATATGTACTCACATACTCCTATGGTTAGGCCTCTGATATCAATCGGTCTAACAGTCTGGCATACGGAGATCACTAACCCATCTCCTTTTGGGGGCTCTTCTCAATGGTTGTGGAGCTGTTTATCAAGTGTTGTAACTTTATTGCACCATTTGGCACTTTCTATGTTTTTTATTGTTGTGATATTTTTACCGTTTGGAAGTGCAGGTGTGTCCAGAGAGAGCAGCCACTGAAAATACTGATATTGGAATAAAGATCCTGTTATAACTGTTACAGTTATTATCCCCAGAGGCTTACTTGTTGGTTCTGGCATAAGCCACTCACCAACCCATTTGCTTGTGAGTGTGCACCTAAATGTTGTTGGTGGTGGTCCAGTATCATCCCAATTGATACTCACAGGGGCAATTTCTCTTTGTTTCCTCCCTTTTGTTTTTATCTAAAATTATAATGTTTATTCATCCCCTATGTTGAAGATGGTTTACCTAAGAATTTCACAGGTTCCTACATACAGCCCATTGAGTCCTGAGACTGTTCACATGGGCTGCAGCATTGGTCTAACAACAGATTAACACATATCTATTGTAGTGGTTTCATTGGGATAACAATGGAATTGTCCTAATAACACAGGTAGCTGTGTTTTTACTATGTTTTTGAGCAGCTGTTTCTATTAGCAGCTCTCTTTGTGTATGTATAAGTTTGTGTATGTCTCACTCTCTGTTTTTTCTTCTATTCTCTGTTTAGTTGAAAAGCCAGCACAAACTAAGAATACAGCCCAGATACAGTTAGGTCGCAGACTCTTTTTATATCCTGCAGGTAGGGGGCACTCATATTACTGAAAAGGGAAGGGAAGGAAGAATTGAAAGGCTGACCAGAGTACACAGACAAAGAAAAACATGAAATAAATCAATATATAGTGCAAAAATTATAAACGGTAAACAAAAACATTGATATTTCTCTAACCACTTGGATGCTAGAGATGACTCCAAAGACCTGCTTTGCAATGTGTTGGAGACATTACTAGCATTCAAGGGGTTAATGCAGGCATTTCGGATGAGAAACATTATTGTACCTTATCTCAGCCGGTTTGCATCAATTACATGTGTTACTTCTGAGACATTCATTACAAGCTTGCTTAACCAAAACATGGCCCTGATATGGCAGAGAAGTGAAGTGCCTGGCTCTTCCCACTAGAGAGGTAAATGTCATCACAGCATGAGAAAGATCATTTCCACACTCAGCATAAATGTCACTGAGTAAACAGCTACACGGGACAAAATGGCGGAGATAATGCAAAAACTGATTAAATGGAAATTGTTTAGAATCAGCAATTTGATGCCAGAGCAGACTGCATGCCGTGCAAATATCTTGAGTCCCATTTGTAGAATAAGCATACGTTGGGACAAATGTACCATCTAGAGTACTTATCTGCCATCTACAGATATAGCGGACATTCTGCACCATGTCTGGTTAAAGCGGAATTGTCCCTAGTAATAAGTGTCTCTGACTTACCAAGGTAAGTGTCCTTCACTCAGTAGTCAGGAATAGCTACGTACATTTTGTAGCTGTTTTTGTTTAACCATATGAATGGTAGAAAGGAATGCAACACATTGTAATGCAAAATGTTGCACACCCATCTGACACGCAAAGGGGTTAAATCTAGGCTGACCATATTTCCTTGAGAAAAAAATGGGACGGGGAGTGGGACAGACGGACAGTAGGGCTCCGTCACTCCGAGTCCAATCACAGTTATCTGCAAGCAGCAAGAACGCGTTTGCTCCGTCTCTTACTAGCGGTGTTCTCTCTCTCTCCGGCCAAAAAGCCTGCCCCTGAAGTAAATCAGAACTTCTTCTCTTTGTCATTCACATTAGTGGTTTTACTGTGTTTACTGTATGAATTGATTACCATAGAGTCTTATGACTTGTTGTCATATCACTGTCTAAGAGACTCTATGGTAATTTACCATAGACGCCAGAGTCTTAGATAGTTATGAGTCACTCGAGTCATAAGACTCTATGGTAATCAATGTGTACAGTAAAACCACTAGTGTGACGAATGGAAGTTCCAATTTACTTTATGAGAAATAAACAAGACGCGCTCAGTTTTTTCCCAAAAATTAAAAACTATATATAAGTTATATATATATATATATGTGAAGAGGTGAGTCCTAGAGACAGACTTGAATTGAGGTCGCTATGTACAGGGAACTGCAGATTTAATGCAAATTATAAACCGATACATATGCCTGACTGCTGTATGAAAGGGGAGTGAGTCTGTTAAACAAATTAACCCTGTATATCCTGCTTTTCTGAGTTAAATACCCAACCTTTTTTCAAACCCATCCTGCATATTCCCAGTAAGCTCAGCACAAATTATGACGCAAATTGCATTATTAGGATACTCCCAACCCTAGTTACAGTTGTGACTCTGGGGACATCAAGGTTCCCTGTTATGGGAATTAGGGGAGTTGTTATCAAACAGCAGATGGAACCCCTTACATTGTCCAGCACTGGCGTACAGTCATGCAGAGACCAACACATGAATCAGCCTACATCTCAACATTTCAATTGGCCAAAGAGGGACACTTTTGATATTGGTGGTGTGTCTGGGGGCGTGGATGGTGGGCAGGGCATTATCTAGAATTGTTAGGTTATTTCATGACCAACTGACATGTCTTTTTGTAAATGAATAAAAGATTTAGAGCACAACCAAATTATTTTAGTTACACAGACTAATATTTAAATACATATACTGAAGTATAAACAAATGTGATGCACTTATATACACGACGCACAGTCTGATCTAAAAGAAGGGACAACAGAGTGGGACAAAGGGATTTGGGTCTCAAAGAGGGACTGTCCCTCCTAAAAAGGGACACTTGGGAGGGATGAATCAGTGTTATATCATGCCCTTATTACTAGAACTGCAATAGCTAAAATTGTGTAGTATACTATTGCTAGGGGCTTTTCAAAGCCCTAGATCACACCACTCCACTGAGCGGGCATCACAGAAGGCCTAAGATATACCCCCTCCTCTTCTACATACACTTGGTCAATGTGGGAGAAAAAAATTTGCTGGGGATCTTACGGCTTAAATAAAAAGTTTATTCTTTCATTCTCGGCAGCAGCAAAATTACTGGCCATGAAAAAGTCTGTCTCAATTTAAATAGAAATAGAGATCTAACTGCAGCTGGCTAGCCACATTACTCCCTGACGTGTTTCGTTATGTGGCTTTGACAAATGGCCTCACAGTGGGCATTTTGTAAGTAAGTAAAATTGGCCTGATGCATAGAGATGAACGTCTGCACCTGAAAAGTCTGAATCAATGAGGTTGTACTTGTGCCATGATGACTTCTAACACTGGCGGAGTTGTCTAATCTGTACTGTAGCATAAAATCTTACACTTATATTAATTACTCTGTGCATAGAGATGAGAGAAGAAGCAATTAAGTCTTATGTGACAGAACTTTAACATACTTTTTTTTTATTTCTACATGGCAGATGTCGTGAAATTCAAAGTAACATTAAAGACCTAAAAAAGATGATTAATCTGAATCAGTTCTTATATTAAAGAGCAAATAATATGAAAATAATAATAATAATATATATAAATTAAACCTTTTAATTGTTAATTGCCAATATTCTCACCTAAAATTAAGTATAAACTTACAGCCATCCAAACACAGGTTCACCCCTGGTGTGAGCGCTAGAGAGGAAGCGGATGATTTCTGTTGGCTGCTGTGATGTCACACCTAACTGTGAAGCAAATAGGAATGAGGCAGCCACTGTAGACTTCAGCCCTTGCAGGAGGTGGGATACGAAGCTCTTGGAAAATATATACAACTAGTTGAAGAGCCCGTTACATGGGCTACGGTGCCACTTCCAGCCGGTCCCGGGGCAGTCATGCGCAGTAGAGACTGCCCGCACCACGGCTGATACAGAGCATCCAGCTCTGTATCCGCCACTGTGCAGGCAGTCTCTACTGAGCATGACTGCAGCACACACAGCAGTGTCTACTGCGCATGACTGAGTCGTTACACACGTTTTAGCAAATTATTATATAGGATGTCGACTGTAAGTTTGAAGCAATTCTTATAATCAGGAAACAGCTTAAAGGGATAGTAAAAATCCCTATATTAAAGCCCTAGTAAAAAAAAACATATTGCCCCCAGTGTCATCTCTCAAACCTTTATGGTTTGAGAGATGAACGCTTCTAAAGTTGCCCTCTCCCTCCCCCTTCCCCGTAGACAGCGTTTTAGCTGACTGCAGGGAACAGAGTCGTACGACTTTCAGGCGGCTCTCCAGCACAGCCTGATCGCTTTAACTAAAAAAAAACGTTCACTGAAATGGTCTTCTACGTGTGCTTCGTTTGCAAGCACACGTAGAAGACCGTTTTAGTGAAAGTTTTTTTTTTACTTAACGAGATCGCGGATCTGCTGCTGAGCCGCCTGATGATCTCTGACCGGATTTCCCTGAGTCAGCTAGAATGCTGACTATGGGGAAGGGGGAGGGAGAGGGAAATTTTAGAAACGTTCATCTCTCAAACCATAAAGGTTTGAGAGATGACACTGGGGGCAATACGTGTTTTTTTTTACTAGGGCTTTAATATAGGGATTTGTAATACTTAAGTATTACTATCCCTTTAAGTTCACATCTTCATTCAGAACCCATCAAGAAAAGAATATGTTGTCAGTATTGTAGTTAGATGCTAATGGGTCCCATGGGTGTTCACAGACATTTTATGGGGGGAGCCATAATATGAACCCAGACTAGCCTGCCCAGCCCATATATTTACAGGGAGGGGGGCAAGTGTAGGGGGAGGCAAGTGGGCCCTTGGCTGCCCCTCGGGACACCCCTGATGGGTCTGCGGTGAAATCTGAGGATGAGCATCTACACATACACACAAGGTCTGTAGAAAGCGGGACTCTCTGACACAGACCTTTGCAATGAGCTGGACATCGGTCTAACGCTCAGAGGATTAAATAATTCTTATTTTAGTGGCAGTGTGTGATGATGTCAGTAACTACCAGCGAAAATAGGAAACTGGCCTTATAGATTTGCAGGATAGTAGAAAGACAATGGGACATTTTGGATGCTGACCCCCTTCACAACTGCACATTATGCAATGCCTTTTGTTATCACTAATGGCAAACAACATTAGTGAAATATAATTCCAAACATACAATTTAAAAGGATTTATATAACAACGATACAAACTCAGAATTCATTTTGAACAAGAATCTTAACACCTCTAAAGAACAAAACACAGGTTGTTATGGTAGCACTTTTTTTTGCAGATTATTTGGTGTGATAATGTACTTTTGATTGATTCCCCTCTGATCTGGGAACTAGGCCAATCACTTGCATTTCAAACCCCATCACTTAATTAATACCGAGGTGGGTCTTCATTGTACGTTTAATTTGTTCAGAAGCACCTGAGATGTCTGATGGGGTAATGCTGAAAAAGATCTTTGTGTTTTTTTTTTTTGCTACAACTGATTTACATTTAATTTCCCAGATGAAAAGTATTATCTTTCATAAGATTATTTCATGAAGCTGGATAATATGTTGAATCATCACCAGTTTATATAACAGTAAAAAAGAATCTATTTTCATTGCTATGCTGAATGGAGGTTGTGATTAGTTAGTTATAACAAAGAACACGACCTTCCGTACCTGACACTATTAATGGTGATTGTTGGGTGTGTTTTCCTAGGGACACTGTTAAATACTGGCTGAAGGAGCTTAAAGGGGAATTATCACCCCGATACAAGTTTACCTAATTGCCTTTCTTATAATAGTTTTTTTTTTTTTTAAATGCATGCTCTTGCGAAATTTACAATATTAAAAATGAGCCTGTGCCTTACGTCAGGACAGACCGCGGTTACAACTCTCCACAGCAGTCTGTCAATCTTCTTCCGTTCCACCCCAACCAGCTTACATGGAGAAATCCTCCATCATCGGAGGACAATAGTTGGGGAGGACACGACAATAGTTGGGGAGAAACAGAAGAAGATTGGCAGACTGCAGTGCAGTAAGGCACAGGTTCATTTTTATTAATGTAAATTTCGCAAGAACATGCATTTAAAATAATACACAGATGCATACTATACCCAAGATTTTAGGGGAAAACTATGTGCCTATGTATAATACGCATCCTTGTTTCCCCCCTTACTAAAAAAATGTTTTAAGGCTGGCAGATTCCTTCCCCCCCCGGCGCAATCCACTCTCAAAATAAGACTTACTTTGTTCAATTTAAAGGGATAGTAATACTTCGTTTTATCTTTATTTTATAGGCATTAAAACATGAAGAACGATATAAGTCTTATCTCTCAAACCTTTATGGTTTGAGAGATATTCACAAGCAAAGTTTCCCCCTCCCGCCCCTTTTACCTAGAGTAAGCCATCTCTTCTCAGATGTGGAATCCAGTCCATAGACCAGACAGATAACAGCAGGGAACAATCTTCTTCCTATGAGAACAATGAAAGCCCTTCCCCCCTTGACAAGTTTTTCAGCTTTTTCTCTTATCTTAATTGAAGAATGTCCCCCTCTGCAGTCTACCTGGGCACCTCCCTTCTGATCTGGCTGAGCTGTGTTACATCAGTAAAAGGGGCGGGAGGGGGATACTTTGTCATTGAATTACTCTTGAACTACAACTCTGACAGAATTGAAATAACACTCTCCAAAGTCCAAATACTATGAAGATTAATTAGAGCTGCTTTTATTATGAAACATTACTGTCCCTTTAAGTTGCCACTGAAGACCCATCTTTTCCAGAGAAGAGAAGGAAAAATACAAAGTATGTAAAGCTTCCCTGTGGGTGGCATGCTTCCATTTGCCTCCGGCTTCCTTCAATGGTCTATCAGGACCTTCCACCTATGGCACTGACCTGTGAGGATACAGGGCATTACCATTGGCTGGAGGATGAAGGTTCTAAAAGCCTATTGAAGGAATCTGGCGGCAAATGGAAGCATGCCACCCTCAGGGAAGCTTTACATAGTTTGTATTTTTCCTTCTCTTCTCTGGAAAAGATGGGAACTTCAGTGGGGACTTAAATTGAACGAAGTAAGTCTTATTTTGAGAGTGGATTGCACCGGGGGAGGGAGGGAAGGTATCTGCCAACCCTATTTTTATTTTTTTAAACTCTTGTGTATAATACGCACCCCTCACTTCACATATGATCAAGTGGGGTAAAACTGTGTATATTATACCCAAGATTTTATGGTAGATAAACTTGTATAGGGGTGATAATTACCCATTAAACCCTTGGTCACGATGAGCCCTTTAAGATCGGTGGGGTATGCAATGCATTATAAAGCAATTCATTGCACTCCCCTCTCATCCTTAAGGGGATAAAGCTACAAATTTAGTTGTCAAATCAGGACATGTTATGTTGTAATAGTCTGCTACTATGTACAGCTATATCTTTATTTTCCATTAGTACTATGTTGTAGTTTAGTGGTTCTCAAATTGTGTTCCATGGAACCTCAGTGTTCCCTAAAGTAGCTATGGGGTTCCATAGAACTCACGGAGGAACAATACACTTGCATGGTAAGGCTTATCTGAAAAATCTTAGGCTAATAATTTACCTTTATGTTAGCAGTACTAATTAGCTTTTAATTACACTTGATATAGATACTATGTTAATATCTTCATTGCTAGAGAGGTCTCCAGGGTTTAGCAGAATGATGAGTTGGTGACTCATTGGGTTTCCCAATCTGTAGGTGGTCATTGACATTTTGCTACCTCAAAATGTACTTCCTGGTTCTGAAGGGAAATAGGTCAGGCTTATCTCTCTCTGTCAGTTAAAGCCTACTGTATTGTCAGGAAGAGTTTAATAAGGGTAAAATACAGCTCTGTGGATACAGGCAACTACAGACACAAGGCAAAAAAAAAAAAAAATAAAAATAATAAATAAATAAATATATATATATATATATATATATATATATATATATACAGGGCTTAAAATTTGAACTCCTTTGCTACTAGCCAGACCTGAAAAGTTACTCGCCCCTGCAAGCCAAAACATACCCACCAGGGCTGAATTTCTACTCGCCTGGGCTAAATTTTCACTCACCATTGGTTAGTGGCGAGTGGAAATTTTGAGCCCAGTGTATATATATATATATATATATATATATATATATACATATATGAGAGAGAGAGAGAATGAGGAGAGACTCATTTTGCACAAATGGATTAAGGATCGTAAATACTTCCACTAACTAAAATAAGGTTTAATTATTCCTATCATATATTTCCTGCTTAAAGTTCTAAAACCAAATTTATTTACAGGAGCCATAAGGCTTTTCTGCCAAAGTTAATGTAAATGGGGAGTTATAAGTAGGCGGTGTAGTGTTCCTTTAAATATTTATGTCCCTCGAGAGAATGTTTATTCTGTTTTAAATGAGGAAGTTACCTTTTTCTTGATTCCAAAATGGCAGACAGATTACGCTATATGTTAACCTCCTGTTTAAGTATTAATTGGAATAACCATGAATAGTCCTTTCCTTGCTAAAAACATGTCAAGTCTTTTTTCACCTCTAAAACACATCTGATGTGTGAGAATTATCGTGTTATTTCTGCAATTAGCCTTTTTCGAGCCAAATAAGGAATGCTTTACTGTAGATGGAAGAGAAGGGGTTCCATCTCTTATAGCGGCATACCTCTCAACATTTCCCATGGCCAGAAAGTGACACCTTTTTTTCTAGGTGGTGTTGAAGGGAGTGTTGCTGGGATGCACGTGGCATTACAGAGACTTCTTAGGTTACTTCATTATCTACTGACAGCTCTTTATGTAAATTAATACATAATTTATATACCTGGGAACTTTGTTTTCTAGAGTCCCCGGAGAAGGCTTGTTTTGTCACTGGGGGATATAAATGACACGATGTGTGTCACAAAAGGGGTGTGACTTAATCACAGTTAGGGCGGGGTTTAAGAGACTGTGTCATAAAGTGGGTGGGAAGTAGGCATGTTGAGAAGGAGGATAAGTCAGTGAAAACTAGGAAGAACAGAGTGGGATGGAGGAGAAGTGGGCAGAGTTTCATAACATCCCTTTCCATCAAAAATAACATTAAAATTGTGCATTTCCTGCATACTTTTTATATAGCATACTAGTGTAAAAGCCCGTGTACACGGGCCAAGGTCCAGGTGATATTAAGAGGCCGGTCCTACTCTGTGTCCTGCCACTGATTCAGTCATGCACTGTAGAGACTGCCCGAAAGCACAGAATGCTCCCAGCACAGAACTCCCAGCATTCTGTGCGTTTGGGCAGTCTCCACTGAGCATGATGGCTTCTGACAAACATCCTAGAGAATTATAATATAGGATGAGTGCTTCTTTAAAGTCCTTAGATATCAAATTAAATTAAGTCATTATGGTCTACATGTATGCAAGCAAACCAGTTATTCTGGAGTAACCCAATTGCACCATAGGGGCCAATTAAACATTCCTAAATCCCCATGCACTTTATTAGAGCTTTCTAACCCCTTTAATGCTAGAGAATTGCTTCTCAATACATTGGAGATCTCTCTAGCATTCAAGGGGTTAAAAGCCCAATCTAATAGGAATGTTTATCTGTTCCCTATGGTGCAGTTGGGTTACTCCAGAATAACTCCAGTTTGCGTGTATAAATATGAGCCTATGCATTTAAACCCACTTGGCAGAGAACATCTGTATATTGGATCAATTTCCATTTGAAGCTCACACAGCTCCCTGCAGAGCTGTTGTGTTCACAGCTTTATTGTTTTACACGGAACCAATCTGAACAATGGCATTTCAAGATGGCTGCTGTGGAAGAAAGCCCTGCATAAATATATATATAGATGTCAAAGACCAAACGTAGTGCAGTGTTGTTAACATTTTAATGGAAAAGTCCAGTTTTTTTTTACCCATTGATATTCAGTTGAATTAAATAAAATAGTTTACAGCTGATCCCAGAGAGACTGATTCACACATTAAGTGAAAACAAATAATTTTATTTAGCAACAAATTCAGTTCTATAGCTTCAACAACTTGCTGGGCTGTCAGGATATAAAGTGGTTTGTTTTGAATTTGCCTTATACGACTATTTGGGATAATTGCTGAAAATATGCAGGCGATTAACTCTTTTGATGCTAGAGATGTCCCGATTTCATTGAGAAGCAATAAGTTAGACACAGGGTCTGATGTACTAAGAGGAACTGAACTGATTCTGTGGTAACCAATCATAGGGGTCATATCAAAAGAAATAAAATCATCACTGATATAACAAGCAATGCGTTGTGTACCCCTCTGGCACTCAAAGGGTTAACTCTCCAAATGCTAGCTAGCACGTTGATGGGATTAAAAAACATTTAAAGGGGAAATATCTCCCCAAATAAAGTCCCCCCCCCCAATTAGGAATCTAGTGAAAAAGCTTACCAATGAAACTGTTATGCAGAATAAAGATAGAGTTAGTCAAAAATCCTACCTCAGCCGATACTGACGGCCAGGCAACAGCGCAGTCATCTTTACTTAGAGACATCTGCATGACTGCACTGTCAGTCTTGGTCTCCTCTAGGAGGCGCTGCATGGTACCTTTAGGTACCAGAACGAACTGACAGTGCAGGCACGCAGTTGCCTCCATATCGCTGTTGCCTGGCTAGGATTTTTGACTAACGCAGTCTTTATTTCGTGTAACAGTTTAATTGGTAAGCTTTTCGCTAGATGCCAAATTAGGGGGGGTGGACTTTATGTGGGGTGATAGTTCTGGGAAATCTTCAGATCTGCCCCAGAGAATCTGTTTTTCAGATTTAACCCTTTGAGTGCCAGAGGGGTACGCAACAAATTGCTCTGCAATGCATTGCGTACCCCTCTGGCACTCAAAGGGTTAAGTACCGGGTCTTCGGTGAAAGAGGCTGGTTCTTCCACTTGCTATGTTCCTAAATTACTCTGCCCTTTACCCACCCAATCCCTATCCATTGAGTGCAGACACCACCTTTCTGCCTCCCAATACCACCCACCCCGATTAAGTGCATTCTGCACATTGTGACACGATCTGTGTAATTTGGAAACTCTGCTCCCCATCCCTCCTTAATATGCCGGGGGGGGGGGGGCTTGAAGATTCCTAGGTATGTCAATGGGAATTTTTAATTAGTCATTGATGGGGTTGGAAACTACATTTAAACCAATGGGAAAGTTTATTTGTCCCCTGTGGTGCAGCTGCTTTGATCCAGAATTATTCCAGGTTTCTTCTAGTACCACAGTCCTGGCATTGTCAAGTTATGTCTTTAACCCTTTGAGTGCCAGAGAGGTATCCAACACCTTGGGTTATAAAACAATGCACATGAAAAATACATGCTGCAATGAATATTACAAGGCTGTATGCTTCATATTCATAGCTGCAGCATGCATTTTTGCATATGTGTTATTTTTAAGGAACCAGGGTGAGATGCATTACATCTCGATACAGGCTTTGGATGGCAATGTTATATCGGTTGTGTCGATAGTACATCATCAGCATGCACTCCATCACATACCCATCAATCAGCCGACATCGCTATGAATCTGCCATATTTATGGTTTTGCGCTTAACACAGACAATGACTAATTTCCATAAGGAAAAGCAGAATAATGAGCTATTGTTGAATGCACGTGGGTGTGTTTATATGTTAAAGGCATAGTAATACTTAAAATATAAAAATATATATATTGCAGTGTTTATCCTCATGAGTAGAAAACTAGGGTACTCCAACTTCCGAGAGGTGTTTTATTCAAAAGTTATTACAGTTCAAACTTGAATTATTTTAGGTGCAGTTTCACCGTGGCCTGAAATTGGACAGTGGCGCTGTTGCTACACATCCTATGGAGATTTATTGTCAACTGACCAGAGCTGTCCATAGGATGGTGTAGTAACAGCACCACTGTACAATTTCAGGCCACTGTGATATTGCACCTAAAAAAATTGTAATAACTTTTGAATAAAACACATCTCAGCAGTGGAAGCACCCTTGTTTTACTCAGGGGGATTAACCCTACACCATATTTTTTTTACATGTTAAGTATTACTGTCCATTTAATGTGGCTGTTTGCCACATGCATTAAACTCCTATAGCAATCTCTGCTGTTCACAGTCCCAACATCACCTACCAGAGGCTGGCCGTGTCAGGGTCTCCCTGTACCTTTCAAAGTAAAAAAAAAAAAAAAAACTCCATAAAGGCTCAGATGTCTTAGGAATCTTGTGAATTATTTTAAAACATTTTATATTAAAGAGTATTTGGTACTTTCCTGTTATCCGGAACCATTTTCATAACAACCGTTTGCAAAGCATTTTTCAAACATTTTTCATACAAAATCTTTATTCTAGTATTTTACCCATGGTTCCACTGTGTTACATGGACTTTATTCTGACAGGAAATAACAACAACAGATTCTGACAGGAATTAGTTTTGAAAATGGTTCCGGATAACAGGAAAGTACCAAGTATTTTATTATATGGTTGGCCAGTAAATATATGACTTAACAGGACATACTGGTTTTGTTTTTAACTTAAAGGGATAGTAATACTTAATAATAATAATCCTTTATTTATATAGCGCACACAGATTCCGCAGCGCTTTACAGTCATATTGGTTCCTGTCCCCATTGGGGCTCACAATCTAAATTCACCTATCAGTATGTTTTTGGAGTGTGGGAGGAAACCCACGCAAACACAGTGAGAACATACAAACTCATTGCAGATGTTGTCCTTGGTGGGATTTGAACCCAGGACCCCAGCGCTGCAAGGCAACAGTGCTAACCACTGAGCCACTGTGTAACTTTATTATTGCTATTCCCCATATTGTACATATTTGTAAAATAAATTAATAGCCCCCAGGTTCATCTCTCAAACCATTATGGTTTGAGAGATAACCGAAGGAAAAGTTCCCCCCTCCCTCCCCCTTCCCTGAAGTCAGCGTTGTGCTGACTGCAGGGATGTTTGGTCTGACATTCATCATGCGGCTCTGCAGCAGAGCCGCGATCGCATTAGTGACAAAGAATTATTTCACTGAAACAGTCTTCTATGTGTGCTTGCAAACCAATCACATGTAGAAGACCGTTTCAGTGAAATAATTATTTTTCACTAATGCGATCGCGGCTCTGCTGCAGAGCCGCATGATGAATGTCAGACCAAACATCCCTGCAGTCAGCACAACGCTGACTTCAGGGAAGGGGGAGGGAGGGGGGACTTTGCCTTCGGGTATCTCTCAAACCATAAAGGTTTGAGAGATGAACCTGGGGGTTATTAAATTATTTTACAAATATCTACAATATGGGGGATAGTAATAATAAAGTATTACTATCCCTTTAATGAAATCATGTATTTTGTGCATTTAGTGAGCAAATGAATGAATACACAGCGCTTTACAATTCGGGGGTTGGACAATTGACAAGGGCTTAACAAAGTGAAACACTGGAAGTGAGGTCCCTGCCTGAAAGCTTACAATCTAAAGTGGTCAAGGGAGACATATAGAGTACATAAGGGTTAAGTAGAGATGCCAGTGGCGCAGCTTGGCGACGCATCCGCTCACAAAACGTACTCTTTATTAGAAATGTTATGAGATAATTCATAATATTCTAAGGCATCTGAGCCTTTATGGAGTTTTTTTTTACTTCCACTGTAACTGAATTATTTATGAATGACAAAAATATTTATTTATTCTATGTCTCAAACAGCAAATAAAGTTTTAGTCCGTCAATGCCACAGGGGTATGTAATACACATCCCTATGGCAATAAAAAGGTTTGTGGTGCTGACATCTGAGCACATCCATCCACTCCATTTCCCCAGTGTGGGAGAAGGGTAAGGGGGGAATCACTAAGGTGTGATAAAGAGGTGATAAAGTGGAGATGACTCCTCCAGTTTATCACTTCTCCAATTCCTATGTTATTCTATGGAGCCTATGCACTAAGATTTCTTCAACATTGGAGATCTTAGTGAATAGGCTCCATAGAATAACATAGGAACTGGAGAAGTGATATCACAGGAGAAGTCATCTCCCCTTTATCACCTCTTTATCACCACTTAGAGAATCTCCTCTAAGCTGTTCTCAGACTTCATGGTCCGCTGGGGATGTGTAAGGAAGGGCATCCCTTCTACATCTCCTGCGGTTCGACAACACTCCATGCTAATGACAAGATTCTTCCCCCTTCCCCTACATCACTAATTCCTATGGCATATGGTACATATCATGATGCTCGTTTCTGTCGCCAAGGTGATGTGTTCGACACACACTGCCAGAAGCACATCTTCACAGTATCGACCTTTAGTGCACCCCGCACTCCCGATATTGTTTGTTGTTATTTTGATATTTTCTATGAGACAATTCTGACATTGAATCTATAGCTGCCTCTGAAAGAAACAGGACTTGAGTCAGACATAAAAGGATGCATGAAGGCACGGGGGTGGGGGGGTGATGTATAAAAAGCCTTCTTGTTGTATTCTTAAGAATTGTCACTAAAATTTACAATGCCTGGTCATATTTATTAAGAAATAAAGTCACGTTTATAAATATGTCTATCTGAGAATATTCTGAGAATATTCGCACCTGCAAATATATATTCGCACATATAGTGGCATTATATACTTCCAATAAGAACAGATTTTACCTGGCGTTATGATTTAATCCCTAAAACTGGCTTTATTTTTGGCGCAATTAGCAAATTTCTTTATAAATACACTGGGACACAATTCTTATTTGGCCAAGACCATTTGTACTCCATCTTTCAAAAAAGTCAACTAACTGGAGTTAGCACTTGGCAAAATGTCGTTAGATGTTTATAAATAAAGTTATGTTGCTTTGATACACTTTTACAGACACTTTCTTTGTAACTCCAGTTTTATACATCCCCCCCAGGATTCCTTCACAAGTGTGATCACTTTTTTTTTTTTTTTCAGATGTTCAACCTATAAGTGAATAGCCAGTTAATGAGTAACATTGTATATAAACAATACGTAGAAGGTTTCAATACAGGAGAACCCTTTCTGTTTTTTTGCCTGAGTGGTGATGTCTACAGCAAGCAAGGGTTTAAGCCAAGTAGTTCTTTGTTGCATGGACTATATTCATTCTCAAGAGCATATTGTGTTAATCACTTCCTGGGAATGATCAGCGCACACTTGACAAAGCATGATTTTCTAAGAGAAGTAGAGCAATTAAGGGCTAAGCTGCTGAGCCATAGGGCACAAATTTAAACCTCTTGAATGGAAGAGAAGTCTCCAACACATGGCTGAGGGGATGACATCCAGAATAAGACCACCACTAAAACAATTTTAAAGCACTCTTGGTCAGCAGTTGATGAATTAGTTAGACAACACACAGACAACAGATTGATGAATTAGTCCAGTGATTATTATCTTCAATCACCCAGACAAACCAACAGGATACATTTTGAAGATATTCCTAATCAAAGGGGATCTATCACCCCTATACAAGTATGTCTTAAAAGTTAGGTTATATAGTGAATATGTGTAATATTGTATTAATTTATTTTTTAAAATCGCTATTTGGCCGAAATTTAATAAGTAAATATTGCCCTGCACCGGACAGACTGTGGTTACCAGGTCTGTACTGCAGTCTATCACTCTGTCTCTGCTCCCCTCCCTCTATTCAGCCTCCTCCAATGACGGAGGATTTCTGCATGTAAGCTGGAGCGCTCTCATTGGCCAGAGACCGCTCCAGCTTCCAGGAAGAAAACCTCCATCATCAGAGAAGGCTAGGAGCAGAGGCAGAGTGATAATCTGCGGTACAGAGCTGGTAACCGCAGTCTGTCCAGAAGTAGGGCTCAGGGCAATATTTAGTCATTAAATTATGGCCAAATAGTGAATTAAAAAAATAAATTAATACAATATTATGCATATTCACTATATAACTTAACTTTTAAGGCAAAATTGTATTGGGGTGATAGATCCCCTTTAAGCACAGGTAATACAATCAGAATAACTAAGCTGCTGATTACCCCTCAGTGAACAAGCAGTGATATATTAAAAACATGGCCTCTTGTTTTGTCCCAATGACTAACATTGAGAATCACTGGTTTAGTCTATTCTGCAATAGTTATCAGGTTATTTCCTAGAAGCACACTATACTAAAGCAGTGCATATCCTGTACATTCATTATTACCATTCTATCTACCATGGACATCCAACTTCTTCACCAGTGATCCACATGATTAGAAATCCATAGGTGTGAGAGCCACATTATTTTATAGCCTGTTAGCTCATTAAGTTATAGTCTTAGTGCTAGTCGCTCATCCATTTTGATCAGTTCACCGAGACTTCAACCAATGAGACCTCTCTTATACCCAAGGGATTAAGTAAACCTTGGAACATCCCTAGCATGGAAGAGCTACTCTTGTCATATCAACAAGCCATCAACAGGGCCGGATATACATCTCAGGAGCCTGTAGGCACAGAAATCTAAAGCGCGCCCCCCCCCCTACACATTGGCCATCTCCACTAGACACCTCCACAATCCTCCTAATGTCCGCATTGCCCCATCATCTCTTTATTGCCCTCATATTGCCCCATCAGCTCCACATTTCCCCCACCATCTCCATATTGTCCTCACATTGCCCCCCATCAGCCCCAACTTGCCCCCCATCAGCTCCATGCTACCTCACATTGCCCTCCATCAGCTCCACATTGCCCCCACCATCTCCAAATTGCCCACCCATCAGCTCCAACTTGCCCCCCATCAGATCCATGCTACCCTCATATTGCCCTCCATCAGCTCCAAATTGCCCCCACCACCTCCAAATTGCCCCCCATCAGCTCCAAATTGACCCCACCATCTCCATGTTGCCCTCACAATGCCCCCCTTCGGGTCCAACTTGACCCCACCATCTCCATGTTGCCCTCACATTGCCTGCCTCCCTCCCATTGTCTGTTTCCTACCTCCCTGGCAGGAGATCTGTTGTCTGTGCCTTCGTTGGTACAGTCAGTCCTGTAGTTGCTGAAGCTCCCACGCGGTCTCCTATTCAGGAATGCAGAGCGCTGGGAGATGATGTCATCTCCCAGAGCTCTGCATTCCTACAGAGCTGACGAGGGAGCTCAGCACTTACAGGGCTGTGCCAAAGGAGGCACAGACAACAGATCTCCTGCCAGGGAGGTGCAATGTGAGGGCGACATGGAGTAGGCACCGGTGCAGCCAGCGCAGTGGCCATTTTTTTTTTTTATCTTTTCAAAGAATAAAAAAAAAAATTATCCCATTGGCAGGCGCCCCTTAGTGGTGTGCGCCTGTAGGCAGGTGCCTACTTTGCCTTATGGCAAATACGGCCCTGGACATCAATGTGCTCCCCTGTGCTCTAATGCAACCATTTCATTGTGACTTCTGCATTAAAGGGATTGTAATACTTCATTTTAACTTTATTTTATTTTGTAGACATTAAAAAAACATGAAGAATGATATAAGTCTTATCTCTGAAACCTTTATGGTTTAAGAGATATTCACAAACAAAGTATCCCCCCCCCCGTTCAACCAGATCAGAAGGGAGGTGCCCAGGTAGACTGCAGAGAGGGACAATCTTCAATTAAGATAAGGGAAAAAGCTGAAAAATTTGTCAAGGGGGGAAGGGCTTTCATTGTTTTCATACAAAGAAAATTGTCCCCTTCTGTTATCTGTCCTGTCATACAACCAGACTCACATCTGAGAAGAGATGGCTTACACTAGGTAAAAGGGGCGGGAGGGGAACTTTGTGAATATCTCATAAACCATAAAGGTTTGAGAGATAAGACTTATATCATTCTTCATGTTTTTTTAATGCCTACAAAATAAAATAAAGTTAAAACGAAGTGTTACTATCCCTTTAAGCATAGGAAAATAAAAATGAGTTTTGCTAGTGTCCTTCAAGCTTTGCCCTATAAATTACATCTCTGCTTCATTTCATTGTGGATGTCTTCACTCTATTATACTATAACAGAACACCCTGTTGTACTCTGCATATTTTTCCAAAGACTAAACATAGTACCACTTTATTATATGTAATGCTCTGTAATTATTATGAAAAGGTCATGCTTATTTAAAATTCAATTAAAAACCCCTTAACCGATCTATTTTGGGTAACTGATACATTTTCATCGAATTAAATATGCAATACATTTCTAAGCTTTATTTTTTCCACGATTTTCTATCTTTGGTAGCTAAAGAGATTGACTTTAATTAAATAGGTTTTTATTTAATTTCATGGTTTGGTTTAAATCTGACATCACATGATAAGTAGCAGCAGTTTCTAGCTCAGTTCTGTGTACCAAATAAAGGTTTGCACATGGGACCAGGAATGACGAGGGGATTGAAATAGAGTGTGTTGCTTAAATAGCCATGTTAGGACTAAGTTGATGCATCTTCCAGATGGATAAACTTCTTTTAACTCTTTGAGTGCCATAGGAGTACCCAACATATTGCGTTGTGTACCCCTACGGCACTCCAAAGGTTAATTCTGAAGGACTTCAATCAATCTTTGTCTGCACTGCTATTTATAAAAACACAATACGGAAGTCATATGGGGTTCTTGGCATGCACTTTTAAGACATTAATAGACATAGGGTTGCCACCCAGCCAGAATTTTACCGGGAGGCCGGTAAAAAATTGCCTTCTTTCCAATGTTAAGTCTATGGAGGGAATGCCTTGGCTGGTATTTTTTTGAAGAAAAGGTGGCAACCCTAAATAGACAGGGCTCTAACTGAAACCAAGACTGTTGGACACCACAGTGAAGAAAGAGGATTGAGAGTGTATCTGTAAATGGCTGGGCTGTTCAGCATACCTTTGCACATTTCAATGAGCATTTATAAACAGGTCAGACTGCAGACTTATTTAAAGGCACAGTAAACTTAAAAAATATGTCCTGATACTTTTCAGTCTGAGAAAAATGTGGGAACTCTCACTTCTAAGATGTTTTTTATTCAGGAATTATCATAGCTCAACTCCCCCACAAGACGATACTATTCCTGTACATTACTATGAATCCGCCACCATATTTCAACTGGTGATAACTTCCAAATCCAACGGCTGATCTTCAGGGTACAAACTATGATATATGATTGCTGTAGCTTATGCCACCGTGCAATCTCCTCCATCCTTCAGACTTCAGCAGCAGAAAGCTCTGTGCTCCTGTCCCAATAGCATTACAGAAAAGTGGTGTAGAGTTACCCGTTTCCTATGGTCATTGTTAAAATATCAAATACAACAAGGGGTAAAGAAAAGTACCCCTCTGGCACTCAAAGGATTAAAAAAACAAAGTACACTTTGAGCGCCAAAGGGATATGCAACACATTGTGAAGCAATGTGTCTCATACAACTTTGCCACTCAAAGAGTTAAGATTACTTTTGCATGACAGCTCTCACAGCAGAGGGTACCCTCGCTGCAGAGAAGCAGTGTGGAATCCTGAACATTATAGCAGGAGTAAGGAAAAGAAAGATTTCCTATTTCCTATACAGTAGCACAGCATGCCACAGTAAATGCCTACATGGACAACCAGGGCACTAGCTGGGCATGTTGCAGTAAAGAAAGGTTATATATCTCTTCACCTTGCATCACGCATTTAGTATGCATGCTGAGCATCTGAAGCTTTGCACTGAAAACCTCTCTAGTATCTAAGGAATGGTCAGTTAATCCTAAACCAAAACATTTAAATCCCATTGCAAAAGGACAATTCGCTGAAGTTGATGTACTAAGAACTGCTGTAAAATTCTGGCGTAGATTAACTGGATCATATAGGATGAATACAAATTCAGACTGATTTAAATTGGGTTTTCTTTAACCCGTTGAATGCTAGAGATGTGTCACATGCGTGTAGTATGCTTTCTGATCATCTGAAGCCATGCATTGAATATCTCTCTAGCATATTTTAGGAATGGTCAGTTAATCCGAAGCCAAAACACTTAAATCCCACTGCAAATGGAACAATTTGCTAAAGTTGATGTACTAAGAAAAAATGCTGGCATACATTTACTGGATCATATGGGATGAATAAAAATTCAGACTTATTTAAATTGTTTTTTTTTAACCCACTGAATGCTAGATCACCTGAAGCCATGCACTGAATATCTCTCTAGCATCTGAGGAATGGTCAGTTAATCTGAAGCCAAAACAATTACATTCCATTTTAAATGGAACAATTCGCTGAAGATGATGTACTAAGAACTGGTGTAAAATGCTGGCGTACATTAACTGGATAATATGGGATGAATAAAATTTCAGACTGATTTAAATTGGGTTTTTTTAACCCATTGAATGCTAGAAATGTCTCTCATGCATATAATATGAATGCTGAGCATCTGAAGCCATTCACTGAATACCTCTCTAGTATCTGAGGAAGGGTCAGTTAATCTGAAGTCATGTTGAGAATCTGAAGCCTTGCACTGAATACCTCTCTAACATCTGAGGAATGGTCAGTTAATCTGAAGCCAAAACATTTAAATCCCATTGCAAAAGGAACAATTCCCAGAAGCTGATATACTTAGAACTGATGTAAAATTCTGGGTACATTAACTGGATCATATGGGACGATTAAAATTTCTGATTTATTTAACTTGGGTTTTTTTAACCACTTGAATGCTAGGGATGTGTCACATACATGTAGAATGAATGCTGAGCATCTGAAGCCATTCACTGAATACCTCTCTAGTATCTGAGGAATGGTCAGTTAATCTGAAGCCATGCTGAGAATCTGAAGCCTTGCACTGAATAACTCTCTAACATCTGAGGAATGGTCAGTTAATCTGAAGCCAAAACATTTAAATCCCATTGCAAATGGAACACTTCCCAGAAGTTGATGTACTTAGAACTGATGTAAAATTCAGGCGTACATTAACTGGATCATATGGGCCGATTAAAATTTCTGATTTATTTAACTTGGGTTTTTTTAACCACTTGAATGCTAGAGAGGTCTCCAATGCATTGCATTTGGGACTTCTGAGACTTTAATGGGTGAAAAGTCCCACTAAATAACAGATTTAAATGCTATTTAAAATAATGGAAATCTTTTAATTTGTTCCATATGATGAAGATCGCTCACTCCTGAATCACCGACTTTTTAGTATATCTGCATCACAGAGTTATATTATTTGAAACTTGACACATGTATGATAGCAAACATTCTAACTAAACCAAGCTATTTTATTTTCTGACTAATCTGTGTTCCAATATATTGACTAGGGTGACCACATGTCCCTGATTGCCAGCCCCGGAATGAAGACTCCAGAGCACTGAGTTCTATACACTAGAAGGCAGCCTGTCCATTGTATATTGTGACAGGAAGTGATGCCTTTGCTGGGCTACAACAAAATGGCCTCCAACCAGAGCTCAAAACACTAGAGAGATAACCGAGTCTTTATCTGGGCATCAATTGGGAGCTGCAGTGTAATTTTGTAGCATGATGTTAGATTAAGGCTTTGGACTTAATATATATTTTTGTAGCCAATAACAGATATTTTCTGACACAGAAATTAATGGACATTTCTCCCTCCAGTGTTTAGAACTCTGTGGTGCGCTTTTCTCTCCGCTGTGTCCCTGAATGGTAGAATAGAAATGTGGTCACCCTTATAGTGACCGAGATATATCAATAGCAGAGTTCTATTATTGCTTTATTTTCTTGGGTGTTTGCGTTCACGCTATGTATAAAGCAGTGGTTTCCAGCGCCCCTAAGAGGCAGTCTGGAATTTTCAGGGCACATCTAACATTTTTTAAGTCATTTCTTAACCCTTTGAGTGCCAGAGGGGTACGCAACGCATTGCTCTGCAATGCGTTGCGTACCCCTCTGGCACTCAAAGGGTTAAGGAGTATTGAAGGTTACAAATACATAAATATATAGCAATTTTTACATCTTCCATTCAGAATAACAAATATATTGCACATAAGATCGATAAATATATATTTGAAAGTCAACGTTAACCCCTTAACGTCCAGTGACATGTCAGAACCGTCACTGCTGCTTTTCCGTTAAGGACCAGTGATAGTCCTGGTTCGCGCTGTGAATAGTAGCGGGGACGGACGTTGACTGCTCCAAGACAGGAGTGATCACTATCCAATTGACTGCTCCAAGACTGGGGTGTTCACTATCAGTCCTCCGTTCGACGTACCAGCACACGTGATCAGTCACATGGGCCAGCATGTCAAACTTCGCTATCTGGTCCTTAAAGGACCCCACACCCTGGGACCATTGGTCCTTAAGGGGTTAACATTTTTGTCAAAGGGCTGTATGTTCAAAAGAAAATTAGAGGAGTGTTCTGGGGCTAATCATTTGTACTACAGGAGAAAACTAAAAATTTTAAAAAATTCCCATTGATTTAAATGAGGATTTTAACCTTTTAAATGCAAGAGAGGTCTCCAACGCATTGCGTTGGGTGGGAGGAGCTTTACTGAGAATGTTTAGGTTATTTTATGACCTATTGAAACTGCTTTGTATAAATTAATAAAGAATTTATAGCAAGAACATAGAATTTTACCCTTTATTCAGTTATACAAAGAGGTTTCAATAGGTCATGAAATAACCTAAAAATTCTCAGTAAGGCCCCTCCCACCCGCCAACCAATGACAGCATCTAAAAAAAAAGCATCCCTCTTTGGGTATTTGGAATGTTGGGAGGTATGGCATGCAGTGCAGATCAGTGCCAGTGAGTGGACAAAGACAATGTTGCCTGCTCTACGGCTAGTCACCGCTCAAGAGCATCACATTTTAGATCTCTAGTGCCATTACAGAGGAGAAATTTCCACGTACATATTAGACTAATCCCACCAAAAAGGGGCTCTCAGTGCCTAGGGAATCCAACTCCTCACTGAGGAGGCCCAACAAGGCCTAAACATACGTTGGGGGTTAGCTGGTGTTCCCTTAGCTGGTGCAGAGGGGATTTGCCAATCATTTTGGAACTGGAAGCCCTTTTGGGTGATATTAGTCTAATATGTACGTGGAAATATATGCTCTGTAATGGCACTAGAGAGCTATAATGTGATGCTTCTGAGCAGTGACTAGCCGTAGAACAGGCTGTTTATTCGTCCTCAGGCTGTTTGTTCATCCTCAGAAACTTCTCACATTTTGTATATATATTTTGAAAACTCTTAGGGGTGAAGGGTAATCCAGATGTTGACCCTTTGAACTCAGTGCCTAGGGAATCCAGCTGCACCTCACTGAGGAGGCCCAACAAGACCAAAACGTGTGTCTGGGGTTAGCTGGTATTCCCATGTAGAGGGGACTTGCCTGTCATTTTGAAACTGTAACGCCCTTTTTAGGCGGGATTAGTCTAATATGTATGTGGAAATTTCTCCTTTGTAATGGCACTAGAGAGCTAAAACGTGATGCTTCTGAGCGATGACTAGGCATAAAACAGGCCATTGAGCTGTTTGTTTGTCCTCAGAAGCCTCTCACATTTTGGATATGTAGTGAGCGGACAACATGCCTTAATTTGCATAATCTATTAATCTAAATAAATCAAAAGTAATTTTCTAAATAAAATATGTGGTAATAAAACATATAGGTGATTTTGAAAGCTCTCTCAAAATCACCAGTGTTGTTCTCAGGTGAGAGTCCCTAATGCTGTTTTGGTGAAGACAGATGTAAGTAAACATCTCCTAAACTTCCAAAAAAAAAATCGTATCCTATTGGATTATAGAGAGGTGTCATGCACATTGTGTTGGAGACCTCTCTAGCATCTAGGAGTTAACCAACCTTTGAGTGCCAGAGGGGTACACAATGCACTGAGTTGTGCACCCCTCTGGCACTCAAAGGCTTAAAGGGGAACCATCACCCAATACAAGTTTGTCACAGAAATAACTTCATATAGTGATTAGATTGAACAGTTGTTTTAATTTTGTATAAAGTTTGTTGTATGGCTAAATTTTAAGTTTGAAAAACAATTTGGGTCCTTACTTCCGGACGGACTTTGGGTACAGTTCTGCACTGCAGTCTGTCAATCTTCCACTGCTCCCCTCCCCACGTAGCATCTCGATCCAGCCTCCTCCAATGACGGAGGATTTCTCCTTGTAAGCTGGAGTGCTCTCATTGGCCAGAGATAGCTCCAGCTTACGTGCAGAAATCCTTCATCATCGGAGGAGACTGGATCGAGACGCTACATGGGGAGGGGGCAGAGGAAGATTGACAGACTGCAGTGCAGCGCTGAACCCAAAGTCTGTTCGGAAGTAAGGACCCAAATCATTTTTAAAACTCAAAGGGATAGTAATACTTCGTTTTATTTTTATTTTATTACGTAGGCATTAAAAAAGCATGAAGAATGATATAAGTCTTATCTCTCAAACCTTTATGGTTTGAGAGATATTCACAAGCAAAGTTTCTCCTCCCGCCCCTTTTACCTAGTGTAAGCCATCTCTTCTCAGATGTGGAATCCAGTCCATAGACCAGACAGATAACAGCAGGGGACAATCTTCTTCTTATGAGAACAATGAAAGCCCTGCCCCCCTTGACAAGTTTTTCAGGTTTTTCCCTTATCTTAATTGAAGATTGTCCCTCTCTGCAATCTACCTGGGCACCTCCCTTCTGCTCTGGCTGAGCAGTGTTACATCAGTAAAAGGGGCAGGAGGGGGACACTTTGTCATTGAATTACTCTTGAACTACAACTCTGACAGAACTGAAATAACACTCTCCAAAGTCCAAATACTATGATGATTAATTAGAGCTGCTTTTATTATGAAACATTACTATCCCTTTAAAATTTAGCAATACAACTTACTTTAAAAAAAATGAAAACAACTGTTCAACCTAATCGCTATATGAAGTTAATTCTGAGATAAACTTGTATTGGGGTGATAGTTCCCAGTTGTGCAAATGTTGGAAAAAAGTAACTTTTTTAGTTAGACAGTTCTGTAATGCCCTGCAGCCTTCTCACCCTCTCTGCCTTTGCACAAACATTAAACAAATCGGTGATAAAGATTAATAAAAAATGAAGCCATAATAAGAATGAGAATGCATTAAGTGAAATGCAGAGCGTGTCATTAAAATATAAGATTACGGTTGGCATAGCTGTAGTTAATTAGAACCCAATGAGTCTGAAATCAGCCCAGAAAGGAAAGAGCAGGTTTATAATTATTAAGGTATTCATTGGTAGGATTAGGTGGAGTATCAAGCACAGCGTTAGATCGAACAGAGCATGACTTGAGATCAAGCAGATTATGTTAGATTAGTTTTATTAGCTGTCATTTTAGAACAAGACAAAATACCACACACTTTGCTTACCCTTTATAGAATGGTGTTGATTAAGCTAACCCTTTGTGAGCCAGAGGGCTATCCAATGCATTGGGAAGCAATGTGTTGAAGAACCCTCTGGTACTCAGATGGTCGAAACGGAAATATATATTGTATATATATATATATTTGGGGTCATGGAATATGAATAGATAATTATACTTAAAGGGATGGTAATACTTAATATGTAAAAAAATATATATTGTAGTGTTAATCCCCCTGAGTAAAACAAGGGTACTCCCATTGCTGAAAGGTGTTTTATTCAAAAGTTATTACAGATCAAATCTGAATTTTTTATGTGCAATATCACAGTGGCCTGAAATTGTACAGTGGCGCTGTTGTTACATCATCCTATGGACAGCTCTGGTCCACAGGCCATAAATCTCCATTGGATGGTATAGCAACAGTGCCACTGTACAATTTCAGGCCACTGTGATATTGCACCTAAAAAATTCTACTTTGAGCTGTAATAACTATTGAATAAAACACCTTTCAGCAGCGGGAGTACTCTTGTTTTACTCATGAGGATAAACCGTACAACATATTTTTTTTTTTTTACATTTCAAGTATTACTATCCCTTTAATTCAAATGATAACATGTAAAAAATATTAACTATCACAAAAAGCTCCACAGCATTTAGTGTATTGAACTCCACTGTTTTTTAACCCTCTAGAGAGGTACACAATGCATTGCAAAGCAACACACTTGCCAAACACACACACACACACAAACACACACACACACACACACACACACACAAATACCTCCCAAGTGTCTCTCTCTAGAAGGGACAGTCCCTTTTTGAGATCCATATATCTACGTCCCTCTTTTCTACACTTTTGTCCATCTTTTCTGGAGATCAGAATGAGTGGTGTGTATTACATTGCTCCACAGCAATAAAACTCACATAAATGTGTGCTTAATCTTCAATATAGGTGCATCTAAATTAGTGTGTGTAAATACAATACTTTAATCTTGCTGTAAATAATTTATTCAGTTGCACAAAGAGGTGTCAATAGGTCTTGAAATAACCTAAAAATTCCCGGTAATGCCCTGCCCACCAGCCAAGACCCAATCAACACCACCAAAAACAAAAGTGTCCCTCTTTGGCCATTTGAAATGTTGGGAGGTATACACACACACACACACACACACACACACACACACACTCAGCAAACACACATACAAACACTCTAACCAAACACACACATATAAATAAACTCACCAAATACATATACACAGGAAACACACACTCACACAAACACACATTCACCAAATACACACACACATGAAACACACACACTCATCAAATACATACACACATAAAACACACACAAACACACTCGCCAAACACACACACGCACTAGCCAAATGCACACATATTACACATTTAATATTATTTATAGGAAGGTGACTGCTCCTTTGACCTTGTGGATACTAGGGAAATGTACAGCATCAAAGTTGTTAAGCTAGAATAGTTAAATCTTGTTGGATAAAGTTGGAAAGCTTGCTCTTAATTGAGACACCCAAATGCATGAAATCTCTAATGTGCACTCCTGTGGCGAGAAAAAAACTATCTGTAATGAAATCCATCATTGCGCAGACTAAGTCATTTCCTTCAAAGCGCAGAACAGCCAAATGCAGAGACACCAGAAATAGAAGTTCAAACAGTGCTAGACCAGTCCGTGACGGGCACCTGTCTAACCAAGTACCCTGTAAGATTGATACTCTGCTACATTAATAGGTCTCTCAGCCTACAATGTACCAGATGTCCTGTTCAATTCCAGCACCAAGCTGAATCCAGCAAGCTCTTCTTAGTGATAAACGGCCCTTATGTATAAAAGGCAAAGTGGGTCAGTTCTGGGGCAAACTAGCTGCACCACTGGAGATAAATAAACAATCCTGTTGATTAAAATGGGGCGTTTAACCCCTTGAATGCTACAGTGAATTTCTTTTTATTAGCCCATTTTAACCCAAGAATGCTTGAGATGTCTCCATTGCACTGTGAAGCAGTGAGCTAGAGTCATCTATAGCACCCAAAGGTTTAAAAGTCCCATTTAACTCAACAAGGATTTTTATATCCCAGACAGTGTACATGTGGGTCTGTGACTAACAGTGAACAACATAATAAGGCTGAGGAAGCAAACAGTACATGTGTGGGTCTGTGACTACCAGTAGAACAAAGCTGTGGTGTTAGACTGTGTACGTTTGGGTCTGTGACTACCAGTGGACAGTGGAACAAAGTTGGGACGTCAGACAGTGTATGCATGGTTCTGTGACTGCTAGTGGACAGTGGAACAAGAGTGGAGTGTCAGACAGTATATGTGTGCACAATGGAACAAGGCCGCGGTGTCAGCCAGTGACTGCCAGTGGACAGTGGAACAAGGCTGGGGCATCAGCGTACGTGTGGGTCTGTGACTACAACTGGACAGTGGAACAATGCTGGGGTGTCAAACAGTTTATTTGTGGGTCTATGACTAGAAGTGGACAGTGGAACAAAAGCTGTGGTGTCAGACAGTGCATATGTGGGTCTGTGACTACAAGTGGACATGGAACAAGGCTGGGGTGTCAGACAGTGTATGTGTGGGTCTGTGACTACCAGTGCACAATGGAACAAGGCCGCAGTGTCAGACAGTGTATATATTGTTCTATGATTGCCAATAGACAATGGAACAAGGCAGCAGTGTCACACAGTGTATGTGTGGATCTGTGAGTACCAATGTATAGTAGAATAAGGCTGCGGGATGAAGATGGTTTATCATGGACTCGCTCTAGTTTTTAGTAGTTTTGAGTGAAAATTTCCCTTGTGGGAAGAGTCTCGACACAAAAGGGCCTTTCACAGGAAGGCCCTTTCCAGCGACCATTTGTGTGTGCATGCGTGTACGTGTGTGATGTCAGTTGTAGGGGCTAATAATTCAAAAGGGAATTAATAAATGCCTGGGATAGACATAAGTCTATTAGATTGACCATTTTGTCTGGATAGGAAAATGAGCAGATTGGGAGGGCCAAATGGGTCTTATCTGCCTTCAAAATGTACACTTATATATTAAGGGTGCACGTGTCACAATGGCTCAGACACATCGGAAATGTGGCAAGGGAGTGGAAGAACTCAACATGGGAACATATGTCTCTTGAAGGTGTCACAACTTTTGGATATAAATTCATCTTGCTTATCCTCTCCGCTGGAATTTATGTGGAAAGAAGAAATATAGCTCCCTTTCCCCAGAAATTCCCATGAGGAGAAAATGCAAACTTCCTCACATTTCCTGCATGGTGTATTTAAAGGGTCAGTATTATCCCCCCTTAAAATCTTAGCGTTTTGTGGAGCTTAAAAAAATAAACTCTATCTCTCAAACCGCTATGGTTTGAGAGATACAGGCACTGAAAGCTCCACCCTCCCACCCCTTCTCCTGACGTCAGCGCTGTGCTGACAGCAGGAGATACCAGTCCAGGGACCAGCCAGCGGCTCCGCACCAGAGCCGAAATCACGTTACTGGAAAAGAATTATTTCATTGGAAAAAACTACAAAGTGTGCCTGGTTTGCAAGCACACTTTGTAGACTGTTCCAATGAAGTAATTCATTTTAAATAATGTGATTTCAGCTCTGCTGCAGAGCCTCGTTGAGTTGCACAACTTGAATCTCCTGCTGTCAACTTTACATCTGACATCAGGAGAAGGGGAGGGAGGGGGGAACTTTGAATGCCTATATCTATCAAACCATAGCGGTTTGAGAGAAAGGATTTGTGCCATAGTGTTTATTTTTTGAAGCTCTACAAAAGTGTAAGTATTTTTTGGGACATTACTGACCCTTTAATTGACTGGATACAGTCTTATATGCTGCAGGGATAGTGCTACGTTGTATCACCAGCCCTGCTTTAACAGTCCTTGACCGAAAAGCTCTCTGGAAACATATTCGGTGAGCTTACTGTCAGGAATATAGATGTAAAAAAATTAGGTAAAGATGAATAAAAGAAAAAACAAAGCATAAAACCTATAGACAGATTGACATTGCATAAAATGCTCTTACAGTATTCGCAAAATCAAAAAACTTACTATCACTTTAACCTATTCAATGCTAGAGACATCTCCAGCACATTGTGAAGTAATGGGGGTTATGCACTAAGGAGTGATAAAGAGGTGATAAAGTGGAGATAACTTCTCCAATGATATCACTTCTCCAGGTCCTATGTTTTTCTATGGAGCCAATGAACTAAGATTTCTCCCGCTTTGGAGATCTTAATACATTGGCTCCATAGAATAACATAGGAACTGAAGAAGTCATCTCCACTTTATCACATCATTATCACTCCTTAGTGTATCTTCCCCAATGTGTTACAGACTTCGCTAGTAGTCAATGGGTTAAAGACAAATTATAGGGAACTAATCCATGCAGAACTGATTCTTAAAGGAAATTAGGGTTTTCTGCCAAGATTAATGTAAATGTGGGTTTATTATCAAAGGGATAGTAATGTTAATTTTAAGATTATTTAATATTGTTGTCATTAAAAAAAAAGAATTACATCAATGTAAGTCATGTCTCTCAAACCTTTATGGTTTGAGAGATATATCTGGCTAAAGTCCCCCCTCCAGGCTGTTTCAGAGAAGCCTGCCCTCTAGTTGACAGATTCCGGTTTTGGGACTGGCCGGAGGCTCTTCAGCAGAGTCGAAGTTGCACTATTTAGAAATAAATGCTCCATTGGAACGGTCTACAAAGTGTGCATGGTTTGCAAACATACTTTGTAGACCGTTCCAATTAAGTATTTATTTCTAAATAGTGTGATTTCTGCTCTGCTGAAGAGCCGCCGGCTGGTCAAATGACCTGCATCTCCTGCTGTCAGATAGAGGGCAGACTTCTCTGAAACAGCCTGGAGGGGGAAACGTTAGTTATATTTCAAACCATAAAGGATTGAGAGACAGGACTTACATCGATGTACTTATTTTTTTAATGTCTACAATATTGAAGAATCTTAAAATTAAACATTACTATCCCTTTAATCCGGTGAGGACCTGACGGGGTGAACAATTCATTGCAAATCCTTCTGGTCCTCAAGGGGTTAAAAGGACATAGGACCCTCTATAATACTGAGGAGGTCACTTAGGTCAGGGAGGAAATTAAAATTCTGCACATTCCCATTGCTTTAACCTATCGAGTGCCAGAGAGGTGTCCAACACATAGTAGTGCAATACACTGGATACCTTCCTGGCACTCAAAGGTTTAAATGGGGCTTTTAATCCTCTGAGGGCCAGGGAGGTATCCAACGCATTGCAGCACAATGCGTTGGATACCTCCCTGCCACTCAAAGGGTTAATCCCTTAAATGATAAAGAAGCCTCCAACTCATTGCGAAGCAAAACATTGGAGACCTCTGTAGTAATCACCATAGCTGGGAACCCTCCGGTTTTGCCCCGGAGACTGGTTTTCACATGAATTACCAGGTCTCCAGGGCAGAGTCTGAGTCTCTGGATGTGGGGAGTTTCTGATGAAACTCTGCCCACTTGTGCTCCTTCCCACCCTGTTCCTCCCACTCCCTGCCCACTTCTCCTCCTTCCCCAGTCTCTTCAAGTAATTGTTTTTTTTTTGTTTTTTTTAGAAGTCCCGCCCCCCACTCACGATTGAGCCCTGCCCTTTTATGACGCGAATTGCGTCATTTCTTTCCCCTCATCGGCACCACAGGGCTCTCCTCCGGGCAGTCCCAACATAGAAGTTCCCAGGTATGGTAATCAAGGGGTTTTTAAAAGCCCATTTAAGGCACTGAACATTGTTATGTCCTCCCTACGGAACAGACGCACCTCTTAAGCAGTATGAATCTGACACTTACTTCTATTACTAAGGAGAATGACACTGCATTGTGTAGGCTGCTCCAATGGAACGTGTTTCTGTGCAGAAGATGACAGTTTTTTGAACAGCTTCATAAACATTAGTAAGTGAGGCATGAATGTGGGATTTGCATACAAAGCAGATACACATCTTGCATGCACTGCATTTCAGGCCCTGTCAACAGCATGGGGCTCAGCGGGGTTAAAAAGAGCTCGCTTTTCTGGTTAATTAACTTCAGTTATGGAAATGATAAGTGGCCTTCAAAATACACTGTGCCCCTTATATAACTGGAAGACAGCAAGAGCAGTTACTGAGAGCAAGATTTCTCATTTTATCTGCTTAACCCTCACCATGCTTAACCCTTTAAGCACAAACAGGGTGTCCAGCTCACTGCTTTGCAATACATTAGACACCTTCTCTGGCACTCGATGGAGAGACCTCCGTACTGGCACTGACATCAAAGGTTGAAACGGTAATGCTCTTCCCCAAGATATAATAACCCCTTGCTTTGCAATGCAGTGGATATGTATGTAGCATACCAGGGGTTAATACACCTTGGAAGAGATTCACTAAGCGGTGATAAAGAGGAGATTATTTCTCCAGTGATATCACTCTCCAGTTCCTATGTTATTCTATGGAGCCTATGCACTAGGATCTCCAAAGTTGAAGAAATCTTAGAATAACATAGGAATTTGAGAAGTGATAAACTGGAGAAATCATCTCCACTTTATCACCGCTTCATCACCGCTTAGCGAATCTCCCCCCTTAACTGTCACGAGTTTTATGATTTCATCTAGTATGTTTGATATGTAGTTAAGAGAGGGATATACCATTACAATTCTCCACACAACCTGTAGCCGGAAACTAACTAAACTAACTAAACTACTTACACCTAAAGAATCAACCCTAAATGCTGTGTGTGCCAAGAAGAGGGTCGGGGGGATAGTTTTTAAATGTTTCCAGGTGTTCCTTTCTTCTACACGTTCTTGTACCTTATTTACTAACAAGGTGCTGAGAAAATTGGTGTAACATTACTACATAACACTGCACATGCTATGGAACTATTGATGACTTACATAGCAACATAGTTGATGAGGCTGATAAAAGACGTCCACTGTCCATTAAGTCCAGCCCCGCCAAATCACCCCTGTTGATCCAGAGGAAGGAAAACAAAAACTCATTGAAGCCATTTCCAATTAAGCCCCAAGTAAGTAAAACAATTCCTTCCTGACTCAGATATTTCCCTGGATCAACATCCTATTTGCTTTGAAGTCAACTATCATAATTCCCAATATTGATCTGTGCTAGATAAGTATCCGTTACTTTATAAATCAGTTACAGTATCTGCAAGCACGGCATCCTGAGGCAAAGAATTCCACTTTACTGCCCTTACTGTAAAAAAAAAAAATCCCTGCCTTTATTTATTCAAAAGAGCCTTTCCTCTAGTCTTAATGGATGACCTCTTGTTCTTCGCTCAGCTCTTTAGAAATAGTATGTATAGCATGTAAATGAGCAGTAAACATTTGTTATGAAATATATATATATAGTAGGGTTTTCCCTGTTGAGTAAAACAAGGTACTCCCACTGCTGAGAGATGCATATTTTCAGAGTTATTACAGTTCAAACTTGTGTTTTACTTATTTTTACATTAACAGTGCCCTTTAGTGATCTGATTCCAATTACAGGTATTCTGTATGACCATCAGATCGCTTGGGAATGCAAAATAAACTGCCGAGTCATGCTGTCAGAACTTTTAGGAAGTAATCACACTGTAAATTCATTTTCAGATTATTTGAACTGTTATACCATTTGAATAAAACAATTGATAGCAGTGTGAGTGTCCTTGTTTTACTCAGCAGGAAAAGCTTTATAACATACGGATTTTCATTTAAAAAAGTTTACTGGTCCTTTAACCCTTGAGTGCCTTACAAATGCCGTTGGAGTCTGCACATTAGAATGCACTAAAGCAGTCATGTGCTTTAGTGCATATCACCAAGAGCTGGCTCTGGCTTTGTAGGCTAATTTTGTTCTGGTGGATTCATTTGTTCCACCCAATGTCTATTCTGCTGCACAAGTGTAGATGTAAGTCTGCTGCACACAGTTTTCCTTTGGCTCTGTAATACGCTGTATTGACGCACTGTAATCTTACTGCCGAAAGGACAGTGGCGTAACTATAGGGGTCGTACCTGTGACCGGGACCGTGCACTCCAGGGGCTCGGCCTCCCCCTGCGACTCCACCGCCTGGCACCCGCAATCTCCCGCTGGTGCTCTAGTAATGCAGAGCGCTGGGAGATGACATCATCTCCCAGCGCTTTGCATTACTAATAGGACTGCGCGGGAGCTCCAGGTAGGAGATGGGGGCATTGTGGAAGGGGCCAATGTGGTGGTGGGGGGCCCGTGGCACTTTTTGTACCAGGGCACAGAGGCTTCTAGTTATGCCTCTGCGAAAGGAAATTGGCCCATTTCATTAAATATTTTAAATGGAGGAAATAATGAAGTTTCCTAATCCTCGTCTAGTCATTGGCCAACTGATGTGTCGTAACTAGTCACTGGAAGACCCAGAGTAAAAATGCGTATGGGCTCTTTAACCCTTTAAGTGCCAGGGTGGTGTCCAACGCATTGTGAAGCCAATGGGTTAATATTCCTTGAAACATTTTCAGCTATCCTTTTAACAACACAGAAAGGAACGTGTTACGTCATAAAAAAAGGTTTAGGACAACTGATCTAATATTCTCCTTTTAAGATGGTCGTCTTCATTAGCAGCATAACTGGGAATTTTCTAAATGAGCTTACACTGAGATCTTTAAAATGTTCCCCCTCGCAGTATATTATAAACAATATATCCCTGCTTGCTGTAACCCAGTGGTGCTCACTCAGTTCAGTCCCTAAGTAAGCTATAAGATGCTGTAATTTAAAGGGATAGTAATACAAGGACGCGCTCACTGCTGAAAAGTGTTTAATTCAAAAGTTATTACAGCTCAAACTTTAATTTTTTTATGTGCACTATCACAGTGGCCTGAACACACAATCCTATGGACAGCTCTGGTCAGTTGACCATAAATCTCCACAGGATGGTGTAGCAGCAGTGCAACTGTACAATTTCAGGCCACTGTGAAACTGCATCTAAAAATTAATGGTTTAGCTATAATAAGTATTGATTAAACCACCTTTCAGCAGTGAGATTACCCTTGATTTACTCAGGGGGATAAACCCTACAACATATTTTTTTTTCCTTTTTAATTATTACTGTCTCTTTAATCTTATGTGCTTGAACACATACTGGACAAGCAGATTTTCAGCCTCTGCCTTTCTGATACATATCACACCACTTTAGAGAGTAATGAAGCTGTTCATTGATGCAGACAATAAAGCAGGTGACACTGGACTGTCTCACCCTGAGAATTTGTTCCTTAACAGTGAGACCTTGTGATTTTGGTCAAAATCCTGAGACTCAGGGTCAAATACTGATAGTTCCCAGATATGATTAGGAGCAAGCAGCGTGCCACCCTTCAGCTGGTAAAGGACTACAACTGCCAGGAAGCTCAGACGGTCATTGGCCAGATGAGGATGCTGGGAGTTGTAGGCCAATGACTGGCGAATCACAGGTACCTGCACCCATGAGGTTAAAGGAGGAAAAATGCCAGCTATTGTCATGTCCACCTTCATACAAAAGACATGCAAGAAATACTGAAGATGTCATCACTTGAAACAAGGAGTACGGGTAAAATTCTTTGTGAACGTTCTGATTTTCTTGCTATAGGAAGGTAAGTGAGGAGCTATTACTAGGAAGCCCTAGCTCTCCTTTAAACAGAGTAGAAACCCAGAGCTCGTATCTATAAAGGAAAAGAAAACATTTCAGATATGATCCATATTGAGAAAGAAAGTTAAGATTTTGATAGAAGCTTTACGGTAATTGAACAAAACTCAATTTAAAATGGCTGGTATTTTAGTAGAGTGCTGAAAATGCAAAAGGAAAAAAATCATTTCTGTCTCACACCAATTTAACACAGGTTACAAGGGTGAAATCAAAGAATAAAAAGTAATATTGAGATATAATCCCGGAGAAGATGCAGGATCAATCTGTCATATCTTTTTTTCCCCGTCATTCACAATAAAAAGACAGAAAACACTTCTCTCAATCGTATCTGAGAAGCTGCAAGTACAAAAAGGAAATTGCTGCCACGCACCCCAGGAACCAAAACCACAATGACAGTTTCAAGAAATATAAGGGTGCTTTCAAAAGAGGGTAGTAAAGCTGTATACAAGTATTCTGAGGAACAGCAAAATGTAAATGGATAAAGTACGATGTCTATTAACCCTTTGAGTGCCAGCGAGGTGCGCAATGCATTGCTCTGCAATGCTTTGCATACCTCTCTGGCACTCAAAGGGTTAAACCCCAGGATGGTAGAGAGGTCTCCAACACATAGCCTCTCACACATCCAAGGGGTTAATTTACACTTTGAATGCCAGAGGGGTGTGCAACGCATTGCATTCCACAACGCCTCTGACACTCAAATGGATAAATGCAATTTATATGAGAAAGACTAATACCTTCTAATGATAAAAACACCACAGGGGTTATGTAGTAAGGTATGATTGAGAAGTGATGATGTGGAGATAGCTTCTCCATTGATATCACTTCTCCAGTTCCTATATTATTCTATGAGGCACTAAAATCTCTAAAGTTGGACAAATCTTAGTGCATTGGCTCCATATAATAAGATAGGACTTGGGGAGATTATCACACTAGAGAAGTCATCTCCATTTTATCATCTTTTGATCACCCCTTTATCACACCTTGGTGCACCTTTCACCCTCTTATTATAGTTTTGATAGTGAATCTTCTTAGCCATTATGAATCAATCCTGTATGGATTGGTTCCCAAATCAGTGTTTAATTAGTATTGATTTCAATTCTGTGGAGGCAGATAAGATTGTTTGTCGCTGGACTCCAGGACTCTAGACATGTTTTGTGACCTGTTATAATGTATGTATGAAGCAAGGCAGTATTAGGATTACATTTTCATAAGTAAGTTGGTACACTAGGAATAACTGGTGCCAGAGGGTTACTAGGAACTAGCTAAGGAAGTTAAAGCACCAGGTCTCTTGCTTATTAAAGACCAAGATCTTGTTGTCATCTTGACATTTATAATGGTATTTTCTGATTGGAGCACTTGGGCTGCACTGAACTAGTGTCACAGCTTACCTTGGTTCCAGCAAGCCGATTCAGGCGACGCTCGAAATGACGCTTCGGCGTCAGTGGCCATCCATGCCACACGGAAACAAGCAGGATTATGGCAGAGATTGGACGCATCAGAGCAAGATGTGTCATCTGCAGGAGCGAGGCTTCTGAGTAAAGCAGGCCTCTGTTTTATGTGTTTGCTTCCTGTAGTCTCCTCCTACCTACTTCCTCCCTCTGAGCTGTTCCTCTTACCTACTACCTGAGGAGAGGTTTAAAGGGCTGACTGAGTTCTGACTCAGTGGCCCTTGCGTTGTTGTACAATACAGTTCTGTCTCCTTGGGCTCTGTGTATGACCTGGCTTGTCTGACAATCCAATCTGGTGCTAACTTGTGGCTCTGTCTGACTATTCTCCTGACTTATCCTTAGTTAGTGGACACCCAATCTAGTGCAAACCTGTGGCTCTGGCTGACTACCTGAACTGTGTATGACCTGGCTTTTCTGACTACCCTCTCTGGTGCGGACCTGGGGCTGTGGTAGACTAGCTTATACTGACTGCAGGCGTGAGTCAGATATCCTCTTCCTATTCTGACTGCAGGCGTGAGTCAAGGATCCGCATTCGCTATACTGACTGCAGGCGTGAGTCAAGAGTATTCCTTGCTCATTGGATCAAGACTTCGTGTTCTGGTTCCTGCTCCTGTTCCATTCCTGTTCCAGCTCCTGGTTCCAGATGAGACTACCACTGGCTTTGGCCTAGTCTCCAGCAGTGTGGTCAATCTTGGCAGTCTGCTATTCCTGATAGTAGTGCTTGCTGGCTGTGACCATCTGCCTTATTATCATTGTATGCTATCTTTATTGTTATTTACTAAACTGCATTTTACTATTCCGTACTGACTCCTGAACATCTCGGGGAAACCGTGAGAACTAGTAATTCAATAGGTTGGCCTAAAAGCTAAGTCTCATGCTTAAAACACTTGCTAGTTTGTGGCATGTAATGTTGCTAATCTCCTGACTAAAAATGGTACAATTGGGGTGCACATTGCACTAGTAATGTGTTAGGATGGCCCAATGCCTGGGTGGTCCTCAGGACGATAACGTCCTCTGGATTCTTGCAGTTAGGACCCATATCAACCTGGATGGATTTATATCTCGTGAATCCCTAGAAGCACCATAGGTACCCCAAGGTGTACCTATGACCACCCTCATACTTCTAATGTGGTCCTGTCCTTAGACCCATCCACTGTGTTCTGGTATAAATAAGCTAGTCATAATAAACAATAGACTTTATCAATGTACATGAGATTACCCATAGAGAGAGCTCCACCCTTTAGAATCATGAGAGGGGCTGTCTAGAACCATGGAGTGAGAGTATCACACGTTAGAATCATGAGAGGGGCTATAGAGAACCATGGAGTGAGAGTATCACACGTTAGAATCATGAGAGGGGCTGTCTAGAACCATGGAGTGAGAGTATCACACGTTAGAATCATGAGAGGGGCTGTCTAGAACCATGGAGTGAGAGTATCACACGTTAGAATCATGAGAGGGGCTGTCTAGAACCATGGAGTGAGAGTATCACACGTTAGAATCATGAGAAGGGCTGTCTAGAACCATGGAGTGAGAGTATCACACGTTAGAATCATGAGAGGGGCTGTCTAGAACCATGGAGTGAGAGTATCACACGTTAGAATCATGAGAGGGGCTGTCTAGAACCATGGAGTGAGAGTATCACACGTTAGAATCATGAGAGGGGCTGTCTAGAACCATGGAGTGAGAGTATCACACGTTAGAATCATGAGAGGGGCTGTCTAGAACCATGGAGTGAGAGTATCACACGTTAGAATCATGAGAAGGGCTGTCTAGAACCATGGAGTGAGAGTATCACACGTTAGAATCATGAGAGGGGCTGTCTAGAACCATGGAGTGAGAGTATCACACGTTAGAATCATGAGAAGGGCTGTCTAGAACCATGGAGTGAGAGTATCACACGTTAGAATCATGAGAAGGGCTGTCTAGAACCATGGAGTGAGAGTATCACACGTTAGAATCATGAGAGGGGCTGTCTAGAACCATGGAGTGAGAGTATCACACGTTAGAATCATGAGAGGGGCTGTCTAGAACCATGGAGTGAGAGTATCACACGTTAGAATCATGAGAGGGGCTGTCTAGAACCATGGAGTGAGAGTATCACACGTTAGAATCATGAGAAGGGCTGTCTAGAACCATGGAGTGAGAGTATCAGACGTTAGAATCATGAGAGGGGCTGTCTAGAACCATGGAGTGAGAGTATCACACGTTAGAATCATGAGAAGGGCTGTCTAGAACCATGGAGTGAGAGTATCACACGTTAGAATCATGAGAAGGGCTGTCTAGAACCATGGAGTGAGAGTATCACACGTTAGAATCATGAGAGGGGCTGTCTAGAACCATGGAGTGAGAGTATCACACGTTAGAATCATGAGAAGGGCTGTCTAGAACCATGGAGTGAGAGTATCACACGTTAGAATCATGAGAGGGGCTGTCTAGAACCATGGAGTGAGAGTATCACACGTTAGAATCATGAGAGGGGCTGTCTAGAACCATGGAGTGAGAGTATCACACGTTAGAATCATGAGAAGGGCTGTCTAGAACCATGGAGTGAGAGTATCACACGTTAGAATCATGAGAGGGGCTGTCTAGAACCATGGAGTGAGAGTATCACACGTTAGAATCATGAGAAGGGCTGTCTAGAACAATGGAGTGAGAGTATCACACGTTAGAATCATGAGAAGGGCTGTCTAGAACAATGGAGTGAGAGTATCACACGTTAGAATCATGAGAGGGGCTGTCTAGAACCATGGAGTGAGAGTATCACACGTTAGAATCATGAGAGGGGCTGTCTAGAACCATGGAGTGAGAGTATCACACGTTAGAATCATGAGAGGGGCTGTCTAGAACCATGGAGTGAGAGTATCACACGTTAGAATCATGAGAAGGGCTGTCTAGAACCATGGAGTGAGAGTATCACACGTTAGAATCATGAGAAGGGCTGTCTAGAACCATGGAGTGAGAGTATCACACGTTAGAATCATGAGAAGGAATGTCTAGAACCATGGAGTGAGAGTATCACATGTTAGAATCATGAGAAGGGCTATAGAGAACCATAGGGAGAGAACTCCGCCCATGATTCTAATGGGATATGAGAACATTCTCAGGGTAGTGATAAGTCCCTGTTTATTTATAGGCTATTTCACAGTTCAATTACAAAACCAGTAAATAGATATAACTGACTGTTGTATGAAGAGTAAATTCCTAATCAAGTCCTTCTGTTAAACAACTTAAGAGCCATTTATTCAATTTCTCCTTTAAATAAATACAACCTGGTATTTAAACAAGCCAAATCAGTACATACATGGACATGACAGCAATATGTTAACTGGAAATAAATTAACCATATGTATATATAAATTGAATGTTAAAGTAATGCATCCACTGGGCACATTAGCACATAAATGCTACAGCAGTATATAGACTCTTAAATAAACTAGACAAGTAAACTGGCCTCTGTAAACCAGGAGATGGTTTACTAGGTGCTAGGATTGTGCTGGCCACGCCCCCAACTCAGTGCGCTGGGTGTGGCCTGTAGAGCTGTCTTCCTTCTCTATTAGTCTGTAGTTGGTGGCTGATTACTCTGCCTAATGGTATATCTAGCACTGTGTAGTAGTTCTTGCCTGCCAACAGCAAAGATGGGGAACATGCAATATTCAAGCTATTGTTGAACTACAATTACAAGCAATAATGCTACTACTTGGCAGAAATGTGTCCATTGGAAATATGTTTTAAAGATGGAAGTTTGGACTCTCAAAATACTCAAGCAGCCAAGGTTAATGAGAACTATAGTCCAACATTTATACACTCCTGGTCTACAGTCTCTGGACTGGAATAAGCAGAAAAAGACTATAGAGCTCACAGCTTATATAATGAGATTTCTTTGCCTTGGGTTTTCGTGTGCAAACAATTGCTTTATATTAGTGTTGTTATTTAGCACATTTCCATAATGGAACGCTAAAACACAGAGTAATCAGCCAGGTCTTTGGAAGAATAATAACAGAAATGCAATCACTGATCCATTTTTTACATACTTGAAACAAGCAAATTGTTAAGAGAGCACTCCTCGCTTGTCTAACAGGAGCAGTTGCAAGATAAACGCTCAGCATTTTGTTCCAAAGGATAAAAAAAATCCTATATAATAATTCGCTAGGATGTTTGTCAGAAGCCATCATGCTCAGTAGAGACTGCTCGAATGCACGGAATGCTGGGAGTTCTGCGCTGGGACCATTCTGTGCTTTTGGGCAGTCTCTACAGTGCATGACTGCGTTGGCGGCAGGACACAGAGCAGGCCTGGCCTCTTAACATCACCCGAACCTTGGCCTGTGTACACAGGCTTTTACACTAGTGTATATATATAATGAAATGTAACAGGTTATATGTGTGGGAGCCAGAAACATAGGATGATAATAGTCTACGAGTGGCTTAGCCTCCCCGAAAAGGAACAACCACAACAATTGATTTTAGTGTTATCAGCAAGTATTTAAGCACCATGATTGTATCTTTTATTAACCTTCAGGGAAACACAAAGGCTGTGTTGCCCTGGAACTCAGAGTGTTAATAAGATGCTAACATTTAGGAACATAGAATCTGATGACAGATAAGAACCATTCAGCCCATCTAGTCTGCCCATTTTCCTACTGTAAAAACCTCAAACCTTATTTGATCCTTGGTCTTGTCTTATGTTCAGGACAGCCTTATGCCTATCCCATGCATGCTTAAATTCTGTCATTGTATTAACTTCTGCCACTTCTGCTGGTAGGCTATTCCACTTATCTATTACCATCTCAGTGAAGTAAAACTTTCTTACATTACATCTAAACCTGTGTCCCTCTAGTTTTAGACTATGACCTCTAGTCCTAACATTTTTACTGCTTTGAAATGTACTTCCCTCCTGCACTTTGTTAAATCCCTTAATGTATTTGAATGTTTCTGTCATATCCCCTCTATCTCTTCTCTCCTCCAACATATACATGTTCAGATCCTTTAGTCTATCCTGATATTTCTCTCTAGAGTATCTATATCTTTATGGAGATGGGAACTCCAGAACTTTATTGTTCCCCAGCCCCCAGTGTATCAAAAAGGGTTGGGAGTGTCTAAACAATGTGGTTGGCCAAGACTTAATTGCATTGGATGGAATTGGGAGGAGGGAAGGCGGGTTTGCCCATGAAGATGGCAAAATGGGGCAAGGAGAGAGAGGAATGGGGCAGGAAGTGGGAGGAGTTACCATGGAACCTACTATGCCAGAGATTCAATCTCTGCCCTTGGAGACTCTGTAATAAACTTGGAAAACCAGAGTCTCCATGATATATACAGAGTCCCAAAGTGCATAAATTGCTGGACCACCAGCTTTTTGAGATTACAACTCCCATCATTCCCAACCAGCCAACAACTGCTTGGGAATGATAGGAGTTGTCGTTCAGAACAACCGGAGGTCCATCATTTCAAGGTGATGTATCTCCGATGATGGAGGCTTTCTGCCTGTAAGCTGGAGCACTCATATTGGCAAGATATAGCTTCAGCTTACATGCAGAAAGCATCCATCATCGGAGGAGGCTGGATAGAGGGAGGTGAGCAGAGGCAGAGTGACAGACTGCGGTTACCAGCTGTGTAAGCCTCTGTCATTGGAGGAGGCTGGATAGAGGGAGGGGAGCAGAGGAAGAGTGACAGACTGCGGTTACCAGCTGTGTAAGTCTCCGTCATTGGAGGAGGCTGGATAGAGGGAGGGGAGCAGAGGAAGAGTGACAGACTGCGGTTACCAGCTGTGTAAGTCTCCGTCATTGGAGGAGGCTGGATAGAGGGAGGGGAGCAGAGGCAGAGTGACAGACTGGGGTTACCAGCTGTGTAAGTCTCTGTCATTGGAGGAGGCTGGATAGAGGGAGGGGAGCAGAGGCAGAGTGACAGACTGCGGTTACCAGCTGTGTAAGTCTCCGTCATTGGAGGAGGCTGGATAGAGGGAGGGGAGCAGAGGAAGAGTGACAGACTGCGGTACAGAGCTGGTAATAGCAGTCTAGGAGGAAGAGGGTGCAGGGCAGCGATTATTACTTCAGTTTTGACAAAACAGAGCTTTAAAGGGATAGTAATACTTCATTTTATCTTTATTTTATTTTGTAGGCATTAAAAAAACTTTAAGAACGATATAAGTCTTATCTCTCAAACCTTTATGGTTTGAGAGATATTCACAAGCAAAGTTTTCCCTTCCGCCCCTTTCACCTAGTGTAAGCCATCTCTTCTCAGATGTGGAATGCAGTCCATAGACCAGACAGATAACAGCAGGGGACAATCTTCTTCCTATGAGAACAATGAAAGCCCTGCCCCTCTTGACAAGTTTTTCAGGTTTTTCCCTTATCTTAATTGAAGTTTGTCCCTCTCTGGGCACCTCCCTTCTGATCTGGCTGAACAGTGTTACATCAGTAAAAGGGGTGGGAGGGGGATACTTTGTCATTGAATTACTCTTGAACTACAACTCTGACAGAATTGAAACAACACTCTCCAAAGTCCAAATACTATGATGATTAATTGGAGCTGCTTTTATTATGAAACATTACTATCCCTTTAAAAAAAGAAATTAATACAAGTTTTCACACATTTGCTATATTCTATTAAGGCTAACTTGTATATTGGTGATATATCCCCTATAACTACCCTATCTTAGAGCATGGGCTTCATAGTAAAAGAAATAGGGATTGGAGAGTTAACCTCACATGAAACTCACCTTATTGCATCTCCCTTCTAGTGTTTTGCATCTCATTTAGTTTGCCATTTTAACCAATCAGATTGCTGGGAAATCATGTGATGTTAGCAAGAACATGAACAGCAGGTTGGTATAGCCTTAGTGTTATTAAAAAAAAGGTGCCTTTCTGCGTCGTTACTCATCTGAATAAGGTTGGAGAACTGCTTGAGCAGGTAACTACTACTCCGTGAACAAGCTTGATCTGCTGCAGGAGGCCATCTCTCTTGCTCCCCTCTCCACTCTGAAGTTCTAAGTCAATTCTGCCAGAAGATGAGATTTATTAAAATCTCCAAAACCGATCTGAATCGAATAGCAAAGGTTTTGCTTAACCCTACCACGGAGTGCCTCAGGGGAAGAAGGTGTCAGAATATTGTGGGCACCGACGATGGACATTATCCAGACCTCATAATAGCCCAAACTGATTTGACATTGTGATCTTTATAGGATGATCAGTCTTTCATCCATACTAAAACTATCCATGCGCCTTTTGGATATGACGTTAGTGTTTACTGGTAATTTGGTAATCTGAGAACCCTGATCTATGGATCTTGACAATTTAATAATGCCCCCCACCAGCTCTTCTCTTCCTGTTACACGAGTTCTTGACATTAAATATCTTATGTATGTTTTTTTTACATTACACAATGTGAGTCAAAATACGTCTGTAAGATCTAGACAGGAGGTTCTAAACCTGACCCCCCAAGGCTGACTAAGGAGCCATGTCTTTAGGATTTCTCTACTTGACTACAGGAGAGTTAATCAGAGTCATTTAATAACTTACCTGTGTACCAGCAGGGACATCCTAAGGACACAGCCTGTTAATGCGCTGTGAGGGCACAGGATGAGAACCTCCGCTCTAGACCATGAACTGATCTGGAAAATCTAACAATCAAAACCAAACAGAATATGTTGAACCCTTCGGGTGCAAGAGGGGTAGCCAACATATTGCAAGGTAATGAGTTAGATACTCCTCTGGCACTCAAGGGGTTAAACAAATAAAGGACATTTTTCTGTACCAGCTGGACATTTCAAACCGGGAAGCTATTTCTGCCTTTCAAGTGAAAAAGTATTAACCCTTTAAGTGTTAAAAAAATCAATAGGTGTTTTTTAGCCCTTTCAGTGCAGAAGGATCTGCAATGCATTGCAAGGCAATGTGCTGCGTACTCCTCTGCATACCTGGGAACTTCATGGTTGGGGCTGCCCGGAGGAGAGATCTGTGGCGCCGATGAGGGGAGAGAAATGACAAGATTTGTGTCACAAAAGGGGTGGGGCTTAATCACTAGCGGGGGGCGGGACTTCAAAAACAAGAAAAATAGCTAGCATAGACTGGGGAAGGAGGAGAAGAGGGGGAGGGGATTGGGAGGAACAGGGTGGGATTGAGCACAAGTGGGCAGAGTTTCATTAGAAACGCCCAACATCCGGACACTCAGCCTCTGCCCCGGAGACCCGGTAATTCAGTGTGAAAACCGGAGTCTCCGGGGCAAAACCGGAGCGTACCCAGCTATGCTCCTCTGGCATCAAAAGTGTTAACATATCTGCTGTGATTTCCTGACACTGATCGTTGTTCTTTTTTAGAGCAGAACATGAAATCTGTGTCCTGGACCCCAGCCAACACCAATGTCTGATATTGTATCAGATTACACTGAAGGAGAGCTCTGATTGTGATTTGCATGACCCCTAAGGCAGACCTCAGCTAATTATAGAAAGGCTGTAATTACATCTCTTAGGCCTCATCACCGACACTGATTTTTCAATTGACACAGCCCCAAAAGACAATTAACCAGACAAATCAAGGAAAAAAAATGAGTGCTAAAAGATTCAATGGTAAAATAATTAAATTATACACCTTAGCTATTAAAATGTTTGCGGAACTCAAGTTTCAAGGCAAGTTTCTTTTCTTCCCGTTAAAGGGGAAGTGACTCCTAGGAAGAAACTGAGGCAAGTAGGGCAGAGCGTTAAGGGTAGTAAATGAGTCGTATCTGTGTTGCAATTTTTGTTCTCACATCGGTTAGTCATTTCGCATTCAAGGGGTTAAAAGCCGTTTTTATTTAGTGGGAATTTTTGAAATTTTTACTTACATCCTATAGTGCCGATAATTTGCACCAGAATCGCACCACGCTAACTTGATAAATAAGGCTCTTAACCTTCTGAGTGCTTTGCAATGTGTTCCATACCACTCTGGCACTCAAAGGGTTAAGCACTTCACTCAAAGGGTTAAAACTGCCACTGCAAACATATATCGAAGCTGGCGTACTAAGAAGAAGTGAGGAGAGATGCACTAAGGCGCGATAAAGAGCTCCATAGAATAACACAGCTATTAGAGAAGTGATGTCAATGGAGAAGTCATCTCCACGTTATCACCTCTTTATCACCTTTAAGTATTGTATTGTATTGTATATTTTTATTTATATAGCGCCAACCGGTGTACTTGGCACTTTACAGATTACATTTAATACAGCAGGGGTACAATAAGTGCGGTGATTAAGTGCCTATATAGGCAGTCATAAGGGGAACCACAGGTGAGTATACATTAGGATAAGAGGTCCCTGCCCTGTAGAGCTTACAATCTAAGTATAGGATGGGTGACATACAGATACAAGCTGGTAGAGGAGAAAGTGCAGTGTTTGGCTTATGATAATAATGATAATGTTTCCATATTACGCTGTTGCTAGAGATAAAAGGTGATCTTTTAGTTTAGATTTAAAATTGCTTAGGGTTGAGGCTTGGGGAATACTGGGTGGTAGGGCGTTCCAGAGGTAGGGGGCAGCAAGTGAGAAAGCTTTCAATCGTGAAACAGCGATAGTGGCAGTGAGTCGTCCAGCATGTGTGCTGCGTACTGGACGTGCAGGAATATGGCAGGATATCAAAGATGAACTATAAGGCGGGACAAGTGATGGAGAGCCTTGAAGGTGATGAGGAGGATTTTGAATGTGATACGCTGCTTTATGGGAAGCCATGACAGTGATTTTAAGAGTGGTGGGGTGAGTACTGTTCTGGAGGAGAGGAAGAGTATTCTGGTGACTGAATTCAGAACTGATTGAAGAGGGGTGATATGGTTAGTAGGAGGACCAATAAGTAAGGAGTTGCAGTAGTCCAGGCAAGAAAGGATAAGAGCATGCATGAGGATTTCTGTTGTAGAGTGAGAGGAATGACCGGGTTTTTGCTATATTCCGAAGAAAGAAGCGACAGGTTTTGGTAACATTGTTAACGGAATAATTCTAGGGTTGACACATAAAAATTCCCTTCCTGGCACTCAAAGTGTTAACCTCAGGATTGTTAACGAGATCTCTGTGGGACATCGCTAGCTTTCAAAAGTTTAAAAGCCCCATTTTCATCAATTTTGGGCAATTTTATTTGTCCGCTACGGTGCAGAAGAGTTGCTCCAGAATTGGTCCATTTCTTTTCCTAATGCACTGACCTCTCTGTGTCCGACTCCAGGGGTCCTGTAATAACGTTTCCTCTGTCCTAGGTTCATAGTAAAGTTCCGCTCTCAGACATAATGTTCCACACAAGTCTTTTTTTTTTTCCTTATTTGTTACTAAAAGTTCTCATCAAATGCTAAAGCCTCAGGCAGCCTCATTTGTCAAAAGCAAAGCTCTCTGTGTCTTCCAGGAGCCGCTCACGCTTCTAGCAATTTGGGACAAAACAAGGAGATTTTAGCGAACACAGTCCGAATGCATCTAGGTATTCTCCATAGTTTAATGTACAAGTTCTCGACCTTTTTTGGCAGCAAGTACCCCCTGCAATTTTAAACATTTTTGTAAGGACCCAAACCAATTTATTTTAATATATGAATTACAAGTGAATCCCTTAACCCTTTGAGTGTCAGAGAGGTATCATTGCTCTCTGCACTCAAGGGGTTAAAAGCCAGGGGGTGTACCTTGTATTGTTTTGCACACTCAATCTGGTCCTTAACCCCTTAGTGACCGTCGGTCCTGGGACGTTTCCGTCCCATAAGGACCGCATTGAACCACGTTGACGCGCCGATACACGTGACCTGTTGCGTGTATCGGCGCGTCACATTGGGGCCTGATAGAGATCGCTCCAATCTTGGAGAGGTCAATTTCAGGCCCCATTTTTACTTACAGCGCTCCCGGTAGAGTGCTGTAAGTAAAAAGTACGTGACGTACTATGACCGTCATCGGTCCTTAAAGGGATAGTAACACTTCGTTTTAACTTTATTTTATTTTGTAGGCATTAAAAAAACATGAAGAATGATATAAGTCTTATCTCTCAAACCTTTATGGTTTATGAGATATTCACAAGCAAAGTTCCCCTCCCCGCCCCTTTTACCTAGTGTAAACAATCTCTTCTCAGATGGGAGTCTGGTTGTATGACAGTACAGATAACAGAAGGGGACAATTTTCTTTGTATGAAAACAATGAAAGCCCTGCCCCCCTTGACAAGTTTTTCAGCTTTTTCCCTTATCTTAATTGAAGATTGTCCCTCTCTGCAGTCTACCTGGGCATCTCCCTTCTGATCTGGTTGACCAGGGGGGGGATACTTTGTTTGTGAATATCTCTTAAACCATAAAGGTTTCAGAGATAAGACTTATATCATTCTTCATGTTTTTTTAATGCCTACAAAATAAAATAAAGTTAAAATGAAGTATTACTATCCCTTTAAGTATTTCAAGGACCGTGACGGTCATAGTACGGCACATGTCGTTAAGGGGTTAAAGGGATAGTAATACGTAATTTAAACTTTAGCTCCGAGTATTATGTACATTTTTTTAAACATATTGCACTATATATAGCTACTTACAGATTTGTAGCTCAAAAGTTATTGAAGCCAAAAGTATTTGGGTCATGGAGAGTGTTATTTCAGTACTGTCAGAGTTCGAGAGTAATTGAATGACAAAGTAGTCCCCTCCCACCTCTTTTACCTAGTGTAAGCCACCTCTCTTCTTGAGACCAGACAGCTCACAACAAGGGACAATCTTCTTACTGTGAGAACAATGAAAACCCTGCCCCCCCCTATTCTCACTGAAGATTGTCCCTGCCTGTGATCCATCCAGACAGTCTTGCTGCTCTGAGGGGAGCAGTGTTACATCAGTAAAAGGGGCGGGAGGGGGATATTTTATCATTCAGTTACTCTTGAACTGCAACAGTATTGAACACCCTCCATGGCCCAAATACTATGAAGATTAATTGGAGCTGCTTTTATTTTGAAATATTACTATCCCTTTATAGTGTTAACAAGTATCAACCATGTTTTTTTGTTTCTGGTAGAGTAGCAAGTAAAGAAACATTTGCCACTTGCATGAAAAATTTGCCTTACTTGATACGGCAGTGGTTCTCAATTTTTTTTTTCTTTTATCACAGTACTCAAACCACGCAATCTGGAATTTTCATGGCCCTGCTTTAAATGGGTGTTTAACCACTTAAATGCTAGAGAAGTCTCAAATGCATTGCAAAGAGACCTCTCTAGCAGTCAAAGGTTAAATACCCTATTTAAATCAACTGGAATTTTTTTCCAGTGGTGCAAATGGTTTGCCCCACAATACCAACTACCTATGATTTTAACTTATCTTTATTTTTAAGGTCGAAAGTGAACATGGCAGTACCTCCAGAAAAGTTCAGTGTGGAAGAACATAGGACCATAATCAAATTCCTATTTCTCCAAGGGAAAGGTGCGAAGCAAATCCATGAAGAAATGTCACAAACTTTGGGTGACAGTGGCCCTTCACATGCAACAGTTAAACATTGGGCTGTCAATTTCAAAACTGGCCATTTCTGTGTTGAAAGTGACAAACCTGTTTCCATCCATGACATGATCATGAAGGACTGCCGAATATCAGCCAAACATATTGCAACATATCTGGGAATATCTTGTGAGAGAGTCGGTGCCATTATCCACAACAACATGGAAATTAGAAAGCTTGCAGCAAAGTGGATCCCAAAACTTTTGACAACCGAACAAAAGAGGAGACGTGTGGAGACATTGGTGGCTGTTTTGGAACATTTTGCAAGAAATTAGTCAGAATTCCTGGACAAACTGGTAACTGGTGATGAGACATGGATCTACTGTTATGATCCTGAGACAAAGGAACAGTCTAAGGAATGGAGGCACAGTGGTTCCCACAGGCCAAAGAAGTTCCGTGTGTAAAGGTCAGTGCAGAAGCAAATGGCAACAGTTTTTTGGGATAAGAAGGGAGTTCTGCTGGTGGACTACCTCCAAAAGGGTTCAACCATCAATGCAACATATTACTGTGCTTTATTGACAAAGTTGAGGGAAAATATCAAGGAAAAACGTAGAGGAAAGCTCTCCAAAGTTGTCATCCAGTTGCATGACAACACCTCATCACATACTGCAGGTGACACTATGGCAAAACTGACCTCCTTAGGCTTTCAAGTGATGCCCCATCCACCCTATTCGCCTGACCTGGCTCCTTCTGACTATCATCTGTTCCCCAATCTCAAAAAAAAACTAAAGGGACAACTATTTGGGAGTGTTCCGGAGGCAACTAATGCTGCAAATGAGTGGTTACACAAGCAGTCTGAAGAATTTTATTTGCAGGGACTTAAGAAGCTGCAGGACAGATGTTGCAAGTGCATTGACTTCCTGGGGGAATATGCAGAATAGTGTGGCAGTTACAGCTTCCTAGCTCAATTTTTTCTGAGTAAGGCTCAATACTTATCAGCACCCCCTTGTATATCTTAGACTACTACAAAAATCTCTTCACATAACAGCAACTTCCAGTCACTTTAATGGCAATATTCAGCTGTGACAGAAGTTGACAAAATATAGTCTACTGGCTGAATCTGGTCTGCTGACCAATTTTATCCAGCTTCTGGATCTTTTAGATAAAAAATAAGATTTTCCTTTAGAAAAGGAGCCAGATGGATCCTCTGCATCAATATTTGGCATCTTTTGCTAGTGCTACATAGTGACTATAATGGGTTAGTGATAGGTAAAGATGTAATGACACTGAGTTGACCATGATTGAGGTCACAATAAGGCACCAAAGAACGATGAGACTGCCTTCTTTTCTAATGGAACGTTTATGCCTATTTATTTCTTTAGAAAAGAGGACAGGTAAGTCTTCCTTGTATATAAAGTAAAAAATGGCAGCGCGTGAGTGAGAGTGTGTGTATATGAATGTGTGTGTAGTAGTATGTGTGTGAGAGTGAATGTATAATTGTGAGTGACTGAGCGTTTGTGTGTGATTGAGAGAGTGAGTGTGTGTGTATGTGTGAGTGACGGTGTGTGTGTATATATGAGTATACAAGTGAGAGCTTATGTGAGTGTATTTGTGGTTGTGTGTGATTGAAAGAGAGTATGTATGAGTGTCAGAGTGTGAGTATGTGTTCATGAGTTTGTGTGAGTGTGTGTGAGAGTATGTAAGTCTGTGAATGTGTTTGGGAGTGAAGGTGTGTGAGAGAGTATTTGTATGTGTCTGTTAGCACATCACCTGCAAAATGACCACTCTGCCCCCCCACACACACACATAAATTCCAACTATTAATGTGGCCCTTCGACCAAAATATTTTTCCACCACTAGGCTAGGATGAGAAATCTTGGAATGGCTACAGAACAATGAATGTACTTTTGGTGTTCTTCATTACCCATGGCCAGTTTACTAAAGTTAGGTCTACACGTCATAGTTCCCTCTATTTAAGAATAGATAATTATATTAATTAACAAACAAAAAACAGCTTACAGGGAACATTGGCTGTGAGAAAGTCATATAGTTGGTTAGTCATGACCATACTTGGGAACTCTCAGGGTTTGACCCTGAGACTCAGGGTTTTGACCCAAATCTCAGGGTGAAGGGCCAAATTCTCAGGGTGAGAGAGGTCTGTGTCACCTACTATATGAATTTCCCCAATTAAATGTTTAATTAGCCTCTAAACTGGTGCCATTAGTACCAGAAAGACAGAGGGAGATGTCCTGCTTGTCTTGTTTGTGTTCAGGCAGTGAGTTATCCAAACTGTAGCATGTTAAAGATCCCTCGCACATGGACCGGAGCACCTCTGTGTTAGAGCAAGCAGGCACATATCGCATAAAATCTACATTATGGGAAGCTTTAAGGGTTAATATTTCAAAGATCTCAGGGTCAGCTCATCTTGAAAGTTCCCAGGTATGGTCATGACCCTGCTGACAGCAGCCTGGGCCACATTCATCAAGTAAGAGGTGCACATCTTGGACAAACCAAACGCACCATAGGAAGAAATGAAAATTCACCAAACCCCCATTAATATAAATGGTAATTTTAAATCTTTGAACAATAGAATATTCAATAAAGCATTGTTTTGGAGACCTCCCTAGTATTCAAGGGGTTAAAGGCTCAATTTAAATCAATGGGAATTTTTATTCGTCCCCTACACTGTACTTGTTTTTTTCCTCTTTAGCTCTGCAAATCACCCACGCTTGTTTCAGGTGAACCATTCTGAGTGAGTCAAGTTCGGTTATTTTCTACCTGACTTGTTTTACAAACCAACTTATAAAGCAATAACACTAAGTATATACATGGACGTTATACAAATTGTCTCTGCAGAAAAGCCAGTGTGCTCACAAAGATTCACTGAGACATAAAAACACAGGCATAAACACACACATTGCTACAGCAGCCAGTAGAGAAAAGCAGTTTGCACAGTTGTACTGCTGTATTACCATAATATCCAATCATAAAAAGTTTCAGCAGCCTGAAAACATGAATTCAGTGCTCTATAAGAACTTTACTGCATGATAAGCATGAACACGACATTGCCTGCTATACTAGTAGTACAATGTTACTTAACCCTTTGAGTGCCAGAGAGGTATCACAATGCGCTGAATACAACGCTGGCATGCAAAGTGGTTAAGGGAGAACTGAACACCTCTTAATAATAATACCTAGAAAATTCTAATGGTCCTTAAAGGGATAGTAATGTTTCATAATAAAAGCAGCTGTAATTAATCATCATAGTATTTGGACTTTGGAGAGTGTTATTTCAATTCTGTCAGAGTTGTAGTTCCAGAGTAATTGAATGACAAAGTATCCCCCTCCCGCCCCTTTTACTGATGTAACACTGCTCAGCCAGATCAGAAGGGAGGTGCCCAGGTAGACTGCAGAGAGGGACAATCTTCAATTAAGATAAGGGAAAAACCTGGAAAGCTTGTCAAGGGGGGCAGGGATTTCATTGTTCTCATAAGAAGAAGATTGTCCCCTGCTGTTATCTGTCTGGTCTATGGACTGCATTACACATCTGAGAAGAGATGGCTTACACTAGGTAAAAGGGGCGGGAGGGGAAACTTTGCTTGTGAATATCTCTTAAACCATAAAGGTTTGAGAGATAAGACATATCTTTTTCGTCATGTTTTTTTAATGCCTACAAAATAAAATAAAGATAAAACAAAGTATTACTATCCCTTTAAGAATTTTGCATGATTATCTATCACCATCAATTTATTTCTCCCCTTTGGCGGAAGTGGATATGTTCTGGCAGATTTAGTAGGAGGAGAGAGGGGACACAAGGCAAGTTCATGACAAGTGGGCCATTTATCATGCAGGCTGGACTACTCAAGAAAGACAGCTGAGCTCTGCTGAGGTTAGAGTCCCTAACTACTAAACCAAAAAAAAAAAAACTTCAAACCATTATACAGACTGAAAAGCAAAACAAAAAAAGGTATAGGCAGTTTAAACAATATGATTAACTTAAACCAGAAGCTGTGAAATATCCACTTTAAGTAAATCATTGGATGCTAGAGTTGTTTCTAATGCATGTGTGGAGATTTCCCTAGAATTCAAGCATTCATTTCAGCCTCCGTGTTTTAATCCCTTGTAGCCATATATGTATGGTTACAGTATTTTTTTATCCATTTATGTTTCCTAAAAACAAGTTAAGCCTGGAGACCCACGGTAGATTAGTAAATGCATATATAAAACTTTAATGACTAGAAGCTGGGGGGATGAAGAATCATCAAGTGCATTTTTGTCCAGCACTTTAACCTTCAACTCCCGACCTCTGTGTTTGCAGTGCTACATGATCATTAGCACATTTTCTGGGAGTCTAAGCTCTTGATTGCATATTTCTAGACACTCTATAATATATTTCCTTCCCAGCAGGAGAGTGCTTCATTAATTCCACTACCTACAACTTCATTAAATCAGTCTTAAAGGAACATGAATTGGAAAGTACGACATGTATGTATTATAACCTCTTGGTTGCTGGAGATGTGTCTCTAATGCATTATGAACTCAGTGTCCAAAGGGCTGAAGAACATTTGATAAGCTTCACAGATATAAATACTCAAAGATACTGATGAACACGAAAAAAACAAGAGAAATTATGTGGCAAGCAAACTGCACCACAGATAATAATACCTGGGAACTCTCTGTATGTGCCCCAGAAACTGTGTTTTTTACAATTAATTACCCGGTCTCCGGGGACATAGGCTGATTCTCCAGTGGAGGTGAGTTTCCTCTAAAACTCTGCCCACTTCTCCTCACCCTGTTCCTCTCACTTCCCACACACGTCTCCTCCTTCCCACCCTGTTCCTCTCACTTCCCACAGACGTCTCCTCCTTCCCACCCTGTTCCTCTCACTTCCCACACACGTCTCCTCCTTCCCACCCTGTTCCTCTCACTTCCCACACACTTCTCCTCCTTCCCACCCTGTTCCTCTCACTTCTTGCACACTTCTCCTCCTTCCCACCCTGTTCCTCTCACTTCCCACACACTTCTCCTCCTTCCCACCCTGTTCCTCTCACTTCCCACCCTGTTCCTCTCACTTCCCACACATTTCTCCTCCTTCCCACCCTGTTCCTCTCACTTCCTGCCCAATTTATGTCACAAGGATGCCCTCCCAATTAAGCCTCGCCCCCTTTATCATGTGAATCACATAATTTACATTTCTCTCTGGGGGCTGAAGAGGACGAAGTTCCCAGGTATGCAGATGATAAATAAAACTGTGTGTGTGTTTAACTCCTTGGATGCTAGAGAATTGGAGACCTATATAGCATTTAAGGATTTAATAGGCATATTTAAATCAATAGGAATATGGGGTATTTTTAATTATGCACTCTGTGGTGCCACTGGTTTACTGAAGAATTACTTCAGTTGTTCTAAGTACATCAACCTCAAGATACATAGAATATTTCAGATGCCGTTATATTGTGGGCTGGGGAAGCAGTTTGTTTTGCACGTCTCACTTCCTGAGCAAGGTGCTGCATTCTATTGTGTAATACTAGGCAGGAAGTGAGGGAGTGCAGACAAAAATAGTGTCCCCCAGCCTGCTGAAAACAGCTCATGCAAAATCCCAGATCCTTCATTTCTATAAAGGTATAAGAACTTTTACGTGTTCATATCTGTTAACCCTTTGAATGTCAGAGGAGTACACAACGCATTGCAAGGCAATGTGTTGCGCATCCCTCTGGCACTCAGTGGGTTAATATCATAACATAGAGGCTATTCACCTCCGAATAAGTTATTTTATGTGACGAAACGCGTCAGGTGTATTAATTGTTTTAAGTATGGGTGTTGTACTATATAATTTTAAGTACACTAGTTGTACTAGTATTTTTAAATAAATATACTCATTGATATAAGTCCAGGTGACCTTTTCCATAATTGCCGTGGAGTACACGTTGATGGAGGAGAGAGTTCTTTTCCAAGATCGTAGTGGCAGACACGCTTAGGAAGAGGGGAGACCGCGGACGAGAACAGAGAGATATACACACATACTGCGTGCAGTTATACCGAGAGGCCGGTCCAAGCCTCAGTTTCCAGTAAGTGTAAATCCTGAGGGGGATGAACGAAAGTCTAATAGGGGTCCATTCACTGAGAAAGACTGCTCTTAGAGGAGCTCTTGTGCTGGGCTTGTTTCTTTTTCTGTTTTCAAATACAGATACCAGGATCTGTGTAGTCATGTGACCAGGTGATGGAGTCCAGCGGCAGCTCGATAAAGAGGGACCTGAGACTATTTAGAATGTCCAAAAAACTGGTGAACTGAGACTTATATTTTTGCTTTAACATGGTGTTTCTTCCAACTAAACCCTTTGAGTGCCAGAGGGGTACGCAACGCATTGCGTTGCATACCCCTCTGGCACTCAAAGGGTTAAGGGCAAATAGTAGCGCACCTGAAAGTGAACAGTGAGACCGCCGTGCGTACGGACGGAGATCTGTTACTTCTGTGTGTTATAATATTATAACATAGACAACATTATAAACTTCTGTCAAAGTGGAGTAATCCTGGAGCAAATCAACTGGATCGCAAGGAACAAATTCAGATCCCCCTTTCATTTAAATGGGGTTTTTAACCCTTTGAGTGCCAGAGAGGTATCTGACGCATTGCAACCTCTCTGGCACTGAAAGGGTTATCTCACTGAATGGTAAAAAGGTCAGAGCTCTCTCTACCTTTCAAGGGTTTTAACCATTTGAGTGCAATGCGTTGCATACCCTTCTGGCACTCTAAGGAGCGCCAGAGAGGTATCCAACACATTGTGTTGGTATCTCTCTGGCACTCAAACGGATAAAATCTCCATTTTTAAATCAATGTGAATTTTGGGGAATGTTTATTTGTTTGCTGTTTATTTGCAGTTAGTTTGCTTGAGAATTGGACCGCACGTATATTATACCTTCTCATTTCATAGTTACATAGTAATTTAGGTTGAAAAAAGACTTGCGTCCATCCAGTTCAACCCTTTTCCTATTCCTGTTTACCATCGCTGACCCAAAAGAAGGCATCTGACTCCAAATGGCAATCAGATTTCTCCCTGGATCAACAAGCCCTAACTAAATATTAATCCCAATACTAACGTGCATAGCCCTCTATATTATGCTCTTTTAAATAAGTATCCAGGCCCCTTTTAAAAGCATCTAATGTATTTGATAGCACCACCTCCTCCGGAAGTGCATTCCATACCTTTATTGTCCTTACTGTAAAGAAACCCTTCCGCTGTTGTAGACTAAATCTCCTTTCCTCAAGTCTAAGCGGGTGGCCCCTTGTCCTGTGTACTGTTCTGTTAATGAACAGGTCTTTTGAAAGCCCTTTATATGGGCCTTGAACATATTTATATAGTGTTATCATATCCCCTCTAAGACGCCGTTTCTCTAGTGTGTACAAGTTTAACTTTTCTAGCCTCTCTTCATAACTAAAACTTTCCATTCCCCTTACTAGTTTTGTAGCCCTCCTCTGCACTCTCTCTAGTTCCATAATGTCCTTCTTCAGAAAGGGCGCCCAGAATTGAACAGCATATTCTAGGTGGGGTCTTACCATGGACCTGTAAAGAGGCATAATTATATCTTCCTCCCTTGAGTCAATACCCCTTTTAATACATGCCAATATCTTATTGGCCTTTGCAGCTGCCAGCTGGCACTGCATGCTACTGCTAAGTCTATTGTCTACCATTACTCCTAAATCCTTTTCATTAGTAGATTTCCCCAGAGAAACACCATTTAAACTATATGTTGCATTTTTATTATTATACCCAAAATGCATAACTTTACACTTGTCTATATTGAATCTCATTTGCCATTTGCCTGCCCAGTTACTCAATTTGTCCAAGTCCTCTTGTAATGAAGACACATCCAGTTCAGACTTTATTACCTTACTTAATTTTGTGTCATCGGCAAACACTGATACATGGCTTCCTATGCCCTCTGGGAGGTCATTAATAAACAAATTAAAAAGAAGAGGACCCAGGACAGATCCCTGAGGCACTCCACTTATCACGTTTATCCAACTGGAGAACTTGCCATTTACTACCACTCTTTGCATTCTATCTTTCAGCCAATTTCCAATCCACTCACAAACATTTTGCCCTAGTCCTATTTCATTCAATTTGTACAGTAACCTCTTGTGTGGAACCGTATCAAATGCAAGCGATAATCACCCCAGATAAAGGTAATCTAACTTTTACATAATGTATCCTTTGAGCTGCAAAGAGAACACATTCTGATTGCTGATGCAAAGGGAAAATGGTGTACAGGAATATGCAGATATGTTTTTATTATTTTAATTATGACAATAATCACGGAAACCTGCGACTGAACATCTGTCTGCCTTGCTATGTTCCAACTGCTTGAATGTATTATTCATCCCAAAGGATTGCCTTTTTTTGTCTTTTTAACATGTGAACAAAATGTTGTATGGTAATTCTTTATTTACATAGATCTTTGTTTGTGTGATACCATCTAAATCAGTGATGAGCAAAATATACGCTACTGATTTTACCCCTTGGATGATATTCTCCAACTCATTGCAAAGGAGCAAGTAGGAGTCTTCTTTAGCATCAAAGGGGTTAATCTGGCACTTGGGTCTGGCTAGCTTGTAAGTACTGATTATTTTTATTGATGTGATTTGATAGATAGATAGATAGATAGATAGATAGATAGATAGATAGATAGATAGATATGAGCTAGCTAGATAGATTGATAGATAGATAGATAGATAGATATGAGATAGATAGATAGATATGAGAGATAGATAGATAGATAGATAGATAGATAGATAGATAGATAGATAGATAGATAGATAGATATGAGCTAGATAGATAGATATGAGATAGATAGATAGATAGATAGATAGATAGATAGATACGATATGAGATAGATAGATAGATAGATAGATAGATAGATAGATAGATAGATAGATAATGAGAGATAGCTAGCTAGATAGATAGATAGATAGATAGATAGATAGATAGATAGATAGATAGATAGACATAGCTATGAGATAGACAGATAGATAGATAGATAGATAGATAGATAGATAGATAGATAGATATGAGATAGATAGATAGATAGATAGATAGATAGATAGATAGATAGAGTTGAGAAAAGGTTTGTGAACCCTTAGGATTGTTACATATTTCACACCTACAATGATATCTGATTGTAATCTAAATCCTAATAACAAAGACAACCTCATTAACCCCTTAACGACAGCTGAAGACTTAAAGGAACCCCTGACGAAGCCATAGTCAGTGGCGACACACGCTGGGTGCTGGTGGTTTAGAGAGTCCGGTCATTATTTTTTGCCCCTTTAAGTCTTCACCTGTTATATCTGCTGAGATACGTATTCTGATAGTTTTGCTGTATTATGCATGTTGGCTCTATTGCCCTACATAGATTTTGAAGTGCTTTTTATTGTTATACTTATCCGTAACATGGGGTTCATACTTGGGATGTAGTGGCGTTATCATTTATTTGTCAGGGCTCTCCAGACTGGTTTTTAATTGTTTTTAGATTTTTCATTGTTTGTATCAATGTAATAAAATATTTTTCTATTTTTGTTTATCCAGTGTGCCTCATCTTTAATTGGGTTCTTTTGGGGGGCATCTTTTGTTTTTTTTGTACCATTTCAGTCCTTTGATTTTGTTAGTTACATACAATTGTGTGACATGAAATGGACTGGAGCCCTCTCTAACAATTAAGTAGTTAAATCAATGGGAATTTTGGGAATGCATGTAGTTAAATCAATGGGAATTTTGGGAATGCTGATGTCCCCTATGGTACAGTTGTCTTGCATCAGAATTGCTTCACTTCTCTTTAGGAATACAACCCCCATATTTCATTGTTTACTGGTCCTTTCTTCCATGACAACAAACATCAATTTTTGTTTACCAATTTTTTTTTGTCTATATGAAATTCTTCAATCCTTTATGTCACAGAAGCCAGACTTATATTTTTTTTCTGTTCTTGATTAAGGAAAAAAATAAAGTAAACAAGCAGAGAGGTGAAAGACAATCACTTATTTTGATTCTTGTTCTTGTCTATGAACAGCTGATTTAAATTACCCAGACTAGCAAACTAATCATTTCAGAGAGAGGGTTATTTTACTACAAAAATAATATTCTGCTGATTTCACCTTTGAATATATAATGGAACATGTTTCAAGGTAATGATAAAGCAATTATGATGTATATTAATTGCTCTACTGAAATCAGTGTGATTGTGTTTCAAACATATGGTGCCAATTCTTTTAAAACACCAGTATTACAAAAATGGAAAATATATCATACTATGCAAAAAATAAGTATATATATATATATACTGGTATACAGTAGATAGATAGACAGACAGATAGATAGATAGATAGATAGATAGATAGATGCACCCATGGCACTCAGGTGGTTAAAGGGAGTGTCGCTGGTAATGGTACTACTGTGATCTACAAAACAAAAGCCTTTGATCATGGCTAAGACCCATGTAGGTGCGAAACGCGTTGATCAGATCTGCTGGCCTCCCACTCTATGAGTAGTGCCCCTGTAGTTATCTGTTCATGCCCATAAAGTATTTGTTACATCTTTTATATTTTTGTTAAATAAAAGAAGATATGTTTTAAATAAAGTTTCAATCACATGGGAATAAGGAATGTTTGGAAATCATGGTGCATATCAGTATTTGTTTCGTTGGTTAGTTTGACGGATGAAGGAGGGATACTCCGACTTACACATTATTCTTCCTTCCTGTATGATAATACAGATAGATTTTTGCACCATGTACATGTGTGGTTTACTATCAATGGATATGCACTTTTTCCTTTGCTTTTACTACTGTGATCTTCCACTGTGCCCTACTGAGCAGATCTGCGCCTATTTAGTTTTTATAGAAATGTAACAAGTTGCAGCTGTTTTTCTCCACTACAACATGGCATTTTTTCTATAAATACATGTTGTATAATTTGCAAGGAATTAAAAAAAACAGCTTTGCAATAAAAGCGTGAGAATGTTTTATTATGTTTTATGAAATGGAGCAGGATTTGGCGGTACCGCTGTTTAACATTGTGTATTATTTATCAGACTCGTAGTGCCGTAATAAGCAGGTGATTTGTCTGGCTTGGCTCTCCCCTAGCTATCCTGCATTAAGTCAGAGCCCAGATCTAAGCTGGAGTTCAGCACTGCTGCCCTCTCGATCATCTTCTAAATGATTCTTGGAAATACTTGTCTTTGGCCATTTTATTTGAGCTGCTGGCACAGTAGATATTAAAAAAAAAAAAGTAAATAAAATGCAGGTTATTTCCATTGCTGCCATGAATGTATTTACCTAGAAGGTGTCCTTACATTCCTGGTCACCCCCATGGTTGACGCAAGCACCATCCACTATTGCATGGGGCAGAAAATACCCTTAGCCTATAACACCAAAAAACAACTTAACCCCTTTGATGTTAGAGAGGTCTAAACGTGTTTGAGACTTCTCTAGCATCCAAGGGGTTAAATATTCTGCCAGGTAAAACATCATGTACAGTGGTAAATAAATTAGCCAAACTAGAGAGAGTTGATAGAACTGTTTTGGCAAGTTCTGTTTTTAGAATTCTGTGCTTTTGTAAGGGTTGTAACGTTTAGCAAACAAGGGGGGAGATTCACTATAGTGTGATAAAGAGGAGATAAAGTGGAGATAACTTCTCCAGTTTATCACTTCTCCAATTCCTATGTTATTCTATAGAGCCTATTCACTAAGTTCTCCAAAGCTGAAGAAATCTTAGTGCATTGGCTCCATTGAATAACATAGGAATTGGAGAAGTGATAAACTGGAGAAGTCATCTCCACTTTATCACTTCAATATTACTTCATTATCAACACTTAGTAAATCTCCCCCAAAGAGTTTCATTAGAGTTCTATACGCCTTTTTTCCTGCTGGAACACACACAGACACACACACACACACCTGACTCAAACAATCAAGCATGCACATACATATATAGACACACATGAATCAAGCATACACACACGCCCACATACATATATATATATCCTCATAAACTGCACACGCACACAGGCATACACACAACCAGTTATACCACCTGAACAAATGCACTGAATCATGAACCTTCCGGGCAATTTGACAAATTGATTAAACTCAGGAACCAATCACAGATTCTCTTATCAGTAGAATTATCAATTAAACAGGCCCCATGAAGCATTAGTGGCTTTATGGTGAAGAGGCATTGGGTTATGCTAGCCACATGTACAACTCAACATGGTGGGCATGGCCAAACCTCTAGGGAACCAATTACAACTCTACTTCCCCTAATGGGAAATATAGCCCGCACTGCTGCTATTCACTGCATCACAGAGTGAAGAAGGTTGGATAGTGATCTTAACCCTATGAATGCCAAATATGGCTTTGCAATGTTGTGCACACGATTCTGGTATTCAATTGGTCACATCTCATATGCAATTACTACAAATAGCCTGATAACATAACTAGCTTAGGCAATTAACATCTGGCTTCCATTCCTGGTTTCTAAGGGAACCTGCAGTGTGTTATATATCTTGGTGATGATGCAGAAGGTGAACACAGATAAAACCCTACAGTATAAGTATTTCTGTAGCCAAGGACCAAGATCCCTATGGTTTTCTTTAGGAAACTGGACTAATTCTGGGGAAAACCAACTGTACCATAGAAGACAAATATAAGATTAATTAATTAAAAGGTCATTTTACCACCCTACTAGAGAGGTCTCCAATACATTATGCACTGTCTACACAAACCTGGACCCAAATACCCTTTTGTCCTTCTCCTACAATTGTCCTCTCCAGACAGGACAAACTCATGTAATACATTTGCAGCACTGGCCGCTCCCCGATGTATTCCTGAAAAATGGAAACCATCCACCTCCCCTATTACTGAGGCAGCGATAGAGAAAATATAGACTGGAAGGTCTCTTCATCAGTGATGGGATCTTTGGGAGATCTACACAACAAATCTCCGCTAGGAATCACATATTAGTATATTTCCGTGAATATGAGTGTGTTTCCTTACAATAATGTTTCCTCTGTAACACCAAGTAATAATTATTATCATGAGCAATGATTGTACTACCATACACCTAATACCCCCTTTCATTTACTTACAGAAAATTAATAAAATTCAGTTGGAAAAAAAACTTTGGGGGAAACTGTACTGGTCCCCTGCAGTGCAGTTGGTCTGCCCCATTTGAACACGTGGCCCCAGTAGGAAATTGGTGGATTCTGATGTAACACCTTTACTAATGTGGGTGTTGTGATCCCCCTCCAAATCAGTACTGGCAGATGTATGTGAGCCTTGTGCCCCAAGGCGTACAATAATTACAGATTGGTGCTGCACCTATTCATCTCTCCAAGGTGTGAATACTGCTAGACATGTGTGTGTGCAGTGCATAACTAAATCACAATTAGGTGCAGGGATTTACAAATTAATGTATGTAGTTGCCCCCAGTTTATGTTGGGAGTTGTAGTTGTCTAAGGCTAGAGGGTCTCACATTGCTCAACCCTGGCCTAGACGATCCACTCCAGACCATTGAGGAGATCCCAGTTAGTCACTTCACTCTTGATATAGGCTCAGACCTAAGATTTTTTCTTACATTAGGGCACCAAGAGTTGCTCTCACGTGGAGAGTCTCTCCTGGAGCACATCTTACTACTCTCCCAGAGGCTCAGAAAACTTCAGATCAGCCTCTTATACACCCTTTACTTCAGCAGAGGAAAAGGTTTTCTTACAGTAAGGCCTTTAAATTGTGGAATTCCTTTTCCAAGGATGCTGTAATTGCAGATACAATGGATGCATTTAAGAAAAGATTAAATGCATTTCTCACACAAGAGAACATACAGGGATATATTGTGTAGTAATAGGTAAAACAGAATTTTCTGGTAAACAGACTGATGCCCATTTTTGGGGTCAGACAGGCTTATATAATTTTCATGTTTCTGGGCTATAACGTGATAAAGATTGAATGGACTGCCTTTTTTCAAAGTAATTTACTATGTTCTTTAAAGGGGATGTATCACCTTACCAAAAGTTTGCTTTAAAGGGATAGTAACCCCCCCGAACAACGTGACGCCAAAAGCGAGCAATCATGCCAACATACTGAACTCCCTTATTCCCATCTCTCAAACTGTTATGGTTTGAGAGATATAAGACAAGAAAGACCTCCACTCCCTCCCCCCTATACAGCGGACACATGAGATCCTGCTTTCAGGACCAGACAGCGGCTCTGCAGGAGCGCTGTCATCTACGTATCTCCGTATTATTACTTCATGGGTATGGTGTAAAACGTGTGCCTGGCTTGCAAACGCATGTTATAGACCATTCAGATGAAGTAATTATACCGAGATATCTAAATGACAGAGCTCTTGCAGAACCACCGTAAGTCAGACGACCGGATTCTGCCTCTGACAGCTTTACAGCTCGTCAGGCAGAAGGGGGAGGGAGCGGAGGTCTTTCTTGCCTTATATCTCTCAAACCATAAAGGTTTGAGAGATGGGAATAAGGGAGTTCAGTATGTTTGCATGATTGCTCGCTTTTGGCGTCACGTTGTTCTGGGGGGTTACTATCCCTTTTAGCTATTCTAACAGTGCTGTGTTGTTGTTGTTGTTTTTTGTTGTTTTGCTTTCAAAAAGCTACAGAAATAGAGTTTGAGAGTTTACTTTTTCCCCTTGACGTCCTCTCCTCATTCTGATCGGCAACACGCTTGCTGACGAGAATACAGGAGAGATCCTCCTCCACGCTGGTTTTTCTGTAAGCTGGAGCACTCTCATTGCTGATCAGAGTGAAGAGAAGACATCAATGGGAAAAAGTAAACCCTGAAACTGAATTTCTATAGCGTTTTTATAAAAACCCGACAACACAGCATTGTTAGAATAGCTAAAACAAAGAGATTAAAGCAAACTTTTGGTAAGGTAATACATCCCCTTTAAGCTACACCTACACCTAAAGCAACCCATGTAATCTCCTTCTGTTGACAAGGGACCTCATATAAGAGATCTCTACTAACCAGCCAGATTACCTTTCTTTGTCCCGCTGAATCACTTCTCTGTTTCTGTGGATTAAACCAAGAAAACGGAATGGTACCTTTTAACTTTTGCTAATAAAGCTTACGTTTTTATTGAAAGCATTGATGATTTAGCCATTGCACACGCGCAAGCATTGGTGCAAATTAATTTTCAATTTGGATATTTTTATTTACATATTAGGGTGGAGTCAGGTTGCTCCAGAATTGCATCTTTTTTTTTTAGCTTATTAACTGTTTGAGAGCCAGAGGGGAACGCAATGCATTGCAAAGCAATGCGTTACACACCCCTCTGGAACTCAAAGGGTTAAACATTGCCCATTCTTCCTTTTTCGAAAAACACTCAGCCATATGCTCAAGGGGCAAACCAACTTTTATACCCCTGAATGCTAGCTGAAAAGCAATGTATTGTGCAAGTTATTAAGGACCAGAGGGGTTAATAACTTTCTTACATTAAAAGCTGTATGTTCCGTGCCATTCTACAGATCCATAGAAAAGAAACAAAAATTCCTGTTAATCTAAATGGGGCTTATAAACCCGTGAATTGTACACATGTTCAGCATTCAAGAATTAACCTCTTGAATGCTGGACATGTGTAGAATTCATGGGGTTAAAATGCCTTGTTGAAATCAACAGTGAATTTGTATTTCTCCCCTACGGTGAAGCTGTATCATTCAGAATTGCAGTTCTTTTTTTTGGAACATAGGGCGATAAAAGATTGATGTTTCAAATAAAATACCCACAACTATAAAATAATCTTCAAATCCTAATCAAGAGAAGATTTTCCCCCATGCGGTTCTGTAATTAGTTATTTTTTATCTATCTCAGAAAGCGTGTAAGCGTTTAGAGCAGGGAACAGGCTGTATCTGTTTATATAACAGGAATCTCACTTTATTACTTATAGATTTTACTAGTCCCTCCGTGCATGTCACGCTTTATGTTCACTGCTCGTCTCCTGGTTATCGCGGATCACTGTTTACTCACAGGCAAGACAAACGAACGGCTCTTGCTAATTCTGCTCCAATGGGTCTTATTGATAACAGAAAACCAGTGCAATTCTGGAGCAAACCAACTGCACTATAATAGGGAACAAATAATTCCCATTGATTTAAAGGGGAACTATCACCTGAATTAAAGTTGGCTTTATTTGAATGCTAATTTGCAATTCAGCTGTAATTCTTGCATTTTTTTTAAAATATAATTCGGTATTCACCAAGATACTTGCTTTTATACGTCAGCATGTTATGTCACTTCAGGACAGGCTCTGGGTCATTCTGCCCCACAGCCTGTCAGTCTCCGTCTGCTCCCCTCCCCAGTAACGCCTCGTTCCAACCTCCACCGATGATGGAGGATTTCTCCACATAACATGGAGCAATCTTTTGCCAATGAGACAGCTCCAGCTTACATGTAGAAATCCTCTGTGATTGGAGGAGGTTAGAACGAGGTGCTACATGGGGGGTGGAGAGCAGATGCAGATTGACAGGCTGCGGGGCAGAATGACCCGCAGTCTGTCCTGAAGTGACATAATGAGCTGAAGTTTAAAAGCAAGTGTCTCGAGGAATAACAAATTATATTTAAAAAAATGCAAGGATTACAGATGTATTGCAAATGAGAATTCAAATAAAACCAACTTTAAGTCAAGTGATAGTTCCCCTTTAAATGGGAATTTTAAATAAATGATAGGTCTCCAAAGCAACACATTGAGCTAAAGCATTTAAGAGGATGACCCTTTGAGTGCCTGAGGTGTTTCGCAGATGCATTGGGCACCCCTTTGGCACTCAAAGGGTTAACCCCTTATTAACTTGTTAACCCCTTTTTTAAACTTCCGGTTCAGGGCTTCTGGAGTGGCGTGCAGCCGCGCCAGGAGCCCTGAACTCCATGCCGTGCCAGGACCGTCACTGGTCCTTAAGTGCCGGACCACCGTGATGGTCCTGACACGTCAATGGTCCTTAAAGAGACAGTCAACCTAATTTTTGACCTTACATATTCTGCAAGTGTAAAATATGTAAACAGGGGTGATTTTCTATAAAGAAGATACCAGATGGTGGGTAAATCAGGAAAGGTACCGGGTTATTGACCTTATAATTTAACTTTTTTTTTTAATCTTATTTTTTATACCTTTGTGTCCCTGGCATTGAACTACCTAGATCTGTGTTTTCAGAGAGCTCTCTGTCAGGAACTGTGAAAGGAGATATATTTATACAATGTTGCAAGTCTCCCTGAAGCACTGAGTGCTCTGTATGCTATAAAAGTGGCTTTTCAATATTGTTTCACTGTCTTTTTTACCTTGTATCTTTTTTACATTGTTGCACTCTCTCTGCTTTCCCAGACCCTGACCGAAAGCTATCCGAAAACAACTCCAGATTGCTGTCTGTTAGGGATATAAAAGTTTAACCCTGTGAATGCCAGAGGGGTACCTCAACCCCCTCGGGTACTCAAAGGGTTTAAAAAAAAAGGTGAAGGTGAAAAAATATAGGTTATTTGACTTTACAATTTTATACACTTGATGAATATGTAAGTGTCAAAAAAGGAGGTTGACTGTCACTTTAAAAGCACAGTTTAACCCTTTGAGTGCCAGAGGGGGTACGGAACGCATTGCAAAGCAATGCGTTTCCTAACCCTCTGGCACTCAAAGGGTTAAACTAGTGGGAATTTGGGGAATTTTGATTTGCTCTGGAATTGCTGCAGTATTCATTTATACTATAATAGGTGCAATTCTGAAGCAAACCAACTGCAGAAAAGAAATGAAAAGAAATGAAAACGATCCTGTATTTAAATGGGGGTCTTTAATTCTAAGAATGCTAGTCACTGCATTGTGAAGCCACACATCGGAAAAGTTTTAGCATTCAAGAGGTTAACCATTTGCAGAGGGGTACCCAGTGTGTTTTTCTGTAATGCATTGGGTGCCCTTCTGGCACTCAAAAGTGGTCAAAAGCCTAACTTAAATGAATGGGAAATTTGGAGAATTGTATTTGTCCCCTATGGTGCAGTCAGTTTGCCCCAATATGTCTCTATACACAAGGCCACATGTGCTTCCTCACTGCATTTTCCTAGAGGTGATCGCTAATGTCTCTCTGCTGCAACTACAAAGTATATTGGAAATATCATACCTATGTGACTCTACCCACTAAATTATCCCCGTAGCACAGCCATAATTCAGAGTAATTACCTCGACTCTTGGCAGCAGGAACAGACTTGTTGGACCATATGTCCCCTGTCTTAGTTTACATCTTGTGTTTTTATGATATTTCCTTCTCATGCATCCGCCGTGTAGCGGACGTTATGAGATTCTGCTTCCGGCACCAGACTGCGGCTCTTCAAGAGCGCTGTCATTGAGATATCTAACTATGCTTACTTCATTGGAATGGTCTACAATGTGTGCCTGGCTTGCAAGCGCACGTTGTAGACCATTCCAATGAAGTAATAATACCAATGAATTAATTATAGTTAGATATCCCAATGTCAGCACTCCTGAAGAGCCGCCTAAAGTCAGTCGACCGGATTCTGCCTCTGACAGCTTTGCAGCTGATCAGGCAGAAAGGGGAGGGAGCGGAGGTCTTTATTTTCTTAAATCTCTCAAACCATAATGGTTTGAGAGATGGGAATAAGGGAATTACATGTTTTTTTATTATTCCTTTCAATTCGCGAACAGTTTTTTTTGGGGTTTACTAACCCTTTAATCCTATGTATTTTCCCATAATGTAAAAAGAACACTGAAAGCTGCACATGTGATCAATGGCCATATGTTCAAATGGATAACGACAAAAAATGTTGTTTGAATGACAAAAATAAGTAACTGTATCTATGAACTACATCTTTTCTATAGAATATACAACAAAAAACTAGTAATGTCTGCAGTGTATGAAACAACTCCAGAATTGCTGGTCAAAGGGGCGAAGCAAGGGCGTGGCTAAACTATTCACCAGTGTTGTATAGAGGAAAAGAAAATATGTCGTATATAACAACAAAATGTTGTGCAAATGACAGAATTTGTATGTTAAGAAAAAAGTGGAGGGAATGTGAAGTTCTGAATGTGAGAAACCTATAATAATTGCAGGAAACAAAACACAAGCACAATTACCATACCTATATACTGACAATTCTGTCGTTACAATTTCAGTCAGGAATTGTACTTCAATGACAAAACGACATATTTCTTATTATAACAGACACTCTCTGAAAATAAAAGCAGCTCCAATTAATCTTCATAGTATTTGGGCCATGGAGAGTTACAATACTGTCAGAGTTGTATTTCAAGAGTAATTGAATGATAAAGTATCCCCCCTCCTGCCCCTTTTACGGATGTAACACTGTTCAGCTCAGAACAACAAGACTGTCCGGATGGATCGCAGAGAGGGACAATCTTCAGTGAGCATAAGGGAAAACCTGAAAAACCTGTCAATGGGGAGTCGGGGCTTTCCTTATGCTCACTGTGATCTGCCCAGTCTCAGGAGGACCAGATTCCACATCTGAAGGGAGGTGACTTACACTAGTTAAAAGGGCTGGGAGGGGACTACTTTATCATTCAATTACTCTTGAATTACAACTATGACAGTATTGAAATAACACTCTCCATACTATGAAGATTAATTGGAGCTGTTGTTTTTGTGGAACATTACTATCCCTTTCATGATTCAAACGACACTATACTTGGAAATGTCATTACAAACGACATAAGCTATGGCCCTTACTCTCTGAGGCTGATGTAGAGTATTTGCCTGAATACAAGGCAAGATTTATTAGACTCAAAAATGGTCTTGCCTTATATTTGAGGTCACCTTCTAATCAAACTGCCTATCGGAGCAGTAGATGATCCAAACAAGCAGGCAGCCCCTTATGAGGCCTCCTTAGTGGTTGGCTCCCTTTGTTTCATATCCATTGGTCCATCTTACAGAATATGTCTCCAGCAGGTGGCATGTTTGAGTTTGCCATCCTCTTCATTGCTTATGTCACCATGGCCATGGCCACCTGAAGAAGAAGCCTAAGATGTCTTGAGTGCTTGCATCCTAGATCCACTCAGTTAGCCAATAAAGGTATCATTTTTACACTTCCAGTATCCTGCTTTTTAATATGGCTAACACATTACCACCCTTTACCCATACTAGGAGTAAATTTATTTAACAGATTGGCAGTGGTCCTTTATACATGAGTCAAGTGTATTTACAGTATCTGTATATCTTTGCATTATATATATAAGAAGTTTCCTCAATATATTCATCTCTACTTAAAGAGATAGTAGTGGGTCACAGAAAGGCAGCTCCAATTAATCTTCATAGTATTTGAGCCATGAAGAGTCTTTTTTCAATACTGTCAGAGTTGTAGTTCAAGAGTAATTGTATGATAAAGTATCCCCCCCTTTTTTTTTCTTACCTAGTGTAAGCCACTTCCCCTCAGATGTGGAATCTGGTGAGGGACAATCTTCATTCTGTGAGCATAAGGGAAACCAAGCCCCTTGAAAGGTTTTTCAAGTTTTCCTTATCCTCACTGCAGATTGTCCCTTGCTGCGATCCATTTGGACAGTCTTGCTGCTCTGAGGTGAGCAGTGTTACATCAGTAAAAGGGGTGGGAGGGGGATACTTTATCATTCAATTACTCTTGAACTACAACTCTGACAGTATAGAAATAACACTCTCCATGACCCAAATGCTATGAAGATTAATTGGAGCTGCTTTTATTGTGAAACCTTACTATCCATTTAAGTCTGCCACTAGGATACACATTCCCAAGCTCCCCTTTAAGTGATTCATTTTAAATGGCACATTCCAAGTTTTAACCCTTTGAATACCAGAGGGGTACACAATATGAAGCAATGCACTGCAATCCCTGCTGGCATTCAAATGGTTAATATTTTTGCTACTATGGGAACACACTTTGAATAACCCCAGGGTTGTGTTCTGCATAACCAGGGCTCTCCATAGACAGCAATAGCAACAGTCTCGTCAAGAAATGGCAAGGTTGCATCAATAACTGCACTCGTCATATCACAAAAATTCAGTTTTTCTCTGTAATAACGAATCCCGTAATGTTACGTATCATTACAGTCCCTCTCTGTGATAACATTAATATTTAATGCCGCAATGCTCTGATTTTGTATTGCAGCTGTAAAAACCAATAAAAGCTTCATCTTCATAAGAACCTGAATCAAATTAACTTCAATTTATCTGCCTCAAAAAATATTGCCATCGTTCTGAATATCAAAATGATTTTAACCTTGAAACCCGCACCCAGTGCAAATCTTCAGCTGCAAAGACCAGCAACAGTTTGATATGAATAGTGGTGCCCTGCAATAGAGAAGCAGTCAATTGAAATGAAGATACATTAAATAGGCAATCAGAGTACAGACGACTCAGAGGCTCATGTACTAAAATTAACTGAAATGATTCCAGAGTAAGCTCACAACTGCACTGTAAGAGGACGAGCAAAAATCCCCCAAATTCCCATTGATTTAGATGACATGTTTAACCCTTTGAGTGCCAGAGGGGGTACGCAACGCATTGCGTACCCCCTCTGGCACTCAAAGGGTTAACCTACTGAATGCTACAGTGCTCCCCAACGCATTGCACAGCAGCGCGTTTGAGACCTTGAGCATTCAAGAGGGTTAAAAGCCGCATTTAAAGGGATAGTAATATTTAACATGTAACAAAATATGTATTGTAGTGTTTATCTTCCTGAGTAAAACAAGTGCACTTCCACTACTGGAAGGTGTTTTATTCAAAAGTTATTACAGCTCAAAGTTGATTTTTTTAGGTGCAGTGTCACAGTGGCCTGAAATTGTACAGTGACACTGTTGTTACACCATGCTATGGACAGCTCTGGTCAGTTGACCATAAATCTCCATAGGATGGTGTAACAACAGCACCACTGTACAATTTCAGGTCACTGTGATACTGCACCTAAAAAACTTTGAGATGTAATAACTTTTTAAAAAAACACCACTCAGCACTAGAGTAGCCTTATTTTACTCAGAAGGATAAACCCTATAACATATACTTTTTTACATTTTAAGTATTATTCTCCCTTTAACCCTTTGAGTGCCAGAGGGGCTGTGAAACGCATTGCTCCGCTCTTATTTTGTATGATGTACTAAAAGGATTTTGAACAATTTGGGGGCAAACCAGCAGCAGCCTATGGGGACAAACTGGAATTCTCCAAATGAACACTGACTTAAATGAGGCTTTTTCACCCACTGAGTGCTAGAAATGTGAGTGAGTTAGATACCTCTCTAACATTCAAAGAGTTAAAAGTTCCATTTTAATCAATGGGAACACTTGGGATGTGACCTGGAGACTGAAGTTTTTATACTTAATTCCCATCTCTCATCTCTCAGAGGATGATTCTCAGGACCCAGTAAATTCCCTTGTAACCCCACCTACTTCACTGCCTATTCCTGTCAATCTACGCCCTGTTCTTCCCACTCTCCGCCCATTATAAGGGCAAACTCCACCTCCCGATCCCACCTATCCAGTCCAGCCCCACCCACTATATGACTAGCATCTTGTCACTTGGACAGTCCCACGCTCAGAACTCAGTGGACCTCTGTAAGCTTGGGACATGAATGTTCCAGGTATGTCAATGGGACAATTGGTTTTACCTCCAGAAAAGAATTAAAAAAATTCCTGACCTGCAACACAGGGGACAAATCTGATTTATATGGGTCATATAACCCATTGAATACTATAGAGGTCTCCACTGCATTGCAAAGCAATGGATTGGAAACCTCCTTAGCATTTGAGAAGTTAAAAGTCCCATTTTAAAAACTATTTTTACCACCTCAGTGCCTGAGAGGTATCCAACGCACAGCACAGCAACGAGCATAACATGGAACTCTCTGGTTTTTAGGGTTAATACAGGGACAGAGGCCGATTCTCTGTTGGTGGTGAGTTTCCTATGAATCTCTGCCCACTTCTCCTCCTTCCTACCCTGTTCCTCCCACCCACTCCTCATCTGTCCCACCCTCTTCCTCCCACTTCCCACCCACTCCTTTCCCTTCCCACCCTCTTCCTTCCACTTCCTGCCCACTCCTCCTCCTTCCCATCCTGTACCTTCCACTTCCCATCTACTTTTCCTCCTTCCCACCCTGTTCCTCCCACTTCCCACCCACTCCTCCTCCTTCCCACCCTGTTCTTCCCACTTCTCCTCCTTCCCATACTGATCCTCCCACTTCCTGCCCACTCCTCCTCCATCTCACCCTGTTCTTCCCACTTCCTGCCCACTCCTCCTCCATCTCACCCTGTTCCTCCCACTTCCCTCACACTCTTCCTCCTTCCTACCCTGTTCCTCCCACTTCCCACCCACTCCTCATCCTGCTCACCCTGTTCCTCCCACTTCCCACCCTCTTCCTCCCACTTCCTGCCCACTCCTTCTCCTTCTCACCCTCTTCCTCCCACTTCCTGCCCACTCCTTCTCCATCTCGCCCTGTTCCTCCCACTTCCTGTCCACTCCTCCTCCTTCCCACCCTGTTCCTCCCACTTCTCACCCACTTCTCATCCTTCCCATCCTGATCCTTCCACTTCCTGCTCACTTCTACTCCTTCCCACTCTGTTCCTCCCACTTCCCACCCAGTCCTCCTCCTTCTCAGCCTGTTCTTCCCACGTCCCTCCCACTCCTCCTCCTTCCAATCTTGCTCTTCCACTTCCTGTCCACACCTCCTCCTTCTCATCCTGTTCCTCCAACTTGCTGCCCACTTCTCCTCCTTCCCATCCTGTTCCTCCCACTTCCTGCCCACTTCTCCTTCTTCTCACCCTGTCCCTCCCACTTCCTGCCTACTCATCCTCCTTCTCAGCCTGTTCCTCCCACTTCCTTCCCATTCTTCCTCCTTCCTACCCTGTTCTTCTCACTTCGGGCGCACACCTCCTCCTTCTCACCCTGTTCCTCCAACTCCTTCTCACTCTGTTCCTCCCACTTTCCACCCATTTCTCCTCCTTTCCCACCCTGTTCTGCCCACTTTATAACATAATTAAGACTCAATTAAGCCCCACCCCATTTATGATGCAAATTGCATCATTTACATCACCCTGTTTGCTGAATACAAACCCTCTCTGGGGGCTGAAGTGGAGGAAGTTCCCAGGTTGCAATGAGTTAAACATCCCTCTAGTAGACAAAAGGTTAAATCTGGTGGAATTTTATTTCTTTACTATTGGTTCACTCCAGAATCCAGTTCTTCTTAGTTCCACAGCCACAAAAATGGTTTATTCAAGAGACATCTAATAGCTGAATCCCAAATTAGCAGGCGTGCTTAATGCAGAACTAAATAAATTGCACTGCCATGTATCAATGTCTGGAAAAAGACAAATATTACAAACAGGAAGTCATTAGAATGAATAGCAGAAGAAAGTTATTAAAATCTAATGTTTAAAAACGCACAAGAGTTCATTACTGTTTGAAGGAAAGCCATTTATCAAGAACACTGTTTAAAAAGTCATACTGTAGTAATAAGCTCATTAATTTAGCAGACGATTGCATTTATGAAAGCCATAAGTCAGTGCAATGACGCAGAGTCAGCTTCAGAAGTAATTGTCAGGCCGCGCAAAATGGACGCTGCAAAACTCTAGAAACCAGATTATTTTGTGCATTATTTATAAGAAAATCCACTGCGAGGTACAATTGAATCTAATTTGCTAATGCCTTTTTAATGCATTTAAAAAAAACAGCATTTTCTTCCCCTTCTAATCTTGGAGAGCAACTCATAGCTGTTATTGAATTCCCATTACTATGAATTATTGCTACAATATATTTCACCCAATATCATCTGCCCCGGGGACAACATTATACCAGGAGGTGTTGTGGAACAGTCAGCACATTTGTGAAACATGAGACAATAAGAGTCGTTCTCATTTAGCTGCCTTTGATAACAACATGACACTTCTGACCTTAAGATTGTTCTTAGTTGAATTTCGGTTTAGGCAAACAATTTACAGGGCGTTAATCCTTTGAGTTGCAAACCCCTCTGGCACTCAAATAATTAAAGAAAACCTAACTCCTCTTAAAGGTATAGTAATACTTAAAATGTAAAAAAAAATATATGTTGTAGGGTTTATCTCCCTGAGAAAAACAAGGGTACTCCCACTGCTGAAAGGTGTTTTATTCAAAAGTTATTACAGCTCAAAGATGGATTTTTTAGGTGCAGTATCACAGTGGCCTGACATTGTACAGTGGAGCTGTTGCTACACCATCCTATGGACTGCTCTAGTCCTGGGACCATAAATCTCCATAGGATGGTGTAGCAACAGCTCCACTGTAAAATTTCAGGCTACTGTGATATTGCACCTAAAAAATAATCTTTGAGCTGTAATAACTTTTGAATATAACAGCTGTCAGCAGTGGGAGTACTCTTGTTTTGCTCAGGGGGATAAACCCTACAACATATTTTTTTGTACATTTTAAGTATTACTATCCCTTTAACTCTTTGAGTGCCTGAGAATGTGTTAGACCGCATCTGAAGGGTTAAAGTCTTTGACTGACAGAGGTGACAGCCATGGAGATGAGTAGATTTGTCTTTATTCAGCATTACAGGATATTACAGGAAGCTTGATGGTTAACAGCACTGTTACAGCATTTCAGTGGTTCATTTTACATGATGTTCCTTGGCATGGCAGACAGCATTGTTGGCATATGCTGTCAGGTCTTTCTCTCTTTATCTATAATGCCCAATGACTGAATATATATATACCTTGTACAGCCATGGTCATTAGAACAAGAATAGAAAAGAACACCTAGGTTGTCAGTTTGTATATGTCCAAACATGGATATACTGTGAAGCTTCTTACATCATGAATATGTAATTATCTATAAACACGTGTTACGCTTATATCTACATTTTGATTGATTTAAACAGACGGTTAGGCTACGATGTGTAATGTGCTAGTATTGGGGGTGGGCTATTCTTAATTTAGCTCTCGGTCATTATTACTGCTGACTTTGTAGATCACAAATGATCTGTTACTACAATAAAGAAACAGTCAGTCATTTTAGATTTAACAGAATGCATTGGATACCCCTCGGGTACTCAAAGGGTTAATATCAAACCTCCACTTAGGTTAATCAATGCAGAAAATCCTAATGCCAATACAAATCTGTTCTACATGAATTGGTTTTCCCAAAATCAGGCCAAGATGACAACAGATTTCCACTGATGTCGGTGGAGGATTTTGTAGATTAAACCCTTGATAATGTTATTAGCTGCAATGTAGCTCAGACCTTAAAGGGATAGTAATGTTTCTTAATAAGAACAGCTCTAATTAATCATCATAGTATTTGGGCCATGGAGAGTGTTATTTCAATTCTGTCAGAGTTGTAGTTCAAGAGTAATTCAATGACAAAGTGTACCCCTCCCGTCCCTTTTACTGATGTAACACTGCTCAGCCAGAGCAGAAGGGAGGTGCCCAGGTAGATTGCAGAGAGGGACAATCTTCAATTAAGATAAGGGAAAAAGCTGAATTTATTCTGCCACTTCAGTGGAAGCTGATTTGTTTTGCAGTCCAAGAAGGAGAAGTGAGGAGGAGGGAGTTAATTTCAGGATGGGTGAGCAATATATATACACACTGTGCCATATATGTCAACAAATTCAGGTCTGCTAAAGTTAGAGAGTCCCTAACTACAACACCAAAAATCATTGAAACCATTACACTGAGTGAAAATCAAAAACCCCAAGGTATAGGCAGGTAAAATACATAACTAAATATGGTAGATGGCAGGTACATATTAATGTGTTCTGTTAAATTTGTCACATTGGAATCAAACTCAGGGCATTCTGAGAATGTTAAATCTTTGTTCTAAAGGGGTTACATGTCTGTTTGTATATTTGTAAAGTGCTTTGAGTCTCATAGGGAGAAAAGCGCTATAAAAATCACAAATTATTATTAATTATTATTACATCTACACACCTTGAATAAGCATTGGCTATGTGATTTTAATGAGAGATTGCTACAGCCAGCAATAAAACATAGAATTTGATGGCAGACATGAACCAACTGGCCCATTTAATCTATTTCCCTAATTACTGACAAACACTCACTCTTATTTAATCCTCAGAATAGCCTTATATATGCACCTCAAGAGTGCTTATATTCATTTACTGTAAGCACCTACCTCTTCTGCTGGGAGTCAATTGACTGAATCTATCATCCATCATCTAATGTAATCTTTTCTGACATTTACTCTTATTAGGGAATAGTACCCAACAAACTTCTGGGGGTTATGCACTAAGGCATGATAAAGAGAGCATAGGCTCCATAGATTAAAATATGACTTGGAGAAGTGATAAACTGAAGAAGTCATCTCTGCTTTATCGCCTCTTTATCACACTTTAGTGCATCTCTCCCTGGCAATTTTAATACCACAGTGTGATTTATAAGTTAAAGTGGAACTATCACATTAATTCAAGTTTGCATATTTGAAAACTACATTAAAAACTGCCTATATGTCATGTTAGCCAAAAGGCCAGCAAATGTACAGTTCAGGAGATATTCACACTTCTTACATATGCTAATATATGCTAATTGCGGTCATGTGCGTCATCAACAATGTTTTCATATGAAAATTAAGCTAATACATGATGTTTCATATGCTAATTAAGCCTTTCAGTGATGTGTCACATGCTAATGAAGGTTTCAATTACTATTTATATGATAATGCAGCTCTGTACAGTAGCAGGAAGTGTTTAGTTTCACTTTCCCAGAAATAAAAGTGTGTATTTCTCCTATACTGTACAGCTGCTGGCCTTCTGATTAACAAGACATAGAGGCAGTTTTTAATGCAGTTTTCAAATCTGCAAACTTGCATTAAGGTGAAAGTTCCACTTTAACATGTAATCATATTGTGCCAATATGTTAAGTAATAAATCAAATAATCAAATGTTTTCATTTTAATAGTCTGCTTTCCTTTGTTCCTGTACTCTTCATTCCTTATTTCTCCAGTCTGGGTTGTGGCAGGATAGAATATTATTTTTATTTTGATCTCTCTATACCAGTGGCCAAACTGCGTAAAGAGATCTCTCTAAGCCAGTGGTTCTCAACCTGTGGGTCGGGACCCCTTAGGGGGTCGAACGACGATTTGCCAGAGGTCGCCTAAAACCATCAGATATTTATATTTCGATTCATAACAGTAGCAAAATTACAGCGATGAAGGAGCAATGAAAATAATTTTACTGTTAGGGGTCGCCACAACTTGGGAAATTTTATCAAAGGGTTGAGGCACTAGAAAGGTTGAAAACCGCTGCTCTAAGCATTATAAAACGGACCTGTCATCTTTAATCCAAGTTCGCATATTAAAAACTAGGTTTCATGTTAACCAAAAAGAGCAGCAGTAGTGCAGATCAGGAGATGAACAAACTCACAATGAGCAGCATCAGTAATTTAACCTTTTGAATGCTTTGCAATGTGCTGCATACCCCTCTGGCACTCAGAAGCTTAACACTTGTAACCCCGGATCTCGCTAATATGTAAACAACGCCAATCTTGTGCTCCCCACATCCAAATGCCACTGGGTGCCGGATAGGGGATGTTCCTCGATCTCCGGGTAAACATGGAAGAAGGAACTACCTCACTCACAGGGATAGAATGATAGAGTCCTAAATGGCCAAATTAAAGCTGAATTAATGAGTAAAGTCCATCACAAACAGACATCTGGCTAAGTCAGGTCTAACGCGTTTCTCTCTGTAAGTATCCATGCTCAATCACTAACCTTCTATGATTAAGCTTCAGTGCCTGCCATGAGAAACGTGTTACAATGTCTGTTTGAGATGGACTTCAGTCTTTAAAGGGTTAGTAACCCTTGTATTAAACTTGAGCTACAAGTCTTCTTTGTGTTTTTTTTAACACTGCGTCACACTGTCTCCCAGTCTGGTCCGAATGGAGAGCAGCGAGGGACAATTTTCAGTAAGCAAAAGGAAAATCCTGCCCTCCTTTGTCGTGGGGGAGGGTTTTCCTTATACTTACTGCTGGTCTTTTGGCTTCCATAACACATAGGCAGTTTTGAAATGTGCAAGCCAATTCAATATAACAGGTCTGATTGGCAGGTCCTGCACGTGCTTAGCAGCTATACACAAAGGGGGAGATTCACTAAGTGGTGATAAATTGGTGATAAACGCAATGCATTGGCTACCTCTCTGGCACTCAAAGGAAGCCAGACATCACCATGGACATCTTGAATGCGCGCCTGCGCTGTCAGTCCCCGTCACCTTTCATAGGCATTGCACTGGCCTGAACGGCTCCAGAAGAGACTAACGGCGCAGGTACACAGGCTGCAGTAACCTGGCCGTCAGTCTCGGAAGCTTAAGGATAACTTTATTCGGGGGCACTTTTGAGAGGTAAAATAACGATTATTAAGCTACTCTCCACCTGCCTAAGTGTTGCATGGCAACTTTAGTTGAGGTGGTAGTTCCGCTTTAATTGAAGTGTCAACATTTCAATGCATCTCAGAGCATTGAAACATTGACACTATTCAATTAAATCACTAATTCACTACATTTTGCTGTGAGTGCTGGTTGTTTCAACTTTTTTGTTGTGCACATGGATCCTGTTCTTTCAACTACAGCACCCAGAGAGACTGATTTACTTGAGAGTGCTTCCCTTTACCATCTGGGTATATATATATATCCCTTTGAGTGCCAGAGGGGTCTCTGGCACTCAAAGGGTTAAATATATATAATATATAGCGACATATTTTCTAAACAAACCTACAATTTGGTTGACTATTTTAGCTCCGCCTTTGCTCCTCCCCTTTTACCGACAATTCTTAAAATTTTTCATACCCAACGTAAATTGCTATTTTTTTGTCAGATTGTCTATTGAAAATGCGTTGATCATCCGTCAAAATAGTAATTTTTGGCGTTCATACAACTTTTTTTTAAGGTTATCCCTTTGAAGATATGGCCCTAAGGCATGATAAAGAGGTTATAAAATGGGTATAACTTCTCTAGTGATATCACTTCTCCAGTTCCTATGTTATTCTATGGAGTACTAAGCTTTCTCCAAGTTTGGAGATCTTAGTACATTAGCTCAAAAGAATGACTTAGGAATCATAGAAGTGATATCACTCTCCATTTTATCACCTATTTATCACGCTTTAGTGCATAACCCTCTTAGTGTTCTGCATGTTGCATGTTCTCTTTTTATTTTTACAATGGCCCTGATAGAAAGCTCTCTACAAACAGATTCAGGGAGCTCACTGTTTGGAACATAAATGTGTAAGAAAACAAGAGACGATAGGGAAAAAAGTAATAAAAATTGTACGAAACATAACTTTATATATACACAATATGTGAAGTCAAAATAAAGAGTTACTATATCTTTAAACCTTCGAAATAATTCCCATTGAGATTTCTCTGCTGCTAAGATAATTGCCAAGAGTAGTTGTGAGTTCACAGTATTCCTTGGGGAATGATACTGAAGTATATTGTGTAATGAGTAGAGCAGGCAGAAGGCCAGGGTTCCGAGAATGTAGCATCCTGCAAATCAACAGATTCCCTTGTAAGTTAACCTCTCCACAGGTCTGCTTTGTGTCAGACAAGGTATACTGCAACATGCATTTTAGACAAATCAGCATTCCATGGCGCTTTATAACATACATTGAGCTGTACAGTCTGAAGCTTGCTTTCACAAAACAGCCTAGAATATCATTTATCTGTCTGTCAACGGCAATGAAAGTACAGTTTGCTTAAAGGGATAGTAATACTTAAAATGTAAAAAAAAATATGCTGTAGGGTTTATCCCCCTGAGTAAAACAAGGGTACTCCCACTGCTGAAAGGTGTTTTAATCAAAAGTTATTAATTTTCAAAGTTGAATTTTTTAGGTGCAATATCACAGCGGCCTGAAATTGTACAGTGGCTCTGTTGCTACTCCATCCTATGGAGATTTATGGTCCCGGGACCAGAGCTGTCCATAGGATCGTGTAGCAACAGCACCACTGTACAATTTCAGGCCAATGTGATATTGCACCTAAAAAATTCAACTGTGAAAATTAATAACTTTTGAATGAAACACCTTTCAGCAGTGGGAGTACCATTGTTTTACTCAGGGGGATAAACCCTACAACATATTTTTTTTTACATTTTAAGTATTACTATCCCTTTAAAGGTATAATATTGCCACTTTTTAAGAAACATTAATCGTGTAGCCATAAAAAAAAATAAAACTAAATGCACCCAGTCCCATCTCTCAAACCTTTATGGCGCACCACAGAGTTCTAACCACTAGAGGGAGAACTGTCCATTAATTGCTATGTCAGAAATCAATGTCTGTTGTGGGCTACAAAAAAATATATATTAAGCCCAAATCCTTAAACTAACACCACACTACAATAAAATTACACTGCAACTCCCGATTGATGCCCAGATCAAGGCTCAGTTATCTCTCTAGTGTTTTGAGCTCTGTCTGGAGGCCATTTTGTTGTAGCCCAGCAGAGGCATCACTTCCTGTCACAATAGACAATGGACAGGTCATCTTCTAGTGTATAGGACTCTGTGCTCTGGAGTCTTCATTCCAGGACTTTGTATTGTCCCAGAAGGGGGCTGCCAGGACAGGGGACACACACATAAAATCCGCGACTATCCTGGACAATCAGAGACGTGGTCATCCTAATTTGAACTGCAATACATTTTGAATAAAAAAAAACTTTTAACAGTGGAAGTACCCTTGTTTTACTCAGGGGAATGAACCCTACAACGTTTTTTTTACATTTTAAGTATTACTATCCCTTTAATACAGCCCTGGGCCCTATAGCAGTGACAGAAGCCTGTATTTAACTGCAGCAGCTCCCTCCACTATTAATTCAAAGTTTCCACACTGCTGAGCATTGCTGCCCAAGTAGTAATAAAAAGGAAAGCTGAAAATGATCTCTTCAACTCCAAGATTTATCTTCCATAAAATAAAACTTGCTGTACGTGCAAGAAACCCACAGGGACGTACCAAGCGCATTCTAGGTGTGATCTGGGCCTTTCTGAGGATGGCTTATTTTAGAAAATGCAGAACAGAAATAGTGGTACTTAACCGTTTGGGTGTCAGAGGGGTAGGAAACCCAGAGGGTTAAAGTGATAGTAACCATTTTTTTTAGTCTATATATATTCTGTAAATGCTGGTATAATGAGAACTGGAGGGATTGTAGAGCAAACCATCATGCCTATAGGGCAGGAAAAAAAAAAAAGACTCACTTTAACCCTTTGAGTGCCAGAGGGGTACGCAACGCATTGCTTTGCACTGCGTTGCGTACCCCTCTGGCACTCAAAGGGTTAACCCCTTGAATGCTAGAGAAGTCTCCAATGCATTGCGAAGCCTCTCTAGCATTCAAGGCGTTAACCCCATTGAAATCACAAATAATCAGTATTTTTTCCAATACGGTGCAGTTGGTTTGCTCCATTGGGCCACTGGTAAGGAGCAAGCCTCTTTCGGGATATTTTAGAGTTTGTTTACATAAAGGACTGTGCCGCGGTGACATTATTGACATGCACCATCCCCATGTCAATAGGGCATTGCACCCTATGGCACTGTTCCCATGGTCCCAACATGGCACAGACACAACAACGTCTGACATGAACACATCTTGCTGCAACTCCATGGCGACTAGAATGTTGGTCCTGAAGTTGCATCAGCGAAGGTGTGCTCTGGCACTCAAAGGGTTAATGCAGGGACGTACATGGCTTTTGCCAGGACCCTTTAGTTTCCAAGGGTCTGACATTTCACCATGGAAGTTTGTATTTGCCCATCTGGTTTGTTCCTGAATTGCTCAACTTTTGGCTTTGCACATGTAACCAGCTGTCATTTCAGCCATTGGCTGATCCAGGGATATGTCCAACCAATTGGGGACAAACAGGAAAAGCCCAGTGCAGCAGCCTCCATGGGCCTTATTCACCAAGACAACCCATTGAGTGCCATATGGGTATTGCAGAGCAATTTGTTGCACATCCCTCTAGCATTAAAAGTGTAAATCTATGACAACAAACCACATGAACACACACAAGACAAGCAGGATGACTCCCTCTGCCTTCCTGGTATAAGTGGCACCAATTTAAAGGGACAGTAATGTATATGGTCCAAACCCGATCTCTCAAACCGCTGTGGTTTGAGAGATATAGGGATTCAAAGTTTCCCCTCTCTCCCTTTCTCCTGACGTCAGTGCATTATCTATAAATAATTCATTCATTGGAAATGTCTACAAAGTGTGGTTGCAAACCAGGTACACTTTGTAGATCTTCCAATGAATGAATTCTTTGTAGATAATGTGATCTTGGCTCTGCTGCAGAGCCTCCTCAAGTTGTATGACACAATTCTCCTGCTGTCAGCTTTACAGGCGACGTCAGGAGAAGGAGAGGGAGGGGGAACTTTGAATCCCTATATCTCTCAAACCATAGTGGTTTGAGAGATCGGGTTTGGAGTATATTGATTTTTTTTTTAAGTCTACAAAACTGGATATATTTTTTGGGGGACATTACTGTCCCTTTAAATACTAAAGAACCAATTCACTGGAGCAGAATACTTAACAGGTAGCACTGGACTCTCTTACCATTAGAATTTGGACCTCCACTCTGATACCCTGAGATCCGAGTCAAACCCTGAGAGTTCACAGATATGCAAATAGGTAAACTGGGCTCAGAACTCAGACATAAACTATAGATGCATTAGATACGTTATTTTATCTTCAGCCTACATAAATAAATAAACATTTTATTGTACAAAATCCACTTTGCTATAGTATTGCCATTACAGGGCGTCACCCACAGGTGGCGCAGTTTCTCTGCATCCATCCATTGGCTCTGCACAATTGGACCAGATTCCTGTCTTGACTTCATCACAGATGGCTGTTGTGAACCATTAACTCTTTGAGAGCCAGAGGGGTATGCAACGCATATCATCGGAATGCACTGCATACCCCTCTGGCACTCAGAGGGTATAAGTATATAGTCCACGAATCCCTTCCCTTTTCTTCAGTGACCCTTTGCATTCCAGTGGGGTGTCCAGTCCATTACAAAGCAATGCAGTGAACACCGTTCCGGCACTAAATAGGTTAACTGTGAGCAGGCGGGTCATGATTCATGATCATACCTGGGAAATCTCCGGATTTGTGCTGGAGACTCCGATTTTTGTAGTGAATTACCGTGTCTCTGGGGCAGAGGCTGATTCTCTGGTGGTGGGGAGTTTCTCATGAAACTCCGCCCACTTCTACTCCTTCCCACCCTGTTCCTCCCACTTCCAGCCCACGTTTCCTCCTTCCCACCCTGTTCCTCCCACTTCCTGCCCACTTCTCCTTTCCACCCTGTTCCTCCCACTTCCAGCCCACGTTTCCTCCTTCCCACCCTGTTCCTCCCACTTCCTGCCCACTTCTCCTTTCCACCCTGTTCCTCCCACGTCTCCTCCTTCCCACCCTGTTCCTCCCACATCCAGCCCACATCTCCCCCTTCCCACCCTGTTCCTCTCACTTCCTGCCCACTTCTCCTCCTTTGTACCCTGTTCCTCCCACTTCTCCCCCTTCCCCACCCTGTTCCTCCCACTTCTCCTCCTTTCCACCCTGTTCCTCCCACTTCGCCCCCTTCCCCACCCTGTTCCTCCCACTTCTCCTTCTTCCCACCCTGTTCTACCCACTTTATTGCACATCGCGTTAAGCCCTGCCCCCATTCGTGATTAAGCCCCACCCCTTTCTAAAGCAAATCACTTTATTTATACCTTCCCACTGGCACCACATGAGTCCCCTTACAGGAACTCTGGAACATAAAGTTCCCAGGCACGATAATGATGTGGCAGCTCTCTGATGCTGCAAACAAATTGTTTTCCCCCTTTGTTTTCCATTGTCGTATGAAGACATCCTAAGATCCTCCTATGGTACATTGCACCTTGGATCCAAGTAAACCCCTGATTCAGACTTGCTCCAGATCAAGGAGGGAAGAGGGGAAGCCAGCCTCAGATTGTACACCCGGGCCCAGTGATTCTAGTTTCTCCCTGTGTCATTACCTCATTTGTTTCTAGACATTACATCCAAACAGGAAGCTGTACTCAAAGTCTGTTTAGACTGTGAGGTCAGAAAGTGAAATAAATGTTTATACAATAAAATATTTCCATTGAAATAGGAATTTGCTTTTTAACCGCAAAAGCCACTTAGCAATGTAAAACAAAGTGTAAGCACATTAAATCCTTTTGTTCCACAAAAAACATAATCAAAGGGTCAAGCAGGCACTTTTATATCAATGTCATTGAAAGAGCAGCAACAGGCTCCAGACGGACATAGATATCTGGGAGTCTACAGAGACGTTTCCACCAATACACTCTGTCTCAGGATTTTCTGAGAATGCTTAGGCTAGCAGTAGTCAACTGTTGGACCTTCAGCAGTTGGGGACTTCAACACCCATCATCCCCAGCTCTGGAAGGTCCTTAGATTGACCATTAGGCAACAGATTAATTAGCTTTCAGTGCTGCAGGAGTTAATATACTCAAAGAAAAACATATGCAGTAAGCAAAGATGTCTGCCGCCTAATAGGCATGGAAAGGACGTAGATCTGACCTTCCAGAACTGTAGCGGTTAACGTGGATATATTGCCTAACCATATTAACTTCTGCAGTGCTGGAAACTAATATATATATGCCACTGTAGGAAAGGTCTGAACCCAGTTAGGTGACCCACTCCCCTTCCACATTACATCTATTTTGTTCTGATAATTAACCCTATCTTACCTACATAGCTGGGAAATCTCTGGATTTGCCCCCAAGGCTCTGGTTTTTGCGGCTAATTACCAGGGCAGAGGCTGATTTTTCGGATATGGGGCATTTCTAATGAAACTCTGCCCACTCGTACGCCTTCCTACCCTGTTCCTCCCACTCTCCTACCACTCCTGGTCCACTTCTCCTCCTTCCCACCCTGTTCCTCCAACTCTCCTACCACTCCCGGTCCACTTCTCCTCCTTCCCACCCTGTTCCTCCAACTCTCCTACCACTCCTGGTCCACTTCTCCTCCTTCCTACCCTGTTCCTCCCACTCTCCTACCACTCCTGGTCCACTTCTCCTCCTTCCCACCCTGTTCCTCCCACTCTCCTACCACTCCTGGTCCACTTCTCCTCCTTCCCACCCTGTTCCTCCCACTCTCCTACCACTCCTAGTCCACTTCTCCTCCTTCCCACCCTGTTCCTCCCACTCTCCTACCACTCCTGGTCCACTTCTCCTCCTTCCCACCCTGTTCCTCCCACTCTTCTACCACTCCTGGTCCACTTCTTCTCCTTCCCACCCTGTTCCTACCACTCTCCTACCACTCCTGGTCCACTTCTCCTCCTTCCCACCCTGTTCCTCCCACTCTCCTACCACTCCTGGTCCACTTCTCCTCCTTCCCACCCTGTTCCTCCCACTCTCCTACCACTCCTGGTCCACTTCTCCTCCTTCCCACCCTGTTCCTCCAACTCTCCTACCACTCCCGGTCCACTTCTCCTCCTTCCCACCCTGTTCCTCCCACTCTCCTACCACTCCTGGTCCACTTCTTCTCCTTCCCACCCTGTTCCTACCACTCTCCTACCACTCCCGGTCCACTTCTCCTCCTTCCCACCCTGTTCCTCCAACTCTCCTACCACTCCCGGTCCACTTCTCCTCCTTCCCACCCTGTTCCTACAACTCTCCTACCACTCCTGGTCCACTTCTCGTCCTTCCCACCCTGTTCCTCCAACTCTCCTACCACTCCCGGTCCACTTCTCCTCCTTCCCACCCTGTTCCTCCAACTCTCCTACCACTCCCGGTACACTTCTCCTCCTTCCCACCCTGTTCCTACCACTCTCCTACCACTCCTGGTCCACTTCTCCTCCTTCTCACCCTGTTCCTCCAACTCTCCTACCACTCCCGGTCCACTTCTCGTCCTTCCCACCCTGTTCCTCCAACTCTCCTACCACTCCCGGTCCACTTCTCGTCCTTCCCACCCTGTTCCTCCAACTCTCCTACCACTCCCGGTCCACTTCTCCTCCTTCCCATCCTGTTCCTCCCACTCCTCCTTCCCCAGCCTATTTCTCAAACTTTTCTAAGTGTTGTAAAGTACGCCCCCCGCATGATTAATCCCCACCCCTTTTGCCACAAATCATATCATTTCTCTTTCCCACCGGCACCACAGGTATATTTACCTGTCTGCAGTGTATTGAAGCCAGATATAAAAAGTGGCCAACATCCATGTCCACATGGTCCTATTAATCTATGCAGTTACAGGGGCCAGCGGGCACTTCCCCAGTCTTCTGAGTGTGAAACTCAGACTGCCCCCCCCCACACTCATGTGTGACTGTATTGTTTGCTCCTCCTTGGTTATCTAATCAGGTTCATTTGAAAGACACAGGGGACACAGTTTTAAGAGCATAATTGAAAAAGTTATAGAAAACATGAGTCCATCAAGTCTGACCATTCCCAGACCTCCTTTGTTGATCTAGGGGAAGGCAAACAAGACGTAATAGAAGCCATTTCCAATTATGCCCCAAGTGGGTAAGAAAAAAAATTTTCCCAACTCCAAAAGATATCCTCCCCATTTCACCTTAGATCAACACTATCTGTTTGGACACCAAGGGCGGAATGCGATGAAGGCATGTTCCTAGGGCAGATAGATATTGTGCAAGTTCTAATGCAGGCAACCATATACCAAACGCTTCTTGAATTGCATGTGAAAATTTAGCTTTTACGATAAAACTGCAAAGATGTATAAAATCGTCCACATGAGCACTTCCTGCATTAGGTGCAATCGCTATTCCACTCAGACAGATTTTTGAGAGATCGAAGCATGTAAGGTTTGGGATTCCTAGAAGTCTGCCATCTAACTGAGAAAACCACTGGGACTGTCCTGCTGCTCTTCAGCAGAGCCGAAATAGTGCGATGTAGGAAGAAATACTTAATTGGAATGTCTCCAAAGTGTGCCTGGTGTGCAAGCACACTTTGCAGACCATTCCACTGAAGTATTTCTTCCTACATTGTGCTATTTCGGGTCTGCTGGAGAGCCGCAGGACGGTCCCAGGACCGGACTGTCCTTTTCTCAGCTAGATGGCAGACTTCTGGAAAACCCAAACTTTACATGCTTCGATCTCTCAAACTATAAAAGTTTGAGAGTTGGAAGATAGCTGTTTCTATTCATGGTTTTTATATCTACAAAATTAATTTTTGCAAAAATCTTGGAATACTTTCCCTTTAATTGTGACCACAAAAAAATCATGTGTGCAGCTGTTTGTTAACCTTGATGTTTCATGCGCAATTCAACAAAATGATGCACAGAACTATTACCTTGTGGTTTTCACACTGGAAATAGCAAATGAGCATGTTCCCTGCATTCCACCCCAAGTGTCATAATTCTCTATATTGTTCTTAGTACAAATGGTATCCCATACATTTATAAAGTAGCTACAGTATCTGTTAACACAACCCAAAGCAAAAGATTTTCACATTGTTACTGTAAAAAAATCCCTGCCTTTTCTGTATTCAAATAAGTGTTCTTCTACTATTAATGGATACCCCTTTGTTTTTCCAACAGTTCCCCGGAGAGCTCATTGTAATTTTTTAACCCTTTAGTGTCAGTGGGTATCAACCGCATTGCAACATAATATGTATGATACCTCTCTGGAACTCAAAGGGTTAAAATACTTGAAAATAGCAATCGTGTCCTACCTTGGATGGAACATTTGTAGAATCACAGATTAGCCACCCATGTGTAAAGCAATATATTTGGAAGAGAGAATTACTTTTTTAAGTTTGTTTAGATAGCGCAGGCTATGTATACAAGATGTTCAAGTATATATTTACATATCATCTGCTAATCTGCATGTAATCTGCCTTATAACACTACTGAACAGAACAGTTAAGAGTTCTGACCAGAGGAGGGCAAAATGTGTCTCTCCATCTGTTTCTAGACTACAAATCCTATATCGCTGAATAACATGTACCGCAGTGTACCAACATAAGAATAGAATGATAAGAGATTGAAAGGAGACCCCAATGTATGTGTACAGCACTGAATAGAACAAAAAACTATACTGTACCAATCGTTGGTAAGACCTCACTTCCAATATGCAGTGCAGTTCTGTTCTGAAAAAGCATATTCTAGAACTGAGTACAGAAAAGAGCAACAAACTTAGTTAAAGGGGATCTATCACCCCAGTACAAGTCTGTGTTACATGTTAGAGTACCTAGCGATTAGGTGGATTTCTTGAATACGTTTTTTTAATGAAAAATGTTTAATTTTTTTTTTCAATTAACGTTTAAAGACTGCGCTTCAGGATAGACTGCAAGTACAGCTCTATACCCGCATTCTGTCGCTCTGCCTCCACTTCACTGCCTCTATCCAGCCTACTCCAATGACGGAGGCCTTCTGTCTGTGAGCTGGAGTGATCTCATTGGCTAGATATAGATCTCTGCCGATAAGATCGCTCCAGCCTAAAGACAGAGGCCTCTGTCATTGGAGGAGGCTGGATAGAGGGAGGGGAGAGGAGGCAGAGTGACAGACTGTGGGTATAGAGCTGTACCCGCAGTCTATCCGGAACTGCAGTCTTTAAACGTTAATTTTCGGCAACATAGGATAAAAAAAATTCAACAAATGCACATAATCGCTAGGTAATCTAACACACATTTGTACTGGGGTGATAGATCCCCTTTAAGGGGATGGCGATTTGTAGTATGAAGAACATCTAGTCAGATTTGGTTTATTTACGCTAGAGAAAAGATGACTAAGAGGCGATCTTGTCACATTTTGTATGTGCGAGTTCCATACAAGGCTCTCTCTAGTGTTTCATTCCAAGGTCAATTACATAACTAGGGGTCACCACTTACTATTAGATGAAAGGAGGTTTCAACTTCAGCAGAGGACTGGTTTGTTTTACAGTGAGGTCTGGAAAATTGTTTAACTCTTTGCCCAAGGATGTGGTCATGGCAGATGCAATGGATATATTTAATAAGATTAGACAAATTTCTAGCAAGAGGGAACATACAGTATATTAGTAGGTAAAACATGAAGTTCTTCAGTAGACTAATACTTATTTTGGAGACAGGGCAGCTTATATAATTCTTATTTTTCTGTGATATAATGAGAAAAAGATGAATTTGACGGACCTTTTCAGCCTAAGTTTACTATGTTATAATGCAGGTCCCCTAAGACCCTTTGTGCTGGTTTTGAAAGACTGACACACAGTACAGACCCACTGCTTTTTTTTTAATAAGCCGGCTAGCATTTGAGCAGTTTAGTAAACTGTGAAAATTGACCTATAACCTTTTCATACCTCCCAAGTGTCCCTCTTTAGGAAGTATTAGGGGTGTGTACCTCCCAAGTGTCCCTCTTTAGGAGGGACAGCCCCTCTTTTAGACCCAAATCCCTCTGTCCCTCTTTCCCACCCTGATGTCCCTCTGTTTAGGAGATCAGATTGTGTAGTGTGTATATAAGTGAATCATATTACTCCACAGCAATAAAACTCACATTATTGTTTGTTTAAACATTAGTATAAGTGTTTATAATTTAATCTGTGTAAATAAAATACTTTGGCCTTGTTATAAGTCATTTATTAGATTACACAAGGAGGTGTCAATAGGCCATGAAATAGCTTAAAAATTCATCAGTAATGCCCCTCCCACCAGCCACGCCCCCAACAATACCCCCTAAAACACAAGTGTCCCTCTTTGGCAATTTGAAATGTTGGGAGGTGTGTCTTTTGAGAGCCACAGATGTGTGCAACACAATGTAGAACAATGCATTACACATCACTCTGCCACTTAAAGGGTAAAACACTGAATTTACACTCTCTACAATGGGATTTTGTATATTAAAGCTGAAAACAGACAATTCATGTCTTCATTTATTTTATTATAATAATAAACACGTGTTACAGATGAAAGTGACAATGAGGCACTGAATTTTATTTAACCCCTTAAGGATGATTATGCATTATGTTACTCACCCCTTTGGTTCTTTAAGGGTTAATATATGCTGTCCCCAAGTAACACGTTAGTTCTAAGGATTACATAATAACCAATATAGGGATATATAAACCGGGGCAGGGACATCGAGATTGTACTGGCCACACCCACAATTCAGAATGTGGGTGTGGCCAGCACAGCTCAAAATCTTGAAGCTTTAAGCGGAGCCTAACCGGAAATCCAGGTCTGACTTTCAGAATAGCACACAATTATACACCTGTAACATGCATGCTGATTATTACAAAGGGGTTCATGTTTAAAAGAAAGCAGAGTAATTTTAGGACAAATAGGTGCACTATTAAAGGGTTAGTAATGCCCGAAAAAAAGTTTATTCTATATGGCAGATTTTACAAAAATAAAGTATTTGGAGAAAGTCCTATCTCTCAAACCTTTACGGTTTGAGAGATATTCGGTGCTAAAGTTCCCCCCTCCCTCCCCTTCTCCTGACATCAGCGTTCTACTGAGAGCAGGAGATCCTGGTCCAGCGGCTCTGCAGCAGAGCTGAAATAGCGATATTGTAAAAGAATTACTTCATTCGAAAGGTCTACAAAGTGTGCCTGGTTTGCAAGCACACTTTGTAGACCGTTCTAATGAAGAATTTCTTTTTAAATAACGCGATTTTGGCTCTGCTGAAGAGCATCCTCGTGTCGGCCGACACGGATCTCCTTCTGTCAGCTTTACAGCTGACATCAGGGAAAGGGGAACTTTAGTGGACGATGTTTCTCAAACCATAAAGGTTTGAGACATAGGACTTTCTGTAAATACTTTATTTTTGTAAAATCTACCACATAGAAAAACTTTTTTTCGGGCATTACTAACCCTTTAAGGCCTAGGCCAAATGGAAGGTGGACATCACAGTTGCTGGCAGTTTCTTCAAACTGAAGAAGGCACAGGGCATGAGGCTAATTAACCTTTTAAGTACCAGTCTGAAGCAAAGTGTTACACAGAACCCCTGATCCTTAGAGTGTTAAGATTACCATGTGCCTGGAGAAGAGTTTGAGGTCCTGTGGTCCTGCTAGATACTGTGATGTCCATGATGATGGACTGAGTGAAGAAATTGGAGGCTATATACACTAAGATTTGATTCAGAGGTGATAAAGCGGAGATGACTTCTCCAGTGATATCACTTCTCCAGTTCCTATGTTATTCTATGGAGCCTACCCACTAAGATATCCAAAGCTGGACATTGCAAGCTCTGTATAATGACCAGCGGAGCTTGCTGTTACAATATACATGATGCACATCAATACGAAGGGAAGAGTGAACGCGTCGTAGGGAAAGCTGGAAGGGAGGTGGGAGGAGAATATGAGGACTGGGAAATCCTGCACCGCTGTGCCGACATTACACAGTACCAACATTACCCTGTGTGCCGCAGAATGTGGAAGTGCCCAGCATAAAGTCTAAATTTAAGGGCGAATATCTACTAAAGTATGTCCATTAAAAAAAAAATCCACATAGATCTTACTAGCTTAATAATATGAGACACAGTGTATTAGAGGTGAAAGTTCTGCTTTAAAGACAAAATAACATTGTGATGTTAAAAATATCATTTAAGACACTTTTTCTTTCATTGTTGATGAGGCTGTAAAACAGACATACTTCCACCAAGTTCAGCCTTTGCCATATTACCCTTGTTCAGAGGTGAACCCCTCCTTCATCTGGAGCATTCATCATATGCAATGATACATGTGACAATAAAAGACACTCACAGTACAACCTGCTTTGCTGAGTGACATTTTCTAATTCATTGGTTTCTGTACTTTTTTCTGAGGCGGCCTTGAGTTTTTAACAACGCTAACCCACAAACTGCTTCACCCACTTGCCAATAACACCACTCCTTACCATCAGACCATCAATTTTGTTACTTTTTGTGTTATATGTGCATTATGTGTGTTTAATTTTCATCCCCGCTCTATGGTTTAGATGGCTGGTGAAGTCCAGGGATCGGCAATATTTTCACTCCCAAACACAACTGGTTGGAGACCTCTGTGACATTCAAGGGGATACTCCTTTGAGTGCCAGGGATGTATCCAATGCATTGCATTGCAATGCATTAGTCACCGCTCTGGCACTCAAAGGGTTAAATGCCCCATTTAAATCATTGGGAATTTTCATCTCTCCCCCCAACAGTGTAGTTGGCTTGTTCCAGAATCTCTCATTTTTTGATTCTTGCACTAGGTCCTTAACCCTTTAAACTAGAGGGGTGTGCAACGCAATGCATTGTATACCTCTTTAGTTTAAAGGGTTAATGACATAATGCAGAAGGCAAAAGATGAGCGATTCTGGAACAAACCCTACAAATGACTAATATCCTACAGATGATGATGTCTGTCCCAAATATACCCATCATGCTTTGTTACTTCAATGCACCGGAATGTAATCTGATAGACGGACACCTACATTTCAAACCATCTCTTACTTCTTTATGCTTAGGCCCGATTCTCTATTTTCCATCAGACAGCAGAATACAATTTGACATCACTGATATACGCAGATGGAGTCGAGAGACAAGAAACATGATTTAAGTCTCACAAACTGAGGAAATAACTAGGTGTCATCTCTTGGGGAGATTAAAAGAGATGTTTGACCAGACGCTGACTGACTGATTGCAAACTGCAATGATTGAGACAGAATTTAGTCTTCTAAAGAACTCTGTAAGAATTACTTTAATATGTTGTACTGACCTTGTTTGATAGAGAGACTCATACCTCACAAGTGTCCCTGTCCCTCTTTTAAACTCAAATCCCCCTGTCCCACTTTCCCACCCTGATGTCCCTCTTTTTTGGAGTGTTTATATAAGTGTATCATATTGCTCCACATCAATAAAACTCACATTATTGTTTGTTTAAACGTCAGTATATGGGTTTATAAATTAGTCTGTGTAAATAAAATACTTTGGTCATTTAATAGGTTACACAAGGAGGTATCAATAGGTCATGAAATAGCCTAAAAATTCTTGGTAATGCCCCACCCACCAGCCACACCCCCTGCAACACCCCATAAAACACAAGTGTCCCTCTTTGTCAATTTGAAATGTTGGGAGGTATGGAGACTGAAGAACATTAAAGAATAGCTGTAGATTGCCTTAAAGGAGCAGTAAATGTTTTTATGAAAAATATACATTGTACGGCTTTTTTCAGTTGAGTAAAACAAGGGTATGCCCACGGCTGAGAAATGCATCTTTACAAAGTAATTACAGTTGTTTTTTTATATTAACAGTGCCCTCTAGTGGTCAGTTTCCAATTAGTTATTCAGTTTTGTCTGTTGCATTTTCTGGAAGAGATGAGTCACTGACAAAGAGCACTCCATAGAATGTGATAGAAAATGTTGTCAAGCTGTCAATTAGAACTATCAGTAAGTAATCACACTGTAATTCACTTACTGATTATTTGAACTGGTATAACTTCTGAATAAAACATCTGCCATTAGTAGCAGTACCCTTATTGCACTCAGCAGGGAAAGCTACATAACATATAGGTTTTCATTAAAAAAAATTACTTTTCCTTTAAAGTCAAGATCGTCTGTGGAAAACCTGAGGCCCCCTAGCTGTTTAGAACTACAATTCCCATCTCCAGACAGACTTTGGTTTGCTGTCGATGATGGGATCTGTAGTCCCCAACAGCGGGGGGGGGGGGGGGAGGCTCGGGTCGCCTACCCTTGGTTCAGGCACTTCTCCAAACATCCAAAGGGTTAAATCCTTAGGTACATGAGGGAGATAGAAAGAGAGAGAGAGGGGAAAAGATTGAGACAGGGAATGATGCTCTAAGAAGATCTACAGTAATTCTGGGGCAAACCAACTGTACCACAAGGGGCCAACAATGACATTCTCAACATTTCTATTGGTTTAAAGTGGCAGTCACCTGTTTTTTGATAACATATTGTGCAACTGTATATTTCAAGTCAAACTTTCGTATACTTTTTATTATTTATTTTTCTCATTGTTACCTATTCATGTCCCTGACAGAAAGCTACCTGAGTCTATTTACAGACAACTTGCAGTTGGTCACAGTGAAAGCAGAGATATTCATACAATATTGAAGTCTCCCAGCAGCACTGAGTGATCTGTATGCTGTAGAGGTGGCTTTTCTACATTGTTTTACTGTCTTTTTATATTAAAGGGGATGTATCACCTCTATACAAGTTAGCCTGAATAGTTACATTATACAGCGAATATGTGTAAAAGTTTATTAATGTCTTTTTTAAAGCCCTATTTGGTCTAAATTGAAGTAATAAACGCTGCCCTGTACCTACGTCCGCATAGACTGCTGTTACCAGCTTTGTAACTGTAGTCTGTCATTCTGTCTCTGCTCCCCTCCCTCTATCCATCCTCCTCCAATGACGGAGGCTTTCTGCCTGTAAGCTGAAGTGCTCTCATTGGCTAGATATCAATCTCTGCCAATAAGACCGCTCCATCTTACAGGCAGAAAGCCTCCGTCATTGGAGGAGGCTGGATAGAGGGAGAGGAGCAGAGACAGAGCGACAGACTGAGGTTACAGAGCTGGTAACAGCAGTCTATGCGGATGTAGGTGCAGGACAGCGTTTATTACTTCAATTTAGACCAAATAGAGCTTTAAAAAAAGAAATGAATACATTTTTACACATATTCGCTATATAATGTAACTATTCAGGCTAACTTGTATAGGGGGATACATCCCCTTTAAGACATTCTCTCAACTTTCATAGTCCCACACAAAAAAGCTCTCTGAAGACAAATGCAGACACCTCCCCATCGGGTACATAAATATGTGATAAAAAAAATAAGTGAAGATGAAAAAAAATAAATACACAAATAAATAACAAAAATATACACAATTTGACTTTACATATTTTCACTTGCAGGATATGTTAATAAAAAAAAAATGATGTTGCTTCTCGCTGTAAATGGATTTGAGAGCAGTTATGCACTAAGGAGTGATAAAGAGTTGATAAAGTGGAGATGACCTCTCCAGTGATATCACGTCTCCAGTTCCTATGTTATTCTATAGAGCCAATGCACTAAGATCTCTCTCACTTCAGAATTCCTATTGCATAGTCTCCATAGAGTAAGATAGGAACTGGAGAAGTGATATCAGTGGAGAAGTCATCTCCGCTTTATCGCCTCTTTATATACATCTCTCTGCAGTGGGCGTACCCTTATTTTACTCAACAAGGAAAGCCCTACAATATAAGTATTGTTTCATAACAAAAAGTTTACAGTTCCTTTAACCTTTAGAGTGCCAGAGGGGTACGCAACGCATTGAGTTGCGTACCCACCGGCACTCAAAGGGTTAAAGAGGGCCCTAGGCATAAGTGGTTCTTACATTGTTTAATCCACTTGTTGTAGTAATATCCAAGGTGTTAAAAGAATGACATATAACAGACATCTTTCATATAGTGGTCAGTCTGAATTCCCTGTTGTTTAACCCTTTGATGCCATATCGGTATATAACGTTTTGTTAAGAAGCAATGCGTTGCATAACCCTCTGGCACTTAAAGAGTTAAATTCCCAGTACTTACTCCGCTGCAGCACTTACATATGCTGCAAGATTCACACGTTCAAATATCCAATGTCTCTTTGCTTTTTCTAGCACAACGCCACCAATTACACCCCAGCAATCAAAAACAAACACACCCAGCACACAGACTGTAACCCACCTGCACAAAAGTTAGTGAAGCAATGTCCCACAATTTGGCTTTTATAAAGACAGATGCTCACATCTCCCCCAAGGAGTTAAAAACCCCATTTAACTCTTTAAATACCAAAGTAGTGCACAATGCGGAGCAATAGGTTGCATTCCCTGCTGGCACACAAAGAGTTAACTAAATGGGATATATTGTTTATGTTCTATAGAATAGATAATTGGCTCCAGAATTGTTCCAACTCTTCTTACTACATCAGCCAAAGAAAGAAAAGCAAAGTAAAACGCATTGGGAACCTCTGCAGAGCCCAACAAATTATTGGTGCGATGCAGGAAAAGTGCACAATCTCTATTTCCCATGTGAAAACCACTAGGGAATAGGTTTGTACATGATTTTGTTGAACTGCGCATGAAAATTCAAGATTAGCGAACGGCTGCGTATATTTATTTTTTTGCGTGGCTAAGAATAACGAATCTGTGTGAGTGGAAAAGCTAATGCGCCTAATGCAGGAACTGCTATTGCGAATGAATGTATACGTCTGTGTACTTTTGTCGTAAAATGGAATTTTTTATGCGCAATTGAAGAAGCGTATGGTATTTAGCTTCCTGGATTAGAACATGCGCAAAATCTATCTGTGCACAAAAATGCCTTTATCCAGTGAGAACGTTTCTTGCATCCCACCATATGAGACAGTTTGTTAAAATGTCACTCCCCTCCTGCTTCAGTCTGTTACTGGATCAAAAGGAAAGCTCTGAAGGTCAACTTATTTTAGCCCTCTGAGTGCCAGAGGGGTATGCAAAGCATTGCTTTGCAATGCGTTGTGTACTCCTCTGTCAGTCAAAGGGTTAAACCTTTGAGTGCCAGTCGGATGTGCCACGTATTGCTCTGCAATGCGTAGCACACTCTTCTGGCACTCAAAAGGTTAAACCTTTAAGTGCAATGTGTTGTATGCCTCTCTGGCTTTCAAAGAATTAAAAGCTATGATATTTTATCATGACAAAGTAAAGCTGTATGTTTCCGACAACATAACTACCCATTTGAATACACTTTGCTAATACATAATGTCCTGCTTTGTTCATCAGTGTACAGATGCAACATAAAGCAGACTTTCCAGGCTGTAAATGTAATGGTCGCTGAGCAAATAAAGAAAAAAAACCTTAACATTTGGCTATAAAATCGTTTAAGCTCTTCCATCTGAATCCCAGCATACTGATGGTGAATATTAAGATTATTACAATGGCAGTGATCTGCAAATGTATTATGGTAATATGCAGGGAAAGTTGGTTTCATAGAGACCACCATCTTCAGCACGTGAATGGAACTTAAAGGGACAGTAATATCCCATAAAAAATGTTTAGAGTTTTGTAGAGATTAAAAAAATAAACTAATGCCACAAATCCTATCTTTCAAACTGCTGTGGTTTGAGAGATATCCTCCGCTAAAGTTCCTCTTCTCCTGATGTCAGCTGTAAAGCTGACAGAAGGAGATCCATGTCGGCCGATATGAGGAGGCTCTTCAGCAGAACTGCAATAGCGAGATTTAAAAATAATTATTTCTTTGGAACGGTCTAAAAAGTGTGCTTGCAAACAAGGCACACTTTGTAGACCGTTCTAAAAAAGTATTTCTTTTTAAATCGCGCTATTGCGGCTCTGCTGAAGAGCTGCTTGTCAGTCCCCGGACCAGGAACTCCTACGGTCAGCTTACAGCTGAGGTCAGGAGAAGAGGAGGGAGAGGGGAACTTTATGGTTTGAGAGATAGGATTTGTGGCATTTAGCTTATTTTTTTAATCTCTACAAAACTCTAAAAAATGTTATGGGACATTACTGTCCCTTTACGTCCATATTCAATAGGCTAAACAGGTGCAATGCATCAATGGTGACATTGGTCTGCACCTCTTTACCTTACTGAATGCAGAAGTTGCATCAGTTGGGCATAGATGTTCCTGTTTTACAAGCTAGGGGGCAGTATAGCAGGAGGAGAAGTTAAAGGGATAGTAATACTTCGTTTTATCTTTATTTTATTTTGTAGGCATTAAAAAAACATGAAGAACGATATAAGTCTTATCTCTCAAACCTTTATGGTTTAAGAGATATTCACAAGCAAAGTACCCCCCCTCTTCAGCCAGATCAGAAGGGAAGTGTCCAGGTAGACTGCAGAGAGGGACAATCTTCAATTAAGATAAGGGAAAAACCTGAAAAACTTGTAAAGGGGGCAGGGCTTTCATTGTTCTCATAGGAAGAAGATTGTTCCCTGCTGTTATCTGTCTGGTCTATGGACTGCATTCCACATCTGAGAAGAGATGGCTTACACTAGGAAAAAGGGTTGGGAAGGGGAAACTTTGCTTGTGAATATCTCTTAAACCATAAAGGTTTGAGAGATAAGACTTATATCGTTCTTCATGTTTTTTTAATGCCTACAAAATAAAATAAAGATAAAACGAAGTATTACTATCCCTTTAAGATTAAATTGGACCTGTCAACTTGAAATTAACTTTCCACAGCTGAAAACAATTCAAAATTTTCTATCTATTGTGTTAGACCAAAGACCAGCAGATGCATATATTATGATGAATTAATACTTTAATAAATGGGATTCATTTCTACTGAAAGTTGAAGGCATATTTGGTGCACACAAGATGGAAGAAAATACTCTCTAGGACCCAAAATGTGAAGTCTCTGGACACATTTTCATTTTATATATCACTGATCAATACACAGATAACAACAGGATATTACTGGAACCTCAATATTCCCAGTTTTACCCAAGACAGTTCACAAGTACTGGACAGCAATCAACTTGTTTTTAAATGATTGTAAGAGTAAATGTTTTTCGTCCACAGTCCATAATAAAAGTTACATTTTATCACAAAATGTTCTCATTCAGGTCTACTGTAGAGTGGTGCGTTATTTATAGATTTTTTTAGTTTTTTTGTGTTCACAGAATTTGTTTAGAGTATATTAACCCGTTGTATGTAAGGGTACACAACGCAATGTATTGCGTACCCACTGTCACTTAAGGGTTAAAGTGCACTGCCTCCTGCTGGTAAAAAAAAAAAAAATATTTTCTTAATAAATACAGTATTGGAGACAATACCCATGACACTCCAAAGTGGCCTCACAGCCTTTAAAAAAACTACAGTTAATTTTTGATATATTCCACCTTCTCTGATTTTCTCTGGGTCAGATAAATTCAGCTGATCTCCTCCCACTCCTCCTGCTGCTCCTTCCTTTAATCCTCTCACTGATGACATCAAAGACAAGCACATTGAAGGATACATAAAGGAGAAGCATGACCTGGAAGGGCTGGGTGGTTTCAGTGAAAGGCATCACTAGAGAAGGAGGGATCGAGAGCTATAACAGAGCTGTTAAATAATCTTAAAAACTGTAATTTTAATGATCAAATGTTATAAAAACATGAAAATGTAACAAAAACACAGATCTGTTTTATTTTTAACATGCCACTGCAACATAATTTTATCTTACATATACCCAAAAATGGCATAAAAAAATCTTACTTTGGATGCAGAGGCTGCAGATGGGTTGCTTGCAATGCACGTCACAGCATCACTGCCAACTGTTGTAGAAGTTGTGGATGTTGGTGTAGGAAGACGGGATGGTACTATTGGCAGGGGCAGCAGACCGGGCCTGTTGTTGCCGTTGCTGTTTGCTGTGCTGTTGAGGTTGCTAGTGTTCATATGATTGCCACTGGGGCTCCACTCCCACCTCTCCCACCCGCCACAAAAATCCCTCTCGAATCGACTGTGCTGCCGGGACATGGTCCAGGGGTTTTGCTGCAGCTGAGTCCTCTCCAAATGTTTTTCTACAGAAAGTGCCTGAAATGTAAAAAAAAAAAACAAAAAACCCTCATTTTAAAAGTTGTTCGTACAAAATAACAGAGCAGAAATTCTGGAGCAAACCATGTGTACCATAGGGGTGAAACAAACATATCCATTGAATAAATGTGTTTTTAACACCTTGAATGCTAGAAAGATCTCTAACACATTGCTCTCCACCAAAGGGTTAAAGAGTCAGTAATGTCCCCTAAATAATATTTAGCGTTAGGTAGAGGTTGAAAAAAGAGCCTAATTGCCACAAACCATATCTCTCAAACCGCTATGGTTTGAGAGATATAAGGATTCAAAGTCTCCACCCCCTCCCCTTCTCTTGATGTCAACGTCTAGCTGACAGCAGGAGATCCCGGTCCAGGATACAGCTGGCAGCTCTGCAGCAGAGCCGGAATCGCATTACTTAAAAATAATTCATTCACTGGAAAGGTTTACAAAGTGTGCCTGGTTTGCAAGCACACTTTGTAGGCCTTTCCAATTAATTAATTATTTTTAAGTAATGCGATTTCGGCTCTGCTGCAGAGCCTCCTCGAGTCGTACGACTTGAATCTCCTGCTGTCGGCTTTACAGTTGACATCAGGAGAAGGGGAGGGAGGGGGGAACTTTGAATCCCTATATCTCTCAAACCATAGCGATTTCAGAGATAGGGTTTGCGGCAATTAGTTTCTTTTTTCAACCTCTACCTATAGCTAAATATTTTTAGGGGACATTACTGTCCCTTTAAAACACACAATTTAACCCTTTGAGTCCCAGAGACATATCTTAAACTAATGCAAATCTGGGGAATTTACATTTGATCTCTTATGATGCCCCCAACATTATTCAATTTTTAATTGGAACAAAGGGCAGTATACACAATACAAGAGAAGAACAACACTAGTGTGCACACCAACTGTACCATAAGGGACAAAAAAATCCCTCTGGCTTTAACCCCTTCAGTGCTAGAGGCATTTCAAGCTGGTAGACGGGTCTCTAAGGGCCACACGCACAAAGTAATTCTGGAGCAAACCAGTTACAGAGGACCACTGCACCATTTTCTTAATTTACATGGTTCTAAACAGCCAGAAAAGGGTGAATTGGGGGGGGGTATTCATCTTTTTGTTCTTTTATTATTATTATTTACTATTTTATTTAAGGAAATTATTTGGTGAGCAAGATGCAAAAGCAACCCCCTACTTGCCTTAATGTGGCCAGAAAATCCTAATTGCCCTTATGATTAATGTGATGTTGTTCAGTAGGTAACCTCTTCAGTCCTGGATGTCATATCCAGGGAGCAAAACATAAGAGTTGCTGGAAGCACAGCAGGTAGACTACATGAGCATACTTAACCCTTAACCCTAAGGACCGAACTGTGGGCAATGCATTGACTTATTATCATCATACCGGGGAACTTTGTCTTCTTGAGCTCCCAGAGAGGTTTCATGTGATGAAACTGGGGGTTGTTAATGACGTGATTCGAGTGACAATTAAGGGTGGGTGGGTTTTAACGACCTTGTATCATACAATGAGCAGGAAGTGGGAAGAACAGGGTGGAAAGGAGAAGAAGTGGGGGGAAGTGCTTAGAACAGGGTGGGAAGAAGGAGAAGTGGACAGGAAGTAGAAGGAACAGGGTTGGAAGGAGAAGTGGACAGGAAGTGGGAGGAATAAAGTTGGAAGGAGAAGAAGTGGAGGGAAGTGGTCAGAATAGGGAGGAAAGGAGGAAAAGTGTGTGTGGGGGGGAGTGGGAGGAACAGGGCCAGAAGGAGGAAAGGTGGGCAGGAAGTGGGAGGAACCATGTGGGAAAGAAGAGAAGTGATGGGAAGTGGGAGGAACAAGATGGGAAGGAGAAGTGAGTGGGAAGTGGGAGGAACAGGATAGGAAGGAGGAGACGTATACAGGAAGTGGGTCGAACAGGGTGGGAAGGAGGAGAAGTGGGGAAAAGGAGCAGTAGGAGGAACACAGTGGGAAGGGAGAGAACTGAGCAGGAAGTGGGAGGAACAGGGTGGGAAACAGAAGTAGGTGGGAAGTGGAAGAAAAGGCTGGGAAGGAGAAAAAGTGGGAGGGAAGTGGGAGGAACAGGGTGGGAAGGTGGAAAAGTGGGAGGGAAGTGGGAGAAACAGGGTGGGAAGGAGGAGAAGTGGGGGAAGTGGTTAGAACAGGGTGGGATGGAGGAAAAGTAGGTGGGAAGTGTGAGGAACAGGGTGGTAAGGAAGGGAAGTGGGTAAGAAGTATGAGGAACATGGTGGGAATGAGGAGAAGTGGGCAGGAAGTAGGAGGAACAGGGAGGGGAGGAGATGAAATGCACCACCACTGGAGAATCAGCCTCTGCCCCCAGAGACCCGGTAATTAACTACAAAAAACGGGGACAGATCTGGAGAGTTCCCAGGTATGATTATGAGATAGAGTGTCCCAGTGCCATTGTCAGTGGTAGATGTACATTTAGGGGATATCTAGCTGCCCTAATCCACCTAATCCCAGGCTGCTGATATTTTGATCTTCTCCTTTTTTTCTCATCATTGATTGTTGTTAATAACAGTTTATATCTTAAAAAATATGTATTATATAAAAACCTTCAATAACATATATATATATACTAGTTGAACAGCCCGTTACACGGGCCACAGTGCCACTGCCACCCGGTCACGGGGCAGTCACACGCAGTAGAGACTGCCCGCGCCACGGCTGATACAGAGCTGGACGCTCCTTCGTTAGCAGTCTCTACTGCACATGTTGCGGTGTTACACACGATTTAGCGAATTATTATATAGGATTACAAGATTACCATGTGATGTGGGCGGACTTTGTGTCCTGTTGTCTGGCTAACAACTCCTGTCCACTGTCCCGTGGATGTGATATCCAGGAATGACTGACTATGTTATCAAATGAATCAAGGCGTAAGGGATAAAGTCAGAGGGGGGCATTGCAATCCGTTGGATACCTACCTGGCACTCAAATGGTTAACCACTGAAACTTAGAGAAGACTCCAAAGCAGTGGTTCTCAATCTTTTTTTGTTTGGGGCACCCCAAACACGTAATCTAGAACATTCGGGGCACCCCTAACATATTTAATGTAATTTATCAAGGGCATAATGAAGGGTACAATACATAAATATATAGTTATTGTTAGGTCTTCCAGTCATAATAAGAAAACTAAACATTTTGTGCATAACAATTTCTATAAATCTTTAAAAGTCAATTTTTTGTTAGTCTTCGTAGAAAACACGGGGCACCCCTGGCCGATGTCCGTGGCACACCAAAGTGCCACGGCACTCTGGTTGAGAATCACTGCTCCAAAGCATTGCAAGGCATCTAAGGGGTTAAAATTCCCATTTCAGTCAATGCTGATTTTTATACTCCCCTATGGCGCAGTTGGGTTAATCCAGAATTGCTCTTCTTTTTACTTTCTGCATATTGTCCCAACTATCCAAACCAGTGAAACAAAAATCTTATATATAGGCTGGTTGATAATTGTTAAGAAATCCCAGCATGCCTACTGTGTGTAATAAGAAAAAAAAATTGGTTTCTTCCTTCTACTGTATAACTGGTAATTACTAGAAAAGAAAGTTTATTCCCTGAAAAGGAATAGAAAGTTCTGTACGGAACTCTGGAGCATCTCCTGCTGTTTTCACTTAGAAAATAATAAATCCTAAACCAATTTTTCTTCGGCTGCCTTTTATCATAAAATTGTAAACTGTGAGATTAAATGTATTGCTGTGTGGGGAAACAATGAAAGCTGTGATAAAGCCCTGGTTAAAATTAGAAAATAAAAAATTTGAGATGGATTATAGTTCTTCAATTAAGTAGAGTTTAATACCATATTAACATCAACATCATTAAAACGAGGATTCTGGGATGAGAGAGTCCTAATTATGCAATTTACTTAATGAAAGAGGCAGGACTTAAAGGAGAATTAACACTTTCTAATTATACCCCTGCTTACTTTACTAAGGCCAAAAAAATCCTAATGGCTTCTTAGAAGTTTGGTTTTGTGTCTGCGCTCAAGATATAACATCTTTAATAAATCCTGGATGTCAGATACATGGTGGCGGACATGACAGCTGGTAGTTTTTAAAAAATGAAGGAGTACAGAGTCCACTTAACACTTTTAGGACCAGAGGGGTGAGCAGCGCATTCCGTATCAATGCGCTGCTCATCCCACTGGTCTTTAAAGGGTTAAGGTTACCATGTGTAGTGAGCAGAGTTTAAGGTCCTATGGTCCTGCTACCAACTGTCATTTCTGCCTCTATCAAGGACTGATTGAAGATGTTGTCTTTTGAACCAAGGCACAAGAGCAAAATTCACTGGGGCTATTAGGGTTTTCTTGTCCTTCTTAAGTATGGTTGTTATTATTAGGCTGTGTTAAATGTTCATCAAGCAGGGTGGGTGGAATTATGCAGGAGAGTAGGTTGGGTTTACCCTAAAAGTTAAAAAGAACTGGTCAGGAATTGGGGGGTATTCTGTATTTATCTGATCTTGACAATGAGGCTCAGTCTCCAGTAATGAACTGAGTAAGCCACAGGTTCTGGGCAGATGCAAAGAGTTCCCAAGTATGCTTCTGATCTATAGTAGGGTTGGGCAACCTGAGTCTCTCCATATGTTAAGAACTACATCTTCTGTCACCCAATAGGAATTGTAGTAATCAACAATTGGTTGACCAGCCTTTGTCTAGAGCATGCTATTGGTCTAGAGAATGCTCCCTACGCTTTCCTTTTGAACATAAGACCCATGGAGTATAAACACACATTTAAGTAAATTTGCTTGATTAAGTATGTTGCAGGTGCATTGTGATGTCTTAGCAAAAGCCATACAAATGTGGTTTGAGAACTCTGAAGCTCAGTGCGGGAAAGCACAACTTGATACTAGAACACCTCTACGGAAGTACTTCTGGTACTTAAAGGGATAGTAATACTTTGTTTTATCTTTATTTTATTTTGTAGGCATTAAAAAAAACACGAAGAACGATAAGTCTTATCTCTCAAACCTTTATGGTTTAAGAGGTATTCACAAACAAAGTATCCCCCCTGTTCAGCCAGATCAGAAGGGAGGTGCCCAGGTAGACTGTAGAGAGGGACAATCTTCAATTAAGATAAGGGAAAAACCTGAAAAACTTGTCAAGGGGGGAAGAGCTTTCATTGTTTTCATATAAAGAAGATTGTCCCCTGCTGTTATCTGTCTGGTCTATGGACTGCATTCCACATCTGAGAAGAGATGGCTTACACTAGGTAAAAGGGGCGGGAGGGGAAACTTTGCTTGTGAATATCTCATAAACCATAAAGGTTTGAGAGATAAGACTTATATCGTTCTTCATGTTTTTTTCATGCCTACAAAATAAAATAAAGATAAAACGAAGTATTGCTATCCCTTTAATCTTGCTGACATTTCCTCCTGGTGGGAATTTACGTGTAGGAACATAGCCCTCTTTACGGGGATATTTCTGAGAAGAAGAAATTAGACCTTCCTCACATCCCTAGTTAAAGGAGAACTAACATCTCCTAGTAAAGCCCCTTCCCCCTGCTCACAAATAGTTACCGACTTGCCTTTATAGGGCAGAAAATCCCAATGGCCCCGATAAATGTTGCCCTTGTGTCTTTGTTCAATAGATAGCATCTTCAATAAGTCCTGGATTTCATTTCCATGGAGTGAAACATAACAGTTGCTAGCTGGATCATAGGACACAAACTCACTGTACATGGTCAACTGAACCCTGTATATAAGTTCATGCTCTCTGCTTGCTTCACTTAGAAACTATTATGTCCGCCTCCATGGACATGACATCCAGAACTGATTGAAGATGTTATCTCTTGAATAAAGATGCAAGGGTAACATTTATATGGGTCACTAGGATTTCCTGTTCATAGTAGGGTAAGTGGGGGATTATTCTTTGGAGTTGTTAATTCTCCTTTAAAAGTCCAGTTTAAATCAATGGAAATGTTGCTCCTTTTCTCTTATATAACTTTAGTTTTCCTTGTTCTGATAAAAACATTAGCTCCACTGGAAAAGGAGAATGACCTTCCCCAGCACATCCAAAAACAATAAAAATAATTCCATAGACACAGCACATAAACTCATACGGTTCTTTTTTCACATTTAGAGTTGTCTTCAAGCATCTGTAATTTCACCATGGACTAATGAGAGAGGGAATGTGGGGGATTTCTGTAGCACAATATGGGGGATGTACTGATATGATTCCAAGCTACAACAGGACGTGGAATTAATACTTTAGTGTTTGGCCTGCCTAACAACAGTTTACTGAGCTGTTTCCTCCTCTGTACACCAACTGTACCAATGGGAGGTCAGTGTACGGGAATTGTATTCTGTCTTCCACTGCACCTTGTACTGAGAGGTCACAGAGGAAACCATAACCCTGCCTGTGATAGGAGGGAGGTGTTTGTGGCTTACTTGCAAAAATCCTTTGAGTGTGTGAAAGATATGCAACTTATTATTTTTACTGACAACTGCAATGTTGGACATTTTTTTACTGACAGTCAGTGAATTTACTGACTGTTGGCAACCCTGAATGATATGCACTAAATCGTTCCTATGCTCTAATACATGCCAAGCAGCCAAACCACACAATCATGACCGTCACGATTAACACTTTGAGTGCCAGAGGGGTACGTAATGCATTGCTTTGCAATGCGTTCCGTACCCCTCTGGCACTCAAAGGGTTAAGCACCTCTAAGGCGTGAAACACGTTGACCCATACACCTTGCAGCGTTTACCACCTTGCTACTCCATAAGTCCCCCTTTGATACCATCTTTGTATGAAGTAGCAGGTATGATTTTAATTCTGCTATGCAATAAAGTTTAATGGATTTTACAACTGTGTTATTACGCAGCTGAACTGCTGTTTTCCAGTGCGATCCGTTGTTTTGTTTGTGTGTACCTATATTGGATGGCATTGTTCTACTGTTCTACACACATCTATTAGCCCCTAAGACAAAGGGGTCATGTTTGGATATCCCTGTATGTGTACACTCCCTAAGGTTATGAACAAAAACCTAGATCGTAAGGTGGAGCAGCTTTTTCTCATTTTATTTGAAATGCCACACAGACTCTGAGTTCGTTACCAGATCTCCGGGGACAGGGGGTGATTCTAGGGTAAGTGAGTTCGCTGGTAACACTGCCTATTCCCACACTTGCCCGTCCCTTTTCAGGATGTCTGTTACCTTATTTCCTATCCAATTCCTCCCACTCTCATTAAGACCCATCCCCATTTGGACACTCCCACGAGTAGGAACCAGCAGAGCTGCACCAGCAGATTTGTGCATCGCCCCCCAATTCATAGAGATGAGTAAAGACAAATGCATTTGGCGGTATATGCCCAAAACAAGAGGAGCAATTATGTGCCACACCACATGCATCGTAGACCATTGGTAAAAATTCCCCAAATTCCCAGGGATTTAAATGGAAGTCTCAAAAGTATTGCAGCAGAAGCAGCTAAACTATTAATAATAATATCAAAGTATTTTACCATGAAGGATACACTGAGATTGCCTCTCATTTTCAAGTATGTCCTGGGGGTATAGATATTATTACCCAATTTAATGGTACTCATTTTATCTGCCTCGGAAGGATGAAAGGCTGAGTCGATCCTGCTGGGACTAGAACCTGTGACCTTGCGGTTTGAACAGATTCTACAGCTGGTGCGTTAACCAGCTGAGCCATCTCACCAGCATACCAATGCTAAAGGAACAGTATTTTTTTTTTTTGTTTTACTGAAAAAAAATTATATATTGTAGGTGTTTTCCTGTTGAAGACTACTTCCAATGCTGAGAGATACATATTTCCACTACAGTTTAAACTCTTGCTTTGCAATGCTCTGGATACATTTCTAGCTGTCAAGGGTTTAACCCTTTGAGTGCCAGAGAAATATCCAGCACATTGCGTTGCAATGCGCTGGATACCTCTCTAGCACTCAGAGGGTTAAAATGGTCCTAACACAACGGTCTTTCAGTTAGTTCAAATCTTCCAATATGTTATATACATTGCTGGTGTAAAAGCCTGTGTACACAGGCCAAGGACCGGATAATGTTAACCCTTTGAGTGCACTCAAAGGGTTAAGAGGCCGCTACCTCACCACTCCATGCGATGCAGTCTTGCGTCACCTCGCTCACGCGATGCAATCATGCGCAGTAGAGACCTCCCGAACGTGGGCAGTCTCTACTGCACATGACTGCATTGTGACAAACATCCTAGCAAATTATTATATAGGATGTGGGCTCAGCCTAGGATCATTCACAACACTGAGTGTTGGCCATCATAAAACAGTGAGGCTGATGAATAAGAAAAAAATTGGTACAATTCTGGTACGAACCAAGCACACAGTACAGGGCACACAAAGATTCCCCTTGATTTAAATGAGACAAATGCACTGGAGATTTCCCTCACATCCATGGGTTAAAGCTCCATTAGCTTTTTTGGGATTTTTTGGGATTGTTACTTATCTTCTGTTGTACCACTGGTTTGCCAAATCATTGAAACAGTTCCTCTTAGTGTATCAGCCTCAGTGTGCAGTTTGCATGGGCCTGCACATTAGCTGATGAATATGAATATTCTCACCTTGCCACCAACAAATAAAAGCTAATGTCTCAAAAACTATTTATATTACAAATAGCTAGAAACAACATCAATCTGTTTAACATTAACACAGTAAAAAGACATGCATCCTTCAAGTTCAACATTTACCGTATTGCCCTTGTTTTTGTTTATCCAGAAAAAGGCAAAAGACCCTACTGAAGTCATTCCCTATAAAGCCCCAAGTGGGTGAAAAATCCCTTCGTGACTCAGAAGTGCAGTCGGATATTTCCCTGGATCAACATCCTACCTGATTTGTAACCAACTGTCATAATTATCTATTGTTCTGAGCTAAAATGGCATCCAATATTTTTTTAAATTAGCTACCTTATCTGCTAATACACCTTCCAAATGCAAGGACTTTCATATACTTACTGTTTTTAGTGTAAAAAATCTGTGCCTCTGCTTAAGCCTTAAAGGATGCCTTCTTTTTTGCAGGGGCTCTTTGAGTAAACAATTCTCCAGAGAATGCCTTATATTGACCTTGAAAAAAAAAATATATATATATATATATATATATATATATATATATAAATATATATATGTAGCATGCTTGTTTCTGCAACATTTTTTTATATTAAGCCACACCTCCCATTTAGTCAGTTTATTTAAATAATTCTGCAAAGAAAAAACATTCTGCTCTTTGTGTATTTCCTTAGACCAGCTTGGAAATATTCAATTTACAGTTCTCTGAATTCTATCAATTAACTAGTTTTCTATTTATGCACAAATATTGTCTCCCAAGCCAATCCCTTTAAATTTATACAATATTATCTTGTAAGAAAAGTTATCAAAGCCTTGTTCAAATTACCATTTCACAGAATGTAAGTAAATTAAGTTGACACGATCTATGCTTCATAAAACCATGCTGACTCTTACTAATTATATTATTAGTCATCACATAATCATGAATACTATCATTTATCAACCCTTCTAACATCTTATGCACCAAGGAATTCAAAGTCACAGGTCTATAATTTCCAGGTTTAAAACCTGCTCACTTGTTAAATAATGGGAATATATATCTGCTGTCCTCCAATCACAGAGCGCTATGCCTGATGAAAGTGAATCAATAAATTGTTCTGTAATACCATTATATTTAATATTTTCTCTAATAATCATTGGGTGTATGCCATCAGGTCCAAGTGCTTTAATCACCGATAGCCTCTTTACGACTTTGTCTCAGTTTTAAGCAGTCCAATTTCAAGTCAACCTTTCTATTTTTGCTGTTTATATACTTGTAAACGTTTTAGGATTTGTCTTTTACAATTCTTTTCTCATTTGCAATTTCGGCTAGCCTAATTGCATGCTTGTAGATTTTATATTTTAGATTTTGAAAGGATGCATACCCCTCCTACTCGTATTTTACCCTATCTCTCCTAAAAAGTGCATATCCCTCTACATTGACTGTCCAATCATGTGTCCCATCCAACCAGGTTTCAGCAATACCTAGGAGATAATAATAGTCATTCACTGCAACCAGTTCCAATTCCCTTATCAGATACTCAAAAATATACTGCTATGTGAAAAGACCAACAAATGTACAGTTAAGGAGAGATTCATACAAATGTATGCTAATATATACTAATATGTGGTACCAGTAATGTTTCAAATGCTAATTAGACTTTTCAATGACATTTCAAATGACAATGAAGGTTTTCAGTGACATTTCATATGCTAATTAAGCTCTGTGCTGCACCAGGAGACTTTCACTTTTCCTAGAAATAAACTATACCTCTGCTGGACTTTTGGTTAACATGACAAATAAGCAGTTTTGAATGACATTTTCAAATACATAAACAAAATCAAGGTAGCAAATCCACTTTGAGAAAAGAAACTACATTTGTCTTATTGTGGGTCTACTTTACAGGTAAATATTCCACTCCGTTCCGTTTTTCATAAAAAGATCCATTTAGTCACCAGAGAGAAGGGGCTAATAACTAACCTACACTGGAGTCAGCCAGATATAATTGCTGATGCCTAAATGAGCTGGCCAATTGCTAGTGTAAAGGATCTATGTGGCCCTAACACACAAATTGCTAAAAAAGGTTTCTAACCTAATCAAGCTCACTGAATTGCATGTGGAAGAAGAGAGAGAGAATGACAAACTGCATCCGATACAAATGTTCCGGCCAAAGTTATGAGGCTCATAAAATCGCAATTTTACTTAAAGTGCCTTACAGACCCATAACTATTTATGTGGAAAATACTGCAAATTCATAAAGGAGATATTTTCATGGGTCCCTGTACTGGCGAACAGGTTGTATAATGGAATTGGAATAATATTCAACAAGATTTTATATTTTTTTTTCAAAATGGAAAAAAAAAGAACATTTTAATGGTGATTCCCTACTGAAAACAAATGCAAGCTCTCAACTGAAATACCGATGTAAGAAAAAGACAACCATAGGAAACAGCTCAACCCCTTGAATGCTAGTGAGCTTTCCGACGCATTTCTTCACCCATTAAAACTGCGGTTCATTTAGAGAATCGACATTTGTTCCCTATAATGGAGTCGGTTTGCTCCAAGATTGCACAGTATCTGCCTCAGCCTCAGTGATTCAAGAGGGTTATGCAGAATACAGTCATTTGTCCTGTGACATTAAAAGAATGTAAAGAGTCAGTTAACCCCTTGAATGCCAGAGAAGCAATGCTTTGAAAACATATCTAGCATTCAAGGGGGTTAACCCTTTGAGTGCCGGAGGGGTATGCAACGCATTGCTTTGCAATGCGTTGCATACCCCTCTGGCACTCAAAGGGTTAAAGGGATATTAATACTTAAAATGTAAAAAAATATATGTTGTAGGGTTTATGTCCCCAAATAAAACAAGGGTACTCCCACTGCTGAGAGATCTTTTATTAAAAAATTATAACAGCCCAACCTTGAATTTTTTTAGGTGCAATATCACAGTGGCCTGAAAGTTTAGAGTGGCGCTGTTGCTACACCATCCTAAGGACTGCTCTGGTCTGTAGACCATAAATCTCCATAGGATGGTGTAGCAACAGCACCACTCTAAATTTTCAAGCCACTGTGATATTGCACCTAAAAAAATTCAAGTTTGAGCTGTTATAATTTTTTATTAAAATATGTCTCAGCAGTGAGAGTACCCTTGTTTTACTCAGGGGGATAAACCCTACAACATATATTTTTTTACATCTTAAGTATTACTATCCCTTTAAGTAAACAAATGATGTTTTTTCCTATATATTCCTTACTGTAATTTTAACCCTCTGAAGTCTGAAGCTACACTGGGGAGAGCAATGAAATAAGTTGCTCCTTCTGGTTTTCAATGGGTTAAGACATATTAACTAACTGGACACCATTTATCATATCATTGTGCAAGTAACTCTTTGTGCGCAAGAGGAGAATGCAACACATTTTAAAGTAACGTGTGGCATTTCCCTCTGGCATTCAAAGGATTAAGATGGGTCACTGTAAGTATCTACTAATACCCATATGAATGCCCGAGAGGTATCCAACACATTGCTAAGCAATGCATTGGCTATCTCAGTGGCACTTAAGAGTTAAAGGGATATTATTCACTTGGATTAAGAGTCTTTAAAGTTGTTTAACAGAAGGCTAGAGGAGTTTTTTTTGTTCATTTAAACTGTGCTGTAATCTATAAACGAACAGGGACATTTTATGACCATAAGAATATACAAGGGTCTAGAATCACGGGCAGGGCTCTCCATGGCTCTATCCAGACCTGCTTATAATTCCAATAAACCATGGAAATTCTTAAAGGGACAGTAGTGTCCCATACATTTTTTTTATAGTTTTGTAGAGAGGAGAAGAAAATTAGCTGAATGGCACAAACCCTATATCTCATACCCCTATGGTTTGAGAGATATAGGCATTGAAAGCTCCCCCCCTCCCCTTCTCCTGACATCAGCGTCTAGCTGACAGCAGGAGATCCCGGTCCAGGGACCAGCCTGCGGCTCTGCAGCAGAGCCAAAATCGTGTTTTTGCAAAATAATTACTTCACTGGAATGGTCTATAAAGTGTGCCTGGTTTGCAAGCACACTTTGTAGACCTTTCCAATGAAGTAATTCTTTTCCGATAATGTAATTTAGGCTCTGCTGCAGAGCCTCCTCGAGTCATATGACTCGAATCTCCTACTGTCAGCTTTACATCTGACATCAGGAGAAGGGGAGGGAGGGGGAACTTTGAATCCCTATATCTCTCAAACCATAGCGGTTTGAGAGATAGGGTTTGTGCTATTCAGCTTATTTTCTTCTCTTCTACTACACTATCAAAAGTTTTTATGGGACATTACTGTCCCTTTAAGGTAGAAAACATCCCTGTTCAGTTACAGACTACTGCAGAGTTTAAATGACAAAAAGTCCACTGATTTAAAGGGTAACTAACACCTTTTGACATCTAACCCTAATTTTAAAGAGCTTTCAAAAACAAACTTACGTTAGCTATGCCTTTAATTTAAAAAAATAGTTTATGAGATATTGAGCTTTAATTATTTGTCAGTTTATTAACCTCTCTGGGAATTCAAGAGGATGAAGTTCCAAGGTGAGACCATTCCGCACTGCTCAGCAAACTGGCACACAGCTGTGCTGGTCAGTATACAGTCCTATTTTAATAAATTAGCAAAAAAAATAAAGATAAATCACCCAAACCAGAGTTTGAAATAAACATGGGTATCAAAAGTATAGGTGATTCATAAAGCTATTTCAAAATGTTGTATTTGTTAAAAGGCCACAGTTCCAATTTAATAAGGTGGATAACTTTATGAATGGAAAGCGTAGTGTACGCTGATCTTATTTACTAACTAGTTGAACAGAACGTTACATGGGCCACAGTGCCACTGCCACCCGGTCGCTGGGCAGTCACGCGCAGTGAAGACTGCCTGGGCCACAGCTGATACAGAGCTGGACGCTCCTTCGGAGCACCCAGCTCTGTATCAGCCACGGAGCGGGCAGTCTCTACTGCGCATGACTGCAGCACGCGCAGCAGTGTCTACTGCGCATGTCGGGCGTTACACACAATTTAGCGAATTATTATATAGGATATATGAGCTGAGTGGTAGTTTTTAGCAGCTTAGAGGGCCTTGAGGTGGAGCTATTTTTTTTTTTTTTTGCAGATATCTAAAATCTGCCGATATGTTATACTAGACATTTTTATTCAAAATAAATATATTTTGAGAAATGGTTCTTTATATTTTGCTTGTACTTTATGTTAATTCACTGCTCAATATGCTAATTAGTTATGATCACTGCTAAACTCATTTCACGTGATGCTATTAGATACGCCTCCAGGTGTGGGCCCTGCCTTTATTTCTTCATAACACAGTGTGTGATAATATTGGCACAGCAAATAAACTAATTAGCATAAAATGCCACTGCATGGCCAAATAATAAAGGTTCACATTGCAAAAACTTTTTATAGTACAAACAAATTGATAGCACAAATGTAGGCAGTTTTCCCTATCTTTTAAATTAATTAAACTTATCTTGAAGAGACAGGTCCACTTTGACCCTTTGAGTACCAGAAAGGTAGCCAACGCATTGTGTTGCAATGCATTGGATATATCTCTGACACTCAAAGGGTTAAAATGGACCTATCACCTTGGGTTGATGCTATGGCAGTGTGTGTCTGCTGACGTGTGGTGAGCACATGGCCTTGTTGATAAAGACACACATCGCCATATGCACTAAGAATTAAGCGCAGGGGGTGGTGCTTCTCATTAGCATACAACGTTGTTGAACTGGAAAGGATATCTTCCCTTACACATTGCCAGCAATCCGACAAGCCTAAAGTCTGAGCGCATCCTCTCTGTACCCCTTCCTGGCCATTGGGGAGGCAGAAAGTATCCGCTACAATGTCAGCACCACAAACAGCATTGCTCTCTTAACCCCTTCAGTGCTATAGGGATGTACATTGCATTGAAAGGTTTCTAAACTGAGAGAATGGCAGAGAACCGACTACTTGACAATAAGCTGATACAGGTAAAAGAGAATGACTGATGGTGATCAGAGAATAACAAAAGAGAGATAATAAAATCATATTTACTGCATCTTCAGAGGCCAGAGCTAATTCTTACCTGCTACAACTGACCTTGGAGCTGCCGGGTAACCCAAAGCCAAATCTCTCTTTTGTTATGTGTATATATATATATATATATATATATATATATATATATATATATATATATATATATATATATATACACAGAGAAGATATATATATATATATATATATATATATATATATATATATATATATCTTCTCTGCCATTTTCTTAGAGCCCTTTCAGATCCAACACTATATCACCTTCCTAAGACCCTGTCAAGCTTTACTGCATCTCCCATCTTGAATTAAAGCTTACATATTTGAAAACATCATTATAAACTACTTTGGTGATGTAGTATGTGCTTCCTCCCCACAAATCCATCTTAGTAAACTTGACACTCTGTTTAACTCATTATGCCGCTCTACCCTTCAATGTAGTTACATTACCCATCACTGTGATGTGTTTAAAGATCTAAATTGTGTAACACTCGAAACTATACATGCCTTTCATCTTTCTTGCTTAGAATACAAACATTTCTCTGGAAAGCAACCAGACTACCTGAGCAGTATGCTCACATAGCTCTCCATAGTAACTATAACCTCCGCTCCACTGCTAACAACTCACTGCGTATACCACAATACAAGAAAGAAGCAGGTCAGTCTACCTTCTCCTTCTGAGCTCCAAAACCTGTATTAACACGTCTGAAAAAATTAGATCTTCTCGCAGTCTAAAATCCTTAAAAATAATTGTTTATTTATGTGTAAAAACAGTATGTAACTGTATATAGTTTTTAGTATGTATGTATGTTTATGTGTGTATGTATATATCATGTTTCTATATTTGTGCAAATCCTGAAAACTATCCAGGACATACTTGAAAAAGAGAAAAATTAAGAAATAAAATAAAAATAAATAATTATGCATCAAATTAACCAAAATCCCAGCGGATGTATAGTATAAGATATTCATACTTGCTGACTTATGCTAATGAAGCTTTTCAATGTATATTCATATGCTAAATAAGCTCTGTGCTGTACTGAGAGACTTTCATTTTTTTCCAGAAATAAAAGTGTCCCTTTGTAGGAGGCACAGTCCCTCCACGAAACCCAAGTCCCTCTGTCCCTCTTTCCTACCCTGGTGTCCCAGTGTTTAGGAGATCAGACTGTGTGGTATGTATAGAAGTGTATCACCCTGGTGTCCCTGTGTTTAGGAGATGAGACTGTGTGGTGTGTATATAAGTGTATCACCCTGGTGTCCCTGTGTTTAGGAGATCAGACTGTGTGGTGTGTATAGAAGTGTATCACCCTGGTGTCCCTGTGTTTAGGAGATCAGACTGTGCGATGTGTATAGAAGTGTATCACCCTGGTGTCCCTCTTTTTAGGAGATCAGACTGTGTGGTGTGTATAGAAGTGTATCACCCTGGTGTCCCTCTTTTTAGGAGATCAGACTGTGTAGTGTGTATAGAAGTGTATCACCCTGGTGTCCCTGTGTTTAGGAGATCAGACTGTGTGGTGTATATATAAGTGTATCACCCTGGTGTCCCTGTGTTTAGGAGATCGGACTGTGTGGTGTGTATATAAGTGTATCACACTGGCGTCCCTGTGTTTAGGAGATCAGACTGTGTGGTGTGTATATAAGTGTATCACCCTGGTGTCCCTGTGTTTAGGAGATCAGACTGTGTGGTGTGTATAGAAGTGTATCACCCTGGTGTCCCTGTGTTTAGGAGATCAGACTGTGTGGTGTGTATAGAAGTGTATCACCCTGGTGTCCCTCTTTTTAGGAGATCAGACTGTGTGGTGTGTATAGAAGTGTATCACCCTGGTGTCCCTCTTTTTAGGAGATCAGACTGTGTGGTGTGTATAGAAGTGTATCACCCTGGTGTCCCTGTGTTTAGGAGATCAGACTGTGTGGTGTATATATAAGTGTATCACCCTGGTGTCCCTGTGTTTAGGAGATCAGACTGTGTGGTGTGTATAGAAGTGTATCACCCTGGTGTCCCTCTTTTTAGGAGATCAGACTGTGTGGTGTGTATATAAGTGTATCATCCTGGTGCCCCTGTGTTTAGAAGATCAGACTGTGTGGTGTGTATATAAGTGTATCATCCTGGTGTCCCTGTGTTTAGGAGATCAGACTGTGTGGTGTATATATAAGTGTATCACCCTGGTGTCCCTGTGTTTAGGAGATCAGACTGTGTGGTGTGTATATAAGTGTATCATCCTGGTGTCCCTGTGTTTAGAAGATCAGACTGTGTGGTGTGTATAGAAGTGTATCATCCTGGTGTCCCTGTGTTTAGAAGATCAGACTGTGTGGTGTGTATAGAAGTGTATCACCCTGGTGTCCCTCTTTTTAGGAGATCAGACTGTGTGGTGTGTATATAAGTGTATCATCCTGGTGTCCCTGTGTTTAGAAGATCAGACTGTGTGGTGTGTGTAGAAGTGTATCATCCTGGTGTCCCTGTGTTTAGGAGATCAGACTGTGTGGTGTGTGTATATAAGTGTATCATCCTGGTGTCCCTGTGTTTAGAAGATCAGACTGTGTGGTGTGTATAGAAGTGTATCACCGTGGTATCCCTCTTTTTAGGAGATCAGACTGTGTGGTGTGTATATAAGTGTATCACCCTGGTGTCCCTGTGTTTAGGAGATCGGACTGTGTGGTGTGTATATAAGTGTATCACACTGGCGTCCCTGTGTTTAGGAGATCAGACTGTGTGGTGTGTATATAAGTGTATCACCCTGGTGTCCCTGTGTTTAGGAGATCAGACTGTGTGGTGTGTATAGAAGTGTATCACCCTGGTGTCCCTGTGTTTAGGAGATCAGACTGTGTGGTGTGTATAGAAGTGTATCACCCTGGTGTCCCTCTTTTTAGGAGATCAGACTGTGTGGTGTGTATAGAAGTGTATCACCCTGGTGTCCCTCTTTTTAGGAGATCAGACTGTGTGGTGTGTATAGAAGTGTATCACCCTGGTGTCCCTGTGTTTAGGAGATCAGACTGTGTGGTGTATATATAAGTGTATCACCCTGGTGTCCCTGTGTTTAGGAGATCAGACTGTGTGGTGTGTATATAAGTGTATCACCCTGGTGTCCCTGTGTTTAGGAGATCAGACTGTGTGGTGTGTATATAAGTGTATCACCCTGGTGTCCCTGTGTTTAGGAGATCAGACTGTGTGGTGTGTATATAAGTGTATCATCCTGGTGTCCCTGTGTTTAGAAGATCAGACTGTGTGGTGTGTATAGAAGTGTATCATCCTGGTGTCCCTGTGTTTAGAAGATCAGACTGTGTGGTGTGTATAGAAGTGTATCACCCTGGTGTCCCTCTTTTTAGGAGATCAGACTGTGTGGTGTGTATATAAGTGTATCATCCTGGTGTCCCTGTGTTTAGAAGATCAGACTGTGTGGTGTGTATAGAAGTGTATCATCCTGGTGTCCCTGTGTTTAGGAGATCAGACTGTGTGGTGTGTGTATATAAGTGTATCATCCTGGTGTCCCTGTGTTTAGAAGATCAGACTGTGTGGTGTGTATAGAAGTGTATCACCGTGGTATCCCTCTTTTTAGGAGATCAGACTGTGTGGTGTGTATATAAGTGTATCACCCTGGTGTCCCTGTGTTTAGGAGATCAGACTGTGTGGTGTGTATATAAGTGTATCACCCTGGTGTCCCTGTGTTTAGGAAATCAGACTGTGTGGTGTGTATATAAGTGTATCACACTGGTGTCCCTGTGTTTAGGAGATCGGACTGTGTGGTGTGGAAATAAGTGTATCACCCTGGTGTCCCTGTGTTTAGGAGATCAGACTGTGTGGTGTGTATATAATTGTATCACCCTGGTGTCCCTGTGTTTAGGAGATCAGACTGTGTGGTGTGTATATAAGTGTATCACCCTGGTGTCCCTGTGTTTAGGAGATCGGACTGTGTGGTGTGTATATAAGTGTATCACACTGGCGTCCCTGTGTTTAGGAGATCAGACTGTGTGGTGTGTATATAAGTGTATCACCCTGATGTCCCTGTGTTTAGGAGATCGGACTGTGTGGTGTGTATATAAGTGTATCACACTGGCGTCCCTGTGTTTAGGAGATCGGACTGTGTGGTGTGTTTATAAGTGTATCACACTGGCGTCCCTGTGTTTAGGAGATCAGACTGTGTGGTGTATATATAAGTGTATCACCCTGGTGTCCCTGTGTTTAGGAGATCAGACTGTGTGGTGTGTATATAAGTGTATCATCACTCTGGTGTCCCTGTGTTTAGGAGATCAGACTGTGTGATGTGTATATAAGTGTATCACATTGCCCCACAGCAATAAAACTCACATTAAGGTTTGTTTCAATGTCACTACTTGTGCTTAGAAATTAGTCTGTGTACATAATATACTCTGGTCTTGTTCTAAATCATTTATTCAGTTACACAAAGAGGCATCAGTGGGCCATGAAATAACATATGAAAGTATCTTTATATTGTAATTTAGAAAACTGCTGGACTTTTGGCTAATATAACACATAGACAGTTTGCCTAAAGTTTTCACATATGCAAACAAATCCAAGACAACTGGTCCACTTTCAGATGCCCACCCCTGCTTCTCCTGCCAACTTCTTATTTGTAGAACTTGTACTAGAATTACAAGTGCATGTTCATTAATTATTGGCAAGAAGAACAATATGACACTAAATATAATTCCAGAAGTAATTAAATGAGGTATATGAGGACAGAAGGAAAGGAGGAGTACGACGGTAAGGTCTCCTCTGCATATTTTACCATATGTTAGATGGTTTCATTTTAATCAAAGAAAATACAGCGACAGTATAAATATTGCATGTAAACATGCCAGTGTTATAGTACAACTACCGAGCTTCCTGTGCCGAGCTGTAACGTCTCCTATTTCTATAGTAACTTAGGGCGAAATGCAAGAAATGTGTGCAATTGCTATTTTTCAATGTACTTTTGATGGACAAAAATATTACCACCAGAATGTTACTAAACTGAGTATGTTTTTTAATGGCAGTTTAAATTTTTGCCTTTTTTATTTTCAATGCATTTCATAAAGTGGGCTGAATAAAACGTATGGTGTTTCCTGCAAGGATTAGCTATTGCACCTAATACAGCTAAGCAGTTAGTATGCGTCTTCATACATCTGGCTAACTGTGCCGTTAATTTAAAGCGGAACTACCACCCAATAATAAGATAGCATCACATCATTGCCCATCTGGTGACTAGCTGCTCAGTAGCGCTAGTCGCCAGAATTCTTACCGGATTAAAGAGAAATCTGTATTCTTCATGGACTGACAGCAAGACGGAGCGTGGACATCTTGCCCTAGTGACGTCAACACACCTGCGCTGTCAGTCCCAGCCGGAGCCAAATGGCTCCTAGCAACGCCTCCTAGACCCGGCTGAGACTGACAGCGCAGGCGCGTGGACGTCACTAAGGAAAGATGTCCGCACTCTGTCTTGCTGTCAGTCCATGAAGAATAGAGATTTCTCTTTAATCCGGTAAGAATTCTGGCGACTAACGCTACTGAGCAGCTAGTCGCCAGATGGGCAATGATGTGATGCTATCTTATTATTGGGTGGTAGTTCCGCTTTAACCCTTTGATTGACAGAATAGTATTCAGCTCATTGCAATGCAATGCGTTGGATACCTCTCTGGCACTCAAAGGGTTAGGAGTTTGAATATTAAATGGACTGGAGGGGCCTCTGGGTTGCTCTATGGACATTTGCGTTACTGACTCCATTTTGTCTTTCTCTGTTACTAACTCCATGTTGTCTACTTGTTTGACCTCTTTTGTGCATGCGACTGTGTGCATGTTTGTTCGCTCCCATGTTCTGATGAAAGTTGCTGTTGACTTGACATCCACCATAGCCTGTAGTCGTAAATTGTGTCTTACAGGAAAAGTATAGCTCAAAAATAGGAAAAGGGCTTAAGGGCTTATGATGAATAATGTTGCTCATAGCCATGGTGAGAGGTCACTTCATTATCTGCCTATGCTGTTTTAACAGCATATAAGGCCTGAGAAGATATGTTATTTTGAGAGTCTTGTAGACTTCCCTTATATTACTCAATATAACGAACCTGTGTTGGCTCGTTGTCTGTGTGTGTGAAGAAGCTGACACCCACAGGAGCATGTGCTATATACCATCAAGGTGTTAGAATGTTTCTTGCAACAAAACGTGAGCAATTTCCAACAGCACATATATTTATGGCTTTCAAAAATATAGTTAATGCTCCACTTTCTTGAGTTCTGCCCTAAGGGCATTCTTCATCAGCCTAAATAGATGCAAATCTAGGCAAACCAAATGCAGTACAGGGCAAAAAGAAAGCTTCCCACTGGTTTAACGCTTTGAGTGCAAAGCATTGCGTTGTGTACCCCTCTGGCGCTCAAAGGGGTAAATGGCCCTTTTAACCCCTTCACCGCTAAAGTGGTTTTCAGCACATGACTTTACAATGTATTGGACACCTTTCTAGCACTCACTGAGTTAAAATTTTCATTTAAACCAACAGAAGTTTTTGAAATATTTTGTTTTTCCCTCTATGGTGTAGTTTGTTTGCTCCTTATAAGTGTTCCGCCTTTTGATATCCAAATCCCCTAGGAATGGTTCAGTGGAACGGTAACTGGATTCTATTACATTTAACTGGCAAGCAAGTGGGCCTCACACTAACTCAAAACACTTGTGTATTGTGATCAGGATAGTATTTATGGGAGTGAATGTTGTTTCTCTAAAGAACTGTGGAATGCCTTTCAAAGGAGTAGTAACCTGTTATGATGAAAACATGTTAGATGCCCAGGCTGGAAGGCAGGTCAAATATAAAACACACACACACACAGATAGAAACACACACACATACAGAGAGACACACAAACACATACACACACATAAGCACAGATATATACAGACAGACACACACACATAAAAGACACACTCAGATGCATATACACAGGTAGATAGACACACATACCTCCCAAGTGTCCCTCTTTAGGAGGGACAGTCCCTCTTTTAGACCCAAATCCCCCTGTCCCTCTTTCCCACCTTGATGTCCCTCTTTTTAGGAGATCAGACTATGTGGTGTGTATGTAAGTGTATCACATTGCTCCATAGCAATAAAACTCATATTAATCTTCATTACATGGGTTTATAAATTAGTCTGTGCAAATAGAAAACTTTTGGACTTGTTAGAAGTAATTTATTAGGTTACACAAGGAGGTACAAATAGGTCATGAAATAGCCTAAAAATTATTGGTTATGTCCCGCCCACCAGCCACACCCACAGCAACACCCCTTAAAACACAAGTGTCCCTCTTTGGCAATCTGAAATGTTGGGAGGTATGGACACACATACAGACAGACACATGCACTGACACATATACACATGAATATTTGTTTACAAAAGTTGCTGGCCAGAACTAGTTGAATCAAAATTATTTCTAGAGCTAAATACAGACTCAAATAGTCCTGCTTCTCTCAGGGTATAATAGACAATGTACTCTAAAATAGGGGATAAGAGAGAAAACCCCAAGAAAGAAACCCACTATTGAGGCATTCATACCCGAAAAAACGGATCTTTGTAAAAGTATACATTTTTATTATTGCATACAAAAACATATAACGACTCACATTTGAAACATAAGTAAAAACAATCATTCAGTAATGGGGGACTTACATAACAGCAGACTCCAGATAAACACAGCATAAGACTCTTAAATTCACATTAACAAGGTGGTCTCAAAACATGGTAATAATCAATAAGCCCAAAGGTAAAGAAAACGTATTACTAGATAAACAAATAAGTTAAAGATCAGATCAAAAAAGTATATTTCCAGTCAAAAGAATGTGTATTTAACAGGCCAAGGATGTCACCAGAAATAGAGGAGTCAAACTGATCCAAGCTATGGAAAATAAACTCAACCGTCTCCCCACTACAGACACCATTGATCCAAACGCGTGTTGCTGCAAGGCTTCGCAACACGTATTGCAGTCCTGTGGCTTCGTCAAGGGTGACAACATGCGTTGGGTCTTGAGTTTGGCAGCTTGCCAGGCTGTTTTGAAGCCACAGGAGTGGTTATACACTTTGAGTCTTGAGTTTTGCAGCTTGCCAGGCTGTTTCAAAGCCACAGGAGTTGCGAAACGTGTTGGGTCTTGAGTTGGGCAGCTTGCCAGACTGTTTCTTTATTTCCTAGCATTATATGGATAGATGGTATTCCCTTTTTTTATTTTGATATTTAGCATTCAAAAAATAACTTTTGCATTACTCACACCTTGTACTTTTTTCACTTTGTGTGAATTATTATCTTGAATTTGTGTCTTTTGTGTTTATTGTCACACATATCCTTCTTGACCATTTATATTATGTAGCATGTGTGATTTTGGGAATATGTATTTACTATGCTCAGTATGACAGGGATTGGCCTCCTATATCAGATCATTTCTGAGCATTATTACCTTACTAGTTGAAGAGCCCGTTACACTGACCACAGTGCCGCTGCCAGTCGGTCGCGGGGCAGTCACGTGCAGTATAGACTGCCCGCGCCGCGGCTGATACAGAGCTGGACGCTCCTTTGGAGCACCCAGCTCTGTATCAGCTGCAGCACGGGCAGTCTCTACTGCGCATGACTGCAGCACGCGCAGCAGTGTCTACTGCGCATGTCGCAGCGTTAAACACGATTTATTATATAGAATAGCCATGGCTTGCTTAGGATGTTTTTAATTGTTTTTAGCGCTACTTCCCTGTTTTTTGTTGATAAATAAAGCATTTGGTAATCTTTCTGTGTGCCTCTTCTTTATTAGGCTTCTGTTTTGGGTTTGTCACACAATTTTCCTTTTTCTAATGACTTTCCAGCTTTCAAACGGCACAATATTTTCTTCAACGTACTCAGTGAGACTGTAATTTACAACATTCAAACTTCTGAGACAGAAAGGTTACGTGGATTACACGGGGTTAAACCATTCCAATTCCCCACCAAATCTGGAAAAAAAAAACACATTTCTGTTTCTTAAGTAACATTCACTGTTAGGAACACACAGTAAAAATCAATTTACTGTGTTTTTCCACCCGTGTAATCACTCAGTATACTTTTGCCTTTCACTTAGATGTTTATACTGCATAATATTTAATGTTTTAAGAGGTAGGCTGTGAAGTCCTTGCCGAGTCACCTCCTGCAGGCTCTTCCCATCTCCAATGATGTGGATTTAGCTACTTGAACAATGGCCACCAGGATGGTGCACATACAACTGAATCTGGTAGGCACAAATCTTGCTAGACTTAAAGGGATAGTAGTACTTCGTTTTAACTTTATTTTATTTTATAGACATTAAAAAAACATGAAGAATGATATAAGTCTTATCTCTCAAACCTTTATGGTTTAAGAGATATTCACAAGCAAAGTTTCCCCCTCCCGCCCCTTTTACCTAGTGTAAGCCATATAAAATTTATATCGTTCTTCATGTTTTTTTAATGCCTACAAAATAAAATAAAGGTAAAAGAAAGTATTACTATCCCTTTAAGGAGGGGATTCTCAGGTTCATTCCACCAACAGGTCAGGTTTTCACAATATCGCTAATGAAGCACAGGTGGATTAGTTACAGTCACTAAGTCACTGTTACTCACTTGTGATTAAGCAGGAATATCTTGAAAACATTGATTGATGGAAAACTTCCTTTGCATGCAACCATTGCTCACATCATGACACCTCCAAAACTATGGAGGAGGTATTTTCTAGCATGCTCAGCTGTAGAAAGTGACAAATACACTAAAACTGTCTGTTACACCTTCTCACATAGACTGTCCCATTGCCCTAATCTTCATGCAAGCATCATTAAGAGGAGGATTTTGGGAGTAATTGACTGTGCCCATTTGCAGGGAATCATATTGATACATTCCTCCAGTGTACCTGATTGATTGAAAACTTCCCTCGTGCGCAATTTATTGGTCACATCATGAGAGTAGTGCACTAGAACTCTGTAGAAGGTATTTGTATCTTGCTCGGCTACGGGAAGGGACACGCACACTAAAACAGCCTGTTACAGCCCCCCTTTCCCCCAATACATTGTCCCATTGCTCCACCCTTGGTGCAAGAGTCATTAAGAGGAGAATTTTTGTACAGCTATAAAATCATTTCCAGTACCTATCTGCATGGATTCATACACATATATTCCCCAGTTGTGTCTGATTGATGGAAAACATACTTTGTGCTCAATCCATTGGTCATATCATGAGAGCAGTGCACCACAACTTTTAAAGGGATAGTAATACTTAAAATGTAAAAAAAATATGTTGTAGCGTTTATCCCCCTGAGTAAAACAAGGGTACTCCCACTGCTGAAAGGTGTTTCATTCAAAAGTTATTCATTTTCAAAGTTGAATTTTTTAGGTGCAATATCACAGTGGCCTGAAATTGTACAGTGGCGCTGTTGCTACACCATCCTATGGACAGCTCTGGTCCCGGGACCATCAATCTCCATAGGATGGTTTAGAAACAGCGCCACTGTACAATTTCAGGCCACTGTGATATTGCACCTAAAAAATTCAACTTTGAAAATTAATAACTTTTGAATTAAACACCTTTCAGCAGTGGGAGTACTCTTGTTTTACTCAGAGGGATAAACCGTACAACATATATTTTTTTACATTTTAAGTATTAATATCCCTTTAAGAATGTATTTGTATGTTTCTCAGCATCATGTAGGTACAAATGCACTAAAAGAGCCTGTTTCAGCTCCCCTTTTCAATTGGATTCATTTAGCAGAGATAAATAAGCGGATCTTCACTGAGCGGTAGTACACGTCATTCATTATGTCCTCGTAGGGATCATTGTAGCCCCTTTCTTCTGTTGTTGATGTCAGCAGAGAGAGATTTGGATACTTTTTTACCTCCTACATGGGTTATCTTGCGTTGTTTGGCTATAATTACACATCCAGATTCAGTTTATCATTTCTCTAAATCGTAAATCCTTTTGCACATCTCTCTGCCTGAAAGTCGGTTCAGTTATAAAGATCTTGCGTCCCTATTCATCAGGATAAGGAGGTGCAATTCTGGATGAAACCAAATCCACCATTTGCAAAAAATGAAAAAGCCCATTTGAGTGCCATAGAGGTATCCAATGCATTGCAGCACAAAGGGTTAAACGTATCAGCACATATTCTTATGGTATAAAACAACTGTAATGTTTAAGCCAAAGTTACAACATCTAAAACTCAGCTCAGACACATTGAGGCTGATGTCATATAAACATCCAGAATCATTCCGGATCAAGCCAAGTACTAATTAGCACAATCACCATTTAACTAAATGGGGATTTAACCCCTTCATGCCATAGCATAGGGTGACCAGACCTCTCCTTTAACCAGGCACACAAAAATGCATACTACAGGGCTGCTTTGATTTCAGTGCAGTCTGGAAATATGCCTATTTCCATAGCTGGGAACTCCCCAGATTTGCCCAGGAGACATTTTGCTACTAATTACCAGGTCTTCAGGAAGAAGCTGATTCTCTTATGAAACTCTGCAGTCTTCTGTGTCTTCCCAGTCTGTTCCTCCCACTCCCCGCCCACTTCTCCTCCTTCTCCAGCCTACTCCTCCTACTTTTTCTAGGTTTCTTAAGCTCCACTCCCACTTGCAATTAAGCCCCATCCCTTTTTTATGTGAATCATGTCATTTATCTCTCCCGGCAGCACCACAGGACTCCCCTCAGGGAAGTTAAAGAGGAGGTCAGGTCATCTTACCATAGAGGGCTCCAATGCATTACAGATCAATGCGTTTGGAGACCTTTCTAAGATTCAAGGGTGTACAAGCTCTATTTAACCCTTTGAGTGCCAGAGGGGTATGCAACGCATTGCAAAACGTTGCGTACCCCTCTAAAACTCATAGAGTTACATGAATGGCAATGTTGATTTCCTCCCATTGGCGCAGTTGTAAGATAATTATTCATTATAGTACACCAGACTGTTTATGATGAAAACTTGCTTAGAAAATCCACAGTGCTTACTTTCCCAACAAGGCTCAGATATCCCCTTTGTCTTAATTAGAGAAGCCTCTGCCTGCGGTATCCAAATCCACCATAGGGATCTGGTACCCTACATAACCGCTAAATCTTCCCACATGGAATATCCTCTGGGGAAGGCAATTTCACCACTTCTCCCAGACTATTCCAATGGCAGTCCACAGAGTGTTTTTACACTGCTACTTCTTGAGGCAAGGACTTCTCCCTACAGTGTTAACAATGGATTCCTATTACAGTAACTCAACATTAAGGTCAGTGTTTCTCCAGGTAATACCTGTGTTTGTCCTAAGTAGGACATGCAGTAGCTGCAATGAGAAACACATTTCAGTTCACCACATGGATATTTCATGTTATAATTCTGTGACAAACCAGAAGTTCAGTAGTGAACAAATAAAAAATATTCATATTGATTTAAATATGACTTTTAAAGGTATATTAATGTGTATAGGGGAACTATCACCCCAAATAAAGTCCACCCCCTCCTAATTAGGCATCTAGCGATAATGTTAAAGGGTTAGTAATGCCCCAACATAATTTGTAACAGATTTGTAGAGTCTAAAAAAAAATCACATTGCCACAAACCCCATCTCTCAAACAGCTATGGTTTGAGAGATATTGGCAGTGAAAGTTCCCCTTCTCTTGATATCAAATCTATTACAAATTATGTTGGGGCATTACTAACCCTTTAACAATCATACTTTTATGTAGAATAAAGACAACTTCCTCAGCACCTGCTCCTTCAGTCCTGGTCTCCTCTAGGACAAATGAAAACAGTTTTCACCGCACTCAATAAGATCGGATTAAAATCACCTTCTTTATTAGAACATGTAACACTAGACACAGGAGATCACAGTCTCACGCGTTTCGCACACACATGCTTACTCATAGACTGACACTATACAATTAAGAAGCTTCCTTTATACATCTAGATACTAACGGCTTCAATTCAAACAGCCCAATCAACAATCAATTCCAATTAAGCTGTTTGATCCACACCATCAGTCACAAAAAAAGTATTAACCCATTCCTGATTGTAAACCTAAGATGGAAATCTGTAAACGAACTTTTACTTATCATAGTCACACATATTTCACCATATTTTAACAATCTGACATGGGCCAGTCGTAAACTATTATGTAATCTCGATGCAATAAGGAAACCTACAACATCACATTTAAATACATATTAAAACATAATTAAAACAATTAACACATGACAAATGGAATTTTATCACCAATTTTAACATAATATTCCATGTGTGCAACCTTAAAGACAGAAAGGTAAACAATATGGAAGACCCATAATATCCGCAGTAATGGAAATAATTTACTCTCAACCCGATTGGAGCCACAGATAAAATCACCCCGATCAAAGAATCATTAAGTATAACCCTTAACCCATTAACGATCAGGGCTAAAACTGTGAACGCTCCCATCCATAGGTAACAAGTGTAAACATACTATATATAGCGGACTAACTAGGGTTCCCAAACGGATCCCATTCCTGTATCCAAGATGAATACACACAGGAATAAATTCAACAAATACGGGGGATAATAGTTCTAACATATCTGAGAGAGCACAGAATAATAAATATTATGATGTTAAACCTACTAACAAAATCACTACATAAATTAATCATCTTAATATAGTATCACGTTATCTATTACGTTCTCATAAACGTCCATCTATCTTAAAATAGGGCTAAAGCCATAAAGCTAAGCCATATGCACACAAACTATACATGTGTATGAGACTAAAGCTACACATTCTTACTGTGTGCACTACCAATATCCAATAGCAATAGCAAAGCTTTCTACCGAACTCAACCAAGTTCTATAATATACAATGTGTAATATTGTGTTCAATACTTTAATTCATCACTACTTCTCAAACACAATAAGTAACATCGTATATTTTGTTTAACCCTTTTGGTTCCCTAGTGGACAAAGTAAATATCCAATAAACTTCACGATGTGATAACATGCCAGATAGGTCTCCTCCTCTTACAGGTCTTAGTAATCTTTCCACCCCCTGTACCATAAAATTGTTTAAATCAGAATTATGTATTGTACAGAAATGATGAGCAACTCCTGTCTTCAAATCTTTGGGTGCAGTATCTCAATGGCCTGAAATTTTACAGTGGTGCTTGTTGCTACAGTATCCTTTTTCAACCCCTAACATTTTATTTGTCAAGGACTTAAAGGGATAGTAATACTCCGTTTTATCTTTATTTTATTTTATAGGCATTAAAAAAACATGAAGAACGATATAAGTCTTATCTCTCAAACCTTTATGGTTCGAGAGATATTCACAAGCAAAGTTTCCCCTCCCGCTGCTTTTACCTAGTGTAAGCCATCTCTTCTCAGATGTGGAATCCAGTCCATAGACCAGACAGATAACAGCAGGGGACAATCTTCTTCCTATGAGAACAATGAAAGCCCTGCCCCCCTTGACAAGCTTTTCAGGTTTTTCCCTTATCTTAATTGAAGATTGTCCCTCTCTGCAGTCTACCTGGGCACCTCCCTTCTGATCTGGCTGAGCAGTGTAACATCAGTAAAAGGGGCAGGAGGGGGACACTTTGTCATTGAATTATTCTTGAACTACAACTCTGACAGAATTGAAATAACAGTCTCCAAAGTCCAAATACTATGATGATTAATTAGAGCTGCTTTTATTATGAAACATTGCTAAATATAGTTAATCGTATGTCACACATTCAGAATGACAAAAACAAGCATATATTGCATAATCTATATTTAAAATTTGATATTCACATTTTCTTCTCTTCATAAAAGAAAGGTGAACCTTATGCTGGTGAACAATGGCGTACCAAAGTGCCTTGTCTCCCTGGTTGTGAACCACTGTTATGGAAGTTTATGGTCAACTGACCACAGCTGTCCATAGCCTACTGTAACAAGAGCGCCACCAATTCATTTCAGGCCATGAAAGTACTGCATCTACAAAATGTAAGTTTGAGCTGCCATACGTTTTGAATACAGCATCATTCAGCATATAATATCTGCAATAAATATTTTTCCAATATTAAGCATTAATTTGAGAAATTTGCATTTCCTTCACTATGAAGCATTTGGTATGCTCCAGAATTGCTCATCCCTTGCTTTCTGCATAGGGCCTTTCACTTAGTAAAAAGGTTGCAAGAAGTATAACGTTCCAACTTATATTTAAGTTTTAGACAGCCATGATAATCGTCAGACAAGAAAAATACAGTATGTTCTATAGTCTCACAATTACATGTGATTGATGCATAATATACTACTCGCAGCCTTCTGAAGGCACATTCCTCAAAATGTCTTTTTACAAAAGATACAGTAATCTAAAAAAAGAAAAAAAAAAAGAAAGAAAAAGATCTTTAGTCACCAGTATCTAGTTTTACATTTTAAATTAGAACTAACACATTCTAGTAATGGCAACCACCACTTATCTTTCTATGGACAGAAAATTCTAATGTCCCCTGTGAATTAAGCTCTTGTGCCTTTGTACAAGAGATAACATCATCAATCAGTTCTGGATGCCATGTCAATGCAGGCTATTTAAACTGTAAACCATTGTGTTGTACACCACTGTGATCTATAAGGTACAATGGCAAACAAGCTGGGAGTGAATAAGGTGAAGGAATGGGGAGTTTAAAGGGGATGTATCACCTTACGATAAGTTTGCCTTAATATCTTTCTTTTACCTACTCTAAAAATATCTTTATTTTACCTACTCTAACAATGCACTGTTTTTTTTTTGTTTTTTTGTTTTTTAATGCTATAGAAATGGAGTTTGACAGCTTACTTTTTCTCCATGACGTTACCTGCTCATAATGATTGGCACCACGCATGCCGACGAGAATACAGGAGAGATCCTCCTTCCCGCTGGTCTGTCTGTAAGCTGGAGCACTCTCATTGGCAGAGATCGATTTCTAGCCAATGAGAGTGCTGCAACTTACAGACAGACCAGCGGAGTGGAGGATCTCTCCTGTATTCTCGTCGGCACGTGTGGTGCCGATCAGAATGAGGAGACGACATCATGGAGAAAAAGTAAGCTGTCAAACTCCATTTATATACCGTTTTTTTTTATTTAAAAAAACTAAAACAAAAACAGAGCATTGTTAGAGTAGATAAAAGAAAGATATTAAGGCAAACTTGTAGTAAGGTGATACATCCCCTTTAACACTACAACCCCCAACCCTATAAATCTCACAAGTGCCGGTATTATATGTGCCCCAATATGAAAAACAATGAACACTGCCAAGGGTTTTATGGTTACACTTTGTTTTATAAAGAGAACTGATTGGATTAGCAAGTTTTGTTGGAACACATTTTCTTAGAAACATGTAATCATTTTGTGACCATGGCACTGATTTATAAAACTGGAGTTACAAAGAAAATGGCTTTAACGTTGTCATAAAGGTATGTTTAAATGTTTAATAACATTTTCTCTAGTGCTAACTCCAGTCAGTCGCTCTTTTTGAAAAGTGGAGTAAAAATGGTCTTTTCCAAATAACAATTGTGGTATAATGCATTTATAAAGAAATTTGCTAATTACGCCAGAAATAATGGCAGTTTTAGTGATTAAATCTTAATGGCAGTAATAAACTGTTCTTAATGGATGTAAATAGGGGGAGATTTATAAGTTGAAGCGGAACTATCACCTACATTCAAACTTTTGTAGTGAGCTTCAATAGTTAACCTTAGATTAGAGCTGGGTGTTTTTTTTTTTTTAATTGCTTACGAGTCCAGATATTAGCCCATCAAAATCGGGCACTTGCGCGTTCTGCTGGACTGAATGTCCCACTTGACTTCCCAACTGCCTCAGGGAGCGCGTTCACGCTCCCCTGCGAAGCTGGGTTTCTGTTCTGTAGAGTTACAGCAAACTCCGTGTACAATGCTACTGGGGTTGCAGAGATGAGGGACAGCGCAGCCATCTTTCCTATGTTACAGCACACTCCCCATCATCTGCCTTCCCCTTTTCCACCAGTAGTGCTTCTGAACAGCTGCCTGCAGACAGCAACTATATGAGGGAGGAAGCTGGGCAATTAATACACAGTAAAAAGCAATGTCCTACACTGATAAGTACAGGATGTTGCTTTTTACTGTGTTTTCATTGCTTGACTTGCTCCTTCATGACAGCTGTTTAGTTGTACTACTGGAGGAAAAGGGGAAGGTGGTGGTCGGCATATAATGCCACAGGCTTGGCTGCTGGTGCCACAGGCATGCTGAATAGTGCATTTTTTCAAGTGCCATTCTAAAAAAATGGACCAAATTTTAAAAAAATTATATGACTTTTTATGTTTTTTTTTCCACTTTCATATGGGAGCAAGTTGTTCAAAGGTGATAGTTCCCCTTTAATGAAGACTCATTCATAGCAGAGTGTTCAGTAATACTGGCCCAACAACAAAACTAATTAGCACAAAGGGTCACAGTTTATCATCGACAACTAATTTCTCAAGAACTGTTAATATTACAAGTACATTGCAAGGGCAACATGGAGGCAGTTTTTATTTTCAAACCTATTATACTTACATACATCCCAACATTTCAGATTGACAAAGAGGGGCATTTGGGCTTTAGATGGTGTTGCTGGGGGCGTGACTGCTGGGTGGGGCATTATCAAGAATTTTTAGGTTATTTAAACAGACATTAATGTGAATTTTAGTGCTGCTGAGCAATGTGATACACTTATATACATACCACACAATCTGATTTCCTACAAAGAGGGACACCAGTGTGGGAAAGAGGGACAGAGGATTTGGGCCTCAAAGAGGGATGCTCCCTACTAAAGAGGGACACATGGGAGGTATGGATCCTTAACATCTCCTAAACAGGGACGCTTGGGAGGTATGAAATTATTGTAAAAGGTCAACTTTAAAGGGGAACTATCACCCCTATTCAAGTTTGTCTCATAATTAACAACATATAGCAATTTGCTTGAATAGTTATTTTAAAGTCTTATAAAGTTAGTGGTATGGCTAAATTTAAAGATTTAAACATGATTTGTTTGTGGTTTGATTTTTTGGTTACAGCTCTGCACCTCAGTATGTCAATCGTCCTCTGCTCCTCTCCCCATGAAGCATCTGGATCCAGCCTCCTCCAATGACGGAGGATGTCTCCATGTAAACTGGAGCACTCTCATTGGCCAGCTTACATGGTGAAATCCTCCATTATTGGAGAAGAATGGAACAAGGATGGGGAGCAGACTGACAGACTGTGGTGCAGACCTCTACCCACAGTCTGCCAAAAAGTAAGGACACGGATAATTTTCAAATCTTTAAATGTAGCCATACAGCAAACTTTTATAAGAATTTAAAAGAACTATTCAAGCTAATTGCTATATGTTGTTAATTATGAGCCAAACTTGTATTGGGGTGATAGTTCCCTTTTAATTGTCCTCCATGGAATCCTTTGTACTAATTTAGGGGACCCTGGGATTCCAAATAGAGAAACACAGATCTACAGTGTAAAACACAGTAGGAACTGAAGAGTGCATGCAGAATTGCTCCTGTGAATGTTCAATACACAATTTCATTTAATAGCATATTGTATTGTTGCCCTTCGTGTTCCTTTTAATGAAGGAATCACTGCATTCCAATTCATAACTGACAATAGATTAAGCCACATATTGTTGTGTGTCAAGGTTAACATTCTGCTTCCATTTGTTAACGCAAATAAAGATTTTAATTGCAGTCACCACTAATTGCTTCCAGCAGCAACACATTTTAATGAATAAAGAGGAAAGAAAAAAATTATCAAGTTATCTGTGCCAACTTCTTATCAGAGAGTTTCACTAACACACAAATACCAACATTTTAATCATTATAACACACACACTAGCAAAACTAGCTCAAGATAAATGTACCTGACTGTTCCAGTTTTAAAGTGGACACCTTTCAACTTCCCTCTGCAATCTTTTTCTATAGCACAAGAATAGTGTAACTATTATTTTCCTCCCCAAACCTCACTCCCCGGCTTTTAATCCTACCTTGGATTCAGCTCCATGTTGCTGAGGGAGAGCACACCATCTGGATTATGTCATAATGACTGGCAGTGATATCCATCTGCAGAGCTGCCAATCGTGTTTCTTTAGCCTGCCTTGTGTACAATGCAGCTGCTCTGTTCTGTTATACAATGCAGACAAGCTCACATCTGGCACACATGTCATCCTGCATTGACTCTGTTGAAGTGCCGAATTCCATACCTCCCAAGTGTCCCTGTTTAGGAGGGACAGACTCTTTTTTAGACCCAAATCCCATTGTCCCTCTTTCCCGTCCTAATGTCTCTCTTTTTAGGAGATCAGATTGAGTGGTGTGTATATAAGTGTATCATATTACTCTATAGCAATAAAACTCACATTATTGTTTCTTTAGACGTCAATATATGTGTTTATAAATTAATCTGTGTAAATAAAATATTTTGGTCTTGTTATAAGGCATTTATTAAGTAACACAAGGAGGTGTCAATACGCCATGAAACAGCCTAAAAATTCTTGTTAATGCCCCGCTCACCGGTCATACCCCCCAGCAAACTCCCTAAAACACAATTGTCCCTCTTTGGCAATTTAAAATGTTGGGAGGTATGGAATTCAGTGACTAGCGTAGGTTAAAATTATGAAACAAACCAATAAACACTAAATAGTGTGATGCACTCTGAGACTAGCAAACAGCATGTATACTAGCAGACACCAGAAGTATGACTACAATGATGTACACTGCCTGGGGTCTACAAAATGATGACTCATTAATGAGGAGCTCAAAACATTAAATCAACATACAAAAAAAATGCAAAGCTTTATTTGGACAAAATGTTAGTACACAATCTTTTACATTTAAATTATTTAAAAACAGACAAAGAGGAGAAAAAAATCTATGGTGCATACCTCCCAAGTGTCCCTCTTTAGCATGTGTATCACATTGCTCTCCAGCAATAAAATTCACATCAACCCCTTAAGGACCACAGACATGCCAGGACCGTCACGGCGGTCTGGCACTTAAGGACCAGTGCCGGTCCTGGCACGGCATGCAGTTCAGAGCTCCCGGCTCCGGGAAGCCCTGAACAGGAAGTTAAAAAAAAAAAAAATCCCTGTGGTCCTCAAGTGCCGGCTGCGTGTGCACGCACTCCGGACCTTAAGGGGTTAATGTTTGTTTAAACTTCAGTATAAGGACAATATGCTCAAAGAAGTAGCAAAATAGCTTTTGTCGTTTGTAACGACTTTTCAAAGTACAGTGTCGTTAGGCTCATGAATATTTTCAGAGAATGATGGTTGTGATCAGAAAAATGGCATTTGTCCTGACTGAAATTGTCATATGTAAAGACAAAAATGTCTTAACTACCAACAAAAATTCTTAACTAAAGACAAAAATTCTCACATTCAGAACTTCACATTCCCTCCACTTTTTTCTTAATGTACAAATTTTGCTTTTTCCTAGACATTTTTTTGTCGTTAGTTTTGTCGTTTTATACAACACTAGAGAATAGTTTAGACACGCCCTTTCCCCGCCCCTTTGTCCTGCAATTCTGGAGTTGTGTCATACTGTGTCGTATACTGTATAGAAAATATGTCGTTCATGCACACAATTATTTTTGTCATTCATACGACATTTTTTTGTTGTTATCCCTTTGAACACACGGCCCTAATTGTTTATAAATTAGTCTGTGTAAATAAAATAATTTGGTCTCACACTAAATCATTTATTCAATTGCACAAAAAGGTGTCAGCAGATCACGAAATAACCTAAAAACTCTCAGTAATGCTCCGCCTACCAGCCACACCCGTTAAAAAAAGTGTCCCTCTTTAGCCATTTGAAATGTTGGGAGGTAAGATGGTGCCATAATCACCTATATATCAAACCCCATAGGATATAAAGGAAACAATCATATAAAATTTTATAGAATCTTCCACAATAAAAGAGAAAAAAGTATATAGAGGTCTTTATTTTTATTATAACATGTATTCTCAAAAAATTGTTAGAAAGTGACTAGTGTAAAATAGCAAAGTGCAAAATAAATGAACAAAAAAATCAAAAACATTATCCAAAAGACAACCAGAGGATACAGTGGGAGTAGGCGCCAACACATATCCCTCCCCTTTGTGTAAGGAAAGCCCAACGAGCATCGCCAATTGGTGGCTTGGTCAAGGAGACGACGACACCACCAGTTGGCGATACAATACAGTTCCTATGTTATTCTATGGAGTCAATGCACTAAGATTTCTCTAATTCTAGAGAACCTGTTGCATTGGCTCAATGGAATAACATAGGAACTGGAGAAGTGATATCACTGGAGAAGTCATTTATCACCTCTTTATCACACCTTAGTTGATAACCCCCAATCTGTTCTGGGGTTCCACAGTGTAGCCCCAGGCTCTTATCAGTCCAAACATGATAATTGCGCTTAACCTCTTAAGGACCACGACCAGCACTTAAAGGGATAGTAATACTTCATTTTAACTTTATTTTATTTTGTAAGCATTAAAAAAACATGAAAAATGATATAAGTCTTATCTCTCAGACCTTTATGGTTTAAGAGATATTCACAAGCAAAGTTTCCCCTCCTGCCCCTTTTACCTAGTGTAAGCCATCTCTTCTCAGATGTGGAATCTGGTTGTAAGACCAGACAGATAACTCTTCTTCCTATGAGAACAATGAAAGCCCTGTCCCCCTTGACAAGCTTTCAGGTTTTTCCCTTATCTTAATTGAAGATTGTCCCTCTCTGCAATCTACCTGGGCACCTCCCTTCTGCTCTGGCTGAGCAGTGTTACATCAATAAAAGGGGTGGGAGGGGGGATACTTTGTCATTGAATTACTTTTGAATTACAACTCTGACAGAATTGAAATAACACTCTCCAAAGTCCAAATACTATGACGATCAATTAGAGCTGCTTTTATTATGAAACATTACTATCTCTTCAAGGAACATGGACCATTTTTTTTTTTTTTAGCAATCCAAATCAGGGCTCCCTGAATGGCATGCAGCCGTGCGGGGAGCCCTGAAATCCATGACGGTCCTGGCGTCTCATGGGTCCTTATCACATGTTGGACCCATGACGTGTCAAAACCGTCATAGGTCCTTAAGGGGTTAAGTGCTGCTTTTAGCTCTTTGAAAGCTACAGAGGTCCCCTACACATTGTGAGCCAGTGCACTGAAGACAAGTCTAGCATCCAAATGGTTAACTGTTTGAGTGCCAGAGAGGTATCCTATCTGGCAGTCAAATGATTAAAATGGAAGCAGGGCATTATTACGTGATGTTTGTGCCCCTTTAAATCCATTGAATGCATACAAAATAGGTCTTCAGCGCATTGCGAAGTACCATGTTGGAGACCTCACTAGCAATCAAAGAGTTAAATTGGCATTTCTACTAGAAAAAAGTAGGTCACAATTGCAAAACCCAGAAGTAATAATAAGCACGGGACTTTTATCTTTCTTGACTTGTCCCTAACCTTTCAGTACTGATGTTAAATTGCGTTGTTGCAGCCCAGAAGAATGACAGAAATCTAAAGAATCTTAACAAAACAAAATACACAATAATAACACCGGAATATGTTTATGTGTTTGCCGCATGCCAATATATTATTCTCCTATTCAGGTCCCTTTCTTTCTGATTCAAGGACAGAGAACTAAACATTCATTTGCTACTTAGCATGTTAAGAGTACGCAAGAATAAAAGCAAAAGTCAAGTATTTTATTTGGTAGAAATTGTATAGGGCAAAGCAGCACATGTTTTCATCAAGAACAACACTCCAGCAATTGATCTGTGGCACCAGAATGCCTCCGAGGTCACTTCTGTAAGGATACATTTAAAATACTAGATTGTGTACAGTTCTGGCAGCCTCTCTAAAGTGCCAGTCAGATATTTAACTTATTTCAAGTATTGCTTAAAAATCACTTCTTATTTATTTGCTTTGATAGGTTTGGAATTTACATTTTATATGGTCAGGGATAAACTTAACATTTTAGGAGATAACACGGGCACACTAGGCTCACTTACAGGGGAGGGCTGGCCTTGGGGTAATTGCCCCCCAGGCTAGTGAAAAGTCTGCTCCAGTGAGCCACTGCCTTACTCAGTTTCCCTCTTGCTGCTGTAAATGGACTAAATAGAGTTTACGGAGATAAACTAGTAATATAGCTCCATTTCATTTGGAATCTGTGATATCACTACTGTATCAACATTTCAGTTATAAGCTCTGTAGTATCGCATGCCTTACTTCATAATATTAATGCCAGCTAAAACATTAACAAATGAGGGTGAACTGGGATATTGGGCTGAAGCAATAGTAGAAATGGACCCCAGGCCAAAAATTGGCAGTCTTCCCCTGTTCTCTTAAAGGGATAGTAATACTTCATTTTAACTTTATTTTATTTTGTAGGCATTAAAAAAACATGAAGAATGATATAAGTCTTATCTCTGAAACCTTTATGGTTTAAGAGATATTCACAAACAAAGTATCCCCCCCTGTTCAACCAGATCAGAAGGGAGATGCCCAGGTAGACTGCAGAGAGGGACAATCTTCAATTAAGATAATGGAAAAAGCTGAAAAACTTGTCAAGGGGGGAAGGGCTTTCATTGTTTTCATACAAAGAAAATTGTCCCCTTCTGTTATCTGTACTGTCTTACAACCAGACTCACATCTGAGAAGAGATGGCTTACACTAGGTAAAAGGGGCGGGGAGGGGAACTTTGCTTGTGAATATCTCATAAACCATAAAGGTTTGAGAGATAAGACATATCATTCTTCATGTTTTTTTAATGCCTACAAAATAAAATAAAGCTAAAACGAAGTGTTACTATCCCTTTAACCTCAACTTTAACCACACACCCTAGTCATATGACTTCACACCCAAACAGCGTCTACTTTTGCAGGGCACAGAAAATATCCTTAGGCTATAATATGCAAGTACACAAAAGTGCTTAACACCTTAAGGACCATTGCCGTGCCAGTCTGGCACTTAAGGACCAGTGAGGGTCCTAGCACGGCATGGAGTTCAGGGCTACCGGCACGGCTGCACACCACGCTGGAAGCCCTGAACCGGAAGCAAAAAAAAAAAAAAAAGCCCCGTGGTCCTCAAGTGCCGGTCGCACATGTGTGCGTCAGTCCTTAACAGGTTAACCCTTTGAGTGCCAGAGAGGTATCCAACACAGTACAACGCAATACCTCTCTGGCACTCAATGGGTTAACCCTTTGGTTGCTAGACAGTTTGTCATTGCCATTTTCCAGCACATTCTAAGGGGCGGTAGTAAGGAGCGGTAGTAAGCTAGTAAGGAGTGGTAGTAAGGAGCTTGCCAGCTTAACAACTTAATGACACTGGTGGATTAATTAGGAAGCAGCTAGGGGGGCCTCATATTGCCCAGCTCCGATGCACTGCTTACCCTTATGAGTAAAATAAAGTGGAGTCCATTGCCAGTTTTGCTACTATGGCATATTCATTTACACAACCCACTGCTTTTAAAGTTGTAAAGAACTTTTTTGAAAAAATATAAATTGTAACACTTTTACAACTGAGTAAAATAAGGATACTCCCATTGCTAACAGATGCATATTTCTAGCGTTATTACAGTGTACAGTTATTACACTGTAATTCACTTCCTGACAATTTAAACCCTTATAAAACTGCTACTATCAGAGGCAATGGCCTTGTTTTAGTCAGCTGGAAAAGCTCATTTGCATAGTGGTTTTCATAAAAAAGTGTACTGCTCATTTAAGTGATTCAGGTGCACACAGTGAGGCTGATGTGCAGAGGATAGCTGGAGTGATTCTGGAGGAACCCATCTGTGCCACAGGGGAAGAATAACAATTCCCATTGATTGAAATGCATGTGTTTAACTCACTGAATGCTACAGAGGTCTTCAAACAGAGCCCATCAATGACCCAGCACTATATCTACCAGATATTTCATGTGATCAGCCATACATGCCAGCAGTAGGACAATATACTATAACAGAATGAGGTGACCTCTCACATTGCTTCATAACACATTGCTTCATAATGCACTGGTGACTTCACTTAAAGGGACAGTAATGTCCCAGAAACAATCTTTATAGTTTTGTAGTGCTTAAAAAATTAAACAATATGCCCCCCCTTCCCCTCACGTCAGTACTGTGCTGACTGCAGACCGGCGGCTCTGCAGCAGAGCTGAAATCTCGTTATTGAAAAATAATTACTTCCCTGGAAAGGTCTACAAAGTGTACCTGGTTTGCAAGCACAGTTTGTAGACCATTCCAATGAAAAAGTGTGCCTGGTTTGCAAGCACAGTTTGTAGACTATTCCAATTAAGTAATTTGTTTTAAGTAACAGGATTTCGGCTCTGCTGAAAAGCCTCCTCGTGTCAGCTGACACTGATTTCCTGCTATCAGCTTTACAGTTGACATCAGGAGAAGGAGAGGGAGAGGGGTACTTTGAATGTGAATATCTCTCAAACCATAGCGGTTTGAGAGATAGGATTTGTTGCATATTGTTTAATTTTTTAAGCACTACAAAACTATTACGATTTTTTTCTGGGGCATTACTGTCCCTTTAAGAGCTTTTAAAAAGTCCCTTTCAATCATTAGAAATGTTTAGGCCACCCCCCACAGTGCACTTGGTTTTCTCCAGAACTGAACATCTATAGGTTCCTGCATAAAGCTTATTTCTAATGGATGGAGTCATAAAATGGACCTAACACTTAACAACTAAAAGCTGCCTATGTGGCCTGTTAGTCACAAGACCTAATGCCTATGCTAATGAAGCTATCAGTGCTGTTTCATATGGTAATTCAGCTCTGTGCTGCACTGAAAGACTTTCACTTTTTCCAGAAACAAAAATGCATATAATTCCTAAACTGTTAATCAGCAGGATTTTTGGTTAACCTAATACATAGACTACGTTTTCTAATATGTAAATAAATCAAGGTGACAGGTCCACTGTAAACTTTACTGTACAAAGACCCTATGACAGTGAATGAAAGGCTGCCTTTGAGAAGCAATCTATGCTACAGAGGTAACTAATATAAGTAAAGTACTACAGTTATTTTTAACCACTGGACCAGGGAGCAGAATGGCTCCATTAGTCCTCTTAGCTCCTAGAACAATCCCTCTACTGATCCCCTAATGTAGCAGCCACACAGGTGAAGCTGTACTTCTCACTCTGACCCAGGAATTTAATGCAGAATAAATATAGGTTTTCATTATACGGGGAATTATGTCTGAATTTGGGGGACAGTTTACTGTTAGATAGCAGCGGTGTATTACCAGCAGTATTAACCCTTTGTGTGCCATAGGGGTGCACAATGCATTCCAAAGCATTGCATTGCACGCCCCTCTGGCACCCAAATGGCTTAAACCTTTGCGTGCCACAGGGGTGTCCAACACATTCCGAAGCAATCCAATGGACACCCTTCTGGCAGCCAAAGGGTTGAAGACAAGTTTAGCTTGTTTTGAAGATAATTAGAATCCACTTATATGTTTGTTAACCCTTTGAGTGGCAGAGTGGTGCATAACGCATTGCTTTGCTTGTGCGGCCAGTACAGCTGAGGCTACCACCACACAAAATTTGGAGCAATAGACTGCAGCCTACTCTGCCTAAAGGGAAATCCGGTCCTTTATGTCCCAGTTCCGTATACTTAACCTCAATGGGAATTGTTTTACTATAGAGTAAATACATAATTGTTGTGGCAGTGTAAGATGGTATTTCACTGGATGCAAATGATAGCTAACAAAATATAATAGGATTGTGTAATTTATGTACAGAGTCTGTTAAAATTGTCCTGATGTACGTGATCTGGCTTGTTTAGCATTATGGCTGCAAACGGATTAATTCTGTACTTCCCAAGTGTCCCTCTTTAGGAGATATTAGGGGTGCATACCTCCCAAATGTCCGTCTTTAGGAGATATTAAGAGTCCAAACCTCCTATGTGTCACTCTTTAAGAGATATTAGGGGGGCAATCACAAGTGCCCCTCTTTAGGAGATATTAAGGCTCCATGCCTCCCACGTGTCCCTCTTTAGGAGGGACAATCCCTCTTTGATACCCAATTCCATCTGTCCCTCTTTCCCACCCTGGTGTACCTCTGTTTAGGAGATCAGACTGTGTGGTGTGTATATAAGTGTATCACCCTGGTGTCCCTGTGTTTAGGAGATCAGACTGTGTGGTGTGTATATAAGTGTATCACCCTGGTGTCCCTGTGTTTAGGAGATCAGACTGTGTGGTGTGTATATAAGTGTATCACCCTGGTGTCCCTGTGTTTAGGAGATCAGACTGTGTGGTGTGTATATAAGTGTATCACCCTGGTGTCCCTGTGTTTAGGAGATCAGACTGTGTGGTGTGTGTATATAAGTGTATCACCCTGGTGTCCCTGTGTTTAGGAGATCAGACTGTGTGGTGTGTATATAAGTGTATCACCCTGGTGTCCCTGTGTTTAGGAGATCAGACTGTGTGGTGTGTATATAAGTGTATCATATTACTCCACAGCAATAAATCTCACATTAATGCTTGTTTCAACTTCAGGATATGTGATTATAAATTAGTCTGTGTTAATAAAATACTCTGATTTTCTTTTAAATCATTTATTCAGTTACATATAGAGGTATCAGTAGATGATGACGTAATATAAAAATGATTGGTAATGCCCTGCCCACCAGCCACGCCCCCAGCATAACCACCTAAATTATTGGTAATGCCCTGCCCACCAGCCACGCCCCCCAGCATGACCACCTAAAACAAAAGTGTCCTTCTTTGGCCATTTGAAATGTTGCAAGGTATGCCATTCTATGTACTAAAATAAATGGTACTAATGTGAGGTGGGCTTTTATTAGACATTAAAGGGATAGTAATGTTTAATTATTGAAGTAAAATCAAGCCTTCTCTATTCTTTTTTATAATAATGTGTAGCAAGAAAACGTTATTAATGCTGCCATTTTTAATTTCCATTCTAATAAAGTTTCCCCCTCCCGCCCCCTCCACTTACCTCAGCAAGCCAGTCTGGACAGAATGCGATGAGTGACAATCTTCTTCCAGCATAAGGAAAAACCTGCCCTCCTTCGTCAATGGGGCAGGCTTTCCCTTATACTGAAAGCGGAAAGATTGTCCCTCGATGCAGCACGTCCGGTCCGCGGACCGGATTCCAAATCTGAGGGGAGGCTGCGGAAGGGGCGGGAGGGGGAAACTTTATTAGACTATAAATGAAAAACGGCTGAGTTTAATAACATTTTCTTGCTACACATCGCTACAAAAAATTAGAGAAGACTCGATTTTACTTGAATAATTAAACATTACTATCCCTTTAATTATATCTAACAAAATATTGTTTTGTTATGTGCTGCATGGTCTATGTAGTTTTAATGTGCATTTTGTACATGATTTGGTGGGTTTATAACGTAGCATTGGATATATCTCTGGCACTCGAACTTTTTATTTTTTACATTACTCAGTATTCACAGACATAAATAAAAAAATGATCTTCATGCACTTTCCCTTAAAACGCACAACATTCTCATGACACACTTATAAGGAAGAAGCCTCATCAACAAAGAACATTTCCACTTTCTACATGACACATCAGTCAAATACCATTTTTCATGCAGTTCTCCTAGGCAAATTACTTTATTTCACACCGTTATAAAAGGCCATCTAATGATTTTTTTCCATCCAAAACACACTCAGTAATATTTTTCTCCTGATTATAGGAAGAACATTTTGAGAGTGTCTGAAGGCAGAATTGTAAAAGTTTTACATTGTTGCTAGACTATTAAATTAACGCATGTCTCCAAGTGCATTAGAAAGCTACTATTGTGGCTGGATCTAGTTCGAGCTGTAATTATGTATCTGTGTGGCTAGAAAGTAAAGGACGTGCCTTTTTAGCCTTTCCAAGGTGTGCCTGCTCTCGGCTGATGTAAAATAAATCCATTTCAGAACAAATTCAGCATGAACCTAAATGAAAAATTGGAAGGGAAGAGAACATTTCCAGTTAGCATGCATTTTATTTTAACTCCTTGAATGCAATATGTTGGAGATCTTACTGGAATTCAAGGGTTAAAGTAACCATGCCACCCAAAAAACATTGCATATCTTTAACGTACATCAAAATGGACCTGTCACCTTAATTAAAGTATTTTATCAGGAAGGATACATTGCAATTATCTCTCATTTTCAAGTATGCCCTCTACCTTGAATTTGACCTTGCTAGGACTTTAATCTGCAACCCTGGTGCATTAAAGGCAAAGTAATACTTCGTTTTAACTTTATTTTATTTTGTAGGCATTAATAAAACATGAAGAATGCTATAAGTCTTATCTCTCAAACCTTTATGGTTTGAGAGACATTCACAAGCAAAGTTTCCCCTCCCGCCTCTTTTACCTAGTGTAAGCCATCTCGTCTCAGATGTGGAATGCAGTCCATAGACCAGACAGATAACAGCAGGGGACACTCTTATTCGTATGAAAACAATGAAATCCCTGCCCCCCTTGACAAGCTTTTCAGGTTTTTCCCTTATCTTAATTGAAGATTGTCCCTCTCTGCAGTCTACCTGGGCACCTCCCTTCTGCTCTGGCTGAGCAGTGTTACATCAGTAAAAGGGGCGGGAGGGGGATACTTTGTCATTGAATTACTCTTGAACTACGACTCTGACAGAATTGAAATAACACTCTCCAAAGTCCAAATACTATGATGATTAATTAGAGCTGCTTTTATTATGAAACATTAATATCCCTTTAACCTCCTGAGCTATTTCACCAGCTTAGCTTAGTTTGATTTACAGGGAAGTACACTCTGTCTATATGTATTGCCAGTCATTTTTATTTAAAATAAATTGTTTGGTCTGTGGACTGCATTCTACATCTGAGAAGAGATGGCTTACACTAGGTAAAAGGGTCGGGAGGGGAAACTTTGCTTGTGAATATCTCTCAAACCATCTTCATGTTTATTTAATTCCCACAAAATAAAATAAAGATAAAACAAAGTATTACTATCCCTTTAATGTAATGTAAGTGCTTCAGCTCTCTTTAATCACTATATGTTTCCTACAATTCAATACGCATTAAAGCAGAACTATCACGCATATAAAAGTGCTCCCCAATTAATTCTTACCATAGCGTTAGGCATATATACACTTTTATTATCCTTATTAAAGTGGTACTATCATCAAAATTAAATTGCCCCCCAAATCCTAGCTAACATAGTGATAGGCATAGGCAAATTTTCATTATGCTGAATAAGTCCGGCATTATTGAGGAAAAACAACTTCTTCGGCAGGCAACAGTGGGCAACAGAGCAGAAATCTTGGACAGAAAGGTATCTGAGAGTCTGCTCTGTCTGTTCTGTTCACTGCCAGGATTGGTGAGTGGTGTTCCTTGGTACCTTAAGGTACCGGAATGGACTGACAGCGCAGACACACAGAGCTTCACTTGCAAGATCTGTGCAGCTGATGCATGTAGAAGAAGTTGTTTTTCTTCAATAATGACGGTCTTACTCAGCCTAATGAAAGTATTCATATGTCTGTTAGTAAGGATTTGGGGGGCAATTTTATTTTGATGATAGTTCTGCTTTAGCTCCGGCATTATCTAGAAATCAAAGTTTTTCTGAGACTCACCGGCAGACGACAGAGCAGACATCTTGCCGGAGAGGCATCTGTGCGCCTGCGCTGTCCGCCCTGTCTCCTCAATGATTGGCAAGCAGGAATTGAGTTGTAAGTTAAGGTACAGACAGTGATGGACAGTGCAGATACCTCTACAGCAAGATGCCTGGTGGTGAGACTCCGAAGAACTTTGATTTCTAAATAATGCCTGACTTAAGGATAACAAAAGGATTTCTGTGCTTAATGCTATGGTAAAAATTACTTGGGTGCACTTTCATCTGCATGATAGTTCCACTTTAATGTTTATTAATGCCTTGGGTCCAAGTGTTAATCAAAGCAGGGAGCTAAAAGGCTGTAAGAAAGTATGGGCTACTTTGGCTTTGAATGGAAAAGCTCACTTTGGGGCAGGTCTGCTGATGAAGATGGGGTTGCATTGTCAGCATCACTGTCCAAAAGAGAGACTGATAAGACCACCAGTAAACCACTGCTGGTCCCACGGGAAGAGGATGACCTGTGAGACTGAAGTCCCGCAGTTTAGCTTCTTTTCCTACATGACAAACATCCCCACAGACACACTGTACTGGGCCTGAAATCAAAGCTTCACATTTCCTCTAGGGAGGCGTAACTGGGCCTCAGTTCCTGACCACAATCCCAGTCTATAATAACACACAGAGCACAAGTTCTATGCAAAAAATAAAAAAGGTCCAATGCTAAATAAACATTGAATTTAGCTCTGCACCTGTGTTCCCAGCAGGACCCCCAGGGACATCGAGTGCATCTGCACCACATACGCCTGTCTGAATCTTACCTTCTTCCATGTGCAATTTTCTTTTAGAAGCTTAAATAAAGCTTAAAGGGATACTAACGTTTCATAATAAAAGCAGCTCTAATTAATCATCATAGTATTTGGACCTTGGAGGGTGTTATTTCAATTCTGCCAGAGTTGTAGTTCAAGAGTAATTCAATGACAAAGTGCCCCCCTCCCTCCCCTTTTACTGATATAACACTGCTCAGCCAGATCAGAAGGGAGGTGCCCAGGTAGACCGCAGAGAGGGACAATCTTCAATTAAGATAAGGGAAAAACCTGAAAAGCTTGTCAAGGGAGGCAGGGATTTCATTGTTCTCATAGGAAGAAGACTGTCCCCTGCTGTTATCTGTCTGGTCTTACAACTAGATTCACATCTGAGAAGAGATGGGTTACACTAGGAAAAAGGGGCGGGAGGGGAAACTTTGCTTGTGAATATCTCTTAAACCATAAAGGTTTGAGAGATAAGACTTATATCATTCTTCATATTGTTTTAATGCCTACAAAATAAAATAAAGTTAAAACGAAGTATTACTATCCCTTAAACACATTGAGGGCCAGAGGGGCACGCAATGCATTGCAAAGCAATGTGTTGCGTACCCTTCTGGCACTCAAAGGGTTAACTCATTGACAACCGGGGGGTGCACAACAAAATGTGAAGCCAATGCATTGCTCACCCCTCTAGCACTCAAAGGGTTAACCCTCTGAGAGTAGAGCGAAGTCCAACAACCCTCAGACACTAAAATGGTTAACCATGCATTTGTACAAATGCGTGATAATGCACCTGATCCTGGGCCTTATTCATCAAGCTAAACAGGTCCAGTTCTGGAATAACTGCATCAGAGGGGAGAAATGAAAATTCTGCAAATTCTCACTGATTTAAATAGGGGTTTTAACCCCTTGAGTGCTAGCGAGTTCAAGAACTCTCTAGCATTCAAGTGATTAAAGAGATACTAATGTTTCAAAATAAAGGCAGACTGATTATTCTTTATAGTTTTGGGCCATGTAGAGCGTTATTATCATTCTCTACGATGTGTAGTTCCACAGTAATCGAATCATAAAGTCTCCCCCTAACGCCCCTTTTCCTTATGTAAAGCTGCACAGCAAGACCGTCCGGATGGATCACAGTGAGGAACAATCTTCTGTGAGCATAAGGTTTTCCTTACGTTCACACTAAGAAGATTGTCCATTTTCTGTGAGCTGTCCGGTCAATCGACCAGATTCTACGCCTGAGGGGAGGCGGCTTACAATAGGTAAAATGGGCGGGAGGGGGATACTTTACAATTAAATTACTCTGGAACTACACATCGTACAGCAGCGGTTCTCAACCTTTCTAGTGCCGCGACTCTTTGATAAAATTTCCCAAGTTGTGGCGGCCCCTAACAGAAAAAAGGATTTTCATTGCTCCTTCATCGCTGTAATTTTGCTACTGTTATGAATCAAAATATAAATATCTGATGGTTTTAGGTGACCCCTGGCAAATCATCATTCGACCCCCTAAGGGGTCCCGACCCACAGGTTGAGAACCACTGTCGTACAGAATGATAATACTGCTCTACAGGGCCCAAAAACCGTAGAAAATCATTGGAGCTGCATTTATTCTGAAACATTACTATCCCTATAAAATCCCCGTTGAACTCAATGAGAATTTCCACCCCCTCCCATGGTGTAGTTGGATTGCTCCAGAATTGCAACTCATTAGCTTGAAAAATACATCCGCTAATACTTAGCATCGCCAATAAAAATGGCATAAGCGTTTAAAAATGTATTTAATTACAGCAATTTTCTTTGTACCTTTGAGCAAATATTGATTTCTGAATAAAAGATTTCTTATTCAATACTGTGATTAATGTACTCCCGATTTCATTTCTCAGAAAAATTGGCAATTCAGACTAACCATTTAAAATGTCCAAATTAGGAACGCTAGAGTGAAAATAAAATAGATCTTATGTGAAATGACAACAGGGGAGATCAAACCCATCTCTATATAGGACAGGATTTCCTAAGGAATGAATTGCCCTTTAATTCCTTTGACTGCCACAAGGGTGTGTACAGGCTGCTTTCCATTGCATTGTATGATTCTCTGGCAGCAGCATGCAAAGGATTATGGGAAAAAGGCCCATAAACATTATTCTTAAGGCTATCATTTAACTCATGACATACCAGGACTGTCATGGGTCCTTATAGGAAGTTTACCCATTGAAGTTCCTGGCACGTCGTGGGATGTTAAGGGGTTAAAAATATATTTTTACCTAATTAACTAGCACACATGAACATACCTGGCAACTTGCTTATCTTGAGCCCTCTGCCAACCAGAGGGTGTCAATGATGCAATAAGCATCATAAAGGGGTGGGGCTTAATTGTGTGGGTGGGATTTGATAATATTTTAATCATAAAGTGGGTGGGAAGTGGGTAGGAAGTAGGCAGAATAGCTGACCAGCTATTCGTCGTCATCCTATATAATAATTTGCTAAAACGTGTGTAATGCCGCGTCATGCGCAGTAGACACTGCTACGCGTGCTGCAGTCATGCGCAGTAGAGACTGCCCGCGCCACGGCTGATACAGAGTGTCCAGCTCTGTACCAGCCGTGGGGCGAGCAGTCTCTACTGCGCGTGACTGCCCCGCGACCAGTTGGCAGTGGCACTGTGGCCCCTGTAACGGGCTCTTCAACTAGTTATCAATAAAAAATGAATGCATCCCTCACACTTTCTGATCCTGTAGCCCACATCTGAAAAAACATGGACGCCCTGGTACATATTTATACTTTAGGTATTGTGTGCAAAACAACAGATCAGCCATTTTGGGACAACTCATGCAGCATAAGGGATGAACAAAAGTGTCCAAAAGTCATTTAATTTGGGCTTTTAACCCCTTGAATACTAGAGAGGTCTCCAATGCAATGATGTAAGTCTTATCTCTCAAACCTTTATGGTTTAAGAGATATTCACAAGCAAAGTTTCCTAGTGTAAGCCATCTCTTCTCAGATGTGAATCTAGTTGTAAGACCAGACAGATAACAGCAGGGGACAATCTTCTTCCTATGAGAACAATGAAATCCCTGCCTCCCTTGGCAAGCTATTCAGGTTTTTCCCTTATCTTAATTGAAGATTGTCCCTCTCTGCAATCTACCTGGGCACCTCCCTTCTGATCTGGCTGAGCAGTGTTACATCAGTAAATGGGACGGGAGGGGGATACTTTGTCATTGAATTACTCCTGAACTACAACTCTGACAGAATTGAAATAACACTCTCCAAAGTCCAAATACTATGATGATTAATTAGAGCTGCTTTTATTATGAAACAATACTATCCCTTTAACAACAAAATACTAACGCCATATTTCTATTAATGCCCTTACTCTTTTCTAAAAAAAAATACTTGAAGTTTTTGCCAGCTGCCGTGATGTAAAGTGGAACTACCACCGCTAAAAAACTTGACCTCCAATAATTCCACATCTGGCGACTAGCTGCTCAGTAGCGCTAGTCGCCAGAATTATTACCTTGTTAAATAGAGTTCCCCATTGTTCCTGGACTGACAGGCAGGACGGATCGTGTCAGTCCCAGCCTGCTCTAGGAGGCATTGATAGGAGCTGTTTGGCTCCAAAAGGGACTGACAGTGCAGGCCCGCGGACTTCACTATGGAAAGATATCTGCGCTCCATCCTGCTGTCAGCCCGGGAAGAAAGGATAATTCTATTTAACGCAGTAATAATTTTGGTGTCCAGTGCTACTGAGCCAGATGGGGAATTATTGGAGCTCAAGTTTTTTAGCGGTAGTAGTTCCGCTTTAACGACACTTCTTAAAGCTTTGAGTGCCAGAGGGGCATGCAATGCATTGCAAAGCAATGCGCTGCATACCCCTCTGGCACTCAAAGGGTTAAAAATGTACTAAGAATGTTTTTTTTTTGTAAATCTCCCTGTATCTTTTAACCCCTTTAAGGACCAGAAGGTTCTACAGTGCATTGTAGATGGTTAAAGCGGAACTTTCACCTTCTATAAAGTCGCCCTCCAATAATTAAGCATATGGAGACTAGATTCTTAATAGTTTTATTAGATCTCAGAAGTACCCGGTTCTAAAGTAATCCTTAATCTTCAGAGACCGGAAGTCAGGCATTAGCTCAGACAGCTTGTCTTAGAGACATCTGCGCTCCTGCACTGTCAGTCCTGGTCTCCTCTAGGAGGCGCTGCACTGTGCCAAAAGACACCCGAAGGGACTGACGGAGCAGGCGTGCAGGCGGCGCTAACCTGGCCGTCAGTCTCCGAAGATTAGGATTACTTCAGAATCGGGTACTTCTGAGAGCTATTAGAACAATTTGAAGCTAGTCGCCATATACTTACCGTAAAATTTTGCATATAATACGCACAATTTTGCCCCTCTTCACCTCATGTGAAGTGGGGGGTTCGTATTATACGCGAGACATTAATTTTATTAAAAAAAAAATCCCATTGCCACCGGTTTCCTCCCTCCCTCCTGGCTTACCCATCTCATCTTCTGAAGTGCCTCCATTTGCTTCAGCCTGACAGGGTGCCAGCGGGCGGCATGCTTGCATCTGCCACCCGCTTCCAGCATTGCCCTGTCAGGACCTCTCTTTTGCAGCCAATGGGTAATGTCTTGCGAGGACTGCAAGGTCTGCAGTCCTCACAAAACATTACCCATTGGCTACAAAGGAGAGGTCCTGACAGGGCCATGCTGGAAGCGGACGGCAGATGCAAGCATGCCGCCCGCTGGCACCTTGTCAGGCTGAAGCAAATGGAGGCACTTCAGAAGATGAGATGGGTAAGCCAGGAGGGAGGGAGGAAACCGGTGGCAATGGGATTTTTTTTTTTTTAATAAAATGAATGTCTCGCGTATAATACTCACCCCCCACTTCACATGAGGTGAAGAGGGGCAAAATTGTGCGTATTATATGCAAAATTTTACGGTAAGTATATGGCGACTAGCTTCAAATTGTTCTAATAGCTCTCAGAATTACATGATTCTGAAGTAATCCTAATCTTCGGAGACTGACGGCCAGATTAGTGCCGCCTGCGTTGTCAGTCCCTTCGGGTGCCTTTTGGCACAGTGCAGCGCCTCCTAGAGGAGACCAGGACTGGCAGCGCAGGAGCGCAGATGTCTCTAAGACAAGCTGTCTGAGCTAATGCCTGACTTCCGGTCTCTGAAGATTAAGGATTACTTTAGAATCGGGTACTTCTGAGATCTAATAAAACTATTATGAATCTACTCTCCGTATGCTTAATTATTGGAGGGCGACTTTATAGAAGGTGAAAGTTCCGCTTTAAATGGTTAAATTGGAACTGTTGTTTTGTAACAAACAAGTGATTTTTAAAAGAGCTTTCAAAATCCCCTATATTTACGTTAGCCATTCATTTCAAACAATAGTTTATGAGCTATTTTGCTTTATTTAGCTGTCAGGTTACGTCAATGAGAGAGTAATGGTCAGCAGGAAGTGGGAGTCGGGATGGGCAGCTGTGCGGGATGTTTGTATCAGCCAGATTTGCATTAACTGACAAAAAGATAAAGCTAAGTATCTCCACAACTATCATTTTAAATAAAAAAAGGGCAACATAAAAAATTGCTGCTTTGGAAAGCTATTTCAAAATCACCTATTTGTTACGAAGTGACAATTCCACTTTACGTAGATCGGAAAGAACTAATTAGAAGTTTGCAGATTCTGCAAGGATGTGCATTGACAGCAATACAAGAGGTAATAAACTTTCTCTCTCCTGCGCTCATGATAAAACTTTATAAATGATCTCAAGGCATAATAACAGCTCTACAAAAGTTATGGGATGCTGAGGGGATATATACACTTCCAATATCAGTGTAACAAAAATGAAATTTAAAATTTAAATTCTTTCAAGTGCTTTCATGCAGTGATTTTATAGGGATTAATCTGCGCAGTTATTTCGGCTGAGGACATTCAGAATTACTTTGAATTTAAAGTATTTTCAGACACCTTTTATGCACAGCATGGGCGTACTACAGTGCTAAATCCCTTGACATTTTACGGTAAGAAGCAGAAGAGATAATGGGAGAGACATGTAATGGTATTACTATAAAGAACGAGATCCTACTTTGAGACAAAGGAAATGGAAGAACTTAGACAAAGAGTCTCTGACTACAATGTGCAAGACATTTTTAGATAGTGAATCTTTGTACCCTGGTTCACATGTATTTAACACAAAAATAAAATAGAATGTGCTACCGTAGAACAAATATTAGAACAGTGTTTCTCAGACTTTCTAAATCTCTTTGGTATCACAAAATCTTGGTGGAACCTTAACATCCAGAATCTTTAGCCCTATTATCCCCTTACAGACCATGAAAACCTTGTGTGATTTGCACTTAAAGGGATAGTAATACTTAATAATTACTAATCCCTATATTAAAGTCATATTAAAAAGAAATGTATTGCCCCCAGTGTCATCTCTCAAACCTTTATGGTTTGAGAGATAATCACTCCTAAAGTTTCCCCTCCCTCCCCCTTCCCCGAAGTCAACGTTGTAGCTGACTGAAGGGAAATTTGGTCTTACGATCATCAGGCGGCTCTGCAGCAGAGCCAAGATCACGTTAATTAAAAAAAAAATCTTTCACTAAAATGGTCTTCAACGTGTGCTTGCAAACCAAGCCCACGTAGAAGACCATTTCAGTGACAGATTTCTTTTTTATAAACGAGATCTTGGCTGTGCTGCAGAGCCACCTGACGGTCGTACGACAGGCTTCCCTGCAGTCAGCTAGAACGCTGACTTCGGGGAAGGGAGTGGGAGAGGGGAACTTTAGGAGCGATTATCTCTCAAACCATAAAGGTTTGAGAGATGACACTGGGGGCAATACATTTCTTTTTAATATGACTTCATTATAGGGGTTAGTAATTATTAAGTATTACTATCCGTTTAAAGGGATAAGATGGTTTAATATTGTTCATATGAAAAAAAAATAAATGAAATGCATTAAATCCACTTGCTTAAATATGTATATTTTAAGATTTATAAGCTTTTAAAGTCCCCCCCTCCCACCCCTTTTACTCATGTCAGCTCTTTAGTTGACAGAACAAAATTCTGGTCATTTGAGTGGACGGCTCTTCAGCAGAGCCAAAATAGCGTTATCTACAAAGAAATAGTTCATTAGAAAGGTCTATAAAGTGTGCCTGGGAAGCAGGCACAATTTGTAGACTGTTCTAATGAAGTATTTCTTTGCAGACAACGATATTTCAGCTCTACTGAAGAGCCGTCCGGTCGCATCTTTAAGCAAGGGATTTACTGCATTTCATTTATTTTTTTCATATGAACAATATTAAACCTTCTTAAATCCATTTTTTTTACGCACAAGTAGGGCTTTCTTTTGACACTACACATATGGATAACCCACCATTTATTTTATTAAAAATAAAGAAAACTATAAAAAAAAGGAAAAAAAAACCAACAATTTTTATTGGTTTTCTTGTGATAATTATTGTCCAATGGGTTACTTTTTTATGGAGACTGCATGAAAGGTATGACCGGTCATTCATAACTACATAATGTCCAACTTAAGGGGGCACTGTCCCTCTGGGGTGAAAATCCCCATGTCCCTCTTTCCCTCCCAGATTTTCTATTTTTGGAAAAAAATGTGTGATGTGTATACGAGTATATTACTGTGCTGCACATTAATGAAACTCACATTAAACTGAATATGCTGTGTTCTCATTTCTAATTATCTCCATTCCTCTCTCCCTAGGTATGTTTAACCCTTAACATACTGCCTCATCTGTCTAGCTGTACCGCTTGTTAATATCTCCACTCCTGTTTACTGGGTATTTTTTAATCCTTAACATCCTGCCTCATCTGTCTGTCTGCGCCACTTGTTAATATCTCCACTCCTGTTTACTGGGTATGTTTTTAACCCTTAACATCCTGCCTCATCTGTCTGTCTGCGCCACTTGTTAATATCTCCACTCCTGTTTACTGGATATGTTTTTAACCCTTAACATCCTGCCTCATCTGTCTGTCTGCGCCACTTGTTAATATCTCCACTCCTTTTTACTGGGTATTTTTTTTAACCCTTAACATCCTGCCTCATCTGTCTGTCTGTGCCACTTGTTAATATCTCCACTCCTTTTTACTGGGTATTTTTTTAATCCTTAACATCCTGCCTCATCTGTCTGTCTGCGCCACTTGTTAATATCGCCAAACCTGTTTACTGGGTATGTTTTTAACCCTTAACATCCTGCTTCATGTGTCTGTCTGCACTGCTTTTTAATATCTCCATTCCAGTTTACTAGCTAAAACTCTTAAAGCACTTATCCTTTCCCACATGGACTACTGCAACCTTCTTCTGTCTGGCATTCCTGCCTCCCAGCTCCATCCACTTCAATCCATACAGAATGCTGTAACACAAATTACTCTCTTGTCACCTAAGTTTGTCCCTTCCCTGCACCCTCCTCAAATCTTTCCAATGCTGCTTGTCAAACTCTGGATATCTTTCAAAATCTTGCTTCTCTCATTCAAGACCTTTCTCTCCTTTACCCCTTCTTACATTTCCACTCTGATCTCCCGTTATACCCCATCCCATCACTTACGATCAGCTAATGACTGTCTTCTATCAGCTCCTTTTGTGTCTACAGCCCTGTCATGTATCAAACCTTTCTTTCTCATTGCTCTTTAGCTATGGAATGCTCTACCTCCCACCCTGCGCCACTGCATCTCTCTTATGGTGTTTAAATCACACTTGAAACTACACCTCATGAATAAAACTTCAACATGATAGAAGGCACTGATTTTGTACAACTCTCTTATAAGTTATTTATTTTATTTGTGTCCCGTGTCCTGACCAGAACTCTAACACTGTATTCAGCACTTGGCCCTTATGTACTCTGTATGTCTCCCATTACCACTTTAGATTGTAAGCTTTTGGGCAGGGACCTCACTTCCAGTGTTTCACTTTACAAAGCACCTGTAACCCTGTATGGTCTAAACCCTTAAATTGTGGCGCTACATAAATAAACATATAAATTCATTCATTCTATTGAAATCGAGCAACATAAGTGATACCACGCAGCTAACAACTGATATGGAGCTACACAAGTAATACCAAAGAGCTTACAATTGAAATAGTGCATAGTGATATCACAGAGCTTACAACTGAACTAGCGCTACATTAGTGAAACCACAGAGCTTACAATAGTAATGGCATCACTTGTGTAATACCATTTACATTGAAAGCTCAGTTGCATTACTTATGTTGCTTCATTGCATTAGTGCACTTTAGTCCTAGGAAGGGCTGACCCACAAACAGGTCACTGCCATCAGTATACTTTGGACCTAAGAAGGACAGATCCACAAACCCTAATTTACACTGTCTGATTCCCCCACCCTGGTTCCACTTCTTACTGGTAGCCGCAGATCCCCATATCCACTGTCTGACCCCAGACTTGTTCCCCTGCCCACTGGCAGCCATAGAATCGCATATACATTGCCTGACTCACCAGCCCGCCAATACTAGTATAGCTCAATTTAATCTGGATGCTCTTTGGTATTAATTGTGTAGCTCAAATTCAGTTATTATTGCATACACCTTAGAATTGAAATGGCACTACACTATTGATACTGCACAGCTTTCATTTGAAATGGAGTACAATACCAGTTTAGCTCAATTTCCTCTATAAGCTCTGTGGGATCACTTGTGTAGCTTCATTTCAACTTTAATACCACAGTTCTTACAATTGAAATGTATCTATATTATTGATAGAGAGATTACAATTCAAATGGAGCTACATTAGTAATACACAGAGCTTAAAACTGAAAATAAGCTACAATAGTGATACCACAGAGTTTACAATTGAAACTGAGCAACACAAGTGATACCACAGAGCTTACAATTGAAATGGAGCCACTGTAGAAATACCACAGAGCTTACAATTCAAATGGAGTTGGGAACCATTAGCATCCAATGGACAATTCTGTAACATTGCTATCCTACATATAGTTCTGTGGTTCTTACATATAGTTCTACCTCAGGGATCACTAACAGGCTATAGGAATTCCTTGTTCTATGCAGGTGAGATAAATTACTTAATTAACTCACCTGTACTCAAGCACAAACATTCTAAAGACATGTCCTGTTAGGAATTACTGAGGACAGAGTGGTGAACCACTGATACAGTGCTTTCAAAAACTTTTATTCCTTCTTGCATTCCCTTAATAGTGGTTTCAAAAAGTTTTATTTCTTCTCAAATTCCTTTCTTCTAGAAATGCATCTAATCCTCTCTTAAAAGTATCCATTGTATCTGCCGTCACCATATCCCTAGGCTATTCCACAATTTAAAGATGAAAACCTTTGTTTCTCTAATCTTAAGAGGTGACCCCTAGTTATTTTATTAGTCTTGAAATGCAGAGTTCACTTCATCGATACTTGTACAAGGTCAATACAATTATGACTTTGCAAAAACTAAGGTCCCTTTCACACAGGCCTCTTTCACCTAGTGCGAATACACCAAAATCCATCTTACTGCATCTTTACTGCATCCACATAGGAACACAGTAAACATGCATCAAGGAAGGTTTGCACAGAGCTCAATGGAAAGACCTTTCACATTAATGTTTTCGGAGGTTGCGTTGCTCATCTTCAACAAATGGCTGAACCACATGGGCTCCAGACAATAATACTGGCTGGAGCTCATGTGGACAGGCCAGTATACATAACCCTCCTGCACTGGATTAGATGTGGAATGCAGACGGCTACTACGATTCTGCTACCTGTACTGAAAGGCCATTATGTTTCTACAGTCTGCTAGCACTGCAGACTGAATAGACTGAAGTAATCCTGTGCAGAGATGGAGTCAATAGAAGAGTGGTTTCCAGATTTATGAGAAAAGAAAATCACTAGTTTGTAGGAAATCCTTGACAATATTGCAATCAATATTAATGCTTACTGCATAGATAGAAAAATCCGATTGCTAAGAAAGCATGCCTGTTTATACTGGAATACATTTCCCAAAGGAAAAAAAGACACAGAAGCAATTTAAAATGGTAATAATACTTAGAATGAAAATATGAAATGATAGTAATGCACATACAGAGTAGCCAGTGACTCATCTCTCCCATTGAATGTAACAGAAGAATTGTCTGGACATCAGGTAAACCAAACAGACAAAATTAGGTGCACTCAACTGCTACATTCAATAATGTATTCTGTATTAGCAGCTGTTTCTCAGCCATTCCCTTCCTCATGAATGGACAACAGTACACGTATACAAGAGCAATTTGAAATCCTCTCTCACTCGGGTATGTGTTTGGGAAGTTCGGACAGCTCTGGAGCTGTGAAACGCGTTGAGGTGATAGGGGTAATGCAATCAGGTCCTTAGAATTATTTGGTTTTACTCTTTGTAATATTAATTTATTTTATATTAAAGTAAACATATTTTTTTAAGATAGCCCATTGTGTGACACTTTAACTGTCTGAAGTTACCAAACATTTACCAGAGCGGGGAAAAGGTATCAGACTGTTCCCACATAACTATACTAGTGTCCACCTGGGATGGTGTATCAAGGTACTGAAAGGTTAGTTAAGAGAAACACCTGTTAATACAAAATACATTATTGGAATTTAATGGTTGAGTGCACCTGACCTTGTCTGCACACACACAGGACTCACAAGGAACTTGTTATAGAGTGCCTTATGAGTCCCGTGTTTAAATGAATCAGCTGATTGGTTGATAGCTGACTCAGCTAGTTCAGTCAGTAGAGAAGGGCAGAGAAACTGTGATATACAGGTTCTCTGCCATTCTCTCACTTTAGAACCCTTTCAGTGGCCTTAGGTGTGCAATACACATCCCTATGAAACGTAAAGGTTTAAGAGAGTGATGTTTCTTGTAGTGCCAAAATCTGAGTGGATCCTCTCCAAGTGGGGGCCAGTGGAGAAGCAGAGAAGATGCACTCAGACATAAGGGTTGTCGTACTGCTGGTGATGTGTAAGGGAGGGTGTCCCTTACACATTGCCAGCATTTCAACAACCCTACAAGTTGAGTTGATTCTACCCGCTCCCCTTGCATTCCTAATTCTGATTGTGTCTGGTGATGTGTGTCTATACCTCCAAGGCTATAAGCTCACTACACATCGCTAGGCATGCATGGCTATAGTATCATGACACAGTGCATCTTTCCCTAGGTGGCTCTGTTACTAACAGATTAATTTATAAGTTTGCAAAGTAATCATTTTGGAAATTACCATCTGCCAGCACTAAGAGTACCATTGTTTTACTCAACAGAAAAATCCCTATGATAAGAGGGGTATTTTTTCTTAAAATAAAAGTTTACTGTTCCTTTAACCCCTTAGTGACCGGCCGCATGCGCACGTGGCCGGCACTTAATGACAATGGTTTTTTTTTTTTTCCATTATAGTGAATGACTTCCTGGACTTACCAGGTAAGTCGTCTGTCACTAACTGAAATTTTTTCATGACTTACCTGGTAAGTCATTTGTCACTAAGGGGTTAAAGGGATAGTTATACTTAAAATGTAAAAAAAAATATGATGTATTGTTTATCCCCCCCGAGTAAAATAAGAGTACTCCCACTGCTGAGAGGTCTTTCATTCAAAAGTTATTAATTTTCAAAGTTGAATTTTTTAGGTGCAATATCACAGTGGCCTGAAATTGTACAGTGGCGCTGTTGCTACGCCATCCTATGGACAACTCTGGTCCCGGGACTATAAATCTCCATAGGTTGGTGTAGCAACAGCTCCATTATACAATTTCAGGCCACTGTGCTACTGCACCTAAAAAATTCAACTTTGAGCTGTAATAGCTTTTGAATAAAACACCTTTCAGCAGTGGGAGTACCCTTGTTTTACTCAGGGGGATAAACCCTACAACATTTTTTAAGTATTACTATCCCTTTAATCATGCCATTTTACTGTGAAGCTGTTGCTATTTTGGTCAATGACTAAAACTCTCCATACACAGCAATATCCACAGTGTCACCACAAAATGGAAAGGCCATGAAACAAGTTTGCATTAATCCTTTATAAAAATTGAGTTTTGTACAAATCATAACTTTTGATTAAGCATCTCTCACCTAAAGGAATACTGATCACACCCTCCTTTCATTCAGCAGGAAAAAAATGTCCAAATTATTTATGTTATCCATCATTTGACTGCCAGAGAAGTAGCCCACGCATCGCATTGCAATATGTTGGATACCTCTCTGGCACTCTAAGTGTTAACCCATGGTGGTTAAACGTATCTCTAAAGCATTGCTTCAAAATTAATCGCACACATCTATAGCTCTGTTGGGATTAATTAGCCCATAATAATGTCTAGGTGTCAGAAGGTTGAGTAACACACTACAGAGAAACATGCTGCATTACGTTCTTTCATTGAGAATGGTCAGTTAGGATGTGTATGATACAGCGGACATATCCTATATAATAATTCGCTAAAACGTGTGTAATGCCACAGTTATGCGCAGTACAGACTGCTGCGCGTGCTGCAGTCATGCACAGTAGAGACTTGCCGTGCCGCAGCTGATATAGAGTGGGGAGCTCCAAAGGAGCGTCCCGATCTGTATCAGTCGCTGCGCGGGCAGTCTCTACTGAGCATGACTGCACCGCGACCGGCTGCCAGTGGCACTGTGGCCCGTGTAACGGGCTCTTCAACTAGTACAGGAAAATACAGACATACAATTCTGAACCATTTTTTTTTCTAATTTCACTCTATCATTTGTGGATTACAAGTATTTAAGATCAGGGGGGAGATTCACTAAGCAGTGATAAAGAGGTAACATAGTAACATAATAAATTAGTTTGAATAAAGAGACAAATCCATCAAGTTCAACCTTCTCGGCATACCCCAGTAACTGAGAATTTTATAGCTTTCCTGCTACCAATTAAGTTAGTCTTTATCAGACCTTCCTGATCTGCCTACTGATAAGCAGTATAACTCTGTATGTTCCTTTTTGAAAGAAATGTATCTAATCTTCTCTTAAATCTATCCACTGTATTTGCCATAACCATCTCCTTGGGCAAGGAATTCCACAATTTAATAGACCTTACCGTAAAAAATCCCTTCCTCTGCTGAAGTTTAAACCTCCTTTCCTCAAATCTCAAGGGGTGTCCCCTGTCGCAAGGGGTGATAAAGTTGAAAAAATCTTAGCGCATTGGCTCCATAGAATAACACAGGAATTGGAGAAGTGATTTCACTGGAGAAGTCATCACATCTTTATCACCTCTTTATCACATCTTTATTACCGCTTAATTAATTTCCCCCTAGAACACCTATTTCATGAACTGTCATTGTTATTGTATTTATATCAACTATTTATTCAACAACATTTTTGAATAAAATTACTAGATGCCATTACTTTCATCTATAATACTACACCATCTTCACAATTTACTGTTTCTGCGTATAAACTAAACTGGAACACATCTGAGAATATAACTTACACACATGGACAATATACGCAGTGTGGTTACTTATGACATAGCTCCTGCACATTTTATTTGATTGACTTGTACTATTATTTATTTTATATATTCCTATATACTGTGAATTTTTAGGTATCCACTAGCATCTTATAGATTAGGCTTCCCCTGAGGAAGCAGTGATATACTGGAAAATGACAGTTTTAAAGGGATAGTAACACTTTTTTTCATAAAGTTCAATTTTGTTCATATTAAAAAAGTAAATTAAACGATGTAAGTCCCGTTGCTTACAGTTTTCTAGTTTACAGTTTTTTAGTTTTATAGTTATAAGCTTTTAAAGTCCCCCCTCCCCAGACATCAGTGCTCTAGCTGACAGACAGAGATTCTGGTCATTTGACTGGACGGCTCTTCAGCAGAGCCGAAATAGCGTTATCTACAAAGAAATACTTAATTAGAATGGTCTACAAAGTGTGCCTGCAAACCAGGCACACTGTGTAGACCGTTCTAATTAAGTATTTCTTTATAGACAATGCTATTTCGCGTCTGCTGAAGAGCCGTCCAGTCAAATTACCAGAATCTCGATCTGTCAGCTAGAGCACTGATGTCTGGAAAAGGGGCGGGAGGGGGGAACTTTAAAAGCTGTAACTAGAAAACTGTAAACTAGAAAACTGTAAGGAACGGGACTTACATCGTTTAATTTACTTTTTTAATATGAACAAAATTCAACTTTATGAAAAACAAGTATTACTATCCCTTTAAGAGATAAGAGAGTTAGTTCCGCCAACACCCTCTCAATTTGTTTTGTGAGCTGTTGCATCTAGCAGGGACGTTGGTTGATCAAAGTGGACTGGGAGGGAGTGGAAGCAGACAGACATCATACTAGTTAAGCACTGAGGACACTGGGAAAAGGGAGAGGTGATTAACCCTTTGAGTTCCAGAGGGATAGGCAACACATTGATCTGCAATGTGTTGCATACCCCACTGGCACTCAAAGGGTTAAAAAGTGGGAGACATACATACACTGGGGGATGGCCAATGAATGCAAGTGATTCCGAGGAGGCAGGTAAGCCTAATAACAATGTGAGCAAAAGTCCAGTGCACGTGTGGTGAATGTGAAGATTAACCCTTTGAGTGCCAGACTGGTACCCAATGCATTGATCTGCAATGCATTGTGCACCCTTCTGGCATTCAAAGAGTTAACATTTCTGTAAGGAATATCTGCACTTATAGAGATAATGTGTGACTTTTGCACCATATTTTATTTGACATATTAGCACTTTTTATTTTTATTTTACAGTTTATATCACCAGGTATAAGCAATTTTAATACTTTTGAATGGACTGGAGGGGTCTCTGGGTTGTTCTATGTACATTTGTGTTACTGACTCCGTTTTATCTTTCTGTCTTACTAACGCCATGCTGTCTGTTTGTCCTACTTTGGGTGTATGTGACTGTGTGCGTGCATGTTCGATCCCATATTTTGATGACGGTTGCTGTTGACTTGACACCCACCCCAACCTGTGGTCATAAGTCATGTCTTACAGGAAAAGTATAGCTCAAAAATAGGAAAAGGGCTTAAGGTCTTATGATGTATAATGTTGCTCATAGCCATGGTGAGAGGTCACTTCATTATCTGCCTAGAAACTATATATATAAATCTTATATAAAACCTTTTAGACTTTCCTTGATGTACACAAGAAACTGTGTTCATTTCATCCTATATAATAATTTGCTAATGTATGTTTGTCAGAAGATGTCATGCGCAGTACAGACGGCTACTCGCTCTGCAGTTATGCACAGTACAGACTGCCCGCGCCGCGGCTGATAACGCCTACGCACACCTTGTGCGCAGAAAGAACAACGGTCTGAATTTGGAACGCCCTGCTCTGTTATCAGCCGCGGCTAGGGCAGTCTCTACTGTGCATGACTGCATAGCGGCCATTGCTGCCTGGCACTGTGGCGCGTGTACACGGGCTGTTCAACTAGTTACTCAATATAATGAACCCGTGTTGACGTCTTGTCTGTGTGTGAAGAAGCTGACACCCACATGGTCAAATAAAACTTCCCCAAATTCTCACTGATATAAAAGGGGATTCTAACTTCTTGCTGCAGAGGTCTGTAACACATTGCAGTAGATTAACCCTTTGAGTGACAGAGGTGTATCCAATGCACTGCATTGCACTGGATACCCCCTGGATTTCAAAGGGTTAAAAGCTGCATTAAAAAAAATATATAATTTTTTTAAAATTCATATCCTATGGTGTAGTTGGTTTGTTCCAAAATTTCTTCCTGGATAATGCCCGACATTTCTAAGGCTGACACCGAAAGACAGCGTATTTAATCGGAAAAGCGACTGTCGTTTCCTCAGATAGTCTTATGACAGCAACATGAAAGGATTACCAGGCTGAGCGGCCAGTTAAGCCCATTGTTATCAGGTAGCTGATTAAACACACATTGCATACAGAAAGAGATCATGACAATTTCTGTGGGTGAGGAGGTTAAGGTAATTTTACTCTTGTTAATCCCTGGGAAATTTAACAAGATGCTGAATGCTCTTTAGGAAGGATTAGTAAGGGGTTAAGTACCAGCCCCTCTTAACTACATAGAGACCTTCCTAAAAACTCTGAGGCTGATATGCTAAAATGTGTGAGGGCAAGTCTGGGACAAATCAGCTGCACCACTGAAGACAAAAATTGCCAGGGAGAGACCTCTCTATTCTCCCAGACAGGGGAACCTTCTTGTCTTCAGTCCCTGGAATAATATGTAGGTTGGTCATGGGAGGGTCCATATTATGAGATTTGTGTCATAATATGGGTGCAAGTTTAATTGAATGGGTGTGATCACAAGGAGGAAAGGTGGGGTTTGACCTAAAATGGTCTTGAAGTGGGCAGAGAAGTAGGTGGGATTACCCAGGAAACTCATCAAGCTCGAGAATAAGCCTCTGCATCCATAGACTGGGCAATTAACTCTTAAAAACTGAGGGATTTGCACAAGGATATGATAAGAGAAGATGACTTATCCACTGATATAACTTCTCTAGTTCCTATCTATTTTATGGAGTTTTTGCACTCAGATCTCTCATGCTGGAGAGATCGTATTGTATAGGCCCCAAAGATTCACATAAGAATTGGAGAAGTTATATCAGTGGTGGAGTCATCTATACTTTATCATCTCTTTATAACACTTTAGGGCATATCCCCCCCCCCCCCGCGGAGTCTCGGTGGTATAACCAGGTATGCTCCCCAGTCCCTTGTACACCCAATAAGCACTCTGTTGCTACCCACAAAGTGGCAGATTACAGCCGAAACTGAAGCTATACAAAGCTGATCTTTTACAGGAACGCTCACACCTGTTTTCAGGCTCCTTCACACGTTTTCACAATCTTCTCCAATGAACACAAATGACTCAGTCAGTGGTTCCATCATTCTGAAGGATCTGTCTGAGCTAATGACATTCACTTGTGTTTAATGGAGGCAATCCTGAAAACATGCACTGCTAGGAGGGCTTAACCCTTTGAATACCAGTGAAGTATGCAATGCATTGCTCTGCAATGCTTTGTGTACCTCTCTGGCACTCAAAAGTTTAAGGACAAGTTTGAGTTCCTCTGCTCTATTAGTTGTATTTGATCATGTGATTACTTTTTCTGCAGTCCTATAGATTAAAAAACATGACTGCTAACCAGATTCATCCCAAGAGGGGTCCTCAAGTCCACAAAAGGGCCCCACATCTCTAGTACCCAAGTGGTTAAGATACAACAGTGTAATTGTAAATGCTGGCATACGCTGAGGCAAAATAATGATGTGTGACTGTTGGGGGTGAAAATAGGGAAATTATTTTCTCATTGTGTCAGAGGATTGGAGGACAAAGGAGAACACTCTGATTGTAGCCCCTGGGCTGTCTGTTTCACACCACTGGGTTAAAGTAATGCACATGAGGTTTATGGGACATATGTTTTGTGAAACGTTTTAGGAGATTTCTGAAACCGCAAATCCTACCCATAAATCTAATTTATTACATACTGGATTGGTCTACAACATGTGGAAATACCAACGCAACCCACAAACAGGTCAGGTTTCATGGATACTTCACTAACACAGTCACCAGCAGCTCTTACTTCCATTCAAATTGGACGTGTCTCTTTAAAGTCAAAATCCAGAGTTAAATAACCATTTCACCATGTATTTCAAAACTGTTTCTATGAAGAAATTATGCGGGTATGTGTATCGAAGTTATCCCCAATAGCTCAAGACATACGACATAAACCACTGCAAAAGATCGCACTTCAACATTTTTCTCCAAGGATCAATATAAAAACAACTTTATTAATGCAAATTCACACACAATGTATATGAAATACCTTTAGTAGAATGTCAGTATATTCTTACACCACATGGAGAGACTTGAGTCTTGGAGTCACAGCTCAGTAGATGACACTATCTAGCATTGTTTTGATCAACGCGTTTCGCACAATAAGCGCTTAATCATGATCAAAGAGGTTTCATGGATATCCTTACTTAATGGAGAAGTCACACTTGCTAATAATAGCCACTTACCTTTCTATGGCCAGAGAATCCTAATAACCTTTATCAATTTTGTGCTTGTGCCTTTGTTCAAGGGATAACATTTTCAGTCAGTCCTGGATATCATGTCCATAGGGTGTCCATGACAGTTGCTGGCAGGACCACAGGACAGAAGTTCAGCCCATCACACCCGGTTCACTAAATGTTGATAAAGATGTGAGCCTATTCACTAAGATCTCCAGTGTTGAAGAAATCGTAGCGCATAGGTTCTATAGAATAACTTAGGACTTCTAAAAGTGATTAACTAGAGATGTTATCTCCACTTTATCACAGCTTAGTGAATCTCTCCCATGGTTATCTTAAAGCAGACATATCACCTTGAATTTTCTTAACATATCTGAAAACTTCATTGAAAACTGTTTGTCATGTTAACCAAAAGTCCATTAAGGTATAGTTTAAAGGGGAACTACCACCCCGCAATAACTTAACATGCATTCATTCTTCATCTGGCGTCTAGCTGCTTAGTAGCGCTAGTCGCCAGAAATATTACCTGGTTCCAAAGATTTTGCCATTTTACCGATGGTCACAGGAGCAGGAAGCACGGACAGCTCGTCAAGTGACTTCCGTGAGCCTGCGCTGTCAGTTCCTTTTGGAGCCACTTGGCTCCAAAAGGAACTGACAGCGCAGGCGCACGGATGCCACTGTGACGAGCTGTCCGTGCTTCCTGCTCCTGTGACCATCGGTAAAATGGCAAAATCTTTGGAACCAGGTAATATTTCTGGCGACTAGTGCTACTAAGCAGCTAGACGCCAGATGAAGAATGAATGCATGTTAAGTTATTGCGGGGTGGTAGTTCCCCTTTAAGAGACAGTCACACTTTTATTTCTGGGAAAAGTGAAAATGAAAATGTCCTGTTACAGCACAGAGCTTCATTAGCATATGACGCATCACTTACACGTTCATTAGCATATGACACATCACTGACATGTTCATTAGCATATGACACTGTCATTGCAAATACTGAATTAGCATTTTAAACATCACTTAAAAGTTTGATTAGCATATGAAAACGTCACTGGTACAGCTCGGGTACAGCAATTAGCATATATTAGCATATGGCAGGGGTATCCAAGGTCAGTCCTCAAGGGCCACCAACAGGCCAGGATTTAATGGTTTCCCTGATTAAGCACAGGTGAGTCAGTCACAGTGAATGATCCACTGACTAACTCACCTGTGATTAATCAGGGAAACCCTTACATCCTGGCCTGTGGGTGGTCCTTGAGGACTGAACTTGGACAGCCCTGCCATATGGTAAGAAGTATAAATATCTCCTGGTCTTTTGGCTAACATGACATATAGGCAGTTTTTAATGCAGTTTTCAAATATACAAATTTAAATCAAGGTGAAAGGTCTATTTTAACCCTTTAAGGACCAAAATGGTGCACAACACATTGCTTTGCAATGTGTTACAGACCTCTATGGTTCTTAAAGGGTTAAGTAGGTTCGTGCACTCTGCCTGCTTCACTTTGGAAAAACCGCCAGCCACTGTCATGTCGACCTCCATGGCATGACACCTCTCAGCAGTAAGAGCACTCTTGTTTTATTTGGGGGGGGAATAAGCCTTACAATATACATTTTACTATATATTAAGTGTCACTATTCCTTTAAAGTAGAAAGTCACCTTAAGATATATTTAGTTAATTTTATATATAATTAAAAGTTGCCTGTATGTTGTTCTTGATGTTTATTTCTAGGCTGACCATACCTCACCTTTAAAAAGGGACACACATGAAAAATGCATACTACACGGTTGCTTTGATTTTGGTGCACTCCTGAAATATGCCTATTTCCTATGTGTGAAAGGTGAGGTATGGTCAGCCTATTTATTTCTCATATAAATAGCATTTAACACCTTAAGGACTACTGACGTGCACAGACCGTCACGGCTGGTGATGGTCCTGGCACATCTGGGGGGGGGGGGTCGCTGCACGCCACATGGCGACCTCGGACATTAAGGGGAGTTAAGAAATTAACCCTTTAGAAAGGAACCCTTTGAGTGTCAAAGGTATGCAATGTTTTGCAGAGCAATGCATTGCTTTACAATGTGGTGCATACCCTCTCAAAGGGTTAAAATATTTGACCGTGGCACAGTCTGGCACTCTGTCATAATTCGTTAAAGCGCTGGGGCAATATTACTACACACTAGACCCATTCCTATTGGCACAGTGATGGGCTTGGTCTTGACCAGAACTAATTAGCATATTGAACACGGAATTTTCATTAAGAGCCAGACTGCTCCAAAAAATTATATAGGTTCATTTCTCATAATGCATTTATTTTACATTAAAAAGCTAGTAAAATATACATATAGATTTTAACTCCTTGTAAAACAAGATAAACAGCTTAAGGCACAGGTTCATTTAACCCCTTGGTTGCTTGAGAGGTCTCCAACATGAAGCACATCTAGTGTTCAAGGGGTTGTAATTCAGTGAAGAAATAAATTGATCAGCCGCAGACATCTTTATTTAGTTTAGTTTTTAACCCTTTGAGTGCATGAGAGGTATCGGGTATCTCTCTGGCACGCAAAGGATTAACCTTTTGAGTGCCAGAGGGGTACGGAATGCATTGCTTTGCAATGCATTCCTGACCCCTCTGGCACTCAAAGGGTTAAAAGAGGGATCGTGCTTATTTTTGGAAATTATTGAGGTAATGCCTTTCATTTGGGAAAGACAAGCTGAGGGAAGCAAGAGGGGAGAGCGATGATTCGGAGCGATTCTGTGCTGCGGCAAGGCAAAAAAAGTCATTAAAAACAGCCAGGAGGTCTCATTTTCAAAACTACTGAAACTTGAAAAGATCTATGTGCTGCTGCCTCGTTCAATGAATTCCATGTTTCATCTTGCTATAAAATCTCATCTCTTTCTGCCGAGCAGTGTCAGAAGCCAATCCAAATCTATCAGTGCTGTAATTCTATCCATGCGCCACCGAGAGAGGTCTGGGCTTTTCAACATTTAAACAACCGGCTTGTAATGAAGGATATCTGAAACTGATTGGAAGTAACAAAGTTGCACTGCTACTCTGTATCCGCTAAAACTTTATTATCGCTAGGGTATGGTTCTCAGTAGCAGGGAAATTGAATGGAGAGGAGGTAAAGTCACTTGAAGACAAATGTACTGTCCATGAGTCTACTGTGAATTAAGTTTTTTAACCCCTTAAAGGGATAGTAATACTTTGTTTTATCTTTATTTTATTTTGTAGGCATTAAAAAAACATGAAGAACAATATAAGTCTTATCTCTCAAACCTTTATGGTTTGAGAGATATTCACAAGCAAAGTGTCCCCTCCTGCCCCTTTTACCTAGTGTAAGTCATCTCTTCTCAGATGTGGAATCTGATTGTAAGACCAGACAGATAACAGCAGGGGACAATCTTCTTCCTATGAGAACAATGAAAGCCCTGCTCCCCTTGACAAGTTCTTCAGGTTTTTCCCCTTATCTTAATTGAAGATTGTCCCTCTCTGCAGTCTACCTGGGCACCTCCCTTCTGATCTGGCTGAGCAGTGTTACATCAGTAAAAGGGGCGGGAGGGGGATACTTTGTTTTTGAATTTCTCTTCAACTACAACTCTGACAGAACTGAAATAACACTCTCCAAAGTCCAAATACTATGATGATTCATTAGAGCTGCTTTTATTATGAAACATTACTATCTCTTTAAAGCGGAACTTTTAATAGCCAGTCTCCATGCATTCATTAAATGCATGGCGACTAGCTTGAAAATATATGTCTTACTAAAAAAAAATACTGGTGTCTAAAAAAATCCGTCCCGTTTGGAGACCAGAACTGAGGCTAGAGCGCAGTCATCTTGTCTGTGCGCATGTGCCGTCAGTCCCGGTCTCCATAGAGTAGACTGCTTTGCACCATATGGTCACCGGAAGAGACTGACGGTGCAGGCTCACAGACCGCACTAACCTGCCCGTCAGTCCCGAAACGGGGAGGATTCCATTAGACACAAGTATTTTTTTGGGTAAGACATATATTTTCAAGCTAGTCGCCATGCATTTAATGAATGCATGGTGACTAGCTATTATCTGAAAGTTCCGCTTTAAGGACCATGCTGGCCAATGGTGGAGTGCACTGAAGGACCAACAAACTTTTCTTTTTTTTTCTTTTTACCACTCGACCCATTGATGATAGCACCCTGTGCAGGCACATTGTGATCATGAAATTCCATGACGAGCAGGAACTTCATCAATACTTAAGGCACAGACACCGATGACAGGACTGCCACATCTTAGGTCGTTAAGGAGTTATAATGATAGTAATACATAAAATGTGGGGTTTATCTCCCTTAGTAAAACAAGGTACCGCCCACTGCTGAAAGATGTTTTATTCAAAAGGTTTTACAGCTGAAACTTGAATTTTTTTAAGTGCAGTATCACAGTTTCCTGAAATCATACGGTGGCGCTGTTGCTGCACCATCCTATGGACAGCTCTGGTCAGTTGATCCTAAATCTCCATAGGATGGTGTAGCAACAGCGCCACTGTACAATTTCAGACCACTGTGATACTGCACGTAAAAAATTCAAGTTTGATTTGTAATAACTTTTGAAGAAAACACCTTTCAGGATTGGGAGTACTCTTGTTTTACTCAGAGGGATAAACCCTACAACATACATATTTTCACATTTTAAGCATTCATATCTCTTTGAAGGAGTTTTCACACATCCCAATATTGACCCCCTCCCCCTTAACCCACTATGACCAAAAAGTCCTAATGGTTCCTATGAATTTGCCTTTGTGTCTTTGCTCAAGACATAATATCTTATTTAAGTGCTGGATGTCATGATCACGGAGACGGACATGACAGTTGCTAGCAGGACAACAGAACACAAGCCCCGCCCACTACACATGCTAATCTTACCCCTTAAAGGGCCACAGGGGTGTGCAGTACATTCCTTTGATATAAATGGTGCACCGCTCTTAAGAGCTTAAAATCTAACTAAGGTATGGTGAGTGTTGTTATATAATTAAGTGATTTCGCATTCAAGCACGTTTTACTGATGTATATAATATTTTAAGCAGGAAAATATACCTTGGGATTTCTTTTAAAATATGCCTTGGGTGGACATACTCAGAATTATGCATGAATATTAGGTTGGGATTAAAAAAATAATTTAAAAAAATGTATATTTTATTACTGGTATTATTTTTCCCCCCAATGTATCTCTTTTATGCTAGAGATGTCTCCAAAGCATTGCAAAGCAGGGACAGTAAATTTTTGAACAACCATTGTTGAGGACTACAAGTTCCATCAATCCTAGCCCAAAGAAGTCCGGGACCAGTGGGAGTTTTAGCTAATGTCTGATCACATGAGTCTTACTCAAAAAAGAAAAGAGTAGCAGATCTGGAGGAAACAAATTGCACCCAAGTCTCCATTGATTTAAACAGCCCTTTTAACCCTTTGAATGCTAAAGAGATTTGCAACTCACTGATTAAAAAAGGACTTTGCTCTATAATAACATTTGAAAAGAAATCCCCCAGCTGTGGGTGCACCCTTGGTTTACTCATCAGGACAAGCCAAACAATGTATATATTTTTTTCTCGATAAAGTTTTACTGCCCATTTAATACAACAATGGAATTTTGAGTGTAGTTGGGATAGAACTGCAGGGCATATGTCACTATGCCCCCCCCCCCAGTACTATCTGTTGGCACAAGCAATCAGATCATTCTTTTCCCATAATCCAGCTTTCTGTCTCGCACTCCATCTTGTGAGAAAGCAGACAGATGGGCTGTGAACATCTTCTGATTTAGGTGTATGGTGCATGGAAAAAACAGAAGGTGCTTTAGGGACATTGAGAGGGATCAGAAGGGTCTGGCTTATGCACTATGAAGAATCGGAGAATCCCAACACCATCACAGGAGACAAATAAATCTTCCTGTTAATTTCCGTGGTGCTTCTAACCTCTTAAGTGCTAAGTGCACATTGCTCTGCAAAGCATTAGAGACCACTCTAGTATTCAAGAGGTTAACAGAGTCCCCTGTCAATCAAAGGGAAGTTTTAGGCTTTGAATTACTCCCCTTCATTGCAGTTGGCTTGCTCCAGAATTGTTGTGCCCTGTTTAGTGCATCAGCCTCAGTGTGTATGAATGAGGCCATGTGATAACCAAGCAGGACGCACATACACTGATGTACTAGGACCAAAAGTCTCTCTATTATTCAAGGACTTAAAGGGATAGTAATGTTTCATAATAAAATCAGCTGTAATTAATCATCATAGTATTTGGCCTTTGAAGAGTGTTATTTCAATTCTGTCGGAGTTATACTTCAAGAGTAATTCAATGACAAAGTATCCCCCTCCCGCCCCTTTTACTGATGTAACACTGCTCAGCCAGAGCAGAAGGGAGGAGCCCAGGTGGATTTCAGAGAGGGACAATCTTCAATTAAGATAAGGGAAAAGCCTGAAAAACTTGTCTAGGGGTGCAGGGCTTTCATTGTTCTCATAGGAAGAAGAATGCTCCCTTCTGTTATCTGTCTGGTCTATGGACTGCATTCCACATCTGAGAAGAGATGGCTTACACTAGGTAAAAGGGGCGGGAGGGGAAACTTTGCTTGTGAATATATCTCAAACCATAAAGGTTTGAGAGATAAGACTTATATCATTCTTCATGTTTTCTTAATGCCTACAAAATAAAATAAAGATAAAACGAAGTATTACTACCCCTTTAAAGGGATAATAATGTTTCATAATAAAAGCAGCTCTAATTAATCATCATAGTATTTGGACTTTGGAGAGTGTTATTTCAATTCTGTCAGAGTTGTAGTTCAAGAGTAATTCAGTGACAAAGTATCCCCTCCTGCCCCTTTTACTGATGTAACACTGCTCAGCCAGATCAGAAGGGAGGTGTCCAGGTAGATTGCAGAGAGGGACAATCTTCAATTATGATAAGGGAAAAACCTGAAAACCTTGTCAAGGGGGGCAGGGCTTTCATTGTTCTCATAGGAAGAAGATTGTCCCCTTCTGTTATCTGTCTGGTCTATGGACTGGATTCCACAACTGAGAAGAGATGGCTTACACTTGGTAAAAGGGGCGGGAGGGGAAACTTTGCTTGTGAATATCTCTCAAACCATAAAGGTTGGAGAGATAAGACATATCATTCTTCATGTTTTTTAAAGCCTACAAAATAGCATAGAGATAAAACAAAGTATTACTATCCCTTTAAAAACTTAATTTAAAGGGACAGAAATGTTTTGATTAAAGTACAGCTCTGAGTCTTCTTTATATGATTTTTAACACTTAGCACTATATTTAATTACTTACAGTTTTGTAGCTCAAACTCTCTTCAAGCTGAAATGATCCCTCCCCTTTCCTTGCCTCACGCTGCCTCTCAGTCTGGTCCAGATGGAGAGCGGTGAGGGACAATCTTCAGTAAGAAGAAGGGAAATTCCTGTACTCCTTCGTCAAGGGGGCGGGGTTTTCCTTATAATTACTGAATGAAGATTGTCCTTCTCTGCATCCGTCCAGTCCCACGCCCCGGATTACAGATCTAAGGGGAGGCGGCCAGAAGGGGAGAGCGGGAGGGGGATCATTTCGGCTGGAATAGCTTTTAAACTACAACACTGTAGGTAATTAAATATAGCGCTACATGTTAAAAAACATAAAGAAGACTTTGAGCTGCACTTTATTAGAAACATTACTATCTCTTTAAACCAACAGGAATTTTCTTCTATGTTGCAGATGGCTTAACCCCTTAAAGACCAGAGGGTCGCACAAAGCATATCAAAATGCAACGGCATGTCTTTTGAACACCTGGGGCAGATGCACTAATCTGATTCACTGACTTTGATGTGATAAACTCTCCAGTACCTAGATTGTTCTGTCCAGCCTCCTGTTTAAGTTAAAGGGATCTTAGCACCATACCTGTGAACCTTCCTGAATAGGGCTTCCAGAGGTCCACTAAAGTCTCTGGGTGGGAGTATACTCAATGTGGGCAGGGCTTGATTGGGGTGGGTGGGACTGACAAGAAGGGAGGTGGGGTTTGCCCATAAAATGGGGGAAGTGGGAAGAACAGTAAAGAGAGCGACTGGAACATGCAGTGAAGTGGGTGGGGTTACAAGAGAACTCACTGAGTCTTGATTTCTGGGGAATAAAAAAAAAGAATACAAACTGGAGTCCAATCCGGAGAGTTCCCAGGTACGTCGGGGGGTAGGGGCATCCACAGACATTTTTTTCCTGGTGGGGCAAAGTCATAATATGACCCCTAGGTCAGCCAACCCAGACCCTATGATTGTATGGAGGGGGAAAGTGTAGGGGGGGAGGGCAAGTGCCCCCTTGCCCCCCCCCCAGATGCCCATGCCAGGGGGATAAGCATCAAGGTGAGAAAAGGGTGAGATAAGTGAGTACACTGTGATAAACTCTCAGTTCCTACATTGTTCTATGGAGTTTCATTTTCAGATTGGAGGGATCTTAGTGCTGAGACTCCATGGAACAGTAAAGGAATTAGAAAGGTTCCCTTTGTGCATTAAAAAAAAATAACACCAACTGATTTGCTCCACAATTAGGCTTTTCATTAGCACATCAGCCTTTCTGTAAATATGTATGTGTGTGTGTATATATTTGTGTCTATGTGTATATATGTGTACATGTTTTGTTTCTGTGTCTGTGTGTGGTGTGTATGTATGTGTGTTGAGGTCTATGCATGTGTGCATATGTGTGCCTTTGTATGAATGTATATATCTGTGTGCATGTGTGCCTAAGTGTATACATGTATGCACACTGTATGTGTATATTTGTGTTTATGGTTTTTGTTGTTGTCTGAGTGTGTGAGAGAGTGTGTCTGTGCATATGTAAATATGAGTGTATATGTCTGTGTGTGTGAATGTGTATCTATGTATGTATGTGTGTAAGTCTGTGTGTGGTGTATTTGGATATGTGTATATATATATATATATATATATATATATATATATATATATATATATATATATATATATATTATTTTTTGTGGTTTATGTGTGCTTGTGTATGGATGTGTCTGGGTATGTGTGTATCTGGGTATGTGTGGGCTGCATGTCTGTATACAAGTAGGAATGTGTCAAGGTATGCATTTGTTTCTGTCAGAACCTTCAATATGCTTTAACTATGAAAGACACATACATTACAAAACAGCTTGTCCAATGACACAGGTGTGTTTAGAATCATATTTTCTCCTGTTCTTCCTGAATGCTATAAAGAGCCATAACATAGAGGAAAATTGGAAAGATAATCTTTTTATAATGCCATAAACCGGCAAATGATGATGTCCGTTGTTATTTTATCTGATTGCAAACACTTTCATGCTGTTTCAAATGAGAATTTGTTACATTAGATCTTGAAACTCAAGGTTTTTTTGTGTTTGTTAATTTTGTGTAGGCTCAACTAAAAATAGTGCAGTGTTGTATGAAAATCCTCTGCTTTGCTTAAAGGCTCTCATTTTAGATAATCATAATCTTCCAGTTGATAAATCAGTCCTGGATGTCACATGATCCTTGGAACCATTCAACAGCTACTAACAGCATCACAGGACCACAGTCTCTGCCCAATGTACATGGTAATTTTAAATCTTTAACCCTTAATGACCAATGTCCTTAAATAGTTAAGTAGGTTAATTCTCTCTGACTGCCAGCCACTCTCATGTTCTCCGTCATAGACAGGACCTTCAAGCACTGACTGAAGTTGTTATCTCTTGAACTAAGGCACAACTGCAAATTCATAGGGGTCATTAGGTTTTCCTGCCTATTGTAAAGTAAGTTGGTTTATTATAAGGAGGTGTAATTCTCCTTTACCATGTTATTATTTGCAAAACAGCTGCAAGATAAAGCTACATTATTAAACAAAAATACATATATAGATATAACTGTTCCATCTCTTTGATGATATTCTTCAAGTGACAGACAAAATACATTAATATCAGTATAATTTCTAAAAAGAACAATATGCTAGTCAGTTTGATTTGCTAACCACTGTGTCTTTGTCACATAGTATGCGATTCCAATACCTGTCTAGGAAAGAGAAATGATTGTTTGTGTCTTTAAAGCGACAGGAAACCTATATAAGATAAACTAACTAAATTGTAGGCCGTGACTGCCACTAACCTGCCCTGGTAGCTCAATGGCTAATATGCACTTTGCTGTATGGCTTAGGTAATCATTCTCTAAACTGGTTCTGATCCTGTTTATCAGGCCGAACACAATATGTGTCTATTGCTGACAATGTTTCCCTTTCACTCAAAGTAACAAGTGGGATTTCACAAGGCTCCATTCTTGTCCCTCTTATATTTTCCCTATTTATAAATGATCTGCCCACTGTTTGCAAAACATCTTCTGTGCACATATATGCAGATGACACAATAACACTAAAAGTCCAAACGTATCACAACCTGAGGCGTGTTAATTTCGCTTACGTTTAAAGATGAATAGCTAAAAACAAACTGTTTTTTAAATACTGACGAAAAGGTCACAATGGTATTTGGTACAAAGAACAAATGACAAACTCTGCAATACCTATTTAACCATCCTAACAAAGTCTACTCGTAACTTTGCCCCAGTCAGCTTCCATAAATATACTGGTATGTGGATTCACCCCAAACCCACTTTTGATCATTAAATTGATAAACTGACATCCAAAGTTTATCCTAAAATTGGTGCGCTGTTTAGAAACACATCCTGTTTAAGTCCCCTGGTAAGAAAAGATATTGTTTTACAGATGTTAATGCCAGTCATAGATTACAGCTTCTGTTCCACAAATCCATCTTTACAAACTCAACATTTTATAAGTCATTAGGCCGCTCCATTACACTAGCCATCACTATGATATGGCTAAAACTCAAATACAGATATCTGTTCACCTTTCTTGCCTAGTTTATAACCAGGCTACCTGAGCAGTTGTCACGGTTGGCAAGCAAAGACAGGAGTCAGACAGTATAGTAAAAATCAACTTTATTAAAATGATAACAGTAATGAAATATAACAAGCAGAGGGTGACAAGAAAGGCTAGAGACTCTATCAGAAATAAGAGGCGCCAAAGGTCAACCACAACTGCTAGAGACTAGGCCGGAGCCAACTGGTAGTCTCAATCGCCCTGGGGGGAACACAGAATAGACCCTACGGTCTCCCAAAGGGATCGAAACTAGGGAGACTCTTGACTGATGCCTGCAGTCAGTCAGAAGAGGCCACTCTCCCATAGGATGGTAACAAGGGAGACTACTGACTCACGACTGCAGTCAGTTAGGCTGGAGTCCACCAGAACCACAGGTCTGCACCTGATAGGATGTCTGCTGGTAAAGGAGCAATACAGAAGGGTAGTCAGACACCAGACTGGGTATTCAGACAAGCCAGGGTCATACATGAAGCGAGTAGTCAGCTAGAGCCACAGGTCTGCGCCAGATTGGATGTCTAATAAGGCAGGGGGCACAAAGAGGATAGTCAAACAAAGCCACAGGTCAGCACCAGGATGGATGGTCAGACAAGTCAGGGTCATATACAGGATATCAGGATACAAGCAAAATACAACTGTACAGGATAACAACGTAAGGGTAACTGGATAGGAATCCAGTTCCCTTAAATACTATGGGCCAGGAAGTGGATAGGAGGAGACTGACCAGGCCTTCCTGTATAAAATTGAGCGCTGCGTCAATACGCAGCCTGGTGCCCGTAATTGACGCACCTTTCCTGCGTCACTTTGAGTTGCCGAACTGCCTGGCCAGAGGACATGGGAGGTCACTACAGACGCCAAGTGCGCCCAGGCCATATGACCGAAGCGACGTCTGGAAAGACGCCTAAGCATCATTTCGTGTTATCCATTCCCAGCGTCAGCCGAAATGGCAGCGCTGGATAAAGGTAAGCTGTTACAGCAGTATGTTCAGTCCAGCTACCCATGTTAACTATAACTCCAGCTCTCTATATTTTCTATAGCCTCCTCTCCACTGGTAACAACTAACTTAACATTCCATACTACAAGAAAGAAGCTGGTTGATTTGCTTTCTCCTTCAGAGCTCCAAAAGCTTGGAATAACATATCTACCCACCAGTCTAAAGTTCCTAAAAATAAAAACTTCTTTATACTTAAAAACAACTTGTAACGGTATATAAAATGTAATGGTATCTTTATTTATTATCTCTATATGGATATATAGTTTGGTTTTTGTTTTCCAGTTTCTGTAAATATGTATCTTTGTACAGTGAATGTGGACCAGAACATATGTGAAAATGAGAGAAATCTCAATGTATTCTTCCTGATAAAACACTTTTTACATAAATAAATAAATTCTGCTGTGCTCCATTAAGACCAAAGAGAAGGAGCTGCCACTTGTGGCCCACTATCAGTGACGGATACTACGTGAGTTGGCACTGATGTCTCAAGCTCCTGTAGAACCATGGCGCTTGCCCAGAGTCTTGCAGGATTTCTCTAATCCTAAGTAAGCACAGTTGGACTGGCCATGTGGCAACATAAGTATTATTATTCTGTAGAGTAATAAGTAGCTAGAGAAGTGATATGACTCTAGAAGTCACCTCCACTGTCCCACCTTCCTATCACACCTTAGGGCATCTCCACCCACTATGTTCTTACAGAATCAAAATCAGCAGTTAATAAAGGGAGAACCTTTGGCCCAATAAGATTAGTAAGTATGGAATATGCAGGCACACTGTGGTAAGTGGATTCCAGCATGGAATCATATTAATACATCCCTCTCTCATTCTTTGCATCATATCATTTTGGTTTGCCTCTGAATTGTTCAGTTTGGATCTAATGAAAATCAATGTATGCATTTTGTAGCAACAATCATAAATCAGTTGTATATAAACGACAAGTGGAATAACTTCAAGTGATCGATAATTAGGCCCTTGAGAGGGATTCCGCTAGCTGCTGTAGTAATCACCTGTCTTTGTGTTCACATGCTTCAGCTTGCTAAATTGTACTTCATATAAACTAACAGTTCTACAAATTAACACCCCAAGACTAATAAGGAAGCAGCAATTACAACTTTATTTCCCAGGCTTTATCCACATCATCATAATAAAAGTATTGACAAGACTTGTCTGTCTTGTACAACCCAGCAGGAAGTCTATATGACTGTAATCAGCTCATTGTTGGTATATTCGCTACAGCAAAATCCCCCCCTAGTTGTGCTGAACTGAAGTCATTACTTTTATCAAGCGGGTAAAGCAGTAATCTCAATTAAGATAAGGATTTTATTTTTATTCTGCATGTTTGAAAAATGGAGATACAGCTTGGTTCAATTTCTTGAAAGCAGGAGACGTCTCCAACACATTACTTCAAATTGCAGTGGCGATATCTAGTATCCAAGGGGTTAAAGGAGCAGTAAACTTTTTTAGGAAAACATATATATATATAGTAGGATGTTTACTATTGAGTAAAATATGGACACTCCCACTGCTGAGAGATGCATATCTCTATAGTCATTACCATTTAAACCTGTGTTTTTTTTTACATTAGCAGTGCCTTCTAGTGGTGAAATTCCAAATAGTTATTTTGTTACATTCTAATGGAGAGGAAAGTCAGTGACATACAGTTCTCCATAGAATGTGATAGAAACTGCTGAGTCACTTCCTGTCAGTTAGAACAATCAGGAAGTAAACGCACAGTAAATTCACTTCCTGATAATTTGAATAAATACAAATTCTAAATAAAACAACTGACAGTGCTGGTACCACCCTTGTTTTACTCAGCAGGAAAAACTCTATAACACCTAGGTTTTCATAAAAAAAAGTTTACTGCTCATTTAAGGTGACAGTGTTTACGTTTGGGGGGAATACCATATGAAACCACCAGCATAGCTCCTATTAACCCTTTGAGTGCCAGAGCACTCATAGGGTTAAGTTAGCCTCCAGCAGCAGCAGCTGCACTTAATCCTTAGTTTGCCAGAGAAGTAATCAATGCATTGCATCACAATGCATTGGATATCTCTTTGGCACTCAAAGGGTTACGGGTATGTACTTAAGAGCATTATCCCCTTGGACCTTATGTTCAAATGAAAAGTGGAGCCATTTTGGAACAAACCAACCTCCATAGGTTGAGGATGATGGGAAATGTAGTCCTCAGCATCTGGAGAGACAAAAGTTTCCCACTCCGGAATTAACTTCATGGAGTAACATTTGGAGTGCTTTTCTTTTCTGACCTCTTAACCCCTTTGATGCTGGAAGCATCTTAACCCCTTAAGGACCCATGACGGTCCTGTACCGTCATGGGTTGTTATACCCTTAACGACTCATGACGGTGCTGAACCGTCATGGCTTAAATGATAGCATGATAGCCTCCATGCACGCTGCTATAATTAATTCCAGGCTGAGACTGAGCGCTCCGAGACCAGGGCATTCAGTCTCAGCCCTTCTTGCTTCTGCCGGTTCATGCGATCGCTGTATCAGCGATCACATGTACCGGCATTCTGAGACAGAGGTAAGCACACAACGCACGCTTACCTTTGTGTGCCTCCTCTTTTTCTGTCTCCCTTGCTATCAAAGGGAGAGAGAAGTAGAGAGGAAACACCTAGTGGTAAAATAAAATCCAGCGGCTAGGGGTTTTAACTCCTTCACTGCTGGTGTTAGAGGCTGGCTAAATGCAGGTCAATTTCTGACCTGCAATAATACACTTTTTTATTTCTTTTTTTAAAACACGAAACACACTTTTTTTTTTCCAAAAAATATTTTATTTAAAAAAAATATATCTTAATAAACAAAACTGGGAGTGTGATTGTTGTGGAGCCATGTAATACACTTACACACACCGCCGAATGTCAGGGATAAAAAAAGTGACAAAATAGGGTGGGAAAAAGGGACATGGGGATTTTCACCCAGGGGGGACAGTGGCCACTTTAAACTTCTCATTTTGTAGGTATGACTGACCGGTCATACCTTTCATGCAGTCTCCATAAAAATGTAACCCTTTGTGCCCAATTGATCCCAAGAGAAAAAACAAAAATGGTGTTTTTTTTTACATTTTTTAAACTTTCTTTTAATTTTAATAAAGTAAACGGTGGGTTATCCATATAAGTAGGGTATCAAAAGAGAGCCCTATTTGTGCTTAAAAAAACAGTATATAATTTATGGGGGTGGAATAAAAGACTTAGAGGGAAAACGCTGTTGAACAAAGACATAGTCAAAAAGGTCAGAACTGCTCCGGTCCTTAAGGGAAAACGACCTCAGATTTTCCCGGTCCTTAAGGGGTTAATCACTTGGTGACAGGGTTTTTTTTTTACACTAGAAGACTACCAATTTTGGCCTCTTTAGTATGTCTTTGTTAACCCTAATTCATTTAGCACACCAAAACCAATCATATACTGTTTTTTAGGATATGTAGGGCTTCTTTTTAATGCCGTATTTATTTTTTATAGGTTTTCCTGTGATTGTGCTCAGTCAGTGTATTTTTTAAAGTGGAATTTTCACTTTAAAGGAATAGTAATGTTTCATAATAAAAGTAGCTCCAATTAATCTTCATAGTATTTGGGCCATGGAGAGTGTTATTTCAGTACTGTCAGAGTTGTACTTCAAGAGTAATTGAATGATAAAGTACCCCCCACCCATTTTACTAATGTAAAACTGCTCACCAAAGAGCAGCAAGACTGTCCAGATGACTTGCAGAGAGGGACAATCTTCAGTTAACATAAGGGAAAAACCTGTAAAGGGGGGCAGGGTTTTACATATGGTCACAGTAAGAAGATTGTCCCTTGCTGTGAGCTGTCTGCTGTGTGGACCAGATTCCACATCTGAGGGGAGGTGGCTTAAACTAGGTAAAAGGGGCGGGAGGGGGATACTTTATCATTCAATTACTCTTGAACTACAACTCTGACAGTATGGAAATAACACTCTCCATGGTCTAAATACTATGAAGATTAATTGGAGCTGCTTTTATTTTGAAACATTACTATCCCTTTAATTCTAGTTTACATGTTTGAAAACTGCATTAAAAGCTGCCTATGTGTCATGATAACCAAAAGACCAGCAAATGTACAGTTAAGGAAATATATTTATATTTGTTACTATATGGCAGTATTTGCTAACTGCAGTATCTGTGTAGTACCAGTGATGTTTTATATGCTAATTATGCTTTCTAGTAATGTTTCATATGTTAATTAAGTATTTTAAGTTATGTGTCAAATGCTAATGAAGGTGTCAGTGATGTGTCATATGCTAATGAGGCTCTGTGCTGCACTAGGACATTTTCACTTTCACTTTGCCCAGAAATAAAAGTGTGACTTTCTCCTAAACTGTATATCTGCTGGCATTTTGGTTAACATGACACATAGACAGTACTGAATGAAGTTTTCAAATATGTAAAGAAATTTCAAGGTGATACATCCACTTTAACAGGGACTGGATAGAAAGTAAGAACATTCATTCATATCTCCCAAGTGTCCCTTTTTATATGGAACAGTCTCTTTGAGATGCAAATCCCTCTGTCCCTCTTTCCTACCTTACTGTCCCTCTGTTTAGCAGATCAGAACGTGCACTGTATATATAAGTGTATCACATTCCTCCACAGCAATAAAAATTGCATTCATGTTTGTGTAGACGTCAGTATATATGTTTAGAAATCAGTCTGTGTAAATAAAATAATTTGATCTTGTTCTGAATTATTTTTTCTGTTATATAGAGGTGTCAGAAGATCATGAAATAAGGTAAAAAAAATGCTCCAACCACCAGTGCTGCCCCCAGCACCACCACCTAAAACAAAAGTAAGCTCCAGTTTGGCCATTTGATGCTTTGTGAAGCATGTTCCCTGTTTCTCTCTGCCTCACAAGCACAGCGAGGAGGAGAGGGGCAGAGAACAGTGACAGATGGAATGTGTACATACATTGCCTTTATCATGTGGCTTCACTTGAACATGTGATCACTGTAGCAATGACCACATTTGCAGAACCACTGGGGAATGGGTGAAACAGACGTCTCTGGTTCTGGGGCAGTCAATTACAGCCTCCCTGCCATGACCGCAGTTCACCGCGAGGCACACTTTGATCATTAACCCCTTAGTGACCTTGGATGTGCCAAGATCGTCATGCTGGCTCCGGCACTTAAGGACCGGTGAATCCCTGGCAAATTATGGGATCCACTGCAGAAAAAAAAAAAAGGCCCCTTGGCTCTTAACTGGAGTTAACCCCTGATGTGCCAGGACAGTCATCCATCTTCTAAGGAATGATTTCTGTGACAGTCCTGGCATGTCACCTTGCGTTCAGGGGATAACCCTTTGAGTGGCAGATGAGAGATTAATACATAAATGACAGTTTTGGCTATTAAAAAAGAATCGTTCGTTATAAAGTTTATTCTACGCACAAATTTTTTTTGAAAAATGTATTTTAATAGGATCTGCTGTGTCATGAGCACAGGAAATTGAAGTTTTTCTGTGGAAACTTTAAGTGCCTTTTAATGGACTTAATTTAGTATTAGCATTGGTAGAATGCACTAGATACGTGTAAAGATACACTTGGGAAACTGGCTTCTGCTTTCAGTTCTAGTAAATTAGGACACGATGGGGAAAAAAAGGTTGTGTTGAAAGACTGTCAGTATCCAACATGATTCAAATACCTCTCAAAACGGACTAACCACCTACTGTACATTAGACAACACTGAGGTTAATATACTAAGGATAAATGTTGAAATTTTGCACAACACTATAATGGACAAATAAAAATTCCCCTAATCCCCATTAATTGGGGCCTTTGAATGCTAGAGAGTTCTCCAAAGCATTGGATAACTACTACGCACTGGACATCAGAAAAGAAGATATGATTTACAGGAATTAGTATGTCAATGATTAATGTGTTTTAGAAACCTAGGTACATATTTCAATATACGGCAGCACGCTCAAGACCAATCAGAATCTGTATGGTGATTGGCTCTCCTGTCAGTGAACAGCAACGAAAGAGAAATGCAACCACAATAATGATTTTTCAGTAACACTGAGGCTGATTTAATAGGAACCAAAGCAACCCAGCAGCACACCATCTACAACAGTGATGGGCAAAATCCAGCTTACAGTGCAATTTTATCTGGCCATTATGTCTGGCTAGTTGCACAAATACAGCAGTGCTGTTAGACCAGTGGTGGGCAAAGAGAGGCTCTCCAACTGCTGCCAGACTACAACTCCCATCATTCCCCACCAACCAGGGATGGTAGGGAATGATGGGACTTGTAGTCTGACAGCAGCTGAAGGCCCTCACGTTGCACATTCATGCTCTGTACAAAGAAAATACACTTCTGACTTTCAGTGCAAAGCATACCTCCCAAGTGTCCCTCTTTAAGACCCAAATCCCGCTATCCCTCTTTCTCACCCTGATGTCCCTCTTTCTAGGACATGAGACTGTATGGTATATATAAGTGTACTACAATGCTCCACAGAAATAAAACTCACATTAATGTTTGTTGAAACTTCAGTATATATGTTTATACATTAGTCGGTGTAAATAAAATACTTTGGTCTTGTTCTATTACATGTATTAATTTACACACAGAGGTGCCAGTAGGTCATGAAATAATGTAAAAATTCTTGTTAATGCCCTGCCCACCAGCAACGCCCCCAGCAACACCCTCTGAAACATAAGTGTCCCTCTTTGGTCATTTGATATGTTGGGAGGTATGTGCAAATGATGAATTATACAGTCCTCACTTTGATACAAATGTATAATTCTACCAGTGCAGAGAGCTAGAACTGGTACGTAGTACCAGTATACATAGCATAGTACACAGCTGATACTTAGAAGAGCAAAAGCAGCAGCCAGATACACAGACAGACACATATTACAGATACATACTTGACCCAAAGTAGCCCAGGGTGTCTTTGAGTATGTTTTCTTGTGTGAGTCCCCCCTGCCTCAAATACATGTCCTTCTTTCTTACTGTCCCTGTCTTTTGCTCTTGTGTGAATTTTCTCTTCTCATTTGTAGGCTTCTCTCTCTCTGACTCGTGTGTGCTCACTCTCTTGTGTGTGCATTATCACTGTCTGTTCTATGTATCTCCCTTTCTTTTTCTCTCTCTTTATCAGTCTGTCTTTCTTTAGTATCTGTTTGTCCCCTTCTCTATCTGCCTGTCTCCTTTTGTCTGTGAATGGTGGGAATTGAAGTATAATAGTTGTAAAACCACCTGTTGCCAGCTCCTGTTTTACATTAGAGCTGCAGGTGTTCCACTAACAGTCTGGGACAGGGTAGGGACTGGCAATGTGAGGCCCCCCAGATGCTGCTAGATTATAATTTCCATAATCCCCCACCAAAGACTGGTTGTAGTCTGGCAGAATTGGTCTGCTTAACATTGTCCACCACTGGTCTGGGATGACTGTGTGTTCCACCACTGGTCTGGGATGACTGTGTGTTCCACCACTGGTCTGGGATGACTGTGTTTTACACCACTAATCTGGCATGTATGTGTAATACACTATTAGTCTGGGATGTTATATTCTGGGCATACAGTCAAGTTTCTGAACATTTGTCACTGTTGGTCATTGGGATGTGTGTTTTTTTACTGCATCAAGTACAGCAGATGATAGGAAATAAAGACATCCCAGAATGTTTTTACTCCAACTGATCTACACCATAGAGGACAAATAAAAATTCCCCACATTTACACTGATGGAAATGGGACTAACCTTTCGAATGCTAGAGAGGTATACAACATATTTCTTTGTCACTATTTAGTTGTTCACCAGAGTGCCATTTGTTTTAATGCAGAATTACTCCACTTGTCTTTCCACATATGGCCTCAAGTGTGTTATTTCATATACAAACCACATATGTTTCAGCCCTGGTGCCATTTTACACTGATTTGGAAAAGTTAGCACAGGGACAGATGACTCAGTGTATGTGCAGAAGAATATGCATATAATATGAATTATCTGAGTTGCTTCTTCTTTTGGTGACATACTGTGACTGTGCCCACTTCCTTCTTTACCTACGTCAGCTGAACTCTAAAGGACACGATACATATGGCGAAAAAGTTGATGAAAGTGTGAGATTGTGATACATCCAAAGAAAAGTGTTTTATTACATAAATGCTATTATTCTATATGGAGTACAGTATTGAACAACAGTTCTTAAAGACATAATTGAACTGAAAAAAGTAGTGAGAGATGTGCAACAAAACTGATAGATGGACTGGAAGATTTTATTTATAATCAGACACTAAACTGGGTTGTATGCATTAGAGAAGAGACATCTAAGGGGGGTATAGAGAGGGAATAAACACCTTTCAGCAGTGGGAGTACCCTTGTTTTACTTAGGGGGATAAACCCGAGAACATAACATTTTTTACACATTAAGTATCAGTGTCCCTTTAATACTGGTAACGTGTTGATGTTGTAACTTTTCATGAGCAACAGTTATGCATTAACACCGGGAAAATATGAGGTGGATTTCACTTAAGGACCAGAGCAATTCTGACCTCTTTGACTATGTCTCTGTTCAACAGTGTTTTCCCTCTAAGTACTTTATTTTACCCATGAAAATTACATACCATTTTTTTACGCACAGATAGGGTTTTCTTTTGATACCACACTTATGTGGATAGCCCACCATTTATTTTAGTAAAATTAAAGAAAACTGTAAAAAAAATGTAAAAAAAAAAACCACTATTTTTTTTCCTCTTGGGATCATTTGGGCGCAATGTGTTACATTTTTATGGAGACTGCATGAAAGGTATGACCGGTCAATCATACCTACAAAATGGCTAATTTTAAGTAGGCACTGTCCCCCTGGGTGAAAAACCTCATGTCCCTTTTTCCCACCCTATTTTCCCACTTTTTTATTGATTTCATTTGGTGGTGTGTATAACTGTATTACATGGCTCCACAACAATCAAACTTCCAATATTGGTAATTGCAAAAAAAAAAAAGTGTTGTGTTTTTAAAAAAAAAAAAAAAAGTTGATTTTAGCAGGACAAAAACTGACCTGCATCCAGCCAGCCTCAAGCACAGCAGTGAGGAGGTTAAAACCCCCAGCTGCTGCATTTTCTTTAAACACAAGGTGTCTCTTCTCTGCTTCTCTTGCCCTTACTTTAATCATAAGTGTGAGACAGGCTGAGGAGAGACACAGAGACAGTGTGTGAGTCACACTGTCTCATTCATTCCAAACGCCGGTACATGTGATCGCTGCTTATCCTATATAATGTTTGTCAGAAGCCGTCATGCACAGTAGAGGTTGCACAAACGCACAGAATGCTGGGAGCACAGAATGCTGGGAGTTCTGTGCTGAGAGCACGGAATGCTAGGTGTTCTGTGCTGGGAGCATTCTGTGCTTTCGGACAGTCTCTACAGTGCATGACTACGTCGGCAGCAGGACACAGAGCAGGACCGGCCTCCTAACATCGCCCGGACCTTGGCCCATGTACACGGACTTTTATACTAGTCATACATAAAACACCTACGTGAATACGACAAAGGCTCATGAACCTGCATTTGCAAATGCAAATGAGCAATCATAAACCTGTCAAGGCAAGGTGGTGTCATGGCGGTGGTGGATTCACATGGATATAATGGCAAAAACAGCTTAGTGCATGCTGTAGATATGCCATGAACACCACTTCACCACCATATCGCCACCCTGGCCCATTATCGCCTCTTAGTGCATCTTACTCTGGAAGGGATAGTAGTACTTCCTTTATGGAGGCTAGAATATTGTAGGTGTTAAATAAACCAAAGCATATATGTCTTTTTGCAATACTTAACTATTTTAACAGTAATCTCGATGGAACGTTTACCCCCAACCCCTGCACCTTTTAGATACGTCACTGCTTTATCTGTCAGACTTGGATTCTGGTCTGCAAATCGGATGGCTCGCTTGGAGAGCCGAAATAGCATGGCATACAAAGGAAATCTTCATGACAACAGTCTACTGCCTCAAACCGTGCTCACTTTGTAGACCATTATCATGAAGATTTCTTTTGTAAGCATTGCTAGTTCAACTCTCCAGACGAGGCATCTGGTCCACAGACCAGAAAGCAAGTCTGACAGATAGAGCGGAGATGTACCTAAAAGGGGAGGGAGAGGTAAACTTTATACTGAGATTGCAATAACTTTCCTAGTTTAACAGTAAAAAGACATATATGCTTTGCTTCATTTATTTAATATCTACAATATTCTAGTTTACATAAAGGAAGTAATACTCTCCCTTTAAGGATACACCAAAGTGCCACTGCACCCTTGTGGAGAACCACTGGCCTAGAATGCTTTGCTTAAAGAACTCCTAATATGTAAATCCATGCTGTTCTATAATCTTTCTCTAAGACAGTGAAACTTTAAAGGGATATTAATATTTAATTATTACTAATCCCTGTATTAAAGTCCTATTTAAAATAAATGTATTGCTCCCAGTGTCATCTCTCATACCTTTACGGTTTGAGAGATGATCACTCCTGAAATTGCTCCCTCCCTCCCCCTTCCCCGTAGTCAGCATTGTAGCTGACTGCAGGGAAGCCTGTCGTATGACTTTCAGGCGGCTCTCCAGCATAGCCGCGATCGCATTAATAAAAAAGAAAACTTTCACTGAAATGGTCTTCTAGGTGTGCTTGGTTTGCAAGCACACGTAGAAGACCGTTTTAGTGAAAGATTTTTTTTTTATTAATGCGATCGCGGCTCTGCTGCAGAGCTGTCTGATGATCTATGACTGGATATCCCTTCAGTCAGCTACAACTCTGACTTAGGAGAAGGGGGAGGGAGGGGGCAACTTTAGGAGCGATCATCTCTTAAACCATAAAGGTTTGAGAGATGACACTGGGGGCAATACATTTATTTTTAATAGGACCTTACTATAGGGATTAGTAATATTTAAGTATTACTATCCCTTTAAGTGGTGGAGATGGTGGAGATGATCTACTCTAGTAGAAATTAAGAGAACATCCTTCCACCATACCCTTGATTCACTGGTACATCTTTTCTTGAAAGGGGACTATACCCTTTAACATGAGGCTCTAAATTTCAGAAGAACTTCCCTATTAATATAACTTACCTAAAAAACAACTTACCTAAAAATATTACCTAAAAATATGTGTGAGGCAAGCCATGTCCAACAAGACTGGGGTCCAGCTTCTGGCTGGCTGGAGATGATTCAAGTTGCAGTCCAACAGCTGTAGACCTACAGTATTCCCACGTGTGAACTTTAAAAGAGCAGTAAACCGTGCATATTTGTTTATTTATTTTTTAAAAACTGGGTTTCTTTTGAATTATCATTAACCCCTTAAAGGGATAGTAATACTTAAGTATTACAAATCCCTGTATTAAAGCCCTAGTAAAAAAAAAAACCTATTGCCCCCAGTGTCATCTCTTAAACCTTTATGGTTTGAGAGATGAACGCTTCTAAAGTTGCCCTCTCCCTCCCCCTTCCCTGTAGTCAGCATTTTAGCTAACTGCAGGGAACGGAGTCGTACGACTTTCAGGCGGCTCTCCAGCACAGTCTGATCGCGTTAACTAAAAAAAAAACTTTCACTGAAATGGTCTTCTACGTGTGCTTGGTTTGCAAGCACACGTAGAAGACCGTTTTAGTGAAAGTTTTTTTTTTAGTTAACGCGATCGCGGCTCTGCTGCAGAGCCGCCTGATGATCTCTGACCGGATTTCCCTCAGTCAGCTAGAATGCTGACTATGGGGAAGGGGGAGGGAGAGGGCAACTTTAGAAGCGATCATCTCTCAAACCATAAAGGTTTGAGAGATGACACTGGGGGCAATACGTTTTTTTTTTTTACTAGGGCTTTAATATAGGGATTTGTAATACTTAAGTATTACTATCCCTTTAAGCACCAGAGGGGCAATGGGTTGCACAACCCACTGGTCCTTAAAGGGTTAAAGCTATTTCTATCACAAATTTTCAATGAAAAATGGGAGAAGAGAAAAAAACCCTATAAAATATAAATTTTTTTATAAAAACTACTGCTCCTTTAAGCATTTTAAATCCCTTTAATGACTCATTTTATCCTTTTATCTGCTCCTTGACTACAGAGTTCTTGCGGGTGAAATTGCTCCAGGCAGTGTCAAATTATTAAGGGTGCAAACCTTCTGTGCATGTAATGGTTCCACACACACACAGTCTCTGTTTCTAATAGACAGATTTGTGCCATTTGTCACATGTTTAAAATCATGATTATCATATTATCAGACCAGATGGAGGAAGGCTGTGTAGCACCTTACTTTAAACTTTCTTGAATTACACAGACTAACACATCTGTTTCTGCATATTCACAATCCAAGATGGCTTCCAATTAATACTTGAGCAGACAGTGATTTATTGTCTAATGACTTTCGATTACATTCTAGAGCAGATTAATGAAAGTGGCCAGTAACATCGATGTAATGCAATGCCTAAAATTGACATCACTGGGTTAGTTAACCCTTTATGAACCTGAGTGGAATGCGTTGCAATGTAAAGCATTTCATACTCCTCTGGTCTTTAAAGCAGAACTACCACCCAATATAAAGTCGCCCCCCAATAATTAGGTATATGGCGACTAGCTTCTTAATAGTGTTATTATCTGCCATAGGTACCATGATCTGAAGTGATCCTTATTCTTGAAAGGCTGACAGTCAGGCCTCTTGCTATAGAGCCATCTGAACGCCTGCACCCTCAGTCCCTTCTGGCTCCATGCGATGCCTCCTAGAGGAGACCGGGATGGGCAGCGCAGGCGCACAGACGTCTCTAAGCAAGATGTCTGCGTGCAAGCCTGGCTGCCAATCTCTGAAGAAACGGGATTACATCAGATCGTGGAACTTGTAGGCATTAAAAAAACATGAAGAACGATATAAGTCTTATCTCTCAAACCTTTATGGTTTAAGAGATGTTCGCAAGAAAAGTTTCCGCTCCCACCCCTTTTACCTAGTATAAGCCATCTCTTCTCTGATGTGGAATGCAGTCCATAGACCAGACAGATAACAGAAGGGGACAATCTTCTTCCTATGAGGTCCCTGACTATGGAGCCTATTCCAACCGCAAGGTTGCAGGTTCGAATCCCAGCAGGGTCAACTCAACCTTTCATCCTTCCGAGGTCGATAAATGAGTACCATTAATTGGGTAATAATAACATCTATTATTTCAGCTGCCGATTTGGTTAATTCCGAGAGCGTGCACTGAAAGTGCTTTGAGTCCCACTGGGAGAAAGGCTATATAAATACTAGTTATTATTATTATTATTATTATTATAACAATGAAAGCCCTGCCCCCCTTGACAAGTTTTTCAGGTTTTTCCCTTATCTTAATTGAAGATTATCCCTCTCTGCAATCTACCTGGGCACCTCCCTTCTGATCTGGCTGAGCAGTGTTACATCAGTAAAAGGGGCGGGAGGGGGATACTTTGTCATTGAATTACTCTTGAACTACAACTCTGACAGAATTGAAATAACACTCTCCAAAGTCCAAATACTATGATGATTAATTAGATCTGCTTTTATTATGAAACATTACTATCCCTTTAAGAAGCATGTCACCATATACCTAATTATTGGGCTGCGACTTTATATTGGGTAGTAGTTCCGCTTTAAAGGGTTTACAGGGACAATAATATTAAGATTGAAGTTGCTATTATATTATAATGTATACTATGTGGTTTCCAGTTATCTATGTAAAACTTTCTAAAACAAGTCCAGTTTTCCACTAGTCTGGGGGAAGCAATTTTCCTTTGCACTCCTCATTTCTGGCTGCATCATGAACAGACTAGGCGGGAAAGATGTACTAAGGTGTTATAAATATTTGACAAACAGTTGATCACTTCTTCCATGCGATAAACTCTCCAAGTCCTGTGTTACCTATAGAGTGAACACAATAACAATTCTGCAACTTTAGAGCTCTTAGTGTATTGACTCCATAGAATAAGATAGGACTTGGAGAGTTAACAACATTGTAGAAGACATCTCTACTTTATCACCTCTTTATTACTCTTTAATGAATACCCCCGGGACGTGATGACTGTATAGCAAAAGTGCTTCTCCTGACCTGATGATAAACAGAATATATATAACGCTAGTTGGACAGCCCTTTACACAGGCCACAGAGCCACTGCCACCCGGTCACGGGGCAGTCATGCGCAGTAGAGACTGTCCGCGCCGCGGCTGATACAGAGCTGGATGCTCCGAAGGAGTGTCCAGCTCTGTATCAGCTGCAGAGCGGGCAATCTCTACTGCGCATAACTGCAACACGCGCAGCAGTGTCTACTGCGCAAGACGTGGCGTTACACACGTTTTAGCGATTATATAGGATGATTGTAAATCTGATGGACTGTATTCACAATAAACAAAAAAAGAAGAAATTCTTAAACAAACCATCCGCACTATAAGGAATATTACTTATTCGCACAATTTCTATTGATTTAAATATTAGCAAAAAGGAAAGGGAGAACAAACCAGGGGTGCCACCTGTGTGTATCAATCAAACTGGAATGGAGCACCACCAAGCACCCTAATAGTGTGCACTCACAATGTTAATGTGTTGGAGGTGACTTATGCCGGAACCAACATCATCAGGAGGATGAAGAATTAAAACTGCCTCCAGAAACAGCGTCCCCCTCTTTTGGGGATTTGGTGTATTCGGCTGCTCTCTCCACAGAAGACAGCGGTGAAATAATCCAAAAGAACGTACTATGACCGTCAAGGGTCGTTAAGGGGTTAATCTATTTTATTTATAGTTTTTTTTCCATATTGCGGGATACACAATATCAGCGCCATATCCAGTTCATTTTCTTCCTTTTTATATATATATATATATATATATATATATATATATATATATATATATGGAGCTTAAAATTTTAAGTCTTTTGCTACTAGCCAGACCTGAAAAGTTACTCGCCACTGCAAGACAAAACATACCCACCAGGGTTGAATTTCTACTCGCCAGGGCTACATTTTCACTCGCCATTGGCTAGTGGAGAGTGTAAATTTTGAGCCCTGTATATATATATATATAAGCAGAGACACAAGATGTACTTTCGATGAGTTATATATATATATATATATATATATATATATATATATATATATATATATATATATATATATATCAAAAGCTGCTATGCACTCATGGACTTATAAAACAACCAAAATTTAATATAGCAAAGTTTCGGTTCCCTTATAGAACCTTTGTCAAAGGTTCTATAAGGGAACCGAAACTTTACTATATTAGATTTTGGTTGTTTTATAAGTCCATGAGTGCATAGCAGCTTTTTGATATACATTATATTTCTAGTGCACCCGGCAATAACAGATTTTTGAGCGTGAGTGCCATTCCCTTGGTGTTATATATATATATATACACATTATACATATATACTTATATATATATATATATATATATATATATATATATATATGCATATATAATATGTATGCATGTGTTCAAATTTGCTTGTTTGCATTCTAGTTTTACATTAGTGTTTTGTTTTTTTGATGTTTAATCAAACATTCATGAACCTACCTCATATGTAATAACAAAGGCATATAATTAGGTCCAGCCTGAGGACACATTTAAAATAAGTGCACTTTCTACATGATCTGAGCAGTAATTCACATAAATCTGTAATGAGTTTACCCTTGGCTAAATCCTCCAAAAATCACTGGAGAATTCCACACAGTTCACTAAACCAATGAACACAAAACTCATAGGCGCTACTGTTACACTGTTTGTTAACCATCAGTACGAAGTTGTTTACCTTGATGACAATTTAACTCCTGCAGTGCCAGAGGTATCCAAAGCATTGTCTTGCTGGCACTCAAATGTTTTTTTTAAAGGGATAGTAATGTTTCACAAAAACAGCAGCTCCAATTAATCTTCATAGTATTTGGTACATGGAGAGTGTTATTTCAATACTGTCAGAGTTGTAGTTCAAGAGTAATTGAATGATAAAGTAGCCCACTCCCGCCCCTTTTACCTAGTGTAAGCTGCCTCCCCTCAGATGTGGAATCTGGTCACTTCACCAGACAGATCACAGCAAGGGACAATCTTCTTACTGTGAACATAAGGAAAATCCTGCCCCCTTGACAGGTTTTTCAGGTTTTCCCTTATGTCCACTGAAGATTGTCCCTCTGCGATCCATCCGGACAGTCTTGCTGCTCTGAGGTGAGCAGTGTTACATCAGTAAAAGGGGTGGGAGGGGGATACTTTATCATTCAGTTACTCTTGAACAACAACTCTGACAGTATTGAAAGAACACTCTCCATGGACCAAATACAATGAAGATTAATTGGAGCTGTTTTTATTGTTTACTATTCCTTTAAAAGCTATACACAGGAAAATGTAATTAACTCTTTTATTTCTTTATCACCTTAGATTCTGAGGCGTTCTCTAATGCATTGCCTCGCAGTGAGAGAATTTGCTAGCATTTAACGTGTTCTACAATATTAACCCTCTGAGTGCCAGTGAGGTATCCAATGCATTGCTTTGCAATGCATTGGATACCTCCCTGGCACTCAGAGGGTTAAAGGAGATTTATAAATGTAACTCGGACTTATCTCTTCCCCATTTTCAGAATTAGAATTAACTGTACACGTATAAGGGTCTGTGAAAATGTCTTCTCTGAATCATAAATTTTATGACATCATTAGTGGGCGTGACTGGGGTACATTTTTGTTCACAATTTATGTTTAAACATTGTATTTTGCATCTCCTCATCTGTCTGTAGTAAACTTTTTTAATGAACAAGAAAATGTTTCCTGTTTCCTTTACTTCTCTCTCCACACCTACACCTATTAAAGGGTTAGTAATGTCTTTTTTCAATACAATGATATATTATAGATATTACAAAAATAAGCTAACTGATGCAAGTCCCATCTCTCAGACCTTTATAGTTTGAGATATATACAGTGATAAAGTTCCCTCCTCCTTCCCCCTTCACAGACGTCAGCTATAAAACTGACAGAAGGAGATTTGAGTCGTGCGACTCAACGACAGCTCTTCAGCAGAGCCAAAGACCACTATATAGGCCATTCCAATGAAGTATTTCTTTAAAGGGATAGTAATACTTCGTTTTAACTTTATTTTATTTTGTAGGCATTAAAAAAACATGAAGAATGATGTAAGTCTTATCTCTCAAACCTTTATGGTTTGAGAGATATTCACAAGCAAAGTTTCCCCTCCCGCCCCTTTTACCTAGTGTAAGCCATCTCTTCTCAGATGTGGAATGCAGTCCATAGACAAGACAGATAACAGCAGGGGACAATCTTCTTCCTATGAGAACAATGAAAACCCTGCCCCCCTTGACAAGTTTTTCAGGTTTTTCTCTTATCTTCATTGAAGATTGTCTCTCTCTGCAGTCTACCTGGGCACCTCCCTTCTGATCTGGCTGAGCAGTGTTACATCAGTAAAAGGGGAGGGAGGGGGACACTTTGTCACTGAATTACTCTGGAACTACAACTCTGACAGAATTGAAATAACACTTTCCAAAGTCCAAATACTATGATGATTAATTAGAGCTGCTTTTATTATGAAACATTACTATCCCTTTAAAGATATCGCTAGTTCGGCTCTGCTGAAGAGCTGCCGTCCAGTCCCAGGACCAAGATCTCCTTCTGTCAGCTAGAGGCTGATGTCTGTGAAAAGGGAGGGAGGGGGGCTCACTTTATATCTCTTAAAATATAAAGGTTTGAGAGATGGGACTTGCATTGGTTACTTTATCTTTGTAATATCTACAATATTACATTTTATTGAAAAAAGACATTACTAACCCTTTAAGTACCACTTACATTTTGAGATGAATTATGCCATTTGGACATCACTCCCAGCCCTACTTGTTACTCCGGGGGTTGGGGACAAAAGGGTTCCCAGGTATATGCACAGGAGACCATTTTTGCATCTGAGAAGTTAGCATAATAGCAATATTAAATGTCCTTGAATGTTAGATTGCACTGGTAATTTAGGATTAAAATATCTGGCTAAAATTTACCATGTAACAGGTACAATATATTTATATTTTTTGTTTGGAGGGAGATTAGATTAGAGTGCTTACTGTAAGAGAAATTAAACAAACAAAAAAAAACATTGTTTTATGGTGAAACAAATTGATAAGCCTGTTACACAGGCCACAGTGCCACTGCCAGCCGGTCGTGGGGCAGTTATGTGCAGTAGAGACTGCCCGCTCCACGGCTGATACAGAGCTAGACGCTCCGAAGGAGCGTCCAGCTCTGAATCAGCCGCGGCACGGGCAGTCTCTACTGCGCATGACTGCAGCACGCATAGCAGTGTCTACTGCGCGTTTTACACACGTTTTAGCAAATTATTATATAGGATGTTTCAGTGTTCCACAGCTACACTTTCTGACATGTCCCCTGTCTGTCATTACTACCATTTGTTCCATGGAAACATGTGCATGTCTTCAGGGACACTGGGATTCCATGGAACACCGTCTGACAATCACTGCTTCAGTTAATACCGATCATCACAGTTCAGAGTTTCCTATTCACTAAGTGATAAATAGCACCACTGGGATGCCAAATGCATTACTTTACAAAATTCACTGTGAAACTCTCTATCACTCAAACACTTAATCCCTCTTAGATTCTAAGTTGATAGCACACTTAGACCCCTTTCAGGCAGGCCACTGTCACAGTGACAGAAGATTATGAAAAAAACGCATGTTTTCTTATCATTTATTGATTGAAAATTTCCCACAGGCAACATGCATTGAGATTGTCTCAGAGAGATGCACCGTGCTGTATCTTTCCTTACACCCTGTGATAATGTGGCAACGAAGTTGGAAAATTGATTTCAGATAAATCACATTGAAATCAGGCAGTTGCATTTTCCCTGCAATTTTACCAATTCTGTTTCTATTGAGAGAACGGGATGCTGGGAAATCTTTGCTACACTGTAGCACTAAAATGCACTCTCAGCTGCTATAAAAAGCTGAATTACAAAGTCATGCAGCATGGGGTGACAGCATGGTGGGATTTCTTGGACCTTTATAGGTAAACTAGTTTTAAAGCCTGTGCACATGGGCCAACATTGGTGGCGTTGCAGTCATGAGCAGTACTGACTGCCCGCGCCGCGGGTACGCAGAGAGTACTCTGGTCTGAATTCGGAGTGGCCCACTCCATATCAGCAGCAGCGCGGGCAGTCTCTATTATGCATGACTGCAGCGCGAGCAGCTGTCTCTACTGCTCATGATGGCTTCTGACAAACATCCTTAGCAAATTAGAATATAGGATTATAATAGAATAACAATAATGGGTCAATTGTATAACATACTCAACTTGAATCTTGCATACAAATTAGGTGCTTTTCATGCACATAGTCAGTATTCAGTCGTTGTATTTCCCTTTAATTTTTCTATACTCTTATACGCACATGAAGGGCCGGATTCCATTGCAGGTGATAACTTTATCACTGGGTTTTATCTGCCTATTCCCCCATAGACTTCAATAGGACTCTGTGATACAAAATCCAGAAATAAAATGTATCACCTGCAATGGAATCTGGCCCATAATGTCTAATTCACACTCTTACTAAACTCTAAAATTCTACCCAGTAGTATCTGTAAAGCCAGATATGCAACACTGCTGATTTTGCTGCTTAAAGGGATAGTAATGGTTCATATTATACATAGCTCAGAACATTGAGCATGTGTGATAGTTGTGCGCCGCGATGTATATGTGCGGCATAACTTGCTAGTTACTGTGTAATATAACGATGAAGATGATCCCTCCCACCCCTTTCCCTGACGTCATGGTTTTTGCCCCAGATCTGACGGCAGATCACTAGGGACAATCTTCACGCAGTAGTAGGAAAAAACGGCCCTATTTCATCATGGAAGGCAGGTTTTTCCTTATACTGAACGAGGGAAGATTGTCCCTCATTGTGATCTGTCTGGCCAATCAACTGGAGTTCAGAACTGATGGGAGGTTGGCTTCACATCAGAGAAAGGGGCGGGACGGATCATCTTTAACATTCTATTACACAGTAACTAGGAAGTTATGCGGAAAATGTACATTGAGGATCACAACTACGTTCTGAACCATGTGTAATATGAACTAGTACTATCCCTTTAAAGAAACAGTACAATGTCATTCTTAAAACATATATATATTAGGTTACTCCCACTGCTAGGAGGTGCAATTTTTTAAAATGATTACATCTCAATCAGTGACACCTGGTGGCCAGACTTTTTTTTTAAATTTCATTCTGTGTGAGAAGTATGGGCTCAGGCTTCAGTTCTCCATAATATGTGATATCAACAGCGCCACATCTTTCTGATAGTTATGTAATGACTGTTAAAGGGATAGTAATACTTGTATTAAAGTGGAGGTCCGAGTCTTCTTTATATTTTTTTAGCACAACCTATTTAATAATTTGCTAGGATGTTTGTCAGAAGCCGTCATGCGCAATAGAGACTGCCCGAACGCACAGAATGCTGGGATTTCTGTGCTGGGAGCATTCTGTGCGGAATGCTGGGAGTTCTGTGCTGGGAGCATTCTGTGCGGAATGCTGGGAGTTCTGTGCTGGGAGCATTCTGTGCGGAATGCTAGGAGTTCTGTGCTGGGAGCATTCTGTGCAGAATGCTGGGAGTTCTGTGCTGGGAGCATTCTGTGCATTCAGGCAGTCTCTACAGCGCATCGTGTGAGTGATGGTAGTAAGCAGCGCAGGACCGTCCGTTTAACATCTCACACACCCTGGCCCGTGTACATGGGCTTTTACACTAGTAGCACTATATTTCAGTACTTACAGTTTTGTAGCTCAAGCGCTACTCAATCTGAAAGGATCCCCCTCTCGCCCCTTTCCCCTGCATCACTCTGCCTCCGTCTGGTCCAGATGGAGCACGGCGAGGGACAATCTTCAGTAAACAAAAGGAAAATCCTGCCCTCCTTCGTCAAGAGGGGCAGGATTTCCCTTACACTTACTGAATGAAGATTGTCTGGGCAGGAGAGGGATCCTTTCCGATTGAATAGCACTTGAATTACAAAACTGTAAGTATTGAAATATAGCGCTATGTGTTAAAAAAATATAAAGAAAACTCGGACCTCCACTTTAATGCAAGTGTTACTATCCCTTTAAATTATGCCAGCAGTGGGTACACCCTGAAATCCCTATACGTATTTTATTTTCCATAACACTTTACCTTATTTACATTAGTTAAAGTTAGGAATGTTGTGTTACAAAATCCACGGGCACTCAAAAGGTTAACTTATTTGTACGTACAGTAGTGATGGAAAGAGAGGCTCATAACATGTGTAATGATTTAAACATAAAATGAATTATTTCATTACAGTTCTACTAACCGCAGCACTATGGTTTCACCTCAATTTCATCATGTGGACCTTTCATAATATTGCAGAGCACCACAGATCTATACAGGGATTACTAGTCAATAACATGTCACAGCACAGATGCCTAAAAGAATATCATTAACCTCTTGGGAGCTACACAGTTCTCAACTGCATCTGGAGATCTCACTAGTATTCAATGTGTTAAAGGACAATAATCCTTTCTATGACATAAGATCCCTCCAAAAAGCAGTCCTATGTATATATTTGTTTGTGTTGTGCCTACAGTGATTTCATTTACTGATCTTGATATCTGTTCTTAGTTTAGATATCGTCTCCTCCCCATCAAAAACAGACAGAAACACACACACGTACACACACGCATACACACATACACATGCGCGCACACACACACATAAGCACACACATACACGCACACACACACACATACACGCACACACACTTACACGCACACACACATACATATACACACATACACATGCACACACGCGCGCATACACACACACATACACACACTACACACACACACATACACACACATATGCACACACACATACACACACACATATGCACACACGTACACACACACACACACACATACGTACACATATACGCACACACACACACATAGATGCACACACACATACACAATATGCACACACACATACAAGCACACACGCACATACATACGCACACACACACATACGCACACATATACATACATATGCACACATACACACACATATGCACTCACACACACATACACAAACACATATGCACACACACGTGTACACATGCACACACATACACACACACACATACACGCGCACACACGAACATACACACAGGAGGGGGCTTGATGGGGATAGGAAGGAAGGAGGCCGTAGTATAGGAAGTGGTGTAGTGTTGGATAGAATGAAAGTTTGGGGAGGCACAGGAAGTGACGGCTGGGGGAGTGTTGTGTCCCACAGCCATTGTTGTGTGAGGCAGCTGTACAGTGAGGAGCTTCCTGCCAACCCTCCCCTGTGCTGGAAATGTGCTGGGTGCACACTTCAGTGTGTTTGTGCGAAGGGCACATGGGTACGGGGTCCGAAGCAGTGGTGGATTGTGGGTGCACGTGTGGCATGTAGTGTGCTGGCCTGGTGGTGTTATGGTGTCACAGCATTGCGGGGTGCTTGATGGGTGAAGCATGGGGCTTTACGGTCGTGGTACAGGATCATGGCTCTTAGGCTTGGTCTTAAAGGGATAGTAATACTTAAATATTACTAATATGCATATTGTAGCTATGGTAAAAAGAACTGAATTGTCCCCAGGTTCATCTCTCAAACCTTTATGGTTTGAGAGATAACCGCCAGCAAAGTTCTCCTCTCCCTCCCCCTTCTCTGAAGTCAGCGTTGTACTGACTGCAGGGGTATCCAGTATTATTTGCATCAGGCGGCTCTGCAGCTGAGCCAAGATCGCTTTAGTAAAAAATAATTATTTCACTGAAATGGTCTTCTACATGTGCTTGCAAACCAAACACAAACCAAGCACATGTAGAAGACCTTTTCAGTGAAATAATTATTTTTTACTAAAGCGATCTCGGCTCAGCTGCAGAGCCGCAAGCCTATCTTACGACAGACTTCCCCTGCAGTCAGGTACAATTCTGACTTTAGGGAAGGGAGAGGGAGGGGGGAACTTTGCGTTTGGTTATCTCTCAAACCATAAAGATCTGAGAGATGAACCTGGGGACAATTCAGTTCTTTTTACAATAACTACAATATGGGGATTAGTAATATTTAAGTATTACTATCCCTTTAAGAGTCGTAAGTATGGCTGTTGGGCTAACACTTGCCACATTCAAATAGTTCAGGGTGGATGGCTGTACGGCTCTCAGTCAAGTAGTGTTAATAAAGTTTGGGTATTATATGGTTAAAGTCAAGTAATGACTATGTATTAGCAAGCACTAGGGGGTTTAAGGTTACGGGTTATGTATGCAGTTTTCAAATGAGAATACATTTAATACATTTTCTTAAGTATTGTTATATCTTGGTAACAAATTATGTGTCTTTTTCAACCCAACCAAGGTGTCTGTGTGTGTTTAAATGGGGGTATAAAATTGGGAAAGAGGTGGATGACTTGACAATGCCGTGTCATGGATTTACATCCCAGGAGCCCCTAAGAAGGCAAGCTAGGTGACCTTAGCTCCACCAATGCCACACCTCCACTAGCCCACTCCTGTGTCTTATAACAAGAAAGGACAAAATAAAGCTTTAACACTGACTGCTCTACAATAAATTGGGGATCTCTCTAGCATCCTCACACTCATACTCCCAAACAAAATATATTTTCTCTCATATGAGCACACACACATACTCTCTCATATGCATACCTCCCAAGTGTCCCTCTGTAGGAGGGACAGTCCCTCTTTTAGACCCAAATCCCTTTGTCCCCCTTTCCCACCCTGATGTCCCTCTTTTTAGGAGATCAGACTGTGTGGTGTTCATATACGTGTATCATACTGCTCTACAGCAATAACACTCACATTATTGTTTGTTTAAACATCAGTATATGTGTTTATAAATTGGTTTGTGTAAATAAAAAACTTTGGTCTTGTTATAAGGCATTGATTAGGTTACACAAGGAGGTGTCAATAGGTCATGAAATAGCCAAAAATGTATTGGTAATACCCTGCCCACCAGCCACACCCCCTAAAACACAAGTGTCCCTCTTTGGAAATTTGAAATGTTAGGAGGTATGTATATGCACACACAAACACTCACACACACACACATTACACTCTCTCACACACACATATACTCACACACATATTCCCAAACATAATATATTTTCTCTCATATGCACACACAAACACTTTCACAAACACACACACATACTTTGTCTGTCTCTTACACACACACACATATTCTCACACACAAGCATATTACACTCTCACTCACACATACTCTGTCATACAGGCATAATAACACACACAAGCATACTCACACTCACATTACACTTTCTCCCACATACACACATACTCTTTCTCACACACAAGCATATTATACTCTCGCTCACACAAACACACACATACTCTCTCACACAGGCATACTCTCACACACAAGCATACTCACACTCACATTACACTTTCTCCCACATACACACATACTCTCTCTCACACACAAGCATAGAAAATACTCTCACGCATTTGTTTTTTTTTCCAACACATTTGCACTTGTAGAAGTGAAGCCAGCAGGTTCCCTACGGGGTTGATGTTGAATAGAGAAGACAGGTCAGTGTGTGAATGATCTGCAGGCTTCATTTCTAAAAGTAATAAATATGTGGAATAAAAAAATAGTGTGTGAATGGTTAAGAGCAGACTGACAAGCTGGATCTAGAAACCGCACTCACTGGACTTTTTAAATAGACAAAAAAAAATGTCAAAACATTTCGTGTTTATTTAAAGAATACTTGACATTTCAGTGGACACTACCACCTTAATCAAGACATATATTCTTTAACTAAACACAACATTTTTTAACATATATTTTTTGTCTCTATAAAAACTCCAGTGAGAGTGGTTTATAGACTTTCTTTCTTGACATGTTAACATGCACCCCGGCCTGTACTGTTTGTATCGAGAGTGTGTTATTTCCTATTGGGATATATAAAAAATATGGGACAGTGGACTCACATAGCACATAAATAAAGCATTTAAATACAGAAAGAAGACTGTGCAAGTCCCATAAGGTAAAAATACATAGGTGTAAGCAGCCTGGGGTATCCCTGATGGCAGAGAGAGAGACAGCACCATACCTCCCAAATCCCTCTGTCCCTCTTTCCCACCCTGATGTCCCTCTTTTTAGGAGGTCAGACTGTGTGGTGTATATATTACGTGTATAATGTTGATCTACAGCAATAAAACTCACATTAATGTTTGTTTACACGTCAGTATATGTGTTTATACATTATTCTGTGTAAATAAAATACTTTGGTCTTGTTATAAGTTATTTATTAGGTTACACAAAGAGGTGTCAATAGGTAATGAAATGGCCTAAAAATTCTCAGTAATGCCCCGTCCATCAGCCAAGCCCCCACACACACCAACTAAAACAAAGGTGTCCCTCTTTGGTCATTTGAAATGTTGGGAGGTATGCAGCACACAATAAAACAATAAAAGCTACAATAAAACAAGATGTTTGATCATCTGTGTGCCTCTCTACCATCAGGGAGATCCCAGGCTGAGTATACCTATACATACACACAAATCCTATATAATAATTCGCTACAATGTTTGTCAGAAGTAGTCATGCGCAGTAGAGACTGCCTGAATGCATAGAATGCTGGGAGCACAGAATGATGGGAGTTCTGTTCTGGGAGCACAGAATGATGGGAGTACAGAATGCTAGGAGCACGGAATGCTGGGAGCACCACATGCTGTGAGTTCTGTGCTGGGAGCATTCTGTGTTTTCGGGCAGTCTCTACAGTGCATGACTGTGTCAGCGACAGGACGAAGAGCAGGACCGGCCTCTTAACCCTTTGAGTGCTAGAGGGGTACGCAACGCGTACCCCTCTGGCACTCAAAGGGTTAACATCACCCGGACCTTGGCCCGTGTACACAGGCTTTTAAAGTAGTAAATATATATAGTTCATCTAAAGGAAGCACCCCCGACAACAGCATACCTCCCAACATGTTAAATTGCCAAAGAGGGACAACTGTGTTTTAGGGGGTGTTGCTGGGGGTGTGACTGGTGGGCGGGGCATTAACGAGAATTTTTAGGCTGTTTCATGACCTATTGTCACCTTCTTGTGTAACCTAATAAATACCTTATAACAAGACCAAAATATTTTATTTAAGCAGACTAATTTATAAACACATATACTGATGTTTAAAGAAATAATAATGTGAGTTGTATTGCTGTGGAGCAATGTGATACACTTATATACACTCCACACAATTTGATCTCCTACAAAGAGGGACATCAGGGTGGGAAAGAGGGACAGTGGGATTTGGGTCTAAAAGAGGGACTGTCCCTCCTAAAGAGGGACACTTGGGAGGAATGCAACAGGATGAAAGCCTGGGTGCTGTATATCAAATATCATAATACTGTCCCTATCCTGTCCTCTTCCTCTGCGTCCTGTACTCTCATACCCTGTTCGTCTTTTCTCAATTTCTGTTCCTCACTCTGCTCTTTATCAGGCGGTATTCCTTTCTCTGTTCCTACTCTTTTCTCCCTGTATACTGTTCCTTTACGCTGGGAATGTATGGGCCTGGAATGTACTCGGACATGGTAGTTTATTTACAGTGCCTTACTGTTATTCTTTTTCTTTTAAAGGGACAGTAATGTCCCATAAAAAAGGTAATAGTTTTGTAGATGTTACAAAATTAAACTACATGCTACAAATCCTATCTCTCAAACCTCTATGGTTTGAGAGATATTCACTTTCAAAGTTCCCCCCTCCCTCCCCTTCTCCTTATGTCAGCTGTAAAGCTGACAGCAGGAGATTCGAGTCAGCAGAGCCGAAATCACGTTATTTAACCCCTTAAGGACCGGAGGTTATGGGACATTTCCGTCCCATAACGTCCGCATAGGGGCACTTTGACGAGCCGGTACACGTGACCTGTCACGTGTATCAGCGCGTCATTATGGGGCCTGATAGAGATCGCTCCGATCTTGGAGCGGTCTATTTCATGCCCTATTTTTACTTACAGCACTCCCGGTAGAGCGCTGTAAGTAAAAAGTACGTGACGTACCAGGACCGTCAAGGGTCGTTCGAGCAAATTTACCCTTGACGGTCCTGGTATGTCAAGGGTCCCTAAGGGGTTAAAAAGAATTACTTCATTGGAACGGTCTACAAAGTGTTCTTGCAAACCAGGCACACATTGTAGACCTTTCCAAGTAATTATTTTCCTGTAACGAGACTTCGGCTCTGCTGCAGAGTTGCCAGTTGGTCAGCGCTGACATCAGGAGAAGGGGAGGGAGAGCGGAACTTTCAATGTGAATATCTCTCAAACCATAGCGTTTTCAGAGATAGGATTAGATGCATATAGTTTAATTGTATAATATATACAAAGCTATAGCAATTTTTTATGGGACCTTACTTTAAGCCAGAGATGTAAAGCTTGTGTCTCTTTGGATATATGATTTTGCTAATCTCATTCAGATGTAGTATGGGACAGGCTTTTGTTCACTGTATTGTGCAATTTGCTTTGTGATCCATGTCCGTGTTATTTGTACGTGCCTTTCTTTCCTTTCAATAAAGCTTTTTGAAAACTTAAAAAAAAAATCATAATACTGCATCAATCAGCACTCGCAGGAGACTTTTTAGACATGCAAGAAAGGTTTTAATGATAGATCAATGTTTCGATCCCTTCAGGGATCTTGATAAAGATTCAAGATCCCTGAAGGGAACAAAACATTGATCTATCATTAAAGCCATTTTTGCATGTGTAAAAAGTCTCCTGCGAGTGCTGATTGATGAAGTATTTTATATATATATTATTTTCCATAACAAAATTGTACTGCTCCTTTAACTGCTTAAGGACTGTGTGGTAAGGGGGTGGGCAGCTCTAGAGGACCACAGAACTTTTTTTTTACACCAATGCATTCTGGGATCGCAGAGCGGCATGCATCCATGCTGCAATCCCAGAATTCCGTGACGTGCCAAGACCGTCAACGGTCCTCAACGCCTGATCAGCCGTGACGTTCCTCGTGTGACATTGTGAAAACTGGTGTAAAAATAAAACAGAGCATAAAATTATCATTATTTCACATTGGAAAGCTTATACTGACAAACTTCCCACATAACATCTGAAGATATATATATCTATATTTGTTAAATATTATCATACCTTATTTGCTTTCATTCCAGCCCCCCAGACAGTGCCAAAAATATGAATTTCATTTATACTGAATGCCACCACAACAAAATCCCAGAACCCTTTGCCTCAAGGCAACTGAAAAGCTTCTCTTTTCAAGGACTTTCCAATTTATACCCTGTCACTATCCGATACAAACTTACTGGATTTCAAATTACAGTCAGCCTTTCAGGAACTATTTTCTAAAACAAAATGCTGTCATTAATCAGAAGGTGAGAGGTTTGAGCGATTCACTGTCGGTCATGCCATATGAATCCCTGCAGGACAGTGGTAGCACATTGGCTGGGCGGGACTTGTTTTGACTTTTTGCTCATGGCTGTAGTGTGTCTGACTTTGATATCAACCCTTTGAGTGCTAGAGAGGTGTCAATGCATTGCAACACTTTGGAGGTTATGTACTAAGGCGTGATAAAGAGGTGATAAAGCGGAGACAACTTCTCCAGTGATATCACTTCTCCAATTCCTATGTTATTCTATAGAGTCTATGCACTAAGATCTCCAAAATGGGAGAGCTCTTAGTTCATTGGCTCCATAGAATAACATAGGAATTGGAGAAGTGATATCACTGGAGAAGTTATCTCTGCTTTATCACCTCTTTATCTCCCCCTATGCGTTGGTTAGCTCTCTGGCACTGAAGGAGTTAACACAGGCCTCAAGTGATGCCTCATTTATAACCCTTTGAGTGCCAGAGAGGTATCCAATGCATTGCTTAAAAAAAAAAAAAAAAAAAGCAACAATACATTACTGCTGATGAACTAAAAATAATGGGACAACCAGCTGCAGCATGAGGAGAAATACAAATTTTCGTTGGTTTAAATGGTGAATTTAACCCACCTCTAGAATTATAAATCAATTTTAAATCAAAAGGAATTTGTATTTGCTCTGTATGCTGCAGTCGGTTTTCCCTAGAATTGTTCTAGTTCCTCTTAGTCTTCATATTTGATGATTCTTGTATATTTTAGATATGTGTTTGGAATCTAAAAAGTGACTTCACTGTATGCTTTTATTTGCATTTTGTTGCATAGAATTCTGGGAATGAAAAGGAAACATTGAAAGCTTTGGATTATACTGTGGAAGCAGGTTTTCTGAACTGTTTTTTATAAGGGTAAGTATTAAAGAAACACTAACACTTAAAGCGATAGTAATAGTTCGATTTAATGACATTAATACTGTACATAGTAAAAAAATAAATGAATTGCTCCCATTCCGATCTCTCAAACCTTTATGGATATAAGCTTACAAAGTCCCCCCTTCCCTCCTAGGGTTGCCACCCAGCTGGTATTTTACCGGCAGGCCAGTAAAAAATTGGCTTCTGTCCAATGTTAAGTCTATGGAGGGAATGCCATGGCCGGTATTTTTTTGAAGAAAAGGTGGCAACATTATTCCCTCCCCGTGCACTGACGTCACTGTCTAGCTTTCAGAAGGATATCCCGGTCCACAGATCGTCCTGCGGCTCTTCAGCAGAGCCCAAATCGCACTCTTTAGAAAGAAATAGTTCATTTGAATGGTCTACAATGTGTGCCTGGTTTGCACTTTGCCTCCCTGGCACCCCGAGGAGGGGTAGACAGCGGACGAGAAAGAGAAATATTATTATTATATTATTTATCATTATTATTTTTCGTGTAAACAAATTCCCTGCTTCTTTGCAAAACTTAAAGGGATAGTAATGTTTCATAATAAAAGCAGCTCTATTTAATCATCACAGTATTTGGACCTTGGAGAGTGTTATTTCAATACTGTCAGAGTTGTAATTCAAGAGTAATTCAATGACAAAGTATCCCCCTCCCGACCCTTTTACTGATGTAACACTGTTCAGCCAGATCAGAAGGGAGGTGCCCAGGTAGACTACAAAGAGGGACAATCTTCAATTAAGATAAGGAAAAAACCTGAAAAACTTGTCAAGGGGGGCAGGGCCTTCATTGTTCTCATAGGAAGAAGATTGTCCCCTTCTGTTATCTGTCTGGTCATACAACCAGATTTCACATCTGAGGGGAGGTGGCTTACACTAGGTAAAAGGGGCGGGAGGGGAAACTTTATGCTTCAATTACTCTTGAACTACAACTCTGACAGTATTGAAATAACACTCTCTATGGCTCAAATACTATGAAGATTAATTGGAGCTGCTGTTTTTGTGAAACATATACTATCCCTTTAACCTCTCAAGCCCCTGAATCATCTGAAAATCAGCTATGGTTATTCTCTCATTGAAATGTCACATGTAATTTAAAGTTCAGATCTAGATAAAAAAGAAAATGTTCAGGAATTTCTAACCACAATAAATGTTCAAGTTCACATGGATTGTTTTATCTCACACATAATCACATCCCTTGAGGATGCTTTCCTGCATAACTGATAGAGATAAAAATAAGATCCCATTCTTATGGAATGGAGCAACACCTGCCAGTTCAGCCAGCCAATGAAATGTATTTGCTATATGGTCCTCATTGGCTGGCTGAGCCAGCCAATGAAGACCATATAGCAAATACATTTCATTGGCTGGCTGGACTGGTGCGTGCGAGAAAGCTTCGATGGAGCAGGTATGCTGGTGCGGCAAGTGAGACCCTCGGGTGAGGCTCCTGCTGGCGCGCCGCACTGACCATCTTTCTGAGGCTGACACAGAGTAAGAGTTCTCACTGGGAAACCTTACTCTGTGTCAGCCTCAAAAAAGATGGTCAGTGCCAGCGGGAGCCTAAGCCGTGGGACTAGGGCACATGGCCTGGAATGGCAGAATGGGAAGGGGGTCTCCTGCTCCTCTGTGCCACGGTTACCCTGTGCAACAGAATGCATAAATGGGTACCGGGATCTAATTTTGACAGTTCACTTCTCATTAACCCCTTAGTGACGGCCACGTGCAGACGCGGCCGTCACTTAACGCCCGTCTAACATTTTTTTTTTTTTCTTTAGAAGAATCCAGAGTCCCCGAACGGCGTGCAGCCTCGCAGGGATCCGGATTTCCTGGACGTACATGTACGTCCTCTGTCACTAAGTGACAGCCACAGAGGACGTACATGTACGTCCATTGTCGCTAAGGGGTTAACTATGGACTTACACAAAAAAACAAACAAATTGTGATCTAGAAACAATGACACTACACTAATAATAGGAGACAGGGTTTATCACAGGTGTAATTTCCGCTTTAAAAAATATAAATAAAGAAGACTCGGACCTCCACTTTAATACAAGTATTACTATCCCTTTAAGAGCAAGAGAGGTGGGGATGCATTTCAGAACAGTGATTTCTCCGTCTCTCTCTATAAGGTTAACCCTTTGAGTGCCAGAGAGGTACGCAACGCATTGCAAAGCAATGCGTTGCGTACCTCTCTGGCACTTAAAGGGTTAGACATATCTCTTGAACTGAATATGTGTAACCCCAACAAATCCACCGTAAGAACAGACACAGGAGCCAGATTCCAACATTTTTTTTTTTCTCTAAAGCTCAACAACGAGTGCTTCCATCTGTTCCACTCCAATGTATTGTTACCTTTGATTATGAGGGCATTAAATGGCACCATAATTTAACCATATACTCCACAGTACAATTAGGGTATCCCTAGCAACCTGCTGCCAGCAAGATTCATTGCAACAAAGACGTCTGCCTGTTTTAGATTCACAGTACAGAGAAGAAGATAAAACAGCAGTGAGTGTGATATATGCTTAGCAGTCTTTATAGCACATAGGATCTATGCCTCTTACACTATGTAGCCTTCTCTTTTACAACACATGTCGAATATAAATAAGGATGATATAAAAGACTGGAAGGGCTCAGGTAACCTCTCCTAAATTCAAATGTGCAAAGCCATGATGAACTGTATCAAACTGTGGTTACTCCAATTCAGTAAAGGGGATTCTGGGGCATATGGGGCCTCTTGGATGATGGATCCCAGTGCAACTGCACCCTCTGTAGTTACACCCCTGACATAGGAACAAGTAGAAATGAACTAGATTTTAATTAAAAATAAAATATTGTTCCTTAACCCCTTTAAGGGCCAGAAATCTTAGGGGTGGATTGCGGTTAAGGACCGCATATAGAACGTTTGACAAGCCGGCACATGTGACTGAGGACGTGTACTGGCGAGCAGAACTGCAGTCAGAGAGAGACGGGTCTGGTCTTGGAGCAGACAATTTCAGACCCCGTTACTGCTTACAGCTCTCCCGCAGGATCGCTGTAAGCACAAAATACATGACTTTCAGGACTGTCACCAGTCCTTTAGGCAAGGAAACCGGTGATGGACCTGACATGTCACCGGTCCTTAAGGGGTTAATCCTTTCAGCGCTGGACACCCCTTCTGGCACTCAAAGGGTTAAATAAACACAAACACCTGATAAAAAACTAGTACCAAAAGCCTTTGAGAGGGTATTCAGCACATTGCTCCTTACTGCACTTTACACCCCTCAGGCACTCAAAGGGTTAAATGATACTAATAACCCCCCCGCCCCCCATTTACCTTAATCTGAGCAAAAACTCCTACTTATCACTATGACAGAGCAGGGGGTTAGCTCTGGTCAGGAGAAGGATGCAATGTTGTGCCAATTTTAATAAGGTTCAAGGACAAGCCTGCACCCCTCTTTCCAGGGCCAGTACAGCTGAAAGTTTATTGTAGACAAAATACGTCTGTATTGATGTCAACATTTTGTATCTACTTCCCTTGTCATACATTATATTTGACTATACTTGTCACGGTTATTTGCTTTGTGAGGACTGGTTTTCCAAAATGTGTCTTCAGGGATGATATACTGGAAGGGGTAGATAATAATCTGCAAAGCATTCCATTCCATTGTCTGGCCTTCTGAACGGGAACGTTGGAAGACGCCCTGGAGGGTTTCTCGGTCAGCCATGACATTATCCTTTCAGGAGGAAGGAGTGCTGCCCATTGAATAACATGGGGAGAAATTAGGCTCTGTGGGGATTGGTGTAACATCCCAGTAGTGTTGAATGGACAAAGTCAGCACTCTTCCAATTTGCTGATGAAGTACAACCACCAGGGATGTAATGACTGAAGTGCCCCGGCTATTATTTCAGAGAGTTAAGGACACACCTCTGCCTCATGATTTGACAAATACCATTGATTGTTATTTCCAGGATTGGCTGCACTCACAGGCCACCCCATTTTACTTATCTATTCTAATTGGACAATTTATATCTAGATAAAAGGTGGTACAGTGTTAGCCATTGAAAAGGCAGGAGACTGACACATTTATTGGCTATCTGAGTAGCTTTAGGATGCAAGCTTTGTAAGTCTCTTCTTCAGGCATATTTAGAAAGAAAGGCTGAATACAAAACAGATGAAAGGTTATACATTTATGCAAATTCTTTTTACGTTTAATTTCCACTGGATGTGAACCTGTTATCACCATTGTCTATATAAATTATTCTTGCACTAGGTTATATTTACCCTCTCTCTGAGCCCCATGTAGGGTGACCACATTTCCATTCTGCCATTCAGGGACATGTGGTCACCCTAGTTCCGCAGCTGAGGCTCTCGCCAGCGCTGACCATCTTTCTGAGGCTGACACAGAGTAAGGTTTCCCAGTGAGAACTCTTACTCTGTGTCAGCCTCAGAAAGATGGTCAGCGTCGGCGGGAGCCTCAGCCGCAGGTCTCACTTGCAGCACCAGCATACCTGCTCCATCCCAGCTGTCTCGCACGCATCAGTCCAGCCAGCCAATGAAATGTATTTGCTATATGGTCTTCATTGGCTGGCTCTGCCAGCCAATGAGAACCATGTAGCAAATACATTTCATTGGCTGGCTGGACTGGTACATGTTGCTCAATTCCGGGACTCTTTGTTATCCCGGTGGGGGGTGACCCGGGATGTGGGACACAGATCCCCAGTAAGGGACAGTCCCGGGCATTCCGGGGCGTGTGCTCACCCTAGCCCCATGACGCGTTCTTGAGGGCTATCAGCATGGAGAACAGGAGAGAGATGAGACTGACTCACTGAGATAAGAGCACTGTTGAACATTATACGTGTGAATATCCATTTGTGGAGTGTATCACGCTCAGAGTGTCAATGACGTATGCAATGTCTATGTGTGTTTTTTTGTATTCTGAGGAAAACAGACACGTTAAAAAAAAAAAAAAGAGCACAAGCAGCGACGTGTAATTGCGAGAAGTGGAGGTGGAGTATTTGCAGATGGAGATCAGACGGAGTCAGTTTCCTCATGTACTTTCTATTGAGCTTTGTGAGTAGAATAGTGGCGTGGGGCTGATGTGTTACACACAGATGACTCTATTGTGTATTCCCTGTGCTTTTTTTGGTTGAAGACATCAAATAAAGAAGAACTTCTGCCTGGAATACAGTAATTTTTATATAGATGTATATTGTGGTGGCGGAGGAAGTAATATATCCCTGATCTTTTAAGCACATGAGAACCCATTAAGAATGGATGAATGTTGAAGTGACATCCACATGATTTGACTTTCTTGGAAATCTTCTGATAAACATAAAGGGACAGTAATACTTGCAAATTACTAATCTCCATATTGTATCTTTGTTAAAAAGAAACTTATTGCCCCCAGTGTCATCTCTCAGACCCTTATGGTTTGAGAGATGATAGCGCTCAAAGTTCCCCCCCTCCCTCCCCCTTCCCTGACTGAACTCTGACTGCAGGGATATCCGGTATTACTTGCATCAGGCGGCTCTGCAGCTGAGCCGAGATCATGTTTATAAAAAAGAAATCTTTCAATGAAATGACCGTTTCAGTGAAGGAATTATTTTTTATAAACGCGATCTTGGCTCAGGTGCAGAGCCGCCTGATGCGCATAAGACTGTCGTATGACAGCTTCCCCTGCAGTCAGCGTTCAGTCAGAGAAGGGGGAGGGAGGGGGAACTTTGAGCGCTATCGTCTCTCAAACCATAAGGGTGTGAGAGATGACACTGGGGGCAATACGTTTCTTTTTAACAAAGCTACAATATGGGGATTAGTAATTTGCAAGTATTACTATCCCTTTAAGCATATGGAGTTTGCACAGACAGATGTTTGTTTTTTATCCAGTACTAATTTAAGACACATTTTGGAAAACCAGTCTCCAAACTAAATGGTTCATAGTGACCATTAAAGTATAAAGTATTATATAGAAAAATGAACATGAAAATTCCCTATAGGCTAAAACAGTTTTCTTGTCTAAAATGTAAAATACTCAAAAAATGCAGAGACTAAACATAAAGAAAACTGTAGTAAATAATGCAAAAATGGAAGATGAGTGAAAAAAATGACTCGCTCTTTTTTTATTTGAAACCAAATACCCATCTGTAGCTTCACAATAGCATTTCAGTACCTGAAAATTCACACAGAGGCAGAGGTACTAAGATGAACTTGGGGGAGATGTACTAAGATATGATAAAGAGAAGATAACTTCTCCTGTTTGGTAAACTGCATGTTATTATATGGAGACTATGCACTAACCACTCTCATGATGGAGATATCTAAGTGTGCAGGTTCCATAGAAACTGGAGAGTTCATTCCATTGTAGATGTTATCCTCTCTTTATCACTCCTTCGTCCATAACCAGACCTGGAACAGGTCTGAGGCAAACAGATGTCCCCAATAGGGCTTTTAATCCCTTGAATAATAGAAAGTTAAAGGTCCATTAGAATCAAAAGCAAGTCTCGCCTGTCCCCAGGTTGTTGTTGGCTTGTCCCAAGAATTGTTCCACTTTTTAGTTTGTGCATATGGTATAAAGAGCGACATATTCGTAAAGGAATAATTTCTCTATGATTAACCTGTTACAAATTATAATATCTTATCATTACCCTAACGCTTCTCACATTTTTCACATTTCAGCATTCCAGATATAGGATACAATTCACACCTCCGATTGGCTGCTACACCAAAATAATTTGCATTTTACTAACCTAACAAATGTGTGATCCAGTCTTCAGCAGGTAAAGCGCGGCATCACTCCACTGTTCAAAGCAGCAGTCGTCTGGATAAAGGACCTGAGCTGTTTCATGCAGGAAACCAACCCAGAAGACTGTGTAACTTCACTGAACTGACAGATAATTACATTCAAGGGTCTATTCAGCCATTACAAGTCATCAAAGGTCACAAACTAAACTAGTAAAGGCCATTAAATATTTATAACACTATTGAGTGAATAACCCTTTTAAGACCATATGCATACAATGGGAGGCAAATTTATTTTGAGCTCTCATCCTCTAATGCTCTATAATGGCCACTGTTTACCAACTCTGATATGTAGAAGCCTGCATCTCTTCCTCACGGAAATGTCATTGGAAAGGGGGCTGCATTCTTCCTTCCTATAGAAATTACTGTAAGGAGGAAATGTAGGCAAAATTTACCTCTGGAAGGTACAAAACCTTCCATCAGAAAGTTGTGTGTTCCCATACTGAGTTCTGATGTCCCAAGGATGATGTCATAACATACAAACATATATCCACTCATGTATATACACCAGTAGTTCTCAACTCCTGTCCTCAGGATCTACTAACAGGCCAGGATTTGATGATTTCCTTGTTAGAACACAGGTGAGGTAATCAGTGTGAATGAGCCTCTGATCACATGATTTCCTTGTTAGAGCACAGGTGAGTTAATCAATGTGAATGAGCCTCTGATCACATGATTTCCTTGTTAGAGCACAGGTGAGTTAATCAATGTGAATAAGCCTCTGATCACCACACCTGTGCTCTAGCAGAGAAATCCCTAAGTCCTGGCCTGTTAGTGGGTCCTGAGGACAGGAGATGAGAAACACTGATATACACACTCCTTCATTACTGAAAAGAGCCTTCTTGCAGGAGGGAGAAGGCCCTGTTTTCCACAATTTTTTTCCCACTGCACAAAAATACACTCATCTCTATTTAAAAATGTGAGAATAGTCTTGCAAAAATATTGTTCATTGTACTCCTTCAAGTAAAGTCATGTGCTTACAAAATAGTGAGGAAAAAACCTTTTGCACAGTGATTTTAAAGTGGAACTTTCACTTACGATATTCATGCTCCCATGTAAACAAGCCAAATGAAGTCCAAAGTGTTGTTTTCTGTGTAGAAAATCTTTATGTACCTTAAATCTTGGGAATGATGTATACAGGAGGTTGTCTGCAGTACAAACTGTACCAAAGACATCTAACTGCAATGCTGGCCGTCTCCTCCAACCAGACATGCTCGCCCACCGCCCACAATACAGGATGCCCTTTCCATGCAAGTGGAGCACTGGTCCCTGATAGGAGGGGAAGGTGCAGTCATGTAACATACCTCCCAACATTTCAAATTGCTAAAGAGGGACACTTATGGTCTAGGGGGTGTTTCTGGGGTGTGGCTGGTAGGTGGAGCATTACAGAGAATTTTAAGGCTATTTTGTGACCTGTTGACACCTTGTGTAACCTAATATGTTACTTATAACAAGACCAAAGTATTTTATTTACACAGACTAATGTTTAAACACATACACTGATGTTTAAACAAACATTAATGTGAATTTTATTGCTGTAGAGCAATGTGGTACACTTATACACACACCACACAGTCTGATCTCCTAAAAAGAGGGACATCAGAGTGGGAAAGAGGGACAGAGGGGTTTGGGTCTAAAAGAGGGACCGTCCCTCCCAAAGAGGGACACTTGGGAGGTATCCATGTAAAACCCTTAAAAGTATAGTAACGCTTCATATGGAAAAAACATATATTTCGCAGGGTTTGAGCTACTGTGTAAAACATGTTGTGAGATGTTTTATTCAGTTTGAATTATTTGGATGCAGTACCTCCATGACTGGAAGTGTTATGGTGGCGCTGTTCCTATGATCTATGATCAGCAGACTAGAAATCTCTAGAATGCTGTAGCGTTTCAGTCCATGGGGGTACTGCGCTCAAAAACTGCACGTCTGAGTTGCAAAAACCATTGAATAAAACATCTCTCAAAACAGGGAGTGCTCTTGTTTTACTCAAGAGGGTAAACCCTGCAATATTTTTTCAAAATTAAGCATTACTATGCCTTTAATTACACCCTTTACTACCCCTTTAACCATATGGACACTAGGGACAGCAATATATATGACCTCACCCTCAGTCCCAGTCACTATTTCTTGGTACACAGAGCATATAAACTAGACATTACAGCCAGGACCAGATTTCCCACTAGGTAGAGCAGGCAACTAAATTTAAAAAGAGCCTCAGCTATGCTGGCCACACCCACATTCTACATTGTGGGTGTAGCCAAAGCAATCTCAGTGCCCTTGCTCCACTTTTATACTCCTTTACAAGCTATTATTTAACCCCTTGGATGCTAAAGAGAAATTCAATGCATTGCTTTGCAATGAATTGGAGATGTATCTAGGAAATAAGGGATTACATACTTTTTTTGTCCTTGCTTGTTATAGGCCAAGGGTATTTTCTGTGCCAGGAAATATTAAATGGGCCAGGGGGCGGGGTCATGTGAGTAACAAGGGTGTGGTCATGGGTGGAGCCAAGACCACCTACAGTGCCTTGCCCTGGGGACCATGGGATATAAATTCAGCCCTGATTACGGCAATAAAAGTGAATGAGACTGATGTACTAAGTATTCCAGGATAGGGGATGGACCAAACTCTCCAAAATTCCCACTGTAATTGGAGGTTACAAATGGTAAATCTATATGGGTGCCAGCCAATAATCCTGCCTGGCATTCACGCAAGCTGGCTGTCAGACACATCTCTCCTGTATCTGGATTGGTGATGGAACACAGGAGAAGAGCACGCACAGTGGAACTGCAACAGGTGGCTGCAAGAGTCTCCTATGTGAAGTAGTCCTTACAACCACACCTGGTAATTCTCTGGATCTGAACAGGAGATGCTGGTTTTTAGAGTTAATTACTGGGTCTTCAGGGACAAAGGATGAATCTTCGGCTTCGGTGAATTTCCTTCTCACTTCTCATCATTCCACCTAATTCCCACCCTGTTCTGCCCACTTCTCATCCATTCTAGAGTCAAACCCCACTGTTTCTCCTCTCAATCCCACCCACCCAATTAAGCCCCATCCACTTTAGGCCATGATTTAGACACGGCAATTGCCAGCCCACGAGCCCTCTCTGAGGGCCCCAGAAAAGAAAGGGGGGATTTATAAAAGTGGAGTTCATGGAAAAGAAATGTTAAAATAGCCATAAGATTGCCACCGGTAGTTATAACAGTATGAAGGACAGTTCAGGAGGACATAACTCTGTGTATTACATTTTTTTATAAAATGGGTTAAGGAAGTTTGTAAAAGGTGGCTCAGCGAATTTATAAGGAAATGTCGCTATTTGGGACAATTTAGTGACAGAATTTTCACCAAATATTTAAGGCCGTGACCTGTTCTTATTCTTTACGTTCACAACATTTATATATGTACCTAGAATACTTTATAAACACCAGCACTCATAATAAGGAATACAGACATTTTAAGGATTCATTTACAAAAATGAACAAGAACACTTTTTAATAAATCTCCCCCAAAGTTCCCAGATATGATTAGAACTCTCTCTACAATAATAAATATGGCTGTAAGCCTCTTACACTGTGAACAGCAGCAAGCAAAATAAACAGATGTTGCAGATTAGACATGCAAGATAATAAATGCAAGATATGACATGAAAGCACAGAACAGGAGACAATACTCTGTTTTTATTTTTAAGCAATTTTTCCTGGTGAGAGAGAGCGGTCCAATCTTAAGATAAATAAAGCTTCATACTGGTTAACTTGAAAAAGAGCCAGCATGGAAGAAAGAGGGAGCCCTGCTGTGAGATGCCGAATCCCATTTCTGTAGTGCTGTAAACTGTGAAAATGCTGATAAATTGATTAGCGGATTCTGACCTACATAGAGTGGAGTGAGCTAAAACTCACTGTTGCACAGAACATTACCGGGACCAGAAAATGGCAGAATTACATTATTTCAACATGACTGCAGCACACATATAATAGGGTGGGGGGGTGACAGGCATACCTGGGAACTTTCAGAAATACCTCACCCTGAGATCCCCCCTACAAAAAAAAACCAATCTACCTTTTCTACAGTGTTTAAATTTTATTAAACCTCAGATAATTCAGTAAGTTGGAGCTAGCCAGGGGGTACAATCTGTTTTTAGCAGGGTCTTGACTGTCTGGTGGTTTTAAATGACAAATGTTATCAGCTGAGGGTCACTCACATATACTATACTCAACACTATAAATATAATGTATTTATTTATTTATTGTACAACTAAAGAAAATGAACCAAAAGTACTGATATCTGTTCATCATGAACAGTTATCAGTGCTTCTGGTCCATTTTCTTTAGTTGCACAATAGATAACTAAATTATATATATAAAATGAGGTGACCCGGCCTCAATTGTTTGCATTTAAGATGCCTAGCTGTAAGAAACAGACCTGTAAGTACTAACCACCACCAATGGGGCACAGGGACCTGCAGGTTGTCCCCCCGTATAGCTCCAATTTGGTCAAAGCCTCAACTTCCTCCATGACCATTGATCTTGTGCTGCCATTACTAAAAGGATGGGGTGCAGAGGTTTACTGCTCCACTGAATGAGCTCTGCCTCCACTCACTGCTTCGTGCCCTGCAACATCAACTCAGCAATGTCTTCACATTGTCATTGCTCTTCCTCCTCCAAAATCAACAATCTCATTGGCTGACTTTGGGGACTCTGGGAACTCTCTGTATCTGCACCAAAGACTGTTTTTTTACAGTTAATTATGGGTCTCAAGGGACAGAGGCTAATTCTCAGGTGATGGGGAGTTTCTTATAAAACATTGCCCACTTTTCCACCTTCCCACCCTGTTCCACCCACTTCTTCTACTTCCCACCTTGTTCCTCTCATTTCCCACCCACTTCTCCTTCCCACCCTGTTCCACCCACTTCTCCTTCCCACCCTGTTCCTCCCACTACCCACCCACTTCTCATTCCCACCCTGTTCCCCCCACTTCCCACCCACTTCTTCTTCCCACCCCGCTCCACCCACTTCTCCTTCCCACCCTGTTCCACCCACTTCCTGCCCACTTCTTCTAATTCCCACCCTGTTCCTCTCATTTCCCACCCACTTCTCCTTCCCACCCTGTTCCACCCACTACCCACCCACTTCTCCTTCCCATCCTGTTCCACTCACTTCTCCTTCCCACCTTGTCCCCCCCACTTCCCACCCACTTCTCCTTCCCACCCTGCTCCACCCACTTCTCCTTCCCACCCTGTTCCTCCCACTACCCACCCACTTCTATTTCCACCTCTGTTCCACCCACTTCCCTTTCTCACCCTGTTCCACCCACTTCCTGCCTACTACTCCTTCTTTCCACCCTGTTCTGCCCACTTTATAATGGTAAGCCCTACCCACCAAATTAAGCACCACTCCTTTATGACACAAATCACATCATTTGCATCCCCCTGGTCAGCAGCACATGAGCCCTCTCCGGGGGCTTCATGGGAGGAAGTACCCCTTTCCCCAACTTAAGCATTTTAGTCAGAGATTTGACAGCAGATCACGAGGGACAATCTTCATGCAGTATTAGGAAAAACCTGCCCTCCTTCATCAAGGAGGGCAGGTTTTTCCTAATACTTACTGAGGGAAGATTGTCCCTTATTGTGAAATGTCTGGTCAAGCGACCGGACTGCAGATCTGAGGGGCAGCAGCTTCTGAATGGGGAGAGGGGCAGGAGGGATCAACTTCAGCATATTATTACACTGTAACTAGCAAGTTTTAAATCATATGAACATCTTGGAGCAGTACTATTACATTTGCTTAACGTTCTGAGCTACTTTCTGATTCAGTTGTGTTTGAACTACAAGCCTGATACTACTGAAATACAGCTCTATGTGAGACAAGTAGTATAAAGAAGACTCGGAGCTGCACTTTGTTACAAGTATTACTATTGCTTTTAAATTTATCTATTTTTCTTGTACTTTTGTTTTCTAATCAGTTTAATAGTTTAGAGAATTTTGGTTAAGTAGTTGGGGAATCTAACCTCATCTTTGTTCTCTGACCTGTTTCATAAAGCTTACTCATATGTCCAGAAAATCCCATCTCTCCACATTATCAGGCTGGTAGAGCTTGTTAGTGAGGGGTGGTAAGCAGGAATTATGAAGCAAATCCTTTTAATATGGAAGATCTCAGTGAGGGAAGGATTTGGAAAGGTGATGAGCAAGAAAGAAGGAAAGATGTGCATAAAAAACATAATGTAAAGTAAACGTTTCATTTTTAATTACTAGGTCAAACTGTTTTAACCCCTTAAGGACCGGCCGTGCACACACGGTGCGGTCGCTTAAGGATCAGGGACCTTTCTTTTTTTTTCACTATCCGATTCCGGACTCCCCGTACGGCGTGCAGCCGCGCGGGGAGCCCGGAATCCCATGACGGTCCAGGACGGTCCTTAACTGAAAACAAGCCATGACGGTCCAGGACTGCCATGGGTCCTTAAGGGGTTAAGCTAGTACATCCAGTTTAAAGGAGCAGTAACCTTTTTTCAATAAAAAAACTATATGTTACATAGATTTTCCTGCTGAGTAAAACAAGGGTGATACCAGCACTGTCAGTAGCTTTACTCAAATGTTATAACAGTTCAAATAATCAGGAAATGAATTTACTGTGCATTTACCTCCTTATAGTTCTAACTGACAGGATGTGATTCATCAGTATCTATCACATTCTATGGTGCACTGTAATCACTGACTTTCCTCTCCATTACAAAGTAACAGAAGATCTGATTGAATTTGACCACTAGAGGGCACTGCTAATGTAAAAAAATACTGGTTTAAATCGTAATTACTCTGGAAATATAAATCTCTCGGCAGTGAGAATACCTTTATTTTACTCAACAGAAAAAGCCCTACAATATATATGTTTCATTAAAAAAAGTGTACTGCTCCTTTAATATTCAACATCTGGATACTTAACCCCAAGAACCCAAAAGAGACCAAAGGGATGTCTCTTGTATTCATTTAGTGCCATTTGCCCTAGCAATGCAGACTGCAGACTTACTGGAAAGCCAGATCTAGGCTCTATAAGCTTCCTCAGAATATGTATATTTTCACAAGAGAGAGGGAAAAAATATTGCATAGCAAAATACAGTTCTGGAAGAGATGCCATACACAGTGTTCCTGATAAAGAACAATCATTGTCAAGCGCAGTTTTACAGATGTCATTATTTTTGGAACATCAAATAAATGTTTAAAATAGAATACAGGATTTGCACAGTAAAGCACCTACGGTGTTTTCTGAGCCATCTGTGCCAGCTCTTCTGTTGCACTCCCATATATGGTGTTTTTTCCCCCACACGTAACACAATGAGACAAATTTTATTTCTGTCTGGTGTCCAGAGAAAGATTCTTGGCACAGCAGGATGTGGAGGCACAAATCCACTGACAGATGTGGCAGAAAGGAGATAATCCAAAGCAGGACTGTATTCTGGAGATTTTAGTCTACAGCAAGTCATGTGGAATGCTTGATACAGAAATGAAAGGACATGGAGTAGGAGAAAGTACACAGTCAAGTTCAGTCACTACAGTAGGTGGGACTTAGGTGCCCTTAGCTACCCACACCACCAATCCACACATGACCCAGCCCCCAGGCCAATCCACTGTTTCCTCTTATAATATAGGTTTAGCGGCCCTAGCCAATAACATGCAAATGCTCAGTAGAAGATCACACAGAAAGGTTTGACTGGATGTGAAGAAAGGAGGAGGGGGCAGTAGAAGGTTAATGTCAAATGTAGCCATTTGACAGGATGGAATGTAAAAGTTAAATATTCTGAGGGGAACTTAGCCACACCCATGACCCATTGACTACTCATTATATCCTCCTGTTCGATGCCTAACCCACCTAGGCCAGTGGTTCTTAGCCCAGGTGAAGTGTCTGTCGCTCAATGGCATTTTTATTTTTTGAATAATTTAACAAATACATCCATTTAACAAATAACCAGTGCATCCATTTTCAAATTTATATTTATGTTAATTGTTATGTATTTATGCTCTTTATTCTTATAATGATTTTGAAAGAATAACTTTCTAAACAGGTTTTCCCTTAAATAAGCTATGCCAACCAACTAATAAAGCAACCTAACCAGGCAGTTGATTCGTTAGGGATGATGGAGCTGGAGATCCTAAAGTTGCCTAATCCTAATCAAACGAATTTCTGTGTTATGTTTTAATGTCCGGGGTATCGAAGTTCAGTTCTCATGAGTCGTACACAGACCAGGATTTACATTGGCTAAAACAATGAGTTAAAGGGATAGTAATACTTCGTTTTATCTTTATTTTATTTTGTAGGCATTAAAAAAACATGAAGAATGATATAAGTCTTATCTCTCAAACCTTTATGGTTTAAGAGATATTCACAAGCAAAGTATCCCCCCGCCCCTGTTCAGCCAGATCAGAAGGGAGGTGCCCAGGTAGACTGCAGAGAGGGACAATCTTCAATTAAGATAAGGGAAAAACCTGAAAAGCTTGTCAAGGGGTGAAGGGCTTTCATTGTTTTCATACAAAGAAGATTGTCCCCTACTGTTATCTGTCTGGTCTTACAACCAGATTCACATCTGAGAAGAGATGGCTTACACTAGGAAAAAGGGGCGGGGAGGGGAAACTTTGCTTGTGAATATCTCTTAAACCATAAAGGTTTGAGAGATATGACTTATATCATTCTTCATGTTTTTTAATGCCTACAAATTAAAATAAAGATAAAACGAAGTATTACTATCCCTTTAAGTATTTCCCTGAGTAAACAGACGAGATTAAATCCTGGCCTGCTCCCTTACCCTGAGGCCCAAATTTTGACATCCCTTTTCAATCAAATACAATACAATAATGCTTTATTGGCATGACTAATGGATACAAGTATTGCCATATCTGGTTAGTACATAGCCCCCCAGATATCATCATTTTAAGTATAGAACATTTCACACAGTACTTATTCTGCCCAAGCGTTTTTAAATCCCACTCATGATAATCCTCCTGTTTATCTGTGGTCTTTTGGGTGTTATATGACACACTGACAGGTATGCAGCTTTTTATGCTCTCTCAGTTTCACGTAGTAGGATTTGCATCTTTTTTTCCTCCCTTAGTTTTGGGAAGTCTGTGATTTTCATTGCCAAATCTACAAATGATTGTCTCCTTGTATCTTCATATTTGGGACAATGGATGAGGAAGTGTGTCTCAATCTCAGTAAGGTCCATGTTCCGTTGTTTATGGATCCTGTCTTGTCAGGCGTCCAGGTGTGTCTGTGTCAGCCTGTTCCTATTTCCAGCCCATGGTCATTCAACCTAAATTTAGTCATTATTTGCCTACGTTTGCTAGTTAGGACTCTAATGCAGTCAATGTGCTAAAGACTGAAGACCTCTCTAGCACTGAATGGGAGATATTCACTAAATGGTGATAAAGAGATGATAATATGAAGATGACATCTCCAATGTATCACTTCCCCAGTTCCTATGTTATTCTATAGAGCCAATGCACTAAGATCTCCAAAGTTGAAGAAATCTTAGTGCATAGGCTCCATAGAATAACATAGGACTTGGGGAAGTGATAAACTGGAGATGTCATCTCCACTTTATCACCTCTTTATCACTGCTTAGTGAATCTCCCCCAAGATGTTAATAATCTTGACCAAAATAAAAGCTCTCCTTATTTTTGGTTTCTATGTATTTTTACAAGCAAGTTATAGTTATATCATTATCGTACACTGTATTGTATTGTTCATATTTCACTTTGGAAAAAATAAAGATTCCCCCAACTACAGATGACAGACACTTGTTTCAATGTAATTAAATATTAGGGAAGTTCCACAGTAACATTAAAACGTCTTCTTGATTAATATACACGCTGTGATTGATTTGACTGAACAGCCAGGCTGTAATTATTGGGACACAGTTATTGTCTAGTGAAAAATAATTAATAAATTTGAAGTTTCCAGCTGTCACGGCAATAATACTCTGACATGATCACAGGATGCCATCAAAGAGAACACAGGGCGTTATGTATAATTGTGGAGCTGTACAACTGTAGGGTAAACCAACTTCACCATAGGGGACAGATACAAATTCCAGTTGATTTAAGTGGAAGTTTTAACCCCTTATATGCCAGAGAGGTCTCCAACGCATTGCTTTGCAATGCATTGAAGACCTCTCTGGCATTTAAGGGATTAAAAAAACACCGTTTAAAACAACCGCAAGCTTAGGAAGTTTTATACGTTACCTAGGAATGAAGTTGGTTACTGTAGAATTTCACCACTGCACTTTTATGCACAAGACAGTATGTTTAATTCAGCTGTGTAAACAGTGTAAAACACACGTTTCCCTCTATAAAATGTTCTGTATAAGTCTGAAAAATGCTCCCATCCACTATGCTTAAAGGGATAGTAATGATTCACAATAAAAGCAGTACAGTAGTAAAGCAAAAATAGTATTTGGGCCATGGAGAGTGTTATTTTAATACTGTCGGAGTTGTAGTAATTGAATGATAAAGTATTCCCCTCCCACCCCTTTTACTGATGTAACACTGCTCACTTAAGAGAAGTAAGACTTTCCGGATGGATCTCAGAGAGGGACAATCTTCAGTGGACATAAGGAAAAACCTGTCAAGGGGGCAGGGTTTTCATTGTTCTCACAGTAAAAAGACTGTCCCTTGCTGTGATCTGTCTGGTCCCAGGACCAGGTTCCACATCTGAGGGGAGGAGGAGTCTCACACTAAGTATAAGGGACAGGAGGGTATAATTCATCATTCAATTACTCTTGAACTACAACTCTGACAGTATTGTAATAACACTCTCCATGGCCCAAATACTATGAATATTAATTGGAGCTGCTTTTATTTTGAAACATTACTATCCCTTTAAAGGGATAGTAATACTTCGTTTTAACTTAATTTTATTTTGTAGGCATTAAAAAACATGAAGAATGATATGTCTTATCTCTCAAACCTCTATGGTTTATGAGATATTCACAAGCAAAGTTTCCCCTCCTGCCCCTTTTACCTAGTGTAAGCCATCTCTTCTCAGATGTGGAATCCAGTCCATAGACCAGACAGATAACAGCAGGGGACAATCTTCTTTGTATGAAAACAATGAAATCCCTGCCCCCCTTGACAAGTTTTTCAGGTTTTTCCCTTATCTTAATTGAAGATTGTCCCTCTCTGCAATCTACCTGGGCACCTCCCTTCTGATCTGGCTGAGCAGTGTTACATCAGTAAAAGGGGCGGGAGGGGGATACTTTGTCATTGAATTACTCCTGAACTACAACTCTGACAGAACTGAAATAACACTCTCCAAAGTCCAAATACTATGATGATTAATTAGAGCTGCTTTTATTATGAAATATTACTATCCCTTTAAAGGAATACTAACAATTCCAAATAATACATTAATGGCTGGTATAAATGATTTGATTTGTCCGAATTAATCTTCCAAAGAAAGCTCCAGTGGGAACAGTACTGGAACTTTGGAGTCCAGCCACAAAGAATAATGGCCCATATGTATAAAGGCAAACTGGAGTTATTGTGGAGTAATCCAACTTCATCATAGGTGCAATTTTAAAATTAATCTTAAATTAGAGTGGGCTTTTAACTGCTTGAATGCTAGAGAGGTCTCCAAAGCATTGTGAAGCAATGCATTGGCAACCTCTCTAGCATTTAAGGGGTTAAAAGCTCTATTCAAATGCATGATGATTTGGGCATGTTTATTTGTCCCCTGTTGTGCAGTTGGTTTACTCCAGAATAATCCAGTTCTCCTACACAAAGAAAGAATAGAGTGCACATAGCCATTTTCTCATGTCTAGCTGCACCTCCTATGTGGGCCAGAACTACAAGTATACTACTTACTCATTGGTGCCCCCCAGGGGAATTCCAGGGCAGTGTCATTGATCTTACTTGTAGTCCTGGACTCCTTAAGAAATACAGCTGGATATATTTTGGAGAATGTGGTTACTTTTTCTTTTTTGTTTCTATTGTACCAGCTAACACCATATCATTCTTCTGGGCAGCAGTGGTTAAAAAGGGGACCCAGTTAAGTACTTGTCCCCGAGGGTCAGCTCTACCACTCCAAGAACCTGTGTCGAGTCAGGAGCAGTCTCCTCTGGCTTATAAGTCACTTGAAGTTCCTGAGTGACCATAACTAACAAGAAGAGGTCATTTGGTGACTTTTGTCTGTATTATTCTGGCACAGATTCAACACAAAGGCCCCCTCTGTCTTCTCTGTTTTAATGTTCTAATCTATAGACATGATATCCAGTACCAAATATAGATTTACACTGGGGAATCAGTTCACTCAGAATTAATAGTGAACAACCTTTCAAGTGCTAGAAGATGGAGTTTCTAAACTCTATGGTATTCAAAGGATTAATAACAAAATCAAACACAAGGTCCCTAATCCCTTCAAGAGGTCCTGATCTATACCACTGACATGATCTTGGCTTATCACTGATACCAAACAAGCTTCAACCAATGTCATCCATCAGGATGCTATTGGAGCTCTCAGCTGGATGAGAGATAGGGAGGCTGAATGGAAAATAAATGGATGAGAGAATGGCTTCAACCAAGATCCAAACGAACAAGAAAAACAGAAACGATTGTGACCCTTTGGATGCTAGAGACTTTTTTTAAAGGGATAGTAATACTTGAAAATAATTGTATTTTATATTATAGCCCTTAAAAAAACATGAAAAATGATATAAGTCTTATCTCCCAATCCTTTATGGTTTGGGAGATATTCACATGTAAAATATAGTAAAATGCTCTTTTCCTGGCTGTTTCAGCCAAGTCTGCCATCTAGTGGACAGATTTGGAATTCGGTCCACAGAACAACCGGCAGCTCTTTAGCAGTGCCGAGATCACGTTCTTTGAAAAGAACTACTTAATTGGAACTGTGTACAAAGTGTGCCTGGCTTGAAAGCACACTTTGTAGACCATTCCAATTAAGAAATTCTTTTTAAAGATGGTGATCTCAGCACTTCTGGAGAGGCACAGCCGGTCCCGGGACGGATTCCAAATCTGAAGGGTGGAGCAATGACATCACTCCAGGGGAAACTTTACTTCTGAATATCTCCCAAACCATAAAGGTTTGGGAGATAAGACTTATATCATTTTTCATGTTTTTTTAAGGGCTACAATATAAAATACAATTATTTTCAAGTATTACTATCCCTTTAACATTATGAAACAATGCATTGTACACCCCTCTGGCACTCAACGGGTTAAACCTGACTCCAAGTCAACAAACATACGCACTTTTATAGAGTTTTATTAAAACGCCTAGAGGTATTCCTGTGCATTTTCATCTTCAGGCACAATAAAAAAGGTCAATTAATTTTAACTTCTATGGAAACAAGAACATCTTAGAAAGAAATATAATCAAAATGTAAAATTATCTCTTCATTCTTAATTAATAGACATTTTTTTTTCTTTTTTTTTTTTTTGGTTTTGGAAGACTTTATTGAAGAATTCAAAGCTTTACAACGTCAATAGGAAGACCACAAAGTGACAGTGCAATAATATCTAAACATTGTAGCTATAAGTCATATACACATTGTACGTGTGACACTCCTAGACAGAGACATGTAGAACACAGTCGGCAGAGCACATATACGTTTACTGAGAGGCAGTCTGCCATGCGTAGAAGGGATGATGTAGCGCTGAGGCTACTTGCCTTTTCCCACGACAGGAGATCAGAATGAGTAGTGTGTATTACATTGCTCCAAAGCAATAAAACCCACAAATGTGTAGTTAATCTTCAATATATGTGTTTATAAATTAATCTGTGTAAATAAAATACTTTCGTCTTGCTCTAAATAAAAGTTAAACAAAGAGGAGCCAATAAGTCATGAAATAGCCTAAAACTTCTCGTAATTCCCTGCCCACCAGTCACAACCCCATAAACAACACCTAAAACAAAAGTGTCCCTCTTTGGGCATTTGAAATGTTGGGAGGAGTTAAAGGGATAGTAATACTTTATTATTACTATCCCCCATATTGTCCATATTTGCCAAATAATTTAATAGCCCCCAGGTTCATCACTCATACCTTAATTGTTTGAGAGATAACCGAAGGCAAAGTCCCCCCCCTTCCCTGAAGTCAGTGTTGTGCTGACTGCAGGGATATCCGGTCTGACTTTCATCATGCAGCTCTGCAGCAGAGCCGAGATCGCTTTAGTGACAAAGAATTATTTCACTGAAATGGTCTTCTACATGTGCTTGCAAACCAAGCACATGTAGAAGACTGTTTCAGTGAAATAATTATTTTTCACTAACGCGATCTCGGCTCAGCTGCAGAGCCACAAGCCTGTCATACCACAGACTTCCCCTGTAGTCAGTACAACGCTGACTTCAGGGGAAGGAGGGGGGAACTTTGCCTTCGGTTATCTCTCAAACCATAAAGGTTTCAGAGATGAACCTGGGGGCTATTAAATTATTTTACAAATATCTACAATACAGGGGATAGTAATAATAAAGTATTACTATCCCTTTAAACCTTTAAGAAGCAATGTGTACAACACAATGTGCTGCATACCGTTCTGGTGCTTAAAGGGTTGATATGTTGTGCCCAGAAAAAGATGATTTCCTATTTTGCAATAACCTTGCTAGGAAAATTCATGAGACAGCAGTGATTAAACCCCTAGATCAGCGTGCAAATGACTACATAAACACAAACGATCCCTTTAACCCTGCAACAATAAACAATTCCGATCTTGATTTCCAATCTCGTTAATCTTACTACTGAACGATTGCACAGTCAGACGTCCCTACTAACCTGCTAATAAAATATTACGGCCATGCACAATAACCAATAAAATTCTCTGTGTTCCCTAACTTCAGGGTCAGTGTTAATAACAGCTACTATTTTCAAACAGCAAATAAATCCCGGCATCAAGCCTACAGGTCTGCGTTTACCTCGACCAGGACCTTGTTTAAATGCAATAATAATGAGCATCGTTTTTCAAAGCAAGTCCTTTGCTCATTATCAAATACTGCTAAACTGATCTGATAGCAGAAGTGATATACAAATTGGCAGCTTTCTCCTTACATAGGACAACAGAATGCTTTTCTTGAACATAAACACACAAAATAAAAAAATCTACATGCTGTATAACAGATAGATTAATAAGTGGATGTGTCACTTATGGATAACATTGCATAAATAGTTAGACTACATATCAAACAGTACGAAAACTGTATTCATTTTTTATTTAAAGTTCTGATTTCATACGAAAACTGTATTCATTTTTTATTTAAAGTTCTGATTTCATGTAAATTTAACTTACAAAGTGTTACAGCTTACCTTGGTTTCAGCGTCACCTGCAGGCGCAAGGCTTCAAGCATGCAGAAGGCCTCTGTTTTATGTGTTTGCTTCCTGTAGTCTCTTCCTACCTACTTTCTCCCTCTGAGCTGCTCCTCCTACCTACTTCCTGAGGAGGGGTTTAAAGGGATAGTAATACTTCGTTTTAACTTTATTTTATTTTGTAGGCATTAAAAAAATATGAAGAATGATATAAGTCATATCTCTCAAACCTTTATGGTTTAAGAGATATTCACAAGCAAAGTTTCCCCTCCTGCCCCTTTTACCTAGTGTAAGCCATCTCTTCTCAGATGTGGAATCTGGTTGTAAGACCAGACAGATAACAGCAGGGGACAGTCTTCTTACAATGAAAACAATGAAAGCCCTGTCCCCTTGACAAGCTTTTCAGGTTTTTTCCCTTATCTTAATTGAAGATTGTCCCTCTCTGCAGTCTACCTGGGCACCTCCCTTCTGCTCTGGCTGAAAAGTGTTACATCAGTAAAAGGGGCGGGAGGGGGATACTTTATCATTGAATTACTCTGGAACTACAACTCTGACAGAGTTGAAATAACACTCTCCAAAGTCCAAATATTATGATGATTAATTAGAGCTGCTTTTATTATGAAACATTACTATCCCTTTAAAGGGATGACTGAGTCCTGACTCAGTTGCCCTTGCGTTGTTGTACAATACAGTTCTGTTTCCATTAGGCTCTGTGTATGACCTGGATTGTCTGACCATCCATTCTGGTGCTGACCTGTGGCTCTGTCTGACTACTCTTTTGCCTGCACCCATTATGCAGTGGACACCCAATCTGGTGCGGACCTGTGGCTCTGGCTGACTACCTGAACTGTTATTATTCTAATAAAAGATTGTTTTACTTTACCGTTCTGACTCCTGGTTTATTCCTGGGAACCGTGACACAAAGTCTGGACTGTATCTACTTCCGTATAGGCTGAGATTACCTGCTTTGCAACCGCAGCCTGACGCTCTTCCTCTGCTCTTCTCCCTCCTCCGAAGACGGATGCTTCTGTCAGTAAACTGGAGCAGTCTCATTGGCAGAGATTGATATCTAGCCAATGAGAGCGCTCCAGCTTATAGACAGAAGCCTCCGTCATTGGAGGAGGCAGGAGAGCAGAGGCAGAGCATTGGGCTGAAGTCTATGCGGAAGTAGCTGCAGCCCAGACTTTGTAAGTTACATTTTACACTAAATCAAAACTTTAAATAAAAAATGAATACTGTTTTAGTAGTATTTGACATGTAGCCTATTAAGGCAATGTTGTCCATAGGTGACACATCCACTTTAACCCACTGATTACTAGATTTCTTATTTTGGGTCAAAAAATCTACATCCAAAGATATGACCATCAACACCTTTAAATGGAAAATATGCCCTAAAATCAAGAATGTGATGTTTATCTGACAGTTTTATGTACCCTCTGTAGAAATGGTCTATTGCTAATTTATGACTTACTAAAATAATGAAAGTTTCTCAGTGTGCATCTATTTTGCCTTTGCAGCTACTTCAAATGGGGTATTTTGCAAGTTTGGGCCAAAGAAATGTTAAATACTCAGTGAGAATAAACAAAAGCATAATTTGATTGTTCTACATTCACATTTGAGCTCTATAGTGTCATTAACGAGAAGGCATTTCCATATGCACATCAGGCTGACCCTCCTGGAAAGGATAGTCCAATGCCAATATGCCAGTCAGGTCTACAGGACACAAAAATACTGCTAGCTTCAGACATACCTTATGGCTTACTTGGTCCTCATCAGTGAGGTGGAACTGGGCTCTACAAGCACTAAGAGAAAGAGATCTATGTCTGGATTATCCCATACCTTTGGGGAGATACCGTAAGTGTTTTTTTTTTGTTGTTTTTTTTAATGAAAGCCAAATAAGTGTTTAATACTCTCTCAGAACAAAGCATAAATTGATTATTTTAAGGAGTCATTGCTCAGTAGACTCACATTTTAGCTCTCTCGTGTCATTACAGAAGAGAAATGTCAACCTGCATATCAATCTGACCCGCTCACAAGGACAGTCCAGCTCTGAATTTCCGGACAAGACTATGAATGAGAAAGTCATCAAACCACAACATATATGTTTCAGCATTATTGGGTCTCATTGTAACGTGACGCCTTGTATCATAAGCTGGATACCTCCGTTATAGTTCCTTTCTCCCTCAGAGTAACACTCCAATAGTATATTGAATCTCCTATTCCCAAACATCAGCCGAGACTTGATGAAGGGAAGAACTCTCTTTTATTGACTCAAACACACAGCTTATATACACTACAGAGACTCTTTTCAAGATCAGAATGCAAATTAATACTTGGACAGTGTTTCTATGCTTGACCAATCAGTCACCAGCATCCTTATCAAGATAAGAATGCAGATTAAGACTTGAAATTATACATTCTTAACTGGCTCATCAATAACCTCCTCTGATTGGTCAAGGAAGCACAGCAGGAATCAATTAACATTCCTTAGCACAGACCTGGAGTATAGTGGAAGCAAAGCCCAACCCCCACTATCTCTGCACTCTAGCAATGTATTGGAAGCAACTATGGCTAAGCTCAGTCTATGGTTGTTAGTCTTTTGGGTAGAAATAGTCTGAATACATGAGATCCCATATCTCTAACACACCAATATCTCCCATAGTTGCCACAGTTCCGTCACACTCATCATTTAGGTGCATCTGATTTATCTAGGCACTGAGATCTGGTTCGCAATGAGTATTTAAAACTTCTGTTGCTATACCAAATGCCAGTAATAATGGTAATAATATGATCAAATCCAGATAACAATAGAAGTTCATCTCTTCTGCAAATTCAAATGAATTTGGGAAATTAAAGGATTAAGACAAGAAGATATAATTTTCTTTTTAAAGATATCACCTACAATAAACGTTTAAAATCACTAATGTTGTATTTACCATTATTTAGATAATTACATTTTGAGTTATTTAGATTTGTACATGTTGTTTATTAAGGCATGCCATGCAGACACTTCCTGTCATAACCCTACATTATCTCCACCACTCACTTACAATGCCCAGTTATGCATTGGCCACCTCCCCTAGGACTGAAAGGAGGGATGTAACTTAGGGTTCATATAGGAAGTGTCTGAATTGCATACATTAATTTACATTGACTGTAAATAACTGAAAAATGAATTGTCTGAATAAAAATGGATAATACAACATGCAGGTGACTTTGAAAGACCTTTCAAAGCCATTTCTACGTAATAGGGTTCATTTAAAGTGGATCTATCACCACTTGATAAGTTTTTATCAAAATGTAGAAGAGTCAGCGAATAATAATAAAACGTTATTTTAAAAACAAAACAAAAAACAAAACCTTATTTGCAAGTAAATTACATTTTAAAGTATGCCCAGCAGCCTACTTCCGGGTACACGGCTCTTGCCGCTCTTCCTCTGCTACCGTCACTATCCCCAGCATCCTCCAATGACGGAGGAATTTTGTTAGTAAGCTGGAGCAATCTCATTGGCGGAGATCGATATCTAGCCAATGAGATCGCTCCAGCTTACTAACAGAATGCCTCTGTCATTGGAGGATGCTGGGGGAAGTGACAGGAGCACAGGCTGTGTGGCAAACTGTGGCATACTTTAAAATGTAATTTTCTCTCAAACAAGGTTTTCTTTAAAAAAAAAATATTAACGTTTTATTATTATTATTCTCTAACTCTTCTACACATTGATAAAAACTTGTCACGTGGTGATAGATCCACTTTAAGGCTTACGTACAGGGGAGGGCTGGCAACTTGCAGCCCGGGGGTGGGGGCAAATACAATTAAGTGGCCCATTTGTACTATGGTTTGAGGCTACCCCCAGTTCTTAATTTTTTAATTGGTGATAATGTTGTAAAGTAAGGCTAGTGATACCACTTAGCTTACAGCTGAATTTGGGCTACACTACCGATTGTACAGAAATTACAATTTAAGTAAAGCTACACTAGTGATACCATAGAGCGTATAAGGGAAATGGGTTATGCTACTAGTGTATCTCCATTTGGATTGTAGCTCTGTGGTACCATTGGTGTAGCTCCATTTCAATTGTAAGCTCTGCCATATCACTAGTGTAGCTCCAATTAAAGCAGTAAGAGGGAGACTGAGTGAGACAGTGGACCACAGGCATGACCAGCTCAGAGGGCAATTGGCCCCCAGGCCAGCCCTCCCCTGCTTACCTAGGTCACTCTTTATTTCCACAAAACCTGGAATTGTCACTCTGTATTTTTACTATCAGCCAAAACTTGTGTGATATTCTGACTGAGTTACAATACTCACAGCTTTCTCTTCTGAGGTAGTTACCAAGACAATATGGCTGCCACGGTGCTGTAGCATTCTCAGCTCACAAAGTGAAAAATAAAACTGAGGCAGTTTTGGGAAAAAATAGAAGTACTTATTTTCTGCAGCTACATAATATTGACAGATAAATAACCCTTCAATTTTCTATGGCTATATTTTCCATTTAAACACATTTACTCTGAAATCTGAAAAATATACAAATACAAGGACGGCACAAACCACTGTAGAATTGAAGCCTTCTCTACCATAAAATAATTGAAACAAAAGCATTTATACACTTCGAACAATGTCGCTGGAAAACTGTGCCAAGGAAAACAGCAATAGGATAAGCACTCTATTCACTTTCTGCTGACGGATAAAAGAAATGAATCAATGGGAGTGTTTAAAATGCTTCATAATCAGCTACAGCAATCCATACAATGAAAACAAAAGTCTGATTAACCATTTGGACCCTTAGGATGTCTCCTACGCAATGTGTTGATAGAGAGCTGACTGTGCTATATACAGTCGCTGTACTACAAGCCTCTCTCGTATCAGGTGTCACGTGTTGCTCTGAACGTTGTGGAATCTGAATTCAGAACTAGGATGGTAATTTTGGAATTCGGTAAATTCTTGCTGAATTCAGCAAAAAGGAATGATAACAATATGGAAGCCATCGATCACGCAGCACACAGCTGTCTGACTAAATGAATGCATTACTTTAACTACTTGATTGCCCACAGATGAATTGCAAGAGGATATGGTGACAAGAAATTAATTAAAATCCATGAAGCATGCCTTAGGAACGAATTACAGTACATCTTCTCGACTTATTTAACCCCTATTTTTTATTTGCCTTGGAAAGCGTTGAGTACGTTAGGCGACAAAAGGTGAGATAATAGTTTCTCTCTGTACAATAACGCTTGCAGACTAGCATCATAAATTGTTCTATATAGTGGAATTAATCCTACCCTTTCTTAAAGGTTCCCTATTTTTGAGGATTTTGAAAGATGTTTCAAAATTATCTTTTTATTTAGATAACTAGTTTTTGAGTTATTTAGATGTATAGATTATGATAATTAAGGCATGCCATGCATCCACTTACTGTGTTAGCTGTACATTACCATCCTTGCTCTCCGATACTGGTGAGGAATACATAAAACGTAATACAGGGCTATATTTATATATATATATTTAGAAATGTCCCATATTATGCACTCACTGTTAAGTCCACACTCGCCTGGGTGCAATCGTCCTTGTTAATAACAATGTACATCCAATACTGAGAAAACACTCACAGGTCTTTCTTCAAATGAAATCAAGTGCAAGTTTATTCATCAACGTTTCGGCCTCACCTTAGGCCGTTATCAAGATCTTAATAATGGCCTAAGGTGAGGCCGAAACATTGATGAATAAACTTGCACTTGATTTCATTTGAAGAAAGACCTGTGAGTGTTTTCTCAATATTGGATGTATATATATATATTTATATATATTATATCGTTACACCTGATTGCTGTATGATGGACGCCTACCCAGGTAAGTCCCTCTGTTACACACAATAATTATATAGATACACCTGACTGCTGTATGATGGACTCCTACCTAGGTAAGTCCCTCTGTTACACACAATAATTATATAGATATAACTTACTACTGTATAATAATAATAATAATAATAACTAGTATTTATATAGCGCCTTTCTCCCAGTGGGACTCAAAGCGCTGTCAGCGCACGCTCTCGGAATTAACCAAATCGGCAGCTGAAATAATAGGTGTTATTATTACCCAATCAATGGTACTCATTTATCGACCTCGGAAGGATGAAGGGCTGAGTTGGCCCTGCCGGGATTCGAACCTGCAACCTTGAGGTTGAAGAGGCACTGTATGATGGACTCCTACCTAGGTAAGCCCTTCCGTTACACACAGTAACTATATAGATTTACCTGACTGCTGTATGATGGACTCCTACCTAGGTAAGTGCTTCTGTCACACACAGTAACTATATAGATTTACCTGACTGCTGTATGATGGACTCCTACCTAGGTAAGTCCTTCCGTTACACACAGTAATTATATAGATTTACCTGACTGCTGTATGATGGACTCCTACCTAGGTAAGTCCTTCTATTACACACAGTAATTATATTGATATACCTGACAATTGTATTAAGGACACCTATCTAGGTAAGTCCTTCTATTACACACAGTAATTTATATATGTATATATATATATATATATATATATATATATATATATATATATATATATATATACACACACACCTGACTGCGGTTATTTTGAAAGGGCTTTATCACATTTATGTTACTTTAGCCATTGTTGTAAGTTATGGGATATTTAGCTTACAGTAGAATCGAGTATGCCAGTCAGATAGAACATTCCACACTGCTGCCAATCTCAACTGCCAGTACTAGTTAATTTGCATAAAACGAAAAATTAAACGAAGATGACACTCATAATCTATATATGATCTAAAAGCCCTTTCCAGACTAACAACTTTGTTATAAGGTGTGACTTCCACTTTCAGCATAGCCACTGCAATGAGTTATTTGCTTACAGAAAGCAACTGATTCTAACGTTTTGAATACCAATGGTACATTATCCATCTAGTAATCAAAGGGTGAATCGTTCTGGTGACTTTATTACACGTTACTCATGGAATGAACTGATCCATTAAAGGAATACATCTTTACAGTAAATCATGCAGTTCAATCAATGTTACTTCTGCGTCACGGAGAGATATCCCACACCCCAGTACCTGATCCGCACAACCATGATGTTAATGTCAATGCAGATAAAACCTCAGGATCATGACTACATTCTGAATTCAGTAAACATAAATATAAATATAATTGTGGGCAACACACTGATGATGCTGCACTGCAGGCTGTTGGGGAGGCTACTGAGTGCCGCTCCTCCTGCCACCCGTCCGGTAACAGCTGGCCTTTTGTCTGTAGATTGTACCTGCTTCTGAGCCAACCCACTACGCTCGCTCACTCACTCCGCCAACAGACGCCAAATATAGGGCGTAGGCCGCTTCTTGTGGCTTTTATCTAGTTCGGTGTAGCTTGCGCGGCTCCCACAACGTGACGTCGGCCTCGTCATGATGCCACAGGAGGTCCCGAGCTGGTGACGAATGAGAACAGAGGTGCGGCACGCAGGCGCAGCAGTGAGTCACGTGAGGCGGCCCCGGTGGCACAGGCTCAGCAGCAGGTATAGAATAGACAGACTACTACAAGGTAACACACTACAAGCGCCCTCGAGTTGAGGGCATAGGTGCACACGCACACCATAATTATAAATTTAAGTGGCACAGCATTATGCACCAGGAATTGTGGGCATGACAATGGCATTGCCAGGCGCCCCTGAAAATCGGGCGCCATAGACAAGTGCCTTGTCGGCCTATTGGCAAATCCAGGCTCCTGTGTAGGTAAGACCTTTTGTTACAAACGGTAATTATATAGATATACCTGACTGCTGTGTTATTGACTCCTACATAGGTAAGGCTGACTGCGGATGATAGTAATAGTAGTCCTGAGCCGCTGAAGGGCCTCAGGTTGTCCACCCCCTGCTCTAGTTCCATTGAGAATTATCTAAAAATGTAACTGAATGTCCTACTATATAACAATTAAAGCAGCTGTAGCCCAACAGCTGCTGTCATAGCCACCGAGTGCTCAGCCTTGAACTAGATGTACTCTCATATCCCTAAAAGGAAACCTTCTTGTTCATAGTACCACTAAGATCTGGGGATGGCAGTGTCCAAAATGACATGACTTGTGTAATAAAAGTGGGTGCGACTTAATTAGTGTAGGAGGGATCAGGAAAAGGGAGGGTGGGACATCTCCTAAAAAGGGTGGAGATTGTGAGGAACAGGCAGTAAAGTGGGTGGAGTTACCATAGAACTCATGGAGCCTGGTGGATCAGCCTCTGTCCCCAGAAACCTGATAATTATCTCTAAGAATAACAGTCTCCAGGGCAGATGTGAAGAGCTCCCAGGTATAGTCATATCAAAAAAGGGTTCACTTTTAAAAGGCCACACGCAAAAGAGTATGACCCCATATCGCATTAAAATGGCGACCTGAGAATCTCGCACTACATGAAAGGTCGAGTTTCTCAGGCTGCGCTATGAAATGTCGCACTATAGGGCTGAAAGTGTTACAGTGTAGTTTATCCTCCTTTCTCACATTCACCTCTACTGACAGCTGGTCCTCCTGCTGAGCGGGGCTTGCGGGCTGCCTGACAGGGAGCAAAGCCAGTAACCGCTAATCCTTTCTATTTCCTGTCAAGTTCGCACAAGTGTGCAGTAATTAGCATATGTTGATGAGCACTGCTACGGGCTCTGCCTCCCTCTCTCTCTCTCTGTGCAGACTGACAGAGCGGAGCGCTCATCAACTTATGCCCGCTGGAGCAGCGCTGCATGTGGACAGGGGAACTGCGGGTCAGAGTGGGCTACAGACTTGTGCCGATTACTGCACACTTCATCTTTAGCCGGGACACAAGGACAGGCTCCCAAACATTGGGACTGTCCCCTAAAAACAGATATTTATGGGAGCCCTAGGCCCTATCATCCTCTGCTCAGATCTGTAGTCCAACAGAAGCTGCAGAGCCAAAGAATGCCTGCACCTAGTTTAACCCTTTGAGCTTTGCAATGTGTGGCACAAACCCATCTATGACTGAAATGGTTAAAGCATGGAAAGATTGAACCCTTTGAGTGCCAGAGGTGTACGCAACACATTGCGCAATGCGTTGCGTACCCCTCTGGCACTCAAAGGGTTTTAAGCACATGCAGTCATTTGTTTAACATAATAAACTAGTTTGTGGCATTTTAATACCAACTCTTAAGTCAGCAGAACTTTATGTCATAATGATAAAAGAGCCTTGTTTTAGCCAAGATTTACAATTAGCTATTTTTGTGTAGGCAGACAGGATTCTGGTGTCTGGAATCCTAGGGGAGTGCACTCTTAGAAACCATGTCACTTGATGGAGGATATTTTTTATGTTATAATTATCACAGTTGGTATCAGTGTGCGGAGGACACAAATGGCAATACGATTTATAATTTATTTTCTTAACCAGTGTGAGAAAAAAATAATCCACCTTCCCAGGCTCAGGTCCTTGACACGTTTGCAATACAATATTTACTTCTTGGATGTTAGAAATATCTCCAGGACATTATTTTGCAAAAAAAATAATAAGATCCATATATATTTTTTTTATTCTTTATTTCCTTGCTTTAGCAATATTTTTAGAGTTGAGCAAACCGATTCTGTAAGTTTGGTATATAACTGAATTTTCGTATTTAAAAAAGGTATCCAACGCATGGCACTGCAATGCATTAGCTACCTCTCTGGCACTCAAAGGGTTAGTAAAAGAAACTGCTGTGTGGTACATGCATGGTCAGGGTAGGAAGGGCGCTAGACATATAGACATACCAGAGGACTTTCATTTGTTGGGTCCCCTGGAGGGGATTTCCTTTATTGCTGCTGGGGAGATTAACTGCCGCAAATCATGGCAAAAATGGGGTGGAGTTTACCCGTGAGTAGGTGTGGGGCTTTCCAGGGCATCGCACAAGTAGGCGGGAAGTGGGAGGAACTGGGTGGGAAGGAGGAAAAGATACAGGAAGCGGATGAGAAGGAGCACAAGTGGGCAGAGTTTTAAAGAAAATTCCCCACATCCTGAGAATCAGCCTCTGTCCCTGGAGACCTGGTTATGCACTCTCAAAACCAGAGTCTCCGGGGGGAAATCCGGAGAGTTCCCAGATATGTATATAGACACAAGCACACACAAACAGGGACACAGATACAAAATAGGTGTGCACACACACATATGGCAAGATGGATACAACTGCACCCCACACACACACACAGGAACACAAAAGCACATTAACACAGACAGACACAGATATTTGTGCGGAGACGGATATGTACACAAACACACAAAGGCAGACACACACACAAATACATGCAGATATGAAGAGACACATACACCTCCAAACAGAAATGCATGAAGACAAACACTCCAGCACAATCAAAGGCACACACAACACAGTTGACAAGACACATACACAGACATACACACACACAGGCAGGCACAGACACACACACAAGCACTGACACACATACACACACACATGCACAGACAGCCAGGGCCCGCTTTACATCTCAGGAGCCTGTAGGCACAGAAATCTGAAGCCCCCCCCCCCATTGGCCATCTCCACTGGACACCTCCACAATGCTCCTAATCTCAACATTGCCCCACATCTGCTCCATATTGCCCCCAACATCTCCACATTGCCCCCATCATCATCATATACCATATTGCCCTCACATTGCCCCCCATCAACCCAATATTGCCCCCATCAGCTCCATATTGCCCTCACATTGCACCCCCATCAGCTCCATATTGCCCCCATCAGCTCCATATTGCACATTGCCCCCCCCAGTGTCTGTTTCTTACCTCTTCCCTGGTGGTCCAGCGGCAGGAAAGGTCTGTGCCTCCTCCTTCTGCACAGACCTGTAGTTGCTGGAGCTCCCGTGCGTTCTAATTTTTAGTAATGCAGAGCGCTGGAAGATGATGTCATCTCCCAGTGTCTGTATTACTAAAGAGCTGATGAAAGGAGCTCAGCAGCTACAGGTCTGTGCCAAAGAAGGCACAGACCTGTCTTCACAACATGATCCCAGTGACAGGAGCCCCTCTGTGGGGTGCGCCTGTAGGCAGATGCCTACTCTGCCTAATTATAAATCCGGCCCTGCAGACAGCTATACATGCACACACACGCACACACACAAGCACTGACACACATACACACACACAAGCACAGACAGACACACACACACACAGGCAAGCACAAACACACATACAAAAGAGCACACACACACACACAGAAGCACACACACAAGCACAGACAGCTGCATACGCACACACATACACAAATATAAAGACACATACAGACACACACTGAAGTACACATGTATACAGATGTTACCACACACACACAAACATATACAAATACACACACACGTTAATGGAATCAATATCTTATTGTTTGTTCCAAATCAGTTTGATTTTCGGACAATTCAGCAGATGGAATTGTATACTTTTTGGATGTATGCACGTTGTTGCAGACTGTATTATTTCAGTCCTCAGTCATTTACTGCCATTCTGTGTGACAGCAGTCATATTAATGTAGTGACCAAACTTCCCCTTATTCCCCATATTATGAAGATTATGAAAAATACACACTGCGGGCTTGAACCAGCTCCTTTGCTTCCCCACAGAATTAAATTTTCATAAGCGCCACACACAGAAAAGTACAGGTCTGGCCACCTTATGCTAATGTAACATTTAATTTACACTTTTTATGGTCTTGGGCCTTTTTTTATTATTTATTTTCTATACATAAATATATAGAGGAAAAATATGCTGCCTATGCTTATATTCCCTTGGCACGCACGCTGAGAAAAAATAATATTTTGTGTGTGTGCTTTTTAAGCCTGTGGATACATTTGTCCTTACCATGAATGAATGCTTCTTTTTCTCACTTAGTTCTGGAAAATTCTCAAGTGAATATAGTCTATTAAAGGTGCATTTTGGCCTTCTGGTCATTCTATGGAATTATGTAAAGGGGTAGAACCTAAAAATGAAATCTTTCATATACCTTTAACCCAGAGATAGGCAACCTTTATGTCTATCGCTATTGGAGACTACTACTCCCATCATCCCCTAGCGAGTTGTAGTTCCCAACAATTGGAGAACCAACCCCTGCATTGACCCTTTGTGTGCCAAGTGAGAAAGGCACTGGGATTTATTCTCTATATTCGCCCCCTCATTTGCCAACCTGTACATGGGTTGGTTTGAGGAGCCCCACGTGTTCAGCATGGATAATCCATTTCGCTCTCATATAAGAATGTATAAGAGGTTTATAGATTAATTTTTATTTATATGGACAGGGACGCAGATGGAGTTCCTCATGTTTGTTCGGTATATGAATAATAACAGTGTTAATTTGTCCTTTACTTCAGAATATGATAGATCAAGGATTACCTTTTTGAACTTGTCCTTAAGTTTTGCTGAAGGAGGAATTTTTACCACTGTGTATAAGAAACCTTGCTCGGGAAATACATTCCTTCATGCTAAAACTTGTCATCCCAAGCATGTGGTAAAGGGTATTCCGGTGGGACAGTTCCTGGGTATACTAGGGTGACCACACATCCCGGGAATGCCTGGGACTGTCCCATATTGTAGGTCTGTGTCCCTCGTCCCGGGTAACCCCCCACCACCACCACCGGGACAACAAAGAGTTCCGGTATGGAGCAACAAAGCGGGCACCCACAGCCTACCTACATAGCGCAGCACGCACCAGTCCAGCCAGCCAATGAAATGTATTTGATATATGGTAAGCCAGCCAATAAGGACCATGCAGCAAATACATTTCATTGGCTGGCTGGAATGGTGCATGCAAGACAGCTGGGATGGCGCAAGTATGCTGGCTCTGTGAATCTCGTGGCTGAGGCTCCCGCCAGCGGTGACCATCTTTCTGAGGCTGACACAGAGTAACAGTTCACACTGCGAACTCTTACTCTGTGTCAGCCTCCGAAAAGATGGTCAGCGCCAGATGGGGACTCACTAGGGTGACCACATGTCCCGGAATGGCAGATTGGAAATGTGGTCACCCTAGGGCAGAGCTTAAAATATGAAGTCCTTTGCTACTAGCCAGACCTGAAAAGTTACTCGCCACTGCAAGCCAAAACATACCCACCAGGGCTGAATTTCTACTCGCCAGGGTTAAATTTTCACTCGCCATTGGCTAATGGCAAGTGGAAATTTTGAGCCCTGCCCTAGGGTATACGCATGAACTGTGCAACAGAAACGGAGATCCATCTGCAGGCAGATATATTAACTAGACGTTTTGTTGAGCGAGGTTATCCTAAACTGTCTCCTAGCCTTTTCCGCAGTAATTTGAGACCTGCACCTACCTGGCTTCACACCACAGGAATGTACAAAAGTAATGGAGATATTAGAAAGCCTGTTGCAAGACATTTCCTTGCCTGTAATCAAGGGGATTTGAGCAAATTATCTTTCTAAGGAATAGAAAGGGTGGTTCTTTCAGAGCGAGGAGGGGACATTAATTTCCAACTTGACAGATGTGAAGTTAAATGGATATTGTTCCTACAAACACGTTCTCCAAAGGGCATAAACTCAGAGCATGACGTCTCGTTATTTGTACATAATATCACGGCCCCCGTGATCCTTACTGTCACTCTCAACTGTGCTGCTCCCGGATTGGTTGAGCTGTGTTGGCCCGCCCCTGGTTATCCGTTTTAATCCGGCCACTGGCACCTGTCAGGTGCCCTTTCGTGGTGTCTCCGAGCCAGCGTTGCTGTTGCTGTATTCTAGTATCATGATCTACCGTGTACCGACTACGTTTGTCCGACGACGTTCCTGTGTTCCTGTTCCATGATTGACCCGGCCTGGCTGCCTTCCTGCGTGTTCCTGATCCGGCTTGTCTGCGAATCTACTACGGCATCTGACCCGGCCTGGCTGACGATCCTTCTCCGTTACCGACCCGGCTTGTCTGAGAATCTCCTGTGTATCCTGACCCGGCCTGGCTGACGATCCTTCTCCGTTACCGACCCGGCTTGTCTGCGAATCTCCTGTGTATCCTGACTGACGATTCCCGTTGTCGCCTCGGCGACATTCTGATACTGCATAGTGTGTCTGAGCCTCTGCTTATCCGTTGCTGAGCCATTGCCGAACCTTCCTTATCTGCCTTTCGTGTGCTGAGTCCAGACCTTACTGAGCTGTGTCGTCTTCTACACTTGAGACACTGGTGTTGTTCATCCGATTACTGCTACTCTTCCACCTATTGCCTCAGCCTGGTTGCTGTTTCTGTGAGCCGGCCGCTTTCGGGCCTCAGTAGTCGGCGGCTCTCCGTGACAGAGCAGCGGTTCCGTTACGCCTGTTGGCTGTTGGAAAGCAGTACCAGTAGTCTCTGTTTCACCCATGGAGGGGCTATTGACACAAGCAATCACGATTCTGGTGGTCTCCGGTTACGCCCATGGGGGCTATTGACTCAAGCAATCATGATACTGTAGTCTCCGGTTACGCCCGTGGGGGCTATTGGCTCAAGCAATTCCGATATTAGTAGTCTCCGGTTACGCCCGTGGGGGCTATTGGCTCACGCAATCACAGTACTAGTAGTCTCCGGGTACGCCCATGGGGGCTATCTCCTTATCACTTGCAGTTCCCGTTCAGTCAGAACTTTATGCTACAGCTCCACACAGTGAATGGACTTAGGTGCTATTTTACAGCACATATCGCTATATGCAGCACCAAGGGCGTGCCTAACACCACACTTGAGACTGATAACCAGTACTATTAACCTCTTGTGTCCTGTTTTGTGCTTACATACTTTGTATAGCATTACCTGTTGCGCCAGGTATCTCTGCCTTATTTCTGCTTATGCCAGTACCGCCCCAGTGGCGATCTTGTCATTCATTTGCTTTAATAAAACTCTATTTGTTTTATCTACCACTGTCTGAGTGTCTGAAAACCGTAACACATAAACAGTGAATTTGGAATCGGTGTGGATGACTTTATTGTGACAATATTAGTTACAGTAATATGTGACACCTCATTTGAAGTAATTTTTTGGATCATTTATTTATTTTTTTATTTTTATCCAGCCATGTGCTGAGTTTATGCAAATGTTTAATGCCATCTATTTATAGTAACGGTGGTGTAAAGTATGTATACTCTTAATTTATTTTCACTGCCGATTTAAATAAGTCATTGCTTGTATTTTGTTTTATCATTTTATGGTTCGGTTTAAGTTGAATAATGTATGTGTAATTTAGACACACTTAGATGTGGATTATAACTAGGCATCCATAGTTTTACGGATGCATTCATTCCTAGTACCTAATAAGATGTGTATATCGTCATTTAGGACAGAAGCGAATAGTTTTGAGCCGTAAGTGTTTCCCGCTCATGTGGTTTGGTAATTAGATATGATTGAATGGATTTAAAATCTAGCCGGTATGAGCAGATTTTATGCCTATGATTAAGTAAATCTTTGGTTTTACGAAACGCGTTAGGTGGTATCGTTTAAGCCCTTTTTATTAACATTGGACCTGTGTATGTCTTCAATCAATTTTTAAAGTGCATCAATAAATTGGAGATTTTACCGAATTTAAAGGTTTGGGTCTGGAGTTTCTGGTGGATGCAGTGGAGCGCCTCCTCCTGTGTCCTCTTGTTTGTGGAAATCTGCGCTGAGATTGTGGAGGTTGCACCCGCACCACCGAAAGAACAGTAATGGGTGAGTTTGGGCATTGTTATTATATATCTATAATCAAAAATAAATGCTGAGGCATAGAGTTTGAATTGAGATATTAGTAGTAACCGCTTTACTTCTTTTTGGATTTATTCTCTATAGGACAATATGTATACCTGGGAACGTGCTTATCTTGAATCTCCGAGAGGGCTCATGTGCTGCCGACTAGAGGATGTCAAAGACGTGATTCACGTCATAAAGGGGTGGGGCTTAATTAGATGGATGGAGTTTTATAATATTTGAGTCAAAAAGTGGGCGGGAAGTGGGAAAAGCAGGTGGGAGGAGGAACAGGGTGGGAAGGAGAAGAAACTCATCACCACAGGAGAATCAATCGTCTCCGGAGACCTGTTAATTCATTCTGAAACCCGGAGACTCTGCGGCAGATCCAGAGAGTTTCTAGGTATGTCAATATGGCTTATTTTATGTCTGGTCATAAGTTATAAAAACAATTTTTTACCATATATAGTATAATAGTAGGCTGAAAAAAGACATGCGTCCATCAACTTGTGATAAATAAGTCACATGCAGTTCTTAATTATCTGCTTGCAGTCAATTGGTTTAAAACTCTATAAAATCAAGAATTCGGGAATTCGAAGACTGTTTCTTTGTCGTGCAGTGTTTTGCACCAGAATTGTTACTTTTCTTGCCTGCAGCATTGTGTGACCTAAGAATAATTTCATATTTATGTACTTTTAACTTCCATAAGTCCTTGACAAATAACCTATAAAATGTACAGGGCGCTGTAAGAATTCCAGAATGTGTGTTAGGGAAGCCTTGAGGAAAAAACAAGATTGAGAACCACCGAAGTAGAGCTTAAACTAGAATCTCTGTATGCTGAAAGCAGTTAAACCCAAACTAAAATGTCTATTAGTCCCCTTAAAAATGACTGATAGTCTTTCTGTGTGGTGTACCAAGTCTCCTGGGGAATATTTTAGCTTCCATTAATAGTCACATGGACTCCTAATGTAAGCATCTTACTAGCTGCCCGGTTATAATAAAAAAAGCAACTTATATTCTCCTTGGGTTAATAAGGCCAAGAGAAAATAAAAAGGGACAATTTAAAGGGATAGTAATACTTTGTTTTATTTTGTAGGCATTAAAAAAACATGAAGAACAATATAAGTCTTATCTCTCAAACCTTTATGGTTTAAGAGATATTCACAAGCAAAGTATCCCCCCCCTTCAGCCAGATCAGAAGGGAGGTGCCCAGGTAGACTGCAGAGAGGGACAATCTTCAATGAAGATAAGGGAAAAAGCTGAAAAACTTGTCAAGGGGGGCAGGGCTTTCATTGTTTTCATACAAAGAAGATTGTCCCCTGCTGTTATCTGTCTGGTCTATGGACTGCATTCCACATCTGAGAACAGATGGCTTACACTAGGTAAAAGGGGTGGGAAGGGAAACTTTGCTTGTGAATATCTCTCAAACCATATATCGATATCACTGGAGAAGTTATCTCCGTTTTATCACCCCTTTATCACCCCTTAGTGTACGACCCCCAGGTCTTCTTGGTACATCAGTTTCATAGGGTCTATAGCGGTGCTAACAGCACATTAGGGAATAAAAAAGTTAGAATGTCCTCCTATTCTGCTTATAGGGACAGTAATGTCAACATATACAGTTATATTGGATTGTTCATTGTAATCCTATATAATAATTTGCTAAAATGTTTGTCAGAAGCCGTCATGAGCAGCAGAGACTGCCTGAACGCACAGAATGCTGGGAGCACGGAATGCTGGGAGTACAGACTGCTGGGAGCATGGAATGCTGGGAGGTGTAGGAATGCTGGGAGCATGAAATGCTGGGAGTAGGAAATGCTGGGAGTTCTGTACTGGGAGCATTCTGTGCTTTCGGGCAGTCTCTACAGCGCAGGCAGGCGGCAGGATGCAGAGCAGGACCGGCCTCTTAACCCTTTGAGTGCCAGAGGGGTACACAATGCATTGCGTACCCCTCTGGCACTCAGAGGGGTTAACATCACCCGGACCTTGGCCAGTGTACACTGGCTTTTATACTAGTTTTATATAATACATACTTTTGAAATGTCCTTATCTTTGTACAGTGCTTGTAATTCAAGTTGAAAGTTTTCCCATCTGCCCCTTTCTACTACACCATAGTCCCTCAGACCTGAAAGCCGGTCCTGACACATCACTATGAGGGACAAGCTTGTTTCAACATAAGGAAAACCCTGCTACCCTTCGTCAAGGTAAGGCATGGTTTCCTTATACTGGCAGACACAATATTGTCCCTCATTGTGATAGGCAAATAAAAAACTGCCTATACATTGTTTTGTAATAAATAGTGCTTGAGAAATCAACCTTTATGCGTTGGTGGCACACTGTGGCCCTTTATGCTAATTAGTTTCTGAACTAGTCCAATATTAGCAGACACTGTGCAATGAATGAATCAAGGAAGAGCCACACACTGGGGGCGCGTCTACAGAGGCATAACTAGAAGCCATCGGGCCCTGGTGCAAGAATTGCCATGGGCCCCCCCGACCACATTGGCCCCCTTCATCTCCACAATGCCCCTTTCACAATGCCCCCTTCATCTCCACATTGCCCCTTCCACAATGCCCCCTTCATCTCCACAGTGCCCCCCTTCATCTCCACAATGCCCCTTCCACAATGCCCCCATCATCTCCACAATGCCCCTTCCCCAATGCCCCTTTCACAATGCCCCCATCTCCACATTTCCCCTTCCACAGTCGTGACACATCACCGGTGTCTGAGCCTTAAAGGGATAGTAATACTTAATAATTACTAATCCTTATATTAAAGTCATATTAAAAAGAAATGTATTGCCCCCAGTGTCATCTCTCAAACCTTTATGGTTTGAGAGATAATCACTCCTAAAGTTGCCCTCTCCCTCCCCGAAGTCAGCGTTGTAGCTGACTGAAGGTAAATCCGGTCTTATGATCATCAGGCAGCTCTACAGCAGAGCTGCGATCACGTTAATAAAAAAAAATCTTTCACTAAAATGGTCTTGTACGTATGCTTGCAAACCAAGCACAAACCAAGCCCACGTAGAAGACCATTTCAGTGAAAGATTTATTTTTTATTAACGCGATCTTGGCTGTGCTGGAGAGTCGCCTGACGGTCGTACGACAGGCTTCCCTGCAGTCAGCCAGAACGCTGACTTCGGGGAAGGTGAGGGAGAGGGCAACTTTAGGAGTGATTATCTCTCAAACCATAAAGGTTTGAGAGATGACACTGGGGGCAATACATTTCTTTTTAATATGACTTTGAAATAGGGGTTAGTAATTATTAAGTATTACTATCCCTTTAAGGACTGGTGATGGTCCTGGCACGTCATGGGTGCTGTATTCACTGCACTCCTGCGGGAGCATTGTGAGCACTAAGGGAGTCTGAAACTGACCATTCCAAGACTGGAGTGGTCAGTTTCAGACTCTCATTTGGCTCGCGATCAGTCACGTGTATGTCTAAGCGGTCCTTTAGGAGCTTCCAAGCACAAGACCACTGAACGTTACGGGGTTAATTTCTCAGTTACAGAAGAAGGGCTAGTATGAATTAAAGACAGATTTTAATTCAAATTAATGCAATGGCATTCAAAGGGGGTATCTCACACATACACACACACACTCATACCACTAGTCCTTAAATTGTAAAACAAAAGGAAAATAAAAAACAATATGAATTCCATAAGAGAGCAGACAGCTATGTAATGAAATAATGTCACTCCACTCGTTTCCTTAACATAATCACTACATGAGTGTCTCTAGGCCTGCGTATCCATCTTTTCTAAACTCTCTTCACGTCACACGGCGCACTGCATGGCTGCACGCGTGACATCTGGAAACATACATTAAAGCCGTCATTAAAAAGACATAAAAATATCACGACAAATGAAACAAAAGCAATACCTGCAGAATTAATGACACTGTAAAAAATGTCTCTCCTTTCCCCAGAAAACCAATTATTGGGAAAAACAATGTTGCTTCACAACAAAACCAGTTATTTCAGAAAAGAATGTCTTTATTTTATTTTTTTTATTCAAGTATTTTGTTCCATTAAAAATGAGCATTTAAACCTGAAGAGATTTCAGTAAGAAAACACAGTACTACACCCTGAGGATAACGTAATAAAAAGAACAGGGAGGAGATGCATTAAGGGTCAACGTGATGGCGAAGATCCCTTTACCATCAGAGGTGTAACTAGAAGCCACGAGGCCCTGGTGCAAGAACTGCCACGGGTCCCCCTCCGACCACATTGGCCTCCCTCAACCACATTGGCCACCTCCACATTGCCCCCATCACAATGCCCCCCATTCTCCACATTCCCCCCCAACCTCCACAATGCCGCCATCACAATGCCCCTCATGCTCCACATTTCCCCCCAATCTCCACAATGCCCCTCATTCTCCACATTTCCCCCCAATCTCCACAATGCCCCTCATTCTCCACATTTCCCCCCAATCTCCACAATGCCCCCATCGCCACATTGCCCCTACTGACCCCCGTCCTCCTACTTCCTGGTGGTCTAGCGTTGTGTGTGACATGCTCCCTTGCAGTCCTTAGTAATGCAGAGCGCTAGGAGATTATGTCATCTCCCAGCGCTCTGCGTTACTCGAGTGCTGGCCGCCGGGACATCAGCTATGCTGAGGGCGGGTGGCGAGGGGGTCGCAGGGGGTGGCCGGGCCCCTGAGAGTGATGGGCTCAGTTGCAGGTGCGACCCCTGCGACCCCTATTGTTACGCCACTGTTTACCATGTATGATATGATACACCTCCATATGCACTAAGAATTATCTATGTAAGGGAGGGGAAGAGACTTAGGTCATTAACATATGGGGGTGGGCGTAATGCTGGAGATGTGTTAGGGAGAGCAAGTGGGGGGTGGGGGAGAGGATGCACTCAGACTTCAGCAACACTCCTTTGAGTGACATGTACCAGCTGATCTGCCAGTTCTGCGTGTATTTGAATTAACAGTTAAGTGGGGAAGTGCATCAAACATCCTTATGGCACACATAAAGTTAACTCTTTCAGTGCCAGAGGGCTATCCAATGCATTGCTTTACGACTCGAGGAAGCTCTGCAGCAGAGCCGAAATCGAGGTACTTAAAAATAATTCATTCACTGGAAGGGTCTGCAAAGTGTGCTTGCAAACCAGGCACACCTTTTAGACTTTTCCAATGAATGAGTTCTTTAGCAATAATGTGATTTCAGCTCTGCTGCAGAGCCGCCTGCTGGTCCCCGGACCAGGATCTCCTGCTGTCAGCTAGACGCTGACGTCAGGAGAAGGGGAGGGAGGTGGGAACTTTGAATCCCTGAATCCCTATATCTCTCAAACCATAGCAGTTTGAGAGATAGGGTTTGGAGCATATGGATTAATATTCTAACCTCTACAAAACTGGATATTTTTTGGGGGGGCGTTACTGTCCCTTTAAAAATGAACCGTGGCCTTCCTTCAGGACAGACTGTGGTTACAGCTCTGCACCGCAGCCTGTCAATGTTCTTCTGTTTCTCCCCAAGTATAGTCACGTTCCAACCTCCTCTGATCTCTAGCCAATGACAGCACTCCAGCTTACATGGAGAAATCCTCTGTTATCGGAGAAGGTTGGAATGCGACAATACCTGGGAAGGGAACAGACAAAGATTGATAGACCACGGTGCAGAGATGTATCCACATCATGAGGTAAGGCCCCGGCATTTTTAAAACTGTAAATTTCACCATAGCCTGCATTGTATATAACCCCACCACACACACATTACCAGTTATGGCTATATGAACATCACACTGAGGCAAACTTGTACAGAGGTGATTGCTCCTCTTTAAGAGTCAGAAGTGTGTGCCCCTTCAAGAGTTAACTAGGCTTGTGCACTTCACCTACTTCAGTCTGAAAATCTGCCAGCAACTACCATCTCTGACTCTATAGACGTGACATCCAGGATTGACTGAAGATGATGTCTCTTGATAAAAGGCGCAAGGGCAAAGTTCATAGGGGCCATCAGGATTTTCTGACCGCAGTAAGGAAAAATGGGGGTATTATTAGTTGTTAGTTCTCCTTTAAATTGGATTTTTAATGCCTTGAATTCTAGCTCTGCAATATGATGGTTAATGATTTTGAAGCGCAAAGTGGCTTTTCACAGGACTCAAGAGTCGATACGTCATAGACTGACATATATGAACCCTGAGGCTCCAGCAATGCTTTACCCATACATTATATCCTTTTAATCATAGGACATTAGCATAGGGACCCTCTATTAGCAGAATAGTCAGATCATTTTAGCTTCTTCCAGAAGGACAGGCAAGGACTGCTGCAAAAATTTCATATGAGAAGTCAAAACGGCTTCTGTGACCAATACAAAATGTATTGACTGCCCAGTTCATTATTATTAAACACATTCTCTTGCATACAGAGAGACTGCTGAAGGACCTGCTTTAAAAATGCAGCAGTACGGCATATGAAAATGAAGGGAAAAAAAAAACTTAGTAGATAGAGAGACAAATTGTTTTCAGTTTCTCAAACTACAATACATAAGTCAGGGATGATCAAATTAAGGCCCTGGGACCATTTGTGGCACTTAAATATTAAAAATTCAGTCCTTTAACCCTTTTAATTTTGTTTGCTGCAAAACATAATAATGCTGAGCTGATATTTAGCAATGAGGGTGACATTTCGGGCCATATGTTCGAAAGAAAAGTGAAGGAATTCTGGAGCAAACCATAGAGGACAAATAAAAATTCCCACTGATTTAACCCTTTGGGTGCCAGAGGGGTAAGCAATGTATTGCAAAGGGTTAAATGCAGGGACGTGCATAGACATTTTGGGGGGCAGGGGCTTAAATGAAAAAAGGACACGTCTCATAATTATTTATTCAAAATATATATTTAAAAAAAAGAAAATAATTTACATCTCAGGAGCCTGTAGGCACAGAAATCTGTAGCGCCCACCCCCCCATTAGTCAATCTCACTGGACACCTCCACAATGCACCTAATCACCACATTGCCCCCCATAATCTCCATATTGCCCTTACATTGTCCCCTGTCAGCTCCATATTGCCCCATCAGCTCCACATTGCCCCCATCAGCTCCAACTTACCCTCACATTGCCCTCATCAGCTCCATATTGCCCCATCAGCTCCATATTGCTCCATCAGGTCCAACTGACCCTCACATTGCCCCCATCATCTCCATATTGCCTCCATCAGCTCCAGCTTACCCTCACATTGCCCCCTTCATCTCCATATTACCCCCCATCAGCTCCAGCTTACCCTCACATACATTGCCCTATCATCTCTACATTGCCATCATCTCCATCTTGCCCCCCCATCAGGTCCATATTGCCCCATCATTTCCACATTGCCCCCCAGTGTCAGTTTCTTACCTCTTCCCTGGTGGTCCAGTGGCAGGAGAGGTCTGTATGTGCCTCCTTTAGCACAGACCTGTAGCTGCTGGAGCTCCCGCGCGGTCTTCTCTTCATGCAGAGCGCTGGGAGATGATGTAATCTCCCAGCGCTCTGTAATACTAAAGAGCCAACGAGGGAGCACAGCATCTACAGGTCTGTCCTGAAGGAGGCACAGACCTGACTGGGTGGTGGTGGGGTTAGCGCGGGCGGCGAGGCAACTTTTTTTTTGTTAAAAGGGCACGAGGGCACTTTGGACAAAAAGGGCAGGTGCTCAAGCCCCCTTGGTGTCTATGTGTGCATGTGCCTGGTTAAATGGGGATATTAACCCTAGCTTTCAAGGGATTAAAATTTCTATTTACATCAATGGGAATTTGTGGAATTTTTAGCTCTCCCCAACACTGCAATTGGTTTACCCCAGAATTCATACACGTTTCTTTTGAATCTACGGCTATTGAGGTTCAACATGTGAATCTATGTTACGAAGGTGCTTGCTAGCTCAGCTATGGATTGCCTATAATAAATATATATGTAGTGAAAGGTATATTTATTCTAATTTCAGTCCGGCAGAGACTTTATCAAGAATAAATAAAGGTCCCTACCAGATTCGAAACATTGAATTACAATAAATATTTACAAATGTATAAGATCTGTGAGTGCTTGCGTTTCACCCCGATATTAACTTTAAAAACTGGAGACTCCAGGGCAGGTCCGTAGAGTTCCCAGGTATTAGCACGCTTTGCCACTTACAAGTGCAGATACATTATATACAAAAATCTATATTTACATATAATTCAAATCCTAAGACAATGACAGGGGATGGGTGTGCAGCTCTTGAAGTACACATATGCACCAAGTCCAGTAACAGTATTAGGACCTAAAAGTGCCCAAACATCTCTGTCAGAATCAACACATACAAAAACCACAGTATTAAAGGGATAGTAATACTTTTTTATTACTATCCCCCATATTGTAGCTATTTGCAAAATAATTTAATAGCCCCCAGGTTTGAGCCCCCATAAAGGTTTGAGAGATAACCGAAGGCAAAGTTCCACCCTCCCTCCCCCTTCCCTGAAGTCAGCGTTGTACTGACTGCAGGGATATTCGGTCTGACTTTCATCAGACAGCTCTGCAGCAGAGCCGCGATCGCGTTAGTGAAAAAGAATAATTTCACTGAAACGGTCGTCTAGGTGTGCTTGCAAACCAATCACATGTAGAAGACCGTTTCAGTGAAATAATTGTTTTTCACTAACGGGATCTCGGCTCAGCTGAATAGCCACAAGCCTGTCGTACGACAGACTTCCCCTGCAGTCAGTACAACGGTTATCTCTCAAACCATAAACGTTTGAGAGATGAACCTGGGGGCTATTAAATTATTTTACAAATATCTACAATATGGGGGATAGTAATAATAAAGTATTACTGTCCCTTTAACATAAAAAAAGCCAACAAAACACAAAGATCTCTCCAGCAGCAATCGATCCACTTACTGTAGCTCTCCCTCATGAGCCCCTAACATTCCTAGACAATGTAGCAATGTGACTATGGTGTCCACACAATGAGTGCTGGAGAAAGCAGGGGAGGAAGATATGTACCAGAATGTGTGGAACAGACCTCCACAGCTCCAGGGGGCTTAGGAAGCCCCAACGTCAGAGCGCAAATAGTTTAACTCTCCATGACGCAAGACCCAGACCCCATACGGTGAGGGCCCCGCAGGATCTGAGAGGGTTGTGAGCCATGCTTTGCACATGAGCTTCAGCTGTCTAAAATGTCCATATGTTTTAAATCCTAAAATGACAGAACAGTAATCATGTTGTGGAAGCGGAAGATGTCTCCACTATGCTTGATAGCCTAAACACTGAGAAGTAGTTTTATGATTTAATCTCTGCCAAAAACAGTGCAGCAAGAGTGTAATAATTGTCTCTGGGGGGACATTCAAGTTTTATAAACATAATTTTATTACATGAGTAGCTGTAATTTGTTTTACAGGTTTCCAGGGTCTTGTGATTTAGATACTGTTCATTATCTGAAACGCATCCAAACTGGCTTAGGCCTGGATTCAATTACAGTTAATAGGCTTATCAAGTGTTTTATCTACAAATGTCTTCATAGACTTCAATTGGAGGTCTGGATTCCATTGCAGGTGACAATTTGTCAAGGATTTTCTCCATGGACTTCAAAGGGAATCTGTGAGATTAAAGCCATTTATAACACTTAGCAACTGCAATGCAATGCAGTCAAGATTCTGTTAGATAAAGCCAATGATAGCATTTATCAGGTGCAATATAATCCAGTATAATAATTATGCCAATCTCTTAGACTGTAGATACTGTGATTTGTAGTCTCCAACAGCTAGAGGTCAAAGAATTGACTAGCACTACATTACTTTATAAATATGTGTTACTCAGCCTTTAAGGTGTACTGGAATTTCAAATGCTTAGTATACCCTTGGGATACGTGGCCCTTAATTTTTTTAACACCTGGACACGTGCCACTTACACAGCAGTAATATTTCTAGTTACTGTTTGGTTCTAATACGTAACTGAATGTAGAATGCTCCCTGAAATCTCACCCCTTCAGGGAAGCCTATCAACTACCTCCATAACCATTATCACTAAGATCCACCCCTTCCCTGGACCACTGCACTCAACAGCACTTCTCTCCCACCCACTGACCTGCAGTTCATGTGACAGGAGGCACTTACACCCAACAGCACTTACTGCTTCTGTGTCCAACCTACCTCCCTATAGACTGTAAGTTCTCCCGAGCAGGGCCCACTGACCCTTTTGATTTTCATATTACATAGAAACATAGAATTTGACGGCAGATAAGAACCAATCGGCCCATCTAGTCTGCCCAATTTCCTACTGTGTTAAAAAACAAACCTCAAACCTTTTTTGGTCCTTGGTCTTTTCTTATGTTAAGGACCGCCTTATGCCTATCCCATGCATGCTTAAATTCTGTCACTGTATTGACATCTACCACTTCTGCTGGTAGGCTATTCCACTTGTCTACTACCCTCTCAGTGAAGTAAAACTTTCTTACATTACATCTAAACCTGTGTCCCTCTAGTTTTAGACTAGTTTTGTACTATTTAATATCTCTGCATGTCTATTCCCTATTGTACAGCGCTGCAGAATAAGTTGGTGCTATATAAATAAAGAATAATACTACATTTAGAATGTGAGTGTGTAGGGCCGTTAGACTTATGGGTGGGGCTAGCTAAAGCCATAAAGAAAGAGGCCCGCCCATTAGACTCATGAGCAGAGCTGGCTAGATCTTTAGTGAGAGCCCTGCTCATTATATCTACCTAGGTAAGTCATTCTGTTAAACAAATTAAAAGTTGTTTAGTCAAATATGCCCATTTGAGAGAAAGCACTCAACCCATTAGACTCATCAGCAGAGCTGACTACAGCTAGAGTAAGAGCACTGCCCATTAGACTCATGGGCGGAGCTGGCTAGAGCTATAGAGAGCCATAACTATTATAATCATGGTCAGAGCTGGCTACAGTTTTAGAAAGCATCCACCCATTAGACTCATGGGTAGAGCCGGCTAGAGAAAGTGCTCTGTGTACTAGACTCAAGTGCAGAGCCATTTAGAGACAGAGAAAGAGCACCGCCCATTAGAATCGTGGGCAGAGCTAGCTAGTACTAGACAGAGCTCCACCCATTTGAATTGTGGGCAGTGCTGGTTAGAACCATAGAGACAGTCCCGCCCATAGAGACAGTCCCGCCCATAGAGACAGTCCTGCCCATGATTCTAAAGGGACTTGCATACATTCTAAGGCAAAAAATGTCCCCGCTCAGTTACTCCTACAGAAGAGTTTAAATGCATAAATGTATATAACCGTTTGCTACATGAATTACATCTATCTAGGTAAGTCATCCTGTTAAACAATTTAAAAAGCCATTTAATCAAAGATCCCCTTCAAAATTTCCTTAGATCATCTGAAAAACTGTCTCTAAAAAGAAAACAAGCCTGATGGTTTGCATTAAAGAATACTGACACCAAAAATTAAACCGAATTATATAATTTTAAATGTCTTCCGCTAGCAATTGTAAAATTATATTATTTTAGGTTAGATCCCTAAAATGTAATCATAAACTTGCATATGCGTATGTAGACTGTCGGAGACAGACAAAATTTTTGTTAATAACTGTGCGGTGCTAACATTATTAATGTATTTAGATCATTAACCTCTCGTACTGACAAAGGTGGCTATCTTATCTCAGGCCCATTTACAGACAATAAAGCCATATAACTTCTGGAACACCCATCAAGACTAGGCTGACCGTACGTAGTTTGAATAAACGTAATTAATTTTATAGACACTATACTGGTCTTTTTCTCAGTCCATAAATATAGCAAAAACGTTCATTTCAGGAGCCGATTTATGTATTATATTTATTTTGTGTTAGGTAATTGAGAGGCCCAGTTCTGGAATCTAAGGCTGCAGAGGTGATTTTTTGTCTGTACCTACATATTAGCGCTACTCTGGTCTTTCCTATATTGTATTCATAACTTATATATAGTTTTTCATTTTTTTTTTTTTTAAAAACTGAACTCGGCTTGTTTATTTCTCATAAGTAAATCGGAACTGCCTTTCGTCACACTAGTGGTTTTACCGTACACATTGATTACCACAGAATCTTATGACTCGAGTGACTCATAACTGTCTAAGACTCTCGGGTCTATGGTAAATTACCATACAGTCTCTTAGACAGTGATATGACGACAAGTCTTAAGACTCTATGGTAATCAATGCGTACAGTAAACACTGTAAAACCACCAGTGTGAGTGACAGAGAGGAAGTTCTGATTTACTTCAGGGGCAGGTTTTTTGGCCAGAGAGATAGAGAACAGCGCTAGTAAGAGATGGAGCAAACATGTTCTCGCTGCTTGCAGATTATTGCGATAGGACTCCGAGTGACAGAGTCCCACTGTCCGTCCATCTGTCCCACACCCCGTCCCATTTTTGTCTCAAGGAAATATGGTCAGTCTAATCAAGACTGCAATTGTATTAGGAGCCATGGAAATAAAGTAGAAAAAAAGTCCACTGACAGCATGTATAAGACCGGGGCCTAGATGCACTAAAGGTTGAAGAGGGATACGAATGTTGATGTTCTGTCGGAGCATTGTCTTAGGCACCTATGCAGTATTGACAAAGTGTCTATGACACTAAATGGATAGTATTGTCTCTTTAAAATGTGTTCCCCGAGTCTTCTGTATATTAAAAGGAACATATTGTGCTATGTCTAAGTACTTGTTTGTAGTTCAAAAGTTATGAAGCACCAAATATCCTTCGCCTGCACATTCTCACCACGTCACTCAGAAGAGGCAGGCTGATAAGGACAGCTGCAGCGAGGGACAAACTTCAGTAAGCAAGTGCACAACATGAGTTATACGTGGTCTATCTTTCCCATAGGGAAACAGAGTGCAATCTGAGTCCCCTGAACTAAGGAGAGAGACGTGCTTTATTCCGTTACATAAGCATGGCCTACATGTTACATCTACTGCAGTGTCTCCAGGGGGAAATGTATTCAAATTGCGGCTTAAAGATCCTAATTAGCATTAATATTGAATGCATGTGAATATTTAATGTGCAATAATATGAGGTTTTAGTATGAGCTAGACACAGATAAGCTGATTTAGAAATGGAGCAATTCTGGGGTGAACCAACTTCACCATGGGGACCAATTAAAAATTCCTCAAGTTCCCATTAGTTTAACCCTTTGAGTGCCAGAGAGGTTGGATACATTGGGTGTTTAACCCTATGAATGCTAGAAAGTTCTTTACCAATTTGCAGAGTAATGCATCTGAGAGCTTAAAATCCCGACTTAGACCAAAGAAGTGTTTAACTCTTTGAGTGTCAGAAGCAGGGCTCAAAATTTCCACTTGCCACTAGCCAATGGCGAGTGAAAATTTAGCCCTGGCGGTAGAAATTCAGCCCTGGTGGGTATGTTATGGCTTGCAGTGGAAGGTAACTTTTCAGGTCTGGCTAGTAGCAAAGGACTTCAAACTTTAAGCCCTGGTCAGAAGGGTATGCAATACATTGCAAAGTAATGTGCTGAACACCTCTCTGGCACTCGAAGGGTTAAATGCCCCCTACGGTGCAGTTGGTTTGCCCCAGAATCACAACGTTTATTTTTAGTAAATCAGCATCACTGAGTAAAAACATAAAAAACATTTTCACATTTTAGAACCTTTGCACGGTGGTGATAATATTTCCAATATTTTGCAAATTATTTGTGTATATTAATATGGCTAAACGCATTCTTAAATTAGCACATAGAGCATTAATGAGCTAAAAGCTATAAGAAACTTGGAATGCTATATGTATGCATCACCATGTATTGTAAACAAAACCAACAAGAGTGTGGTCAGCACTAGTTAGGATAAGACTCTTAGAAAATAGTTTCTAAGAATGTATCATAAACAGGCATGATCTATCATCAGTTAATATATCTCTTGTCAATCTCTCTATCATCAATCTATCTACCTAGCTATCTAATATCTATCTGTCTATCTATCTACCTATCATCAATTAATATTTCTCTCATCTATCTATCTATCTATCTATCTATCTATCTATCTATCTATCTATCTATCTATCTATCTATCAGTCTGTCTGTCTGTCTGTCTCACTGTCAGTCTGTCTATCTAGCTATCTATTCTATCTAGCTAGCTATCGCTCTATCTATTTATTTAGAAAATGTTTTTCCAGGAAGAATACAATGAGATTTCACACATTTTCAAGAATGTCCTGGAGAGCTATTACAGTAAGAAGTTGCATATTAACACAAAATAGAGAAACAATAACAATATATACACACATACAAAAATATGCACCTGTGATACAAACAGGTGAAGCAAAATGGGTTCTTCCTTCTATGATAGTATACCTAGCTGGTGCTCTGGGAAAGGAACATACTGTGGTATACTACAACAGGAATTCCATGGGATTTTAGGATGTCTTAACAACAACAGCCCCAAAATGCATTTGTGATACAAACAGGCGGAGCCAAATGAACTCTCCCTTCTATGACAATATACTCAATACCCAGTTGATGCTCAGGGAAAGGAACATACTGCAACAGGGTTTTCAGAGCATCCTGGGACATGTTAAGGCCACCCTCCCCTTAAAATGAGATGTCTATTACAGTTTTCCTTAATAAAGGTGTCAACCGTGCATTAAAGGGATAGTAAACTTTTATTACATTAAAAAATCATGTATTATAAATCCTTTCCTGTTTTGTAAAGCAAAGTACTGTTAATGCATGGATATTTTTCATTCTAAAATTATTTGTTTTTGTATATTACTATATGCATACCTCCCAAGTGTCCCTCTTTAGGAGGGACAGTCCCTCTTTGAGACCCAAATCCCCCTGTCCCTATTTTCTACCATGTTGTCCCTCTTCTTAGGACATCAGAGTGAGTGGTGTATATATTAGTCTAACACATTGCTCCACAGCAATGAAATTCACATAAATGTTTAGTTGTTTAGTTAACCCCTTAACGACCCTTGGCGGTCATAGTACGTCAAGGGTCGATCTGACTGAACGACCCATGACGTACTATGACCGTCATGGAGTTCCGGGCTCCCCCCGCGGCTGCACGTCGTTCGGGGAGTCCGGAACCAAAACAAACAAAAAAAAATGCTCCTCTGTTGTTCAGTTGCGTCGCCGCGACGATCGGCCGGTCGTTAAGGGTTTAATCTTCAGTATATGTGTTTGTAATTGAATCTGTGTAAATAAAATACTTTGGTCTTGCTCTAAATCATTTATTCAGTTAGGCAAAGAGGAGTATTAAGCAAAGAGTAGTCAGTAGGTGACAAAGTAACCTAAAAATTCCCCGCCCACCAGACACGCCCCTATAAACACCACCTAAAACCTGCTATATGTATGTATGTATGTAGGTAGTATAAATATATTTATATGGTGCCACATGTTGCTCACAGCACATTACAAAAGGGAGCACTATAAATAAAATAGATGTTATAAAAAATATATATAATCAGGGTTAAGTGTCACCGTCACAAAAACAATAGAAAAGTGGTCCCAGCTGTAAGTGTCTTACAGTATAATAGGGTAATAGGAGACAGACATGAATGAGTGTGTAAAGCACATCCAAAAGATGCAGTTTAACCCTTTTGAGTGACAGAGGGATGTCCAATGTAATACCCTCAGAGTCTCAGAGGTAAAGAGCTCCAAATAAGAAAGCTTAGCTTAGTAATTGTGGATGTTGTGACAAGAATGGAGCTGTGTGCTGAGCGGGATAATTATTATTATTTATACATATTCTTTGGCGGTGTGCAAAAACAGGGATATTTAAAAGCACAACAATGAAACATATTCCCACAAACTGAAACAAGTTGAGCAAGTGCCCTACTCATGAGAGTTTACAATTTAGAGGGACTAAAGAGGAAAGGAAAACATGAGGTAAAGGTAGATGGTAGAATTATAAATCTGAGTCATTAAATAAACCGAGAAAAAAATGAGAGGTTCAGTGGGAACAATAGCAACATTTAGACAGGCCACCTTGACAACAAGGCCAAAACGTACATCGGGGGTTAGCTGCTGTTCCCGTGCAGGGGGGACTTGCCTGTCATTTTGGAACTGGACTGCCCTTTTGGGCGGGATTAGTCTAATATGTACATGGACATTTCTCCTCTATGATGCTTCTGAGTGGTGACTAACCATACAACAGGCCATTGTGCTGTTTGTTTGTCTCTCACATTATGTATACATATTTTAAGAACTCTTAGGGGGTCTCCCTAAGAGTGAAGGGTGATCCAGACGTGGACTCCTTGCTCTCAGTGCCTAGAGAATCCATCTGCACCTCACTGACGAGGCCCAACAAGGCCAAAATGTATGTCTGGGGTTAGCTGGCGCTCCTATGCAGGGGGGACTTGCCTGTCATTTTGGAACTGGACTGCCCTTTTGGGCGGGATTAGTCTAATATGTACATGGACATTTCTCCTTTGTCATGGCATTAGAGAGCTAAAACATGATGCTTCTGAGTGGTGACTAGGCATAAAACAGGCCATTTTGCTGTTTGTTAGTCCTCAGAAGACTCTCACATTATGCATGATGCACATCTTGACAGCTGGTCACAGAGCAGACATGGGTGGAAAGAACAGGATATTTGTTAAGGTAGAGTTGATATACAGCAAGACAGTGTAAGGAAGATGGAAGGCTGCTCTAATGAGATGAGTCTTTAAAGAGCACTTGAAGGTTGAGGAGCTGTGTGTGCATACTTCCCAACATTTCAAATGGCCAAAGAGGGACACTTTTGTTTTAAGTGGTGGTGTTGGTAGCATGGCTGGTGGGCGGGGCATTACCAATAAATTTCTAGGTCATTTCATGACCTTCTGATACCTTGTGTTATAACCAAATTAATGATTTAAAGCAAGAACAAAGCATTTTATTTACACAGACTACTATATAAACACATATACTGAAGTTTAAACAAACATTAATGTGAGTTTTATTGCTGTGGAGCATTGTAGTACACTTATATATACCATGCATTCTGGTTCTCTAAAAAGAGGGACATCAGGGTGGTAAAGAGGGACAGAGGGATTTGGGTCTCAAAGAGGGGCTGTCCCTCCTAAAGAGGGACACTTGGGAGGTATGTGTGATGGGGACAGGAGACAAGAGGCAGCCCTTTAAAAATGAGTGAGAATGAGGTTATGAGGCAGGAAGAGGGTAAGATATCATTGGCAGGGAGTAAAGGGCAATTCGATGACTACTTGGAAATAAGGCTGAATATGTAGGGTAAGCAGATCTGTGAATGGCTTTGTAAATCATTGTTAGCATTATATGATTGATCCTAGAGGCTATCTGGAGCCAGTGCAGGGCTTGGAAGAGCGACAAAGCAGAAGCTAATCATTTACTGAGATCAACAAGCCTGGCTTCAGCAATCAGGAGAGATTGTAGCAATGCCAATCTCTGGACGAGAAGACCAATTAGTATGGATTGCAGTAGCCAAGGTGAGATATAAACCTGTTAGCAACAGTGCCACCTGGTGTACAGACAGTTATTCTATTGGATTGTAAGTGAGAGGTGAGCTGTTGGCATCAGCTCCACCACTCCCTGACAATTTAAAGGGATAGTAATGTTTCATAATAAAAGCAGCTCTAATTAATCATCATAGTATTTGGACTTTGGAGAGTGATATTTCAGTTCTGTCAGAGTTGTAGTTCAGGAGTAATTCAATGACAAAGTGTCCCCCTCCCGCCCCTTTTACTGATGTAACACTGCTCAGCCAGATCAGAAGGGAGGTGCCCAGGTAGACTGCAGAGAGGGACAATCTTCAATTAAGATAAGGGAAAATCCTGAAAAGCTTGTCAAGGGGGGCAGGACTTTCATTGTTCTGATAGGAAGAAGATTGTCCCCTGCTGTTATCTGTCTGGTCTTACAACCAGATTCACATCTGAGAAGAGATGGCTTACACTAGGTAAAAGGGACGGGAGGGGAAACTTTGCTTGTGAATATCTCTTAAACCATAAAGGTTTGAGAGATAAGACTTATATCATTCTTCATGTTTTTTTAATGCCTACAAAATAAAATAAAGTTAAAACGAATTATTACTATCCCTTTAAAGTATTAAAATGTTTGAATAAATCACCTGGGGGAATTAGGACTTCCCTACTTTATTTACTCAGCAGGAAAATCCAGATAGTATATGTTTTTTTCATAATAAAATTTTAACAGTCCTTTAAGTAGACTCTGAATAGGAAAACAAGGCATGTCACTATGCCACCCCTTTCAGCACATGATGCAGATTGATCCATTACTAGCCAACATATTTATCGCATAACATTGCTCTGGGTAAGGCCTATCTATGAAGTAATCATTTATTTATCATCCCATGCATTATAAATATTCCTACCAATTACTGGCTATTCCAACATAATGATTTCTTCCAGGAACCGGGCCCAGATAGTTAGCTTTCGGCTTATACGTTTATAAGTTATGAATTTAGAGGGTGAAAAATAACGAGCATTTAATTTGTGGCTTCTAATTTTGAAATATTCAGAAGATGATTTTCTTTTTTGCTTAGTTAGTGAATTTGATTTGCTAATAGATTTATGCTTCATACCGCATTAAGCAGAAATAGTCAAGCTGTTTGGAACTACAACTCCTATCATCCTTAACCAGCTTCCAGTCACCATGAATCGGTCTTGTGTGGATTGGTTCCCCAGAACTTACCTTTAATCATTTGAGTGCCCAACGCATTTCTTCTTCCTGCGTCGGGCACTCACTCTGGTAAGTAAAGGTTAAGCGGACACGATTCTTTGTTGCTGGACTCCAGAATTCTCAAACTTGTCCTACTGAAGGCTTCCTAAAAAAAGGTCAGTGGGAGGAGTTTTGGTTACTGGAGTCCTGAAAAAAAATCATGACTGTCAAAGACTAATTAAATATTCATTTTGGGGAAGCAATGATAGCGGTCACTTGGATTTTCTTTCCAGATTAAAGAAAGTTGGGTTTGTTATTTGCAGGTGTAAGTGTTCCTTTAAGGATAGTTTATGTCCCTTTAAACAGTCTAAGGTACAGAGGGATACGCAATATATTGCTCTGTAATGCACTGCACACAACTCATTAAAGGGTTAGACAGATTTATCAGAGAAGTCTCTTAGTGAAAGGGCCTGGAGAGATCAACAGCTTGTAGTTTAGGCCTTTAACTGCCGGAGACGTATCTAAAGCACTGAGATGCAACCTGTTGGATTTCTTTCTGGCACACAAAGGGTTAAAAACATAGTAATACTTTATATGTAAAAAATTATATATTGCAGAGTTTACCCTCCTGCATAAAACAAGGCTACTTACATTGCTGAGGGGTCTTTTATTTGAAAGTTATAGCAGCTCAAACTTGAATTTGTTTAGGTGCAGTATCTCAATGGGCTGAAATTTTGCAGTGGCGCTGTTGATGCACCATCCTATGGAGGTTTATAGAGCTGTCACTGGATGGTGTACAATTTCAGGGCACTGTGATACTCATACCTGGGAACTTTTCATTCTGCTGTTCCCAGAGGGAGACTCTTTTGGTGCCGCTAGGGGAGCTATATGACGCGATTAGTGTCAAAAGGGGATGGGGCTTAATCATCAGTGGGTGCGGGGTTTCACAGACCTGCAAGGAATACGCTGGGGAAAGAGAAGAAATGGGAGAGAAGTAGGAGAAATGGAAGAAACATATGGGGAAGAAGCAGATATGGGTAGAGTTTCAGAAGAAACTCCCCATATCTGGGGAATCAGTCTCTGCCCCGGAGACCCGGTAATACAGGGGCAAAGCCGGAGAGTTTCCAGCTATGGTGGTACTGCACCTAAAAAATGCAAGTTCAAGTTGCAATAACTTTTGAATAAAACACCTGTCAGCAGTGGAAGTACCCTTGTTTTACTCGGTAAACTCTACAATATATATATTTTCTAACTGCAAATAATTACTATCCCTTTAAGGACTTACCTAGGTAAGTGTAATTCATGTAGCAGTCAGATTTGTCTCATTACTTTTTTTAGATTGGAACTGTAGTCTGTGGCTGGACAGTGACATTTCACTGTATGATACTGTAAACCAAGTGTGTGCTTACCTATCAACATAGGAACTGGAGAAGTGATATCACTGGAGAAGTTATCTCCACTTTATCACCTCTTTATCACACCTTAGTGCATCTCCCCCTTTGACTGCTCCCTGGCACTCAAAGGATTAACCCCTTAAATGCCAAAGAGTTACAAAACACATAGGGGGAGATTTATAAAAAGGGTTCTTGTTCAATTTTGCAAACAGATTCTTAACATGTCCTTATTTCCATACTTGGGAACTCTCCGGATTTGCCCTGGAGACTCCGGTTTTGGCACTGCTTTACCAGGTCTCCGGGGCAGAGGCTGAGTCCTCCGGATGTGGGGAGTTTACATTGAAACTCTACCCACTTCTACTTTTTCCCCTGGTGTAGCTCCTCCCCCCCAGCCTTCTTTTAAGCCCTCCCCCGGCACTTGTGTTGACACTCCCATTTTTGACGCAAAATGCGTCATTCTTCACACCACCCATGGCAGCAGAGGACTCCCCTCCGGGGAGACAACAATAAAAAGCTGCCAGGTATGCTTATTCCTTATTATGGTTGTTGGTATTTATAAAGTATTCTCGTTACATTTATAAATGTGGTGGCTGTCAAGAATAAGAACACATCAGACATGGCATTAAATATTTGGAGAAAATTATGTCACTACATTGTTGAAAATAACAATTCTTTATAAATACACTGCTCTACTTTTTACAAACTCCATTTTTTTTTTTCAAAAAATTTACTACACAGCATTATGCCCTCCTTAAAGTGTTAGTAATGTCTATATTTAATATTTCAGCTATTATAAAAATAAATCTAAACAACCCCAGTCCCATCTCTCAAACCTTTATGGTTTGAGAGATATAGAAGGCTAAAGTCTCCCACTCCCACCGCCTTCCCTGATGTCACCTGTAAAGCCAACAGCAGGAGATTAGAGTCGGCCGACTCGAGGCAGTGCTTCATCAGAGCTGAAATAGTGTAATGTAAAATAAAATACTTCATCGGAAAGGTCCACAGCCTGGTTTGCAGGCACACTTTGTAGACTGTTCCAATTAAGTATTTCTTTTTACATTTTGCTATTTCGGCTCTGCTGAAGAGCCCCTGCTTGTCCCCGGACTAGGATCTCCTGCCGTCAGCTTACAGCTGATGTCAGGGAAAGCGGTGGGAGCGGGGAACTTTAGCCTCCTATATCTCTCAAAACTTAAAGTTTTGAGAGATGGGACTGAGGTCGTTTAGTTTCCTTTTATAATAGCTGCAATATTAGCATTTGTTAAAGGGATAGTAATTTCAGAAAAAAGTATTAACTATATGGTATATACAATTAAAAGAGAGTACTTGCACTTATTCGAATCTCTCAAACCGTCATGGCTTGAGAGATATAGGAAAATAAAGTTCTCTGGTCCCTCCCCTTTCTGCTTGACGAGCTGTAAAGCTGTCAGAAGCAGATTCTTGTCACTTGACCAGATGTGGCTCTTCAGCAGCGCAGATATAACAATATCTAAAGATAAATACTTAATTTGGAACGGTGTACAAAGTGTGCCTGGCTTGAAAGCACACTTTGTAGACCGTTCCAATGAAGTATTTATTTCTAAATAGCGTGATTTCAGCTCTGCTGAAGAGCCTCTGTCTGGTCAAATGACTGGAATTTGCAGCTGTCAGCTAGATGGCAGACTTGAGTAAAACTGCCAGGAAAAGGTAACTTTAGCAAGTTATATCTCTCAAACCATAAAGGTTTGAGAGATAAGACTTGCATTGATGTTAATCTTTTTTTAATGTCTACAATATTAAATCGTTAAAATTAACCATTACTATCCCTTTAAATATAGACATTACTAACACTTTAGCTGTCCTTAAAGGGATAGTATTACTTCAAAATTACTATCCCTCATATTGTAGCCCTTATTAAACAGAGTTAAATGACACCAGTGGCATCTCTAAAACCTTTATGGTTTAAGAGATAGCCGCTTTCAAAGTTTCCTCTCCCCTGCTGTCAGCGTTCTGCTGCCAGCAGGGGAATCTGGTCCCGGGACAGGCGGAAGCTCTTAAACAGAGCCGATCTCTCGTTATGGAAGGGAAAATGATTCATTGAAACAGTCTTCTACGTGTGATTGGTTACCAAGCACACGTTGAAGACTGTTTCAATGAATCATTTTTCCTTCCATAACGAGATATCGGCTCTGCTGAAGAGCCTCCTCTTGATTCAGAGACCGGATTCTCCTGCTGGCAGCAGAACGCTGACAGCAGGGGAGAGGAAACTTTGAAAGCGGCTATCTCTTACACCATAAAGGTTTGAGAGATGCTGCTGGTGTCATTTAACTCAGTTTAATAAGGGCTACAATATGAGGGATAGTAATTTTGAAGTAATACTATCCCTTTAATACCTTCATAACTAGCAGAGACACTCTTACAGCCATTTTAATGCGTCTTTTCCATGAACTCCACTTTTGTAAGTCTCCCCCATTGTCCCTTTCTGGCATCCAAACAATTTCCATTCATAATGTAAGGCATTCAAAAATAGATCTTCTTGTCCTCATTTGCCTAATTTCCATCTTTTTTTTCAGAAAAAATAAAAACGGTCTAAACTTGGAGAAAATAGTTTAACCCCTTATTGACAAAAGCTTTTCTTACACTAGAGGGCAAGAGCAATTTTGGTCTTTTTAGCCACAGAGGGTCTGAAAACATAGCAAGATATTAAAATGTCCCTCTTAAGTTCTAGATGGCAGCATACTCCTCTGGCACTCAAAGGGTTAATAAAGCCCTTCTATTAAGCACATTAAAGAGGATCTATCACCCCTACACATGTTGGGCTAAATAGCTCGTTTATGTAGTGCAGTGGTTCTCAATCTTTTTTTGTTCGGGGCACCCCTAACACATAATCTAGAACATTCGGGGCACCCCTGACATATTTAATGTACTTTATCAAGGGCATAAAAAGGATACAATACATAAATATATAGTTATTATCAGATCTTATAATCATAATAACAAAACTAATCATATTGTGCATATCAATTTCTATAAATCTTTATTTAAAAGTCCATTATTGTTAGTCTTCATAGAAAACATGGGGCACCCTAAGTTGATGTCCGTGGCACACCAAAGTGCCACGACACCCTGGTTGAGAATCACTGATGTAGTGATTAGTTTAAGTAAGGTTTTCATTTTTTAATAAACATTGCTATTTAGCAGAATTTAATCCAGTAAATACTGCCCTGGTCCTACTTCCGGTCAGACTGCGGTTACCAGATCTATACCATAGTCTGTCATTCTGCCTCTGTTCCCCTCCCTCTATCCAGCCTCCTCCAAACGCATTGCTAGAGAGGTCTCCAAAGCATTAACGAGTAATGTGTTGCCAACTGTTTTAGTTTCCAAGTTGTTTAAGGCTCCCATTTAAAGCAGAATTAACATACCACCCAAGTGTCCCTCTTTAGGAGGGACAGTCCCTCTTTTAGACACAAATCCCTGTGTCCCTCTTTCCCACCCTAATGTCCCTCTTTTTCGGAGACCAGATTGTGTGATGTGTATATAAGTGTATCACATTGCTCTACAGCAATAAAACTCACATTATTGTTTGTTTAAACATCAGTATATGTGTTTATAAATTAGTCTGTGTACATAAAATACTTTGGTCTTGTTATAAGTCATTTATTAGATTACACAAGGAGGTGTCAATAGGTCATGAAATAACCTAGAAATTCTCGGTAATGCCCCGTCCACCAGTCATGCCCACAGCAACACCCCCTAAAACACAAGTGTCCCTCTTTGGCAATTTGGAATGTTGGAAGGTATGAACTAACACCGCTAACAAACCTTGTCTTTAATAATTCCCTATCTGGAGACTAGCTGCTTAGTAGCACTAGTCGCCAGAATTATTACCTCTTCATGAAGAAATCTGAAGTGATCCTCGGCTGACAGGCAGAACGGAGCGCGGACATCTTGCCCTAGTGACGTCCGCTCGCCTGCTCTGTCAGACCATTCCGGAGCCGAATGGCTCCTAGCAACGCCTCCTACAGCCGTCTGGGACTTACAGAACAGGCGCGCGGACGTCACTAGGGCAAGATGTCCGCGCTCCGTCCTGCCTGTCAGCCGAGGATCACTTCAAATTTCTTCATGAAGAGATAATAATTCTGGCGACTAGCGCTACTAAGCAGCTAGTCGCCAGATAGGGAATTATTAAAGACAATGTTTGTTAGCGGCGTTAGTTCTGCTTTAAGTCAATGGGGATTTGTATTCCCTTTCCCTATGATTCAGTTAACTTGTTCACCAGTTGTTCCTCTTTTGTTTTCTGGATATGGCTGGAAGAATTTGCTCTCTTATGAATTTGAGGATTATTAATTGTGAGTGCTTGCATTTTCTTTTAGCTTTAATTAACATACCTGTGAAAAATGAAGCAAGTTTATCCATTGTTTAGTACAACATTAATTCACAGAATACACAGTGTGAATAATACCCTTTGAGGTGTGTTCATTTCAGACTTCTGTGCCTGTGCCACATAAGATAATGAGGACTGAATTTCCCAGTAGGCAAAGAAGGAAAATGCCTACAGCTCTAAATTTTGAGGGGAGGTGCCACAGCTTTCCTGGCCACACACATTTGGAATTGTGGGTGTGGCGACAACAATCTCACTGTCCCAGTACCAGTGTTATAGCCCTTCACAGGCTATTATTAACTCATTAGATGGTAGAGAGATCTGCAGTGCATTGCAGATTTCTTTAGCAACCAATGGATTAATGCTTTTTTCATTCTTGCTTGTTATAGGACAAGGGTATCTTCTGTGACAGGAAACAGTGGATGGCACTGGGGGTGGGGTCATGTGAGGTGTGGGGACATGACCATGGGAGGAGCTAAGGGGGCCTAGAGTGCTTTGGCTTGTGGTGCATGAGATGTAAATCTAGCCCTCAACATAACATAACATACAAAGAGAAACTGGCTTTCACTTAAAATAATTGTTGAGGTTAGGTTCTCTTCTGAAACAGATTCCATCCTCTACATTAGTGACACTCAGGCTATTTGTCATGGTGAAACCATTTAGTTTTTATTGAAATCTCTGTGAAACCCCAACCATGAAAAGCCGGGAGGCCTCCAGCTATCCATTGTGCCATTCAGGGATACGTGTCCTCAGCTCTAGGGCAGTTATGTGGGAGGGGTGACTATTTATCATTGGACAACAGTGCACAACCTGCTCTTTCTCCAGTGCACCACAGAGTTCTAAACACTAGAGGGAGAACTGCCCATGGACAGCAGTGACTGAAAGCAAAGATGGTGGTGGGCTACAAGAAAATATAGACTAGCATTACACTACAACAAATCTTAACTGCAGAATCAAGGCTCAGTTCTCTCACTAGTGTTTGGAGCTCTGCCTGGAAGCCATTTTCTCGTAGCCCAGCAGAGGCACCACTCTCTGTCACAATAGGCAAAGGGCTGTTGTTCTACTTGTGTTTAGAACTCTGTGCTCTGGAGTCTCAATTCAGGGAGTTTAAATTGACCCAGAAGGGGGCTGTCTGGGACATGGGACACACATTTAAAATCCAAGACTTTTCTGGGTAATCCAGGACATGTGGTCAACCTACTTCCAATACATTGCTTTGCATATAAAAATATATATATTTAGATTATATTTAGACCGATAGATAGATAGATGGTTTCTGGTTGGCTGTCTGCCCCGCTGTGTTGCAGACTTCACTAGTGTCCAATTGTCAGGTACTATGTGACAGGTTAGGCTAGAAAGAAATACCCCCCTAAAGCTAGAAGAAGGTCAGCCTCCTCCAACAAGAAATTAGGGAGCAAGATGCTGGAGTGTGACGCTAGGGGGCGTAGCTCGGGTACGGTGGTTGCCTACCAGGAGTTGTGCTGCGGCTCAGCCGTATAAAGGTGCTGGCCACGAAGCCAGATTGGTCCCCTTCGGTTGAGCCAAAGGGGGCCTGTGATAACCCCGTGTAGCCAAACTACTACTATCCTAATCCCCAGGGAGGAAATAACTCCAAAGAAAAAGGGTACTCACTCAGGCCTAATGGAACTCCAAGGTCAGGAGGAACAGGCAGTGGACAGGCAGGAACATATACAATAGGACTAGCTGGATACAGACGGGGAACTCAGAAGAGCGACCTGATAATACTGTAGCAGGAAAACACCAAAACTCTGGAAGCAGGGAGGCGTCTGGAAATGGACCTAACCACACACTGGAGCTGTACTGGAATCAGGAGACGGAGAGAGTAGTCAGGAATCAAGCCAGGTCATACACAATATACTGGAATGGTACAAAATTCAGGAGGCAGGAGAGTAGTCAGGAATCAAGCCGGATCAAACACAACACGCTGGAACAGTACTGGATTCAGGAGGCAAGAGAGTAGTCAGGAATCAATCCGGATCATACACAAGACACTGGAACAGTACTGGATATAAGAGGCTAGAGAGTAGTCAGGAATCAAGCCGGAACATACACGAAAAGCTGATGCTAAGTACTGGGATACTAACAAGATGCTATACTAACGCATCTGAAAACCCCTGAATGCTCCCAATAAGAAGCCGCGGACCGGAAGTGACGCGAGTGCCTAGCAACGGAGAAACACAAGCCGCTGCTAGGCAGCACGTCGTGTCCGGCGAAGAAATAAGCCGCTGCAACAGCAGAGAAGGCGACAAAATGATGGAGAAGACTGAGGAACGAGAACCCGCAAGGGAGCAGCACGTGACACCAATTAGTAATAAGAAAGAAATATTTGCACCAAACTAATTAATTTTGTTATCACTATACCTTTTATATCAATTATAGGTGTGCGCCTACAGGAATAATTTGTAATATCTAAACCGCAAAGAAAAAATAAACTTGTTTATGGCCCTTTATGTAATACCAAACAAAGCGCAGATTCCTGAACAAATGGTTCAAAAGTGTCCAAGTCTAAAGCTGGTCACATTGAGAACTCACTGGCCTTGTACATTCACATGAACATCATAGATACTGTGGATACACATACCATACTGTGGAGGCGGGTGTGAAAAAATGCTGTAGTAAGAATGCTTTCAAAAATAGACATGTTAATAGTTTATTTTTTATCGATAAACAAAGTGCATAGTGAGTGAATTGAAGAAAAATCGAAATCAAATGAATAATTAGTGTGACCACCCTTTGCCTTCAAAACACCGGCAATTCTTCTAGGTACACCTGTACAAATTCAGGTATTTTGTAGGCATATAGGGCCAGATTTAAAGGTTTGCGTAAAATCAGCAGCTAAGTAAAAAAGGCACATCGGCCGCAAATAACACATGACTTACATAAAGGTATGAATACAAGAATAGCTATCGAGAGTAGGCACAACAAAAACCTGTGTCGCACCTGTTTTCGCATCACCGTGCATCCCAAACACCTGTTAAAACACAACTTAAGTCAAAATGTAACATTACGGCTGCCGTTGTCTAGCAACCCTGATAGATGCACAAACAAAATTCAAACCTACAGCCAATCCCAAGGCCCCAAAGTAGCAAAAATGTTCAAATACACCTATATATACCTCAAAATAACAGTCACACCCTGTCTGTGTTTCGAGTTTTTGTGAGCTGGATCACAGGACCCAGGAGCGGAGGATAGTGTCAAGAGCGAGGGAGAAAGGAGCTGTCATTGGAGATAGGAGTTTTTGGAATGGAGAAAGCATTGGAGTTGCACCTAAATATACACATAGCACACTTTTGAACATATCACCTACACCCATACGAACATACACATAAACACAGTCTTTTTTTGTAAAACACCTAACACATTTTTTTAAACTTTATTTTCTCAGTGTGAATCTGTGAGTGAAAGAGTGTGACAGAGAGTGAGTGGGATCGAGTGTGTCTGTGAGGGCCTGTGCAAGTGCCTGGGTGTGAGTGTGTGAATGATAGTTTGAGAGATATCCGCTTTCAAAGTTCCCTCTTTTTGCCTTCCCCCTGACGTCAGCATTCTATCTGACGGCAGGGGAATCCTCTCCTGGGATCAGCCGGCGGCTTTGCAGCAGTGCCGAGATTGCGGTAATAAAAAAAAAATCCTTCACTAAAAAGGTCTTCTACGTGTGCTTGGTTTGCAAGCACACATAGAAGACCATTTATTTTAAGGGTTTCTTTTTAATTACCGCAATCTTGGCTCTGCTGCAGAGCCTCCGCAGGCCCCTGGACCGGATTCACTTGCTGTCAGCTAGAATGCAGACATCTGGGGAGAGGGGACTTTGAAAGCGGATATCTCTCAAACCATAAAGGTTTGAGAGATGCCACTGGGCTCATTTTATTCAGTTTTTGAAGGGCTACAAGATGGGTGATAGTGAATTTTAAGTATTACTATCCCTTTAAAGGAGCAGTAAACTTTTTTTATGAAAACACATATTTTATAGAGCATTTCCTGCTGAATAAAACAAGGTCACTCCCATCGCTGTCAGATGTTTTATTCAAAGTGTATAGCACTTCAAGTAACCAGGAAGTGAATTTACTATGTTTACTTCCTGATAGTTCTAACTGACAGGAAGTGACAGGCAGTTTCTATCACATTCTATGGAGAACTGTATGTCTCTGACTTTTCTGACTTTCCTCTCCATTAGAATCTAACAGGAAGTCTAATTAGAATTTGACCACTAGAGGGCACTGCTAATGTAAAAAACATGGGTTTAAATTGTAATAACTCTGGAAATATAAATCTCTCAGCAATGGGAGTACCCATATTTTACTCAATAGGAAAATCCCTACAATATATATTTTTTCATAAAAAAAGTTTACTGCTCCTTTAAAAATTGTGGGCAAGTGTACCTAGACGAATTGATGCTGTTTTGAAGTCATATTGATTTGATTATTTATTTTTCTTCTGTTCACTCACTATGCATTTTGTTAATTGATTAACCCCTTAAGGACCCATGACGGTCCTGCACCGTCATGGGTTGTTATACCCTTAATGACCCATGACGGTCCAGGACCATCATGGCTTAAATGATAGCAGCGTGCCTCCGTGCACGCTGCTATCATTAAATCCAGGCTGAGACTGAGCGCTCCGAGACCGGGGCATACAGTCTCAGCCCTTCTTCCTTCTTCCGGTTCATGCGATCGCCGTATCAGCGATCACATGTACCGTCATAGTGACAGACAGAGGCAGCATGCAAAGCATGCTGTCTGTGCCTGTCTCGTCCGCCTCTGTCTCCCTTGCTCTCAAAGTAAGGGAGACAGAAGTAGACGGGAGACACCTAGTGGTTAAAAAATATACAGCAGTTGGGGGTATTAACCCCTTCACTGCTGGTGCAGGAGGCTGGCTAAATGCAGGTCAATTTTTGACCTGCAATTTTACTCCTTTTTTTTTTTTTTTTTTTAAACACAACACACTTTTTTTTTTTTTCCAAAAACATTTTTATTTAAAAAAAAAAAATATATATATATAATTAAACAATATTACAATTGTGATTGTTGTGGAGCCATGTAATACACTTATATACACCACCAAATGACAGGGACAAAAAAGTGTCAAAATAGGGTGGGAAAAAGGGACATGGGGATTTTCACCCAGGGGGGATAGTGGCCACTTTAAACTGCGCATTTTGTAGGTATGACTGACCGGTCATACCTTTCATGCAGTCTCCATAATAATTTAACCCTTTGTGGCCAATTGATCCCAAGAGAAAAATCAAAAATGGTGTTTTTTTACATTTGTTAACATTTTTTTTTAATTTTAATAAAGTGAATGGTGGGTTATCCATATAAATAGGGTATCAAATGAAAGCCCTATTTATGCTTAAAAAAACAGTATATAATTTATGGGGGTGGAATAAAAGCCTAAGAGGGAAAACACTGTTGAACAAAGACATAGTCAAAAAGGTCAGAATTGCTCCGGTCCTTAAGGGAAAACGACCTCAGATTTTCCCGGTCCTTAAGAGGTTAAAAACAAATTAACATGTCTATTTTTGAAAGCATTCTTACATTACAGAATTTTTTCACACCTGTCTAAAACTTTTGTACAGTACTGTATATGTTCAGGCTACAGAAGAAACAGTACAAGTGGGATGTGTAGTTTGTTGGCAAACTGAAGTCTGCCACAATGAGCTACAAAATCATGTGAAGATGGAATTTTAAAGATGCTGTGAGACAATAAATATGATCTGCATTTTATTTCTGCCTTTATGTCTGACAATGGGTGGTTATGTACAAAGAAAGGAAATTAAACCACAGAGCGCCGGTTCCTGGTGAGTAACATCTAAGAACTATATATAGTCATTTTTGGCCTCATTATTTACTCAAAATACTTTCCAAAGCGAGAGAAGTTTGAATTTGGATTACAAAAAAAGCAGAGGAGAGATTCATATCAAAAGACAGGACAGGCACGGTTCTAAGATAGAGAAGGATTTCTCATGTTTTTCATGCCAGGGATAAAGTGACTATATAACCAGCTTTGCCCAAGACATATTTTTGCCCTGTGTCCCAGGAAGCCCCCTTTCCAGACAATACACAGTCACGGGAATGAAAACCCCAAAGCAAAGTGAACACTGCTCACAGACTACATACTACTTTAACAGAAAGAGATGACTGAGCTGAGCTACAAGATAGTGGTCACAAAACCCCATGCCTTAACGTAGCCTTACATCACAAGGACACAGAGCTGCAGCACATGTGTGAAGTCAGGAAGCAAAGCTCATTTATCCCTAAAGAGTTTATATCTCTAGGCAGAGACCATTTTCTTGCAGCCCAGCACAAGCATCACTTTTGTCACATCAATCAACAGACATTTCTCACTCACAACTCTATGGTGCTCTGGAAGAAGCAAAGTTTGCACCCTTGAGTCTAGTGATATGGAGGACCAGGGTCACATCATGTCATGTGACCATGCCCCCACATAAATCCGAGGACTTATTCCATACCTCCCAACATTTCAAATGGCCAAAGAGGGACACTTTTGTTTTCGGTGGCATTGGGACCGATGATGGTGGATGGGGCATTAATGAGAAATTTTAGGTTATTCCATGACCTTTTGACATCTGTTTGTGTAACTGAATAAATGATTTAGAAAAAGACCAAAGTGTTTTATTTACGGAGAGTAATTTATAAACACATATACTGAAGTTTAAACAAACATTAATGTGAGTTTTGTGCTGTGGAGCAATGTTATATACTAATATACACACCACACAGTCTGATCTCCTAAAAAGAGGGACAGAGGGATTTGGGTCTCAAAGAGGGACTGTCCGTCCTAAAGAGGGACACTTGGGAGGTATGCTTATTCTCTGACATTCTCACCTTGGGACAAAATATGTTCAACTTGGTCAGTGTCTGGATGGCTACCTTCCTAAAATGACCACTCTTCAGATCCAAGCCATTTAGGTCTTTTGGATCACAAGGATAAATAAGGTCCTCTAGGGAGCAGCACTGACAGTGGACTATCAAAAGTCCAACAACCAGAGCTTGGGAAACACTGAGATAAAGGGAGGCAGACTTGGGTTAAACGATAAACATACAGGGAGATCTTCTAATAGCTTCATGTGTCAACCAGTCACATATGTGTCAGTAGATTTGTGCTCATACATTTAAACAAGAGCAGGTACACAGTGGCGTAACAATAGGGGTCACAGGGGTCGCACCTGTGACCGGGCCCATCACTCCAAGGGGCCCGGCCGCCCCCTGCGAACCCATTGCCACTCGCCCACAGCCCTGCCCGCAGCAGCTTAGCTGATCTTCCGGCGCTCTAGTAATGCAGAGTGCTGGGAGATCACATCATCTCCCAGCACTCTGCATAACTGAGAACTGCGTGGGAGATGGCGGTAGGAAATGTACATGGGGCAATGTGACGATGGGGGGGGGGGGGGGCGGCAGCAATTTCTGCACCAGGGCCCGGTGGCTTCTAGTTACGCCACTGCAGGTACACTTGTGTGTGTGTGTGTGTGTGGGGGGGGGGTTTACAAATGTATTCAACATATGAGTAAAAGCAGAACTTTTCACTCAAGACCATATGTAAAAAAAAAAAAAAAAAAGTGGATAAACTTTAAGGCAAACCAACTAAACCATAAGGGACAAACACAAGTCCCACTGATTTAGATGGGGATTTTAAAGTGGAACGTTCACCTTAATTCAAGATTGCATATTTGAAAACTGCATTAAAAACTGCCTATATGTCATGTTAACCAGAAGACCATCAAATGTTCAGTTAAGGAGATATTCATACTTGTAACTGTATGCTAATGTATGCTAATTGATGTACCTGTGTGGCACCGGTGACGCTTCATATGCTAATTAAGCTTTTTCAGTGACGTCTCATATGCCAACACAGACTTTTCAGTGATGAAGTTCTGTGCGGTACCAGGATATTTTCACTTTCTCTTTTCCCACAAATGAAAGTGTGAATATCTTGTAAACAATTCTTGTGTTGTACTTTTGGTTAACATGACACATAGCCAGTTTTTAGACATTTTCAAATATGTAAAGAAAATTCAAGGTGATACAGCCACTTTAATCTCCTGAATGCTAAACAATATGTTGGAGACCTTTCAAGTAATCAAGAGTTTCAAAGCTCCTTTTTAACCCTTTGAGTGCCAGGAAGTATCCAACGCATTGCAACGCAAAGTGTTGGATACCTTTCTGGCTGCAAATTAATGGGAATGTTGGTAGTTTTTATTTGTTCCCTCCACCTCTTCTTCTTCCACCTTTCTGTGTTTCCACTATTTATATGTGTTAGGACAGCTAACATGTCCAAATTGAAAAGGATTTAATTGTTACATCTCCAGTACTTTGCATGTTTGCAGATAGTGTTTCATCATGCTGACTACATATGTTGTTACAATATTGCACTGTGTTTTTTTTATCTGTCCGCCATATAATACTGATTCCTTTTCTGTTGTGATGTACCTTTTCTTGGCTGTTTTAAATAAAGAATTGAATAAAAATAAAAGGGACCCGCCCCCTTAAAGTAAGCTTAATTTTAAAGAGCATTATAAACTGGCTATAAATATGTTGTGCTAGCCATTTGCTTTAATAATAAACTGCTGAAAATGAATCTTTATTTATTGGTGGTGCAATCTCACACTTTATTCTAATTAGTTGAGCTTCTAGGAATGAATCTAGGCACACCCCACACACTGGGGACAATTCTAACAGCACTGCAAGAGGTGGGTGTGGCCTGGATCCACACTAATTAGCATACTGTACAGGGAATTACCATAATGTGCCACACTGTAATAATTATGTTTTGGTATCACATTCTCAAAAGCAATTCATTTTATAAATAAATATCGAATACATTAATAATAAATAAACTTGTCTTAGTGACAGGTCCACTTTAAAGGGATAGTAAAGTCCCAAAAAATAGTATCCTGTAAATGGTTGCTGCAATAAAAAAACACTTAATGCGCTTAATCCTTTCTCTCAAACCTTTATGGTTTGAGAGATGTAAGAAAATAAAGACCTCCATTCCCTCCCCTTTCTGCCTGACGAGCTGTCAAGCTGTCAGAGGCAGAATCCGGTCGCCCGACTGACGGCGACTCTGCAGGAGTGCTGTCATCGTGATATCTAACTATAATTGCTTCCTCGGTATGGTCTACAACATGTGTCTGGCTTCATTCCGATGAAGTAATCATAGTTAGATATCTCGGTGACAGCACTCCTGAAGAGCTGCCGTCTGGTCCCAGAAGCAGGATCTCATGACGTCCGCTGTACAGTGGACGCATGAGAAAGGGGAGGGAGCGGAGGTGTTTATTTTATTACATCTCTCAAACCATAACGGTTTGAGAGAAAGGATTAAGTGCATTAAATGTTTTTTTTTATTGCAGCTACCATTTAGAAGATGCTAATAGATACTATATTGCGCAGCAGAACCAGATCTACGTGGGAAACTACCACAGTCCTCAAAAAAGGTTATTACGCTAACAATGTGTTAGGTATAAATATATGCAAAAAAGTGAAATGAAAAAACAATTGTGAAACAATGAAAAAAATGCTAAGCAATATAAAATCGTGCACTGTAAATTATATCATCTTTGACTCAACTAATATTTGAAAGAATATTCAGAAATATAAATTGAAAGATATGATGGACTTGAGTAAAAAAAGGGAAAATTGAGATGAAACAATATGAAATAATTGAAAAATAATAATAATAATAATAAAAGTCCATACAATAAAGTTTTTAAAAAAGTGAAAAGTATTCAAATAATACAGTACATAAAATAGAAGTCACTTAGCTAAGGCTTGATGGAAGGAAGGTACAAGATGAAAAATGGAAATGATACTGAACGATGAAGATGATGATGAAATGTGAATGAGGATCAAATGTTTCCCAAATGGAATGTCATGAAAGAGATCCACTGTTCCCAAATCCAACTAGGTGCAGCTCTACCAAAAAGGGAGTCCTCGGAGGCCCTTGACAAAATCCAGAAGTCTACAAAAAGAGTGCAACAACAAAGAGAAGGAAAAGGGAGGACAAAGGAATCTTCTAAGTGTAGTATGATTAATAAAACATAAAATACTTTAATACATGAAGATAAAATCACATAAAAACAAAAAATCCATCCCCCCTCTCACATTGCACTTACAAAACGCCCGTCTTGGGCTTTAAGCATCTCAGGGGTCCCAACCCCTATGTGGCCACGTAACTGTGTCCCTTGGTTCGGCCGATGGTCTCAACTCCGTTGTTGGTCCTTACAGCTCCAGCTGTTCTGTACTCCTTGATTCCCCTGAAGAAGTGGACCTGAGACGTCCACGATACGCGTTGGGTGTATCTCCTCCCCCCCCTTGCTCATTCGGTGCCGGGTCCCTCCCCGCCCCCTGTGAGATTTCCCGGGTTGAGGCTTTACGGTACAGGTCTCTCGGCTGTTTGCTGTATACAGCGTTCCCCGCTCCACGTGTGTGAACTGTCTCGGACTGCTCTTCGGAGTTTACCCAGTTCTTGGCAATGATTTTAACATCAAAGCAGCCTTAAAATCAAGGAGTACAGAACAGCTGGAGCTGTAAGGACCAACAACGGAGTTGAGACCATCGGCCGAACCAAGGGACACAGTTACGTGGTCACATAGGGGTTGGGACCCCTGAGATGCTTAAAGCCCAAGACGGGCGTTTTGTAAGTGCAATGTGAGAGGGGGGAGGGATTTTTTGTTTTTATGTGATTTTATCTTCATGTATTAAAGTATTTTATGTTTTATTAATCATACTACACTTAGAAGATTCCTTTGTCCTCCCTTTTCCTTCTCTTTGTTGTTGCGCTCTTTTTGTAGACTTCACCATTTAGAAGATACTTTTTTTGGGACATTACTATCCCTTTAAGAACAACCTCTCTGTCTGAACCATCAATTCTCCATCTCATGTAAAAGATGAAATATTATATGAAATTGATAGAGGGGAAACACCTTCTTGCACAGTTAACAACTCAATGTGAAGTACATTTTTTCCCCAAATCAATTTTACTTCTGTCCTTAAACACATAAGATAATCAGTTTCATTAATGTCCAAGAGATTATTTTGGGATAGACAAAGAAATAGATAATACAGCAACCTTGCAATACATTTTTTGCATCTTTATAACAAAAGTATGACAGGATTACACACAGTACAAGTTGTGTGATGGTTTTTAGCTTTGACGTAATGTTCAATGATCACTTCCTTGTGCACACGAACATTGCATCATTTTACATAACTTACACGGGCAAAGGCTAAGGAATGTCTTTTTTTTGGGTTGGGGTGGCAACCCCCTCAAAAAAAATAAACAAAAAAACAAAACAAAAACACATCGACTCTACGCTGACCTATTATGCAATAGTTTAGAGCTGGGATAATTACAAGACTGCAGCTGTTGTTGGACTATAGCTCACATCACTCAGCCAGCCTTTGGCCAGGATCATTTGCTGTATCATGTTTTAAACTGGGCTCTGCCGGTATGGGAGGCAACAGTGCCACTACGCACTGTGCTATGTTTAAAGGGATAGTAATGTTTCAAAATAAATGCAGCTCCAATTATTCTTTACAGGTTTTGGGCCATGTAGAGCATTATTATCATTCTCTACGATATGTAATTCCAGAGTAATCGAATCATAAAGTGTACCCCTAAAGCCCCTTTTACTTATGTAAAGCTGCGCATCAAGACTGTCCAGATGGATCTCAGTGAGGAACAATCTTCTGTTAGCATAAGGAAAAACCTGCCGTCCTTCTTCAAGGGGGGAGGCAGTGTTTTCCTTATGCTCACAGTAAGAAGATTGTCCCTCACTGTGATCTGTCCGGTCAAGAGACCTGATTCCACATCTGAGAGGAGGCTCCTTACACTAGGTAAAAGGGGCAGGAGGGGGAGACTATAATTCAATTACTCTCAACCTACATTGTAGAGAATGATAATATAACTATAAAGAATAATTGGATTTGTACTACATTATCCTGATCAATCCCAGGATATTCTGCCGTACAGAACTCCACCCTTATCTCCTTTATAACCCAGGTCTATGAACTTCCTCTTCCCCAGATGATTGAGCTTCCTCCAATGGCCTATTGTGCCTTGTCTTCTGTTCTTCCCTGTCTTCTGTGTACCAAACCCACCTTGATTCTGAGTATGATAACGCTCTGCTCCCAGATGATAAGATCACTGCTATGTTAGACTACACCTTCTTTTATTTTGTGGCTATGACTCCTGCTCAGCATGCATAAATCTAATCCCTGGTTATAAGATTTATTTTCTAGTTGACTATCTCCTCTCTCTCTTGATAAAACCAATGTTCTTTTTGACTCTGCTCTTAAATTCTGGTTATGACTCAGCCTGACTACCTCTTATCTCTGCTCTTTGGTAATAAGACCACTACTGCTGTATGTTTGAGTTTGCCTGTTCTCTGTTTCCTGTTACATCAAGTGTTCCCGTACAAGTTCCCATTGCCTTTCAAACCGTAGGGCATAGTCCCTGGGGGAGATCAAATGAATGGGTGAAGATCATACCTGGGAACTCCCAATTGAGGTCTACCCACCTCTGGTGCAGCAGGTGGTGACAATAATAACACGAATCATGTCAAAAGAGGCGGGGTTTGATGAGAGTTGAGGAGGCAGGGCTTAAAGGTGACACACAGAAGGCTGGGGAAGGAGGAACACAGGGAGAAACAGCAGATGGGCAGAGTTTCAATAGAAACTCCCCATATCCGTAGAAATCAGCTTCTGCCCCGGAGACCCGGTAAAGCTCTGTCAAAATCAAAGTCTCCAGGGCAAATTCGGAGAGTTCCCAGGTATGGGGAAGATCTGCAGTTTAGGTTTCATAATTCTTTTCCCTGAAGTAGGATCTAGAGCAGGAATGATGGCTTCGTTTTTTTTCTTCACCAACGAACGAAGCTAACTGTAAATTGTGGAGATTGTTAATATTTTCTAGATTGCAGCTAAACATATTTAAGTCGAGCTGAGTCTGCAGATTGTACTTCACATTCACTGTGTGTGCTCCAAGCTTTTACACGCCCAGAGGCAATGTGCTCATTTCTACATTTAAAACATCACACAGCTGGAGCTCAGTAGAGATCCCAGAACACTGTGCTCTTCTCGGCTTTTACTAGCAATGAAATGTCTCCTTTTTATCTAAGAGATGTAAGAGCGAGAACTGTAATGACTGCAGACCTGGGTATTTAGAGGACAAAATTTTCAGTCTCCTATGCAACAATGTGTTCACTTGCTGACACTTTGCAAATGCAGCGTTTCTCATGTGATGGCAAAAACTTACTCCTTAAATCAAATGACTTTACAAACTTTTTTAGTCAAGTATTTATCAGCTAAACAAGTAAGTCTGTTAAGACGTCTTACTTATAAAACTGAAGGCCATGTTCAGGGCTGCATTTCCCAATAGGCCGGGTAGGCAACTGCCAGAGCTCCAAATTTTGAGGGGAGGCACCTCAGTTGTCCTGGGCACACCCACAGTCTGAATTGTGGGCGTGGCCAGTGCAATCTCAATGTCCCTGCATAAGTTTTATATTCCATTACAGGCTGGTATTTAACCCTTTGTCTGGTAGAGAGAGATCTCCAATGCATTGAGGAGCAAAAAAAAAAGAAAAAAAAAAGTATCTGTGATCCTTAACAACCAACAACGTTACAATAGTTACCTTTTTGGTATGAGCTGGTGCTGTTTAACCGTTTCAGTGCCAGAGGGGTACGCAATGCATTGCGTGCCCCTCTGGCACTGAAAGGGTTACAAAAAAAACCCCAAAAAAACAACAAACTAAAAAAAAAAACACTAGTTTGAGCTTTTAAGGGGTTAAATTAAAAAATCTCTCAGAGAATCCTTGTTTTTAACTCAACATTAACCCTTTGAGTGTCAGATGGGGCAACCAATGCATTGCTTTCATGGATCTAGTGCCGTGTTGTGAGTCTGTATTTATCTTGTATTGTGCTGTTGGTTTGCCCCCAAAATAATTTAATATTCATAGCTATATAAGATATATATTTAATTATAAATAAACTGCCGTTATTCTGGAGCATACCAACTGCCCCGTAGGGGGATACATAAAAATTCCCTGCAAAATTAAATTGGGATTTTAACACCCTTGAAGGCTAGCCTTCAAGGAGTTAAAAAGCTCTATTCAAGTGCATGAAAACTGATTATGTTTTTTTTTTTGTCCCCTATGGTGCAATTGGTTTACTCCAGAATAATTCCAGTTTCTATAAATATGGGTCACAGAGCCCTGAATGTTTTATTCATTTGAAACGGCTTCTAGGGATTTATTTTTTAAGCTATTTCTAAAAATAAAATGAAGGCAATTGAAAATGTGGTTTATCGTTGCTGGGGGGAAAAAAAGACTTCCCAGAAGACCACTGGGTCTTTAACCCTTTGAGGGTTAAAGGGTTAACAGAGAGCACATTATACAGTATCCCGTGTTCTAATCTTTACTTGCATGGCACTAGAATATTCTTAGCTTCCCAGTTTGAATTAGGGACTCATTTAAAAATGCAGCATTATTCAAATATGCAAAATCCAATTTCATGATGTTTGGCTTCCATACAGTAAGCTTCAAGAAAAACTCTGGCTACATTCAAGTGTATTGTGTGTCTGGAAAAAATGGAATATTTTTCATATTAGTAGTTGGGAATTATTAAACTGCAAAATTAGCCGAGGGCTTATTTTGCAGCTCAATGCGCTGAAAAAGTCCACAGAAAGCTCTGTTAAATACTAGGATGTGAATAAGAAATTGTATCATCCAAGTATCAGCGTACAGAAAAATTAAAGGCTAGTTATCATTGATACTTACCTCCCAACATTTCAAAAGGCCAAAGACAGGCACTTTTGTTTTAGGGGGTGTTGCTGTAGGTGGGGCCGGTGGGTGGGGCATTACTGAGAATTTTTAGGCGATTTCATGACCTACTGACACCTTAACTTGAATAAATGATTTAGAGCAAGACCATAGTATTTTATTTAAACAGACTAATGTATACTCACTTATACTGAAGGTTAAACAAACACTAATATAAGTTATATTGCTGTGGAGCAATGTGATACACTTATATACACACCACACAGCCTGATCTCCTAAACACAGGGACACCAGGGTGATGCACTTATATACACACCACACAGTCTGATCTCCTAAACACAGGGACACCAGGGTGATACACTTATATACACACCACACAGTCTGATCTCCTAAACACAGGGACACCAGGGTGATACACTTATATACACACCACACAGCCTGATCTCCTAAACACAGGGACACCAGGGTGATCCACTTATATACACACTACACAGTTTGATCTCCTAAACACAGGGACACCAGGGTAATACACTTATATACACATCACACAGTCTGATCTCCTAGACACAGGGACATCAAGGTGATACACTTATATATACACAACACAGTCTGATCTCCTAAACACAGGGACACCAGGGTGATACACTTATATACACACCACACAGTCTGATCTCCTAAACACAGGGACACCAGGGTGATACACTTATATATACACTACACAGTCTGATCTCCTAAACACAGGGACACCAGGGTGATACACTTATATACACACACCACACAGCCTGATCTCCATACCTGGGAACTCTCCGGTTTTGCCCCGGAGACTCCGGATTTCACAGGTAATTACCGGGTCTTCGGGGCAGTCTCTCAATATCCGGGTGGGCAAAACTCTGCCCACTTGTTCTCCATCCCGCACAGGTTCCTCCCACTCCCCGCCCTCTTACCCGCATTCCATATATATTTTACCCCTTTTTAAAAAAAAAAAAATTGTCCCGCCCCCTCGCGACTAAGCCCTGCCCCTTTTATGACACGAATCGCGTCATTTCACTCCCCGGTCGGCGCTGGCAGGGCTGTCCTCCGGGCAGCCCAGCCTGTTAAGTTCCCAGGTATGCTGATCTCCTAAACACAGGGACACCAGGGTGATACAATTATATACACACCACACAGTCTAATCTCCTAAACACAGGAACACCAGGGTGATACACTTATATACACACCACACAGTCTGATCTCCTAAGCACAGGGACACCAAGGTGATACACTTATATACACACTACACAGTTTGATCTCCTAAACACAGGGAAACCAGGGTGATACACTTATATACACACCATACAGTCTAATCTCCTAAACACAGGAACACCAGGGTGATACACTTATATACACACCACACAGTCTGATCTCCTAAGCACAGGGACACCAGGGTGATACACTTATATACACACTACACAGTTTGATCTCCTAAACACAGGGAAACCAGGGTGATACACTTATATACACACTACACAGTCTGATCTCCTAAACACAGGGACACCAGGGTGATACACTTCTATACACACCACACAGTCTGATCTCCTAAACACAGGGACACCAGGGTGATACACTTCTATACACACCACACAGTCTGATCTCCTAAACAGAGGTACACCAGGGTGATACACTTATATACACACCACACAGTCTGATATCCTAAACAGAGGAACACGGGTGGGAAAGAGGGACAGAGGGATTTGGGTCTCAATGACGGACACTTGGGAAGTATGCCCCATCCAACGGCAAAGTGAGAGGGGGTTTCCAGTTGCCCAGTTGTGGATTTTTTTTGCCCTTGTAAGATCAGAGAGACCTTATGCTTTTGCCCCAAAAATGATAAATGTTCAGTTTTCTTGTGCATTTGACTACATGGAGGGGCATCCTTCTTCCATTCAGCTGTTGTTGAACTACAATTCCCATCATCTTCTGCCAGTCCATGGCTGGCTGAGGGCGATGGGAGTTTTAATCTAAAAATTGCTAGAAGAATGCTGGTTGCTCACTCCTGCCTTATGCAAAGGTAACTGCAAAGGGTTCTGGGTAGAGAAATTCACAAGCCTAATTCTTGATATTTTAATTTTATACTTTCTATTTTTTTGGGGTGGGCTCTCTGATGATCCAAGGGTTGCCTCTGGCCCCATCTACAAGTTTTCTCTCCAGGGAGCAGATCTTCTAATAAAGCAGGGGCTGGGAGCCTCAGCTATTCCATAATGAAAATAGCGGTGGATCTGAAAACTGACTCTTGGTGATCTCCTGTTTATTCTTCTGTGAAGTGTAAGACTTCCTATCTTGTAGTCCAGAGTCATGTTGGAACTACTTGGCAGTCCACATAAATTACTTCCTAATAATCCTTCAGTGGGCGGAGTTTGGGATCTTGCTGCACTGCAAAAGGAATCATGCCTGCCCCCCTGGACGTGATATCCAGAGCTACCAATACATGCAGAAATTATTTTATTTTGAACTTTTTGGTATAGCATCTGCGAGCAGTTGGACTACCCTGTTTCATTCCACAAGAAAAGCTTTACAATGCACTTATTTAATACTACAATTGTACTGAGTGGTGGTTTATTATTAGTAGGATCTTAGTGTTCCTTTAAATAAAAAGGAACATAGATTTTGATGGCAGATAAGAACCAATTGGCTATTTTCCTGTACAGATAAAATGAAGCCTTACTTTGTGTGTATGCAGGCTTATCTCCAGACAGAAGACAGTGGTAAGAGAATCCAGGAACAGAATGCTGGGTACTTCAGTTATACACCAAGGGGCTTCCAGAAACATACCTCCCAACATTTCAAATTGCCAAAGAGGGACACCTTTGTTTTAGGGGGTGTTGCTGGGGGCGTGGCCAGTGGGTGGGGCATTACCAATAATTTTTAGGCTATTTCATGACCTATTGACACCTCCTTGTGTAACCTAATAAATGACTTATAACAAGACCGTAGTATTTTATGTACACAGACTAATGTATAAACACATATACTGACATTTAAACAAACATTAATGTGAGTTTTATTGCTGTAGAGCAATGTAATACACACCACACAGTTTGATCTCCTAAAAGAGGGACATCAGGGTGGGAAAGAGGGACAGAGGGATTTGTGCCTAAAAGAGGGACTGTCCCTCCTAAAGAGGGACACATAGGAGGTATGCAGAAACAAAATAAGTAATCTTAACCCTTTGAGTGCCAGTGCGTTGTGTACCCCTCTGGCACTCAAACGGTTGATATATTAACACCTAGAATTTGTTCTGTGTACTTCTGCATCCAAAAGCCGTTGAAGCTATGAATGAATAGAGCAAAAGTAGGCAACCAATGCTATCCTCCAACTGTTGTTGGACTACAACTGCCATTATCCTCTGCCGACTGGCAAAACAGAGAATGGACACAAGGTGGGCCCACTGGGGACAAGCTGCAGTGCAGATTCAGATCACTGGTGGTAGCATAGAGGAAACCAGCAAATGGAACACAGATGGAAAGCCACCTGGACACATCTCAGAACCACAAATGCTTAAATATACAGTGGTCTTCAATATGCAAGCGTACAACAGCAAATAAGAAACAGGGATAAGCACAAATGTCTGGAACAAGTCCAAAAGTACAACGCACCAGCCAATAAGCAGCCTGGAATTAGCAGGAAGCAGGACGAACAGACTCAGATAGCAAAGAACTGGAACAAGCAGCTTATGGACTTTAGTTTATTAAACCCTGGCAGAGACACAGCTACAAGAGTAGCAAACATTTCTCATTATTGGGGTGCCAAGGCTTTGTCTCTCTTTGATCACACAGGGGGCAGTAGAGAGCAAGGGGGTTCTTAAAGGGATAGTAATACTTGTAAATTACTAATCCCCATGTTTTAGCTTTGTTAAAAAGAAACTTATTACCCCCAGTGTCATCTCTCAAACCCTTATGGATAGTGCTCAAACTTCCCCCCTCCCCCTTCCCTGACTGAACGCTGACTGCAGGGATATCCACATCAGGCGGCTCTGCAGCTGAGCCGAGATCGTGTTTATAAAACAGAAATCTTTCACTAAAACGGTCTTCTACGTGTGCTTGCAAACCAAGCACAAAAGCACATATAGAAGACCGTTTCAGTGAAAGAATTATTTTTTACATACGCGATCTTGGCTCAGCTGCAGAGCCGTCTGACGCACATAAGACTGTCGTACGACAGCTTCCCCTGCAGTCAGCATTCAGGGTTCAGTCAGGGAAGGGGGAGGGAGGGTGAAATTTTGAGCGTTATCGTCTCTCAAACCATAAGGGTTTGAGAGATGACACTGAGGGCAATTAGTTTCTTTTTAACAAAGCTACAATATGGGGATTAGTAATTTGCAAGTATTACTATCCCTTTAATATCCAGGGCCCTGAAATGTCTTTTGGTGTAAAGAAGTTACTGATCCAAGCCGTTGTAGACAGCAAAATATCCATTTAACATATCCATATTGACAGAGCAAAACAGGAGGTAATAAGGCAGATAAACATTGCATGCTGTGGGACACTTGTCCTTCTGCTCCCGTTCCATCACATCATGTGCTTGTCACAGGAGAGAGGACAGGATGATATCACTAACCTCCTCTCTCGTCTCCCTTCTGATGACTGATAGGCAGGCGAGCGGAGACACCTATAATCATCATCAGGGCACAAAGCAATTTTCTGATATGACTCATGCTCCTGATGGAACCGACATTACAGATCTGGTCTCACTTAGAAGAAATATTCCTTCCGTGATAAAATGAAAACACTTGCCTGCCACCTGTCCGAAGGTTTCTTTCCAACATACTTTTCATAATTTAACAGTTTTTCATATATGACTATGGAAGATGAGGGCTAAATACCAAAGCAATTAGAAATGATTATCTCAGAGGCAGAATCAATGACGAAGTAGTAGGAATGTCAGCCAACATGACCCAAGGCAGTAAGATGTGGGTTTATAAACCATCATTTCTTATGTCTCTGGAGAAAGCGCTTCATAAGCAATGACACTTTATAATAAGAGCCTTGTTGAATTTAAAAAAAATCTATAAATTGTTGTGGCAATGTAAAATTAACGGAGGATAATTTAAAACCCTGAGTACTAGAGACACAGCTCTTAGCATCCACGAGTTAAAGGGATAGTAATGTTTCACAAAAACAGCAGCTCCAATTAATTTTCATAGTATTTGGGCCATAGTGTCAGAGTTGTAGTTCAAGAGGAGTTGAATGATAAAGTATCCCCCTCCTGCCCCTTTTACCCAGTGTATGCCACCTCCCCTCAGATGGAATCTGGTCTCTTGACCGGACAGCTCATAGCAAGGGACAATCTTCTTACCGTGAGCAGAAGGAAATCCCTGCCCCCCTTGACAGGTTTTTCAGGTTTTTTCTTATTCACACTGAAGATTGTCTCTCTCTGTGATCCATCCGGACAGTCTTGCTGCTCTGAGGTGAGCAGTGTCACATCAGTAAAAGGGGAGGGAGGGGGATACTTTATCATTCAATTACTCTTGAACATCAACTCTGACAGTATTGTAATAACACTCTCCATGGCCCAAATACTATGAAGATTAATTGGAGCTGTATTTATTGTGAAACATCACTATCCCTTTAAAGGGATAGTAATACTTCATTTTAACTTTATTTTATTTTGTAGGCATTAAAAAACATGAAGAATGATATAAGTCTTATCTCTCAAACCTTTATGGTTTGAGAGATATTCACAAGCAAAGTTCCCCCCTTCTGCCAATTTTACCTAGTGTAAGACATCTCTTCTCAGATGTGGAATGCAGTCCATAGACCAGACAGATAACAGAAGGGGACATCTTTTTCCTATGAGAACAATGAAAGCCCTGCCCCCTTGACAAGCTTTTCATGTTTTTCCCTTATCTTAATTGAAGATTGTCCCTCTCTGCAATCTACCTGGGCACCACCCTTCTGCTCTGGCTGAACAGTGTTTCATCAGTAAAACGGGCGGGAGGGGGATACTTTGTTATTGAATTACTCTTGAACTACAACTCTGACAGAATTGAAATAACACTCTCCAATGTCCAAATACTATGATGATTAATTAGAGCTAATTTTATTATAAAACATTACTATCCCTTTAATAAAACTAAATTGCAGATTTATTACAAGTCTGCATCTGCTTTTCAAAAATATATATACAAAATATTCCAAGGCTCTTAAAAAAGCAGCACCTAAAAGGTTGTGATTTTATCATTTCAAAAACTCTAAGTTTTGTTTTTGTTTATATTGGCACAATGTCATTTTTGAAAATGATTATAAAAAATTGAAATGGAATCATAATTACATTTCTTTTTAAGGTATTTATTAACTGCATATTTTTTGTTATGTATGAATAAAGAGTTATCTGTAGCTTAATAAAAATAGTCCAACCTTTACCTCCAACAACTCAAATCTTTAATGTGGAACTATAAATAGAGGATTCTGTCAAATCTGAAATGTACCAAAAATGCTAGGATTCAGACTAAATACCAAACCGATTCTTGGATTCGGTACATCCATATATATCTTTTTTTTTTTTTTTTAATGTAAAGTGCGATATAACAGAACTGACCCCTTGAAGTTAATGACACTTGCTGAAAGCCAGGAATTGATTACAGTTTTAGGAAATGTTCTAATGATTCAGATACAAAAGGGCAGAATAATTATGATTGTACGAATCCATCACAGACAACACAGCATTGCACTGTGGACCATATGTAGAAAGGCAAAGTGCTTCAATTCTAGGGCAAACTACACTGAGTTAAATGGAGCTTTTAAAGGGATAGTAATGTTTCATAATAAAAGCAGCTCTAATTAATCATCATAATATTTGGACTTTGGAGAGTGTTATTTCAATTCTGTCAGAGTTGTAGTTCCAGAGTAATTCAATGACAAAGTGTCCCCCCTCCCGCCCCTTTTACTGATGTAACACTGCTCAGCCAGATCAGAAGGGAGGCGCCCAGGTAGACTGCAGAGAGGGACAATCTTCAATTAAGATAAGGGAAAAAACTGAAAAACTTGTCAAGGGGGGCAGGGTTTTCATTGTTCTCATAGGAAGAAGATTGTCCCTTTCTGTTATCTGTCTGGTCTATGGACTGTATTCCACATCTGAGAAGAGATGGCTTACACTAGGTAAAAGGGGCGGGAGGGGAAACTTTGCCATAAAGGTTTGAGAGATAAGACTTATATCGTTCTTCATGGTTTTTTAATGCCTACAAAATAAAATAAAGATAAAACGAAGTATTACTATCCCTTTAACCCCTTGAATGGCAGATATACCTCTAATGCATCAAGGGATTAAATGGGTTAAACGCCCTGTTTAAATCAAATGCAGTTTGCAGCTGGTATGCCACTGAATTTCTCTACTTTAACCCTTTGAGTGCCAGAGAGGTACATGTGTTGCGCAACCCTCTGGAACTCAAAGGGTTACATTTATACATAAGTCTCTCCACTCCTTGCAACTAGTTAATCGGGACAAACTACAGTCAGAGTCCTGTTGAACTCTGGCAACTTTGTTGCAAGATGTTTCAGTAACACCGGGCTCCTATTTTAACTCTTTGAGTGCCAGAGGGGTAGGCAATGCAATGCGTTGCATACCCCTATGGCACTCAAAGGGTTTTTTAAGGAGGTAATGTAAGTTTTTCATATGCTAGCTGTAAGTACGTGAAATGTAATATCATATCTACGAGTTACTGTTCCTTTAAAGGGATAATGAGCTAGTGCAATGGGGGCAGTAGGGGGCAGTCTATAAATTATGGAGTGCTCAACATGATTGTGGTCACATTGAACCCAACATGACATTTCACTCACTGCAGCAAAACAGGCAGCATCAGACTATGCTGGAAGCACACTGACCAATAGATTGAACAGGGTGTAAGTTGCTTACAGACTCTAAACTGCACATTATTATGTAGTTGTGAATTAGGACATATATATATCAAAATTAGTAGACTTACCCAGCAGATGCTTTGCTTTTGCACTTTAGCCCAGCACGTCTTTTGAAAGTTACATTTCCTTGATAAGTCGCTGTGCTGCTTGTGTTGAGCCTGTGGTCAGAAATAAATAAAAGGAGAGAAGAAAATGATTTAGTAACGGCTGAAAAAGCAAAACTGGGAAATGTCATGATGGTAAATGTAAAATGCAAGAAGCTATTTCTTTCTTTAAACACATTGATGGCAAAGACGACCCCAGCACATCATTTTGCAACATGTTGGAACAGTCTTTACCATGAAAGTGGTTACAATCTCACATGGCAGCAACGTTGACCTCAGCCCTCTCAATATTAAGAAGGGATGGGGTCGAGTGTTCAACTGACATAATTTGTATCTGTATCTGTACATATTTGTATCACCAGTATAAGTGGAACTTAATTGTGATGAGGAATTAGGGAGAAAAATTGGTGGGATTTGCCCTCTTGATAGCAGAACGGTTGGGCAGTAGGCATGGTTACAGGGGACTCAGTAAGATGGAGAAAGAACTCCTGTCCCTGCAGGTCCGATAATTAAAGGAGAACTAAATGCTCAGAAGCAATGCGTTGCACACCACTCTGGATCTTAAAGGGTTAAAGGGATAGTAATACTTCGTTTTATCTTTATTTTATTTTGTAGGCATTAAAAAAACATGAAGAACAATGTAAGTCTTATCTCTCAAACCTTTATGATTTAAGAGATATTCACAAGACAATTTTACCCTCCCGCCCCTTTTAACTAGTGTAAGCCATCTCTTCTTAGATGTGGAATGCAGTCCATAGACCAGACAGATAACAGAAGGGGACAATCTTCTTCCTATCAGAGCAATGAAAGCCTTTTCAGGTTTTTCCCCTTATCTTAATTGAAGATTGTCCCTCTCTGCAGTCTGCCTGGGCACCTCTCTTCTGCTCTGAGGTGAACAGTGTTACATCAGTAAAAGGGGCGGGAGGGGGATACTTTGTCATAGAAGTACTCTTGAACTACAACTCTGACAGAATTGAAATAACACTTTCCAAAGTCCAAATACTATGATGATTAATTAGAGCTGCTTTAATTATGAAACATTACTATCCCTTTAAACAGGCTCATGCACGTCGCCTGTTTCAATCAGGATAAAAAAAAAAGGCCAGCAACTGTCATGGCGGCGTCCGTGGGCATGACAACCATTACTGACTGAAGATCTTATCTCTTGAAACAAGAAGAAATGGACAAATTCATAGCACCCATTAGGATTTGTTGGCCTTAGTGTTATTTTTTGGAGGTGTATGTCACCCTTTAACCCTTTGAGTGCCAGAGGGGTGTTGCATCCCCCTCTGGCACTCAAAGGGTTAACACCGAAAACTGTAGTCACTGGGCCAGTCCTTCTGTTAAACACATTAAGAGACATTTATTCCTAAAGCATGATTCCTCTTCAACCAAGGTATAAACACTAACACCTACTAATTATTAATCCCCACTTATCTTACGCTAGGGATAAAATCCTTCTGGCCACAATGAGTCAACTCTACAAATGTAGGTTCTTAAAAATTAACCTTTAAATGGATAGTAATACTTTGTTTTAGCTTTATTTTATTTTGTAGGCATTAAAAAAACATGAAGAACGATATAAGTCTTATCTCTCAAACCTTTATGGTTTAAGAGATATTCACAAGCAAAGTTCTCCCCTCCCGCCCCTTTTACCTAGTGTAAGCCATCTCTTCTCAGATGTGAATGTGGTTGTATGACCAGACAGATAACAGAAGGGGACAATCTTCTTTGTATGAAAACAATGAAAGCCCTTCCCCCTTGACAAGTTTTTCAGCTTTTTCCCTTATCTTAATTGAAGATTGTCCCTCTCTGCAGTCTACCTGGGCACCTCCCTTCTGATCTGGTTGAACAGAGGGGGGAAACTTTGTTTGTGAATATCTCTTAAACCATAAAGGTTTGAGAGATAAGACTTATATCGTTCTTCATGTGTTTTTAATGCCTACAAAATAAAATAAAGATAAAACGAAGTATTACTATCCCTTTAAGTAGTACAAGACATCATGTCCATGGAGGTGGACATGATTCATTCTGCACTTCAAGATTCCTCTATCCAGCCCTTTCCTTTCTCCCTAAGAAATCTTCAGTGGATACGGTTTGTGGTCCTGGAATACATCATATCTGCCTTTGTGTATATGATGTCCAGTGTTAATTAACCCTTTGAGTGCTAGAGCGGAATGCAGCGCATTGCTCTGCAATGCGTTGCATATCCCTCTGGCACTCAAAGTGTGAACATTAATTTTGGGTAAAAAATCTATGTAGAGTTGATTTACAGTGGCCATACCTGGGAATTTCCTTCTGAGGAGCCCCCAGAGAGGAACAATGGCTGAGACTAGGCTTATGTTAATGACACGATTCTTGCTATAAAGTGGGTGGAGCTTAGCTGGGTGGCCAGGGCTTAAAGGAGCAGTAAACTTTTTTTATGAAAAAATATATATTGTAGGGATTTTCCTATTGAGTAAAATAAGTGTGCTCCCACTGCAGAGAGATTTATATTTCTAGAGTTATTACAGTTTAAACCCATGTTTTTTTTACATTAGCAGTGCCCTCTAGTGGTCAAATTCTAATTAGTTTTTCTGTTAGATTCTAATGGAGAGGAAAGTCAGAGATGTAAAGTTCTCCATAGAATGTGACAGAAACTTCCTGCACTTCCTGTCAGTTAGAACTATCAGGAAGTAAACACAGTAAATTATCTTCCTGAGTATTTGAACTGCTATCAATTTTGAATAAAAAATCTGAACGCAGTTTTATTCAGCAGGAAATGTTCTATAAAATATGTGTTTTCATAAGAAAAAGTTTACTGCTCCTTTAACCAGGATTGGTCTGGGAAGTGGACGGAACATGATGGGAAGTAAAATGGAAGGAGGAGAAGTAGGCAGAGTTACTCAGGCAACTCACCACAGCAGGAGAATCAGCAGACCTGGTAATTAACACTAAAGACCTGAGTCTCTGGGGTAGATTGGGAGAGTTCCAAGGTATGATAGTGGACATAAGGATTTTCTGTCCAGAGTAAGGTAAGTGGGGGATTCTTCTTATTAGGAGGTGTTAGTCTTCCTTAGTTAAAACTCCGGAACACTTATTTTATTTAAGAAAAGTGACTACAGAACCAATGCAGAGGAGACATTTTTAACAGCGAAGGGGCTGAGTAGTATTTATTGCAGGACACTTACGAAAGTCTGTAAGTTTTATACAATGTGGCTAATGTACTAACTTGAACTGTAAAGCAATGCAGGAGAAAACCAACCACACCACAGGATTTTTACCCCTCGGATGCATTAGAGACCTTTCTAGAATTTCAGAGGTTAAGTACCCCATTTACATGAAAGTGAATTTTATTTGTACAATATTTATTTGCTTAATTAATTGCTACAGTTCTTCCCAAGTACAGCAGTTTTAATCATTTGAATGGCAGAGGGGTTCCCAATGCGTTTAGCATCTTAAAGACACAGAGGTCTTCACAATGCTAGCAATTCAGGGATTAAACGCCCTATTTAAATCAATCGCAATTTGGAATTGTCTGCTCTGGAGCAGCTGGTTCATTCCAGAATTGCTTAAGGTCTTTTTAGCGGATCAGTCTCACGTGTTGCTGTATATACAGTTTGTCTTTAACCGATTGGCTGCTAGAACCATCTCCAATGCATTGCAAAGCACATACATTGATGATATCTCTATTAGCCACTGGGTTCAAATAAGCACCTACACAGCATTTACTATAGCATCTTCACTGGCCTTCTGTACGTTTTACACCATATCTACAAGAATATCGTTAGTCAGGTTCTGACTTCAGACTAAAAGTCCTACGTTCAAAAGAAAAGTGCAGTAGCTCTGGTAAAACCAACTGAAACACGGGGGAACGAATTAACATTCCAGTTGGCTTAACTGGCACTTTTAACCCCATAAATGATAGAGAAGCAATGCGTTGGAGACCTCTCTATCATTCAAGGGGTTAACCCTTTGAGTACCAGAGTTGTACACAACGCATTGCTTTGTTAAACCACCCCCTTTAAATCAATGGGGATTTGGGAAATTATTATTTGTCCCCTATATTGCAGTTGATTTGCTCCAGAACTGTCATTCTTCACACATTAAAGCACCAAATGACACCAATTCCAGCCTCCCTGAGGCCACAGTATCCTCAGTCATGGCGTCAGTATGCAGAATAGATTCCCCACAGTGTCTCTAGGGATGTTATCAACAATAATTTTCTACATATGCAATATGATGAATGTTTTATGCTGCCAACAAAGAATTATTTTTCAAGAAAATAGATTTACACCAAATATCATCTGTGTAATTAAGGCTCCCCATCTCCAGGAAGCTCGAAAATAGAAAGTGCAATAGAGATAAGATATAACTGCAGGCTGTCATACATGCTTTGTATTAAAGCACACAGTATATGCTTTAATACTACCACATGTTACTTGGAAGTATGAGTGCATACTTCCCAAGTGTCCCTCTTTAGGAGACATTAAGGGTCCATACTTCCCAAATACCAGAGACAGTCCCTCTTTGAGACCCAGTCCCTCTGTCCCTCTTTCCCACCCTTGTGTCCCTGTGTTTAGGAGATCAGACTGTGTGGTGTGTATATAAGTGTATCACCCTGTGTTTAGGAGATCAGACTGTGTGGTGTGTATATAAGTGTATCATCCTGGTGTCCCTGTATTTAGGAGATCAGACTGTGTGGTGTGTATAGAAGTGTATCACCCTGATGTCCCTCTGTTTAGGAGATCAGACTGTGTGGTGTGTATATAAGTGTATCACCCTGGTATCACCCTGTGTTTAGGAGATCAGACTGTGTGGTGTGTATATAAGTGTATCATCCTGGTGTCCCTGTATTTAGGAGATCAGACTGTGTGGTGTGTATATAAGTGTATCACCCTGGTGTCCCTGTGTTTAGGAGTTCACACTGTGTGGTGTGTATAGCAGTGTATCACCCTGCTGTCCCTGTGTTTAGGAGATCAGAATGTGTGGTGTGTATATACGTATATCACCCTGGTGTCCCTGTGTTTAGGAGATCAGACTGTGTGGTGTGTATATAAGTATATCACCCTGGTGTCCCTGTGTTTAGGAGATCAGACTGTGTGGTGTGTATATAAGTGTATCACCCTGGTGTCCCTGTGTTTAGGAGATCAGACTGTGTGCTGTGTATATAAGTGTATCATCCTGGTGTCCCTGTGTGTAGGAGATCAGACTGTGTGGTGTGTATATAAGTGTATCATCCTGGTGTCCCTGTGTTTAGGAGATCAGACTGTGTGGTGTGTATATAAGTGTATCACCCTTGTGTCCCTGTGTTTAGGAGATCAGACTGTGTGGTGTGTGTATATAAGTGTATCACCCTGGTGTCCCTGTGTTTAGGAGATCAGACTGTGTGGTGTGTGTATATAAGTGTATCACCCTGGTATCCCTGTGTTTAGGAGATCAGATTGTGTGGTGTGTATATAAGTGTATTACCCTGGTGTCCCTGTGTTTAGGAGATCAGACTGTGTGGTGTGTATAGAAGTGTATCACCCTGGTGTCCCTGTGTTTAGGCGATCAGACTGTGGTGTGTGTATATAAGTGTATCATCCTGGTGTCCCTGTGTTTAGGAGATCAGACTGTGTGGTGTGTATATAAGTGTATCACCCTGGTGTCCCTGTGTTTAGGAGATCAGACTGTGTGGTGTGTACATAAGTGTATCACCCTGGTATCACCCTGGTGTTTAGGAGATCAGACTGTGTGATGTGTATATAAGTGTATCTCATTGCTCCACAGCAATAAAATTCACTTTAATGTATATTCAAACTTCTTTATATGTGTTCACAAATGAGTCTATGTAAATAAAATACTATAGTTCTTGCTCTAAATCGTTTATTCAGTTATACAAAAGGGTGTCAGTAGGTTATGAAGTCACCTAAAATGTCTCAGTAATACCCTGCCCACCAGCTACACCCCCAGCAATATTATCTAAAACAAAACTGTCTCTCTATGACCAATTGAAAAGTGTGGCATTATGGGTAGTGTGAGTTTCCCTTTAAAACTCCACCTTTCCCTCTCAGATTACGCTGCAGATTTCTCAGTATAGGCTTATGGGAGAGGAAGCAACATTGCTATTCTCTCCGCTAATGCCTCATGTTGGCAACTTCACCGTAAATGTGCTTCAATGGAGAAGACAGAAACCTCTAGCATTCATGTGGTTAAAGCAGAACTACCACCTCCACTAAAGTCGCCCTGCAATACTTAGTCAGGTGGCGACTAGCTTACTAATCATTATTTTACCTCTCAAAAGTGCCCCCGAATAAAGATATCCTTAAGCTTCTGAGACGGGAAGCCTGGCATCACCGCGGACATCTTGAATGTGCGTCTGCTCTGTCAGTCCCCGTCACCCTTCACAGGCATTGCACTGGCCTGAACGGCTCAGGAAGAGACTGACAGCGCAGGCGCACAGGCTGCAGTAGCCTGACCGTCAGTCTCAGACGCTTAAGGATAACTTTACTCGTGGGCACTTTTGAGAGGTAAAATAACGATTAGTAAGCTAGTTGCCACCTGCCTAAGTATTGCATGGAGACTTTAGTGGAGATGGTGGTTCCGCTTTAAACCAGTGGTTCTCAATCACGGTGCTGTGGAACTTCGGGGTGCTACAGACATACACTTAGGGTGCCCCTTTATTCAATAAAAATGTGAATGCTGAGGTTTAAATGTACTTAAGGACATTTTTATGCACAATATATTTATTATTGTTATTAGGACAGGGAGACCTACAAAATAACTGAATATTTGGTATTGTATTGTTCATTATGCCCTTGATAGATGATATATAATATATGTAAAAGGTGTCCCAAAAATTACAGAGTGCATGATAGAGGTACTTTGAGCTGAGAACCTCTGTAACTATCACCCAAATTAATGTTACCCGCAAATAATTATGCGCATAACTATAATCATATCCATATTAGTACTATTATAGTCCACCGACAGGCATCTTGCTGTAGAGGCATCTGTGCGCCTGAGCTGTCAGTCACTTCCTGTACCTTAAGGTACAATGCAACTCCCCCTCACCAATCCTGGAGGAGACTGTGATGGACAGCACAGGAGCACAGATGTCTCTTTGGCAAGATGTCTACGTTGATGCCTGCCTGACCATCTCAGAGCGAGTTGGATTTCTCTATAGCGGTGGACTTTTTCTGGATAATACCAGTATGGATATGCTTATTGTTATGTGCATAATTATTTGGGGGCAACTTTAATTTGGGTGATAGTTCCACTTTAAACACTTTAAATCAATGGAAAATTGTCTAGACCAGAGGTTCTCCACCAGTGCCCTCAGTGGCCACTAACAGGCCAGGACTTAGGAATTTCCCTGCTAGAACACAGGTGTGTAGATCAGAGGCTCAGTCGTATTAACTCACCTGTGCTCTTAAAAGGAAATTCTAAAATCCTGGCCTGTTAGTAGCCACTGAGGGCATGGGTTGAGAACCACTGATCTAGACCCGTATGGTGCAATGGCTTTTTATAAAATTGCTTTTCTAAACTTTGTGCATATGGCCTTAAGTATTTAGCCAAAAAGCAACACTCTGTGGACTTCTATAGACCTTATGTTAAAAAGAAATGTAATTATGAGGAATACAAACTGCACCATAGGGGAGAAATAAAAAACAAAAAAATGTAACCCCTTAAGTGCCAGAGGGATATCCATCACATTGTTCCATAATGTGCTGGACACCCCTCTCACACTCAAAGGGTTAAATGGAGCTTTTGATCCTCTGAATGCACAATAGGTCTCTAGAGACTAGAATTCATTCTCTAAACTGATTAGGTTTGACCCAGAAATATTAAATTTTTCCTTTACATATAAGGCGCTAAAAGCTGCTTGTTTGTCACTAAACAGCTCTCACAGCATACCTCCCAAGTGTCCCTGTTTAGGAGGGGCAGTCCCTCTTTTAGACCCAAATTCCTCTGTCCCTCTTTCTCACAAAAGGAGGTATCAGTAGGTCATGAAATAGCCTAAACATTCTCGGTAATGCCCCTCCCATGAGCCCCACCCCCCAGCAACACCCTTTTAAACACAAGTGTCCCTCTTTGGTGATTTGAAATGTTATAGGGGCTGGGAGGCTGGGCTGGGAGTTGTGCAGGTCAGTGGCTGAAGAGCCACACGTTGCCCACTCCAGCTCTATAAAGAAAACAATGAGGTAATAAACAAGTGAATTATAATATTATACATAAGTGCTAAGGCAGCACTCTGTCTGGAACAAATGCTTGTGAACATGTTGCAGATGGGAAAATATTGAATAGGGATACAGTTTTCCAGTCATTTAGAATCTGATTGACACATATACCCTTAAAATGGTCTGGAATCAGAATGTAAGTTACGCTAACCAGCTGCAAATTTATATTTGATACAATCATCCCAGCACGGTTATGACAAATTATATCAAACATAGCACTCATGGAGTCAGTAGGCAGTGATGCTTAAAAGGATAGTAACATATATAGTGTAGCAAAATAAGGGTACTCCTACTGCAGAGGGGTGTTTTTTCAAAATTTAATTGCAGCTCAAACTTGAATTTTTTTAAGTGCAATATCTAAATGGCCTTAAATTGTACAGTGGTGCTGTTGCAACACGATCCTATGGAGATTTATGGTCAACTGACCAAAACTGTCCATAGGATGGTATAGCAACAGCACCACTATACACTTTAAGGCCACTGTGATACTGCAGCTTAACATTCAAGTTTGAGCTGCAATAACTTTATAATAAAACACCTTTTAGCAGTGGGAGTACCCTTGTTTTACTCAGGACGATAAACCTAAATATATGTTTATACATATTATGCGTTACTATCTCTTTAATGCAGATCTGTCATATACACAGCTCATTGAATGTATCTCTTTAAACTGCCTATAACTTTGATTTATGTTTTATAAACAGGTTAATAGTTTTAGAACTTTTTTGTTTAGTAGTTGGGGTACTTAATATCTGCAGACCTATGCGGGGAGACAAAATCATTAACTGAAACAGAAACAGAACAGCCAAACTCAACTAACAAGGTGAGGTTGCTGAAGACAGTTAAATGTCTAAGATCATACACCATGGCAAGATTGAGCACAGCAACAAGACACAAGGTAGTTATACTGCATCAGCAAGGTCTCTCCCAGGCAGAAATTTCAAAGCAGATAGGGGTTTCTAGATGTGCTGTCTAAGCATTTTTGAAGAAACACAAAGAAACGGGCAACGTTGAGGGCCGTAGACACACTGGTTGGCCAAGGAAACTTAGTGCAGCAAATGAAAGACACATCATGCTTACTTCCCTTCACAACTGGAAAATCTCCAGCAGTGCTATTAGGTCAGAACTGGCAGAAAACTGTGGGACTCTGGTACACCCATCTACTGTCTTGAGAAGTCTGGAAGTCTGGTCAGAAGTGGTCTTAATGGAAGACTTGAGGCCAAAAGGCCATATCTCTGACATGGAAATAAGGCCAAGTGACTCAACTATGCATGAAAACACAAGGACTGGGGTGCAGAAAAATAGTAGCAGGTGCTCTGGACTGATGAGTCAAAATCTGAAACATTTGGCTATAGAAGAAGGCAGTTTGTTCGCCAAAGGGCTAGAGAGTGGTATGAAAATTAGCATCTGCAGGCAATAATGAAGCATAGTGGAGGTTCCTTGCAAGACTGGGCCTGCTTTTCTGCAAATTGAGTTGGGGATTTGGTCAGAATTAATGGTATCCACAAAGCTGAGACATACAGGTAATACTTATATATCATGCAATACCATCAGGGAGGCATCTGATTATGCAGCATGACCACAACCCCAAACATATAGCCAAAGTCATTAAGAACTATCTTCAGCATAAAGAAGAACAAGGAGTCCTGGAAGTGATGGTATGGCCCCCACAGAGCCCTGATCTCAACATCATTGAGTTCCTTAAAAAAACTTTGTGCAAGTGTCCCTAGAAGAATTGATGCTGTGCTGAAGGCAAAGGGTGGTCACACCAAATATTGATTTGATATAGATTTTTCTTCTGTTCATTCACTATGCATTTTGTTAATTGATAAATATAAATGATTAACATGTCTATTTTTGAAAGCATTCTTACACTACAGCATTTTTTCACACCTGCCTAAAACTTTTGCACATTGCTGTACATGGTGTGGTAGCGGGCCCTGAAGGCACAGTTTGATAACCACTGCTCTGTAGGAGCTTATATTAAAGTGGATCTATCACCCATTTAAAAGTTATGCTCATTAGTTAGAGCATTTAGCAAATAAGCTTAAAACAATATTATTAAAAAAAAAACAAAAAAACACACTTATTTGCACGAAAATTAAGGATTAAAGTGTGTCCTGTACCCTACTTCCGGGAAGACTGCTCTTGAAGCTCTGCCTCTGATCCCATCCCTCTACCCAGCATCCTCTGATGACGGAGACTTTCTAGATATGAGATCGCTCCAGCTTAGAGAGAGACAGCCTCCGTCATTGGAGGAGGCTGGGTAGTGGGAAGGGACCAAGGGCCATGAACTGTCATAATTTGAATGAGAGAGACAGCCAATACCTGATGTATGCTTTGGACATCATCAGTGAGCTCTGTTCTGAATTTCATATTAGGCAGATGCCTAGAGCTCCAAGTGTTGAAGGGCACCTCAGCTGTTTAAGCTACATCCACGTTCTGAGTTGTAAGCATGGCAACTGGCATCTCATTGACCCTGAGCCAGTTGTATAACCTTTATCTGGCTTTCTTTTGTTTTTGTTCTTTTTTTGGTTTTTGGTTATGGTTTGGTCATCCTAAGAGTGACGGGAATTCAGACATGAAGTCCTTCTAACAGTGCAGAGAGAGAGATCAGCTACACATCACTGACTAGGCCGAAACGTTCATTTGGGGTTGGCTGTTTCTCTGGTTCAAAGAGGAATTGCCTGGCACCTCATGGCTGGACTGACACTTTGGCAGGATCAGTAAGATGTACTTTAGAATATGTCCTCTCTATGTAAGGATCTGGTGAGCTAAAAGAGACTGCACCATTCCTATACAGCCATCTCAGTACAACAGCAGGTTTGTTCCCAGTTGAGCGTCTGACCAGTACTTCTGTGTAGGAAAGAGTAGATGGGACTGGGGACAGGGTCATGTGATGAAAGGGAGTATGGTTATGGTCAGAGTTAAGAGCTCCTACAGTGCCTTGCCTGGGGCAGCCTGCGATGTAAATCCAGCTCTGAAGGCACTTGCAGCTGTTCCAGTAGCAGGGGCATCATGTCCGAATTCCTCTACAACCCTAAGAGAGAACTATCCAAACGTGTACTTGCCAATGCAATCTGAGCATCAGATATGTTAAAGGGATAGTAATACTTCGTTTTATCTTTATTTTATTTTGTAGGCATTAAAAAAACATGAAGAAAGATAAAGGTTTGAGAGATATTCACAAGCAAAGTTCCCCTCACTGACCAAAATGGTCAAGTCTGCCATCTATCTGTTAGATATAGAATCCGGTCCGCGGACCAGCCGTGGCTTTACAGCAGAGCCGAGATTGCGAGATATTAGAAGAAATACTTAATTTGAATAGTCTACAAAGTGTGCCTGGTTTGCAAGCACACTTTTTAGACCCTTCCAATGTAGGGTTGCCACCTTTTCTTCAAAAAAATACCGGCCATGGCACTCCCTCCATAGACTTAACATTAGACAGAAGCCAATTTTTTACTGGCCTGCCGGTAAAATACCAGCTGGGTGGCAACTCTATTCCAATGAAATAGTTATTTTTATATCTTACAATCTCGGCTCTGCTGAAGAGGCACCGGTTGATCTGCAGACCGGATTCCAAATCTGACAGTTAGATGGCAGACTTGATCGTTCTGGTCAGTGAGGGGAAACTTTGCTTATGACTATCTCTCAAACCATAAAGGTTTGAGAGATAAAACTTATATTGTTCTTCATGTTTTTTTTAATGCCTACAAAATAAAATAAAGCTAAAACGAAGTATTACTATCCCTTTAAACTCGGAACAAGCCTGCCAAATACTGTACAAGGCTCTACAGTGTTTTAATTGAAATAACTAATTAAAACCATGTAAAAAGTATGAATTGTTTAAAAATGAAGAGGGCAGAATTTATGAGTCTACTTTAGATTACCATATGAAATGAATAGAGTTTGTGGTCCTGTTTTCCTTCTACCAATTGTTATGTACAGCCATTTTCTGTAAAATTAACTAAAAATATGGACGAATCATGTACTTTACTGCTGATTACAATGTATGTATTCAAACTTTTGCAACTAATTTCATTAGGAATTCTTCAAACTAAATTGTTGCACCATCCTCCCCACTGTGCATTTCCCTTCTGTTTTAATAAACTACAATACACTTCAACTTACACAAGGAAAACTTTTTCATGCGCTTTCCGCATCATTTCTTTTTTTGCTGTAGCTCATTTCAAAACTTCAGCGGCCTTTCTATAAAATGTACATATGGCTGTTTATTGTGTCCTTTAGCCTTGTCACTTCTACTGGCAATTAAAAACCAAAACACAAACAAACAAAATGCTACATGACACTAATTAGCCTGCATTTGTAATACAGGAATAATGAGATCTGAATTTTCAGAGTCCCAAACTTGTTGCAGTATGATAATTATTATAAATATGCATTGAAATGTTGTAGATAAAACATTTTCCTCTAATTAGCTGTAAGTAAATTGAGACAATTAGCTGTTGTTGGACCATAATGTCTACAATACTCATCCGACCAATAGCTGGATAACGATGATGGGAGATATCGTACAACCACTTCTGCAAAGATGCATGATACCCTCTTGACCCTAAAAGGTCTATTCATCAAGAGCTAAATGTCAGAATACACAAGAAAATGACCTTATTTCCTTGTGCATTCACAATTCATCATTTGTTGAACTATCTGACCCTTGATCATTCACTAATGAGAGAGTACTAAAGAGACACCATTCCTGTCCACCAATGGGGAGCACACACACACACTAAGATGTGTGTCACAGGAAAGGCCATATTTTTGCATATTTTTATCATATTTCCTTGCTTATCATATGCAAGGTAGGACAAACATAATCAATCAGAAATAGGTGCCAAAAAGTTTGTGAAATGATCTCATGAAGAGCAATGTTTATGATATAGGAGACCTCACCTAGAGTATTGTGTACAGTACTGGGGACCCCATCTCCAGAAGGATATAGACACTCTAGAGAGAATTCAGAGAAGGGCTACTAAAATGGTGACTGGTCTACAGGAAAAGAAATATCAGGATAAACTAAAGGATCTGAATATGTATAGCTTGGAGAAGAGAAGAGAGACATGGTATATGATAGAAACATTCAAATACATGAAGGGATTCAACAAAGTGCAGGAGGGAAGCACACTTCAAAGGAGTAAAAATGTTAGGACAAGAGGCCATAGTCTAAAACTAGAGGAACAGAGGTTTAGATCCCCTAGACTGTAAGCTCTCACGAGCAGGGCCCTCTGATCCTCCTGTTCTACACATCTGATTGTACTATTTAATACCTCTGTATGTCTATTCCCCAATTGTACAGCGCTGCGGAATTAGTTGGCGCTATATAAATAAAGAAGAATAATAATAATAATATAAGAAAGTTTTACTTTACTGAGAGTAACATAGTAACATAGTAAATTAGGCTGAATAAAGACACAAGTCCATCAATTTCAACCTTCTCCTCATACCCCAGTAACTGAGAATTTTATAGCTTTCCTGCTACCAATTAAATTAGTCTTTATCAGACCTTCCTGATCTGCCTACTGATAAACAGTATAACTCTGTATGTTCCGTTTTGAAAGAAATGTATCTAATCTTCTCTTAAATATATCCATTGTATCTGCCATAACCACCTGCTTAGGCAATGAATTCCACAATTTAACAGACCTTACTGTAAAAAACACCCCTTCCTCTGCTGAAGTCTAAACATCCTTTCCTCTAATCTCAAGGGGTGTCCCCTTGTCACCTGATCAGGCCTTGGAATAAATAGCTCACCGCAGAGATCCTTGTATTGACCTCTCATATACTTGTACAATGTGATAAGGTCTCCTCTTAGTCCTCTTTTCTCTAGAGTAAATAAACCAAGTTTGTCTAGTGATTCCTCATATGTCAAGTCCTCCATTCCCTTAATTAATTTTGTTGGGTAGTAGATAAGTGGAATAGTCTACCAGCAGAAGTGGTAGAAGTGAAGAAAGTGAGGGAATGTAAATATGCATGGGATCAATTTAAGGCTATCCTGAACATAAGACAAGACCAAGGACCAAATAAGGTTTGAGGTTTTTAGAGAAGGATAATGGGCAGAACAGATGGGCCGAATGGTTCTTATCTGCCGTCACATTCTATGTTTCTATTTTTCTATATTCTATTCTTCCCACGCCTTGATGAATTCCAGCCTAATCATGATTATTTCTTTATCGTAGTCTAGGCAGGGTTGATTTTGCACCAGAATTTTATCTAGCATTACATGGAACCATCAGAGCAATATAATATTACATGGAACATGGAACCATCAGAGCAATATAACATTACGTGGTACCATCAGAGCAATATAACATTATATGGAAAATGGAACCATCAGAGCAATATAACATTACATGGAACCATCAGAGCAATATAACATTATATGGAAAATGGAACCATCAGAGCAATATAACATTACATGGAACATGGAACCATAAGAGCAATATAACATAACATGGAACCATCAGAGCAATATAACATTACATGCCACCAGCAACACACTACCCTGTTACAGAATGTGACCGGATACCTTTCTCTTCAGAAAATCACGCCTGTCTCTAAAGAACAAAAACAATAACATACAAAAAAAAAAATCTGAAAAATGAAAAATTGATGCCTACCACAGATATTCCGCTTGCTTTTAATTAACCCACAAGCTAGAAAACAGATAATAAATTCTCTCATATGCGTAAAGTTTTGCTTCTCGGCACATAAAACTTTTCCTAATTGGTTTGAGTCACTTATTAATAAGCAGGCCATATTCCACATTCTGCAATTAAATGTTCTCCTACTTGTTTTGTCCTTTAGCAGAATGAGTGAATTCAGTGATGGAAGTCTTCTAGCTACAGGTTTGGAATAAATACACAAACAATTTTTGCTCTACAAACCAGCCGTGGAAAGCACAATTATGTTCCATGCTTGTTAAATGAGCGCAGTGTAGTAATTTATAAAGTTAATGACTACAGGAATTCTTTATGTTCCAACTCAAAGATATATAATATATGGAAAGGTTCGGGTCATGCTGTTTGTATATTAGGAGAATGTAAGTCATAGATTCAAGACTTTTCATTGAAGATGACAAGATTTAAAAAATTACAGTTCTAGGATTAGATTTCTTTTACTGCAATGGAATTAAAGCGGAACTAACACCCCTACAAGATATAGCCTCAATTAGAGTGTTATAATCCGTTAGAACGCGCTGTGTAATTATTATTTTTTTTTAAAGTGTTATTAAAGAATAAACCGTAATTGTAAAAAGTACCTGGTGACGTCTTCCCCCCAGAAAAGCGCATTGCGCATGTCAGCAATAGAGCTGATCGGCTCTCTTGTAACTCCCCCCCCCGGCTACATGAAAACACCTACGTCATCAGGTTTAGCTTCTCGGACCAGCAGGAGAATCTAAACCTGATGATATAGGTGTTTTCGTGTATCCAGGGGGAGTTACAAGAGAGATGATCGGGTCTGTTGCTGACATGCGCTTTTCTGGGTGGAAGACGTCACCAGGTACTTTTTACAATTACGGTTTATTCTTTAATAACACGTTTTAAAAAATTACACAGCGCGTTCTAACGGATTATAACACTCTAATTGAGGCTACATCTTGTAGGGATGTTAGTTCCGCTTTAACCATTAGTTTAGATTCAAGTTTCTGCAATGGAATAAACCATATGAATGCCAAAGTGTTGCACACCCCTCTTACACACAAAGGGTTAACTGAAAAGTGTTCACAGTTGTATTAGAAACTGTAAAGTAGGAATAGTCCATTGCTAGAACTGCAGCGGTTTGTTGTGCTTCTATGACTATCACTAGAAACTGGAACAAGGATGGAGATTACAGACAGTGCATGTGTGAGTACTAGAAGGGTGTCCAACACAAGTGCGCTGGCACACGTGATTTTGTTTTTTCAGACCTCATTGGAGGGGATATCAGCACTGATGCTCCACCTGATACTGATTGCCCAAGATCACAATAGGTGATCAGTACCGCGGCCTGGAAGGCACTTACCGCCTTCCTCAACATGGCTTTAAGGACCTCACCACTCAAATCACTGAATGGGCCATCAGGGTCCTCAGACACAAGTGGGCCTACAAGGTCTTCAAAGGTCCTTAAAACCAACAGAAGTTTGGAGAATGCCAAGTTGAGGAGGGAGGTAAGGGAAGGCAGTATAGGTGATCAACACCAGGGGGGTTCTCAGAAGGGGTCCTAATGCCCCCGAAATTAGGAAATAGATCCATAGATCCCGGTAGTAAGTTAAATTTTAACAAAAACTGCCTCTATGATGGCTATCAGAGAGTCTGTGTATACTTTAAGATATAAAAGATGCACCTACGGTATTGCGAAAGCTCTTCCTTACATGCGTGCCCAGTGTGAATCTTCACTGGAATTGCAGGGAGAAGCTTCTTTGCCAACCTCATGAATTTTACAGGGTTAGCACCTAAAGGGTTAAGAAACGGAGTGCCATTTCAGTGAGCACAGTGTGTTATACACTGTGTATATGTATTTTATATAATTGTTTTTAGAACTTTAAAGGGACAGTAAAAGGTCAATACAATACCCTTTCAACCCACTGCCAGTTCCCTACGAGCTATGGGAAGAGAGTATACTGAATGATGTGAACATCTTACTTAGCAATTATGGGAGCTCTCCATAGAAGCCCTGGGTTGGCAAATCTGCCTTCCATGGGCTCCAGGTAAAAGGTCCTATAAGTGCTGAGTAAGGTGCCAGCCTCAGCCAACTGTGCAGATATCTGTTATCTGTACAGCAAACCAGCAGACAACGGGTATGTTATTAGCTATGGGAACTCTGCCCCCATAGCACTGAAGGCACTGGCAGTGGGTTAACCTTCCCCAGAGGAGTATGTAAAGCATTGCAGAGCAATGCGCTGCACACCCCTCTTGCATTCAAAGGGTTAAAAGAGTTGTACATTGACACTATATTGCCAATTTATGGACAAACCACGCTGGTCCTTAAAGGGTTAAGAAAAAGTGGAGGGGTTTGAGGAAGGGATAAAGTGAGGGGGTGGCAAAGTGTGACTAGGGGTGGAGTATATGCACCTGATTGGACACAGGGCAGCAGAAAACCTATGTATTTTAGTGGAAGCCAAAACCAAGGACCACGCCATACAATCTGTGACAGTTGGCCAGTATGAAAAGTCTGACACAGTGTAAACTTTTGGGATATCCCTAATTTTGCACAGGTGTTTCGGGCAAATTGAATGAGCCACCTGCAATACCTGTGCTAATCAAGGAGTAACCCCAAAAGGAGCGTAACTACATGGGGTGCAGATGGTGCAGTTGCACTTGGGCCAAACATCCAAGGAAGCCAATCTGCTCCAGGGTCCAACATATACTAGTTATATTTGTGATGGGGGGGCCCCAAAAAATGTATGCATCAGGCCTTCCAATGACTAGTTATTCCACTGAACCCCAAAAACCTGCACTGTCTCAATCCGTTAGGAATCTAGTTTGAGACCACTGCTTCATGCACATGTTCTAATGTTCTTTAACAGACAGTGGACCAGGAAACCACCTCATGACCTTTTACAGATGGATCCCAGTGTCTCCTAGACAGAACGTGTATTGATGTGTAAGACGATTTCTTGGAAGAATGAACTGTTACTCAATAATGCAGTGTGCCTGCTGCTAGGAGGGAATTTAATAAAATAGCATTTTTAAAGCACAGCAATAGGCAATAACCACATTTAAGATGGGCCTAAATTATTTATACATTTAGCGAAAGCTACAATTTTTTTCTGTTGATATACACAGTGGGTCATATACATAGAAAATAAAAATGGAGCAACTGTAGTATAGGTAACAAATAAACATTCCATTCATTTAAATGGTCATTTAACCCCTTGAATGCTAAAGAGGTTTCCAAAACATTACAAACCTCATGTAAATTAATAAGAATTTGGAATGAAGCAGTTAGTTTGTCTTCAATTTGCTCCAACTTTTATTTTGTGTGTATGTCCCTAAATGTTTCTATAGGTAATTCTCCAAGGGCTAGATCACATAGGCAACTTAACGTGTTTCCAGCTCCTTGGTACTCAATCAGGGCGCGGTGACCCTTTGGGGTGCCATGGTCACCAGGTTTGGGTGTCACCGTTTTTTATTTTATGAAGAATGGAGTTTTAACCCTTTGTGTGCTTGACAGCTACAAAACGCATTGTGTATTGTATATTTATGGAAAATGTTGAACATAATGTGTTCATTCTTATCATTCTGATGGCAAGACCTAGTGATAACTATATATTTATGTATCTGAGCCCTTCATTATGCCACTGACATATGGCATAACATGTTATGGGTGCCATGTATTTTCATGGCACCCATAACATGTTATGCAAAAAAAAAAAGAGAGAGAGAGATTGAGAACCACCGATCCACAGCACAACAAAATACATGAGTTTGTTGTCATTTGCAGTATGAGGCTGGTCACATGGGTGAGTTGCTCAACGCATTTCATGGATCAACTGTATTTGCCGCAATACACACATACAACATTAGCACAGAGATAATTCTGCAAAAGCATGTCTTCCCACTCTGGCTGTTTACTCTAACACCTTGTTTGAACACAACCAAGTTGCTACACAGAAGGTCTGCACAGAGGTCTTTGGGGACTTTATACGGATCATTCACTTGGGAGAAATTGGAGGCTACAATGCTCTTAACAACCTCCAATGTCTGACCAAGAAGCATGGGTGTTAGGGAATCATACATGTCTAACAACAACATGAACCAGGCATAGGGTTGCCACCTTTTCTTAAGAAAAATACCGGCCATGGCATTCTCTCCATAGACTTAACATTGGACAGAAGCCAATTTTTTTACAGACCTGCCGGTAAAATACCGGCTGGGTGGCAACCCTAACCAGGCATAGGACACCCACTTTCCACACCCCATATGATGTGATCACCTAGGGAATAAAGGACATAGTGAGTAAGTAAAGGGTAAACATAAGACCCCTTTAAACTATAGGAAGCGTGCTTACAGTGATGGAACCCAAACTTAAAACCCCTCCATTCCCTCTCAGAGCACCCTGTGGATCTCCATAATTGTCAGGGCTGGTTGAATCCGTGTCTCACGCTTAGTTTATGGGAGATCAAGCAACACTGCCATCCTCTCCATAGAAGTCCCTTGTCAGCGAATCTGCTGTGAATGAATTTCTATGGAGAGGATGTTAATCTTCTATAAGAGCAGAGTGAGGCGATGACATCACTCAGCCATGGAGATCTCTGTGATCTACAGATGAACTGGTAAGTTTTAAAGGGTTAGTAATGTCTTATATTAATACAAAGTAATATTGTAGCTATTCATAAAATAAATCAAATGATGCCAGTCCAATCTCTCAAACCTTTATGGTCTGAGAGATATATGATGATAAAGTTCTTCCCTCCCCTTTCACTGATGTCAGCTGTAAAGCTGACAGAAGGACATTCGAGTTGTGCGCCTCGATGAGGATCTTCAGCAGAGCCGAAATACTGCATAGTAAAAAGAAATACTTCATTGGAAAGGTCTACAAAGTGTGCCTGGTTTGCGGTATTTCGGCTCTGCTGAAGAGCTGCCTGCCGGTCCCGGGACCAGGATCTCCTTCTGTCAGCCAGAGGCTGACGTCAGTGAAAGGGGAGGGACGGGAGAACTTTATCACCTTATATCTCTCAAACCACAAAGGTCTGAGAGATCGGACTGGCATCATTTGATTTATTTTTTGAAAATCTACACTATTACTTTCAATTAATATAAGACATTACTAATCCTGAGAGATATTTTATTAAAAAATTATAATAGCTCAAACTTGAATTTTTTTAGGTGCAATATCACAGTGGCCTGCAAATTTACAGTGGCGCTGTTGCTACACCATCCTATGGAGATTTATGATCTATGGACCAGAGCAGTCCATAGGATGGTGTAGCAACAGCACCACTGTAATTTTTCAGGCCACTGTGATATTGCACCTAAAAAATTCAAGTTTGAGCTGTTATCATTTTTTAACAAAATATCTCTCAGCAGTGGGAGTACCATTGTTTTACTCAGGGGGATAAACCCTACAACATATATTTTTTTTACATTTTACGTATTACTATCCATCTAAGCTGTTGTAACTCCGTTCTATCCAATAGCTGTGACCACACTGACTATAATTTAACCCCTTGAGTGCCAGAGGGGCACTCTGGCCCTCTGGCACTCAAGGGGTTAAAAGGGACATATATTGACCTTTTACTGAACATTAACCCTCTGAGTGCCAGAGAGCGGTATCCAATACAGTATTAAATCAAGGATGGCTTAAACAGAGCTATAACACATCACAACATGTTCAAATCCCATGTGTGACCACAGCCCAAATCTCCGTATAAAACAATTATTTTTCTCATGAAATTCGCCCATAAAACACAGGGCTCCATGTTCAAAGTGAAAATGGAACAATTCTTTGTCAAACCAACTGCACCACTGAGGAAAAATGTGAGATACTCAATAGGTTTATAGGCATAGTAATGTTTTATTACAGAAAATATATAATGTAGGGAATTTTCTGCTGAGTAAGATAAGAGAACTCCTGCTACTAGGAGATGATTCATTCAAACATTTTAACAGCTCTAACTTAATGATTTCTGGGGGAAATTCAATAAGCGATGATATAGAGGTGATAAAGTAGAGATGAATTCCCCAGTTTATCACTTCTCCAATTCCTATGTTATGCTATGGGCCTATGCACTAAGATTTCTTCAACTTTGGTGATCTTAGTGCATAGACTCCATAGAATAACATAGGAAGTGGAGAAGTGATATCACTGGAGAAGTCATCTCCACTTTATCAGCACTTTATCACTAATCTATCACCTCTTAGTGAATCTCCCTCCTTATCTTGTCTGTCCCTTTGAATTGACCACTAGATGGGGCTGTTTCATTACTCCTCTATCGATGGACTGTAAAGTTCCCTACACATTGAAACAGAGAGGCATTCTCTTGAGTGGTTATAACATTCAAAATGGAACTTTTTTTAACCCCTTGAATACTAGAGATCTCCAACACATTAACATACCTGTGAACTTTCTCTTCTGTCTGGTGCCGCTGGGGGATATAATTGACGTGAATTGCGCCCAAAAGGGGTGGGACATATTTGTGAGTGGGGGCTGGGCTTAACAGGTGCATCACAGAAGTGGGAGGGAAGTAGGGAAAGAGGAGAAGTGGGAGGAACAGGGTGGGAAGAAGGAAGAGAAGTGGGAGGAACATGGTGGGGAAGGAGGAGAAGTAGGAGGAACATGATTGAGAAGGAGGAGAAGTGAGAGGAACAGGATGGGAAGGAGGAGACGTGGGAGGAACATGGTGAGGAAGGAGGAGACGTGGGAGGAACATGGTGGGAAGGAGGAGAAGTGGGAGGAACATGGTGGGAAGGAGGAGAAGTGGGAGGAACATGGTGGAGAAGGAGGAGAAGTGGGAGGAACATGGTAGGGAAGGAGGAGAAGTGGAATGAACATGGTGGAGAAGGAGGAGAAATGGGAAGAACATGGTGGGGAAGGAGGAGAAGTGGGAGGAACATGGTGGGGAAGGAGGAGAAGTGGGAGGAACATGGTGGAGAAGGAGGAGAAGTGGGAGGAACATGGTGGGAAGGAGGAGAAGTGGGAGGAACATGGTGGGAAGGAGCAGAAGTGGGAGGAACATGGTGGGAAGGAGCAGAAGTGGGAGGAACAGGGAGGGAAGGAGCAGAAGTGGGAGGAACATGGTGGGAAGGAGCAGAAGTGGGAGGAACAGGGAGGGAAGGAGCAGAAGTGGGAGGAACAGGGTGGAGAAGTGGGAGGAACATGGTGGAGAAGGAGCAGAAGTGGGAGGAACAGGATGGGAAGGAGCAGAAGTGGGAGGAACATGGTGGAGAAGGAGGAGAAGTGGGAGGAACATGGTGGGAAGGAGCAGAAGTGGGAGGAACAGGGTGGGAAGGAGGAGAAGTGGGAGGAACATAGTGGGAAGGAGCAGAAGTGGGAGGAACATGGTGGAGAAGGAGGAGAAGTGGGAGGAACATGGTGGGAAGGAGCAGAAGTGGGAGGAACAGGGTGGGGAAGGAGCAGAAGTGGACAGAGTTTCAGAGGAAACTCTTTACATCAGAATTAGCCTCTGTCCCCAGAGACCCGGTAATGCACTGTCGATATCCGGATTGTTCCCAAGTATGCATATTAACCGTTTGGGTGCCAGAGGGGTATGTAACACATTGCAAAGCATACTTTTCTGGCATTCAAATTGTTAGAAGCCCCATTTACCTTTTAAGTTTATTGCATTTGACCCTTAATTAGCCACTTCAACACTCAAGCAGATTAAGAGCTTTATATGGACTGCTACAAGAGGAAAATGCTGTAATTATCAGCAAGGAGGGGGTATCTACACAGTAATCACATGTAATGGCAATTAATGTGCAGTAAATTGAAGACAACTATTACAGGTTTACTGTGTTCAACCAGTCATTGCCAAGTTAACATAAAACTACTATTACTGCAGGTAATTACTTCAGGTTTAATTTAGAAATCCCAGCATTGCATTGTTCAGCAGAACACCTCAGCCCACGGAGTTAAGGTACGAATGGTATAAACTAGACCAATTACTCTCCTGTCCTCTGACTTGTGCATAATTCTGTCTGGTAGAATCAGCTCTGAGCAGCACTTTGGCACTACACAGAGTACAGTATTAGCTGAACTGGGAATGCATGTTAACTCTTTAAGGACCAAAGAATACAATGCACTGCAAAGCCTTAAAGGGTCAAAATGGAATGGGCGTTGTTTAATTTAGAAAAAGTGAACCTTTTGAGTGCCAGAGGGGTGTGCAATGCATTGCAAAGCAAACGGTTAAGGGGTGGCTAAATTGTTAACACCTTAAAGGGGATATATCACCTTATAAAAATGTAAATAGGAAGGCTGTTTTTTCTTAACCCCTTAGTGACAGCTGTGTGCGCACGCGGCTGTCACCTTAACGCCTGCTTAAGAAAAAAATTTTTTTTTACTATATGATTCCGGAGTGCAGACACATGGGGATCCGGACTTCTTGTACTACTTCCGGGACTTACCAGGTACGTCCTCTGTCACTAAGTGACCCATCACTCCCTGCCAGCCAGATACTCATGTTCCATACTGCTTTCCTTCCCACCTACCACTCCCTGCCAGCCAGATACTCATGTTCCATACTGCTTTCCTTCCCACCTACCACTCCCTGCCAGCCAGATACTCATGTTCCATACTGCTTTCCTTCCCACCTGCCACTCCACGCCAGCTAGATACTCATGTTCCATACTGCTTTCCTTCCCACCTACCACTCCTTGCCAGCTAGATACTCATGTTCCATACTACTTTCCTTCCCACCTACCACTCCCTGCCAGCCAGATATTTAGTTCCATGCTAATTTCCTTCCCACCCATCACTCCCTGCCAGCCAGATACTCATGTTCCATACTGCTTTTCTTCTATAATTAATAGAGTGCCAAGCAATTAATCCCCCCTGATGAACTGGCCATATAAAGGCCTGAAAATGCATCAAAGACTGAGTCTTTTTAGTATGTTTTAAGCAGTGTTTAAATAAATAGTGGATTTTATATACTTCATTGACCAGTGCCATTTTCTATACAAGGTCTCCACATTGCCCTACACCAGAGAGAAATCTGTCAGTCCCTTCCTGGAACACCCTGCTTGAAATCAAATGAATGTTTCATAGCACCCAGCCATGTTTGGTGTGCCTCAACAGGTTTAAAGGAGCAGTAAACCTTTTATGAAAAACATATATACATATTTTAGGGCTTTTCCTGTTGAGTAAAACAAGGGTAATCTCACTGTTGAGAGATGCATATTTCCAGAGTTATTACACTTTTTTTTTTAATTAACAGTGTCCTCTAGTGGTCAGATTTCAATTTTTTCTTATGTTGCATTTTGCGGGAGAGGAAAGTCACTGACAAACAGTTATGCATAGAATGTGATAGAAACTGCTGAGTCATGCTGTCAGAACTTTAAGGAAGAAATCACTCTAATTTACTGCCTAATTATTTGAACCATTAAAACATTTGCAGAAAAAAATGACAGCAATGGCAGTGCCCTTGTTTTAGCCAGCAGGAAAAACTATATAACATATAGGTTTTCATTAAAGGGATAGTAATGTTTCTAGATAAATTGAACTTCAATCGTTCATCATAGATTTTCAACCATGCAGAGCATTATTACAACGCTGTACGCTGTCTATTTCATGTGTAAGTATGCTACAAAGTGTCCTTTTACATAAGTATCGCTGCCTCTCCTTAGAGCAACAAGCCAGTCCAGATGGATCGCGACAAAGGACAATCTTCTGTCAGCATTAGTAAAAACCTGCCCTCCTTCTTCAAGGGGGACAGGGTTTTCCTTACACTGACAGCCAGAAGAAGCGTACAACTTTGTAATAATGCTCTGCATGAATGAAAAATTATGATGATTGATTGAAGCTTAAGTTATCTAGAAACAATACTATCTCTTTAAAAATTGGTTTACTGCTCATTTAAGTGAAGACACGCACCGGCTTTCTTGTTTGTCTGTTTCAGTTCCAGTAATGGGAACGCAGTGCCTCTTTGGGCCTTCAGCAGTATCACAGGACCTGGATGGCCAAATGCATTTGTCATTAAAGGGGAACTATCACCATAACTAAAGTCCGCCTCGCCTAATTAGGCATCTAGCGATAAGCTTAACAATCAAACTGTTATGTAAAATAAAGACAGCATTAGTCAAAAATCCTACCTCAGCTGACACTGATGGCCAGGCAACAGCGCAGACATCTTCGCTTCACAGACGTCTGTGCGCCTGCGCCGTCAGTCCCGGTCTCCTCTAGGAGGCGTTGCATGGTACCTTAAGGTACCGGAAGGGACTGACAATGAAGGTGCCTATAGAGTGCTGCTGCCTGGCTGTCAGTGTCGGCTGAGGAAGCATTTCTGACTAAAGAGTCTTATTTTGCATAAAAGTTTGATTGTTAAGCTTATTGCTAGATGCGTAATTATGTGGGGTGGACTTTAGTTGGGGTGATAGTTCCCTTTTAAACATAAATTAGTGCATTGGAAGTGGCCTTTTGGAAAGTGCATTTTTTTTTACTTGGTTACACCGGTTCAACACAAGGGCACTGTATAAATTTAGATTAGAATTTCCAAACAGTCTTTTTTTTTAACATAGGGCCCTAAATATTTTCAAAAATCATGTACAAAATTGCTACTTGGGCTCTGATTAAATAGCTTCTTTATTTTTGAATCTTGCTTTGTGATTTCCCAGCAAGTTGTGTGTCTTGATGATTCATTCCTCATTCACAGTGTCGCATTGTTTGCCCAGTTCAAAACGGACAGGGCTTTGTTAATTAAGACTGTCAACATACATTATACACTGGTACAAGCTGATGTGTAATTAAATGAGCTGAACTCATAAAGAAGAATAAGACAAGTTTTGGCCTTGTTTCAGTGAACTTGCTCCTGTTTACCAGATGGGGAACACTGAGTGTATCATTGTGTTCCAGTTTTAAAAGGGCTAGTCTGACTTAATTTTTTTTTTCACTTTACCCTGCTAGAGCACAATAAATAAAGTTAAAACTGTCTATATTTTGTATTACTTGTTCAAGCTTAACCCATGTTTTCTTTATTTGTAACTGCATGATCAAGGCCACAAAGGGGGAAGGGGAGATGCACTAAGGTGTGATAAAGTAGATATAACTTCTCCATTGTGATAAACTCTGCAATTCCTATGTTATTCTGTGGAGCCAGTCCTTATAACATAAAGTGGTAGAATGCGCCGCTCACTGTGAGCAGTAACCGCACATGTGCAGTAAGAGTCTCTACTGTGCATGTGTGGTTTAGCACACAGGGAGCTTCTCTATGAGCCGTCTGGAGCTCCCCGCTAAGGATCAGAGCATTCGGCGAGTCTCTACTGCACATGACTGCAGTCATGCGCAGTAGAGACTCGCCGAACGCACTGCCCCGCTCCGGACGGCTCACAGCATGTCTCTGTTCCCGTGCACTTTAGCCTTGTATACGGGCTTCCATACTAGTGTACTATGATTTCTCCATATTTAGAGATCTTATTGTATTGGTGTTAAATCTAAAATGACTTACTGTTTCTTTAAATTAATTTAACAGACCTTTCCTGATCTACAGAGTCAGCAGTAATAATGACAGAGAGCTAAGTAAGGATAGCCAACCCTCACCAATAGTTACCACATAGCCTAGCCTTCTGTTCCAATCAATCAAAATGTATATATAAGCATAACTCATGGTTCTTTAAGCAGGGCTCAAAATTTCCAGTCGCCACTAGCCAATGACGAGTGAAAATTTAACCCTGGCGAATAGAAATTCAGCCCTGGTGGGTATGTTATAGATTGCAGTGGCAAGTAACTTTTCAGGTCTGGCTAGTAGCAAAGGACTTAAAATTATAAGCCCTGCTTTAAGTATATATTCAGTCACTGGGCATTGGAAGAGTTAAAACCAAGGACCACCACACACTGATTCCACCATGCTGTGTAAAACTTCATTAACCATCAAGACATTGTAACAATGCTCTTAACCATCAAGCTTCCTGTAAGATCATGTTATGCTGAATTAAATCTTCTTTACAAAAAAAAAATCTTCTTGAGGGGGATACTTTATCATTCAATTACTCTTGAACTGCAACTCTGACAGTATTGAAATAACACTCTCCATGGCCCAAATACTATGAAAATTAATTGGAGCTTCTTATTAAAAAATAATAAAAACTAGAGGGAATTTTGACTTTATTTATTCTGCTCTCGCATGAGAAAGTCAAAATAAAGGGGAACTAGCTCTTTTAAAGCAGGAAGGCAATGATAAGCTCAGAAGATAGGGCTAGATTCTATTACAGGTGCTAATTTTATCACTGCTTTTATCTCCAGTTTTCCCCATAAGCTTCAATAGGAAAATGTTTCATAAAATGGGTGTTAACATTTAGCACCTGCAATAGAATCTAGCCCACAATGTCCCACTAAACCTGCTGCCTCATAAGACTGGAAGGATTGAACTTATGGGGGTTAACTACTGAGTTGTGATAAAGAGGAGAGAACAATTCTAGTGTGAAAACGTCTCCATTTCTCCAACTGGAGAGATCTTATTGCATAGGTTTCATAGACTACTATAAGACATGGAGAGTTCATCACACATGAGTTATCTCCTGTTTATTACCTCTTCATCACACCTTAGCACATCTCCCCCCATGGAATTCTTTCCCTCTGGTCTATTAAAGGGATAGTAATACTTCGTTTTAACTTTATTTTATTTTGTAGGCATTAAAAAAACATGAAGAACGATATAAGTCTTATCTCTCAAACCTTTATGGTTTAAGAGATATTCACAAGCAAAGTTTCCACCTCCCGCCCCTTTTTCCTAGTGTAAGCCATCTCTTCTCAGATGTGAATCTGGTTGTAAGACCAGACAGATAACAGCAGGGGACAATCTTCTTCCTATGAAAACAATGAAAGCCCTTCCCCCCTTGACAAGTTTTCCAGCTTTTTCCCTTATCTTAATTGAAGATTGTCCCTCTCTGCAATCTACTTGGGCACCTCCCTTCTGATCTGGCTGACCAGGGGGGGGATACTTTGCTTGTGAATAAAGGTTTGAGAGATAAGACTTATATCGTTCTTCATGTTTTTTTAATGCCTACAAAATGAAATAAAGATAAAACAAAGTATTATTATCCCTTTAAGTCTCACTGTACTGTGAGGGTGTCCATATTTGGATCCCTTACACGCATACCTGGGAATTTCATAGACTGGGGAAGGAGGAGAAGAGGGCGGGGAGTGGGAGGAACAGGGTGGGAAGGAGCACAAGTGGGCAGAGTTTCATTAGAAACGCCCCACATCCAGAGACTCAGCCTCTGCCCCAGAGACCTGGTAATTCAGTGTGAAAACCGGAGTCTCCGGGTCAAAACTGGGGAGTTCCCAGCTATGCTTACATGTAATGATGACTGATTGTTCAGTATAGTAGATTTCTTGACCCCCACTGGCATCCCACGTTTTACTATGCACAATACCCTAGCAGAGAACAGTCATACAGTATACACTGGCATTGAACTGAGATTGCGCATCTAGTATAAAACATGATACTGTGCATTTATTTTGCTTTCTTTTTATTTATTTATTTTAAATTCTGCGTTGAGAAGTTAATGTAGGAGGCAAATTAAAAGGCACCACCATATGTTGGCTTTCTCCCATCTCAGGAGACATAAATAAAGTATTCATCGCTGCTAAATGAGCAATGCAGAGAAAATGAACAGAAATAGACAATTAATGATACGTAGCGAAGATCCATTAATGTTGTGGTGCAGACATTAAATGAGATATGGAATCAGTTGCATCTTTCTCTTAACATCATTCAGGGTATACAAACAGCAAAAACATTGTATAGATCAGTGGTTCTCAAACTGTGTTCCATGGAACCCTAGGGTCTGTGAAGTAGCACAAGGGGTTCCATAGAACACATTTCAGTAATGGAGGCAGTGGAATAAGGTCTGCCAAACAGTTGAGTTCACACAGAAAAGTAGATGAATTGTGGAGCAAACCAACTGCACTATAGGGAACAAATATCATCCTTTCAGTCTAAATGGGAGTTTTAAACCTTTAAATGCTAGTGATGTCTCCATTAAAAGCCCCATTGTGCCTGGAAAACATAAAAGATAAAGCATGCAAAGTAGATCTTCAACACACTCTGTAGCAGTCGTTTATATGAATGGACCGTTACAACACGGTACCTATAACTTAACCCTCTAAGGGTTAAGGTTTTTTTTTTTTTTTCATATACTGATATCACCTGTGTGGAACTTATATAAACCTAGAAGTAACAGTTTGGTAATTTTCTTGTATTGTTCTGCACAGTAATGTAAGTGGGGCTGGACAATTCATTTTTAAAGGTTTCTCAGTCAGATGACTTATGCCTGTTATGGACTGTGAGAAGTTCTAGCTACTAAGGCCCTTTCACACAAGCGACATCAATGCAGTGATGCTGCTTTGAATCTGCTGCCCATGATGAAAGGTAACACAGTATGGATAATGGTGTCTTCACATGGACAACCGTTGACAAGTGTGATTGTACCAAAGTCCAAAATACAGCAACTTTACTGCGTTCCCTCAGGAGAGAAGTCTCGATTAAAGAAGGTCTGTATGGGGACTATGGGACTGCCAGCAGAGTTTTGACACTATCAGCATTGGATGTTGCCATCCTCATCGCAACCTCCAATGAGTGGCTGAGTCAAATGGGAGCCCATGGCTAACACTCACATGAGCTGGCCCTGAAACATCCTGTTGGAAAATAGGAGAGAGGTGAGTGTAGATACACAAGCAAGGGGGCTGCAACAGATTCTGCCAACCATATAACTGAAGACTAGAGATCTTTAAGCTTAGAAAAATTCACTTTTATCCATCTGATTTAAAGGGGAACTATCACCCCAACTAAAGTCCACCCCACCTAATTAGGCGTCTAGCAATAAGCTTAACAATCAAACTGCTATGTAGAATAAAGAGAGCATTAGTCAGAAATCCTTCCTCAGCCGACACTGACGGCCAGACAATAGCGCTCTAGAGGCATCTGCGTGCCTGCGCCGTCAGTCCCTTCCATGCAACGCCTCCTAGAGGAGACCGGGACTGACGGTGCAGACGTCTGTAAGCAAAGATGTCTGTGCTGTTGCCTGGCCATCAGTGTCGGCTGAGGTAGGATTTTTGACTAACGCGGTCTTTATTCTACATATCGATTTGATTGTAAAGCTTATTGCTAGATGCCTAGTTAGGTGGGGTGGACTTTAGTTGGCGTGACAGTTACCCTTTAAAAATATGCATGAAACCATGGAAATAAACTATACTAGGTTAAAGCAAACCAGTTCATAAGTGCTGCCAAATGCACAGATTTAAGGATAATCTTGGCTCTGCCTCGGTCAGTTCCATTTTGATTGACCTACCTGTCCTCAACCAGAGATGTTGAAACCCTTGCCAGTTGCTTTCTTTGAAGGACTTGCGTTAACACTGCTGAACTCTATAATTACATAGTTTCTTCGGTTGAAAAAAGATGTAAGTCCAGTAAGTTCAACCTTTCCCACAGTATATACTTGAATATTCCAGGAAAGGAAAATATATACTATACATTAGAGAATGTATTCCCAGAGACTACAGGGCACAGATTTAGAACAGAGGAGGTCAATCGCTGGACCACCAGCTGTTGAAAACTACAACTTCCATCATCCTCAATCAGCCATTGGTTGGTTGAGGATGATGGGATTTGTAGTCTCCAACAACTGGTGATGCCTATCCATTTTAGAGTTATACAATCCCAGCTTCATTTCGCCAGTTTCCAAACCGTTTAGCTTGCTGTAATTGGTGACATATTTCAGTCGTCTCACTGATCTTTTCTCCTTTTATATTTAGTTATAGCACATTCTATAGCAATATGTGGTTTTATATAATATTAAAAGGAAACAAAACACTTCAGTTGAAGCCAACATTAACATTTTTATTCAAACAAACAAAAGCTGGGAAATTCAGGTAAGCTCTTTTCTCATACAAACAAAAACTGGGAAATTCAATAATGTTTCACTCAAAGGAACAAAATATGATAAATCTGGAGTTACGGTTTTGTAGCATTAACCTTGCTCCCCCATATACTGTCGATGACATTGTACTGGCATATTTGATGACATTAGCAATGTTACAAAGTCATGGCGCAGGCTCAGTAAATATTCATAAATGTGTAACACGAAATTTCTTATTTTTTTTAGTTTGAGTGAAGATTTAACATTGAATGTCAAAGCTTATGTTCATTTGAGTGAATACTTGTGATAACTACTATTTGGGGCTAATGGTGGAGACATTATTATATGGGTGTACCCTCCAGAATGTTGTTCTATAGATAAATATAGAGTTATACTTAGGTTTTACAATTGGAATGACAAAAACAAGCATATTGTGCATAACAATTTCTGTAAATGTATAGTTGAAAGTCAAAATTTTAATTGTTGTCAAAGTCTATAGAAGGGAAAAAAAAATCAGACAGGGCCCACAGCATACCAAAGTACCATTGCACCCTGGTTTATAACCACTGCCATAATTGGTGCAAAGGCCTAATAAATCAGCCAAGAAGAATTGAACCAAAGGAGAAGAAACTTCTCCGCTTATCTTGCTATGGACCAGTAAATCCAAATGGACCCTTTGCATTTTGCCTATATTCAAGAGATGACATCTTTAATCAGTCCTGGGAATCAAGTCTATTGAATCAGACATCATATTTGCTGGCAGTTTTTTTCAGACTAAAGTAGGTATAGTATGCACACACGTGCAGGTCCTTAAGAGGTTAAAGGGCTACAATTACTATGTGCAGTGTGTACAGGTCCTGTGGTTCTGCTAGCAACCGTCATGTCAGCCTCCATGGACGTGATATCCAGGACTGACTGAAGGTGTGATCTCTTGAACCAAGAAGAAAGAGAAAAATTAACAGGGGGCATTACGATTTTCTGGCCATAGTAAGGTAAGCGTGTTTGTGGGTGGGGTATTATAAGTTGATGTTAAAGGGATAGTAACGCTTAAAATGTTAAAAAAAAATGTTGTAGGGTTTATCCCCTGAGTAAAACAAGGGTACTCCAGCTGCTGATAGGTGTTTCATTCAAAAATTATTAAAACTCAGAGTTAAATTTTTAGGTGCAATATCACAGTGGCCTGAATTTGTACAGTGGCATTATTGCTACACCATCCTATGGAGAGTTATGGTCAACTGACCAGAGCTGTCCATAGGATGGTGTAGTAACAGCGCCACTGTACAATTTCAGGCCACTGTTATACTGCACCTAAAACATTCAAATTTGAACTGTTATTATTTTATTTTTTTCATTAAAAATTATTAAACACCTTTCAGCAGTGGGAGTACCCTTATTTTACTCAGGGGTATAAACACTACATTATATATATATATATTTTTTTTTTTTTTTTTTTTTTTTACATTTTAAAGGGATAGTAATGTTTCAAAATAAAAGCAGCTCTAATACTGTCAGAGTTGCAGTTCAAGAGTAATTGAATCATAAAGTATCTCCCTCTCGCCTCTTAAAGTGATGTAACACTCAGAGCAGCAAGACTGCCCGGATGGATTGCAAAAATGGACAGTCTTCAGTGGACATAAGGGAAAAACCTGTCAAGGGGGGAAGGGTTTTCCTTCTGCTCACAGTAAGAAGATTGTCCCTTGCTGTGAGCTGTCTGGTCTTCAGACCAGATTCCACATCTGAGAGGAGGTGGCTTACACTAGGTAAAAGGGGAGGGAGGGGGAAACTTTATCATTCAATTACTCTTGAACTACAACTCTGACAGTATTGAAATAACACTCTCCATGGCCCAGATACTATGAAGATTAATTGGAGCTTTTTTTAGTTTGAAAGATTACTATCCCTTTAAAATCAATATTTATTATTCATAAAACTATACTGGATACAATGATAAATTGGATCAGAGAAGAAAAAACATCAACACTTTGTATTGTGGTTCAATCAAAAACTATGGGCAGTCAGAAGAAGAACAAGAACGCAGGACTGAATGAAAATGAAAAGTATCAAAACAAATAAAAACCTAACGACTTAGCTACATACAAAGACATTGGACTAGACACCCTCCCACTAAATCTCTTCATTCTGCACTAGGGCACATTTAGATTTTAATCTCATTTTACATCTCACTTAAATGGTATAAAGTCTTTTCCTCTGTAAATGTAAAATCTTTTCGATTGCATAATGTGAAATAAAAGTGAGTGGTTATGCAGTAATTGCTACAATGGGGAATGAACGGAAAACTGATAAACGTTCCCAATCTAAACGATTGTTCTGAAATAAATTGCTTGTGGCTAAACATTAGCCTTATTGACTCTGTAGACTACACTGGCATTTAACATTTTGAGTGCCAAACTGGTGTGTTGCCCACCCCACTGGCACTCAAAATGTTAGTCCCTTGGATGTCATAGGGTTGCAAAATACAGTGGGCGAGATTCACTAAGCAGTGATAAAGAGGTGATAAAGCAGTAATGACTTCTCCAGTGATATCACTTCTCCAGTTCCTGTGTTATTCTATAGATTGCCAAAGTAGAAGAAATCTTAGTGCATAGGCTCCATAGAATAACAAAGGAACTGGAGTAGTGATAAACTGGAGAAGTCATCACCGCTTTATCACCTATTTATCACCGATTTATCACTGCTTAGTGAATCTCCCCCCCCTTGGGGTTATGCATTATAATGAGATAAAATGGAGATGACATCTTCAGTGATATCACTTCTCCAGTTCCTATGTTATTTTATAGATTGCCAGAGTAGAAGAAATCTTAGTGCATAGGCTCCATACAATAACAAAGGAATTGGAGTAGTGATAAACTGGAGAAGTCATCACCGATTTATCACCGCTTAGTGAATCTCCCCCCCTTGGAGTTATGCACTATAATGAGATAAAATGGAGATGACATCTTCAGTGATATCACTTCTCCAGTTCCTATGTTATTTTATAGATTGCCAGAGTAGAAGAAATCTTAGTGCATAGGCTCCATACAATAACAAAGGAATTGGAGTAGTGATAAACTGGAGAAGTCATCACCGATTTATCACCGCTTAGTGAATCTCCCCCCCTTGGAGTTATGCACTATAATGAGATAAAATGGAGATGACGTCTTCAGTGATATCACTTCTCCAGTTCCTATGTTATTCTATGGAGCCTATGCACTAAGATCTCCAAAGTTGGAGAAATCTTAGCACATAGTCTCCATACAATAACATACGAACTGGAGAAGTGATATCACTGGAGAAGCCATTTCTACTTTATCACCTCTTTATCACCATACCTGGGAACTTCTTGGTTGGGGATCTCCGGAGGAGAGCCCCGTGGTGCCGATGAGGAGGGAGAAATGACGCGATTCACTTCATACAAGGGGCGGGGCTTAATTGCTAGGGGGGGAGATTTCTAAAACACAAAAAATAGCTCCATAGACTGGGGAAGGAGGAGAAGTGGGCGGGGAGTGGGAGGAACAGGGTGGGATGGAGCACAAGTAGACAGAGTTTCATCAGAAACTCCCCACATCCAGAGAATCAGACTCTGCCCTGGAGACCTGGTAATTCAGTGTGAAAACCAGAGTCTCCAAGGCAAAACCGGGGAGTTCCCAGCTATGTTTATCACACGTTAGTGCATCTCCCCCATTGAGTAACAATGCATCGCTCCCCCTTCATGATGGTTAGTCCACCTGACGTATTAATATGTTCAGTTAGCTTGCTAATGGAAGTTTTCATCCAGTGCCCGCGAGGAGCACAAAGCATTTTAGGAGCAATGCATTGCACAACCCTCTGACAATCAACTATTTATCACTATTCATCATATAAAGTCCACATGCATACCTCTCAACATTTTAAATTGAGAAAGAGGGACACCTCTGTTTTAGGGGGTGTGGCTGGTGGGCGGGGCATTACCGATAATTTTTAGGCTATTTCATGACCTACTGACACCTCCTTGTGTGACCTAATAGATGAATTTATAACAAGACCATAGTATTTTATTTATACAGGTTAATTTATAAACACATATACTGACACTTAAACAAACAATAATGTGAGTTTTATTGCTGTAGATCACTATGATACACTTATATACACACCACACAATCTGATCTCCTAAAAAGAGGGACATCACGGTGGGAAAGAGGGACAGAGGAATTGGAGTCCAAAAGAGGGACTGTCCCTCCTAAAGAGGGACACTTGGGAGGTATGCACATGTCGTTTTAACACGTTAACTCTCTGTGCTGAGCCATGGCTTTCTAATTGAAGTCACAATCCTTAAATGTAACCCTCTGAACACCAGAGGGTGCACAACACCTTTAAGAATGATGCTTTGCTTAACCCTTTGGTAGTCATCTAGTTATATCCCACCATAAAAGCAGTTCCACCTGGCCTATTAACATGTTAACACTAAACGTTGAGCCACTGGCTTTATTGCACTACCAGAATTTTAATGCAAAGAGCTTTCTTTATATATTGCATTAGATGGGTTGCACCTCCATCCTTTTGCCAGCACCGAGGCAGAAATGAACCGGGGAGTGCATCCATTCCTCGTAATTAGTTTTAATCCATCAACAGCTTGAAAGTCACAGACAGGTTACTTCCCCCCACACCCCCCCTCACACACTCTATAATGGATCTGCACATCCAACCACAGATTAAAGAAACTCTCAAAATGTCCATAAAGATGATTCAAGTTTCTTTATATAATTTACGACTGCACATTAAACACTGAAATTGGTAGTTCATTAATTTATAAACAGTGCTATCAAATGGCAAATTAAATCTTTTAAAATGAGTCTAATTCAAGATTAAGTGGCTGAAATGCATTGCTCTTCACTCACAGGTCAAACACAGTAGCTTCACACTAACTCAGAGACAAAACCATCAAGGTCCCAGGGTGGAAAGGTGATCATATTATAGAATACTAGTTGAAGAGCCTCTGTACACGGGTCACAGTGCCACCCAGCAATGGCCGCGGTGCAGTCATGCGCAGTAGAGGCTGTCCGCGGGGCGGCTGATAACGGAGCGGGAGAAGAATATGGTCTGAATTCAGAGCAGCCCGCTCTATCAGGCGCGCCGCGGGCAGTCTCTACTGCGAATGACTGCAGCACAAGAAGCCAACTGTACTGCTCATGACAGCTTCTGACAAACTTTAGAGAATTATTATATAGGATGTCAGTTTGTAAAGGATCTCAGTTTTTGTCACTTTTATGAGTCAGTTAAAAAACAGTTACGTGCCGAGTAGTGACTCAGAGATTCCATGTTTGGAGAATTCTAAATGTCTCTGTTAAAGTGAATCTGTCAAGTTTAGATAGTTTCACAGAAAATGTAAATATGCTGATATGTAGTAATCACTAGATTCTGCAAAAGAAATAGTTTTTAAGAAATTAGCCTTTATACGTTGATGGCGGTATCCTTTTGAATTGTCACCCACAGGCGACAAACTAAATGGAGCAATAATTACGCATCCTGGTTGAAAAGGGAGACATTTGGTCACTATGGGGTTAATATTTCAGGACAGTAAACGGCACTTGGACAAATACTGTATAAATTTCATCTACATACAATTATTGCAATGTATTCATATATCCCAACATTTCAAATAGCCAAAGAGGGACACGTGTTTTAGGGTGTGTTGTGGGGGCGAGGCTGGTTGATGGGGATTACGAAGAATTTTAGGTTATTTCATGACTTACTGACACCTATTTGTGTAACTGAATAAATGATTTAGAGCAAAGCCAACATATTTTATTTACACAGACTAAAATTTACACAAAGTTTACACAAACATTAATGTGAGTTTTATTGCTGTGGAGCAATGTGATACACTTATATACACACCACACAGTCTGATCTCCTAAACACAGGGACACCAGGGTGATACACTTATATACACACCACACAGTCTGATCTCCTAAACACAGGGACATCAGAGTGATACACTTATATACACACCACACAGTCTGATCTCCTAAACACAGGGACACCAGGGTGATACACTTATATACATACCACACAGTCTGATCTCCTAAACACAGGGACATCAGGGTGATACACTTATATACACACCACACAGTCTGATCTCCTAAACACAGGGACAGGTGGGTTGATACACTTACATATCCACACCACACAGTCTGATCTCCTAAACACAGGGACATCAGGGTGATACACTTATATACACACCACACAGTCTGATCTCCTAAACACAGGGACACCAGGGTGACATACTTATATACACACACCACACAGTCTGATCTCCTAAACACAGGGACACCAAGGTGATACACTTATATACACACCACACCGTCTGATCTCCTAAACACAGGGACACCAAGGTGATACACTTATATACACACCACACAGTCTGATCTCCTAAACACAGGGACACCAGGGTGATACACTTATATACACACCACACAGTCTGATCTCCTAAATACAGGGACACCAGGGTGATACACTTATATACACACCACACAGTCTGATCTCCTAAACACAGGGACACCAGGGTGATACACTTATATACATACCACACAGTCTGATCTCCTAAACACAGGGACACCAGGGTGATACACTTATATACATACCACACAGTCTGATCTCCTAAACACAGGGAAATCAGGGTGATACACTTATATACACACCACACCGTCTGATCTCCTAAACACAGGGACATCAGGGTGATACACTTATATACACACCACACCGTCTGATCTCCTAAACACAGGGACAGCAGGGTGATACACTTATATACACGCCACACAGTCTGATCTCCTAAACACAGGGACATCAGGGTGATACACTTATATACACGCCACACAGTCTGATCTCCTAAACACAGGGACACCAGGGTGATACATTTATATACATGCCACACAGTCTGATCTCCTAAACACAGGGACACCAGGGTGATACACTTATATACACGCCACACAGTCTGATCTCCAAAACACAGGGACACCAGGGTGATACACTTATATACACGCCACACAGTCTGATCTCCTAAACACAGGGACACCAGGGTGATACATTTATATACACGCCACACAGTCTGATCTCCTAAACACAGGGACACCAGAGTGATACACGTATATACACACCACACAGTCTGATCTCCTAAACACAGGGACACCAGGGTGATACACTTATATATACACACCACACAGTCTGATCTCCTAAATACAGGGACACCAGGGTGATACACTTATATACACACCACACAGTCTGATCTCCTAAACACAGGGACACCAGGGTGATACACTTATATACACACCACACAGTCTGATCTCCTAAACACAGGGACACCAGGGTGATACACTTATATACACGCCACACAGTCTGATCGCCTAAACACAGGGACACCAGGGTGATACACTTATATACACACCACACAGTCTGTTCTCCTAAACACAGGGACACCAGAGTGATACACGTATATACATACCACAGAGTCTGATCTCCTAAACCAGTGTTTCTCAACTCCTGCCCTCAGGACCCACTAACAGGCCAGGACTTAGGGATTTCTCCACTAGAGCACAGGTATGGTGATCAGAGGCTCATTCACATTGATTAACTCACCTGTGCTCTAACAAGGAAATCATCAGATCTTGGCCTGTTAGTGGGTCCTGAGGACTGGAGTTGAGAACCACTGTCCTAAACACAGGAACACCAGGAAGGGAAAGAGGGATTTGGGTCTCAAAGAAGGACTGTCCCTCCTAAAGAGGGACACTTGGGAGGTATGTGTGTTGGAGACCTCCCTAGAATTCAAGAGGGTCAAAAGTCCTATTTAACCCTTTGAGTGCCAGAGAGGTATCCAACGCATTGCATGCCTTTCTAGCACTCAGAAGGTTAAATCAATTGGATTTTTTTAATCCTAGTGAGGTTGGCTCAGCCTGGAACGGCAGCACGCATAATGATCCGTTTCCTAAACAGAGTATATATATCTCTTAAAGTCTCTGCATTCAAGTGGACTATGCAGGGCATTGCTCCTCTCTAGTACTCAAATAGTTAAAATGCAGACATCAGAATGTGCTTGTTCATTTATATACCAATCTGTGTACCCCCTTTCCTGGGCGTTATGTAAACCCTTGAATCCTCAAATGTGAATCAATGCACTAAAGGCCTTCATAGCAGAGAAGGGGTAAAGAGCTTTGTTTGTAATTTTATGTTAAAAGTGGATTATTTCCATTAGCAGGTAACAGTGGGTGATCTTTTCAGGACTGTGTGTGAAGGGTGAAAAAACGTGAGAGCAGGGCACCTTTTGTGTTTTCGCCTACGTGAGCCTGAGATGTACATCCAGCACTGTGCAGAAGGGTGATTTGGGGACACTCTGCAGACATTGGAGCTATATACACTTTAAGTTGTACCATTAATAAGGCTATTTTGAATAAAATGACAGGCCAAGATCACATTTGTTAGAAGCAAAGATCTGTGATGCAAACGGCACTTTGTCAGCAGTCTACCCTTCATCCTTTGGTCACATTGATTAATGACATATATTTTATATAATTGTTACAGTGATGAGCGGCCAATATTCACAGGAACTAGATACCTACTGTACTAGAAAGCTGACAAGGACCAGAATGTCCAATTATGGCAGACATATGAATATCATACTCCTAGACAGAAGAGAACTTAGCCAAAATCATACCGTATTGATGAAACACAAACGTGAAGAAGCACGTAGCACTAAAGTACAATCGGATATTCTTGCACAATTGGTAAAACGAGGACAACAAAAATAACACCCTAAGAAAACTGCCACAACATGTACTTCAGTATGGGGTTATTATGGCATGAATCTGGGCTGTGTATTTTTGACACCTTCAGGGCCAGATTTCTCAATAGGCAGATTTGGCAACTGCCTACAGCAGGGGCGTTCCTAGGTTACAAAAAGATCTGGGGATATAGCCCATAGCAAAATTCAACTGAACGCCCACCGCACTGATGACAGCCACATGAGCATACATACACACTTACATTTATATTGTACATATATGTACATACATTATAATTATGCTTAACTGAGGATATGATGTCACATGTGGCATGGCGCCATCTTCTTCACACAATGCAGGAAGCTGCAACACCAAGTGAGGTGGTAGCGTTATAACACATGATGGGGCACACTGCACGCTCTGAGAGGGCTCCATGCGCTGGAACATAAAGGGCCTACTAGACGTCGCAGAACTGCACACACACAGTCTGCCACTCCCACCTTGTTCTACTATTAGTCACAAAACAACATATACAATGTCTGACACCCCATACCAGCCAACTGTGCCGATTTACGTGGGATAGTTCCAGTTTTAGGGCCCAAACCCGCTGTTCCACCCGCATTTAACTGTGTTCTGCTTTCCTGGCCTGTTCCCCACTTAAGTTTTTCCCAGAGTACACCAGTACTGCTCCAGCAGCCTACAGACGTGCCACTCTGCTGAGCGGTGATATGCCTAATTTACTGCACATGTATGTCACACACTTGATATATGCGTACACAGTGTTCGTGCCGTACTCCACATTCTGAACCAGAAGTCCTGAGTGTGAGCAATGCAGCCGCAACCGATGCGCCTGACAACCGAACTGAAGTTGGGCAAACAACTGTGGTCAAACTCAACAGCCTAAAGCGTATTACGTTCTGTTGATCTATCATGCTGTGACAGGTACATAAATTGACTAGTAACTGTTGCGACGCCTGAGTTCAATTCATTGCAACGCCGGGGGTGGATGTCTGTCATGATCGGCCATGTGGTGCTTCACGGACGGGGACAATCTGGCACACACACACACACACACACACACACACACACACACACACACACACACACACACACACACACACACACTCTCTCTCTCTCTCTCTCTCTCTCTCTCTCTCTCTCTCTCTCTCTCTCTCTCTCTGCTGTCTGCTTGGCCTGGAAGTGACACTGAAGGCGACAGGTCAGGAGGAGGAGGTTGATAGTTTAACTCCTTGAGTTGAATATTTCTATAGTTCATTGCAGTGCACGGGGCGCCTGACTGACCAGACATACCAGCAGCCTCAGCAGCAGTCAAAGCTGCCACTGCTGGGTAGTGACATGGCATAGTATGCTGCTGCTAGTGCTTGCAGCCAGCACTCGCCTCGTTTGTTGCATTAGTTAACCATGTGCGAGAGTGCCAGGGGTGTACAATGCATTGCATACCCCTCTGGCACTCATGCAAGGACTGAAGGGGAAATGTTCCTTCATTCAACATATTAATTACTGGGCACTTGAGCAGAACTGGCAAGATATGCAGTCTTTCAGTCATCATGCTCACTGCTGTGTTTCCAATGCATGATGGGAACTGTAGTCTTAAATGCACACATATCCAAGCATTTTCAATACATGAAGGTCTTGTATTGCTTACTGGGAAATGTAGTTTCTGTAGTTAGACACCTACACCTGACTGTGTGTGAAAACAAGGGTAAATATAGGGCTGGGTGGTTATAAACTGAGCTGTGTACATAAAAACATGTGATTTGCTCTAAATCATTTAATTATACAAAGAGGTGTCAATGGGTCGTGAAATCACCTAAAAAATTGCCGTAATGCCCCACAACACCCCCTAAAACAAAAGTGTCCCTCTTCGGCCATTTGAAATGTTGGGAGGTATGCACCTCAAACTTTTGACCTGTCTACTGGAATTTAAAGAACTATACAAACATCGACTGACATCCCGGTCTTGTTCCCCATCCACTGGTAGGTACATAAGTACACATACTCTGACACCTCAGACTTGTTTCCTGGTAGGTACATAACCACACATAACAGTCTGGCACCCCAGCCTTTTCCACTGTTCACTGGAAGTTACTAGGGTTGCCACCTTTTCCTAAAAAAAATACCGGCCATAGCTGTGTGAGGGCGGAGTCACAAAAGGGAGGAGCTACAAAAGGGGCAGAACCACTCAATGTTGCATGACCACTCTCAGACTAAGCACTCTCTCTCTCTCTCTCTCAGACTAAGCACTCTCTCTCTCTCAGACTAAGCACTCTCAATCAGACTAAGCACTCTCTCTCTCAGACTAAGCACTCTCAATCAGACTAAGCCCTCTCTCTCAGACTAAGCACTCTCTCTCTCAGACTAAGCACTCTCTCTCTCAGACTAAGCACACACTCTCTCTCAGTCTAAGCACTCTCTCTCTCAGACTAAGCACACACACTCTCTCTCTCAGACCAAGCACACACATGCTCTCTCTCTCTCTCAGACTAAGCACTCTCTGTCTCTCAGACTAAGCACTCTCTCTCTCAGACTAAGCACTCTCTCTCTCTCTCTCAGACTAAGCACTCGCTCTCTCTCAGACTAAGCACTCTCTCTCTCTCTCTCTCTCTCTCTCTCACACTAAGCACTCTCTCTCTCTCTCAGACTAAGCACTCTCTCTCTCTCTCTCTCTCACACTAAGCACTCTCTCTCTCTCTCAGACTAAGCACTCTCTCTCTCTTTCTGACTAAGCACTCTCTCTCTCTCTCAGACGAAGCTCTCCCACACTGATTTATATTTAACTCTTTGAGTGGCAGTGATGTGTCTGAGTCTGACACATTGCGGTACCCATCTGTCCTTCAAAGTGTTGAACACAAAATTGATTAAATTCACAGTTCACTCACTGATATGTTAATAAATATACATTTGAATTCAAGGAAAAAGACCATCCATAGCAGTGGTTCTCACTTTTTCCATAAAGCCCCCCTTTTTTTCAGCCAACCTCTATGCTGTGCCACCTTTACGATTAACCTTTTGAGTACCACAGAGTTATTCAACACATTTTCAAGGTGTTAAAAGTCCATGTTTTCATCCACCCACTCTATGTGCATACGATTTGCCCCGAAAATACTCGTTTATAATAAAGAATACATCCCAGATTTGCTGGAACCTCAGGTTCCTGCGCTTTTACAACACTGGAGTAATCACACAGGTCACAGATAGGGTTGCGGGATAACAGAGGAGGTGGACGGGAGTTATAGAGTCTGTTTCCAGTTAACCTAATATCCACCACCGGTTGTCTAGAACTCCCCGTGGAAAAATAAGAAGGGGAGGCATGTCTGAGCTGGGGGATGACAAGGAAAGTCAGTGGGTGGGTCAGGAAGTGATGTATCAAGAGGTTGGGTAAGGTTATATATGTAGGGCAAGGTTATGGGTTCACTTCCTTTTCAGTTGACATCTGAACAGCGTGGATGATCCTGACTTCTGTTCCTGTTTGGGCTGGTGTCTGCTTCTCGGAGGGCTGCTTGCTGATGGGGGAGGTTCCTGTGTTCTGGCCGCTCCTGCTGCGGCTTTGTGTGGTGGTTCGGTGGAGGTTCCTGCTCGGCCGGTACGCAGCCCACGCGCTCGGCCTCTGGGATGGCTGTGCCCTCCTGCGTATCAGCTGCGGAGGCGGGGACCCGTGCTGGGTGAGGCGGGGACGCGGCCCGGTGAATTTGGTGGGGCCGCCGGAACGACAGCGTGCTCTCCGGCGCGGATGGCTGCTTGGTGGACGGAGTTATGGTTCCTGACTGCGGACCAGGAGGCGGACGGGGCTGTGCTGTGGCTGTCTGGCTGGGTGTGCCCGTGATCGTTCTCTCTCTCCAGTTTGGCTTCCAGGTGACGGTGGTTTGGGGGTCGGGCGCCTTGCTGGTGGATTTGGAGGGGACTATGGGGCTGATCTTTAGGGTCCTGGCCTCCTGCTGGGAGCTACTTCGTGGATGTCCCGGGTGCTCCTTCCTTTCTGGTACTTTCTTCCTGCTCCCTTCTTTCGCTGGGCTGTTTTCTCTTGTCCTTGTGCGCCCTCCTCTAGTCCTGCTCTGCCCTGCTCTCTGCATGCGGAATCCCTCTTTCTTGCCCTCTCCGCTCCCCTTCTCTCTGCTTGCTGTTTTTCTCTTCTTGGCTTCTCTTGCTTGCGGGGTCGTGGGGTTCTCTGTTGCCCCCCCCCCGTTTTCCTCCTGCTTCTCCTTTCTGCCTTCTCTCCCTAGCTGGGCTTCGGACTCCCCCCCCCTCCTCCCTTACCCGGGTCAGTTTTCTGTTCTTGCTGGTGGGTAGGGGGGGCTCGTGCTACCCTCCCCTCCCCCCCCCTTTTTCCTTGGCTTCTCGCGGTCCTCTTTTCCTTGCTGTGGATGATAGGGGTGGGTTTGGCTGTAGGTCGGTGGGGGTCTTTTCTTGTTGGTTGCATCCCTGTGGGAGTAGGTCCTTCTCCGGTGGGGTTGGGGTTGGTTGGGTTTTTCTGTTTTGGCTGGGGGTGGTGTGTGCCGGGTGTTTGCTTCTTGGGGGCTTGCGTTCTGGTGCTTCATCTGCATATCTGAGCACAAAAAAAAACAAAAAAAAAAACAAAAAAAAAAAAACTATACAGATGTTTATAACGGTTTGTTCTGCTGCTTTGTGTGTACCTGTTGTTCCTGTTTGTTTTCTGCTGCTCTTGCATGTTTTGGGGTTATTTGGGGGGATTTTTGTCTGTTTCTTATATTTTGGCAGGTTCCGGTGGTGTCCGCTGCTGACTTCGGGATGGCGGTCGCCTGTTCATGATGCGGATGCTGCTAAGGTCGTGCCGGCGGTTCCTTCATCGGGGGCTGGTGCCTTGCTGTCGCGGTTGGTACGGACGCTGGCTCTGTGAGGCGGCATTCTCTGTCACTTGTGGGGGCCTGTTTGGCGGGCCATTGGGGAGTTCCTGGTGAGAGCCTTCAGGACGTAGGTGTGGAGTGGGCTGTTGTGCCTGGTGCGGTGTACGGGGCTACATGTCCTGGGGGACGTGCGGTGGTGGGGGCGATTGCTGGCCGGTGTGGAGTGGCTGGGGTCAGTTTTCGGCCTTCAGGGGGGCTGTGTATGGAGGCGCCTGCTCCGATGGCACTGGGTACGGGGTGTTGGGTTACATGTCTGGGCATTCCCCCGTTGTCGGGTTCTGTGCCTGTGTGGTGGACTCTACCATTGTTGGTCTGGGGGTGTGTTCTGCTGGGTGGCTTTACGTTGCCGGGTGCTTTGGGAGTTGGGGATTCTTGGTGGGTTCGTGTTGTTAGCCCTGTGAGTCTTATACGGGGTTGGCTCTTCTGGCATTCTGCCCCTGGGGGCATTTGCCGCTGCATCTTGGTTCTGGCCTTGTCTTTGGGGTACTCCTTTAGGGGTGGTGGTCTCTTTCGTATACTTAGGGGTCCTCTGCGGCTGGTGTTTTCTGTTGGGGGTTCTTTGGCCCCTCGGGGACACTGGGGTTTTTCTCGGCACGTCAAGCGTGAGGGCGTTGGCGGTGTCTTTGGGGTGGCTGAGGCGTTCGGTGCGATCCAGGCTGAGATGGTCGGTGGCGTTTTCTTGTTGCATGCTGCTCCATACTTTTTCCTGACTTAAGTGGGTCACCTGGGGGTCATTGGGGGGCTCATTCGGGTGGTCTGGTTGTCTGGGTGTCGGGATTTTTTCTTCAGTTTTCATTTGGAGGTCCCTGTGGTTCGTTTTCTCCTGGACGGTGGGGGGGGGACTTGTGTAATCCTGTGCTTTCCTGGTTGTAGCTTGCTTGGGTTCCTTGTTGGGTGCTGGGTCCGTGGGGGTCGCCGTCTTGTTGCGCGTTTCGGTGTTGGGCTGCATTCAGTTTCCCTGAGGGTTGTTTGCGGTGGGGCGTGGTGTCTGCTTTGTCGGTGGTTGTATGGCGGGTGGGTGAGCTTGGAAGGCTTCTCTTCGGGTTGCTGTCTATTTGTTCAGACTCCTCGTTACTGTGGGTTCGTGCTGCTGGGGTGTGCCTGATGTCGGATCTGCTCTCCGTTGGGGGCTATGTATGTTCTCGTAGCCCGTACGGATGGAGGCCGTTTTGGGAGCGGTTCTGGGGTGTGGACATGGTTGGGTTGGTCTGCGTTGGTCGTACATACTGGAGGACTCTGGGGTGCTGGGTGCCGGGTTGGGTATGCACATTGGTGTTTCCGGGTGCGAGGGTCCCTGAGGTAGTGTGCGGATGTCATTATGGAGCACATAGGATTTATCACAGTGGTGCCTTGGTAAGAGGGGCTAGGTCGCATTCTTACGGTTGGGTTGGACAGGCTGCTGGTCCGGGCAGTGTTTTGCGGTTTGGGCTTCGGCCAGTGTGGCGTTATTTGGTTATTTCTTTTATTGTACCCTTGGGTGTAGTTTGGGTTGTGGGGTGGTTTGGGCGCAGGTGGTTCGGGTGGTGTCCCATTCGGTGGCATGGAGCTCTTCGGGCGGTGGATTCGCTGGCGGCTTCTTCTCCTCCTGTCCTGGATTTCCTCAGCGTTTGGGGTCGTGTTCTCAGCGTTCAGAGTCTCCGTTCCTGTGGGTCGAGTGCTCAGTATGCTGCCTGTGGGTGATTTTTGCCTGTCTTGCTTTCAGGAAGTGGCGTGGTGGGGGACGTGCCTGGGTCGGCGGTGCCGCGTATGCCTTGCTCCGCTGGGCTGTTGGTGATCATCGGTGTTCGAGTCTCAGGGGACGATCTTTGTGTCATCTGCTCTTCGGCACAGTTGGTGGCGGCGTGGGATTCAGGCACAGCTCGGTGCGTCTGGTGTAGTCTCTTCTTCCTGGAACGGTGTGGCTCGTCGGACTGTCGTGTTTGGTGGACTGGCATCCTGCGGGGGGGGGGGGGGGCTGTCTTCAGCGTTCGATGTAGGGAGGTGACTGGGGTTGGCCTTCGGCCTCCCAATGTGGGGGTTGGAGGCTAGCATTTCCTTCCCTTGGTTGTTCTCCAAGTTCTATGCGACATGTATCGGGTTGTTGGTAGCTCCGGTTTCAATTCCATGCTGGGGGCTGGTCGGGTTCTTCTGCGTGTTCGACTTTCGAGTGCGGAGCGTTTTTCCTTTCTGTGGACTTTGTTTTCGCATGCCTGGGGGGTTTCAAATGGTTATGCTAGTTCTTGGAGGTTTGTTGGGTCCCGGGGGTGTTTTGGTTGTGATAATAGTAATGCTGCCTAGTATTTATATAGCGCCTTACTCCCAGTGGGACTCAAGGCACGTTCTGCGCCAGCTCTCTGGATTAACCAAATCAGCGGATGTAATCATAGGTCTTGTTTTTGTGGATTCATGGTTGGTGTGGGACTCCTTGGTTTCCCACGTTAAGGGGGGGTCTATGACTACGGTTCCTTCGTTGTTGAGGCCCTGTTTTTCTTTCGGGTTCCCTCCCCTCTCTGGGTTTGTTCAGTTATTCTGCTGTCGATGCCTTGGTTGGTGGTTTGTTTCCGTTCTTTTTATATGGGGGTTTGATCCCGTTTCTGTTTCGGCGGGTTTTTTCGGGGGGTTGTCTAGTCTATAGTGGCTATCCGTCGAATTTGTCCTTTCAGTCCGTTCGCAGTCATGTGGGCTGCGGGTTTGTTTGGTGTTGAGCTTGTGAGGTTGGGCATTGGGGGTTTTACGGTTTTCGTTTTATGATCAGTCAGGTGGGGCGTGGGGAGTCCAGTTTTTAAGGTCATGATTGGGCCGTGTGGTGTATGGTGTCATTTCGGGACTGTGTCCGGCTGTTTGAGGTGTTGGTACTTTGTTTGTGGCCGGGGGTTTCTGTGCGGTGGTTTGGGGTGTGCTGCAGTTCCACTGGTCGTCCTGTGGGGGTATGGTTAGCGGTGTATGTGTTTTCTCTTCAGTTTCTGACTCTCATTCCGCGGTTAGTGTCCCCTATGGGGGTTCTACGGACTTATTGGTCCCGTGGGGGGGGGATGTTGTAGGGTTCTCTTGGGTTTGACACTCGGGGGGACTTACTTGGGGGTATTTTGGTGGTTTTCTTCGGAGTGTTCTGGGTCCTAGGTGTATCGTCGGTCTCAGTCTTTCCGGTCTGGTCTGTGGTTCCCGTACTCTTGGGTGTTCCATTTGGTGGTTTCATCTTGTTCGGGGTTGGCGTATTTGGCTGGGATGGGGGTTGTTGTTGGCCGCCTTCTGGGGTTTGGTTGTCCGGTTCGGTACTCGGCTTGGGGTGTCGGGTTTTTCTCATTGTTTGGCGGAGACTCCTTCGGTCTCGGGCTGTAGGGAAGTTGGGATTAGGCCTCAGCTTTATGGGGGGGAAGGGCCTGAGTGACTAGGTAAACTCATCAGGCCCTTGTGGCGCTTTGGGCCCTTGCCAATGTGGAGAAGGTATTTAAGTTGGTTATGGTTACATGAAGTTGGTAGGCCAGCGGCCTAGGAGCAATTTGCACCCGGACTGTGTCGCGGGTTTGGACACCGGCCTCATTGAGCTTCATTGACCAGCTAATGGGGTGCGGTATGGTGGAACAGTTTTGGGGTGAGCCAGCGGCTCAAAATTGTGGTGAGCCAGCGGCTCAAAAAGGTGGTAGGCAGGTTGGGCCTATCAAAATGGAGAGATTGGCAAGGGCTTAAAGTCTGGGTTTGCAAATGTTATCATGTAATGTTAAATAAAGCTGTGGCCTGAGTTAAACCCATAATTGGTTGTTGTGTCTTTACTTGAATCATTACCCCATGCATAAGACAAGAACTCCCCGTGAAAAATAAGAAGGGGAGGCATGTCTGAGCTGGGGGATGACAAGGAAAGTCAGTGGGTGGGTCAGGAAGTGATGTATGAAGAGGTTGGGTAAGGTTATATATGTAGGGCAAGGTTATGGGTTCACTTCCTTTTCAGTTGACATCTGAACAGCGTCCTCCCTCCCTCCTGTTTATTTGATGGTTTAGTGGGGGTTTGATCTGGGGGGGCCTTGGGGCCTTTGGTTGTTAAGTTATTTAGTCACAGCTTGGGGCGCTTTGGGCCCTTGCCAATGTGGAGAAGGTATTTAAGTTGGTTATGGTTACATGAAGTTGGTAGGCCAGCGGCCTAGGAGCAATTTGCACCCGGACTGTGTCGCGGGTTTGGACACCGGCCTCATTGAGCTTCATTGACCAGCTAATGGGGTGCGGTAAGGTGGAACAGTTTTGGGGTGAGCCAGCGGCTCAAAATTGTGGTGAGCCAGCGGCTCAAAAAGGTGGTAGGCAGGTTGGGCCTATCAAAATGGAGAGATTGCAAGGGCTTAAAGTCTGGGTTTGCAAATGTTATCATGTAATGTTAAATAAAGCTGTGGCCTGAGTTAAACCCATATTGGTTGTTGTGTCTTTACTTGAATCATTACCCCATGCATAAGACATGCCACCCTTACCTGAGGCTTCCATTTATCTCCATCTGACAGACCATCCACGACACACGCTCTGCCTTGGAACGCAACATCAGTCTAGCACTAGCAGTGACCAATCAACTCCTCCATAAAGCTCCCACCTCTCCAAGGGGAATATTGTCAGCCAATCACAAGTCTCCAAGCTGCTAAACCCTCCTCTCAATCACAGTCAAGCTCTGAGAGAGATAAAAGCCGACTAAATGGGTTTTTGGGGTTTTTGCGCTTGGGCTCCCTGCTGCCGCCCTTTATTTCAACTGTTACATCATCTCTTTCTACGGACACACACAAATACCGGCTTTTCAATTGCCGGTATTGTAGTTATTACCGGCACCGGCTCAATGTGCAAATTACCGGCTATGCCGGTAAAATACCGGCCGGGGTGGCAACCCTAGAAGTTACAGAAGTATACCCAGTCTTATTCCACTTTTAGGGGCCCTAGATCATTGGGTAATTATTGAATTTTAGAAAGTTTTTCTGTCATACAGCAGTCAGGTATATATAATTACTATGTTCAACAGAAATACTTACCTGGGTAGGAGTCCACCATACAGCAGTCAGGTGTATCTATATCATTACTGTGTATAACAGAAGGACTTACCTAGGTAGGAGTCCATCATACAGCAGTCAGGCGTATCTATATAATTACTGTGTGTAACAGAAGCACTTACCTAGGTAGGAGTCCACCATACAGCAGTCAGGTGTATCTATATATTTACTGTGTGTAACGGAAGCACTTACCTAGGTAGGAGTCCACCATACAGCAGTCAGGTGTATCTATATATTTACTGTGTGTAACGGAAGCACTTACCTAGGTAGGAGTCCATCATACAGCAGTAAGGTGTATCTATATATTTACTGTGTGTAACAGAAGCACTTACCTAGGTAGGAGTCCATCATACAGCAGTAAGGTGTATCTGTATAATTACTGTGTGTAACGGAAGCACTTACCTAGATAGGAGTCCATCATACAGCAGTAAGGTGTATCTATATAATTACTGTGTGTAACAGAAGCACTTACCTAGATAGGAGTCCATCACACAGCAGTCAGGTGTATCTATATAATTACTGTGTGTAACAGAAGCACTTACCTAGGTAGGAGTCCATCATACAGCAGTCAGGTGTATCTATATAATTACTGTATTTAACAGAAGCACTTACCTAGACAGTAGTCCATCATACAGCAGTCAGGTGTATATCTATATAATTACTGTGTGTAACAGAAGCACTTACCTAGGTAGGAGTCCATCATACAGCAGTCAGGTGTATCTATATAATTACTGTATTTAACAGAAGCACTTACCTAGACAGTAGTCCATCATACAGCAGTCAGGTGTATATCTATATAATTACTGTGTGTAACAGAAGCACTTACCTAGGTAGAAGTCCATCATACAGCAGTCAGGTGTATCTATATAATTACTGTGTGTAACAGAAGGACTTACCTAGGCAGGAGTCCATCATACAGCAGTCAGGTGTATCTATATAATTACTGTGTGTAACAGAAGGACTTACCTAGGCAGGAGTCCATCATACAGCAGTCATGTGTGGGCTGCAAGCCTCTCTGTTAGTGGAAGAGGTGTGGGAGGGTTGAACTATCAGTGAAAGTGATATGTCCTTAGGAGAATAATGCCAGTACAATGCACGCCTGCCCTGACACAATTACCTCCTTATTCATAGTATCACTGGCAGACAGACATAATGAATCATTAATGAGGATCACTTAGAATTGTCTGAAAAAAGCACTACATTCTTTACTGGAGTGTATGTTTTTAAACCACAGTACCTTATGACCTAGAACCAGGTATCCAGGTAATGTATCCATAGAACAGGGGGTCGAGATGTGCCCCAGCGCAGGGGAACCTCAAAAGATTGGATGGGGGAGTTTGCAGTCTTATGGGTGGATTAGATTTATCTACAAATTGCCAGTCAGCAAGAATAAAGATTTTGGAAACTTCTTTAGGATGTGGTCATATTTTTTATGTTTTTTTTATTATTTTAATTAAAACATAATATATGCAAATTACAATGCAAGCATATTTTGCTTATCAGAATTTGTTAGGATGTAGTCAGATGGGTGAAGTACTGCACGAGTGGCCATACATGCTTAGTAAGTAACAAGAATAGTCAATAGTTGGGGACCACAATTCCCATCATCCCCAACCAGCCACTGGCTGGTTGGAGATAATGATAGTTGTAGCCCCCAACAACTGGAGGTCCATCAATTGGCCATCCCTAATCAATAAGGTTATGATGAGCACATAGCTAAGGCACTCATATTTACATGGATTTGGAATCCACAACAAGTGTGTGCTTTTATTTGTATGATGAAGCATGGAATTCTGGGAATGCAATGGAACATTGCAAGCTTTTGATTCGTTGATGCAGACAGGGACCATACCTGGGAACTTCATCCTGTGGAGCCCACAGAGAGGGTTCATGGGCTGCGACCAGGCATATTATAATGACATGATTCGCGTCATAAAGGGGGCATGGCTTAATATGGTGGTGGGGGCTTACCTGCATTGTGATGGGCAAGTGGGAGGACAGGGTGGTACCGAGGAGAATTGGACAGAGTTATGAGTAACTCTCCAATACTGGAGAATCAGCCTCTGTTCCTGGAGACCTGGTAATTTACTGCAAAAACCAGGGTATCTGGAGCAGATCCAGAGATTTCCCAAATATGCGTGGGACTTAAAACATTAGCAAACCATGAGATCTTTGAAATATTAATGCTTAATGGAGCAGTAAACTTTTAAGAAAAAACATATATTGTAGGGCATTTCCTGTTGAATAACAAAAGGGTACTCCCACTGCTGAGAGATGCATTTTACAGTTTAAATCCATGTTATTTTTATATTAGCAGTGCCCTCTAGTTGTGAATTACATTCTAATGGAGAGGAAAGTCAGTGACATACAGTTTTCCGTAGAATGTGATAGAAACTGCAGAGTCACTTCCTGTCAGTTAGAACAATCAGGATGTAAATGCACAGTAAATTCTGAATAAAACAACTGACAGCAGTGGGAGTGACCTTGTTTTACTCAGCAGGAAAAGCTCTACAACATATACATTTTTATAAAAAAGTGTACTGCTCCTTTAATAGTCACCATACTGTAGATTAATGGGGATATATGTACCTGCTTACTTTATCCCAGAGGTACTCCAGTCAGCCCTGTATGAACCTATAATGTGCTATGGCTTGGTATCACTGAGTGAACACACGCAAAAGAAAAAAGATTTGTCCATCTGCCTTTCTGGTAGGAAGTGCACCAATATAGAGAAGCAGTCAATGGTTAGATTATATCACACAAAACATTGGACTCTCTCGTCCTGAGAATCTGGCCCTGCACTGAGATCTGAAGAGGATACCATTGTCATTGGGCCCAGCAACCAAGGCGGCACATAAGCACTATGGACCAACAGTTAATAGTCATGTTCCTGTTTGCACTGAGCCCTTCACACCAATGAATTTGGCTTAACCCCTTGAGTGCCAGAGAGCTCAACGCATTGCCACTGGCACTCAAAGGGTTAAAACCCTGAGTTTCAGGATCAAGCCCTGAAAATTCCAAGTATGCAGTCAGGTTGTCTGACCTGTTACATAGAATAGACATGAGGAAAATGAAAACATTTTTAAAGGAATACTAATGTTTCATATTAAAAGCAGCTCCAATTAATCTTCATAGTATTTGGACCATGGAGAGTGTTATTTCAATTCTGTCAGAGTTGTAGTTCAAGAGTAATTGATTGATAAAGTATCCCCCTCCTGCCCCTTTTACTGATATAACACTGCTCACCTCAGAGCAACAAGACTGTCTGGATGGATCACAGAAAGGGACAATCTTCAGTGAGAATAAGAAAAAAACCTGAAAAACCTGTCAAGGGGGCAGGGTTTTCATTGTTATCACAGTAAGAAGACTGTCCCTTGCTGTGACCTGTCTGGTCCCAGGACCAGATTCCACATCTGAGGGAAGGTGGCTTAAACTAGGTAAGAGGGGCAGGAGGGGGATACTTTGTCATTGAATTACTCTTGAACTACAACTCTGAGAGTACTGAAATAACACTCTCCACATCTCAAATACTATAAAGATTTATCGGAGCTGCTATTTTTGTGAAACATTACTATCACCATACCTGGGAACTTTTTCTTCTGGCCTCCCTTGAGGGGGAGGCCTGTGGTACTGTTCACTGAGACAAATAATGTGATTTGCGTCAAAAGGGGAGGGGGCTTAATCGAGACTGGGGCGGGGCTTCAGAAAGTTGAAAAACTATAGGCAATAAGCTGGGGAAGGAAGAAAAATGGGAGGGGAGTAGGTGGAACGGATAGGGAAGGAACACCAATGGGCAGAGCTTCTTAAGAAACTGCCCACACCCCAGAGAAAAAGACTCTGCCCTGGAGACCCGGTAATGCAGAGTGAAAAACGCAGTCTCCGGGGCAAACCCAGAGTGTTTCCATGACTATTACTTTAACAAAAGGAAAACTTAAAGGTATAGTAATACTTCGTTTTAACTTTATTTTATTTTGTAGGCATTAAAAAAACATGAAGAAAGATATGTCTTATCTCTCAAACCTTTATGGTTTAAGAGATATTCACAAGCAAAGTTTCCCCTCCCGCCCCTTTTACCTAGTGTAAGCCATCTCTTCTCAGATGTGGAATGCAGTCCATAGATCAGACAGATAACAGCAGGGGACAATCTTCTTCCTATGAGAACAATGAAAGCCCTGCCCCCCTTGACAAGTTTTTCAGGTTTTTCCCTTATCTTAATTGAAGATTGTCCCTCTCTGAAGTCTACCTGGGCACCTCCCTTCTGCTCTGGCTGAATGGGGGGGGGGGGTCCTTTGCTTGTGAATATCTCTTAAACCATAAAGGTTTGAGAGATAAGACTTATACCGTTCTTCATGTTTTTTTAATGCCTACAAAATAAAATAAAGATAAAACGAAGTATTACTATCCCTTTAAAAAAAAACTTTAAGTACCATCGAAATGTGCCAGTAATAACCAGTTAAACATCTCTCTCTTGCATCTGTCTGACAGTCCAGATGAATATTTTCAATTATCCCACAGCCGTTCTTCAAAACGTAACTACTTTTGGGGGACTAATAAGAGAGTCCCAAGTAACATTGTAGACAATAAATTACAGGTCTTATGTATAAAGACAATGTGAAAGAATTCTACAGAAAACAAACTGCACTGCAGGGAACATTCACGAATCCTCCAAATTCCCATTCAGTTAAATGGGGTGTTTAACCCTTTGAATGCTGGAGGGGTCTCCAATGCATTGTGGCTGGTTTGCTTTACATTGCCTTTATACATAAGGCTTCATTTTCTTTTATATTTTGATGGTGTCTATGACTATTTGTAAACAAAAATAATAGTTGCTTAACGCCTTAAAACCAATGATGGTTCTGACATGTCACCGGTGTCTGACACTGACTGCTCCAAGACCGGATTGGTCAGTTTCAGACTCTCATTCGGTACTCATGATCAGTCGCGTGTGCTGGCTCTCCAAATGACGTCTATGTGGTCATTAAAGGGATAGTAATACTTTGTTTTATCTTTATTTTATTTTGTAGGCATTAAAAAAACATGAAGAACGATATAAGTCTTATCTCTCAAACCTTTATGGTTTAAGAGATATTCACAAGCAAAGTATCCCCCCTCCCCGTTCAGCCAGATCAGAAGGGAGGTGCCCAGGTAGACTGCAGAGAGGGACAATCTTCAATTAAGATAAGGGAAAAACCTGAAAAACTTGTCAATGGGGGCAGGGCTTTCATTGTTCTCATATGAAGAAGATTGTCCCCTTCTGTTATCTGTCTGGTCTATGGACTGGATTCCACATCTGAGAAGAGATGGCTTACACTAGGTAAAAGGGGCGGGAGGGGGAAACTTTGCTTGTGAATATCTCTTAAACCATAAAGGTTTGAGAGATAAGACTTATATCATTCTTCATGTTTTTTTAATGCCTACAAAATAAAATAAAGATAAAACGAAGTATTACTATCCCTTTAAGGGGGGTCCAACCTTAGGACCGACGGATGTTAAGGGGTTAAACTTGGATTACCAGAGAAGCATGCAACAGATTGCAATGCAACAAGAGTCGGGTAGTGGGCAAAGCACTGCAATGCAAAGTTTGTGCACCTTTATTATTTAACTCTTTGAGTGCCAGAGGGGTATGCAACGCATTGCGTTACAATACTTTGCATACCCCTCTGGCACTCAGAGGGTTAAAAGGTTAATCATGCTTGAATTTACATTTATACAGTATGGTAGATTTGAAAAAAAATAAAGTATCTGGAGAAAGTCCTATCTCTCTTTATGGTTTGAGAGATATTCGCCTCTAAAGTCCCCCCTCCCTCCTCTTCTCCTGTCAGCAGGAGATTCCGGTCCTGGGACCAGCCGGCAGCTCTTCAGCAGAGCTGAAATAGTGATATTTAAAAATAATTACTTCATTGGAACGGTCTACAATGTGTGCTTGGTTTGCAAGCACACTTTCTAGACCATTCTAATGAAGTAATTCTTTTTAAAGATCGCTATGTCGACTCTGCTGAAGAGTCCCCTCTAGTTGTATGACTCGAATCTCCTGCTGTCAGCTTTACAGCTGACATCAGGAGAAGGGGAGGGAGGGGGGAACTTTAGCTGTGAATATCTCTCAAACCATAAAGGTTTGAGAGATAGGACTTTCTCCATATTGTATAATATATATAATATACCATATTGTATAAACGTAAATTGGGCATTACTATTCCTTTAAAGAATAATATATATTCAAAAGTCTGCATGCCACATGTTGCTGTCCACCAGATTTGGTTTGCAACTTCCATCATCATCAGCAGTCTGTGTAACAACATCTGCAGAGTCAAAGATGTAGATATTAGGTAATGAAAAGGGAGATATAGTTAATATAACAAGGGATACTGAGTTCGATTGATGTGCTAAGAGGAGATCTTATCACAATGTACAAGTATATGAGAGGCCTGAACAAATAATTAATATTGAGAATTATGATCGTTGTTTCAATGCAGATAGGATGTTGATCCAGGAAAATATCTGACTGCCATTTAGAGTCAGGAAGGAATGTTTTTACCTACATGGGGCTTAAATGGAAACAGATTCAATATGGTTCTTTTTTGCCCACCTCTGGATCAACAAGGATCATATGGAATGGGCTGAATTAGATGGAAACGTCTCTTTTTTCCTCTTCATCAACTATGTAGCTATGAGTGTGTGAGTATAAGGTCACTGTATATATGCGTGGGATCAATGTGTGTAAGTGTATAGAATGACTGAGTATATGAGTGGCTGTGTGTGTGTATGTAGGGTCTGTGTGTGTGTATGTAGGGTGTGTGTGTATGTAGGGTCAGTGTGTGTGTGTGTATGTAGGGTCAGTGTGTGTGTGTGTGTGTACAAGTGCGGGTTGTGTAGGTATTATAGGACCATTATATGAACAGAAGTGGCATCACTACACATGGGTGTGAAGGGATTGAGAGGATCTGGTGAAAGTGTGTTGTGTTTGTGTGATTTATGTGCTCAAAAATGCCACTTTGCCAAAAAAAATAACAGGGGCAGGGGGGCCTGGTGCACATTTTGCAGTTTCTCCCCAGGGAGCCAAATTGCCTACAAATGGCATATGTTTATATAACACAGTGTCATTTTTTGATATTAGTTGTCCATTTAGGAGAAGGAGAAAAAACTGTTAAAAATGGATTATATCAATATGAAGTAGGATTTAGGTTGTCAAAATTGCTTTAACTCTTTGAGTGCCAGAGGGATATACAATGCAACATACCCCTCTGGCACTCAAAAGGGTTACTATAAACAACGGTACAATAAAGGTAGTATGAATATCTAAGAAATGAAAGACGTAAAATGCTATTTAAAATTGTGTCCGTGGGTCAAACTACATCTCTCCTATTTCATTCATTCTCTTGGATGTTTAGCAAGACTAATCCTGGTGGTGTTAGCAAGGAGAGATACTGTATTCCATAGATACATTTTACTGTGAGGATTAACACAATTATATATCAAGGCATATTCATGCGAAAGTATTGCTAATGCAGTTTTTCATAATGTCATTTCTTACTGTTACAATACAGGTTTAATGATTTATTAGAATACTTCAATCGTGTTTATTGACTAAAAGGTTTGAAGCGTGTACATTCACATGACCTGTCCACCTTGCAAAGGATTCTGGGATTGATATGGAATATATGTACTTTTCCCACCTGCAAAAAGTTTTTAAGTTGTGACACGTGTCTTTTTAAATTGTTACACACAAATGTTACATCCTCAACTTCAATCTCATTGTGATAAGCAACTTCCCTCGACTGACATGGGGATCATTGTTTACTTAACAAAAAGTACAAATATTGAGAATTCTGTACATTGAGTTAAGTTATATCTATAGCTGAATTGCATTACATCATATCTATAAATCCAAATATCTGTGACACATGGGGATGTATTAAAAGTAATATAGCAAAAAAAATAAAAATTTGGTAAAATGTAACACATTATTCATGGTGCCACAACACAAATTTGAAGTGATATACCAGTTAAGAACCACTGCTATAGTAGATTAGTGAACAAGCTGTGACCCTTCATTTATTGAAATACAATTCCCATAATCCTCAGTGGGCCAACGACTGGCTAAGGATGATAGAAGTTGTACTCAAGCAACAGCTGTTGGACAGCAGGATCCCCAGCCTTGATCTAGACCAGGACTGTCCAAGTTAACCCCTTAACATCCAATGACGTGTCAGGACATTCACTGTTGTTTTTGCCTAAAGGACCAATCACTGTCCTGGCACATCACATATATTTTTTACTCCTGCGGGAGCGCTGTGAGTAATAGCGGGGACTGAAACTGACCGTTCCAAGACCAGAGTGATCACTATCAGTCTCCCTTTCGGTGTGCAGGCACACATGATCAGTCACGTGTGCTGGCACGTCAAACTTCGCTATGTGGACCGCTGGTCCTTAAGGGGTTAGGTCCTCAAAAGCCGCCAACAGGTGAGGATGTAAGGATTTCCCTGATCAAGTAGGTGAGTTAATAAGTGTATCATTCATTGTGACTGACTCACCTGTGCTTAATCAGGGAAATCCTTACATCCTGGCCTGTTGATGGCCCTTGAGGACTGGACTTGGACAGCCATGATATAGACCCACAAGCTAAGGTTGGTCTTTAGACACTGATAGAATCATCTATAGATCTACTCAGGACCTGCAAATTGTTTTATTAACACTTTAAAGACCAGAGAGGGGAGCAATGGATTGGTTTGGGATGCACTGCACACCCCTCGTGTCCTGAAAGGGTTAATGAGTCCTGTCTTAAAAAAGCTGTACCAGATTTAGTAGAATGAGTCATTTAGCTAGCCCCATACTGATGAGCCCTAGAAGCTCATAACAGCTGTCTGTGAGTAGGTTGATTGCCTCATGCATTTTCAACCTATACTTTGCTGAATAAAATGTGAAAAGCAAGCATAACATAAGGAATTAATATTTATATGGGGTTTGGAATTTTATACATTACTGCACTGCTTGATATAATTTGCATGCTGCTGCATGGAATTCTGGGAATTCAATGGAAACATTCTAAGCTGGAGACAGGTTTTCTGATCTGTTTTTAAGATGTGGAGACAGACACATAAAAATATTTATTCCAGCCATTCTTAAAGTCCCACCATTTCTGTTGGGAAGATATTCCATGAATCTACTCTTTTTTGTAATGTATTATTTGTGAATACTGCCTGTGAGTTGTACACATACCTGGGAACGCTCCAGATTTGCCCCAGAGACTCCTGTTTTGAATCTTCATTAACGGGTCCCTGGGGCAGAGGCTGATTCTCCACATGCGGGGAGTTTTCCTTAAAACTCTCCCCACTTCTGTGCCTTCCCAGCCTGTTCCTCCCACTTTTCCTCCTTTCCCACCTATTTCTCCCACTTCCCGCCCACTTGTATGATATCTGGAAAGCCCTGCCCCACTCACAGGTAAACCTGCCCCCTTTTTGAAACGATTTGCAGGAATTGTACTCCCCACCAGCATCAGAGGAGCCCCCTCTGGGCACTCCACAAGAGAAAGTTTCCAGGTATGGTCATACATGTTCTAACTTCAAGTTCTCTTTACTTTATTAAAACCCTTAATATAATTTAAGAATTCTATAATATCAAACTTCTCCCTCCTCCCCCAAAGTTCTACATATTAAGGATCTTTTTGCCATTGTTTATCATGTAGACCGTGTACGTGTTTAGTTCCCTGGATTGTCTCTAATTGTCCTTCTGAAGATACGTTCTAAAGAACTGTACATTGTACTCTAGGTCAGTATTTCTCACTGTGGTCCTCAAGTACCACCAACGGAGCAGCAGATAAGAACATTCCTGCCCGAGCACAGATGTGTGATTAGTGGATCTTTCATTCTGATTAGTTCACCTGAGCTCAAAAGGGGAAATATTTAAATCCGCACTGTTGATGGTACTTGAGGACCGTGGTAGAGAAATGCTACTTTATAAAATTACATTAAGCATCTTAGTATAATGCTCTTGAAAGAAGGCATTGAGAGGATGCTCCTAAAAACCCAGCACTTTATTAAATTGAATAAAGGTGACATATGGAAGAAAGCTGCACTAATGAAAATTGTATCTAGCAAACAGTCTAATGTATTATGTGCCTGATGGTACATAATAAGACTACTTTGAAGCAGCATGATACCAACTTATATACATAATCAATACAATTTACAAGTGAAACAATGCGGTCAGGCAGCAAGTTCAAAAACCTAGAGGTATAGCTCAATGAAGGGAAGAAAGTAAGGCATATTTAGAGTTTAACCCTGGGTGTCCCTAAATGTCAAACCACTACAGCAGTGTTTTTCGATGTTAGACCTCATGACACACCAACAAGCCAGCTTTCATGATATCCTTGCTTATTCCCAGGTCAGTAATCAGAGACTCACTATTTTTTTTACTTGAACTACCTTTGCTTAAAATAAGGGATATCCTAAAAACCTGACCTGTTTGTATTTCCCAACAACTGGAGTGTGGGATTTCTGCCTTACAGACATACAGGGCCTTATGCAGAACACATAAATGGAGCAACTCGAGAGTATATCAACTGCACCACAACTGGCAAATAAAAATTTCACAAATCCACATTGATTTAAAGGGGGCTTTTACATTCTTGATTACTAGATATTTGAACACATTGCACTCTGGTACAGGAGGAGTTACGAGCCCCAGTTAAATCAAAGGAAACTTTTATTTCATCCTAAAAGGTAGTTGGTTTGCTTCAGAATTGTACATCATTTTCTTTGTGCATACGGTTCATAATGCAGACAAATGTCAAACACTTTCTGAGATCAGAACGAAAGTCTTTCTGGTTTTAAACTTCTAGATTCAGGAAGCCTCACATTTTCCTCAGATTTCCAGATTATCATCCCTCTGACTGGTAGTTAAACCGTCTTAATGCCTACAAACTGAATTTATTGTCATCAGCATATTGTGGCAAACCAACTACACCATAGAGGACAAAACAGCCATCATATCTACTAGACATTATAATGAACTAGAATCCAAGAGCCAGATGAAATGGACTGATGAAAGAACTGTTCACCCCTGGGATTTGTATTCCCAGCTTTCTGCAGCTGCAGTTAGTAGACCTCATAAGTCCAAAATGAAGTACCAAAGGTCAGAGGCCAGCGTGAAGTCAGGAAATTCAGGTCAGGACAGCAGAGTTCATGCAGGTCACATATCAAGCCAAAGTCAGGGAAGGCAAAAGGAAAAGACAGAACCCAGTAAGAAGTTGAGGGTAATCACAGGAAAAATCAGGATGCACCAAAGAACAAGCCGTGGTTGATCAAAGCGAAGTCAGGATGCATCAAAGAAGAAGCCAAGGTCAATCAAGAGAAGTAAGGATGCGTTAAAGAACAAACTGAGGTCAATCACAGAAGAAATCAGGATACATCTAAGAACAAGCCAATATCAATCACTGGAGAGGTCGGGACGTGTGAAAGAACAAGTCTATGTCATTCACAGAAGTCAGTAAGCGTCAAAGAACAAGCAAAGGTCAATCACAGTAGAAGTCACTCAGGATGTGTCAGTATAGTATCAGGAAGGTAACAGGAAAGCCAACCAAATAAGCACTGATGGAAAGGCCCAAAGCAAGAAAAAAAATATCTGTGCTCTTGCTCATTGTGATGTAATGTGTGATACAAGCATTTGTGGGGTTAGTGAATAGGAACCCATTAGATCTTGCATACAACATACCCACTTATGGATGAGAAGACTCTGAACTGTGAAATTTCCAGTGCACCTGTCACACTCAGTATGTGTCTCCTCTGTGAGGGTAACCTCTGGAGGAACAGGTAGGTAAGACATTACATAAACATTCCCACTGATTTAATTGTTAATTTTAACCCACTTATTGCTACAGAGGTCTCCAATGGATTGTTTTGCAATGTGTTGAAGAACTCTCTAGCATTTAAGGGGTTAAAAGACCTATTTAACCATTTGAGCACCAGACCTTTCTGGCATGCAAAAGTCGTAATGTATATTTGTTCTCTATGGTACAACCGGTTTGCTCTAGAATTACTTGAGTTTTCATCTGAACACAAGTTCCTATATGGGTGAATAGCTCTACCCACAGATGATGATGAATACATGTAAACAACATTGCTAGTATTGACCTTAATGCTATTAGAGATCTTATTAATCTAATTGTGGCTGCTTCACTGGAACTCTTTAACTTTGCACAGGTACTTACAACACACGTACATACGACAGCCATAGCAATCCATGAGAGCTGTGTAATTTGATGTAAACATAACTTTACTATTAAATAGAAGGAAAGGGATCAGTATACAATAATGAATTTTACATTAGAACGAAATTGATTTTGATAAACAATTCTGGAATTAAAATCCTCTTTCCCATCAACCATCTTCTTATGTGTAAATTGTAAGGTATGTTCAAAAGCACACTCAATAACTGCCCAGGGTAGTTTCTCCCCAAAAATCTCCAGGGTAATGAATGCTTAAGACTCTTCAGATGAGCGATCACAGTGAAGCACAAGAAATAGACCAATGGGAATGTTATTGACAACGTGGCCAGAGGTGAAGTAAAGTAAACTATTCCCTGAATGTGGTTATTTGTAAATTTATGATTGATCCTGGTCCAAGTTAACATCTCCAGCGAGCACTAGATCAAGAAACATTACAGAAATCATACAACATTGCATAAAACAAAAGTATAACTAATTCATGTTCAAATAATTCACAGATTCTTTTCTCTCATCAACTTTCCAATGTAATATTACATAAATATACCTTTAGTACCAGATGTTATTCTTGAAAAGACTTCAAAGATGTGCAGCGTCTTCCACCACTCCAGGTAAACAGATAAAGGGGGTTATTTGGATAGAGACATTTTGTATCTATCTATCTATCTATCTATCTATCTATCTATCTATCTATCTATCTTTATTTTTGCAAATAATTATTTTCTATGTATTGTTTGTACTACAATGATTCAAATTTCAAGAATCAGACAGAGCAGTTGTATTGTTGAGGTTAGCAGAGCTTGATGACTGTTCTAGAGCAGTTCTAGAGCACTGGCAAGGAGACCATTGAGGGTTGGGAGAAGAATGTATGTTGTGCATCACACAACAATAGAACTTCTAAACTAGGGTGGAATACATGAAAGTGGAGCATCAGATATTTTTTGAAAGTCATACATTTATGCAATATTTGTGATTGCTCATGTTTTGATGCAAGAAACATATAAACTCCTTGATGATGAATAGCACATGCTCCTAAATTAATTGCAAAGTTAGCGATATGAAAATGTGTGATAACTGCTTTGCTGAATTAGGTGCAATCACTGATCCTCACACAAAATGGTTGACATTTTAATCACGCCACATTTGGAACACATTCACGAAAAACATGAGTTAACATTCGCTAATTAAGAAAAAACGTGTGAGTCATTAACATTTTGGTGCTACTCATTTTGCCATAAAAACTACACTGTAAATAACGACTGCGCATTTTTCTTGCATTCTGCCCTAGATCTGTCCAGGGCTTCTTGTCCCAGATTCATTAAGAGCTAATGCTTCCAGTGGTAGCTTTAATCTTATTGGCTGTGCTAGTGGACATGATATTACAGCAGCCAGTAGGAATCATTGTCTGCCTCTCCAGCACACACAGCACCAGCTCTGGGGAGGGTATGATCAGAAGGACCTGTACACCAACTGCTCTAAGGTTATAAAGCTCATACAGCCAGAAATTAACTTGTAAGACTAAGCTTTTGTAAGTTGGAAATAAGATTGTAAGTTGAGAGATACCTTGCTCTGTGAAGGAGAAACTCTGCAGAGTAAGAGCTGACAGCAATTTATATAAACTTTATGTTCCAATCAAATATATGCTGGGATTAACAAGAGCAGGAACAGGAGTACAAGGAACAAGAGAACAAGGCTAGAAGCTACCCAAGTAGGCCAGATGCTAGGGGGTGCTGGTTGGGGAGCAGAGTTGGCTAACGCTACCCCTAGGTGGCCTTGCTGTAGCCTGAACTGAGTTAGAGTTGTTGGTCACAAAACCAGATTAGTGCCAATTGGAAGAGCAGGCCTGCAAAATGGATAGCTGCCTAAGGTATAGTAGCTTCCTACTGGGGAAGCTGGAGTCGTACCTTTGGTCTGAGATGAAACTTGCTGCTTAATCAGGGAGTTAAAGGACATACAATAATCAAGGCTGAGAGGATTCGACTGAGAGCCAAATGAGAAGAAATCTGACCGACTGGTACTATGGTATAACTGAAGATCGTAAAGGTTGAGGTTCAACTGAAGGTAGAAGGTCTCAGCTGATGGTCGAAGGATGACCAGGTGGCCTGAGGTTCGACTAACAGTCAAACAAGTCAAACACAACAGAAGCAAGAATGGAGAAAAAGACAGAAGAGACAGAGTATGACTAGGCTGGAGCAGGGAGTACGAGTAGTCGTACAGGCGAGGAAACAGCTCAGGAAGAGATGGGATGAGACGAACTCCAAGTAACAGGGGCTGCAGAAGTAGAATGGTCATACTGGCTGGGTCGGCAACAGAAGGACTAGGTAGGTACACAGTCATAGAACTAGAAAATGGATGAAGAACAAAGCCAGGTCGTAATGGAGAAACCACTGAAGCAAGGTTTGGGAAGGTGCAAGAGATAGGAGAGAGTTCAGTAAACAATGCCAAGGTCAGGAACTAGGAATCAACACAAGGGTAGGATCAAGGACACAGGAACTAGATCAGAACTACTCGAACACACACTGGAAAGCTAAGATCATGCACCACTACTGGAAACCTGGGGCAAGATAAAGTCACCAGAACAGAGAGAAATCCAGGACAGGAAGCAGGAATCTGTAAAGTCAAGGTAACCAAAAGACCAGTTATGGAATGGTAAATATGACCAGAAAGATAGACAGAGCATGACAGCTTTAACATACATTTTATATACTAGGTGCCATTTGAAGAGGGACACCGCCTAATAATAAACCCCACATATTGTACTATAGCCATAATGTCCTAAGAGCCTGTTGTTTAAGAGAGAACATCTTCAATCAGTCCTGGATAACAGGTGCATGTAGGCAGACATGGCAGCTGCTGGTAGTTTTTCAAGATGAAAGGAACACTATTACTTCATTTTATTAAAGTTTTAAATTGTACATGTAACCGCTCTGGGATCACAGTGATTTCTGCTGCCACTGACTATCCTGCAGTTCCCGTGGAGTGGCCAGCAGATGGCGAGCTCCTATGCACATGGATGGATATTCAGGACTCCATTTTAGTTTGGAGTTGGTTTTAGAGCTGGGTTGAAGTGAGTGAAGGAGACTCTTCTAAGCAGGGAATGCTGACCTGGCTGATCCAGTGCTGAAGGATCCTGGAAGAAGCATTCCAGCAGACAGCTGTAACCAGACCAAGGCACATAACTGATCCTGGCAGGGAATGCTGTGAAGAGTGCAGGAATTCCAGCAGCAGTTAAAGGAGCAGGTTCTCCCCTTCCTGAACTGACCAGATTGCAGACTGTGGAGTGGTAAGCTTGAAACCTCTCCCCCTGTTTCACCTCAGGGCACCCTGAATCTGGTTACACAATTAAAGAGACCTTGCTCTGTAGATTCTCTGATCATTGGACGATTACAGCATAACATAAACTATAAGGTGGATTACAATTACTCTGGGCCCCAACTATATGCACCAACTAATGGTACCCAACAGCCACTAGGGTGAAGCCTAGGGTGGGCCGTAGTATTTGTTGTGGGTGGGTGAATACCATATTGACCACTGCATTCTTGGACTGTTTTACTGTATTATATTCATGTATCTGTTATATTCCTGCTTATCTGTTATATTCCTGCATAGGGTTTTCTTTCTGTGCAATACAAAGTTCTATTTAAGATAGTTCTGTGTCAGTTTTATTGCTCACTTAAATATGTTCTCAACTGGAACCCACATCCATACCCTGGATGCCCAGCTGGGTGGAGACACTGCTATAGTCATGTACCCCAACTCCCAGGTAGCGGAGGCTCAGGATCGGCCTGCAGAGCACAAGGAGGTTTCTGGGGTAAAGGACCACAGGGGTGTCTGTGGGCCTATGCAAAACCCCATTACATATTAAAAAAAAAAAATGAAATGATGTAAGCCCCGTCTCTCAAACGTGTCTGGTTTGAGATTTATAAGCTTCTAAAGTTCCTAACTCCCGCACCTTTTACAGACGTGAGCGCTCTAGCTGACATACTGAGATCCTAGTCCCGGGACTGGACGGCTCTTCTGCATAGCTGAAACAGTGTTGTCTACAAAGAAATACTTAAAGGGATAGTAATGTTTTAAAATAAAAACATCTCCAATTAATCTTCATAGTATTTGGGCGACAGTATTGAAATAACACTCTCCATGGCCCAAATACTATGAAGATTAATTGGAGCTGCTTTTATTTTGAAACATTACTATACCTTTAGTTAGAATGCGAACCTACAAACCAGGAACACTTTGTAGACCGTTCGAATGAAGTATTTCTTTGTAGACAACGCTATTTTGGCGCTGCAGAAGAGCCGTCTGGTCCCGGACCAGGATCTCCGTCTGTCAGTTAGAGTGCTTACATCTGTAAAAGGGGAGGGAGGGAGGGAGGGAACTTTAGAAGTGTATATTTCGTAAAGGGATAGTAATGTTTCATAATAAAAGCAGCTCTAATTAATCATCATAGTATTTGGACTTTGGAGAGTGTTATTTCAATTCTGTCAGAGTTGTAGTTCAAGAGTAATTCAATGACAAAGTATCCCCCTCCCGCTATTTTACTGATGTAACACTGTTCAGCCAGATCAGAAGGGAGGTGCCCAGGTAGAATGCAGAGAGGGACAATCTTCAATTAAGATAAAGGAAAAACTTGTCAAGGGGGCAGGGCCTTCATTGTTCTCATAGGAAGAAGATTGTCCCCTTCTGTTATCTGTCTGGTCTTACAACCAGATTCCACATCTGAGAAGAGATGGCTTACACTAGGTAAAAGAGGCAGTAGGGGAAACTTTGCTTGTGAATATCTCTCAAACCATAAAGGTTTGAGAGATAAGACACATCGTTCTTCATGTTTTTTTAATGCCTACAAAATAAAATCAAGATAAAACGAAGTATTACTATACCTTTAAACTAGACAAGTTTGAGAGATAGGACTTACATCATTTCATTTATTTTTTTAATATATGCAATTTTAAACTTTCATAAAATTAAGTATTACTGTTCCTTGAAGCAGGCAGGGCCAGAGGGATGTGCAACACATTGTGAAGCACTACACTGCACACCCCTCTGGTCCTTAAAGAAATAGTAATGTTTCACAAAAACAGCAGCTCCAATTAATCTTCATAGTATTTGGGCCATGGAGAGTGTTATTTCAATACTGTCAGAGTTGTAGTTCAAGAGTCATTGAAAGATAAAGTATGCCACTGCCACCCATTTTACTGATGTAACACTGCTCACCTCAGAGCAGCAAGACTGTCCGGATGGATTGCAGAGAGGGACAATCTTCAGTGAGCATAAGGAAAAACCTGAAAAATCTGTCACAGGGGGCAGGGTTTTCCTTTTGCTCACAGAAAGAGTGTCCCTTGCTGTGATCTGTCTGGTCCCAGGATCAGATTTCACATCTGAGAGGAGGTGGTTTACACCAGGTAAAAGGGACGGGAGTGGGAAACTTTATCATTCAATTACTCTTGAACTACAATTCTGACAGTATTGAGACAACAATATTTTATTGTGAAATATTACTATCCCTTCAAAGAGTTAAGATTATAATATGCAATGAGTAGAATTTGATGTCCTATGGTTCTGCTTGCAACTGTCATGTCTGCCCCCACGGGCTATCGTTTTAACCCAAATAGCTTTTTTTAAAAAAAAAAAAAAAAAAAATCAATAACATTTTCAGCATTATCTATATTAACTCTACATAATAAGCCTAACTTTTGTAGGGGTGATAGATTGTCTTTAAGAGATGTTAGTTCTCCTTTAAACTCTGCCAGAGAAGCATTCAGCACCTTACTGACAACCAACGCAAATTATTTTTACATAAGAAGCAATAGGAAAATTACAGACATAAGATCCATTTAATCCGGTTGGCAAACATCTAAACTGACCTCTGCGAAGCTCCACATCTCTGTTTGAAAATTCATACTCTCTGCTCATCCACAGCACCTGCTTTGATCTACTCTTGTAAACAGTGTAAATAGATGAGGAAGGCACGCAACATCTACACCTTGTTGTGACAGCTTGTAGATACTTTTCTTCAATATATGCCATGCTAGGAAAATAACACAGACTTTATTGACTGAAATAATTGGAACGTTGCTCTGCGTAACTCATATCAAAATGTATCTGATGAAAGCAACTTTTGGCTGAAATTCTAGCACAATGCAATATCTTTCATCTACCCCTGCACAGAACCTGCACACACACACCAGACCTGAGAGGAGACATGGACATCTTTTGCATAATTATGTTATCTCATTGGATGGTAGAGTGGTCAACAGTGATATTTAGCAATGCATTACAGAACTTGCAAACATTCAAACGGTTAAACGGGACAATTACATGCTTCATAATCCAATAAGTAAAATGCATTAAATCTCTTGGTGTATGAGGAAGGTTGTCAGTAAATTAAAGTGGCAGTGGAGTAAAGGGTTTAACCCCTTGAGTGCCAGACGGGTACACAACACATTGTACCTCTCTGGCACTCAAAGGGTTAATAAAATAAAAAATATGACAGCTTTTGGAATTGAGTCCTCAAAGCTATCAGGTAAGTGGATTAAGTTTCCACAGGTTAAAACTGCCATTCTCTATCAGTTCTACCTGCAGATCTCCATGAGCTTCAGGGCTGGGTGACATAAGTGTTTCACTTACCACTTCCTGAAGAGGAAGCAGCATCACTATCCTCTCCATTGAAGCCTTGCGTCACCAAATTCACAAATAACGGCTTCAAAAGAGAGGACAGAAATTTAATTGAAGTGCACAGTAAAGTACTGGTGTCACTCAGAGCTGCAGACCACTAAGATCTGCAGGGATGAATGGAGAGACAATTTCATAGTTTTAACCATTTGAATGCCAGAGAGGTATGTAATGCATTGAAATACAATGCTTTGCATACCTCTGTGGCACTCAAAGGGTTAAGCTATAGGAACTGGATTTCCACAACTGTCAGGTAATTTCCTACAGTTATACAACCATTTCCCCTGTCCTCTTAATGACCCTTATCCCACTCAAATTGTGAATCAGGGAGATTCTACTCTAATAAAAACACTGAAAACTGTACTTGAATCCAAGATGAAAGCAATCAAACACTGACCTCTCAAGATATGGGAAGAGCAGTATACTGAATATGTTGCTTTCAGTAGTGTAACAGTAGGGGTTGCACCTGGGGTCACTCCAGGGGCCCGGGCGCCCCTGCGACCTCCTCTACCCTGCTCCTGCAACATGCTGATCGCTGAGGTCTGTGCCTTCTTCATCACAGACCTCTAGCAGTTGAGCTTCCTCTTCGGCACTCTAGTAATGCAGAGCGCTGGGAGATGACATCATATCCCAGCTCTATGCATTATTGAAAAGAGGACCACACGGGAGCTCCAGATGTATAAAGGTCTGCACAGAAGAAGGCACAGACGTCTCCTGCCACACCGCTGGACCACCAGGAAGGTAGGAGATGGACACTGGGGGGGGGGGGGGCAATAGGGGCGATGTGGAGATTGAAGGCAATATGGAGATTCGGGGCAATGTGGAGATGGGGGGCATTGTGGAGACAATGTGGAGACTGGGGGCAATGTGGAGATTGGGGGCAATAGGGGGCAATGTAGAGGTGGCCAGTGGGGGGCCAATGTGGCTGGTGGGGGCAATGTAGTCGGGGGGGGGGTGCATGGCAATTTTTGCACAAAGGCCTAGTGGCTTCTAGTTACACCTCTGGTTGCTTCCCAGTATTCTATGACATAATCATTCATAAAAACCTGTTTGCAATGTATTATTGATCAAATAGACAAGTACACACTGAGCAGGGAAATGGGTTTTAAAATATTAATCAGACTTTTCCTTGCTTCCATATAAGACTTCAGTTGGAGAAGTTTAGGGCACTGGAGATCAACAGAGAATCATATTCAACCCTGTGGACATGCTAACCAATGTTAATTAAAGAATTATTTTGGACAACCAATTCACACATAATGTATTCATAGTGGACATTATGATTTTCTGCACAGATTCAGGCAAGTAGGAATCATAATTTTAACATTTAACATTAGGCAAAGTGGACAGCTGACCGAAGGGCCACCCATAGTCAAAGTGAAACTCTCACACACAACAGGTTGGAACCCTCTGGATTAGTCTGGGACACACAATACAGTCAGATCAACATGTGATGCCAGTTAGGAAAACCTTTATGGTGTGAGAGATATTCGCTGATACAGTTGCCCCCTCCCTCATGTCAGCTGTAAAGCTGATAGAAGGAGATCTGTGTCGGCCGACTCGAGGAAGCTATTCAGCAGAGCAGAAATCACGTTTTTAAAAATAACTACTTCATTGGAACGGTCTACAAAGTGTGCCTGCAAACCAGGCACACTTTGTAGACCATTTCAGTTAAGTAATTTTTTAAAAATATCGCCATTTTGGCTCTGCTGAAGAGCCGCCAGCTGGTCCCAGGACCGGGATCTCCTGTTGTCAGTAGAGAGCTGACATCAGGAGAAGGGAAGGAGGGGGAACTTTAGTGGCGAATATCTCTCAAACCGTAAAGGTTTGAGAGATGGGACTTTCTTCATATACTTTCTTTTTTAACATCTACAATACTGCACCAACTTAAATACGGGCATTATCCCTTTCAGTATTTTGCCAAGCTACTGTTGATGTTGTCAGAGCTTAGTATATTGTAAACAGTTTTCAGTACACAGTACTCTATTCATTTATTGTGAAGCTACTTTAATCTTGAGCACACACGTTTAGCAGGTGTTATTATTTACCACAATGAACGCTAGAGAGGTCTCCATTGCATTACAAAGCATTCAACCTCTCAGGGGGGCCGGCTACTTTATACTGTACACAGTGCACACCGCCAACTTAAAATGGCCCTGAAAATGTTGGTTTATTATCAGGAAATTTTAGTGTTGCTTAAAGACTTACAGGCTCAAATAAAAACGATCATTTATTTTAACACTTATTGCTGTCTATGGAAGTTAATCTATGAAAATGGGCAGATGTTAATCCATGGGAGTTGTCAGATTTGCCTTGCTCTGCATATATAATCTGTCCCTTAACCCCTTAAGGACCGGCCACGCACGCACGCGGCACTCATTTAAGGACCACGGAGCATTTTTTATTTATTTTTTTTTGTTTCCAGTCCCGGACTCCCCGAACGGCGTGCAGCCGCGCGTGCAGCCCGGAATTCCATGACGGTCACAGTACGTCATGGGTCGTTAACTCAGATCTACCCATGACGTACTATGACCGTCAAGGGTCGTTAAGGGGTTAAAGTAGCAGTAAACCTTTTCTATGAAAAAATAAAAATTGTAGGGTGTTTCCTGTTGAGTAAAATAAGTGTACTCTCACTGCTGATATATGCATATTTCCAGAGTTATTACTGTTTAAACCTGTTTTTTTTTTTTACATTAGCAGTGCCCTCTAGTGGTCAAATTCCAATTATTTATTCTGTTACATTCTAATGGAGAGGAAAGTCAGTGACTTACAGTTCTCCGTAGAATGTGATAGAAACTGCCTGTCACTTCCTGTCAGTTAGAACAATCAGGAAGTAAACACAGTAAATTCACTTCCTGATTATTTGAACTGTTATAAAATTTGAATAAAACAACTGAAAGCAGTCGGAGTGACCTTGTTTTACTCAGCAGGAAAAGCTCTATCGCATATAGGTTTTCATTAAAAAAAAGTTTACTGCTCACTTTAAAGTTCCAATTAGGAGGAAGAACAACTGAAATGCAAATAGCTGAGGGAAGTTTGGAACACTGTAGAGAGTATTCACTTACATTATACTGTCCATATGTGAGACAGAAGTAACCATTTATTTTAGGAGATGACAGTCAAGGAAATACTGTAGACATACGACACGCCATGAATATGACCCCTGTGCAAACCATTATCAGTTTCGAGAGCCCTGATGTTAAATTCAGTGACATCTGCCAATCATATTCTGAAATAAATCTGTAACATCAAGTCTAGATTATTATGGAGATATTACTTCAAAGCCGAATCGTATGCATGGACATCATTTTTTTATTACTATGACTGGTACAGACAGGATCAAGCAATTAAAATGTTCCCTGTTCAATTTTATTATATGTGGTAGTATAAAATCTTAACTTTCTGAAAAGTTATGTTGTTAAAGTGGATATGTCACCTACCAGATTTTAGTCACATTAAAGGGATAGTAATGATTTAATGTTCTAAGTAGTCATTATTCACTCCCATCATTTCATTTGGAGCTTGTGCTAGCCCATGTTTTGTATTGTCTTGACCAGACAGGTCACAGCAAGGTACAGCCTTCTTAATGTGAGTATAAGGAAAATGCTGCCCCCCTTGACAGGTTTTTCAGGTTTTCCTTATGCTCACTGAAGATTTATCCCAGATTGTACATCAGTATTTTAGTTTAGGAGATATTCACACTTTTATTTATGGGGAAAGTGAAGGTATCCGGTTAATGCTCAGCGTTCATTAGCATATGAAACATTACTGAGAAGGCTTCATTAGCGTATGGAACGTCACTGGCAGGGGCGCAGGAACCGGAGGGATGGGGGGGAACGCATCCCCCCAGGAAATCATGTGCGGGATAGATAATGTAAAAATCCCCCCCAGGCACTAGGCGCCCCAGGGGGGAGCAGACTCTGGGTGATCAGCAGGAGGGGAGAGCACTGCACAGCGCTCCCTCCTGCCAGTCACCTCCTTGTAGTGTGCGTGGCCGAGCAGAGCGGACTGGGTAGAGGAGCTTCTGTATCCTCTACCCCGGACTGACAGGAAGCTACTTGCCGAGCGCAACGAGCAGCTTCCTGTCAGACCGGGTATAGGATCAGAAGCTCCTCTACCGTGGTCAGCTCGGCCACACTACAATTAGGGTTGCCACCCAGCCGGTATTTTACCGGCAGGCCGGTAAAAAATTGGCTTCTGTCCAATGTTAAGTCTATGGAGAGAATGCCATGGCCGGTATTTTTTTTAAGAAAAGGTGGCAACCCTAACTACAATAAAGGTACAGAGAGGGGCTGGGGGGTGGGAGAGAAACACAGAGGGCTTGGGGGGCAAAGTGACACACAGGGGGCTTGGGGGGCAAAGTGACACACAGGAGGGCTGTTGGGGGGCAAAGAGACACAAAATGGCTGTTGGCGCCAGACAGTAAAAATGCTATCCCCCCAGATATGTGGGAGTTCCTACGCCTCTGGCACTGGTACAGCATGGGTTCCTCAATTAGCTTACATTAACATACAGTATCAAATATAAATACGTCTTTAACTGTACGTTTGCTGGTCTTTTGGTTAACATAAAACATAGACAGTTTTTAATGCAGTTTTCAAATATGCAAACTTGAATCAAGGTGGAAGGTCCACTTCAAGCATGGGCAACACTAGTAAACTGAATCGAGAACTTGTTTTAGTGCTGAATTGTATTAGTGCAACTCCCTTAATCCTTTGAGTGCCAGAGGGCACTCAAAGGGTTAATCCATCTTAAAACTTGTATGATATATTCACAAAAAAAAGTGGAGACATTCTGAGGCAGACCAACTTCCATACAGGGATCAAATACAAAAAAAATGTCAAATATCTATTAATTTAAAATGGTGTTTTTAACCCTTTCAATGCTAGAGAGGTCTCCAACGCAATGCATTAGAGACCTCTCTAGCATTCAAGTGGTTAACTGCCCTGTTTGAATCAATGGGGATTGTTTTATTTCATCCCCTATATTGTAATAGGCTTGTCCTGGAAATACTCCAATTCATCTTTGTACACCAGCCTTATTTTGCCTATTCAGCATACCAAATATAGCTTGCCAATCTTGCCAGCATGACAGGACGATAAATGATCTTTGTGAATAATGTGCAGGACATGGTTGGAAGGATTGTTCTCAGACCTATTGCAGGATGCCTGCAATGTATGATGGAAGGGAGATTTATGGCCATATTGTGGTCAGATGCATCAGAGACCTCTGAGAGATCAATAAACATTGCTGCACTTTCTTATTTCCAAGCGCTCTCCTGGCGTAACCTTAATTTCAACAGCATTAAAAGTTTCTGAAGGATTTACGACTAAAGGTCTTATTCACAAAAGAAATGAGGACCAATTCTAGAAGAAACTAATTACACCACAGGGGAGAAATCGATACCCTCAAAACTTTCCATTGATTTAAATGAGGCTTTTAACCCTCGGAGACCTCACTAGCATTCGAGGGGTTAAAAGCCTCATTTAAATAAATGGGAAGTTGTATCTGTCCCCCGTGGTACATTCAGTTTGCTCCAGAATTGCCCCACATTTCTTTCAAGTTCCCAGGGCTCCTGTTGGCAATAAAGCAGAAATAAATTGAACCCCTTGGTTGCTAGAGATAATCTCCAACCGAGGGAATAACTAGAACCTACTGGGAGCTTAGGTGAGCTCTGAGGCTATCAACCCAAATCAGAAGTTCGTGACGGCACTCAGGAACAAACACAGAGCAATCAGGCTGTAATTCTTATAAAATTGAAAAACTTTATTGCTGAATTAAAACACGCTCAAAGCTGACATAGCCAGAGGTGAGACATAATTGCAACAAGACCCCAAGAGGAAGTCTAACGCATATGGCTCTTACCCACAGAGCTTAATCATATCAACCCAAATCGTACACATGGTCTGGAACAAGTTTGAATAACAAGCAGCGGCAAAGACCTTATTTAAATTCTTGAGGACAAGAGGAATGTGCAGCACGTTACGAAAGTCCAGTGGGGGGTGTGCGTCGCATTGCTTTGCAATGTCTTGCACAACCCACTGGTGTTCAACAGGTTACTGTCCCAGCGCAAGTCTGAATCATGCGACAACACAAACCCAATGTGCAATGCACCACAGGGGGATCTCAGAAGGTTTTCACATGATGGGGAGAGACAAATGGGAAAAGCTATTTGTTTCGAGCATCAGCGAGCTGCAGCATCATCATTCATGACCTGCTTGCTGAGTAAAACAAGGTCACTCCCCCCACTGTCAGATGTTTTATTATAATGATATAACAGTTCAAATAATCAGGAAGTGAATTTACTGTGTGTTTACTTCCTGATAGTTCTGACAGGAAGTGACTGGCAGTTTCTATCACATTCTATGGAGAACTGTATGTCACTGACTTTCCTCCTCCTTAGCATGTAACAAAATAAGTAATTAGAATTTGATCACTAGAGGGCAATGCTAATGTAAAAATTCATAAAAAAATGTTTACTGCTCCTTTAACCATTTTAGTGCTGGTGGTGTCCAGCCTTGTACACCTCTCTGGTGCTCAACGTCTTAATGATGAAAAGGGGCTCACCGGTGCATTTCTTATCCAACTGGCTAGTAGATGTCGTGCGATGATGGCTACCAGTCAAGATAGGAAACTGCTATGATAGGAAAGGGTTGCAGGATACTGTAGCACTAACAGGCCACCTTAGATGCCCTGTCACAATTATTCCTCCTGTAGTTGTTGCCCTCTCTCCAACATATTACAAAGCAGTGCATTAGGGACATCTCTAGCATCCAAGAGGTTAAAATGACATTAGTTTAACCGACGGAAAGTGACAATAAGGTTTTGATGCATGAATTCTGCACAGGAGATAATTAGTTCAGTTTTTCTGCTTGCTGTGGTTTTTCGGTTTGGCTTCCTCAGTACTTTCATCAGAATTGTGACATTAACAAGATCAATTGAGTTCCTACCGTAGTGATTGGGAAATAATGCAAAAAAGACAGAGTTGGTGCCAAAGGAAAAAAAATGACTTCATTTGTTTGTTTGTTTTGTACCGATTCTAATTCCTATACTCAACTAACTCTAGAGTTAGGAGACGGATGGCAGCGAACTGAAAGGATGGATTAGTTTGTTCTCAAGTTGAAATATTAGACGTCAGGATTCTGTTCAGATCAGAATATTCATTATAGACACAAGAGGTGGAGCAAGGCTGCTTTCTGGGCGAAGATCGAAAAACTGCAGTGTAACCCCTTAAGGATCAAATGATGTGCTATGACCATCACGGTCCTTATACCCTTAAGGACCGGTGACGGTCATAGCACATCACATACTTTTTACTTACATCGCTCTCTCGGGAGCGCTGTAACTAAAAACGGGGCATAAGATTGACCACTCCAATACTGGAGCGATCTCTCTTATGCCCCAAAGTGGTGCGCCGGTAGTGTACCAGCGCGTCGGGAAGGATCAAAGCAGTCCTTAAGGGAAGGTGACTTCCCTGGACCGCTGGTCCTTAAGGGGTTAAGAATGGACAAGGTGATAAATTATCTTAGTAAGTCAGAATACATTAGATGGCCTGTAAAACATATTAGCAGAGAATTAATAACCGTTTGAGCCCCAGAGAGGTGTACAATGGGCCCTCCCTCTGGCAATTAAAATCTTAACTCCTTGAGAACCAGAGGATGCACAACACATTGTCGAGTAACGACTTGCACACACTTCTAGTTCTCAACAGAATAAAAGGACATTGGGGAGATTAATAAAACTGGAGTTATACATTGTCTGTAAAATTGGTGACATAAGTGACATAGGGAAATGTATAAACGTTTAGCAGCATTTCGTTAACCCTTTGAGTGCCAGAGGGGTACGGAATGCATTGCAAAGCATGTAATCAGTCGACTTTTTTGAAAAATGGAGTAGAAATGGAAATAGAAATAAGAATTGTGGTGTAACATATTTATAAAGAAAGTCGGTAATTGCTCCAAAAATAAAAGCACTTTTAGTGTTCTTAAAGGGATAGTAATACTTCAGTATTACAAATCCCTATATTAAAGCCCTAGTGAAAAAAAAAACATATTGCCCCCAGTGTCATCTCTCAAACCTTTATGGTTTGAGAGATGAACGCTTCTAAAGTTGCCCTCTCCCTCCCCCTTCCCCGTAGTCAGCATTCTAGCTGAGGGAAATCCGGTCAGAGATCATCAGGTGGCTCTGCAGCAGAGCCGCGATCGCGTTAACTAAAAAAACAAACTTTCACTAAAACGGTCTTCTACGTGTGCTTGCAAACCAAGCACACGTAGAAGACCATTTCAGTTAAAGTTTTTTTTTTAGTTAACACGATCAGGCTGTGCTGGAGAGCCGCCTGAAAGTCATACGACTCTGTTCCCTGCAGTTAGCTAAAATGGGAGGGAGACGGCAACTTTAGAAGCGTTCATCTCTCAAACCATAAAGGTTTGAGAGATAACACTGGGGGCAATACGTTTTTTTTACTAGGGCTTTAATATAGGGATTTGTAATACTTAAGTACTACTATCCCTTTAACTCTAAAGCAATGCACTCAGAGTTAATGGAAGTATATATATATATATATATATATATATATATATATATATATATATATATATATACACATACATACATATACTGCACTCTACTGTAATTTTCTTATCTACTCCAAGTCCAAAGACAGACTCTCAGAGTACGTATAGAACACATGCTCTGGGTGAAAGCTGATTAACAGTAAGGTGCAGCATACCGGGATCTTCAACACAGTAACTGGAATACTGTCCACTCAATCCTTGTCACAATTAAAACAGCAAGAGACAAAGAGGTCTATTACATAGCTTTGCTCTATAGCAATGCAGTGCACACTGTAGTTGAGTTTTTTTTTTTTTTTTTTAATAAAAGCAAGTAGCACCAACTGTTTTACCATCTCCCATACTTCTAATTTGAGAATACACAGAGATGTTCTCTGGGCATCTTTTTGCTGTCAGACCTGTGTAGCGGCTGCTCCCGGCTCCTGTAGCCAATCACAGCTCTGTTTCACCCAGAGTAAACAACTTAGGGCGAGATGTTCAGAAAGTGGTGGTAACTGAAATTGTCTGTAATCAGAATAAAAAAGTTCTTACACCATGATCCGGCAATTCTCAGACATTTTTTGCATCCAATTCCTCCATCTCCGTCTAAGGGAAAAAGCCATCTTAAAAGTGGGTGTGGCTTAGTCTTCCATCATAATGTAAGGTATTTTCAGAAAAAAATATTCGTTTGGACGTCATTTTTTTGTCTGATTAACGTCATTTTTTCCAGACGTAATAAAATTGGTCTAAACTTGGAGAAGAAAAATTTGTTTCAAAGACAAAAAAAGTCTTTTGTTTCTTTGAAAATGTTCGTTTCAAAGACAAATTGAAAGACCATTTTTAAAATCTTCTTACCGTCATTTTTAATTCTTTAGACGAATTTTCAAACGTGACGGATTTACTTATGAAAATATCATCCTTCTTTTACCACCAACTCACGATCCAACAAGTTTTTCATTATGAAGACTTTTTGAACATCTCCCCGTTAATTTTTGGCAGCAGGAGCTGGAAGAGGCCACTATATAGACATACCTGGGAACTCTCCTGATTTGCCGCGGAGACTCTGGTTTTTGCAGTAAATTCACGGGTCTCTGGGGGAAAAGGCTGATTTTCCAGTTGTTGGGAGTTTCTTATGAAACTGCCACTTCTGCTCCTTCATACCCTGTTCCTCCTAATTCCCACCCACTTCTCTTCCTTCCCACCCTGTTCCTCCCACTTTCCTCCTTCTTTATTACACAGTCTGCTAAACCACACCCCCACCCATGAATAAGTCCCACTAATTTGTGAAGCGAATTGCATCATTTATATCCTCCCATTTATATCCTGCCACCGGTGACTCTATTAGACAAAGTTCCCAGGTGTGTATGAATATAGGTCTGACAGCAATCAGCTTCACTTAGAATTTCAAATCAAATATCCACAAAGCATGCATATCGAAGAGGGTTAAATCACCGGAGCTACTGGCTTTTATTAAATAATGTACAACCATGGTTTGCTCTGATCGCATAAATCGAATAAATTGACCCAAGGAGTTGGGGGATGCACCTGCTTTTAAATCAAATCCATTGCGGGAGGCAATAAGGTAGGAGAGATAAGGTCTTATGCGGCCCACACATTTAACACTCCTGTTGTAGACAATAGATTTAGAATGCACTGCAACAGCAGCCAACACCGGTGAATATGCTGAAAGTTTAAATATGGTAACCACATATGTGAGACACTTCCATCCCAAAAAATAACTGAGCCTGAAATAGAAAATCAGGTTATCAGACAGAAAATGTACCTGACAATGTGTGGGATTGAGGTGGCTCAGCTGTTGTTTGGTATCTTTTCAATTTGTACATAAATTCAGTCTGTAGTATCAAACATCATGCTGGTTTTGCAGAAAAAGAACCCACAAAACGTGTTAGATGTTAAAAAAGATGTGATATAACTATATCCACTAGGGATTTCATATTAACTTGAGGAGGGAGAAAAGGGTGAAGTGTTATGTACTTTAAAAATAACTTAAAACTTAGAATCACTTCTCACTGAATAATAAGGTAATGAAAAAAATACACATTATTCCTACAATTAAACATAATCTTAACCTGGTAAGTACCAGAGCAGTGCGCAACACATACGTTGCACACCACTCCAGTTCTCAAGGGGTTAAGCAGCAGCAGCAGGCTGATCCTTCAGTGGGAATGGAAAAGAAATTTAAAGGGAAACTAACATCTAATAATAACACCACCAACTTTTTCGGCGTGTTGCCAAAAAATACTAATGGTGCACCCCTCTGGCACTCAAAGGGTTAAGTACGTTCATCACTCTGCTTCAGTTTAGGAAAACTGTTAGGTCTGTTCCTATAGACGTAACCAGGGATGGATTGCAATGGAATATCAACATGGGGAGGTTTTTTTTTTAACTCTTTGAGTGCCAGAGAGGTGTACAACACATTGCAAATACATTGGATACCTCTCTGGCACTCAAAAGGTTAAAAACTGGCCCACTAGTTGGTAATTCAGTGTATGTGTTTACGGCGAGCCCTCTAATCAGGCCTACCACCTAAATATTGCGCCTAGGTTCTGCGCGGCCTACACGCCACAATACATCACACCTACTTTATTTCTGTCACGATCCTGTCTACACTTATCTTCACTGTAAGCCCCAACCACAAATTATGTATATATATATATATATATATATATATATATAATACACACACAAATACAACATAGCAACTCCCAACTCAGTCTATCAACTCCTCTTTTCCCATACGTTCCCACTTTTATGGTTTCTTGGTAGTTCAGTGTGAAGAGTAAGAGGTCTGTGCAGCCGTCAGTACAGACCTCCATATCAGCTCTCCCTTGCGGTCTCTGTGCAGGCAAAGAGTACATTTATCATATTGGGGCAGTACATGAGGACTGCAATGGAGCACTGATCTAGAGGTCTGCACCAGCAAGTGCAGAGACTTCTCCTTCCCTCCCGCATAATACATTGTGGGCCATGTAGGGACAATCCTCAGATCTCCCCAGCTGGCCCATAACCATGCAGCCCATTGCAGAATGTCTGATCCCCTGATAGGACATTCCACCCCTGGACATGACATCTAGAACTGACTAAACATTAAAGGGAAGATTCACATTTGGATTTTCTGGCCATTGTAAAGTCAGCGTGTATGTGTGTGGGGTTATTATAAGGAGGTGTTACTTTACCTTTAAGTATAAATGCAGCAGGTAGGCTGTGCTGACATACCTCTACATCCCGCTCAATGTGTTACAGACCTCAACAGAAACATGTTAAGCCTCCAGCAAACATAACCCATCCTCATCACAGCTAAAGGGATAACATTCCCTGCATTTTTAACTGTAGCCAACGATTTAAGGAAGGAATCCATTTCCAATGTAATCCATAAACAGGTAATAGCTTGTCGTCATTTTTGTGGTAGCAGGCTTGGAAGCACAACTACAAAATACTTTTTCAAACCGTCTTAACATAATAAAGTCCCTTTTGTATAGGATATTTGGCTCTGCTTCATCTGAATACATTGAAATATTGGCACAAATTTTAAATATTAACCCACTTTATGACAAAAAGTACATGAATTTGAAATAGTACTTTGAAAACAGACAATTGTTATGTGGAAAAAAACAACAAAAATACTTTCTTTTGGCCTTCAGAAGTATACTAATTACAAGATACAAACCGCAGTAATCAAACAGCAGAAATTAAGTCTTTGAGTGCAAGACGGGTATGCAACGGATTGCAGAGCCTCCTGGCACTCAAAGGATTAAGCTATGTTCTGGCAAAAAAATATAATGTTGGATAAAGGGTTTACCTCAGATTTAAAGGGATAGTAATACTTCATATAAATAAATTAAGCCATCTATGTATTTTTCACATAACTTTCATATTTTAGAAGCACTTGCGTTTTAAAGTTTACCCCTTCCGCCCCTTTTATGTACATCAGTGCTCAAGTTGGAAGACTTGGATTCTGGTCTGCGGACCGGGCAGAGCCTCTGGAGAGACGAAATAGGAGTGGATGCCAAGGAAATCTTCATGACAACAGTATACAAAGTGGGCGTGGTTTGAGGGTCATTACTAATGTGTGTCTGTGGAACTTCCACAGTGGAAAGAGATTCTGCAGCAAATAGGAATTTCTGCCTCCCTCTGGAATCTCAAGAGAAGGGCATCAGTGCTAATCTCTTGTGTGAGATTGAAAGGAGTGAAGGTGTGTGCATGTGTGCTGATGCATGTGTGGGTGACGTGTGCATGATGATGTAAGTGCAAGACCAATGGAAATCCAGAGAAGACTAGAGAGAACGCAGCATGGGAAGGAGTCACCTGAATGTCTTACACTCGGTTTTACTTTCCATATGTAATTTTCACACCTTCCCCTCAAGGAGTTTTTGTGGAAAGGAGAAACATAGCCGTTCCTTTCCATGAAAACTCAGACAAGGAGGAGATGCAAACATCCCTAGCTAATAACTTGGCTGCCCATTGCTTTACACCCTCTACTCCTTATAGGGTTACTGTAATAAAAAGTGATATTTTGCACATTTATAAACAATAGCAGTTGTTCTATCAGAGGCACTGAAAGATGGAACCGAGACTCGGGCTGAAAATGTTCCACTAGGAAGGAAGTGTGTTTTAATTTGTACTGACATTAATGGATAGAAAAGATTTATAGCAGAGGACCTTTTTGGCTTTTGTGTGGGCGGTGGTGGGTTAAAGGGATAGTAATACTTCGTTTTAACTTTATTTTATTTTGTAGGCATTAAAAAAACATGAAGAATGATATAAGTCTTATCTCTCAAACCTTTATGGTTTATGAGATATTCACAAGCAAAGTTCCCCTCCCCGCCCCTTTTACCTAGTGTAAGCCATCTCTTCTCAGATGTGAGTCTGGTTGTATGACAGGACAGATAACAGAAGGGGACAATCTTCTTTGTATGAAAACAATGAAAGCCCTTCCCCCCTTGACAAGTTTTTCAGCTTTTTCCATTATCTTAATTGAAGATTGTCCCTCTCTGCAGTCTACCTGGGCATCTCCCTTCTGATCTGGTTGAACAGGGGGGGGATACTTTGTTTGTGAATATCTCTTAAACCATAAAGGTTTCAGAGATAAGACATATCATTCTTCATGTTTTTTTAATGCCTACAAAATAAAATAAAGTTAAAATGAAGTATTACTATCCCTTTAACCAAAAATGCCTTACTTTCTCAGCTCCAACCACACATTTTATTTTTAAAGGGGAACTGCCTCTAGTAATAATTGGCTCTCAATTTGTATAACACCTTGACATATCTGGGCAGGCAGCCTTTATACAAAGTAAAGTACATTAATCTATCTATTTTCCCACTTTATCTGCAATTCCTGTGATCTCTGATGAAGTCTACCTTTGAGTCACACCTCCTTACAACAAACTACAGGCTTCAATAGACCTGAATGAATTGTAAGGGACACAAGTTGTTTTCAGGTAGTATACAGAAATAATTGGCAATGGAATACAACAGAGATTAAAGGGATAGTAATACTTAAAATGTAAAAAAAAAATATGTTGTAGGATTTATCCCCCTGAGTAAAACATGAGTACTCACACTGCTGAAAGGTGTTTCATTCAAAAGTTATTAATTTTCAGTTGAATTTTTTAGGTGCAATATCACAGTGGCCTGAAACTGTACAGTGGCGCTGTTGCTACACCATCCTATGGAAATTTATGGTCCCGGGACCAGAGCTGTCCATAGGATCGTGTAGCAACAGCGCCACTGTACAGTTTCAGGCCACTGTGATATTACACCTAAAAAATTCAAATTTGAAAATTAATAACTTTTGAATGAAACACCTTTCAGCAGTGGGAGTACTCTTGTTTTACTCAGGGGGATAAACCCTACAACATATATTTTTTTACATTTTAAGTATTACTATCCCTTTAAAAACAACTAAAGCAGAATATAGATATAACTGACTGCTGTATGTAGGACAAATATTTTGGAGGAATTGAACAAAAAGCAAGGGGACATCTTTTAAGACTAGAGGAAAGGTCCTTTCTACAAACAAAGGTAGAAAAACGTTTAAAATAAGGGCAGTAAGGATATGGAATTCTTCGACTTGAGAGACTGGTTGGCAGATAATGGAGATGTCTTTAAAACATATTGGCTAAATTTCAGCTCAGGAAAAATATTGAGAATTATGACAGTTGGTTTCAGTACAGATAGGATGTTGATCCAGGGGATATCAAACTATCTTTTGGAGTCAGTATAATTTTATACTTTACCCATTTGGATCATAATTTGAAATTACTTCAATTGTTTGTTTTTTGCCTTCCTCTTGATCAACAGATGTAAGGGTAATATGACAAAAGGATGAACTTGATGGGTGCATGTTTTTTGTCAACATCATCAACAATGGAATGAGTGGATCATGAAATAGATAGGTCCATGGCCCTGGTGACTTACCCCTTTCACATATTCTATTTTTGATTTGGAGACAAATGTTTTCCTTTATACAGTAGTTTTCAAATCCATCTCTCAAAGACCACTAATACACTGAATAAAGTTGCATGTTTAAAACAGAAAAGTAAAACAGAATGATAGAGTCTCAGACTGGGGAAAGAATGAGAACATCAAAAAGAATGTAACAAAGAGATGTCCCTAAGGCTTGGGGGGACCATCTGAATATCTATTAACCATAGCCAATCTGCCTTTCCTTCAAATTCCATTTAATAATAAAAATATTGTCTGCTTAGCTGATCTTAAGCAATGAGGCAGAAATAAAGGGCCTAATTTGTTATGCTAAAGGGATGCACCTAAGGAGTGAAATGGAGAATCTGCAAGTTAACAGTTAAATTGTGATCTTAACCCCCTGAATACTGGAGAGGTCTCCAATGCATTGCGAAGAACAGTTTAAAAAAACTGAACTTCTCACTTATCAACTACTAATTGAAAAGCCCGTGTACACGGGCCACAGTGCCACACAGCAACCTCGGCTGGTGGCCGGATCCTCCATGGGCGCACTGCAGTCATGAGCAGTACTGACTAGCCGAATGCGCTGCTTCTGATACGGAGAGGGATGCTCAGAATTCAGACCGTAGTCTTCTCTGCACACCTTCCTGGGACCAAGCGGTCACAGGAAGGTGCTCAGAGAGGACTCCGGTGTGAATTCGGTGCGTCCACTCCATATCAGCCGCGGCGCAGGAAGTATCTACTGCACATGACTGCAGTGCGAGCACATGACGGCCTCTGACAAACATCCTTAGCTAATTATTATATAGGATGATCCCGTTAGTTTGTTCCAGAATTTTACCTCTTTAGATTACTGAAAAATCACATAACCTTAGCTTACTGAATATCACATAACCCATAAACAATGACCCATAAAGTTGGCTCTTTAGAACTAGTCATATACACTACGGGGATAATTGTTTAGTAGACATTTTAACCTTGAAAGTGTTTGGTGCATTTGGGTATTTTATTTATTTATTTTTTTGAGAAACATCTCTGCTAAGACCAATAGATACAATTCAGATTCAATCAGGCAGACGACTGCTTCTGGCTGTCACCCAGGCCGCCTCTGAAGGGAAGAGCTATAACACAAGTTCAGCAGAAAGCACAATATGGAATCTAAAGCCAGTCAAGAGCCATTAAGTCATGTTGAAATGCTTGAAGGCTTAAGTCCTTTACTTGACATCTTCATAGGATGATTATTGGTGGTACGTGAACCACTTTATCAGCATTAAAGGGATCGCTAACTTTATTTTCACTTTACATAAACTGCATAAGTATAATTTGTTTAAGTCAAATTGACTATATTTATCTTCACCTATTATTTAACATGTTATGTCCTGACAGTAAACTCCCGAAATCTCCATTTCCAGAAAGTTTCCTTGTCAACATTGGAACATCAATGAAGGACAGTGATACAATGTAACACTATCCCCCTGTCATTTAGTGCTCTGTATGTATCATTTTTATATTGTGTCAACAGACTTGCTTTCCCACTCCCTGATAGTAAGCTCTCTGGAAACATCCAGGCAGTTCAATGTTAGGGACATAACATAAAAAAATAAAAAGTATAGGTAATCTTTATGTACATATTAAAGGGATAGTAATACTTCGTTTTAACTTTATTTTATTTTGTAGGCATTAAAAAAACATGAAGAACAATATAAGTCTTATCTCTCAAACCTTTATGGTTTAGGAGATATTCACAAGCAAAGTTTCCCCTCCCACCCCTTTTACCTAGTGTAAGCCATCTCTTCTCAGATGTGGAATGCAGTCCATAGACCAGACAGATAACAGCAGGGGACAATCTTCTTCTTATGAGAACAATGAAAGCCGTGCCCCCCTTGACAAGCTTTTCAGGTTTTTCCCTTATCTTAACTGAAGATTGTCCCTCTCTGCAGTCTACCTGGGCATCTCCCTTCTGATCTGGCTGAGCAGTGTTACATCAGTAAAAGGGGCGGGAGGGGGACACTTTGTCATTGAATTACTCTTGAACTACAACTCTGACAGAATTGAAATAACAGTCTCCAAAGTCCAAATACTATGATGATTAATTAGAGCTGTTTTTATTATGAAACATTACTATCCCATTAAGCACTTCCGGCATATGAAAAGTCAATCTAAAGAGTTACTATGTCTTAAATACAACAAACCATTCCATATCTCCACGACAGAGGTTGTTTAAAGGGATAGTAATACTTCGTTTTAACTTTATTTTATTTTGTAGGCATTAAAAAAACATGAAGAATGATATAAGTCTTATGTCTCAAACCTTTATGGTTTAAGAGATATTCACAAGCAAAGTTTCCCCCTCCCGCCCCTTTTTCCTAGTATAAGCCATCTCTTCTCAGATGTGGAATCCAGTCCATAGACCAGACAGATAACAGCAGGGGACAATCTTCTTTGTATGAAAAGAATGAAAGCCCTGCCCCCCTTGACGTGTTTTTCAGGTTTTTCCCTTATCTTAATTGAAGATTGTCCCTCTCTGCAGTCTACCTGGGCACCTCCCTTCTGATCTGGCTGTACGGGGGGGGGATACTTTGCTTGTGAATATCTCTTAAACCATAAAGGTTTGAGAGATAAGACTTATATCATTCTTCATGTTTTTTAATGCCTACAAAATAAAATAAAGATAAAACAAAGTATTACTATCCCTTTAAACAACCTCTGTCGCGGAGATATGGGATGGTTTGTTGTATTTAAGACATTACTATCCCTTTAATGGGATCACATAATGGAAAGTGGGAGTTTGCTTGCAAGACAGTGATGACAGTACAAAAAGATGTATACTAAATCAGATCAGAATCCCCTGTTATTTACCAACATATCCGAACTCCTTGGATGATGCCAGTGATATGTCTAACACATGCATTAGGTACCTCTCTAGCATGCAAAGGGTTAAAATCTGCTGCAGTCGATAATTGACTACACTAACGTTCTCAAGGTAGGAAAATATCCCTATGTGGTTATAGACTACAGCACAGTTCAACTGGGAAAAAGCAGTCATAAAAATAAACAGTCCTTCTGTTAAACAAATTAAACCTTTGAGTGCCAGAGGGGTACACAATGCATTGTCTTGCAATGCGCTGCATACCCCTCTGGCACTCAAAGGGTTAAGAGTCACTTATTCCAAGGGCTAATGCCCCTTTAACTTTTTGTGTGCCTGATGGGTACACAAAACACTGTGAATCAATGTGTTACATGCCCCACTTGCACGCAAAGGGTTAAGGATATATTCGTGGCTCAGTTAAGGACTCCATTATTTTAAATATTTTACTTTTTCTCAAGACAGGATATTCCTTTTTGCATTTATGAGCTCTCTCCAATATTAATCCTTCAAGCGAGTTCTGTACACCAGTGATTTGCTGGCTAGGGGGCATGCTCCCCAGGAGGGCTGAGGCATTCCCAAGTGTGGCACGAGGCTTTGTTTCAGTCCCTAATTTCAGAGCTGCTATGCAACAGAACGGAATCCATTTTGCCAAAATGTAATCAGGATCAAAATCTGGGAAAGGCTGGTTCAAAGAATGATTGTGAAGAGCACCGTCTGCCCTGTATATACAGCACAGTACTTGTGATACACATATATTTGGAATGGATCCTCTGTAAACTGGTTTGCAGACAAATAAAAAGTTTTTCAATGAACTGGTTTATTCAAAATGGTTTATTCAAAATAAATAAAATGCAAATTAATAATATAAATCGGCAAGGAAAATGTTACATTTCTTTTAACCCTTTAAGGAACAAAGGGGTGCGGTGCATTGCCCTTTAAGGACTAGATGGAGGTGCAGTGCATTGCAAAGCAATGCACTGCACCCCCTCTGAACTTTAAACAGTTAATGATAAAATGAGGACGAAAACAAGTTTTCATAGAAGCCAAAAGGGAAGAATCTATAGAAAAAGCTTGGAAAACACTGGTTTATACAGATACAACTGATGGGAAAATGAGCATATAGAGATATATACAAAAGAAAGTAGAATCATTTTGGAGCAAAGCAGCTATACCACGTGGACAAATAAACAACTTCCAGTGATTTAAATGCTAGTAGAACACTGATCAAATGCAACTAAAGTGTACACAGATTTAACTGACTGCTGTGTGATGAAGACTTACAGTGATAAGTCCTTCTGTTACACAATTTTGAGCCAATTATTCCCAGGGCATTCTTCCCCAATATTAGTCATTGGGAGACACCAACATTTCAGGATTCAGGATATCACTGCTTTATCACATGTGGGCAATCAGTGGCTCAATCTCTGTGTTTAATCTGTCCTAAAAGAGCAGTAACTTTTTTTTATGAAAACCTAAATGGTATAGAGCTGATGAGTAAAACAAGAGCACTCTCACTGCTGACAGCTGTTTTATTCAAAGTTATAACAGTTCAAATAAACAGGAAGTGAATTACAGTGTGATTGCTTCCTGATAGGTCTGACAGCATGACTCTTCAGTTTATATCACATTCTACGGAGAACTATTTGTCAGTGACTTTACTGTCAAAAAGATTGTAACAGAATAACTAATTGGAATATGACCACTAGGTGGTACAATTAAAGTTAAAAAAAGCAAAAATGAGTTTAAAGGGACACTAGTGTCCCATAACAAAATTTCTTGTTTTGTAGCATTTAAAAAATAAATTATATGGCACAAATCCTATCTCTCAAACCTTTATGGTGTGAGAGATATTAGCATGTAAAGTCCCCCTCTCCCTCCCCTTCTCCTGACGTCTGTGTCTAGCTGACAGCAGGAGATCTCAGTCCTGGGACCAGCTGGCGGCTCTTCAGCAGAGCCGAAATCGCGACACTGAAAAAGAACTAGTTCATTGGAAAGGTCTACAAAGTGAGCCTGGTTTGCAAGCACAGTTTGTAGACTGCTCCAATTAAGTAATTCTTTTCCAATATCGCTATTGCGGCTCTGCTGAAGAGCCTCCTCGTGTCGGCCGACACGGATCTTCTGCTGTCAGCTCTACAGTTGACATCATCAGAAGGGAAACTTTACATGCGAATATCTCTCAAACCATAAAGGTTTGAGAGATAGGATTTGTGCCATATATTTTTTTTTTTAAACACTACAATACAAGATTTTTTTAATGGGACATTACTATCCCTTTAAACAGTAATAACTTTGCAAACATGCATCTTTCAACAGTGGTAGTACCCTTATTTTACTCAACAGAATATATATATATTTCATAACAAAAGTTTAGTGCTACTTTAACTGGGAAATTCTTCAAATATGACCTGTTGGTATGCTCTTAGGACCAGAGTTGGGAACCACTGTCTTAGAGTACAGTTCCCATCTAAATTATTTGTTATCATTGCTGAGACTAAGGAAAAGCAAACACGAGAGGGAAATACATGTGGTAAGATTGCATCACAATGTATATAAAGTTCTAGTTTCCAACTGGCACAAGGGCAAAGATCATAAGGGCTATTAGTATTTTGGCCATAGTGAGGTGTGTGTGTGCTGGGTATAATTAACATGTATTAGTTCTGCTTTAAGGCTTTGCATTGTACAAATTGTTCTTGGAAAAAGGAACTAAATCCAGGACTTAATGGATTTCATTTGCATACAAGTTATTGTATAAAGCTCTCTACCTCCGAATACATTAGGATCATAAAAAGCAAAACTGTTATTAGGAGGGCAGCATTTACTGCAGTTTGTCATTGCTATGGGTAATGTTTCCTAATAAATCACCTTTTATCTTTGTCACACACCGAGGACCAGGAAAGAAATTATATTCCAAGTATGTGAGAACCAGTGAGTTTCTTTGTCTCCTGTTACACACAAGTATCCAGTGGTAATGATATTTTTTTAATAAACTTGGTGATTATGGAATGTTTCATATTAATACAAGTTTCAAAATGTAATACTTTTCAAATATTAAACACTGATTTACTTTTAATCCACAGCCCTATTTCAAAGACAGTAATAAATTGGTTATTTAAAGTTTACCTATCACTTTGAATTAATGAGCTAGGTAATATTTTTACTACAAAGCATTGTCAAGAATTAACCCTATGAGTGCCAGAGGGGTACGAAACACATTGCAAACCAATGCATTGCGTACTCCTCTGGCACTCAAAGGGTTAAGTAGTGTGGCTGATGTCAGTGACAGCCTTCAGTACTCACAAGTTACAGTGTAATTTAGTTTTATGGGGAGGGCCCCCTTTCCCTTACTGCAACTTTTTTTTCCAAGTAAGGGGATTGGCCGATGTGATTAAAGCAGAACTTTAATGCATTTTAATGTTCCCCCAAATAATTTTAAATCTAGTGTTAAGTGTTTCCATACTTCTATTATCCTTAGTAAGTCCAGAATTATTTAGAAATTCAACTTCTTCGGAGAATCCCTGGCAGATGACAATGCAGACATCTTGAAGAAGAGGCATCTGTGTTCCTGAGTTGTCCGTCCCTGTCTCCTCTATGATTGGCTAGGAGGAGTTGCATTGTAGCTTAAAGGAGCAGTACACTTTTTTATGAAAAAATATATATTGTAGGGATTTTCCTATTGAGTAAAACAAGGGTGGGTACTCCCACTGCTGAGAGATTTATAGTTCCAGAGGTATTACAGTGTAAACCCATGTTTTTTTACATTAGCAGTGCCATCTATTGGTCAAATTCTAATTAGATTTCCTGTTAGATTCTAATGGAGAGGAAAGTCAGAGACATACAGTTCTCCATAGAATGTGATAGAAACTGCCTGTCACTTCCTGTCAGTTAAAACTATCAGGAAGTAAACACACAGAAACTTCACTTCCTGGTTATTTAAACTGCTATAATTTTTGAATAAAACATCTGACAGCGATGGGAGTGACCTTATTTTATTCAGCAGGAAATGCTCTGTAAAATATGTGTTTTCATAAAAAAAGTTTACTGCTCCTTTAAGGTACAGACAGGGACAGACAGCGCAGGTGCACATATGCCTCTACGTCAAGATCCCTGCCATGGAGTCTCTGAAGAAGTTGAATTTCTAAGTAATGCCGGACTTACTAAGGATAATACAAGTATGGATATGCATAACGCTATGTTAAAAATTGTTTGGGGGGCACATTAAAATGCATGAAACTTCTGCTTTAATCAGTTGCCATGGCAGCTGCCTGGCTTTCACTCACACAGAGACACATGTCTCCCTGTGTACAGTGTGTCTAAAAGTAGCATTTATTACATGTCTTCTACACGTACAACAAAAACACATAAGCTTCCACTGGAAAAAAAAAAGAGTCCATCTCACTCCCAGATCTTATAAATGAAATGACTCTGAAACTAGTGAGCATTAACTCTTTGAGTGTCAGAGAGGTATCCAGCGCATTGCAAAACAATGCATTGGATACCTCCCTGGCACTCAGAGGGTTAAGGAGTGTGACTGACATTAGTCACGCTGTGTATGCTTTACAGTGTGATTAGAGAAAAACATTGTAATGATTACTATCCCTTTAAAGGAGCAGTAAACTTTTTATGAAAAATATAAAAACTATATATCTATCGTAGGACATTTCCTGATGAGTAAAATAAGGGTACTCCCACTTCTGAGAGATGCATATTTCCAGCGCTATTACAGTTTAAACCCATGTTTTTTTACATTAGCAGTGCCCTCTAGTGCTGAAATTCCAAATTGTTATTCTGTTACATTCTAATGTAGAGGAAAGTCAGTGACTTTCAGTTCTCCATAGAATGTGATAGAAACTGCCTGTCACTTCCTGTCAGTTAGAACTATCAGGAAGTAAACACAGTAAATTCACTTCCTGATTATTTGAACTGTGATAAATGTTGAAAAAAAACAACTGACAGCAGTGGGAGTGACCTTGTTTTATTCAGCAGAAAAAGATCTATAAAATAAATGTTTTCATAAAAAAAGTTTACTGCTCCTTTAAGTTTTCATATAGCAGTCTTAATTCAAAATTAATTTTGCATCATGTTAGCCAAACACCCAGCAGATGGATAATTTAGGAGACATTATGACTTATATTTCTGGATGATGAGCTCTTCCAGTGCAGCACATTACGCTAATGAAGTATTCAGTTCGGCACTGTATGCTAATTAAGCACATTCATCATCCAAGAATAAATGTATTAATAGGCAATTTTGAATTAAGTTTGCAAATAATAAAACAATGCATTGGAGACCTCTGTAGCTTACCAGAGATTAAAGTGTATGTTTAACCCTTGGCATGCCAGACAGGTATTCAGCACATTGCATTGCAATGAGTTGGGTGCATCTCTTTCTTGCTCAAAGGGTTAAAACAATTTGAATTTCCATTTCTTCTTTATGATGCAGAATGTTTTCTCCACAATTGTACATTTTTAGATTTCTAAATTGCACCTATAATCTGTATAGAAAAAACCCTCATGGGTAACAGAAATGTCATTGAAAAGTATTGGCGAAATCTCTAAAGAGACAAGTAACTATTGGCGGGATGCAAGAAATGTGCGCATCTGCTAAAGGCATTTTTGTGCTCAGATAGATTTTGCGCATGTTCTAATCCAGGAAGCTGAATGCCGAACGCTTCTTGTATTGCACATTAAAAATTATTTTTTATGAAAACACTACACAAACATATAAATTAGTTCGAAATTGCACTTCCTGTATTAGGCGCATTCGCAATTCCACTCACACAGATTCGTTAATCCTGGCCACGCCCACAAAAAAATAAATATGCACAGCTGTTCGCTAATCTTGATTTTTCGTGCGCAATTCAACAAAATCATGCGCAGACCTATTCCCTAGTGGTTTATACACAGGAAATAGAGAAGCACGTTTCCTGCATTCCACCATATGTTACAAGAAGGAGAGAACCCCACCCCTTTCTGATGCAAATCACCTTATTTATATCCTCCCACTGGCACCACAAGTCCCCTCCAGATGAAAATGTTCCCAGGTATGTTTATGTGCTCTTCATTACACTCTTGATAGATCACCTATAAATGTTAGGGGTGCCTGAGCAATTCCAGTCTGAACATTTAGAGGCTCCTTAAAGCGGAACTTTCATTCAAATTAAAGTGCGCCCAAAATCATTATGCACATAGCGATACACATATCAATACTTGTATCATCCTGAACTAGTTGAAGAGCCCGTGTACACGGGCCACAGTGCCTGCCGGTCGCGGTGCAGTCTTGCACAGTAGAGACTGCCCGCGCCACAGCTGATACTTTGGAGCTCCCCGCTCTGAAGTATCAGCCGCTTCACGGGCAGTCTCTACTGAGCATGACTGCGTCCTTATAAACATTTTAGTGAATTATTATATAGGATAAGTTCAGCATCTAGCTGTAGAGGCATCTGCGTGCCTGCGTCGTCAGTCCCTTCCTGTACCTTAAGGTACCATGCAACTCCCTCTCACCAATCCTAGAGGAGACCAGGACCGACAGTGCAGACACACAGATGTCTTTACATAGAAACATAGAAGATTGAAGGCAGAAAAAGACCACCTGGTCCATCTAGTCTGCCCTTTAGTATTCCTTTATTGTTATCTTAGGATAGATACATGTTTATCCCAGGCATGTTTAAACTGTGTTACTGTGGATTTATCAACCACCTCTGCTGGAAGTTTGTTCCAAGTTTCTACTACTCTTTCAGTGAAATAATATTTTCTAATGTTTTTCTTGATTTTTCCTCCAACTAGCCTCAGATTGTGCCCCCTTGTTCTTGTATTCAGATTCTTATTAATCACACTTCCCTCCTGAACCTTGTTCAGTCCTTTAACATATTTAAAGGTTTCAATCATGTCCCCCCTTTCTCTTCTTTCCTCCAGACTATACATATTTAGATCTCTGAGTCGTTCTTGATAAGTTCTATGCTTTAGACCTTCCACCATTTTTGTAGCTCTTCTTTGAACCCGCTCAATTTTAGTTATATCCTTTTGCAGATGAGGCCTCCAGAACTGTACACAGTATTCCAGATGTGGTCTCACTAGAGCTCTATACAGAGGGATCACAATCTCCCTCTTCCTGCTTGTTATACCTCTAGCTATGCAGCCAAGCATACGATTTGCTTTCCCCACCGCCTGGTTGCATTGGTTACTCATCTTGAGGCTGTCAGAGATGACCACCCCCAAATCCTTCTCTTCTGAAGTCTTTGCTACCACAGAACTGCCAATACGATAGTCAGATTGAGGGTTTCTTTTCCCCAAGTGCATTATTTTACATTTGGAAACATTGAACTGAAGTTTCCATTGTTTTGACCACTTATCTAATAGTGCCAAATCATTCTCCATATTACAGACACCTCCTGGAACATCAACCCTATTACACACTTTTGTGTCATCAGCAAACAAGCAAACCTTCCCTGCCAAGCCTTCCCTTATGTCACTTACAAATATGTTGAACAGAACAGGGCCCAGAACAGATCCTTGTGGCACTCCACTTGTAACCAGTCTCTGCTCAGAATACACTCCATTAACAACAACCCTCTGGTTTCTGTCCTTCAGCCAACTGCAGATCCACTGAACTATCCAGGGGTTAAGTCCAATTCTTGATAATTTATCTATCAGCTCTTTATGGGGAACTGTATCGAAAGCTTTACTGAAATCCAGGTAGGCGATATCCACAGCACCACCTTCATCCAGCACTTTAGTTACATAGTCAAAGAAATCAATGAGATTAGTCTGACAGGATCGGCCCTCAGTGAAGCCATGCTGGTTTGGGTCCATCAGGTTGTTTTTTGTTAGATGGTCAATTATCTTCTTCTTTAGAAGAGTCTCCATCATTTTTACCACTACAGATGTCAGGCTGACTGGCCTGTAGTTACTAGCTTCTTCTTTACTACCCTTCTTGTGAATGGGTACAACATTGGCCATTCTCCAATCATCAGGAACTTCTCCCGTAAGAAGGGACTGGTTATACAGATTAGTCAGGGGGCCAACTATGAAAGATCGGAGTTCTTTAAGAACTCTAGGGTGGATTCCATCCGGACCCATCGCTTTATTTGACTTTAGCCGGACAAGTTCCTCTAGAACATCGGCCTCTGAAAACACTGGGGCTAAAATTATACAACTAGAGGCAATGCTGTGTTCAGCCATTTTCTGATTATGAGGGCCGCTGTCTGAAAAAACTGAGCAGAAGTAGTTATTCAGATGGTCAGCGACCGCCTTTTCCTCTTCTATATACTGATTTTTTCCGTTGTTAATTTTTGTAATCCCGCAGTTTTTCTTCTTCCTGTCACTGATATATCTGAAGAAGGTTTTATTCCCCTTCTTAACAGATTTGGCCATTTCTTCCTCTTTTGAGGCTTTAGCAGCATTTATCATCTGTTTAGTCTTCTTCTGTATAGTTTTATACCCTTCTCTGTCCGCTTCACTTCCAGTCTCTTTATATCTCTTATAGGCAGACTTTTTATCTTTCACTATAGCTCTTACCTCTCTAGTAAACCATAGTGGATTTCTCTTTCTTTTCCTCTTGCTAATTTGTCTAACATGTAATCTTGTTGCCTTTAAGAGGACTTCTTTGAGTGTCTTCCACTGAGTACTCACTCTCGGTGTTTTATCCCACCCTTTTAATTCTTTCTTTACATATTCTCCCATATCCTCAAACTTCGTCTTCCTAAAGTCCAATACTTTGGTTGCAGAATGGGATTTCTCGTAGTCAGTCTGGATTCCGAACCACAAACATTGGTGGTCACTGGAACCTAGATTTTCTCCCACCTTCACCTCAGATACCAGGTCTCCATTTGTGAATACTAAGTCTAGGATATTGTCCCCTCTAGTTGGCGCCTTCACCAGCTGTTTTAGGGACATCCCCGTCAGGGCTTCTACGATGCTCCTACTTCTACATGTGGACGCACAAGGGATATTCCAATCAACATCAGGCATGTTGAAGTCTCCCATAACTACTATATCTCCCTTTACTGCCATTTGGGTAATCTCGTCCACTAGCATGTTGTCTTGCTCTTCAGATTGCCCAGGAGGCCTGTAGACTGCACCTATTCTTGTAACTGATCCCTTTTTATTCTGCAGGCAGATCCAGAGAGTCTCCAACTCTTTACATGAATTCTGGATCGCTGTGGATTTTATGCTATCTTTAACATAAATGGCTACCCCACCCCCTCTTCTCTCAGCCCTATCTTTCCTATACAACGTGTATCCCGGAATGGCTATTTCCCAGTCATTACAGTCCCTGAACCATGTCTCTGTTATTACAATCAAGTCCAAGTCATCTCTACAAACTATTGATATTAGCTCGCTGAGCTTGTTGCCTAAGCTGCGAGCATTAGTACACATTACACGAAGAACATTACATTTATCACCAACAACAACTCTATCTACCGCACCATCATCTACCTCACCAACATCTGTATGTAAAGCACCAGCAACTTCCTGTGCACCAACATCTGTATCTATCACACTAACAGACTCAGAACCCTGGTTCACCAAAACTGTTCGGGGACAGAAATCAATCTTCTCAATGAAATTCCTGCCCCCTCCATCTAGTTTAAATGCCTCTCCAAGAAACACCTGAACTCTTCTCCAAGTACCTCAGTTCCTCTGTGTGACGGGTGCAGACCATCTCTCTTGAACATTTCTTTACAACTCCACCTTCTAATACTGTGACTGACAAATCCAAAACCTTCTTCTTTACACCACTGTCTTAGCCAACCATTGAACTCCAGGATACGAAGTCTCTTACTATTTTCAGAGCGGACTGGCAAAATCTCTGAAAAAGTGATAGAGTCTGTCATTCTGCTCAGCTCCAGGCTGAGACTTTGAAATTCCATTTTCACCTCTTCAACACTTTTCTGGGACAAATCGTTTGTACCGAGATGAATGATCAGATCAACTTCAGTCTCCTTTGTTGCAGCCTTGACAATATTTGAGATGCGTCTTTTATCCCTGCTTGCAGTAGCACCAGGAAGACATCTCACCTCCTTCAGTCTTTTCGGCAAGATGTCTGCACTGATGCCTGTTAGTGAGTTTTCGAAGAAGCTGGATTTCTCAATAATGGCAATAGTTGCAGGTTCTAGTTCTGACAAGGTCAACTCAGCCTTTCACCCCTCTCAGGTAGATAAAATGAGTCCAGAACATACTTATAAACAAGAGACAATCTTGTTGTTAGGTTATGCACCAAGTTGTGATAAAGCGGTGATAAAGTGGAGATGACTTATCCAGTGATATCACTTCTCCAGTTCCTATGTTATTCTGTGCAGCCTATGTGCTAAGATCTCCAAAACTTAAGAAATGTTAGTGAATTGGCTCCATAGAATAACATAGTAATTGGAGAAGTGATATCACTGGAGAAGTCTTCTCCACTTTATCACCTCTTTATCACGCCTTAATGAATAACCCCCCAATGTATGCTTCATGATAAAATAGTTTCACACACACACTATAGGAGAATGGTCAGGTCACAACAAAGGTCACTGAACCGCAGTACATACACCTCCCAAGTGTCTCTCTTTAGGAGGGATAGTCCCTCTTTGAGACCCAAATCCCTCTGTCCCTCTTTTCTACAATTTTGTCCCTCTTTTCAGGAGAACAGAATGAGTGGTGTGTATTACATTGCTCCACAGCAATAAAACTCACATAAATGTGTTGTTAATCTTCAGTATACGCGTTTATAAATTAATCTGTGTAGATAAAATACTTTGGCCTTGCTGTAAATCATTTATCAATTCCACACAGGGGTGCCAATCGGTCAAGAAATAAGCTAAGAATTCTTTGTAATGTCCTGCCTATCAGCCATGCCCCCAGAAGAACCACCTAAAACAGAAAGTGTCCCTCTTTGGCCATTTGAAATGTTGGGAGTTATGGTAGTAGGGAATACAGCGCTGAACCATAGCTTCTGGGTCACACAACTGTAATATCTGTCACCCAAGCAAAAAAAATGTCCTAACATTCCTTTAAATAAAGACAGGCCCTTTAAAAAAATTACTGAACATCTATCACAAACAGATATTGTGTAAATGTTCTCAGCTCACCTCTCCCTAATGGGCGTCATGAACCAATTACAAGCACTTGACAATAGAAGTATTTGATAGTTTGAAAAGCAATTACATTTTTAGAGCTGTCTCTTGTAATAAAAAGCAAGAACAACGATGGGGCGTCAGGAAAAGTTGCTGTATAAAGCTCATCGCCCTGAATGATCAATCAAGACAGGGCCCATTGAATAGGAAATCTGTAATAACAATGCTTATAGGTGAAGCTGTGCTGCTTACCATTAGCAGTAAAAGAAGCATCAGTTAAATTAACATTCCTTATCTTTTCATTGCTCATTACAGTTTGACAGACTTAGCCATAGTCTGCATCCAGCTGTCTAAACGCCTGTCACAATAGGAGGCAACCTAATGGGAGCTCCCATAGTAATTACAACTTGGAAGAGATTTATAACTACTAACAAAGCAGTACTAGTAGAAACTGACCTATTTTACATTTCATGAGCCAACACATCTGCTGAAACTCCACTTCAACTGAGCCAGTTGGGCTTCAGGGAGACCCAGCGTCAACATAACACTCCAGATAATCCAAATAATGGGCAGCAGAAACATTATGGGAACACTAACGACTCCTAATACTAGACCCATGATTCCATTAAATCTTTAACTCCCTGAATAACTTCCTATATAATAATTTGCTAGGTTGTTTGTCAGAAGCCGTCATGAGCAGTAGAGACTGCCCGAATGCACAGAATGCTGGCAGCTCTGTGCTGGGAGCATTCTGTGCGGAATGCTGGGAGTTCTGTGCTGGGAGCATTCTGTGCGGAATGCTGGGAGTTCTGTGCTGGGAGCATTCTGTGTGGAATGCTCGGAGTTCTATGCTGGGAGGTGTAGGAATGCTGGGAGTTCTGTGCTGGGAGCATTCTGTGCTTTCGGGCAGTCTCTACAGTGCATGACTGCGTCGGAGGCATGCGCAGAGCAGGACCGGCCTCTTAACCCATTGTGTGCCAGAGGGGTACCCCTCTGGCACTCAAAGGGTCAACATCACCCGGACCTTGGCCCGTGTACACGGGCTTTTACACTAGTAGTAATATAAAACATAGTAACATTGTTGATGAGGCTGAAAAAAGACATGCGTCCATCAAGTCCAGCCCATGCCAAAAACACCCCTGTTGATCCAGAGGAAGGCAATAAAAAAGCCCTCTGAAGCCAATTCCAATTTAGAACCAAATGGCAGATAGATCCCAGGATCAACATCCTATCGGCATTGAAGCCATCTGGCATTGTTCTGTGCAAAATAGGCATCTATTGCTTTTATGAAAGCAGTTACATTATCTGCAGGTACAACATCTAGAGGCAAAGAATTCCATAGCTTTACAGCCCTTAATGTAAATAATCCCGCTTCTGTTTTAGTTGAAAGCGCCTTTCCTCTAGTCTTAATGGATGGCCTATTGTTTTAACTCAGCTCTTTGCATAAATAATTCATTGGATATTTCTTTGTATTAACCTTGAATGCCAGAGAGGTATAGAATGCAATGCATTGGATACCTCTTTGCCACTCAAAGGGTTAAGGATTGGAGGTGAGCACAACGTATACACATATATAGTAGGTTTTAGCACACTGGAGAAGTTAACTACTCTTTATCATACCTTAGTGCATCTCCCCCCTTGGAGTTCATGCAGCAATTAATCCTATCCAGTATCAATTAAAGATTAATCATGGAGAACCAATCCATGAAATATTGATTCATGGTGGTCGTTAAGATTTTCTCCTAAGATTAAGGTAAGTGGAAGTTATTTTCAGGAGGTGTTAATGTTCATTTAAAAGAACCTTAAAACATTCATTGTAAAATATGAGTTGCTATAATATAGGAAAGAGATTGATTTAGGGATATTTATGTGAGTGACCTACCCTTATAAAATATAAGGGGGAAGATTCACTAAGCGGTCATAAAGCAGTTTATCACTTCTCCAATTTCCATGTTATTCTATGGAGCCAATGCACTAAGATTTCTTCAGCTTTGGAGATCTTAGTGAATAGGATCCATAGAACAACATAGGAACTGGAGAAGTGATAAACTGGAGAAGTCATCTCCACTTTATCACCGCTTAGTGAATCTCCCTAAAGGTATACTGTATGAAATATGTGCTGTGCCGGATGAAGCTGTGAGTGTTAGCTCCCTTCACTTACCTGGCCAGTGGATGTACTCTACATAGTAACATAGTAAATTAGGCTGAATAAAGACACAAGTCCATCAAGTTCAACCTTCGCCTCATACCCCAGTAACTGAGAATTTTATAGCTTTCCTGCTACCAATTAAGTTAGTCTTTATCAGACCTTCCTGATCTGCCTACTGATAAACAGTATAACTCTGTATGTTCCCTTTTGTAAGAAATGTATCTAATCTTCTCTTAAATGTATACATTGTATCTGCCATAACCACCTCCTTGGGCAATGAATTCCACAATTTAACAGACCTTACTGTAAAAAAACCCTTCCTCTGCTGAAGTTTAAACCTCCTTTCCTCTAATCTCAAGGGGTGTCCCCTGGTCACCTGATCAGGCCTTGGAATAAATAGCTCACCGCAGAGATCCTTGTATTGACCTCTCATATACTTGTACAGTGTGATAAGGTCTCATCTTAGTCATTTTTTCTCCAGAGTAAATAAACCAAGTTTGTCTAGTCTTCCTCATATGTCAAGTCCTCTACTGTATATCCTGGGTAGAAAACTGTAGTCCTCAAGAAATATGAAGAATGCATGTTTTCGGTATATCCCAGAATGTGCATAGGCAGAATAATTAACCCTAAGAGTGCCAGAGATGTATCCAACACATTGCAATGGATACCTCTCTGGCATTCAAAGGGTTAAAGTGACTAAGCCAATAACTAATCCACCTCTGCTTCTGCTGGGATATCCCAAAAAACATGCACAGTTGGTAGGTCATTAGAACCAGGACTGGCTATCCCTGATGTATATTATTTTCTGCTAAAGTAGCAGTGAGTTTTTTATGAATGTATGTAAATCTTTATTTATATTGCGCCATGCAGTGTACGCAGAACTTTACAACAGATGTATGTTACAATAAATAAGAGGGGATAAGTGCCACATTCATAGAAACAATAGGAAAGAGGTCCCTGCCCCAAGGAGCTTACAGTCTAAATGGGTAATAGGAGACCGACAACAGGGTATGAAGGTGTCAAGTGCTGAGATTACAAGTGCTGAGTTTGGCCATTGGTAGTGCATGGTCTTAGTGCTCCAAAAGATAAGATTTCAGGGTAGACTTTAAGGGATAGTAATGTTTCACAAAAACAGCAGCTCCAATTCATCTTCATAGTATTTGAGCCATAGAGAGTGTCATTTCAATACTGTCAGAGTTGTAGTTCAAGAGTAATTGAATGATAAAGTTTCCCCCTCTCGCCCCTTTTACCTAGTGTAAGCCCCCTCTCCGCATTGTGGAATCCTGTCCTTAGACCAGACAGCTCACATCAAGGGTCAATCTTCTTACTGTGATAACAATGAAAGCCCTGCCCCCCCTTTGACAGGTTTTTCAGCTTTTTCCCTTTTCTTAATTGGAGGTTGTCCCTCTCTGCAATCTACCAGGACACTCCCTACTGCTCTAAGCTGAGCAGTGTTACATCAGTAAAAGGGGTGGGAGGGGGATACTTTATAATTCAATTACTCTTGAACTACAACTCTGTTAGTATTGAAATAAGACTCTCCATGGCCCAAATACTATGAAGATTAATTGGATCTGCTATTTCAGTGAAACATTACTATCCTTTTAACTCCCTTTGCAGTTCATTGAAGACATGTCTAGCATCCAAACCTTGGGAAATATGTTGGGTACGTCGTGGCACTCATATGGTTAATGAATGAAGAAAGTTGATGCTTCATATGATCTTGATAGATAGACAGACATATAGATAGATAAATAGATAGATAGATAGATAGATAGATAGATAGATAGATAGATAGATAGCTACCACAGATAATTTCCATTTTGCTACATTTGTAAGAAAATTAATGTCTGTCTCTTTTGATTACAAGTAAAAGCAAAAATGTATCAGAAGTTGATTTTATTTGCATTGAAGCCCCCTATTTCTAAATCAGGATATTATTAAAAGTCTGAGTGAAGCAGATATAGAGAAAGTGATGAAAATTCGGAAAATCAATATTGCAACAACAACTGCATTTAAAGTTGGGAGAAAAAGGTATCTGAATGCATTTACTTTGGTACTGAGCAACATCAAAGCAGGCTTTCTGAGAGCACATGTATAGTGTATAAATAAGAGTGCTCTTATCTGCTGGAGAATGCCCGCTATTCTTCCTCTGTCAATCCAAGCTCCTCTATGTAGAGGAATTGTACCAATTAGATATAGACAGAAAATCCCGAAGATCTCCTGTTCAGATCAGGATATGAAAATTGAACAACCCAGTAAAATAAGGCCTTAGCTCCCTGAAAACATTTCCGTTTTTTTTATTAAAATGAAAATTCAGAGATGTATTCACAGAGAGCTGTAGTTAGATAAGATTACTTTTTGAACATATGCACTAATTTATTTTTTTTTTCAACACAATTGTTCTTGGTATAATACATCATAGATAGACTTTTTATGTAGCTTTTTGCAGACATGATTTCTAAGTAACGATGCAGATATGTCTCCTGGTCCTTTGTTAGATTCAGTACTGTACAGCTTTATTGAAAACATCACCATGTATACAATCCTCATATCTGGAGAGAAGAGATTCTCTCTGTAATTCTGTCAGATTGATTGCATTCCAATATTAATAGGACAGGTTTTTCCAATGCATTAACCCTTTGAGTGCCAGAGGGTATGGACTGCATGGCTTTGAGTGCCATCGTTTAACCCTATGGCACTGAAAGGGTTAAACGATGCTGGCAGTAAAAGCAACAGAAACAGAGTCCAGACATCAGGGGTGAGATGCACTAAAGGGCAATAAGAGGCCAGGTTGGTGAAATGGTGGTGAATTTGTGTTGATGGCATATCACCAGTATGCACTGAGATGTCTTAGCCATCATATCCCTGTGAATTAGCCACCAATCCAACGCGATCCCTCGATATCATCATGAATCCGACGTGCCTTTGCCAGGTTTTACAATTTTGCACTAATTTTACAATGGCCTATTTGCACATGGAAATGCAGTTTAATGAGTCATTGGTAGTATTCATGTGGGTGTGTTTATATGTTAATGTGGCTGTTCGCCACATGCACTAAACTCTAATAACGGCCCCTTCTGTTGTCATTTACAGTCTGTGAGGTTCACATGAAGTTGGTGATGTTGGGATCTCACCATTGCTCTCTATGGAGCCAGAGGACAATTTGCTGTAGGTACTGCACAACAGAGAGAGCATCTGCCTTCCGTTAACTTTTTCAGTGCAGTAGGTATGTGCATTGCATGTTCCTGTGGCAGTGAAAGGGGCAGGACCAGACCTATAACAGAGTGTGCAACAAAACCCAAACTACTTTGTATGCTAATCTTCCCACTTAAAGGGATAGTAATGTTTCATAATAAAAGCAGCTCTAATTAATCATCATAATATTTGGACTTTGGAGAGTGTTATTTCAATTCTGTCAGAGTTGAAGTTTGAGAGTAATTCAATGACAAAGTATCCCCCTCCCGACCCTTTTACTGATATAACACTGCTCAGCCAGATCAGAAGGGAGGTGCCCAGATAGACTGCAGAGAGGGACAATCTTCAATTAAGATAAGGAAAAAACCTGAAAAACTTGCCAAGGGGGGCAGGGGTTTCATTGTTCTCATAGGAAGAAGATCATTCCCTGCTGTTATCTGTCTGGTCTATGGACTGCATTCCACATCTGAGGGGAGATGGCGCACACTAGGTAAAAGGGGCAGGAGGGGGAAACTTTGCTTGTCGCCCTTTTGAGGGTTGCCATGTAGACGATATTTCAATAGGATACCACTTGACACTGGATTGCAAAATATTATGCTTCAAAACAGGAGTAGTCAATTGTTGGCTGGTTGGGATGATGTGAGCTGTAGTCCTGAACAACTGATTATCTGCACTAAAAGAAGAGATGGTTTTTCAATTAAATAAATCTCTCCAATGCCTTTATTCTGGATAGTCTCTTTTTCATGGAGCTCTAACACAGTTCCATAGAATAACATAGGAATTGAAGACATTTGTCTCACCATAGTGCTTAACCCCGCCAGCTCCCCTGGTTCTCCTTTTTAGTTCAGTACAGCCAAATATTTCTGTAGGATGAATTGTTCACTTGAGCCACACAGACCTATAAATCAAGAGTTTCAAAGGGACTTTCACGACTTATCTCTTAGCAAAGGTAACATAAAAATATATTGCAGCTGTGAGCTCAAAGCACAGATGTTTATGGTATGCAACAACTTCAGTAAATATGTGCCAATGGATTTTCTGAAAACGAGTCAACACTGTCTGCTAGCTGCAACTTGACATTTTGTGAAGAACTTCTGGTCTACAAAGAGAAGAAATAACCCTTTAGATGTTAAAACAAAGGCAAACCAAGAGGGGGTTTCCAGATTCCCAGAAACCCCACTGAAATCTTTACTCTATCAGATTAGAAAAGATCAAAGCTTTAGCACCCAAATGTTTGATAATGCATATTAGCTCTTCTCCAACTAATTTTGGACTAGAAATCTCATTATACTCCAACAGTGATGGCCATCTGATAACGGTGAGAATTTTTGTCCAACAAGACACTGGTGGAGATTCACTAAGGTGTGATAAAGAGGTGATAACGCAGATATGACTTCTCCAGTTTATCACTTCTCCAATTCCTATGTTATTCTATGGAGCCAATGCACTAATATTTGTCCAACTTTTGGAGATCTTAGTTCATAGGCTCCATTGAATAACATAGGAACTGGAGAGTGATATCACTGGAGAAATAATCTCCACTTTATCACTGTTTTATCACACCTTAGTGTTAGTGTATAACCTCCCTAGAGGTGGGCTGCATTCTGTCACTCCTGAGCCATACTCAGTTATATACAATGCATTTTGGATGCAGAAGTATACAAAATGAATGCTAGACATTGCTATTATAGGCTTATTTTGATTTTTTAGAAACCCCTCTATGTAAATTTCGAGTTTGGACTTGAAAGAGACCTCTTTAGCACTGAAGGGGTTAAAGGCTTATTTCTCAAGTAGCAAAAAGCAATATCTTAAAGGAGCACTGACACCTAAAAATGAATTGCGGTTTTAAACACTTTCAGTGGCAGCAAGGTATGTGTTGGATACCTCCCTGGCACTCAGGGGGTTAAATATCCTGTACTTCATGTTTGTAAAAATGATCTGCTTGTTTCTTTAAACCTAAAATGTAGTATTACATTTGCTCTGTGGAGGCAGCCATTTCTGTATTTTCTAGCCCTGTCTGACTCCCATTACCATAGCAGTCTTGAAGGTGCCTCAAAAGTGATAACACTGGTTTGTCTGTAAACGGGCTGAGATAAGGTAACACATTTCACAAAAGAAAAGAGGCAAATACTAATCTGATAAATTAACTGTTTTAGCTCTAAGCTTTCATTTCAAACTGCACAAACAAAATTAACCAGAAGGTATCTGACCAGAGCAGCCTACACATGCATTAACAAAAAAGGTTTAACCCTTTGAGTGCCAGAGGGGTTGCAAAGCAATGCATTCCGTACCCCTCTGGCACTCAAAGGGTTAAGATTATATTTTAGGGATCTAACGAGGAACATCTACTGTGACAGACACTAGCTAGAAATACAGGGAATCTAAAATTATACAACCAAACTTCATTTTTCAGTGCTAGTGTTCACTTTTTAATCTGGTAGTCACAATTATGTACCGTAAAATCTCGGGTATAATATTCACAGTTTTGCCCCCTTCACCTTATGTGTACTGTGGTGGTGCGTATTATACACGTATTTTTTTCTGCTCCCCCCATACCAATCTGCTCTCAGCAGCTTCCTTTCCTTGCACTCAAGTCTCACCCCCTCTGTGACAGCTCGTAAGTGGGTGGCGTGCGTGCATTTGCCGCCTGCTTCCAGCCATGCCCTGTCAGGACCTTTCAGTTTAAGCCAATGGTAATGCACTGTGAGGACTCAAAGTCCTGCAGGGAAATACCATAGATCCAATGCCCTGTCAGGACCTTTAAATTTAAGCCAATGGTTATACCATGTACGGGCCTTAAGGTCCATGCAGGGAAATACCATAGATCCAGCGCCCTGTCAAGACCTTCCAATTTAAAACAATGGTAATGCCTTGTGAGGACTTCAAGGTCCTCGCAGGGCAATACCATAGCTCCAGTGCGCAAAGATCTATTCACTGGGTTGAATGTAACAATGCTACCCCCACTGCTGGGAGATGACGCTTTCAAAAGTCATTCCAGTTCAAGAAGATACACAGTGGTTGAACTGTTTCTATCACATTCCATGGAGAAATGCAGACCGAGGCTCCCCTCTCCCATAGAATGCAATTGAAAAACTCAGAATCTTTTCTCGGCAGTTTGATCCACAATCCTAGAACAAATATATTTATTTTCACTTCTGCAGAGTGAAAGCACCTACTGCTTTCTTCAATCCATTGCCTATATAATAGATGTATTCCCACTAAGCTGATATAAAACTATTTTATTTTTTTCAAATTGCCCTTCTTCCCGTCCCCTTCCCATTGTGAATTCCTATGGTGTTTTTTCTATTTTGCTGTATTACTGATAGCTTCTCTCGTGACACTGTAAAACTACTTGTATTCCCTGTGGTGTATTTATTGTACTTTTTGAAGTTTAGCTTTGTGGTCCAAATTGCACAATTCGTTCAATATGTTAAATAATGAAATCACTGCTGTGTTAAAAATATAGTCAAACTCTTTGCTTTTATTGTTATGAGGATATATAGAAATATACTTTGTTGAAGGTTATTGTAATGTTTTATTGTTAAAGGGATAGTAAAGTCTAGTAATAATAAACACTAATATTGTAGCTATTAAAATAATAAACTAAATGATATTAGTCCTATCTCTCAAAACTTTACGAAGATAAAATTCCCCCCTCCCTTCCCCTTCTGTGATGTGACCTGTTGCAGGATATCCTGGTCCCAGGACCAGATGAAAGCTCTTCAGCAGAGCCGAAATAGAATGATTGTGACACAAATACTTTGTTGGAACGGTCTACAAAGTGTGCCTGGTTTTCAGGCACACTTTGTAGACTGTTCCAATGAAGTATTTGTGTCACAATCTAGCTATTTCAGCTCTGCTGAAGAGCCTCGTCTGGTCGCTCGACCAGAATCTCGGGCTGACAGCTTTACAGGTCATGTCACAGAAAGGGGAGGGAAGGGGAACTTTATCTTCCTATATCTCTCAAATCATAAATGTTTGAGAGATAGGACTAACATTGTTTAGTTTATTATTTTAATAGCTACAATATTAGTGATTATTACTAGACTCTACTATCCCTTTAAAAATGTATTTATATCTATATCTATATATTTATCTCGCTCTCTCTCTCTCTCTATATATATATATATATATAAGCCCTAAATCTTGGTCTGTTGGTGGCCCCTGAGGACTGAACTTGGATAGCCCTGCATTAGATCATGCAATGTGCTTCTGGGACAGAAAGCAACATCAATATCATTTCCATTGAAGCCCTGTGTTGGTTAATTCAGTGACAATAGGCTTCAATAGAGAACAAAGACATCCCCCAGAAGCACTTAAAGGGATAGTAATACTCCCACTGCTGAAAGGTGTTTTATTCAAAAGTTATTACGGCTCAAAGTTGATTTTTTTTTTAGGTGCAATATCACAGTGACCTGAAACTGTACAGTGGCGCTGTTGCTACACCATCCTATGGAGATTTATGGTCTACAAACCAGAGCTGTCCATTGGATGGTGTAACAACAGCACCGCTGTACAGCGCCACTTTCAGGCCACTGTGATATTGCACCTAAAAAAATCAACTTTGAGCTGTAATAACTTTGAATAAAACACCTTTCGGCAGCGAGAGTACCCTTTTTTTACTCAGTGGGATAAACACTACAGTATATTTTTTACCATTCCTTTAAAAGTTCACTGACACATAATAATGATCTGGGGTTATAGACACACCTGTACGTCATGCTATCCTTTTTAAAAATTCTTTGTTTTCTGAGGCCTCGAAACTAATCTTTCATACTCTCTCTGGCATCTCAAAATCCTGTTTTTTCCAGGGCTCTCATTATTATAGCTATCTTGATAGGTGTCTCAGACGTGTTATGTTTTATTGTCTGTTAATGGGCCTCTGATACAATATCAGTATTTCTGAATAGAAGGTCAGTGGGCACTAATTCAAATACATTAACAGCATTAGATGTGTGCAAACAATTAACCAAATCACAGAGTTCTGCAGGAGGGATAAAGAGTATAGCAGAGTTTTAAGCTAATTAAACTCAATTTCCATAGCTGAAAGGTTAGGTAACTTCCTATACTCATAAAGCTACTTTTCATTGCCTTTTACAAACCCTTTAAAGTGATAGTAATGATTCAAAATAAAAGCAGCTCCAGTTAATCTTCATAGTATTTGGGCCATGGAGAGTGTTATTCCAGTACTGTCAGAGTTGTAGTTCAAGAGTAATTCAATGACGAAGTGTCCCCCTCCTGCCCCTTTTACTGATGTAACACTGCTCAACTCAGAGCAGCAACACTGTCCGGATGGATGGCAGAGAGGGACAATCTTCATTTAGCATAAGGGAAAAACTGGTCAAGTGGGGCAGGATTTTTCTTATGCTCACAGTAAGAAGATTGTCCCTTTCTGGGAACTGTCCGGTCATGAGACCAGATTCCACATCTGAAGGGAGGTGGCTTACACTAGGTAAAAGGGGGGAGGGGGATACTTTATCATTCAATTACTCTTGAACAATAACTGACAGAACTGAAATAACACTCTCCATGGCCCAAATACCATGCAGATTATTTAAACCTGCTTTTATTTTGAAATATTACTATCCCTTTAAACTCTTAGATTAGAGATGGCCAGCATTTTAGAAGACGTTTTAGTAAAGCACTTGACACTGATCCACATAAAAAGCTAGTCCATAAGCTGCAGAACATTGGGCTGGGGTCAAAGTGAGTTGGTTGGATAAAATGTTGCCTCACTGAATGATTGAAGACAAAGGATCAGTTCTGGTGCCTGTCCTTTTCATATCATTATTAGCGACTAGTCAAAATATACAGCTTGGATGGTACTTGATACTGTGACACACACACACACACAAAAACGTCACACAAATACACTCATTGAAGCTGACATATTAACCCCTTAACGACCCTTGACGGTCATAGTACGTCATGGCTCGATCTGAGTTAACGACCCATGACGTACTATGACCGTCATGGAATTCCGGCCTCCCCCCGTGGCTGCATGCCGTTTGGGGAGTCCGCTGCGTGCCTGCCCGGCCGGTCATTGAGGTGTTAAGAAAAGTGGTACAATTCTAAGTAAAGCAATTGCAGCATGGGGAAGCTGGATAAAAAATATTGTCAGTGATTTAAAGCAGAACTATCAGCCATATTAAAGTTACTCTCAAATAATTATGCACATAACAATAAGCATATCAATATTAGCATTATCCAGAAAAAGTCCAGCGTTATTGACAAATCCAGCTCTCTCTGAGATGGTCAGGTAAGCACCTTGCTATAGAGGCATCTGTGCGTCTGTGCTGTCAGTCACTTCCTGTCCCTTGAGGTACAAAGCCACGCCTCCTAAAGGAGACCAGGATGGCGCCGATCGCAGGTGTCACTTTGGCAAGAAGTCTGCGCTGGTGCATGCCTGAACGTCTCAGAACAAGGTGGATTTGTCAGTAAAGGTGGCCTTATTCCGCATAATACTAATATGGATATGTTTATCGTTATGTGCATAATTATTTGCGGGTAACTTTAATTTGGGTGATAGTTCCACTTTAAATGGGGATTCTCACAAACTGTCACATGTGTGCTTTATACTGCACTGCCCACTGCTCTAGCGCTCAAAGGGTTAACTGATTTTGTTTTAGTTCACAGTCAGTAAGAAGAGGTCAACAGAGTCAAATTCAGTCCGTCTCGAGCCTTTTCAATGACTTCCCATAGCTTAAGTGGAGGCCAGATGAGTCCTGCAGACAAGTCATCGGACTTGACAGCATATTACTTAATCTTCACATGTACAAATTTGCTAAGATGTAGCCCCTTGTTGCTATCAGTGTTCCCCCATAGGGAACTGATGAAAGGATGCCTGGCTTTCCACACTTCAAAGTGGTATAAGTAGTACAAAGCTCAGCGATGGGCTATGGGAGATTACACTCTAACAGTCCTTTTTCTTTACAGATCACAGCTGTGCAACAAGGCTATTACCGAGATTCTGACATTAAATGGAGGAAATACACGAAGATGGGAGACGTGACCAGGGGTATGATTTTAATTATTCAAAATTATTTTAGGTATTATGAACGCAAGTTCTTTATTTAGACTGCTACCAGTAAAGTAGAGAGAGATGATTCGGTCTCCCAGCAGCTTCTAGCCAAAGGAACACAAAGTATCAGTTCAGTATCCTTAACTGACCTAAGTAGCAAATGTTATCACGCTTTTTTCCCATAACAACTATGTTCTGATGTTGACTATGTATCTCAGACTTGCATTTTTTTGGATGCAGTACTTCCACTGCGTGAAATTATTGCTGGCGTTGCTGATACAGCAACCTATGGACAGCTATGGTCAGTGACAATAACCCTCATTGTAAAATTACAGGACATAGATGTACTGCACACAAGAAAATGAAAAAGCCTGACCTGCAATAACATTTGAATAAAACACCCCCCAGCCTTGAGAGTACCTCTGTTTTACTCAACAGAATAAACTCTGCAAGATATATTACTTCCATATGATACAATGCTATCCCTTTAATGAGGTAGGTACCACCACTTGTCAATGGCATTAACCCTTTGAATGTCATCTGGTGCTCAAAGGGTTAAGGGCCCAAAATTATACTTGAAGTCTTCAACAGAATATTTACAAGAGAGACTAAACGTTTGGTTGGGCGGGGAGGGGTTAAACTTTCTTCTGACCCATCATGTAACAAGTTGGAGCAAGGGTGGTAGACAAAGGCAACTTTAGATATACCAAACTGCAGTGTGAAGGACTCCTCCACCCCACACATAGGTAGCTCACAGCCACAAACTGAGAGCTACATGTGGCCTCCATTGATTCACTGTGTGGGCCTTCTTTTAAGACAGAGAGGGTCAATGACATGATGAACAACCTGAACTCCTTCAGCTGTTTAGGATCACAATAGCTCAACACATGAAGAACTTCATGTGGTTGAACCCTGGTATATGGGGACTGGGTTACTCATATCAGCAAGACTGATCAGTGAGACTTCAGTCTTGCAGTTCAGTCTCTCTCACCGGACTAATAGGGATGTCACTTTTCAGACTCCAGATCTGCCCCCCCAGTGGTCTTCCAAGGACCAGAATGCAGCCCAGGCTTCATCAACAGGTTTGTTCCCAGGAGAACAGATCTATTAATAGAGCACTTTCCTAGTGATAGGTGCCATTTAATATAGCTCTGACTACTGTATATACCAGAACTGCTGTAAAAACATTATATTCTTTTAGCTTTTTACAAGGCTTGGAGACTTAGGTAGGAAAGAAGGATTATGGGAATAAAAAAAAAAGAGCAGAAACTGTCTTGAATTAAAGAACAGCTCTGGTATTCTAGAATTAGGAGTACAAACAGACGGCTTTCTAACCAGTGATCCGCCGGTAACCTTTCAAGACAATATGGATTACATGCCTGCTTCAGCCTTCAAATACAATATGTGCTCATCATGCATTAATGCAAATTGGAGTCAAACATTTGGAGACTTTTTAATGAGGGTCAGCTTAATAATCTAATGAGGGTCACTGACTCCCTAGAAAATTCTTCAGAGAAGAAGTAGCAGATTTTTTGTAGTGTAATAGAGCATTTGACTGTAACCACATGTGAAGAAGATATTCTAATCTAACATACAGAATTACAATTAGCGACAGATTATATATTAAAGGAGCAGTAAAAGTTTTTTTATGAAAACCTATAATTTATAGAGCTTTTCTTCTGAGTAAAACAAAGTAACTTCCAGTGCTGGCAATTGTTTAATTCAAAGTTATAATTGTTCAATTTGTCAGGAATTGAGTAAAAAAGAGGATTTTAGTCTTACTTGTTAAATCCTTTTCTCTTAGTCTATATAATGCACAGGTACCATGGGGAGAAGACAGCTCCTGCCATTGGGCTGGAACAATTCTAGAAGAAATGCAGGGTGGAGCCTCCCCCTTCTCCATATCAGTCTATCTCACTAGCCCCAAAAAGATAGATTTGAGGAAAAACCTACCAAGTAAGATATTAAGAAGGAAGAGGGTAAAACTCCTGTGAGCGATGAACCCAAGAGGGCTCCTACAGCCAGTCACAGGAGACCTAGCATGGTATCTTTCACTGGGTGGGAGACTTGTGAGTTATATGGACTAAGAGAAAAGGATTTAACAGGTAAGACTAAAATCCTCTTTTCTCTGTTGTCTGATATAACTCACAGGTACCATGGGGATGTACAAACATTGATCTCCCATGGTTGGGAAGAAGGAAAGGACCAAGCACTGTTTCCCATGATACCAGAGTTCCCATAGACTATCCAGGACACGGAACAGCCCAAACTAGCAAAGTGTCAACGGACAATGAAATAACAAATAACACAGCACACAAGAACAAGAGCCCACAGGGCTCAAACAGTTAAAGAGCTATAAGGCACAGGAATGATAAAGTCCTAGATAGGCAAAGCTGCCTTCAGGACTTTCCTGCCAAAGCTGTCTTCAGCCGAAGCCAGAACATCCACGTGGTAGTGTTTGGCAAAGGTGTGCACAGAAGACCAAGTGGTTGACTTGCACAGTTGTTCAGTCGAGGCCCAGGAGGCCCAAACAGACCTGGTGCAGTGTGCTGTAAAGCGAAAGAGAACAGGTTTCCCTCTGATTTCCTAGGCCTTGCGGATGGTAGACTTAATCAAAGATGCAATAGTCACCTTGGACGCAGCCAAACCAGTCCTGGGACCCTCATGGATGACAAATAAGGCATCGGTCTTACGGACAGACTTTGTGTGATGCACATAGAACTTGAGGCAACGTACCACATCCAACAATTAGAGATCCCTCTCCTTGTCAGATTTAGGGTCAGGACAAAAGGAAGGCACAACAATTTCCTGATTGATGTGGAACCTCAGAGATCACCTTAGGAAAAAGTCCTGAGAGGTACAAAAGACAGCCGTATCCTTATGAAAAACCAGCAAAGGCGGTTTGCAGGACAAGGCCTGCAGTTCAAAAACTCTGCGGACAGAGACCATAACCAAAAGTAAAGCCATTTTCCACGTCAGAAGATGTAGTGGAATGGTAGCCAAAGACTCAAAGGGAGGTAGCTGTAAGACTCCAAGGCAGGGAAAGCATGAGCAACACCCTGAAAGAAAACTATGACATCTGCCAAACTGGCAATGCGTCTCTGGAAAAACACAGAGAGAGCTGAGGTCTGCACCTAAGGCTGAGGCCCTTGTTCACACCATCCTCAAAAAAGACAGGATGGAAGGAAGATAAAATTCCTGTGAGGACAGATCCCTGCAGACACACCAAGAATAGAAGGTAGACCAAACCATGTGTTAGGCCTTAGAAGAGACTGGTTTACTGGATTGGATCATGGTGGTGACCACCTCAGGAGAAAAGCCCTTCTTCTTTAAGATGGAGGCTTCAATGCCATCAAAGCCAGACTCTCCACAGACTCTTTCCAGAGGTAACCTTGGAGGAGGAGATCCGGTCTGTGTGGTAGAGGAGACGGCTCTTGAGCAGACAGCGCCAACAGTTCTGGAAACCAAGGTTGTCTGGTTCAATAAGGTGTGATCAAAATGACCGCTGTACCATCCATCCAAATTTTCCTCAACATTTTGGGGATGGAAAAATGTAGGCTAGATTAAAGGAATGGACAAGAAGTCCGCTGCAAACACCAGAGGATCCCACCCAGTGAGAACAAAACAGCAAAACGTACCTGTTGCCCCTGGTAGCCATCAGTTCTATCCAAGGACACCCCAATTTCTAAACCAACAGGTTGTAGACCTCCGGATGGAGCTCCCACTCCCCGGGTCCACAGTCTAACGAGTGAGGTAGTCCACCAGAATGTTACCTATGTCTGGAATGTGCATGGCGGAGATGGCAGGAACGTGTTCTTTTGCCCAGGTCAAAATAGCCTTGACCTCTGACCAAGGGGAAGGGCTTCTTGTGCCTCCTTGCTTGTTGATGTAAACCACGGCCGTGGCACTGCCTGACTGGAAGTGGACAGGACAGTCCCTCAGTGACGAGGACCAGTACACCAGAGCGTAAATAATCACGCTGAGCTCCAGGATGTTGATGGGCTGGAGGGTCTCCTCCTCAATCCATCAAACCTGAACTCCCACGTGACTCAGGACAGTTCCCGAGCTGTAAAGGCTGGTGTTCGTCATCATCAAGGTCCAGTACTGGACAACAAAGGGTTTCCCCTTCCTCGGGTTGGAGCTGAGGAGGTCCTGCCTCACTTCCTGGGGAAGAGAGACCAGACAATCCAAAAGATCCGGATTCCCCCTGCAAGCATGGATAATAAACCTCTGGAGCTCCCGGGTGTGAGTCATGGAGTACGGAAACACCTCAGTGGTGGATATCATGCGGCCGACTAGGGATGAGAACTTGCGTACTGGGGCTGAGGTCACCCCAGAGCCTGGGACACCTTGTTCATGATCTGCTGAACAAAGTCTTCGGTCATAGAGACCATGCCCTGATAGGTGTTGGATCGGAGACCGAGGAAAACCAGGTCCTGAGAAGGAGCAGGAGCAAATTTGTCCATGTACAGAATCCACCCATGATGGAGGAGGATCTGAGCACATTCCTGGACCTGACAGTAGAGAAGATCCCTGGAAGGAGCCTTCTGCAGAAGGTCATCCATGTTTGGAGTCACCTGAATCCCCTTGGTGTGCAGAAAGGCAAAGACCTGTGCGAACACCAGAGGAGAAGTGGTGAGCCCAAAGGACATAGAAGTGAACTGGAAGTGCCCTGAGATGCAAGCGAACCTGAGGTATTTCTGACTGTCTGGATGAACTGGAACATGCAGGTAAGCATCCTGCAGATCCAGAGCGGCCAGAAATTCCCCTGGCCACATCGGTGCAATGACAGAGTGCAAAGACTCCATCTTGTAGTAAGTATGGACCACAGAAAACTTGAGGTCAAGGATAGGGCGACTGCAGATGTCCTTCTTGGGAACTACAAAGAGGTTTCAATAGAAACCTAAACCTCTCTCTAGAAGAGGTACCGGAGCCAGAACTCCCTTGTCCAAGAGAGCCTGGTACCTCTTCACTGAAAAGACTGAGTTTTTCTTGGCCCGGGGGTGGTGGTGGGCGGAATCAAGAAAGGAAGAATCTGAATGGAGGCAGAGATAAGAAGGGAATCCTGTAACCTCCTGAAACTACCTAATACCTACTGGTCCACAACTGATCCTGCCCAAATGCTTGAAAAATGCTGCAGGAAACCACCCACAGGTAGGTGCAGACCAGGGTTCGTCAAGTCATGCCGAAGATGGTTTGGTGGATTTGGGTTTGGTGGAGGAGTGTTTTTACCTCCACTGCTGCCTGGGCTTGGGGGTGGAGTGCGGGGTGCTGTCCTGAAACCCAACTGGACTCAACCTTTGCACTTCACTTTGGCAGGGACGAAAAAGATGCTGCTTCCTTGCCAGATTAGGGCGTGTGGGGATCTGAGGCAACAGAGTGCTCTTACCCCCAGAGGCCTCACTGATTTGCTTCAGTTCAGGCTCAAAGAGAGATGTGCCCTGAAAAGGGAGAGAAATCAGTGACTTTTTAGATGATAGATCAGCAGACCAAATCTTGAGCCACAAAGTGCATCTAGCAGCAACAGAAAAGGCAGAAGCCTTAGTCTCAAGCTGGACAGCATCAAATAAGGCATCGGTAACATAGTTCTGAGCCTCAGACATGTTGGCTAAAAGGGCCAAAAGGTCCTCCTTAGGGATACCTTTGAGGACAACTTCATTAAGCTGTCAAGTCCAAACAACAATGGCTCTAGTAACCCACACTGAAGCCAAGGTAGGCCTCAAGGAATCACCTATGGCAGCAAAGACAGACTTCAGGATAGCTTCAAGCATCATATCAGTTAAGTCCTTAAGCACTGTGGCATCAGCCAAAGGTAAAGCAGTGGAGTTAGACAATCTAGAAATAGGGGGATCGACCTGAGGAGGTGTATCCTACTGAGCCAAGGCTGCATCAGAAAAGGGATACAGCTTACAGAATCTCTTAGACAGAGAAAGAGGCTTGTCTGGAGTCTTCCACTTATCCAGGATAAACTGTTCTAGAGTGGGATTAGGTGGAAACATAGTACAGGACTTCTTGCACCTTTGAAAGACATCAAAAGTAGACTGAGTCTCTACAGGGTTAACAGTTATTTTTATTTGAATACATGGTTTTGGAGCATACCATCGAGTGTGGACTATAACCATTTTGTGTGACCCTGTCTGTATACTTCTTGGTATCTGCATCTAAAATGTCAAGAGGTAAGTGCACCTGCTTTCTTACTGTCACCATGCAGTAACCGATAAACACATACTGTTGAAAATAATTCTGTTTTCTATATATTCAGCCTGTGCACCTGCTCTATATTTATGCATATGCTAGCTTGTACAGTAACTAAGGCTTGATTTCCACTGCAGGTTATGACATTATCACTACTTTTATCAACAACTCCCCCCCCACAGACTTCAACAGAAATCTATGAGATAGCTGATGATTAAGCGTCTAGAAGTGAAGCGAAAAACATAACACTGTGCAAGATGACTGCTGTTTTGTCTTTCTACCAGTCTTGTATCCATGTATCCTGTATTAATTAGTTGGAGTAAATGTCTGTTTGAGTAAGTGGTGCTGAGTGTACCATCAAGCATGCACTACAGCCACTGTTTTTAACAACTAGCATTGTACTTAGAATTGCTGCACTTGTAATTGCTTTTCTTACCTGCTTACCCAGCCATTGTCTTATATTTTATATTGATACAATGTTAAAGAAGCTCAAACATGAAAATAAAATTGGTTGATACTAGTGATAATGTTCTATGACAATTGGTACAATTCTGGAACAAATGAAAATAGAATTCCCAAATTCTCTTTGATTAAACACTTAGAGTGCCAGAGAGGTCTCCAAAGCATTGCATTACAATTTGTTGGATGCGTCTGAAACACAAATGGTTAAAATGGGTTATATAACATAATTAATGCTACAGAGGTCTCCAATTGATTGATTTGCAATGGTTTGGAGACCTATCTAGCAATCAAGCATTGATTAAATGGGGAGGTTTATTTGTTTATTATTATTATTTATTTATATAGTGCACACAGATTATGCAGCGCTTTACACTCATATTGGTCACTGTCCCCATTGGGGCTCACAATCTAAATTCACCTATCAGTATGTTTTTTGGAGTGTGGGAGGAAACCGGAGTACCCGGAGGAAACCCACGCAAACACGGTGAGAACATACAAACTCATTGCAGATATTGTCCTTGGTGGGATGTGAACCCAGGACCCCAGCGCTGCAAGGCAACAGTGCTAACCACTGAGTGTTATGTATGGTGCAGTTTGATTTGACCCAGAATTGGTCCACATTCTTAATTAATCAACTTTGCTGTCAGTCATTGCAGCCCTTGTTCTAATGGAACCCATTGTACTTCATCGGTCAAGTCTTGGGTTCTAAGGAACAGTGTGTGAGAACCAAAGCTAAGACGTTAGGTCAGTGAAATAAAGTTTATAATATAGAGTATGTATAGAGTATCTCTAATACAAAAAATAAACTTGGATGCCTTGAGTTTTGGAATATTTCTTAACGTTCAGTTCACACTGCCATTTCAAGGTCTGGTTGTTATCTACTGCAGCCTCACTTCATGTCTGAAATTCTGTAGCCCGGGAATTACTGGAGCATTTTGTATGTACAAAGGCAAAATTACAGCAAGTCTTGGTCCAAACTAACTGCGTCATATGGAACAAATAATTCCCAATGAAAATCCCCAGTGATTTAATGGTAATTTTTTTCCCATTTATTTTTTTTAATTAACCCTTTGAGTGCCAGAGGGATATGCAACACATTGCTTTGCAATGCGTTCCGTACCCTTCGGGCACTCAAAGGGTTAATAGACTTTTATTAAGATTTTTAAATAGAGAGAAGAGATAACGTGTTATCAGTACATAAAATCATTTTAATGACTCATCGTTACATCGTCTTAAAATAACATATGATAACAGAAATATATAATGGTATTTTAACCTCTTAAGTGCTAGAAGTCTCTAAAGCATTGTATCAGAGTATCAGACACAATGTGCTGGATAGCTCTCTGGCACTCAAAGTCTTTTTTCGCTCACGGCACCCTTAACAGGCAGCATGGAATTTAGGGGTCACCCCTAACGTCTTATAGATCAACTGTTAAGGAGTAATAGAGGGTACACATACATAAATATATAGTTATTAGTGTAAACGCCCGTGTACATGGGCCAAGGTCCGGGTGGTGTAAAGAGGCCGGTCCTGCTCTGCATCCTGCCACCGACGCAGTCATGCACTGTAGAGACTGCCCGAAAGCACAGAATGCACCCAGAACAGAACTCCCAGCATTCCGTGCATTCGAGCAGTCTCTACTGCGCATGGCTGCTTCTGATAAACATTCTAGTCAATTAATATATAGGATTTTTAGGCCTCCCGATGATAATCCCAATCCACATTGTGCATAACAATTTCCATAACTATACAAATGAAACGCAGCATTCACTTTTAGTCAAAGTTTATATAGAAGAGAAGGGGCACCTTAAGTGGTGCGCCAAAGTGCCTCTCCACCCTGGTTGAGAACCACTGGTCTGTGTTAAGTATGTTAGCCATGACACATAGGTTAACTGAGAACCAAATGAGCGTTCCTTTCAGTTCAACAATAAAGGGCAACTATCTCATTGATTATGCCCTGTCGGCAGGTCCAATTCCCTGTGGGCCCCAGGGGTTCATCAGGGAAGCTAAATGGGGGGAGGAGTCAAACGAGACACCAGCGGAGATGCATGAAGGTGTGATAAAGAGTTGATAAAGTGGAGATGACTTTTCCAGTGATATCACTTCTTCAGTTTCCATGTTATTCTATGGAGCCTATGTGCTAAGTTGCCTCAAGTGGGATAGATCTTACTGCATAGGTTCAATAGAATAACATAAGAGACTGGTAGAGTAAAAATGATACCTTTATTGGCTGAGTGACTTTGGATGCAAGCTTTCAAGAAAACTAGGTGTCTTTATGCATAACAAGAATGAAACAAGAAGATGTCACTGTCCAGTTGTGCCAGTTTCTTTAGCAGGTTCTTCAGCTTCATTCTTGTTATTATTCCTGAAGAACAGACCTAGTTTTCTTTTAAAGAATGTATGTAAAGCCACTCAGTTAGCCAGTAAAGGTATCATTTTTACTCTACTGGTCTTGTGCATTTCCTATGGCTAACACGGCACCACGCTTTACCCATAGAATAACATAGGAACTGGAGAAGTGATATGACTGGAAAAGTAATCTACACTTTATCATATCTTTATCACCCCTTAGTGCATAACTACATTATATCTGTAGTTGCCTATTTTTAACCTTAAACCCATTTTATTCTGCTTTTATCTCCCACCATCTCACAACAGACAACAGGTTTCAAAATTCTAAATGAGAAATCCTTTAGAGAAAAGCCTCGCCTATGATACTGCAGATAGCAATTGTTTATATCTGGTAGGAACTACAGCTACAGCTCCAGACTGCTATAGCTGGGAACTCTCTGGATTTGTACCGGAGACTGCATTACCGGTCTTCTGGGGCAGAGGCTGATTCTCTGGATGTGGGGAGTTTCTACTGAAACTCTGCCCACTTCTTCTCATTCAGAATCTGTTCCTCCCACTACCTGCCCACTTCTCCTCCTTCCCCAGCCTATTCCTCCTACTCTTTCCTATGTTTCTTAAGCTCTGCCCCCACTCATGATTAAGCCCTGCCCTTTTGATGCAAATTGAGTCATTTACCTCCTCCAATGGCAACACAGGACTCCCCCTCCAGGAAGTCCAGAAGAAAAAGTTTCCAGGTATGCAGACCACAACTAATACACAATAACATATGGTTGCATCTAACTGATATATGAAAGACACCTATTAAAGTAACACTTTATTTAAAGGGATAGTAATACTTCGTTTTAACTTTATTTTATTTTGTAGGCATTAAAAAAACATGAAGAATGATATAAGTCTTATCGCTCAAATCTTTATGGTTTAAGAGATATTCACAAGCAAAATTTCCCCCTCCCGCCCCTTTTTCCTAGTGTAAGCCATCTCTTCTCAGATGTGAATCTGGTTGTAAGACCAGACAGATAACAGAAGGGGACAATCTTCTTTGTATGAAAAGAATGAAAGCCCTGCCCCCCTTGACAAGCTTTTCAGCTTTTTCCCTTTTCTTAATTGAAGATTGTCCCTCTCTGCAGTCTACCTGGGCACCTCCCTTCTGATCTGGCTGAACGAGGGGGGGGGATACTTTGCTTGTGAATATCTCTTAAACCATAAGGGTTTGAGAGATAAGACTTATATCGTTCTTAATGTTTTTTTAATGCCTACAAAATAAAATAAAGATAAAACGAAGTATTACTATCCCTTTAAACAAATTAAGAGATTATTCCAAGGACACAATTCTCGTTTAATGCCTTAAGGACCAAAAGGATGCTCAAAGCATCAAAGACTTGATACAGATGTGTATAAATGTGAGCATGGGTGTTGCAACACTGAGCAACTAAAAATGACTGAGAGAGATGCAGACAAGCAAATTATACTACACTGTTATTTTCCCTTGATTTCAACACTGTTACGCTCTAAAAAATAAATAGCAACTTCTGTCACATCCTAAATAGACTCCTGTGACATTCTCAGCTATTGTTATAATTAAAAATGTCAACTCTTTATAATGCAAGGCATACAAAATACCAGAGAGAAATGCAACACTCAGAACATACATGACGGCAATTAAAAATAATGTAACAATAAATGGATTAACTCTTTAACTGTCAAATACACACCACTCTGGCACTTCCAAAGTAAAGGAGCACCTTCTAATGATTAACCCTTTGACTGCCAGATGGCAGGGGTGGGCTGGCCTGGGAGGCAGGAGGGCAATTGCCCCCTGGGCTGGTCATGTGTCTGGGCTGGTGGGCCACTGCCTCACTCAATCTCCCACTTGTAAATGGGGCTAAACTAGTGATACCACAGAGCTTACATATGAAATTAATCTAAATACAAATGATAACGCAGAGCTACAACCCAGATAGAGCTACACTAGTAATATAGCCCGTTTCCCTTGTAAGCTCTATGGCATCAATAGTGTAGCTTTACTTAAATTGTAAGCACTGTAATATCACTAATGTAGCCCCATTTCAACTGTAAGCTCTGTGGTATCACTTGTCTTACTTCATAACATTAAAGACAATTTTAAAATGAATGAAACAGCGGTGGGCTGGGACAGTGGGCTCGGCTGATAGTAGAAATGGGCCACTTGATTGTATTTGCCCTCTGGGCTGTATGTTGACAGCCCTCCCCTGCCAGATGGGATCTGCAATGCATTGCTTAGCAATGCATTGCGTACTCCTGTGGCACTCAGAGGGTTAACTCTCTACCTTCCTTAAATTGGAACTGTCAGTCTATAACAAACAACTCGTGAAAAGCTTTCAAAATCACCTATATTTATGGTCATACCTGGGAACTTTATGTGATGGAGTCCCTCTGGTGCTGCAGGGAGATATAATTGACATGAATTGTGTAAAAAAGGGGGAGGGGCTTACCCAAAAGTGGGGGTGAGCCTGATGAATACATCAAAAAAGTGGGAGGAACTGGGTGGAGAATTGGGAGGGAAATGGGAGGAACAAGCTGGGAAGGAACAGAAATGGGCAGAGTTTCATTAGAAACTCTTCACATCCAGAGAATCAGCCTCTTTCCCCGGAGTCCCGATAATGCAGTGTCAAAATCAGAGTCTCCGGGGCAAATCCGGAGAGTTCCCAGGTATGTTTATTGTAATCATTTATTATTTAACAAAAATTGTTTATGAGATATTTAGCTATGTCTGTTTACCATTTTATGCAAATTAGACAGCACTGTCTGGCATGCCAACCAGATGTTACTATTCCCCACTGCCGCCATTCCAGCCAGTAGAATCTAATTTACATAACCTGACAACTATATATAGCTAAATATCTCATAAACCATTGTTTGTAATAAAATGGCTATCATATAGTTTATTGTGAACATTCTTTCATAATCACCAAGTTATTGTAAAGTGACAGTCCCACTTTAATCTGTGCAAAAAATCTTAATTGCTGCTAAGTATAAAATCTGTGTGGATTGGTTCCCCAAAATATATCTGTAATTAGCATTAGTTATCACATTGTTGCAGGACTCCTGGGGTGTTATGCACTAAAATGTGATAAAGTGGAGATGACCTCTTCTGTTATAAATCATATGTTATTCTATGGAGCCAATGCAGTAAGATCTCTAAAGTTGGAGACATCTTAGTGCATCAACTCCATATAATAACAGGAACTGGAGAGATTATCTCACGGGATTATCTCCCCACTGGAGTACATGTACTAAGGTGTGATAATGATGTGATAAAGTGGAAGTTAGAATTTATGTTTTAGAGTCCAACAGTGTTGATATCAAGGGAGAATCACAATGTAGTATATTTTGCTTGTCTGCATCTCTTTCTGTCGTTTTTAAGTGCTCAGTGTTGCAATATCCATGCTCACGTTTATACATATCTGCATCAAGTCTTTAATGCATAGACTCTTTATTGAATAAAATGGGGCTTGAAGAGTTTAGAACACTGGAAAAGTCATCATTTCTTTGTCACCTCTTTAAGTCACATCTAAGTCCATTCCTCCAAGGACCTCAAACTAGTGCTACCTAAGGCTACCTAAGAAATACTTAGTGGGAGGAGTTTCGTGTTCCGGATTCCTGCAAAAACAGTCATGTCTGCCTCCTGAAAGGTTTAACATGTATAAAAAGTCAGACCTCATGGTGGGGCTTCAGGATCCCTCCTGATGCCCCCATCAAGCTGCTGATCTCCCAGTCAGTTTGGATGGGAGATCAATAGAAACGACACAAGGGAGGTGTGTTTTTTTTTTTTTTTTGTAACAGTGGCAGTAGTGGATGGTTGAGGAGGAATGGGGTTACACCCATTGCCTCCTCCTCAACCAATCAGTGTGTTCTAACCACGCCTCCTACCAGAGAATCAGAATCACTTAGATTTATATATATATATATATATATATATATATATATATAAAGAGAGAGCGAGACAGCGTTACTTTTATTTCTCAAAATTGAAAGTCTCAATGCAGCACTGTATGCTAATTACATTATATACTGAGAGACCAAGAGTTAAAGTGCTACACTCACAAAAAAATGAATATCAATATCCCCAATATCATACTGGTCTATGTGCTGGTCTTTTGGTGAACTTGCTAACACAGGCAGGATTTCAATGTAGATTTCAAAAACACAAATTTGAATTGAAGGTGCCAGGACATTTAATTCTGGGAAACCAATCAATGTACGATTGATTCATACTATAAGCTACAGGAGTAAAATTCCAGGGCAAACCAACTACATCATAGGGGAAAAATGAAAAATCTGAATGATTTAAATAATTGTTTAAATTTAATGCTAGGAAGGTCTCGAAATCATTGCAAAGCAATGGAAATTTTGGCTATTTTTATTTGTCCTCTTATGGCGGCTTCAGAAATGTTCCACTTATTTAATTGAACCTATGATGTTCATTAGGATTTTCTATTCAGGTTAAAATAAGTGGGATTTATTATTAGAAGGTGTTTGTGTTTATATAAATTTGCAAGTTGACCTACATACTATCACAGACCCAACGGGAATAAAAATTGCAATTATACATGCAAAAAAAAAAGTGTCTTTTTTCCACTCGCCCAATGATAAATTGCCTATCACTTTTTGATTTGGGCGAATGTCCCTGAGAGACTATAAGCTCTGACGACCAAATAGATTGATTTTTGTGCGGACCAGGGCTAATTTGAATTCATGTCTCCCGAGATGTAGGACAACTGTGCAATTTATGTCCCCTTTGCCGCAGCTCACTTGCTTGGCTCGTCAGAATATCATTAGGCGCGTAATCAATCCCTTTCTCTGAGATATATTCCACTGTTGTCATTTTTTAAGGTTGGAGAATGTTTTAGAAAAAGCTGTCAGAGCTGAATACAGAAATATCTGTGACCTGTTAAAGTATGGTACTATGCAGTCCTAATTAACATCTTGCACAAAACTACAGGTGCTAGGCAGTGAGAAGTGAACGGAGATTGCAAGATGAGAGGAGCGAAGGAATGAGCGGCATAGGCAAAGATTCAACATTTACATCACACAATAAAATATAACTGAAGATGAAATCCAGGGTATAGCTAAGTGTGGTGTCCTTTATAACAATAAATCAACTAATTAGCACCTTTAAAGTCAAAAACATGGTTTATGTAAAACTAACACACATGTACCACACACATACATATACACACATGCCTACAAATACACACATATACAAACACACTCTCAGACAAACACTCTCACACATATACACACACACACACACACACACACACTGTGGCTGATGCAGTAAAGAAAGTGATGCAATTCTGAAACAAACCAATTGCTCTAAACAAAATTCTCATTCATTTAAATGTGGTTTTTACTCCATTACATGACAGTGTTGTCTCTAGCGCATTGCTAAAGTGTAAAACGTTTGGTTTGCTCCAAGACGTAACAACCCTTTTAAGACAACAGCCTCAGTGTCAGTCAATGAGGCTGATGTACTTAGAAGACCGGGGAAGATGTACTAAAGGCCGGTGTGCTGCAGTTACTTCACCATGGAGAATAGGCACACCGCCATATGCACCATGAATTAACCCTTTGAGTGCCTCTGGCACTCAAAGGGTTAACTATCCAAGGGGAGGGGAGACATGTTAATCATTAGTGTGTAGGATTCGAGTAATGTCTATTCCTCCCATTTCCCACCCACTTCTCCTTCCCCACCCAGTTCCTTCCACATCCCTCCCACTTTTGACACACATTATTAAGCTAGACCATCAATCATAAGTAAGCTCCACCCCTTTTGATGCAAACCCCATCATTTATACCCCTCAGCGGCACCGTGGAAGAAGACAAAGTTCCCAGCATATTTATAAATTAGTCCGTGTAAATAAAACACTTTGGTCTTGTTCTAAATCATTTATTCAGTTACACAAAAAGGTGTAAATAGGTCATGAAATAACTTAAAAGATCCCAATAATACCCCACCCACCAGCCACACCCCCAAAAACAGCACCTAAAGGAAAAGTGTCCCACTTTGGCCATTTATTCAAAACTAGTGTAAAAGCCCATGTACACGGGTCAAGGTCCGCAGTCATGCACTGTAGAGGCTGCCCGCAAGCACAGAATACTCCTAGCACAGAACTCCCAGCATTCCTACATCTCCCAGCATTCTGTGCAAGGGGTTAACTCTTTGAATACCAGAGGGGTAAGCAACGCATTGCTTTACAATGCCTTGAGTACCCCTCTGGCAATCAAAGGTTTAAAGGGATTGTAATGTCCCACAAAAAATATTTTTCATATTATAACCCTTAAAAAGTTGAGCACAGCACAAAAAAACACTATGGTTTGAGAGATACAGGCATTTAAAGTTCATGATTTCCTGCTGTCAGCTGTAAAGCTGTTAGCAGGAGATCCGTGTTGGCCGACACGGAGGCTCTGCAGCAGAGCCATAATTCATTGTAAATAACACGATTGTGGCTCTGCTGCAGAGCCTCCGTATTGGCTGACACGGATATCCTGCTGATAGCTTTACAGCTGACAGCAGGAAATCACAAACTTTAAATATATGTATCTCTCGAATCATAGCGGTTGAGAGATACTTTTTTGTGCTGTGCTCAACTTTTTAAGGACTACAATTTGAAAAATATTTTTTGTGGGACATTACTATTCCTTTAATACATATGCACTAAAGTGATTGTATAGCCGATGAGAAACTGAATGGTAAATACCCTGACTCCAGAGCCTGGTCAAACCCCAAGGTTGCAGGTTTGAGTCCTGGCAGGGTCAACTCAGCCCTTTATCCTTCAGAGGTAGATAAATGAGCACCATTGATTGGGTAATAATAACATCTATTATTTCAACTGCTGATTCGGTTAATTCCGAGAGCGTGCAATGAAAGCGCTTTTAGTCCCACTGGGAGAAAGGCTCTATATAAATACTCCTTAAGGACACACAACTTGCCAGGACCATCATGGGTAAACTTGCATTAAGGATCCATGATGATCCTGGTGCGTCATGGAATTCAGGGGTCCCTTTGCAGCTGCACACCGCTCGGGACTCCCGAATCAATTTCACCAAAAAAAAATAAAAGGTCTATGGTCTTTAACTGCCTGCCGTGCGGCCAGTCATTAAGGAGTTAAAGTAGCCTTATAAATCTTAACCCTATAAATACCAGACAGGTGTGTGTGAAGCAATGCTTTGGACACTGGTCCTTAAAAGGTTAAAACATTTAAAAAAAACATGCTTGTGAAGCAATATTCATAATTACTGTAAATGAATATACATAATTTAGTACTAATTGGCTATTTCATTTATGTTTCTAAATAGAGTGAAGCTTTAATGAAGTTAACAACTAATAATCTGATTGAGTGCTCAAGAAATTGGACTCCCAAGTGGTCCTTCCACAATGCCTGAGGCATTCAAAGGACCAGACACAACTAGCCAGAGTCACGTGACTTCTCTTAACCCTTTCCGTGCCAGAGAGGTTCCCAATGCATTGGGTAACTCTCTGGCAGGGAAAGGGTTAATCTCCTGAGGACCAAGCTGTTTTATTATGAAGTGTCTATAAATGAAATTTAGAAATGACCTGCTACTTACATGTAATGGCGTACTGTGTCCCTGCTGCTGGCATGCAATGGAGTAATGCTCTGCTAGTCACATGCAAATGTGTTTCGTTCTGCTAATGGCATGCACCAGTATATTACTATACTAGTCACATGTAATAGAATCAGCTTTGATTTCTGTGATTTTTGCAGCCAAATGGAGAATGGTCAAAGAAATACAGAAAACATACATAGGAGGGAATGTATGAATATGCTAGTATAGCTCTACTGGTTAAAGTGTTAGTAATGTCCAAAAAAAGTTTTTTTGCATTTAGAAGAGCTAAGAAAGCTGAGCTAAATGCAAAAACACGTATCTCTCAAACCGCTATGGTTTAAGAGATACAGGAGTTTAAGGTTCGCTGTTTCCTACTGACAGCTGTAAAGCTGTCAGCAGGAGATTCGCGTCGGTCGACACAGAGACGCTTGAGAAGTGCCAAGATCTCGTTACTTACAAGGAATCCCTTCATTGGAATGGTCTAAAACGTGTGCCTGTTGTGTAATTTTTTGTGAACCATTACTATCACTTTCATGCAGTTTTCTAATATGTAAATCTGAATCAATGTGAAAGGTCCACTTTAAGCCTACCCCACATTAATCTCCAATCCCTTAATAAAAATTGCATTAACACCAACAAAAGATAATAGAGACCCTTTGTCAGTGTTCTACAGAACCAGATAGAATCAGCTCCAATACTTTGTGAAGATGTTTCTTGCATCTGAGTGGTTAAAACTGTTCTGCCCAGGCCTTAATTTTTTTTTAGTATTAAATGTGTTGATATTTTTTAAAGAGATAGAAACACCATGTAAAAAATATATGTTGTTGGGTTTTAGTAAGGGTACTCCCTCTGCTGAGAAATGTTTTATTCAAAGGTAATTGCAGATCAAACTTGAACTTTTTAGGTGCAGTATCACAATGGCCTGAAGTTGTACAGTGGCGCTGTTGCTACAACATCCTATTGAGATATATGGTCAATTGCCCATATCTGTCCATAGGATGGTGTAGCAACAGCACCACTGAGATATTGCAATATTGCACCTAAAAAATGTCAAGTTTGAGCTGCAATGACGTTTGAATAAATCACTTCTCAGCAGCACTCCCACTGCCTTGTTGTACTCAGGAGAATAAACCTTACAAAATAAATGTAACCCTTTGAGTGCCAGAGGGGTACGCAATGTATTGCAAAGTAATGCGTTGCATACCCCTCTGGCAATCAAAGGGTTACATATATATTAAGTGTCACTATCCCTTTAACACTTTGAGCGCCAGAGAAGTACCTAACAAATTGCAACATAATGCACTGGATACCTCTTGGGCCCTCAAAGGGTACATTTCTGCATGCATGCACACTACATTATCCTAACACAATGCAAAGTCTGAATTGCCAGCCATATTGTCTTTGTAATACCAGTTGGTTTCACATAATGAGATGATACGCTGTCTCATACTATTACGGCATGCAATCTGATCCTGTACTATGGAGCACAAGATGACAACGGCAATCCCATTATCAACATAAAAACACACACAAAAGTCACACAGGGGCAATTTTAGAAATTGGACAATCTTCCACAAAACGGTTTCCTCTTCCATGTAATCAGATTCTGCCTGCGGCAACAATATAGAATTGTGATACAAAATAAATAAATAAAACATTAGTCCTGAAGTGGCAGTCAATACAATGGCATAAATTAGACCTGCCGGAAAGGAAGGACAATGGATTGTATGCGGCATGCAATCCCGGAGTAAACCAATTGCAACATAGGGACAAATAAAAAGAGACACTGACTAAATGGGATTTTAATCCCTTGAATGAATTGTGAAGCAATAAGTTGGAGATCTCTGTAGAATTCAAGTGGTTGAAAGGCTCAGTGCAATAACTGTAAATTTGAATTTGTACTTTTGGCTGGAATTCCATGTAGGCAGAATAGGCAAACTGCCTAAGCACCACGATTTGAGCTGTGCTGACCACGCCCACATTCTGAGTTGTGGGTGTGGTCAGAGCAATGCCAATGTCCAGGGCTACATTTTCCAGTAGGCAGAGTAGACAACTGCCTATAGCACCAAATGTTGAAGGGCTTCAATATGCCTTGGAGACATCTCTAGCATTGAAGGGATTAAAAACTCAATTTAAATCAATTAGAATTTTTATTTGCTCCCCACGGCACAGTTGGTTTGTTCCACTTTTGTCTTCATACATATTCCTCTCTATCTCAAAGAGCTTACAGTGACTGCAGGGAGAGGCAACCCTCTCCAGCTGTTGGAGACTACAACTCCCAGCATTCCTTTCTGCCTCTCAAGGCCAATGAAGGGACAAGAACAGCAGAGCACTTCTCCTTGGCTCTTGTATGGCTGAGCGAGCCGTGTCACTTAGCATCATGTGACCTGGCGTTGTTGTCACTTGACATCAGTGCACATCATGCTCTTTCTCTGGAGCCTCACAGAATTCTAAACATTCCAGTGGGTACTATCCACTGTGCATAAGGAAGCATGGTTCAGGTCTTCCTCTGGTGTTTTCTTGTAGCTTTCAGTCACAGCCGTCAATGGGCAGCCCTCCCTTTGCCACTCCAAATGTTGAGGACTACAACTCCGATCATCACCAAACTGCCGTTGGCTGCTTAAGGGATGATGGGAGTTGTCTTCCCCATGAGCAAGAGAGCCAAAGTTTGCTCTAGTGTTTAGAAATATTTGCACTGGAGTCTTCATTCCAGGAAGGAGGATATCTTGGATTTCAGGCATCCAATTAAATATAAGACTGTACTAGGCAATAGGGGACATGTGCAACACATGAGCACACACTATAACAGAGGCATTCTCAAATCATCCATTCCCTTATAACTCCCCATACCCGTTAAAATACTCGCAGACACTTTGGACGGGTTGAAAAGGCCAGAGTATTTTAATATAAACTAGTGTTAAAGCCTGTGTACACGGGTCAAAGTGTGTCACGCAGAACTACTCCTCCCAGCATTCTATACGTTCAGGCAGTGTTTACTGCGCATTACTGCATCCTGCATTTGGGCAGTCTCTACTGTGCATGACTGCATCGGACAAACATACAGCATTCGGGCAGTCTCTACTGTGCATGACTGCATCGGACAAACATACATCTGTTCTTTTGTTATTAATGATACAGAACAAATATTTATCATTTTAACTTTATAACAATTCCTACTTGAATAAATAACTCCCACACAAACAAACATCTTAGTGCTTGTTTATACACAGTCATTGACTAGCACTGTATAATAACCACACACACATTCTTAACATTACGTGGCAGCCACTAACCCAAACTATTTGAATGTGGAAAGTGTTAGAGCAACAGCTATAAGCCATGACTCTTAAAGGGACAGTAATACTTAATTATTACTAATCCCTATATTACAGTCATATTAAAAATAAATGTATTGCCCCCAGTGTCATCTCTCAAAACTTTATGGTTTCAGAGATGATCACTCCTAAAGTTGCCCTCTCCCTCCCCCTTCCCCGTAGTCAGCGTTCTAGCTGACTGCAGGGAAGCCTGTGGTACAACGTTCAGGCGGCTCTGCAGCACAGCCAAGATCACGTTAATAAAAAAGAAATCTTTCACTGAAATGGTCTTCTACGTGTGATTGGTTTGCAAGCACACGTAGAAGACTATTTTAGTGAAAGATTTTTTTTTTATTAACGAGATCGCGGCTCTGCTGCAGAGCCGCCTGATGATCGTAAGACCGGATTTCCCTTCAGTCAGCTACAACGTTGACTTCGGGGAAGGGGGAGGGCAACTTTAGGAGCGATTATATTTTGAGAGATGACACATTTTAAATAAATATATAGGGTAATATAGGGATTAGTAATAATTAAGTATCACTATCCCTTTAAGACCAGGTCCAGAAGTCATGATCCAGTACTGTCACCAAGAAGCCCATGCTTTGCCTGGCAAGCACATCTCCAAGCTATAACAACAGAACTGATACCAACCCTACTACAAAAAATGAACCTGAACACAAAAAAGACCCTTACCACCAGTATCCACAATGAGGTAAGCACGCAGTGCAGGGCGGGGCAGGTAGGTGGGGGACTCCTTCCCAAAGCAGTTCCTCACTGAAAATGGTTGCAGGACCAGAAACCCCTGAAGCCAGTATGTTCCAGGGGCTGACTCTGGCCAACGATACCCATAGCACTCCAACTTGCTGAATTTTCCCCAGTCCTAGCTAGCCCTGTCAAGCCCCTTCTCCTAAGTGGCACTTTGCTATGGTGATCCCATTAACTACTTTCCAATGTGCAGGAGAGGCTGGTGAAAAAAGCCTTCCTGCAGGAATTACCGCTGTAGGCGGAAGGTCCAGTTTGCAGATGACTCTCTTCCCTCTGATGAAAAATCTGCATACCCCCTCTGTACTGGAGAGCCAAAGGTTCCCTAACTCTATCCAGTGAGTCTAATCCACAGAACAATACCCCAATACTTGTCTATTATCTACACGCCTTCTATGTGGTTAGTGTGAACAATAGTTCATGTACTACGCTATTTATATCCGTTTCTAATTATCACTTAGTAATTACTATGTCCAACTCCTGCAATGCACAGCAAATTATTTGTGATGGTATTTGTCAGCTAAATGAAACTGCCATAGAAAATGTAATAACCAAGTAGGAAGGAATTTAATGGATATAAAACTCTGCATTGAATAGACTGTTCATCGATATAATAGACATGACATGTTTGTGAAGATTGCCGTAATAAACCCACTAATTATAAGTAATAATTAAGCAATGCCACCAAACAAAAAATCAGATGATCTTGTGGGAAATAAATGCATTGGAAATTCAGAGTTTTAATTGGGCAGGGGACAAAAATAGGTTCATGTAACTATCCTTTTCCTCCCGGTTACTAATTTACCTTTCAAAGCCAGTGTCTTTATGTCACTACTGTCCATGTCGGTCCCTTAATGGAAATGGAAAGTGCATGAAAATGTTCTGTGTAATTAACCAGGTTCATTATATATTGTATTATTTTATTTTCATTTCTAAAAGCAGGCCAGTGATTCCTTTATTTATGATCCCTGAGAAATGCATACCCTGCTGGCAGTCAAAGGATGAAAAGGACAGTAAACCCTAATTAATATACACAGTGGAACTTTTAGTGGTGAGTAAAACAAGGGTAGTTCCATTACTGAGAGATACCTGATTCAAAAGTTATTACAGCTAAACCAAACCACAAAATGCAACGAGGGGCAAATCCGTTGCACCATAAGGGACAATGTAAAATTTCCTATTGATTTAAAGCGGAACGATCACCCTAAATAAAGTCCCACGCAATAATTATTCATATAGCGATAAGCATAGAAATAGTACTATTATCCAGCATAAGAACAGTGTTATTAAGAATTCCTACTTGATTGAGAAGAACAGGTAGGCATCAGCGCAGACATCTTGCCTTAGAGACATCTGAGCTCCTGCGCTGTCCATCCCGGTCTCCTCCAGGTGGCGCTGCATGGTACCTTAATGTAACAGGAAGGGACCAACAGTGCAGGCCCGCAGATGTCTCTAAAGCAAGAAGCCTGCCTGTCAGTCTCAAATAAAGTAGGATTTCTTAATAATGCTGTGCTTACGCTGGATAATACTACTATTTCTATGCTTATCGCTATATGACTAAGTATTGGGGGGCTTTATTTGTGGTGATAGTTCCATTTAAAATGCTTCTTTTCACCCCTTGAATGTTAGAGAGGTCTCCAATGCATTGTGACAGCTCTCTAGCCTTCAGGGGGGTTAAAATACCTACTTAATCGAATGGTAATTTTGGGAATATGTGTTTTCCATAGTGCTGTTGGTTTCCAGAAATGTGTCTCTTTTTCTTCGTACAGCAGCCCCACTGTTGGTAGCAACTCACACTTTGAATGCCAGAGGGGTACTACAGAAGGCAAATATAGTTGTTGATACCTTTATTGGCTAACTAAGCAGATTTAGGATGCAAGCTTTCAAGACCTTAAGTCTCTTCCTCAGGCATGTTAACATGTCTGAGGAAGAGACCTGAGGATAAGATACCTGAGGAAGAGACCTGAGGATAACATGCCTGAGGAAGAGACCTGAGGATAAGATGCCTGAAGAAGAGACATGAGGATAACATGTCTGAGGAAGAGACCTGAGGATAAGATGCCTGAGGAAGAGACCAGAGGATAACATGCCTGAGGAAGAGACCTGAGGATAACATGTCTGAGGAAGAGACCTGAGGATAACATGCCTGAGGAAGAGACCTGAGGATAACATGTCTGAGCAAGAGATCTGAGGATAACATGTCTGAGGAAGAGACCTGAGGATAACATGCCTGAGGAAGAGACCTGAGGATAAGATGCCTGAGCAAGAGACCTGAGGATAACATGTCTGAGGAAGAGACATGAGGATAACATGCCCGAGGAAGAGACCTAAGGATAACATGCCTGAGGAAGAGACATGAGGATAACATGCCCGAGGAAGAGACCTAAGGATAACATGCCTGAGGAAGAGACCCAAGGATAACATGCTTGAGGAAGAGACATGAGGATAATGTGCCCGAGGAAGAGACCTGAGGATAACATGCCTGAGGAAGAGACCTGAGGATAAGACGCCTGAGCAAGAGACCTGAGGATAACATGCCTGAGGAAGAGACCTGAGGATAACATGCCTGAGGAAGAGACCTGAGGATAACATGCCTGAGCAAGAGACCTGAGGATAACATGCCTGAGGAAGAGACCTGAGGATAACATGCCTGAGGAAGAGACCTGAGGATAAGACGCCTGAGCAAGAGACCTGAGGATAACATGCCTGAGGAAGAGACCTGAGGATAACATGCCTGAGGAAGAGACCTGAGGATAACATGCCTGAGCAAGAGACCTGAGGATAACATGCCTGAGGAAGAGACCTGAGGATAACATGCCTGAGGAAGAGACCTGAGGATAACATGTCTGAGGAAGAGACCTGAGGATAACATGTCTGAGGAAGAGACCTGAGGATAACATGCCTGAGGAAGAGACATGAGGATAACATGCCCGAGGAAGAGACCTGAGGATAACATGCCTGAGGAAGAGACCCGAGGATAACATGCCTGAGGAAGAGACCTGAGGATAACATGCCCGAGGAAGAGACCTGAGGATAACATGCCCAAGGAAGAGACCTGAGGATAACATGCCTGAGGAAGAGACCTGAGGATAACATGTCTGAGGAAGAGACCTGAGGATAACATGTCTGAGGAAGAGACCTGAGGATAACATGCCTGAGGAAGAGACCTGAGGAAGAGACCTGAGGATAACATGCCTGAGGAAGAGACCTGAGGATAACATTCCTGAGGAAGAGACCTGAGGATAACATGCCTGAGGAAGAGACCTGAAGATAACATGCCTGAGGAAGAGACCTGAGGATAACATGTCTGAGGAAGAGACCTGAGGATAACATGTCTGAGGAAGAGACCTGAGGAAGAGACCTGAGGATAACATGCCTGAGGAAGAGACCTGAGGATAACATGCCTGAGGAAGAGACCTGAGGATAACATGCCTGAGGAAGAGACCTGAGGATAACATGTCTGAGGAAGAGACCTGAGGATAACATGTCTGAGGAAGAGACCTGAGGATAACATGCCTGAGGAAGAGACATGAGGATAACATGCCCGAGGAAGAGACCTGAGGATAACATGCCTGAGGAAGAGACCCGAGGATAACATGCCTGAGGAAGAGACCTGAGGATAACATGCCCGAGGAAGAGACCTGAGGATAACATGCCTGAGGAAGAGACCTGAGGATAACATGTCTGAGGAAGAGACCTGAGGATAACATGTCTGAGGAAGAGACCTGAGGATAACATGCCTGAGGAAGAGACCTGAGGAAGAGACCTGAGGATAACATGCCTGAGGAAGAGACCTGAGGATAACATTCCTGAGGAAGAGACCTGAGGATAACATGCCTGAGGAAGAGACCTGAAGATAACATGCCTGAGGAAGAGACCTGAGGATAACATGTCTGAGGAAGAGACCTGAGGAAGAGACCTGAGGATAACATGCCTGAGGAAGAGACCTGAGGATAACATGCCTGAGGAAGAGACCTGAGGAAGAGACCTGAGGATAACATGCCTGAGGAAGAGACCTAAGGTCTTGAAAGGTTGCATCCTAAATCTGCTTAGTTAGCCAATAAAAGTATCAACAAATATATTTGCCTCCTGTATTTCTACAGCTAACATGGTATCAACCATCATCTGTTATCAACACAGAGGCACTAGTCATCTTACTGCTGCTGGCTCCTGATCCATGTTAAATGTGCTTGTAAGAACCATTCTAGAATAAACATGCAGAGATGTCCATGGTGTCATTCTACAGCAAACTAACAGTCCCACAGGGGCCATAAATACCTATTAACTAAAATGTGGGCCTTTAACAATCTGAGGGGATGTGAGCAGCAATACATTGGATACCACCCTGTGAACTCTAGGGAGGAGTTCAAAGAAATGCACAAAAATGCTTTCAAGGAGTTAAATGTTCCTTTAATATTGATGGAATATACATATCCCCACATGGTGCTTCAGAACTGCACCTCTTCACCTTGATGAATAAAGCTGCCATTTTGTTAAATCAGTATCTTATTTATACACATTTATTTTGCAATGTGCTGCTTACCTCTTCAGCATCCAAAAAGGTGAAAGTCACAATCTAACGTTATAGTTCAAATACGATAACCCTGCAGTATACCATTACAATTGTGTGCACTGTTTTCACTCACTTCTGCTTTCCATGGGTAAAGTCCCTCTTATTCTTTAGAACAACAATGGACAACTACAACTGGCTGCTCACTGAAGATTGTCCCTCTCTGTGATCCATCCAGAAAGTCTTGCTGCTCTGAGGTGAGCAGTATTACACTAGGTAAAAGGGGTGGGAGGGTGATATTTTATCATTCAATTACTCTTGAACTACAACTCTGACATTATTGAAATAACACTCTCCATGGCCCAAATACTATGAAGATTAATCGGAGCTGCTTTTATTGTGAAACATTTCTATCCCTTTACTAGTGCCTCCCCAAGCCATCTGTAAATGGTAAATGTGGGATTCAGCCTTTCTGTGCAATACAGCAGGGATCTTGTTACCTCCCGTGACTGTAAGATACAACTCGGTGACTAGTTTAATGCTACCTCTCCTGCACTGTTACAGGTTCGTACTGTCATTGTCTGAGGTAAGGAAATCAGTCAGAACCCTGTAAACAACAACCACTGATAGTAATGTGTCTGTCAGGCTTGTCACATATCAGTCAGCTCTTGTCTGCATGCAACTAGCACTTTCTTGGTTCACAGCCATTAAAATAATATTTACCTTGGAAGCCAGGAGAATGTACCATTACTGAATTAACTCTTTGAGCGCCAGAGAGGTATCCAACACATTGAGTGTCAATGCAATGTGCCGGATACCTCAGTGGTACTCATATGGTTAAGCAGAACTGACTACTGGTAAAAAAAGTGACACTGATGTACAAAAAGGAACCAGAGATTTTCTAGAGCAAATCACCTGCATTACTGTGAACAAATATAAATATTTCCATTGACTTAAATGTTTTTTTTTACTCCTTCAGTGCTAGATAGGTCTCCAATGCATTTCTTCACAATGTGTTGAGGACTCTCCAGCACTAAAGAGTTTAAGGGGATCTCTCACCCCAGTACAAATTCTTGTTAAACGTCAGATTACCTAGCGATTAGGTGGCATTCATGAATATTTTTTTTTTTAATCCTAAATTGGCGAAAATGAATGTTTGTAGACTGCGCTTCCGGATAGACTGTGGGTACAGCTCTATACCCTCAGTCTGTCACTCTGCCTCCACTCCCCTCCCTCTAACCAGCCTCCTCCGATGACGGAGGCTTCTGTCTGTAGGCTGGAGCGATCTCATTGGCAGAGATTGATATCTAGCCAATGAGATCGCTCCAGCCTACAGACAGAAAGCCTCCGTCATTGGAGGAGACTGGATAGAAGGAGGGGAGTAGAAGTAGGGTTACAGACTGCAGGTATAGAGCTGTACCCGCAGTCTATCTGGAAGTGCGGCCTAGAAATGTTAATTTTCGCCAAATTTAGGATAAAAAAAACAATATTCATGAATGCCACCTAATCACTAGGTAATCTAATGTTTAACATGCATTTGTACTGAGGTGATAGATCCCCTTTAAAAGCACCATTTACTTTAATGTGAAGTTGTGGTTTGTTTGATCCTTAGTTGCTCCAGTTTGGGTAAGTACATCAGGCTCATTGTTTGCTGAATTATTTAAAGGAAGAGTAACCCTTAATTTTAACTTTACATATTCAACAAGTGCAAAAATATACCATGACATTTTCTATGTATTTATTTTCCATCATCTCCTATTTTTTTACAAGGTCATGTGTCTGACAATGTGCTGTCTGGATCTGTTTGCAGAGAGCTATCTGTCAGGGAACATGAAAGCAGGTCTACAATATAAAAAAGAGAGCACAGAGCATTCAGTGCTGCATGGAGCCTAGAACATTATATCACATCACACAGAGCATTCAATGCTGCATGGAGACTAGAACATTATATCACATCACACAGAGCATACAGTGCAGCATGGAGACCAGAACATTATATCACATCACACAGATCATTCAGTGCTGCATGGAGCCTAGAACATTATATCACATCACACAGAGCATTCAGTGCTGCATGGAGACTAGAACATTATATCACATCACACAGAGCATACAGTGCTGCATGGAGACCAGAACATTATATCACATCACACAGAGCAATCAGTGTTGCAGCGAGACAATACCATTCTATTACATTGCACAGAGCATTCAGTGCTGCAGCGAGACAATACCATTCTATTATATGACACAGAGAATTCAGTGCTGCATGGAGAATGTAACATTGTATTACATGACACAGAGCATTCAGTGCTCCATGGATGCTGTAGCATTGTATTACATCACACACAACATTCAGTGCTGCAGAGATAATGTAACATTGTATTACATCACACAGAGCATTCAGTGCGGCAGAGATAATGTAACATTGTATTACATCATACAGAGCATTCAGTGCGGCAGAGATAATGTAACATTGTATTACATCATACAGAGCATTCAGTGCGGCAGAGATAATGTAACATTGTATTACATCATACAGAGCATTCAGTGCGGCAGAGATAATGTAACATTGTATTACATCATACAGAGCATTCAGTGCTGCAGAGATAATGTAACATTGTATTACATCACACAGAGCATTCAGTGCTGCAGGGAGACTGTAACATTGTATTGCATCACACAGAGCATTCAGTGCTGCAGCGAGACTGTAACATTGTATTACACAGAGCATTTAGTGCTGCAGCGAGACTGTAACATTGTATTACATCACACAGAGCATTCAGTGCTCCATGGAGACTGTAACATTGTATTACATCACACAGAGCATTCAGTGCTCCATGGAGACTGTAACATTGTATTACATCACACAGAGCATTCAGTGCTGCAGGGAAAGTTAACCCCTTAAGGACTACATGACTTACTACGACCGTCATGGACCTTATACCCTTAAGGACCGATGACGGTCATAGTCTCATTCAGGCCCCAAAGTGGCGCACCGATACGCACAACAGGTCACGTGTACCGGTGCGTCGGCAAGGATCAGAGAGGTCCTTATGGGATGGAAACATCCCAGGACCGCTGGTCCTTAAGGGGAAGCTATTGCAGTGGACACCTCTTTGGAACTCAAAGGGTATCCACTGCAGGGTTTCCCATAGTGAAAGGGTTAAACCCTTTCCATGCCAGGCAGCTATTGTATTAGATAACTCATTGCCACTGAAAGGATTAACCCTTGCAGTGACAGAGGGGTCCTCAATGCAAGGGGGATTATTTTTTACTCTTTCAGTGCCAGGCAGATATGCAAAGTATTGCATATCTCGTTGCTAGTGAAAAGGTTAAACCCTTTCTGTGCCAGGCAGCTATTGCATTGGATAACTCATTTTCAATCTGTGGAAAGGGGTCCCCAACATAAGTGTGATTTTCTTTAACCATTTCATTGGCAGTGTACAGGATATGTCTTTGCCGCTCAAACACTTAACACTTTCAGTGCTAGAAAGGGATGCATTGGACACCCCTCTGTGCCACTCAAAGGGTTAAACTGCATGGGCCATACTAAATGATATTGTTCTTGCTTGCCTTGTACACACAGTCTCATGTAATCCTGAAACAGAAAATCGGAAAGGAAGCTATCAGTAGGTTTCAAAGAGGCATGGGATGCTAGCCAATCAAATTGCTTGATATTAATGGTTTTCTCTTCCCTGATTCTATAGCAGAACACAGGAGATTTATTTTATCGTTTTCTATTTCCACTTTAATTTTTTATTTCTGGGATCAGCATGGCTACAGCTACTCAAAAATTCGATACTGCTCCGAAAAAAATGTCCTAAAAATTCAAGTTTTCAAGAAACAGAACAACTTAACCCTTTGCGTTCCAGGTGGGTATGCAACGCATTGCCCTGTGTGGCGTTGCCCACCCATCTGGCACTCAAAGGGTTAGTCAGTTATATCTTTACATTATGAGACTTGGCGTCTCAATTTTCTCTCTCATGTTCAGGAGCCCAGTGCCAGGACAACTGGGAAACCCATCAGTTTCTGTACGTGACCTGACCGGAGACTGAACTTAACATGAGACAGATAAATACAAAAAGCACTTGCTAAAATGTAACCTCTGAAATTAAAGGAGAGCTGAGCAGTGCTGAGTTCGATGTTTCTCCAGTGGAGCAGAGGATCGCTGGGCCACGTGTACAGTGCCAGAAGTGCTTTAACACCTTAGGGACCAGAGGGGTGTGCAACACACCCCTCTGGTCCTTAAACTGTTAAAACACCATTTAAATCAGTGGTAATGTTTATTTATACTTTATGGAAAAATTGGTATAAATGGCAACTCTCTGGATCTGCCCTGGAGACTCCGGTTTTTAGACCAAATTACAGAGGGGACAGAGGCTGATTCTCCGGCAGTGGTAGGTCTCTTTTCTTTCCCTCCCACTTCTCCTCCTTCCCACCCACTCCTTCTCCTTTCCGTCCACTTCTTCTCTTTCCCTCCCACTTCTTCTCCTTCCTGCCCATTTCTTCTTTTTCCCTCCCACTTCCTCTCCTTCCCTCCCACTTCTTCTCCTTCCTGCCCACTTCTTCTATTTCCCCTCCCACTTCTTCTCCTTCCTACCCACTTCTTCTATTTCCCTCCCACTTCTTCTCCTTCCTGCCCACTTCTTCTATTTCCCTCCCACTTCTTCTACTTCCTGCCCACTTCCTCTCCTTCCCTCCCACTTCTTCTTCTTCCTGCCCACATCTTCTATTTCCCTCCGACTTCTTCTCCTTCCTACCCATGTCTTCTATTTCCCTCCCACTTCTTCTCCTTACTGCCCATGTCTTCTATTTCCCTCCCACTTCTTCTCCTTCCTGCCCACTTCTTCTATTTCCCTCCCACTTCTTCTCCTTCCTACCCACTTCTTCTATTTCCCTCCCACTTCTTCTACTTCCTGCCCACTTCCTCTCCTTCCCTCCCACTTCTTCTCCTTCCTGCCCACTTCTTCTCTTTCCCTCCCACTTCTTCTCCTTCCTGCCCACTTCTTCTCTTCCCCTCCCACTTCCTCTCCTTCCTGCCCACACCTTCTATTTCCCTCCCACTTCTTCTCCTTCCCTCCCACCCAGACCTGCCCACTTCCCACCCCCTTCCCGCCCACTTTACAACATGCCCCACACCTTTTATGACACAAATCGCGTCACTGGCATCTCCTGTCCGGGCAGCACATGAGCCATCTCTGGGGTGTCAAAGAGAAGAATTTAGGCATGGAAATTGGTTTGCTCCATCACTTATATTGATCTGAGCACACCCATAACATGCAATCTGGTTATGGCAAGCATAGCTGAGGCTTGCGTGATTACCTACACTGCCTAATGGACAGTCCAGCCCTGTTTACTGTAACACAGGTAGCGATGTAACACTTTTCATACCTTGATCTCTTAATACATTTCGCTCTAAACATGTTGTTTTTCCATCTGACTAGGGGGAAAATTTTTCCTTTGGGTTCCTTACTTTCTATTCCAGAGGCTTTACTCTTCTATGTAAATAAGTGACGATTACATTGTATGTGCTGTTTACTGAAAAACAGCACATACAATATCAAATCTTAAAGGGATAGTAATACTTAAAATGTAAAAAAAAATATCCTTTTGCATACCCCTGAGGAAGTGGAGTGTGTACTCCACGATACGCGTCGGGTTAATTGGTTACATTACTCACTAGTATTGGCCCCTCCTATGCCCCCTGCGAGTTTCCCGCTCTGATTCCAGTGACTGGTTGTACGAACAGTTGAGCGGTGTTTGGCGTCCTGCCACGAGGATTCGTTCGACTTTGAAGGCTCTAGCTAGCCCTGTATAGCTTGGACTATTCAGCTCTTATGGTATTTCATGCTGTCATCGGCTGATATTATTCGAGGCTGGTGCGAATAGCTTGGATGGAGAAGTAATAGATTCGGACCATCGATGCAATAATTGCAGGAACCAACGCTCCAGAGAATCACTACTGGGACTATTGGAGAAACAGGGACGCAGTTCGAAGGCTTTCAGAGGCTGGGGCCTCTTATATGCTTAAAGCCCAAGATGGGAAAAATGTGAGTGTAACCATTGATATTTTATGTTTTTATTTTTGGTTCATTAAAATACTTCACTTAGATTGGATTTTACTGTTTTTTCTTGTTTTGTCTTGCTTTGCGCTTTTACATACCGAAGTAAAAAAAAATATATTGTAGGGGTTATCCCCCTGAATAAAACAAGGGTACTCCCTCTGCTGAAAGGTGTTTCATTCAAAAGTTATTAATTTTCAAAGTTGAATTTTTTAGGTGCAATATCACAGTGGCCTGAAATTTTACAGTGGCGCTGTTGCTAAACCATCCGATGGACAGCTCTGGTCCCGGGACCATAAATCTCCATAGGATGGTGTAGCAACAGCGCCACTGTACAATTTCAGGCCACTGTGATATTGCACCTAAAAAATTCAACTTTGAAAATCAATAACTTTTGAATGAAACACCTTTCAGCAGTGGGAGTACTCTTGTTTTACTCAGGGGGATAAACCCTACCACATATTTTTTTTACATTTTAAGTATTACTATCCCTTTAAAGGGGCAAGCATAGCCTCCAAAATTATCAGTTATTTTAATCCAAGCCCTCTCAGCTTGTGCCTTTCAAATTTTCTTCATTCATGTTGTCTTTTTTTCTTTTGCTATCATTTGGAGGTTTAAAGCAGCAGTACATTTTTTTGTGCAAACCAATACGTTATGAGTTTTTCCACTGAGTAAAACAAAGGTCCTACTTCCACAGTCAGTTGTTTTATTCAAATGTTATAACAGTTCAAACAATCAGAAAGTGAATTTTCAGCATGTTTACTTCCTGAAAATTCTGACAGGAAGTGACTCAGCAGTTTCTATCATATTCTATGGAGAACAGTTTGTCACTTATTTTCCTTTGAAATAGAATGCAACAGAATAACTAATTGGAATCTGACCAATAGAGGGCACTGCTCATGTAAAAAAAAGGTTTAAACTGTAATAACTCTGGAAATATGCATCTTTCAGCAGTGGGAATACTCTTGTTTTACTCAACAGGAAAACCCCTACTATATATACATATATATATATATATATATATATATATATATATATATATATATATATATAACATTTTCTTTTTCATAACAATGTTTACTGCTATTTTAAAGGAAAAAGGGGCATCAAGAGAAGGATACTAGCTGATGTTGGGGCCCTAAAGAAATTCAGGATAATATCAAATACTAGTTTCACATTTTTACAGTTTGTGAGGCACCTTAGGGGATTCAGGGATAAGTACCCCAGTGCTGTATTTATTCAGAAAAGTATTTTTTCCACCAAGGAGGCATTGCATAAATGTGTGAGAACTGTTATATATCCATTTTCTGTTTTAAAGGAGCAGTAAAGGTTAGTAGAAAGTGGCCTTCTAATTATAGGATCTTGTCCAACAGCTATGGGAATGGAGTTTCCATAGCTTCAAATGCACATTTTCTCTCCATTGTCCCTGCATTTTTATGTGATCTGCAGGGCTGGGTCTCACACGGTCCTTATGAGAGAGGATGCAGCACCTCTATCCTCTCCATCCAAGCCCTGCGTCACCGAATCAACCATTAATGGGCTTCTTTGGCGAGTACAGGAATCTTCTGTAAGTATAGAGTGAGAAGCTGATGTCACTCAGCCCTGTAGATCACAGAGATCTGAAAGGCAATCAGTCAATGAAAAGGGGTGTTTTAAACTATGGAAACTCTGTTCTCATAGCTATTATACAACCTCCTTTAGTTACAAGGATACTTCCTATATACCCTTCAGTGTCCCTTTAAGTCACAGTGCATCTCTGATCATAATGAGAGTGGCAAATCTGTGGCACAATATGTATACCCTAGTGAATAAGTAACTGTTTCAAAACCTCCCATTTATTTAACCCCTTAACAACCGCCCAATCTGGGAGTGGGTGGCTGTAGAGGACCATGGCACTTTATTTTTTATTTTTGAGCAATGAATTCTGGGATGGCAAAGAGACGTACAGCTGAGCTGCCATCCCAGAATTCCATGACGTGCCATCATCATCACCTGTCCATAACGTCCAGATTGGTGTGACGGTCATGGCATGTCATGTGAAATTTAGGTGTTAAAAGGGGCTTTTAACCCCCTGAACGCTAGAGAGGTCTCCAATGCTTTGCAAATGCACTGGTGGCATCTCTAGGGGTTAAAAGACCCTTTTAAAGTATTGGTCATTTTTGTTCCCTATGGTGCAGCTGGTTTGCTCCAGAATTGCACCACATTCTTAGTACATCAACCCCGCAGTGTCATTTTAGCAATGTGTATTAGAGCATTTGTTTTCTTTTAACTCCTTAACCCTTTGAGTGCCAGAGGGGTATGCAACGCATTGCAAAGCAATGCTTTGCGTACCCCTCTGGGACTCAAAGGGTTAAATGCTACTAAGCTCTCCAACTAATAGCTTTAGCCCCAAGGGGTTACATTATGGATTGGTAGGGGTCCTTGGAGAACTATCCATCTACAACATCAACAACCTAACTTAGATGTCACTTTCCCTTTAACTACAGAAAAAAACAACAACAAACCAAACCTAAACATAATGAGCGACAGCTGCTACAGGTTGATAATGAACTGAAAATTACCCCCCAACATGGAAACACATTTCTAACATTCTTTGTCTTTTGTGTAAAATCTGTGTCCCACACAACGGACAAACTTCCCACTGCCTTTGCACAAACACAGGCTAAACAGTTGTCTTTTGTACAGTGGATGTCGGGATCTGCAGGCGAAACGATGAAAGCTGGGTCACATTCTTCACAGCACACAAAACGCGAGCCTCAGGAACGTCTCAAGCAGAAAACATGCTGTTTAGTCAGTTTTTGGCAATGCAGTTTTATCTAGTCACCTCCTCTGTACCCAGCAGTCTGCCAATTTCTGCTCAGGCTGGTTATATTCTAGATGCTTTTTCTACTCTGAGAAGGCTGGTGACGGAACACATTTTGCATGCTCACTTGGATAGCAAATTCTAAGACAAGTGTTTTAATACAGAATTCTAAAAAAATAATTTACTTCTACTGATGAGTATAATGTAAAAATGTAAATGTAAAAAAAAATTCCTTACATTTCCATTTCACCCTTTGAGTACAAGAGGGTTACGCAACGCATTGCTTTTCAATGCATTGCATACCTCTCTGGAACTCAAAGGGTTAAGCATTGTGATGGAGACTCCCCTCTAGCATCCAAGAAGTGAAAGCCCAGTTTGAATAGAGTGTTGATCATTGCTACATATGGAGGAGTTGATTTGATCCAGAATTGTTCCACTTATATCTTCATACGCACATCCTAAGGTTTCAGCAGTATCGTATGGATGTAGCCCCAGCTGTTGTAATACTTGGCAAGAAGCAATATCCTCTTTTGCACACCACGCCTCTGCAAATCAACCACCCAAAATGAATATAGGCCTATAGATTTGGAATTTTTCTGATGAGCCAAGATGTGACATGATTTTCCCAGCTTGGAGAAAAAAAAAAGGTGACAATGACTCTATTTGTAGGCAAAGTAGTTAAACTAAACCGAAAAAAAATATCAAATACAGTTTATCACACACACACATAGAATTCTGGGAAATGTTTATCTAACAGAAGTGTGTGTGTTTGCACCATGGACACAAGGCAGATAAATATATATATCTGGAAACTAAGGTTTTCATTCCAGGGATGTTTTGACTTTTCAAAAGCCAGGAGTTAGGTAAGAAGAGAATGATAGCACCTTTTACTGCCCTGGAAATCCTCCACTTAAGAATGCACGTCTTTAGGGTATCATAAATGACACATTAACATGAGGAACGTGAAGTATTTTCACATCACATTTCTACAACATTCACCCCATAGCTATTAGCATGAAGTAAAGAACTCATAGAGGCCTCTGATTCCACTCTGAATAGTCACCCAATTCCTTGGTGTTGCAGTGGTCTTCAGGACATTGTTTCACAGTGCGTTTGAGAACTCTATAGCAACAAGAGTTTAAAACCAACTTCGATCCTCAAGGGCCAGCACAAGGCAAGAATTTGGGCTGGGTCCACACTGCAACATTAATTGCATCATTTCTGTTGTTGCTCTAACATCCCAAAATTGAGAACACCTTGCTGCTTATGTGGTTGTTTATGGAGGTAACCACTGCATTGTGTGTGAGGGCCCCAATGAAGCCTGCTGCATCTTTACTGCATTCACATCACAATGCAGTGAAATTGCAGCAGAGATGATTTATATAACTGGGGCCTCCATGCAACTGAATCACTGTGGTGCTTGCTGCGGCAATTTAATCAACAGAGACCAATGTGGGCATCAGCATAGCTGGGAGCTCTCTGGATTTGCCCTGGAGACTCCAGTTTTTGCAGCAAATTATAAGGTCTCTGGGGCAGAAGCTGATTCTCCAGATGTGGGAAGTTTCATTAATAAAACTCCCCACATCCTGCGTTCACAGGGTGCTACTCCCAGTCTTGGCCCACTTCTCTTTCTTCCCAGGCCATTTTGTCAAGTTTTACAAGTCCCTCCCCCAACTTGTGATTAAGCTGACAGCAGGGAAATCCGGTCCAGGGACCGTCGGAGGCTCTGCAGCAGAGCCGAGATCGAGTTAATGAAAAATAAATTCTTCACTGAAAAGGTCTTCTACATGTGCTTGATTTGAAACATTCATTAACTCGATCTCGGCTCTGCTGCAGAGCCCTGGCTGGTCCCAGGAGCGGATTCCCCTGCTGTCAGCTAGAACGCTGCACTTACAGGGAAGAACTAAAAATTCAATTGATTTGGGGCCCCATAAAACCAATACCATAAAATATACATTAAAAATAAAAACAAATTATATATAACAAGTGAACATATTCCTAACGCCTAGGTGGAGATTCACTAAGCGGTGATAAAGTGGAGATTACTTCTCCAATGATATCACTTCTCCAGTTCCTATGTTATTCTATGGAAGCCTATACATTAAGATTTCTCCACCTCTGGAGATCTTAGTGCATTGGCTCCATAGAATAATATAGGAACTGGAGAAGTGATATCACTGGAGAAGTCATCTCTGCTTTATCACTTCTTTATCTCTCCTTAGTGCATAAACCCCCCTAATGTCCAGCTGTATGGATTAATGACCGTAATAAACAATAATAAACCCCTGCTTACTTTAACCCTTTGAGTGCCAGAGTGGTACATAACGCATGGAAAAGAACTCAAGATTTAATGGCGCTCAATGGGAAAAAATAAAAATGCCACCATGGAACACTTTTGCATGGATTTGTTCTAAAAATTAATATTTATTAGTATTGGATAATAACATGTCCATGGAGGTAGGTAAGATAAGGTAGGTGAGGTATTTTGTTAAAGGGATAGTAATACTTAGTTTTAACTTTATTTTATTTTGTAGGCATTAAAAAACATGAAGAATGATATAAGTCTTATCTCTCAAACCTTTATGGTTTGAGAGATATTCACAAGCAAAGTTTCCCTTCCCGCCCCTTTTACCTAGTGTAAGCCATCTCTTCTCAGATGTGGAATGCAGTCCATAGACCAGACAGATAACAGCAGGGGACAATCTTCTTCCTATGAGAACAATGAAGGCCCTGCCCCCCTTGACAAGTTTTTCAGGTTTTTCCCTTATCTTAATTGAAGATTGTCCCTCTGTGCAATCTACATCAGTAAAAGGGGCGGGAGGGGGATACTTTGTCATTGAATTACTCTGGAACTACAACACTGACAGAATTGAAATAACACTCTCCAAAGTCCAAATACTATGATGATTAATTAGAGCTGATATTATTATGAAACATTACTATCCTTTTAATGAACTCCTAAACCAAACTGCTCCCAGTGAATTCTTCCTAGGATGGAAGAAGAACTTCAGTGTGTGTGTGTGGGGGGGGGGGCACTGGAGTCCTGAAGGCCAGAAACAAAGAATAATGTCCACCTCTGTGTATATGATATACAGCGGCAATTAAAGATTCATTTTGTGGAAGGAATCCATGAACACGTGTTTCAATGTAATCATTAGGATTTTCTGCCCAGATTAAAAAGAACATTCATCTGTACCACTATCCCTGTCACCAAGTAACTGGAGGGAAGGAGATAATGGGACACATGCCCCTGATTACCCAGGACAGTCCCAGATTTTAACTGTGTATTCTGGGTCCTGGGCAGCCCCCATCTAGGACAATATAGAGTCCCTGGATGAAGACTCAATAGCGCAGACTATTCATATACAGTGTGTATAGCCAATGCTGAGCTATAAGAAAATGGCCTCCACGTAGTAGTCCAAACAATAGATAACGAGTCAACTTCCTAAATGACTTGTCCAAGTGTTAATAGAATGTAAAAAAATATTTATTAAATTAATATATACAAATAGTTGTACTTTCTGAGTCAACTTCCTGACAGCAAACAGAAGCTGCAACACCATTTTCTTGTACTGTAAGGTTGCGCTAAGGCTAGGGACTTGATGTTCATTTTCTAGTAATCCAGCATAGACCCCACTTTCTGTCACCACTCTGTGGTGCCCTGGAGAAAGAACAGGCTGAGCAATGGCACCATCTCAGTTCCTGAATGGCAGAACGAAAATGTTACCCTATATGGAACATTTTCCCTGCAGTCATCCATTAATCACCGCTGTATAAGGTCCTTATCTCCAGTCTTTTAAAGGGATAGTAATACTTTGTTTTATCTTTATTTTATTTTGTAGGCATTAAAAAAACATGAAGAACGATATACGTCTTATCTCTCAAAACTTTATGGTTTGAGAGATATTCACAAGCAAAGTTTCCCCTCCCGCCCCTTTTACCTAGTATAAGCCATCTCTTCTCAGATGTGGAATCCAGTCCATAGACCAGACAGATAACATACGGGGACAATCTTCTTCCTATGAGAACAATGAAAGCCCTGCCCCCCTTGACAAGTTTTTCTACCTGGGCACCTCCCTTCTGATCTGGCTGAGCAGTAAAAGGGGCGGGAGGGGGATACTTTGTCATTGAATTACTGTTGAACTAAAACTCTGACAGAACTGAAATAACACTCTCCAAAGTCCAAATACTATGAAGATTAATTGGAGCTGCTTTTATTATGAAACATTACTATCCCTTTAAGCAGCAAAGACAGTAGAATAATTTACCACTGTTCCTACTGTTCTGGTCAGGGACCAGGATCTCCATATATAGGACCTGGTAATGTAATCAGAGTAGGTATAAAAGTATAAAAAATAGATTATCCCTTTGAGTGCCACAGGGTTATCCAAAGCAACTCTTTTCTACCCCTATGGCAAGTAAAGGGTTAAACATTAAAAAAAATAATAATATGTACAAGTAATTTTACATTATTTATTGTGCCCTGTGCTGGGTTGTTCATCTTTGCCTATGTTAGGGGGAATATTGTCCATCATTCTTCATTCTCACTGTCGCCAATTTTAAAAACTCTGGTTAACACTTTAAGGGTCAGAGTAATGTAAAATGCATTGCTTATTGAACCTCATTAGTGTCCATTAAAAAAAAAACTGCAATTCATTGCTTTGCTGGTTCATAAAGGGTTAACCTCTTCTTTGATTTTTTTTTTTAACAATTTGATTAACCCCTTAAGGACTAGAGGCTTGCGTAACTCTTTGCTTCCCAATGCGATGTAAACTCCTCTGGTCCTTAAGGGGTTAATACTCCCATCAATGGAAACTCAAGACATTCAGGAGACACACAAGAGAAAGAGGAAATTCTGTACTCATAGCAGCTTTTTTATGATCACAAGCCAGTCATCTGTGTCTTTGGAAAAATCACATCACATCCTGAAGCTTCAGGCACAGAAATGAACCATGTTTTCAACAATTGTGACGATCGTACGAAGAACTATTGCAACTAGAATGATTAGAATCCATAAAGTGGTGGTTCCCAAACTTGGTTCGGACGAACATCAGAGTTCCCTTAAGTTGTTCAAGGTGTTCCGCAGGCCAAATTTAAAGGGACTCTATCATGTTTACTGTCAAATCTCAGGTTTAATATGCATCTGTGTATAATATGCAGGTGCAAATTATACCCAAGATTTTTGCTAAAATGGTAGTTCCTATGTATAATACGCACCCCCTACTTGTGTGCAATTAGAAGCCCCCTGAAGTCCAGCAACCCCCATCTGGAGGCAGCGGGCGGCATCCCTGTGCTCACCGCCCGCTTCCTCTGTGCAGCAATATTGCAAAAAACATTAAAAGTCCACCTTAATAACCAGGTTTCCCCCTCTGTATTACAGGCAGCCGTGAAATAGGGGCAGCGGGCGGCATTCTTGCACTAGCTTCCCTCTTTTCTCTCCTGGAACTCCTCTGAGCAGCCCTGTCAGGATCTACCATACATTCAATGCACATGCCGTGAGCACAGGGATGCTGTCCGCTGCCTCCAGATGGGGGTTGCTGGACTTCAGGGGCAGACAAGTAGGGATATTAAAGCAGGGGTATTTTATTTTATTTTTCTACTTGTGTATAATACGCACCCCCCACTTCACATAAGGTGAAATGGGGTAAAAATGTGCATATTATACCCGAGATTTTAAGGTAAATGAAGTAAGTGAAGTCATTTCTGTCCTCTGATGCCGCTGTGGAGTATAATTGCAGCAACTCGTGGCAAAAAGAGGGTGGAATTTTCCGGGGCATCACACAAGTGGGAGGGAAGTGGGAAGAACTGGGTGGGGAAGGAGGAAAAGTGGGAAGAACCGGGTGGTAAGGGTCATAAGTGGGCAGAGTTTTAAAGCAAACTCCCCATATCCAGAGAATCAGTCTCTGTCGGAGAGTTCCCAGGTTTATAAACGTGGTTTTTTTTTAGTTTACTGACCCTGCTCAGCAATGCACTGTTGAACTCCCTCAGCAACAAAAGGGTGGGGAAGGTAATGTAGGGCTAAGGCAGGAAGTGCCTGTATGGCACACCTTAACCCTTTGAATGCGAGAGGCGTATGCAACATAATTTATACATCAAATTAGAGTGAAAACTAGAAAATGGCTAACACAACATGTAGGAACAGGTGTGTTGATATGTTAACCTCTTCGATGCTACAGCGGTCTCTAAAGTATTGAGAAGCAATGCATTAGAGACTTATATAGCATCCAAGGGGTTAAAGAGGTTTAACTGTTAGGGTTTCACTGGGATTTAATTATTTAATTTGGAAGAAAACAGTTCTTCAGCATCGAAAAATTTAAGAACCAATGCCATAAGGAAGTAAAGGGTTCATCTCGATTTTCTTATTATTCGTAAAAAAAAAACAAAAAAAAAACAGGAACTAAAACTGTTTCGATTAGGAGAATGAGCAAAAATGACAGAGGGCACTAAAAATAATGAATATCTCATTCCTACCCATTTACCCTATCAGTGCAATCTCACAGACGCCATGAAACGGTTAGTGCTGTGCTTTTAGCTACAGAGGAAACAGCACTGTAGAGAGGGATGGAAGTGCAGCAATAAAACTATATAACACACACAAAGGCTTCTCCCAAAAATGATCATTCTAGGAGTAAAATCATATACAGAAATTAAGGGAAGAGCTTCCCGGTATGGTTAAGTATTCCAGTAATGATCCAACATTATTTAACCCCTTGGATGACAGACAGATCTCCAACGCAATTCAAACCATTGCATTGGAGACCTTACTAACATCCAACAGATTAAGAGTAGTATATTCTCAATTCTTTAAATACTAATGGCAGAACAAAATACAATTGATCCTCGTATAATGTTGATCATGTAGCGCTGTATTTCAATAGATTATGTTTTATAGTTCAAGATTAAATCAATTCTAAAGGATCCCCCTGCCTCCCCTTTTACTTACGTCATGCTGCCTCTGTGAGCTGGCTGGATGGAGCATAGAGAGGGACAATCTTTATTGAGCATAAGGAAAATCCTGCCATCCTTCGGAAAGAGGGGCAGGGTTTTCCTTATACTCATGGATGAAGACTGCCCCTCGCTGTGCGTTGTCCGGTCCCACGACTGGATTCCACATCTGTGGGGAGGCGGCTAAGGGTAGGGAAAAGGGGTGGAAGAAGGAGCATTTAGAATTGATTTACCCTTGACCTACAAAACATAAACTATTGAAATACAGAGGACCAATCGGAGCTGCACTTTTATTCTGACATTACTATCCCTTTAATATCATTAGTCATATGTAAACATATCCAATGTCCCTTTGAAATAATATCTTAATCCCTAGTAACCCCTAGTATGCTAGGGAAGGGTGGATAAGGGTATTACATTAAATGTAAACTATCATGTAAAAATAACTTTGGTGGTTTGGAAAGTTTTAAAAATCCCCTATATGTGTTAATGGACTTTTTTTCAGAAGATTAGTGTTTGGGTTCAGTACAAAGCACTCTAGTGAGCCTTTCATTCCAAGACCAGATCAAATAACTAGTAGCCACTCCTTACGATTAGAGGAAAGGAGGGTTCAGCATCAGCAGAGGATATTTTTCTTTACGTTAAGATCTGTTAGACTGTGGAATTAGTTGCCCAAGGAAGTGGCAATGGCAAATACAATGGATACATTTAAGGGAAGCTTAGATGCATTAGTTACATGAGTGATTAAATGATTGCGATGCTCAACAATTATCCAGTCACTGATTGACCAACGTGGGCGTGGGCAAACGTGGTCTAAAGAAATGTGTACACTGAAGTTGCCTAGGTATGGGTGTGACAATGTGAATGCGTAAAGATGACTTTATCGTATTGTCATATTAGATGCATTGTTTCAGTTAAAGTGTCATACAATTTGACCACAATTTGATGTAATTTATGACGCAATTTGCTCTAATTTATCATTTATATGCATCACTTGCACCTTTTATTACTGTTTAGTTGCAATTGCAGTTATATGCTGCTAAACTTGCATTTGCACGATGTAGATAGCTGCTGCAACCCACAACAAAAGCAAGTTAGCTTTCACAGGACATGTTCAGGATATGGACAAATATTCACCTCCGCGATTCCTTAAGTTAAAGCATGCTGGTAATCCACCTCTACATGTACTACCTGGGAGATTTTTCCAAAGGTCCACACAATTCAAGACTAACATGTACAAAGGTGCAACTTTGAAGATACAGCAGCATGTATTAAAAGCATCAATTCTTTATTGAATACAAACATCAAATATGCGGACAGTACCTTGTTACATTCGGCAAGTGTAGAGAAAACTTAGTGGGCACCCCTCTGCAGATTTCTCTATTAGATTCTGATCAACGCGTTTCACGTACAGACACGCTTACTCACACTTATGCCATTTTATGCACTAACTTTGTCCCAGAACCACCTTTATATATCTCCTCCAATTAGTAAGGGATACGAGGGATTTGAATGTGTCAGCAGCACCTTACTGTTCATATTTCCAGTGAGAACAAGCCATTAAAGTGGAACAAATAGGTGATTTTATAACAACTTTCAAAATCACATACATTTAGGTTAACCATGTTATTTCAAACAATAGTTTATTACATTTTGTCTTTATTTATTTGTCATTTAAAGCAAATTACTTAAACCTTTGAGTGCCATCTGGCACACAAAAGGTTAATACTGACTGGCATGAACTGACAGTTGGGATGGGGAGTAGTGTAGAATGACAGTATCTAACTGGTCAGAAGTGGCAGTTTGGATGGGGAGCAGTGTGAAATGTTAGTACAGAGCTGGCGGAAAAAGGTAGCTGGAATGGCGAGCACTGTAGAATGTATCTTGCTGGTGGGAACTGTTAGTTGGGATGGAAAGCTGTGTGGAATGTTAGTATCTATCTGGTGGGATGTAGCAGTTGGAATGGAGAGAAGCATCTGAGATTGGGAGAAGCATGGAATGTATCTAGCTGGTGGGAAGCAGAAGTCAGGATGGGTAGCAGTGTGGAATGTTAGTATATATCCGATGGAAAGAGGCAGCTGGGATGGAGAGCAGCGTGGAATGTTAGTATCTGGCTGATGGGAAGAGGAAGTCAGGATGGAGACCAGTGTGGAATGTTAGTATATATCTGATGGGAAGAGGCACCTGGGATTGGGAGAAGCATGGAATGTATCTAGCTGGTGGGAAGTGGAAGTCGGGATGGAGAGCAGTGTGGAATGTTAGTATATATCTGATGGGAAGAGGCACCTGGGATTGGGAGAAGCATGGAATGTATCTAGCTGGTGGGAAATGGAAGTCAGGATGGGCAGCAGTGTGGAATGTTAGTATATATCTGATGGGAAGAGGCACCTGGGATTGGGAGAAGCATGGAATGTATCTAGCTGGTGGGAAGTGGAAGTCGGGATGGAGAGCAGTGTGGAATGTTAGTATATATCTGATGGGAAGAGGCACCTGGGATTGGGAGAAGCATGGAATGTATCTAGCTGGTGGGAAATGGAAGTCAGGATGGGCAGCAGTGTGGAATGTTAGTATATATCTGATGGGAAGAGGCACCTGGGATTGGGAGAAGCATGGAATGTATCTAGCTGATGGGAAGAGGAAGTCAGGATGGAGACCAGTGTGGAATGTTAGTATATATCTGATGGGAAGAGGCACCTGGGATTGGGAGAAGCATGGAATGTATCTAGCTGGTGGGAAGTGGAAGTCAGGATGGGGAGCAGTGTGGAATGTTAGTATATATCCGATGGAAAGAGGCAGCTGGGATGGAGACCAGTGTGGAATGTTAGTATCTGGCTGGTGGGAAGTGGAAGTCAAGATGGGGAGCAGTGTGGAATGTTAGTATCTGGCTGGTGGGAAGAGGCACCTGGGATTGGGAGAAGCATGGAATGTATCTAGCTGGTGTGAAGTGGAAGTCAGGATGGAGAGCAGTGTGGAATGTTAGTATATATCCGATGGAAAGAGGCACCTGGGATTGGGAGAAGCATGGAATGTATCTAGCTGGTGGGAAGTGGAAGTCAGGATGGAGAGCAGTGTGGAATGTTAGTATCTAGCTGGTGGGAAGTGGAAGTCAGGATGGGGAGCAGTGTGGAATGTTGGTATATATCTGATGGGAAGAGGCAGCTGGGATGGGAAGCAGCGTGGAATGTTAGTATCTGGATGGTGAGAAATGGCAGTTGGGATGGTGAACCGTGCAGAATGGTAGTATCTGGCTGGCATGTGTGGCCATACAGCCTAATTTGCATAACTTGACAAATAAATAGACCTAAACATCTCCTAAACCACAGTTTTAAATAAAAAACAAATACATCATAAATATTGGTGCTTTTGAAAGCTCTTTAAAATCACCTATTACTTACAGAGCAACAGTTCCACCTGAAATGCAATTTAATCTGGTACTTTAAGGGAATAATTAACCACTTGGATGTTAGAGAGGTCTCGAACGCACTGTGAAGCAATGTGCTGGAAACCTGTCTAGCACACGGGGTTAATATATCATTACAGCACAGCACAACCCACATATCACTAATTATAATTTGCTAGGATGCGTCGCCCCCTGTGTGCGTAACACGCACGGACACAGAGAGAGCAATGCCTCCTAGCAAACTGCACATGGCTCCCCGGCACTGCGGTGTTGGAGGGAAAAGCAGCGGTAGAGCGGCACGCTCTGTGGACCACCGCAATACCGCTGCTGTCCCCCTCCCCCGCCACCATGTGGAGGAACAGGAGAGTTGAGTGCCAGTCTGGATCTTCTGCCCACAGGCATCCGGGTGCCAGCCCTCCCATGTGACCCACTCACCCTGCGCTGTGCCCAGCCATTACCTGTACAGCTGCTCTGTCAGTGCAGCCCTGAGCTCCTCATCTGACGGTCACCCGGCCGCCAACCCTCTCATGTGACCTGCTCCACCCGCTAAATAAAATGTTATATATAAAGAGATATCGAAAACATGTAAATATGTATATATTTTGGAAAAAAAAAGAAGATGCAAAAAAATGGGGCAACACACAGAAGGGGGTCCACGTCCCTTGCCCTGGAAGGATATTTTTTATTTCTATCCTACAAACGCTTCTGCATGACCTAGACCCCTTTGAATAACGGGCTTTAACCTAGTCACACACACACACACACATATATATATATCTATATATATATATATATATATATATATATATATATATATACAGAATATACAGATGTGTTGAAAAATAATCCAGTTTTGCAACAGGCTATAGTTAGACTTTAACATTTTTGAGTGCCAGAGGGGTATGAAATGCATTGCACACCCCTCTGGCACTCAAAGAGTTAAAATGATTTCCTAGAAACTAAATGGCAGGGAAGGTTACAGAGGTTAATTAATATGAGCCGCAGACAACGTCACATTCGCAGCATGTTGAAAACCATGCTTTATCAGTGAAGCAATACGTTCAGCTTTATGGTACAACCACATTTTCCAGGAATAGCTGAGAGTGTACAACAGTAGAGAGCTAGGCTAGACCTCTATTTCTATGCTAAATAAAGCACAGCTTCCAGCGTCTGGTTCTCTTTGCCGCAAAATTAATAAGCGGGGTAAACAGAATCAAGTACGGAAAAAAAAAAAAACAATTTCAAGAATCCACTTGACTGCCAATATTAATTTGGCAAAGCAGCAGTTTCAGATAAATACAGTTAATGAGATATATGCTGCTCGAGTGTACATTAAGCACAGAGAACCCTTAATTATAATTTATGCTCCACCAAGAGCGTATGATTTCAACAGTAATATTGGGAAGGAAAAGTGCAATAATGATTCATTACTCTTGCTGTATTTTGCATTGTCCTGAAGGCCTGCGGTTCCCTGCAAGGCAACATGTTTATATGCACAAATTACTGTAATGGCACAGAACACATTAGAAAATCTATTTTTTTTTAAGTGTACATAAGATGGAAATGAGAGATTCATAAAATATTCATAAGAATAATATGCAAGACCTGACACACTTACTGGTAATGAAAAAAGAATGCGTTATTAGCTTATCAGCCAGATCTAGCGACCTTCTTTAAGATGAGACTATGAGTATCGATTGAACCCATTAATGAGAGCAACATTCAACGTTGTAGGATCATTCTGAAACAAGGTATCTCTACACAGAATTGTGTAACAGTATCTCCATTTAAGGTTTATAGGGACTTACATTACGTCCTGATCTGAAACACTGATAACTGGTTGCTATGGTGACCTGTCAGTCCTGATGAAGGATGAAAAAGCTAGTATACCACGTACCACATCAAGAGTTCTATTTGTAAAGTCAAGTTTAGAGCTGGGATTTGACCACATGTTTAAAGGGACAGTAGGGTTGCCACCTTTTCTTCCAAAAAATACCGGCCATGGCATTCCGTCCATAGACTTAACATTGGACAGAAGCCAATTTTTTACCGGCCTGCTGGTAAAATACTGGCTGGGTGGTAACCCTAAGGGACAGTAATGTCCCAGAAAAAATATTTAGCATGTTGTAATGCTTAAAAAGGTAAATTGAATGCAAAAAAACCCTATCTCTCAAACCACTATGGTTTGAGAGATATATGCTTTCAAAGTTTGACATTTTCTGCTGTAACAATAAAGCTGATAGCAGGAGATCCGTGTCGGCCGACACGAGGAGGCTCTTCAGCAGAGCCTCAATTGCGTTATTTAAAACAAATTACTTCATTGGAATAGTCTACAAAGTGTTCTTGCAAACCAGGCACACTTTGTAGACCTTTCCAGTGAAGTCATTCTTTTTAAACGACATGATTGCGGCTCTGCTGCAGAGCTGGTAGTTGGTCCCCGAACAGGATTCCCCTGCAGTCAGCACAGCGCTGACATCAGGGAAAGGGGAGGGGGGGGACTTTGAATGCATATATCTCTCAAACCATAACGGTTTGAGAGAGAGGGTTTTTTGCATTCAATTCAATGTTTTAAGCACTACAAAATGCTAAATATTTTTTCTGGGACATTACTGTCCCTTTAACTCTTTGAATGCTAGAGAGAGCTTAAATGATTCCTTCACAATGCTTTCAAGACCTGTCTAACATCTACAATGTTAGAATATGGTGACGAATTATAACCAAGTTTGCAAGTCTGGCATAAAAACATTTATTGATCCATATTACATTAAAAAAAGTTGCAAAAACATAGTGGAACAAAGCAGAATACACTCACCTAACGCGTTTCAAATGCAGAGCACTTCATCAGTAGACACAAAAGGTAAGGTAGTCTTGCGGCTCTTAGTATTCCTTCCGTCACAACCTGAGATCAAGAAAACACATATTAAATTGTAACATTAAGAAGAAAAGACTTGGAAATGTGTAAACAAAATTAACGTGTAGTGATTTGTTTAAAAAAAATTGTAACTTTCTTATATTGTTACAATAATCACTTTTTTACAACTTCTTAACAAATTATCACACAGTTTTAGCAACTTTTGAAATGTCTTTATTTTGAAAGGATTTTCATTAAAGACAAACAACTGTTACATTTTTTTTTACAAAATATTTACAAAATAGACTGTTGTTCTGATAGTGATAGTTACCCTTCGGCTCATCTGCCATGTGGGAACAGTTCTGCCAGGCAAACAGAAGTTGCATGGCACACACTATCTGAGAGCAGACTTTGAGCCAGAAAAGAGACCCAGTGGCTTTCTGGCTGAGCCCCTGCTGAGAATGAACTGAGACTTTGAAGTCTCGCAGTTCAGTTTCAAGGACCTGCGAGCACAGTTGCCATACACTTCAAATGTTTGGTTGAGAGCCACCAAAGCAATGCGTTGCATACCCCTCTGGTACTCAAAGGGCTCAGTGCTTATCAGAGATGATAGTGCCTCAAGTGAAGTTCATGAATTAAGCAAGCTCCCAAATTTGCCCTTTACATACAAAATAAGGAATGAGGGAAAACATAACTTCCTAGAGATTTACTAACCAGTAGGCAAGAGTGGAAAGTGGTTCTGAATCTCGGTGCCGTGGAATGCGGGGATGTTCTGTTCATTCTGTTATATACAGATATGCAGCGTACTGTGATGCGATTACAACATTCAGTATTTTAATGCCAATAAAAGAATGAAAGCAATAGCCCAACATTCACCTGTCCACCATTCTGACAGACCAGCTTGTGCTTGCTTCTAATATCCAAACGATTGTTTAAAGTGATAGCAATGCTTAATATTGAAAAAAATTCTATATTCCAGGGTGTATCCTACTGTGTACAACAAGGTACTCCCACTGCTGAGAGGTGTTTTAATCAAAAGTCATTGTAACTGGAATTACCAGAATTGTTCCTCTTTAGCTTTATGAAAACAACTCTTTGAAATGTATCTATCTATCTATCTATCTATCTATCTATCTATCTATCTATCCACACACACGTACATTGTATATATATATATATATATATATATATATATATATAGAGAGAGAGAGAGAGAGAGAGAGAGAGAGAGAGAGAGAGAGAGAAGGGGGAGGTTGTAGCACCCAGTCTCAAAAAAGTTCAGCGCCTCTGGGTCTTTAAAAAAAAAAAAATAGCTTATTTGAAAAAACCCACGGGCGCTGCCCTCCTCTTATTTATATATATATATATATATATATATATATATATATATAATTCTGTTTCTGGTTGTCTGTCCACCCTTCAGGGTGGCAGAGTGGTGCAGAGATTGGAGGCAGGCAGTGATTCAGGGACTGTGAGATTCACAGCAAGATTCACAGGGGCGGCGATCTTCACAGGAGACTCCCGGCTGTAGCGGTCCAGCAGGTCTCTAAACTGCATGGTATGCCCAATCGTATGGGCAACGCCATGCACCATTCACTAGTACATATATATGCGCTGCCATGAAAGAAGAGGCCTCCCTCTGCTAGTTTTAATTCCACACTGTCTGCCATCCCAGCCTGATTCTACTGTCCCATAATGTCCGACACCCCAGCTTGGTTTCACTGTCTCGCAGGTAGTCACAGACTCACACATACCCTTTCTGACACAAAGCCTGGTTCCATTGTCCCAATGGTAGTTACAGATCCACACATACACTATATGACACCCAACCAGATTTCACTGTCTCTCTGATAGTTACAGATCCATATACATTCCATCCTTGTTCCACTGTCCCACTGATAGTCACAGAATCACACACACAGACTGCCACTTCACTCCAAATCAATAAGACCGTGATGGTCTGGCTGCTCTACACTCTCTCTGCTGCCCTGCCATTGACTGGAATGGCTTAACTGCATCACCAGGAGGGCAGCAAACAAAGTAAGAAGCAGCCAGGTCCCCATGTTAAATGAAGGTGATGGGGAGCTGATGGGTCTTACTGGGTTGGGGTGGAGGGATGCGTGGAGCAGTAAAGCAATCCTAATCGTCAAAATTAGACATCCAAGTCAGGTGTGAGAGGTAATACATAGGTTTAGAAAACAGAAACTGATAAACTATATATCATTCTGGTTTAAGGATCATAAAATCCTTAGGTAAGTTGGAAAGTAAAGTGGAAAAAGGCAAGGTGTAAATAATAATATCAAAGTATTTTACCAGGAAGGATACATTGATGTTACCTTTTGTTTTCAAATAAGTTCTTCATCTACACTTATTTATTTATTTATTTTTACACTTTTACGACAGGGAGCACTGTGAATGTGTTTCAAGGGAGATTTCTCTGTAGGACTGTGAAAGCTGGTAGAATGTAATGATGTAAAAAGAAAGTTAACCAATGTAGAAAAGCCTGCCTCTACAGCAGACCCATCTGTTTGGTGTGTCGTTTGTCTTTTCCCAGTTATCTCCTGATCTGCACCTACTCCCCTTAGTATGAACCTCCCACCCCACCCCTCCCACGATCTGTTCCCTGTGTCCCCTCTTTCCACTGATCACCCCCACAGGATTGGTCTCCTCTCAGTGCTGATCTGCTTTGCACAGGAAGGAGCAGACAAAGCTTGAGGTAATTTGTTGCTGTATTAAAATATTTCCTGCAGAGATATGAAGCAGTTTATTTCAACAGCGGACTTCTTCAGGCCTAATCTCCTCCCGGTGCAAAGCAGAGCAACACCAGAAGGAGAAAGATCCAGCATGGGGAGCACTGATCCATGTCTATCAGTGGACAGTGGAACAAGGCTGGGTATCTGACAGTATGTTGTGAGTCTGTGGCATCCAGTGGAACAAGACTGAGTATCAGGCAGTGTGTGTGTGTGTGTGTGTGTGTGTGTGTGTGTGTGTATGTGTGTCTGTGGATACCAGTGGTCTGTCAGACAGTGTATGTATAGTTTTGTATTAACCAGTGGACTGTGAAAGAAGGCTGGGGTGTCATACAATGAATGTGTAGTTCTGTTCCTACCAGTGGGCTGTCAGACAGTGTATATATAGTTGTGTATGAACCAGTGGACTGTGTAAGAAGGCTGGGGTGTCATACAGTGAATGTGTGGTTCTGTGGCTACTAGTGGACATGGAAAAAAGCTGGGAGTCAAATAATCTGTGTGTGGTTCTCTGACCACCAGTGGTCTTTATGTAAAATAGATTAAGATTCACTATTTCCTATAGGTAGAGTCCTCTTAACATTAAGCGATGCTGTTTTCAACATGCTGTGCTGATGACTTGGGGTTAAGATATATCTGACGGCTTCTGTCCAGAGTAATAATTGGGATAGCTTGGGATTAGACATGTTTCTGGCAAACTGGTGCCAAACGGACAGCATGTTGGCAGTGTTCAGCTGTAGGGTGTATAACAACAGAGCTTCCTGCATTCTAAAGTAGATAAATTAGATTAGTCATTTTAAGTTCAATCATGCTCTTACACAAGCCATCTAAAACATGCTGAGACTTTCTATCCTACTTGAAGAAGAGGAGATTAGTTGGTTTACTCTCTTTTTTACTAAGGAAAAAGAAAAGAACGTCTTTATTTCCACTTCACTGAATCCAGTATACAGGGTTTAAAAAAAAAAAAAAAAAAAGCATAGTTAGTTACCTTCAGTGTGTGTGTATCTTATCAGCTACCAGCTCTCCCAAGAGGGATGATAAGAGCAGACTTGGTAAAACATGGTCCCTTAATTCCTTGAGTCTCAGAGAGATACCCAACATTGCATTGCATTGGGACACCTCTATGGCACTCAAACAGTTACTAATATAAAAAAATATATTAATCATATGTTAAAGCTCAGTCTGCTTGTTGAGCGAGTTGTAGTCCCTACCCCTGTACTGGTTAATAACTGCTACTCTTAAATCATTAGAAACTTACAGCCCTAATTTTTCAGGCCATCCTACCTGCCAGTAGCAGCCACATTTCTAAATTTCCAGTCTGACAAGACCTAAAGACCAATATTACCTTCTCCTTTTTTCCTTCTTTTCGCTTTCAGGCACAGGATTTGTCAGCTTAAAGGGATAGTAATGTTTCGTAATAAACACGGCTCTAATTAATCATCATAGTATTTGGACCTTGGAGAGTGTTATTTCAATACTGTCAGAGTTGTAGTTCCAGAGTAATTCAATGACAAAGTATCCCCCTCCCGCCCCTTTTACTGATGTCACACTGCTCAGCCAGATCAGAAGGGAGGTGCCCAGGTAGACTGCAGAGAGTAGGGTGACCACATTTCCGTTCTGCCATTCCGGGACGTGGTCACCCTACCATAAAGCCTCTCATAGCCACATTGCCCCTTGATGCCCTACCTTGAGTCCCTGGTGGTCTAGCAGCGTGGAAAGTGCTCTGTGCCTCCTCCGGCACAGAGCTGAAGCTCCCGCGCGCTGTGCTCAGTAATGCAGAGCGCTGGGAGATGATGTCATCTCCCAGCGCTCTGTATTACTAGAGCGCTTGCCTCCAGGAGACCGGGCTCAGCTGCATTGCCGCCCTGGATGTCAGCCTGCATGCGGTGTGTCATATCATGGACGCCGCGAGGGAGTGCTGATTTATGCTACCAAGCGCTCCCTCGCGGCGTCCATGATGTGACACACCGCTTGCAGGCTGACATCCAGGGTGGCTTGGCTTCATTCCGGGACACTTCATTGTCCCGGTTGGAGATGACCCGGGACGCGGGACATAGCCCTGAAATAAGGGACAGTCCCGGACATTCCGGGACCCGTGGTCACCTTAGCAGAGAGGGACAATCTTCAATTAAGATAAGGGAAAAACCTGAAAAACCTGTCAAGGGGGCAGGGCTTTAATTGTTCTCATAGGAATAAGAGTGTCCCCTTCTGTTATCTGTCTGGTCTAGCAACCAGATTCCACGTCTGAGAAGAGGTGACTTACACTAGGTAAAAGGGGTGGGGGGACTTTATCCTTCAATTACTCTTGAACCACAACTCTGACAGTATTGAAATAGCACTCTCTATGGCTCAAATACTATGAAGATTAATTGGAGCTGCTGTTTTTATGAAACATTACTATCCCTTTAAGTCTAAACACATAAAATGAACCATGCTGGCAGATTCGTATATCCCCCCAATTTCTTTTTGTTCCCAATGCAAAATACAGTTATCTAAAATGAACACTGCAAAAATAGCTGACATTACTTTAAAAGCACACATGTCCATAACCTGCTCATATTGTCATACCAAACATGGAATTACACCAACAGATAAAGTATTTAATCAACCCCTTGGAACCAGTTTCTGTCTTCTTGGCGCACAATTAAGACTAGAGTTACGCTTGTTGGATGCTTCAGATCTCAGAAATGCTATGCTTTCAGCACAGTTTGTTGTTAATCCAAAGGCATCCAGCAGGGTAAATGCTACTGTGCAATAGTAAAAGGTTTGATATATCTACATGGTTAGCTGACACAGGCATTTATAAAGCACACAATCAGAACTAGTCATTATTCAGAAAAAGGCACTAGGAGAACCTCTAATTTAGTTTTGTACATAGTGTTTCTATTTACATTTAGCTAACGAAGGAACATTTTCTTCTTCGGGCGCAACTATTATATTACTTTCTACAAAATCAATAGCAAACCACATGGATGCTAGAATTTTCTCTAAAGCCATGGATCTAAGGGGTTAAAATGTAACCTAAAAAAATTATCAAATATCTTCAAGTACAAGTAGAGGAATGATGGCATCAAGATTGGGGGCTACTACATGGAATCCTCCCTGGACATTTTATGTGATGTCATAGCATACTTTTAAAGTGATTGTTTGCTGTTCACTTTACTCTGTACAGGAACCATTGCTTGTAATACCTGTATATATACTGTATACTGCACTATTTCTTGGTTTGGATATATTGACTGGTTGTTATCTTTATCACTTGGAGATGCTCCCAAGTGTCATTTGTCATTTATCTTTCCTTAATAAAGCTTTTGAAAACTGAAAAAAAATTATGGCAGATGAACTAATACAGTCCTGCTGTAACCTCTTTAGGACCAGCCCATTGCAAAATGCGTTGTAAACCCCTTTGGTCCTCAAGAAGTCATATTACGCATTAGAACCAATTTCTCAATGCCACACCACCAGCTTAATAAGCTGTTTAGCCTGAAAATAGTCATCTGTATCCCAGATGAGCCAAGGGAATGGAAGGCAATAGGGAACTCTAGGGGTAATAATGCTTAATATGTAGAAAACTATATATTACAGGGTTTAACTTCCTCAGTAAAACATGGGTAATGCTGAGAGGTGTTCCATTAAAAAATTATTGCAGCTCAAACTTGAAAATTTTAGGTGTGGTATCGCAGTGGCTTAAAATGTTACAGTGGTGCTGTTGCTATATCATCCTATGGACAGCTCTGGTCAGTTGACCATAAACCTCCATAGGGTGATGTAGCAACAGAGCCACTGAGAAATTTCAAGCCAATGTGATTCTGCACCTAAAAAAATTAATGTGTGTGCCTCAATAACTTTTCAATAAAGTTTCTCAGAGAAGTGGGAGTGCCCTTGTTTTTCTGAGGAGGATAAACCCAGTGATGTATATTTTTCTGTATATTAAAGGGGATCTATCAACCCTACACATATTGGGCTACATAGCTCGTGTATGTAGTGACTAGCATGGGTAATAGCAATGTTTTTTTAAAAATTAAAACCTTACCCGTGCTAGTCGCTACATACACGAGCTATGTAGCCCAACGTGTGTAGGGGTGATAGATCCCCTTTAAGTGTTACCGTTCCTATAACAGAGGCTCAGTTAGTGGTAGCTATACTGACGAATGTGGACCTATCACCCCAATACAAGTTTAGTTTGTTAGACAGATAATTAAAATCTGCCTATATGTTGCAATAGCCATAATTCCATAAAATAAATTGTCTTTGAGAAATGAACCTTTATGTTATGATGGCACAGTATGGCATGTTATGTTAATTCTCTGCATATTATTCTTATGAGTTATGTTCGAGGACAAACATCACTTGCTGTGCTATGAGAATTGCCATCATTGCATGGCCTAGACTAATTCACAGCACAATGTGCTGTAATATTGCCCCAGCACAGAAAACTAATTAGCATAACGTGCCTCACTGTGCCAACAGCAGAGGTTAACCCTTTGAGTGCAAGAAAGATATCTAACCCATTGCAATGCAATGCGTTGGATATCTCTCTGGTACTCAAAGGGTTAATTCCTTTAATGCTAGAAAGGTCAATGATAACTATAATTTGTTCATTTTAGTTCAACTGGACCCCCCACCCTGCCAGCCTAACACCAGTGCTTCTTTGCCTTTTCTCCAAATTACTATGACTTACAGTAACTTGTACTTTTAAATACACTTGGGCAGCAGGAAGATTAAATATGAATGTCTGCATATGGCTATGTCTAACCTGTTCAGTACCATTAAAACACTGTACAGTCATCTTTCTTTTAGCTTCTCCGAAAACTATTAAATTGTCACCTGCAGCACTGTTAAAATTATCTGCCAGCTAAAGACAAGACAGCTTGCCTGTTCCCATAATTTATGAGTTTAACCCCTTATCGACCAGGTGGATGTGTCACACATTGCAAACACTGTTCCCTCTGAAGTGAGCAACCAAGCACTGAAATAGTTTAATGAGCAGTAAACTTTAATTAAACATTAATTAATAATAAAGTGCAACTGGCGCACTCTTGTTCATTCTTCTAATTTACCTAAATCATTTGCCATTTGGCTTATACACCGAGGAATGTCTACCCTGTTGCAGATCTTTGCATCATCAGCAAAAAGGCATAACTACCTTGAAGACCTTTTGTAATATCACTAATACAAATATTATAAAGAATGGGTCCCTGTGCACATCCCTGAGGTACCCCACTAGTAACATGACCTTCGTCTGAATATTCTCCATTGACTACAACCCTCTTATCCTTAACCTTGCAACTATTTTTACATCCAGACACAAACTCTGCAGTGTATTAATGAGTCGACTATGAGGAACATTGTCAAATGCCTTACTGAAATCTAGATAAGCTATATCTACTGCCCCTGGTCTATAATTTTAGATAGCCAGTCAAAAAACCTAGTCCCTGCCACTGAAGCCTTCATAAGAAGGAGGAGGTTTTGTACAAGAGTCCTACAGAAATTATCATGGCCTCCTCCATGGAAATGAGATACAGTAATAATTAAAGCTTCATTCTGAAAAAAACAGTTCATGGAGATTTGATGCATAATAGGATTGTCTGCGCGTATTATGGTGTGTGAGGGTTTTCTATTAGGAACTGTTAGTGCCCCTTTAATTAAACTGTTACTAACAGCTCCAAAAGGCAATTTTTCCAGTAAATTTTATAGCAGTTCTAGAACCTTAGACAGGTCTCTACAGAGAGAGAGAGAGAGAGTAACAGCTGCATCTCACTATGACATTACAGAAGTAATAACTTGTGAATGAAGAACCTCCTAGTAGAGAGAGGCCACTTCATTATTTTTCCACAGCAGTAAACCCCCTACATAACATATATTTAGACATAATGAAACATTATCATGGGAAAAGGGGGCACTTCCTTCCAATAGATAGAGGACATTTCTGTTGATTCCCATGAACTTTACTGCTCCCCTTATGTTAGTTTTCCTTTAATCAGCCACTGCAAAATATTGTTTTTAATATGACCCATATCTAAAAGTAATTCTTATTTTTCACCATGGCAAAAACAATTGCAACTAATTCCTTGGTTTTTGTACCAGTCACAAGTCATCGTAGTGCCAGGGATCATACTGTACAAACCCAGCAGGCTCTTGTTGTTCTCTGAGATAATAAGCTCAATATTTGGCGCCTACACAGAAGCAATGAAAATCCCAGGATGTTTTCTTGTTATTTGATGAAACGATGGCACATGGGAGATCTGGGAAAACTGGCATTAAAAAAGTGTTAATAGTTCACTTAACCCTTTGCATGGGAGGGGGGTGGGCAAAGCATTGTGGAGCAACATGTTGCTCGCACCTGTGTCACTCTATGGGTTAACGGTGCAAGCCATAATAAATGTTAGAGGGCTGTATTGATTTGTTTTCCTTTCATTCTTTTTTCAAAGCTCGTCTAGACATCTCCATCAGTGAACATTGCCCATTCTTTCTATCAGTCCTCCAAGGGCCTTACAAAGGAAACTAACAAGACTCCTCACAGGTCATTGACAGTCATAGAGTCAAAAGTGCTAACTATGTGTAGATTCAAAGCACAGCTTGGCTTGTTCTGTTGCAGGCCTGTTAATTCTAGTTAACACATTTAATACAAAGGAATAAAGCACAGCTTGGAATGGCTGTTTTGCTCCTAAAGTTAATTAACAAACTAAGGAAAATGTATTAAATGGGGAAGCAGAACACAAGTCAGGGGAGTAATTATAACCTATTAGGCTCTGATTCCCCCATCCCCTCAGACATACACACAAAGGGGTATCCATTAAGAGGAAAGGAGCTTGTGAATAAAAGAAACGCAGTTTTTTTTACAGTAAGGGCAGTAAAGATATTCTCTGGATGGTTAAAGGAATATAAAAATCAGGTATTATGAAGCATACACATATACATAGTGAATGGTGCACTGCGTTTCCTGCCTTCCTCTGGATCAACAGGGGTGTTACTGGCATGGGCTGGACTTGATGGACGCATGTCTTTTTTCAGCCTTATCTACTATGTTACTATGTTACTATGATTGGGCACACCAGGCACGTCATGGACCAACTCGACCACTGCAATGGTTAGTCTTGCTGCAGTGAGTATTACGGGAGTGGTCGGGGGGGTGACTGACTCCATTCTGTCCACCGCTGTAAAAATCACTACCCCTGATTCACAGAGTGCGGATGATCTCTGCCACTCCTGCTGTCCTGGATGCAGGAAGGACAGCAAACCAGAAACAACTTAGATATATTATATATGATATATATATATATATATATATACACACACACACACACACACACACACATACTCTTTCAGTAATCAATCGCCTGAGCCTGTCTATGAATAGACGATTATGTACATATCAGATCACAACTCTGCCAGCGCAAAACCTCTGAAAACCACACTGAAAATAATAGCAATAAAAGGAAACATTTTGCACTGATTCTTCTACTCCCAGAATGTGCATCTAGAGGCAAAGGACGGCATGTCCCCAAAACACCCATACACTCCCTACCTGCACACTACTCACACTTCTCACTGCAAAAGCAGCCAATAAACTTGTGTCTAATTTGGATATAAAAAAACATTATGATAATTGACAAGCACACAACATAATTAACCATGAGAAGTCAACCACGCTCAAACATGCATGGGGTGCACACAGATCAAACTGGGTATATAGTGCCTGTATTACTCATTTTTATGGGGGTTGTACCTTTGCGGGTGGGGGAATTTTGGGTACGTTTTTGTGTAGTCCAATACCATTGTGATACTATATGCTAATTGGTATATTTTTATGAATAAATTTGAAGAAGTGAGAGTGCCGGTGTTTTGATCTCATCTCTTTTTCTTTTGTTTGATATACAGTGGATATAAAAAGTCTACACACCCCTGATAAAATTCCAGGTTCTTGTGATGTTAAAGAATGAGACAAAGATAAATCATGTCAGAACTTTTTCCACCTTTAATGTGACCTATAACGTGAACAATTCAATTGCAAAACAAACTGAAATTGTTGAGGGGGAAAAATAAAAAAATCACAATAACCTGGTTGCATAGGTGTGCACACCCTTAAACTAATACTTTGTTGAAGCACCTTTTGATTTTATTACAGCAATCAGTCTTGGGTAGGAGTTTATTAGCATGGCACATCTTGACGTGGCAATATTTGTCCACTTTTCTTTGCAAAAGTGCTCCAAATCTGTCAGATTGCGAGGACATCTCCTGTGCACAGCCCTCTTCAGATCACCCTACAGATGTTCAATTGGATTCAGGTCTGGGTTCTGGCTGGGCCATTCCAAAATGTTAATCTTCTTCTGGTGAAGCCATGCTTTTGTGGATTTGGATGTGTGCTTTGGGTCGTTGTCGTGCTGAAAGGTGAACTTCCTCTTCAGCTTTCTAACGGACGCCTGGAGGTTTTTTGCCAAAATTGCCTGTTATTTGGAACTCTTCCTAATTCCCTCCACCCTGACTAAGGCCCCGGTTCCAGCTGAGGAAAAACAGCCCCAAAGCATAATGCTGCCACCACCATGGTTCACTGTGGGTATGGTGTTCTTTGGGTGATGTGCAGTGTTGTTTTTATGCCAAACATACCTTCTGGAATTATGGCCAAAAAGTTCAACCTTGGTTTCATCAGACCATAACACATTTTCCTACGTGTTTTGGGGGGGGTTTGATGTTTGTTACTGCAAACTTCAGCCGGGCTTGGATGTTTTTCTTTGTAAGAAAAGGCTTCCATCTTGTCACCCTACCCCACAGCCCATTCATATGAAGAATACGGGAGATTGTTGTCACATGTAGCACACAGCCAGTATTTGCCAGAAATTCCTGCAGTTTCTTTAATGTTGCAGTAGGCCTCTTGGAAGCCTCCCTGACCTGATTTCTTCTTGTCTTCTCATCAATTTTGGAGGGACTTCCAGTTCTTGGTAATGTCCCTGTTGCGCCATATTTTCTCCACTTGATGATGACTGTCTTCACTGTGTTCCATGGTATATCTAATGCTTTGGAAATTCTTTTGTACCCTTCTCCTGACTGATATCTTTCAACAATGAGATCCCTCTGATGCTTTGTAAGCTCTCTGCGGACCATAGCTTTTGCTCTGAGATGCAACTAAGCAAATGTCAGGAAAATCCTCCTAGAACAGCTGAACTTTATTTGTGATTAATCAGAGTCACGTTAAATGATGGCAGGTGTTAAATAGAAGTCATTACACATGAGTTTGAATGTGATTGGTTAATTCTGAACACAGCCACATCCCCAGTTATAAGAGGGTGTGCACACCTATGCAACCAGGTTATTGCAAGTTTTTTATTTTTCCCCCTCAACGATTTCAGTTTGTTTTGCAATTGAATTGTTCACGTTATAGGTCACATTAAAGGTGGGAAAAGTTCTGACATGATTTATCTTTGTCTCATTCTTTAACATCACAAGAACCTGGCATTTTAACAGGGGTGTGTAGACTTTTTATATCCACTGTAGTTTTGTATATAGGACTTAAGTAGGATCACTGCCCAAATACATAGAGAGCAATTACAAATTCCCAAATTACCATGAATTTAAAAGGGGATTTAACCCCTTACATGGTAGAGAGTTTTCTAATGCATTGCTTCACAAAGCACAAATGGAACAATTACGAACAGCATTCCAGTTGATTTAAGTGGTGATTTTTTTGGCCTCTCTGTATTGCCACACTGGTCCCCTGATAGCTCTTAGCTGAGACTTAAGGAACATAAAACGCAGCTAGTGCACAGCACACACTAAAAACTCACTGGGATAATTAATAAGTAGTGTTTATTTGCTCATGTAAATAAGTGAGAATAACAAAACCAAATGGCCAGAGGCATTTCACATTACAAACACTTAATCATAAGCTTAATTATGCTGGTCAGTTTTAGGTTTCCCAATATTTGATTTTTATATTCCTCTAGTTTAACCCTTTTAGTGCTAGAGAGGTGCGAAATGCATTGCACAGCAATGAGTTTCTCAAGCCTCAAGCACTCGAAGAGTTAAAAGACCACTAATACTAATAATCTGGGGGCATCCTGGACTCCAGCCTCTAGAACACTAAGGACTGGAGTGTCCAAATTACTATTTGCATCATAACATGGGTGGGTGCTTAAAGGTATAGTAACAATTAAAGTGTAACTATCACCCCCAAATAAATCTCTCCCTAATAATCAGGCATCTAGCGATACGCTTAACAATAGTAGTATCAGCCTTTATAATTACAGCGTTAGTGAAAAATCCTACTTTTGCTGAGACTGACGGCCAGGCAGGTTTAGAGGAATCTGCGCGCCTGTCCCTTCAGGTACCTAAAGGTACTATGCAGTGCCTCCTAGAGGAGACTGGGACTTTCAGCGCAGGTGCACAGATGCCTGTAAGCAAAGATGTCTGCTCTGTTGCCTGGCAGTCAGTGTTGGCAGAAGTAGGATTTCTTACTAACTCAGTAATTATGCTGGCTCATCATACTACTGTTAAGCGTATCGCTACATACCTAATTGTTGGGGGAGACTTTATTTGAGGTGATATTTCCCTTTAATACTGGAAAAAAATATTTTTGTGAATTATTAAACATTACTATCCCTATAATCTTTTGGAAGTGTTCTTACTAGTTTTCATACTACACACAAAGGGAGAGTCACTGACTGCCATTCTCCATAGTATTTAATAGGACCAGCTAGTGACCATAACAGAAAAATGCAGTTTAACTTAGCAAAAACAAGTTTGAGCTGTTATGCCTTGTTAAATAAGCATCTCCAAGATGTGGGAGTACACTTCTTTGCGCTTAGATGAAAAGCCCAAATAACCTGCATTTCTTTTTTCATAAACAAGTTCACTATTCTTTAACCTCCACATAAAATAAGACAATCCTAACATTCTGAATTCTGGCTCTTGTCAACTACTAGCAGAATGGGCTCTAATCTCTGAGCCTCATGTTTGGATCCCAGCATTTTGTTACCCGCCCCATGTAACTTGCTCATCTGCTGAATGGTAATGTTGTAACACATGTAATAGTGTAATTCTGTGCTGATCTTAAAGGAATGGTACAGCACTTGTAATGGTGTAATATTGTGCTGATCTCCTTAACCATTTGAGTGCCAGAGGAGTCTCCAACACATTGCAAAGCAATGTGTTGGAGTCTCCTCTGGCACTCAAAGGGTTAATGGTAATGTGCAGTGTAATACTGTTCTGATTTCCACAATAGTAATTATGTAGCCATTTAATGGTGTAATACAGTACGGAACTCCTTAATGATACTGGTGCAACACATGTACTGGTGTAATGCTGTGCTGATCTCCTTAATGGTAATGGAGCAAAAGATGTAATGGTGTAATGCTGCTGATTTTCCTTATTGGTAATGGTGTAATGATGTGCTGATCTCCTTAATGATAATGGAGCAACACATGTAATGATGTAATGCTGTGCTGATTTCCTTAATGGTAATGGTGCAACATGTAATGGTGTAATGCTGTGCTGATCTCCTTAATGGAAATGGTGCAACGTAATGGTGTAATGCTATGCTGATCTCCTTAATGGTAATGGTGCAACATGTAATGGTGTAATGCTGCCAATTTTCTTTATTGGTAATGGTGCAACACATGTAACGGTGTAATGCTGTCCTGATCTCCTTAATGGAAATGGTGCAACGTAAAGGTGTAATGCTATGCTGATCTCCTTAATGGTAATGGTGCAACATGTAATGGTGTAATGCTGTGCTGAACTCCTTAAAGATAATTGTGCAACACATGTACCGGCTTTAATGTTTTGCTGATCTCCTTAATGGTAATGGAGCAACACATGTAATGGTGTAATGCTGTGCTGATTGTCCTTATTGGTAATGGTGCAACACATGTAGTGGTGTAATGCTGTACTGAAATTCTTAATGGAAACACTGCAACACATACACTGGTGTCAGGGCTCAAAATTTCCACTTGCCACTAGCCAATGGTGAGTGAAAATTTAGCCCTGGCGAGTAGAAATTCAGCCCTGGTGGGTATGTTTTGGCTTGCAGTGGCGAGTAACTTTTCAGGTCTGGCTAGTACAAAGGACTTAAAATTATAAGCACTGCTGGTGTAATACTGCTGATATCCATAATGGGAATGGTGTAGCATATATAATGGTGTAATGCTGTTCTGATCATCCACACTGGGGCCTGGTTGTGATGTGCAAGTAAGTATGCCCACCATTTCACTGATTTGAATATATTTCCAACCACTGCATCACAGGGTGGAGGTATGAGTATGTGAATGGTGATTTCCAGCCTGTCCTGTACACAGATTCAGCACCTTGGACAGCACCAAGGAAAAAACACCTGGAGACAGCAAAGCTGATCTGCTAGCTAAGACCTGGAGCAATTCTCTGCAAAGCCACTGAACCCTAAGGCACAAATACATATCCCCATTGATTACAACTGGACTTTCAACCGCTTGAATACAAGAGATGTCACCAAAGCATTGCGAAGCAATACAGTAGACACCTTTCTGGCATACAAGAGGTTAAAAAGAACCACTGAAATTAATGGGAATTCAGGTAATTTCTATTTGTCCCCTGTGATGCAGTTGGTTTGCTCTAGTTCTCCTTAACCCTTTCAATGTTAGACAGATCTCAAACGTATTGCTAATGAGTACGTTGGAGATCTCTCTAGCATTCAAGGGGGTTAATATATCAGCCTTACTGTAGCTAGGCAGAATGGCTTGATGACAGTAGCTAGGAAGGAGAGAAAATGATTGGTCTGTTTTTATAGTTAGAATGTTCAGGGATTTTTTTAAGGTAAGGGGTCAGTGCTAGAGAGATGAATTCAATTACAGCTCCTCACAGGGTGGAGGGATGAGCATGTGAGTGAATGTTTTCTGCCTGCGATAAACACAGATTCAGCACCTTGGACAAGGCCTGTACACTGTTTCATAGACAGTAACTTACACTATTGCTTAGAAATGCAGTTTTTGGGTATGATGGCAGTCTGTAAAATGTGGTTCTCTAGCTTTTTTGCTCAAGGTACCCCTATCACGCCGTCTGCTATTTTAAGGATCTCCCCTATCATTTTAGGTAATTTGTCATGGGTGTAATGAATGTTACAAATAGATAAATATACAGTTATTGTTAGACCTCACAACCAAAATAAATATACTGTTTTATCCTTAAATATACAGTTGTAAGTCTACACTCACATTTTTGTCAAAGTCTTATAGATAAAATGGGGCACCCTAAATTTATGTCCATGCCACACAAAAGTGCCAAGGCACCCTGGTTCCGTCATCGTTACTGGATTTGTCAGATTTCAATGCAATAACTCTCCGGCACCACAAGGGTTATAAAAAAATAATTACACTGACAGAGTGAAGCTCTACAAATCACTGCTGCTGTCACATCAATGGCACTTATTACAGAGACAGACGGTTGTTGGCAAAATTGGACATCCCAGTGACGCAGGAAAGGATCGTGGCCAGTGATATCCTCTTCCTGATACATACAGTGACATATAAGGAGGTGACATGAGAATCTTGCTCTTTTTATGCATAGCGAGATTCTCATATCACCCTTTTAAACAATGTGACATGCTGAAGGCGCCCTTTTGTATCACTCACTATTCAGTGTGACCTTTTGAAAGTGAACCTAGGGATATGTGCAATGAATTGCAATATGGTACTGAACCACAGTGGTCTTTAACCTTCTGAGTGCCAGAGGGGTACGCAACGCATTGCTAAGCCTTCCCCTCTGGCATTCAAAGGGTTAAACAATCCAATCCCACAGAACACGGTACTGTGTTCAAAGAGCTAGTACAAAGCAAGAGTTTTTCAGGACAAGGGTTAAAGTACTGGGCAAATTCCCAACCAGAAAAGTTTCAGAGCTCTGTGGATGAACAGGGAACTTGAAATTCTTTTAATTTCTATTTACTTTCACCTCTAACTTCTTTTCAATTTCCTGGAGCAATAAGCAACATAAAGGTTAGACGGTTTAATAGTGTTGGAATACGTGTTCCAGATGATCTCTACCATGCTGGAACACATTCCGCACATTACAGTACATAAACAGCAACGCTTCTGCAAAATTAAGATGTAGGAATCCCTGTAGAAACCAAACACAATATTAAATGATTGCAGTCTGGAAATAGATGTGTACACATAAAAAATGGAAAGTACATGACAGTACCAGGGAGAACGTAGGAATCTGCCCGCACTGCTCATTTTCTGCTTTTGTATGATGGTACAGAGATCATGCGAATCACCTACTTTTAGCCAGCATCATACATTATTTTTTTGAAAACTGACCTATGTGAATCGGGGGTGTCCACAAGAAGCTGATAAAATCTGGGAAAACTGTTATCCCAGCTGATCTTTAGTTATCATAGTTATCAATATCTCACTTTAAATCCTGGCTGTGTTCTAACCCACTGTTTATTTGCAAATACCCTACCTCCTGGCTGCATTAAAACCAATGTTTATATGCATATACCCTACCTCCTGGCTGCATTATAAGCCAGTGTTTATATGCATATACCCTACCTCCTAGCTGCATTATAACCAAATGTTTATATGCATATACCATACCTCCTGGCTGCAGTATAACCCAATGTTTATATGCATATACCCTACCTCCTGGCTGCAGTATAACCCAAAGTTTATAAGAATATACAGTACCTGCTAACTGCAGTATAACCCAATGTTTATATGCATATACCCTACCTGCTGGCCTCAGTATAACCCAATGTTTATATGCATATACAGTACCTGCTAACTGCAGTATAACCCAATGTTTATATGCATATACAGTACCTGCTAACTGCCTTATAACCCAATGTTTATATGCATATACCCTACCTCCTGGCTGCATTATAAACCAATGTTTATATGCATATACCCTACCTCCTGGCTGCAGTATATCCCAATGTTTATATGCATATACCCTACCTCCTGGCTGCAGTATATCCCAATGTTTATATGCATATACCCTACCTCCTGGCTGCAGTATAACCCAATGTTTATATGCATATACAGTACCTGCTAACTGCCTTATAACCCAATGTTTATATGCATATACCCTACCTCCTGGCTGCATTATAACCCAATGTTTATATGCATATACCATACCTCCTGGCTGCATTATAACCCAGTGTTTATATGCATATACAGTACCTGCTAACTGCAGTATAACCCAGTGTTTATATGCATATACCATACCTCCTGGCTGCATTATAACCCAATGTTTATATGCATATACAGTACCTGCTAACTGCAGTATAACCCAATGTTTATATGCATATACAGTACCTGCTAACTGCCTTATAACCCAATGTTTATATGCATATACCCTACCTCCTGGCTGCATTATAAACCAATGTTTATATGCATATACCCTACCTCCTGGCTGCAGTATATCCCAATGTTTATATGCATATACAGTACCTGCTAGCTGCATTATAACCCAATGTTTATATGCATATACCATACCTCCTGGCTGCATTATAACCCAGTGTTTATATGCATATACCATACCTCCTGGCTGCATTATAACCCAATGTTTATATGCATATACCATACCTCCTGGCTGCAGTATAACCCAATGTTTATATGCATATACCATACCTCCTGGCTGCAGTATAACCCAATGTTTATATGCATATACCCTACCTCCTGGCTGCATTATAAACCAATGTTTATATGCATATACCCTACCTCCTGGCTGCATTATAACCCAGTGTTTATATGCATATACCATACCTCCTGGCTGCATTATAACCCAGTGTTTATATGCATATACCATACCTCCTGGCTGCATTATAACCCAATGTTTATATGCTTATACCATACCTCCTGGCTGCAGTATAACCCAGTGTTTATATGCATATACCATACCTCCTGGCTGCAGTATAACCCAGTGTTTATATGCATATACCATACCTCCTGGCTGCAGTATAACCCAATGTTTATATGCATATACCATACCTCCTGGCTGCAGTATAACCCAGTGTTTATATGCATATACCATACCTCCTGGCTGCAGTATAACCCAGTGTTTATATGCATATACCATACCTCCTGACTGCAGTATAACCCAGTGTTTATATGCATATACAGTACCTGCAAACTGCATTATAACTCAATGTTTATTTCCATATACAGTACCTGTTGACTACCTTATAACCTAAATGTTTATATCCATATACAGTACCTCCTGGCTGTATTATAACTCAGTGTTTATACACATATTTGTTACCTCCTGGCTGAATTATAACCCAATGTTTTTACGCATATACGGTGTTCACTGGGGCTCTGGCGCGTGCCTGTTTAAGTCTCTTCTGAGCTAGAGAAATGGTTGATTGTATATACACTGAAAAAACTACACTATTCATTGCTTTGCAATTCGTTGCATAGCCCCCTGGCACTCAAAGCGTTAAAAATTCCCAAAATGCCCAATGATTTAAATGGGGCTTTTAACCTCATGATTGCTAGAAAGATCCCCAACACATTGAGAGAACTCTTCAGCATTCAGTGGGTTAAGGAACACTAATGTCCCATTAAAAATTCATCTTGTTTTGCATGGGTTACAAAAATAAATGATTTGCAGCAAATCCAATCTCTCAAACCGCTATGGTTTGAGAGATGTTCTCACTGAAAGTCCCCTCTCCCTTTCTCCTGATGTCAGTGCTGTGCTGAGAGCAGGAAATCCCGGTCTGGGGACCAGCCGGCGGCTCTTCAGCAGAGCCAAAATCACGTTATTTAAAAATAACTGCTTAATTGCAAAGGTCTACAAAGTGTGCTTGGTTTGCAAGCACACTTTGTAGACCATTCCAATGAAATAATTAAAGCGGAACTTTCACCTTCATATAACAACACCTATTGTGGAAGATGTGCCCAACATGATCCTCTTTGTTTATATATAACTCCTGTGCTGTCCACCTAAGTTAAGCAATTGTACCTTGTAAGTTCGTTGCAAGACCAGGGAGAGCGGCGCCATCTTGCCAAAAATGTTACAGAGCGCATGCGCCGGTTCTCCCTCTGTCTTGTCAGTTGTATGTGACGCGAGCTCGTGCACAGTGCGCATGCAAATTCTGTGTATGCACACTAGGTCCTGTACTTCACGATCTCACAGTATCGTAGACTCCTGCGTGCACAGCCATCCACTCCCTGCGCTTCGTGAGTGCTGTACATAATCGAGCTGGCATCTGACAGACATGACCTGGACGCGCAGGATTCAAGGAGCGCACCAGGTCACGTGGTGTACAAGGGCTTGATGTAGGATTCATGGGCGGGACTGAGGACTCAGTGAGAAGCCCTGTGGGAGTGTCTTCTGCACCATACGGTACACAGTGGGAGAGCTCTAAGCTAACATTGCGTCATCAAGTACTATTTTCATATTTGTATTGCTCAACTTAGACCAATTTTTACACGACAAAAGACACATCACTACAAACATGGGACACAATGGAAGGGAAGAGGGCACAATCATATAGAGGTGAAAGTTCCCCTTTAATTTAAAATAAAGCAATTTCGGCTCTGTTGAAGAGCCTCCTCGAGTCGGCCGACTCGACTCTCCTGCTGTCAGCTTTATAGCTGACAGCAGAAAAAGGTTAATTTTCAATGCCTATATCTTTCAAACCATAGCGGTTTGAGAGATAGGATTTGTGGCACATAATTTATTTTATTAACCTCTACAAAACAAGAATAATTTTTATGGGATATTACTGTCCCTTTAAAACCCTGTATAAATCAATGATAATATTTAAACCTCCCCCCACACACAACTTCCCATGGTACAGATGGCTTGCTCCAGAATTATTGTATTTTTTCTTATACTATTTTTATATTACATTTTCAGGAACACATCCTCAAGGGTATGTTTCACTATATGCAAGAGGCTATTAGTTTAAGTGTTTTAGAACGTCTCATATTTATGCATCCCAAGCCTGATTGGATTAATGCATTAGCAGCAAGGAGGACCCAGTAACATTCCTGAGCACTTATTAGGATATTAAGACACTTCATAACCTGGAAGCGCTCTATGGAAATATCAAAATACACTTCTCATCAATCATTTACCAAATATTATGTTCTCAACTAAAGTCAGATTATTCAATTTATGTTCATTTTGAGATTTAAAAATGCGCAGGGGTAATTCATATGTTCCAGAACAAAAAACATGTATGAAAACTGAAAAGCGTATATGTAAAGTCAAAACTGGAGCAATCACAGGGCAAGGTAACTAATATTTACAGAAATAACCCCTTGAATGCTAAAGAGATCTACAATGCATTGTGAAGCACTTGGTTTGCCCCAAAACCTTGGGTGCATAGGGGATACAGAGGTTGCTGAGACTGGGAATGAATACCTGTTGGGATTTGTAGTCCTGATTTAATAGGCTGTGCAGTACTTAGTGCTACAAGTCCTGTAATTAGAACTACAAGTCCCGACACAATGGAAGGAAAATGTACGTGTGACTTGGCACCTTTGTCATAAACAATGTATCAGTAAAAACAGAAACAAAGAACTTAGCAGCAACTAATATTTAGAGACTTAACCCCTTGAATGCTAAAGAGATCTACAATGCATTGTGAAGCACTTGATTTGCTCCAAAACCTTGGATGCATAGGGGATACAGAGGAGGCTAAGATTGGGAATGAATACCTGTTGGGATTTGTAGCCCTGCTTTACTAGGCTGTGCAATACTTAGTGCTACAAGTCCTGTAATTAGAACTACAAGTCCCGACACAATGGAAAGAAAATGTACGTGTGACTTGGCACCTTTGTCAAAAACAATGTATCAGTAAAAACAGAAACAATGAACTTAGCAGCAACTAATATTTACAAAATGAACATCTTGAATGCTAGCGAGGTCTCCAACACATTGTAAAGAATTTCTCCACTTGTCTTTCTATATATGGACCATGGGAACACAGAAATCCTTTGAGTGCCAGAAGGGTACGCATTGCAAAGTGTACCCCTCTGACACTCAAATGGTTAAAAACCTTAAACATGCATTTTATTTAAATGGGGCCTTTAAAATGGAATATTAACCTTGAAGCAATGCACTGGATACCCCACTGGCTCTCAGACGGTTAATACACAAATAGAAGTTTCCAGGGCTCATGGCTTCCCAATGCATTGCAGACTTCTCTACAATTCCATGGGTTAAAAGCCCCATTTCAATCAATGAGGATTATTTGTTCACTGTGATGCTGTTGGTTTGCAATAGAATTTCTCTTGTTAATAGATAAGCACCATGCAAACACAAACACATGAAAATACCCCAAATACCCATTCATTCAAATGGGATATTTAACCCCTTCAATGCTCAATAGCTCACTAACGCATTACTTTGCAATACATTGGAGACCTTTCTAGCATTCATGGGGCTCAAGACCCCATTTTCATCAACAGGCAGCTGGTGTGCCCCAGAATTGCTCCACATTTGACTTTGTGCCCGTGTCCAATTCAGCGTTTGCTGTAGCACTCTGATTGAAAGGCGCAGGACACTGGATCCATACAACATATGCTTATTGACACATTAAAATTAAGCGATATTAAACAGGCTCTGAAGGATGGGACAAATAGGGCTCATAAGACTCACATATAGTCTTACGCGTTTCGCTCTAAAAATGGATCTTAGTGTCAGTTTCCTTATTGTAAGCTACAATGATTAGACTGCAGGCTGCTTTTATAGATAGCTCATAAACACATTTCACTGTACTTAAAAGATCTGGAGCGAACAAAGTTCCCAATGATTTAAATAGGGATTTTAACGTGATGCAATGAGTTAGAGACCTCTCTAAAAAGGGGATGAAAGCTCCATTTAACAGCAACTAAACATGAGGGAGTTGTATTTGTCCCCTATGGTGCCACTTGGTTTACTCCATTATTGCGCCAGGTCATCTATGGATGTCAGTCTCAATGAACTATGAAAAAGCTGTGTGCCATTACTAAGAAGAAATATTAATTGCTCTCATCAATTAATAACTTGCCATGAAAACGTCAAGAACTAGTTTTAAGAAGCATTATAAATTGCCTTCCTCAATGTTAAAAGGGCACCAATGATTAAAGGGTAATGAACATGTTTTACCAAGTGTGATCCTATTGGGCTGTACTGCTCAGCCCCAAAATGGCTTCTATCTGCCGTTCAGAGAGTCAGAAAACGAATCCCCATTGGCTAGAATACAACTTTTAGCCACAAACTCCTGGATTGTGTACGCAGCATTTATAGACCTTCTATGTCAAGAGGAAACAGAGGGTCTGCAGAGGGTCTATGGGGACCTGCAGGACAGGAATTAGTATTCAGGTGGTTAAATGTCCAATTTAAATGAATGGGAATTATTATTTGTTCCCACTCCAGTAGGGGAAGAAAATTGGTATTTCCGCCTAGCACAGGAATTCCCACGAGAAAGCCCTTTCCACCCACCTCCTCTGCACAATGAAGTGAGTGTAGTCAGTGTGTGCGTGTGTGTGTGTTCATGCCTAAGAGTAATGATGCGTGTGTGATGATGTGTGCACAGGTACAGCAGAACGTAGCACAGCAATTGCGGAACACAACAGAGGGAAAACAGTAAAACAAACCAGTAGGTTTAACCTTCCACAGGGAGTGATTTTTTCCTAATGAACTGGGATGTTCCCATAAAACATGTAGGGCATGTTTATAGTTTTACTTATCCTCTAAAAGCTCCATTTAAAGGGATAGTAATACTTCATTTTAACTTTATTTTATTTTGTAGGCATTAAAAAAACATGAAGAATGATATAAGTCTTATCTCTGAAACCTTTATGGTTTAAGAGATATTCACAAACAAAGTATCCCCCCCCCTGTTCAACCAGATAAGAAGGGAGATGCCCAGGTAGACTGCAGAGAGGGACAATCTTCAATTAAGATAATGGAAAAAGCTGAAAAACTTGTCAAGGGGGGAAGGGCTTTCATTGTTTTCATACAAAGAAAATTGTCCCCTTCTGTTATCTGTACTGTCATACAACCAGACTCACATCTGAGAAGAGATGGCTTACACTAGGTAAAAGGGGCGGGGAGGGGAACTTTGCTTGTGAATATCTCATAAACCATAAAGGTTTGAGAGATAAGACTTATATCATTCTTCATGTTTTTTTAATGCCTACAAAATAAAATAAAGTTAAAACGAAGTGTTACTATCCCTTTAAATCAATGAAAATATTTACTGATTTATTTTGCAGTTACTTTGTGCCAAAATCACTCCACTTTGCCTTTACACATAAGCCATTGAGGATAAAGAGGGAAACTCAAATTCATCAGAGGAGACAACTAAGTTAAAAGACCTTTTAAAGAGGAACCTTCTCTCAAATTAAAGTGCCCCCCAAATCATTATGCACATAGCGATAGGCTTATGAATACTAGTATTATCCAGAATAAGTCTGGCATTATTGAGAAATCCACCTTGGTCAGAGACGCACAGGCAGGCTTCTTGCTGTAGTGGCATCTGCGCTCCTGCGCCATCAGTCACTTCCTGTACCTTAAGGTACAATGCAACTCCCCCTCACCAATCCTGGAGGAGACCATGACAGACAGCACAGATGTCTCTTCTGCAAGATGTCTGCGCTGATGCCTGCCTGTGAGTCTTGGAACAAGTTAGATTTCTCAGTAATGCTGGACTTATTCAGGACACTAACTGCTGGGTCCTGATTTATGATGTCCAGTAGTCATTACACTGTATATGAACAAAGATCTACAGCCTGTAAAATAAGCAGCAAGCAGTGTATGAAATCTGTTCCTGGGAGATTAAACGCCTGGCAGTGCTCGTCTGTAAGTGGTTCTAGTCTGATTGGATACGCTGGTGAGAAGCGTGCTGATAGATGAGAAGGGAGGAGGATCATGGCTGCTTGGAGGTTTATTTGTATTTATCATGATTGTACTGTGAATCACAGATCACATACTGAATGGATATAGATCACAGTCTGGTTGGATACAGTACATACGCACACATACACACACACACACACACCACACACATACAGTATACTTACACACACAGGTATACACATACATACACATATAAACACATACACACGCAATGCGCTTAAGACTTCTCAGCATTAACACTTTGAGTGCCAGAGGGCAAAGCAATGCGTTCCGTACCCCTCTGGCACTCAGAGGGTTAAAGGGATAGTAACATATGAAAATAAACGGAGCTCCGATTCCTCTTCATAGTTTTTTCTGCATGTAGAGCGGCATTTCAATAGTATCCGAGTTGTAGTTCATGAGTAATTTGATTATAAAGTATCTCCCTCCTGCCCCTTAACTTACATAACGCTGCCTCTCCAAGCTGGTCCGGATGGAGTGCAGAAAGGGACAGTCTTCAAAGAGAATGAGGAAAAACCTGCTCTCCTTTTTCATGGGGGTGCAAGATTTTCCTTATACTAAGTGCATGAAGATTGTCCCTCGCTGAGAGCGGTCCAGATTCCACATGTGAGGGGAGGCGGCTTAGAATGGATAAAAGGGGCAGGAGGGGGATCCTTTATAATTAAACTAGTGTAAAAGCCAGTGTACATGGGCCAAGGTCCTGGTAGTGTTAAGTGGCCGCTACCTCACTGCTCCACGTGATGCAGTCTTGCGTCGCCTCACTCACGCAATGCAATCATGTGCAGTAGAGACTGGACTAACGCGGAAAGTCTCTACTGTACATGACTGCATCATGACAAACATCCTAGCAAATTATTATATAGGATTATTTAAGAACCGCAAGTCGCAAGCTACTGAAATACCGCTCTGCGTAAAACTATGAAGAGGAATCGGAGCTCTGTTTATTTTCATATATTACTATGTCTTTAGTGAAGTTAAAAGGCCCTTTTAATTTCAATGACAATGTTCATTTGTTCTCTACAGTGCAATTGGTGTGTCCCAGAATTGCACCACTGTTACTTTAATATATAAGTCCTTTATACACTGAAACAGAGAATGAAGAGCAATCTGTAAGTGCAATATGTCAATCAGTTTTAACCCTCTGAGTGCCAGAGGGGAATGCAACGTATTGCCCTGCAAATGCATTACATACCCCTCTGGCACTCAAAGGGTTAATGTTCTCTACTTTCTCTCTTCCACTATCTACAGAGTTTTTGGTCAGTGGGGGTAACTATCATCAGACAGCCGACCTACTGGCAGATCTTCCCCCTCCCTAGGAGCAGACATGTTGATTAAGCCAGTGCTGCATTGTGAGCCCCAGCGCCCCAACAGAGGAGTAGACGGTAGGTCTGAATGAAGCCCCCCAAAGCTCTTCCTGTGCATCTATGGTACATTGTGCAGTGCCGTTTCCTGTCCTATGCAGGTCACCATAGAGCTGATGTACTGAGATTGACCCCACGGGTCTAACAAACCAGGAGTTTGCTAGAGAGCCACAGACACCTGGGTGGTATTCCAGCAGAGGGGGTTCATTTTTGGACACACCATCTATCACAGCTGATATGAGTTACTTTGGGGCTGCACAGAGCAACATATTCTTCACAATATGCTGGATACCTTTCTAGCACTCAAGGGGTTAAACAAACAGTACTGCTTAATATTTAAAATGGTGTGTTCACACCCAGGAACAAATCATTCTGGAGCTAGCTGGCTAGGATACAGCTGAGGAAGGAGAGGAGGCTCCACCCCCTGCATACATTTAGAGAAATGTTCCTGTCTACTTAAAGGGGTGGATCGCCTCCCAGAGTTACCAGTAACCTGTATTGGACGACAGAGAAAAATGCATATTGCAGGATTTATCTTGCTTGGTAAAACTTGGTTACTCCCACTACTGAAAGATGCTTGAGTCAGAAATTAATACAGCTCAAACTTGCATTTACCAGGAGCAGTACCTCTGTGGCCTGACATTTTTAGAGTGGAGCTGTTGCTACAGCAGTAATCAGATGCCCATACATTTCTATAGGATGCTGAAGCAACAGCATCACTGTGAACTTTCAGGCCATGGAGATGTACTGAACCCAAAAAAATGCACGTTTGAGTTGAAATAACTTTTTACTAAAACGTCTCTCAGCAGTGGCAGTACACTTGTTTTACTCAAAAGAATAAACCCTGCAGAGTGTATATTTTCAATATTAAGGGCTACTATCTCTGTGAAAAGCCCATTTAAACAGGAAAGCTAATTTGCACCCTACAAATAAGATAGTTTGGCCCCTAGGAATTGCTTCTCTTTTGTAAATAGGGCCCAGAGAAGTTGATGTATAAAGAGGATATGAGTATATATAAGACAAACCAGCTGTCTCAAAGGGAACAAGTATAAATACCCTGTGATCCGAAAGGGCCTTTTAACCCCTTGATTGCGCTGGGCACCCCTTTGGCACACAAAGGGTTAAACAACTGGAATTTTACATCTCTCTCTGTGACGCAGTTGGTTTTCTCCTAAATGACTCCACTATTCCTTAGTGCATCAGCCTCAGTGTGTCTCTGACATCCAATCTGCACAGGCTGGGCTGAGCCTATGCAATCCTTTGCGTACCCCTCTTGCACTCAAAGGGTTAATCAGACAATCCTGTAAGTGGCTGAATGAGATTTATGGGGAGGAAAAAAATAACGTTTCTTGGATACATAACAATGCACGTAGGTGACACTGTTACCACGGTGCATTGTGACAATTTATGTTATTAAAAAAATGTACATTTCCACTGTCCTTTTATATAAATATGAAACACAAAACAAAAGGACCTGAAGGGAAAAATGCATTAGGCATTTTCCTACATATGAAAGTCTACAGCTTCAACAATGAGGCAGACAGCAATGTGTCTGGTTCTTATGGGTGCCTTCTGAGGAGGGAGACGTGTTACAGTAGAGACGGCTAAATATTTATCCTGCAGCAACTCATTAGTGGAAATGAAATAAAAGTCAAAGGGGTACCTTAATGAAAAATCACACACACGCGGCATACAGATCTGAATTTCTGCATTCATCAGAATATCACATTCTGTACTGATATATCCAGACCTTTCTAATAGATAAAGAAAGTAAAGAACAACAAAAACATGAATGTTAAAGGGGAACTATCACCCCACATAAAGTTTCCCCCCAAGAATTACCCATTTGGTAACTAGCTGAACAATAGTACTATTCACCAGAATAATTACCACCTTATAGAGAAATCCTACTGCTGACGAGACTGAAGGCCAGGCAACAGCGCAGACATCTTTGCTTAGAAACGTCTGTGTGCCTGCGCCGTCAATCTTGGTCTCCTCTAGGAGGCGCTGCATGGTACCTTAAGGTACTACAAGGGACCGGCAGAGCAGGTGCGCAGATTCTTCTAAAGCGCTGTTGCCTGCCCGTCAGTCTTGGCAGCAGTAGGATTTCCCTATAAGGAGGTAATTATTCTGGTGAATAATACTATTGTTAAGCTAGTCGCCAGATGGGTATTTCTTAGGTGGAAACTTTATTTATGGTGATAGTTCTCCTTTAAATATATACCAAATTGGAAAATCATAGGAAAATCTATGTCACAGAATGATTCGGGAGTACTTGGATATAATAGATTTTACAGTAAGTCAGCTGTTGCAAAAGCCAAAAAGACATTATCATGTTTAAAATGTGGTGCAATTACATACAAAGAAATCTTAATTTTACCTCTCCGTACATCCAAACTAATACCCATACCTGGGAACTTTCTGATATAGAGTCCCTGGAAGGGACTGCTCTAGTGCCGCTGGTAAATATAATTGTTGTGAATTGTGTCAAAAAGGGTGGAGCTTATGCAAGAATGGGGGAGTGGCCTAACAAACACATCAGAGGAGTGGGAGGAACAGGTTGGGGAAGAAGGAGAAGTGGGAGGAACAGGCTAGGAAGGAGCATAGTGGGCAGAGTTTCAGTATAAACTCCCCATATCCAGAGAGAGATCTGCCCCAGAGACTCCAGTTTTGACAGTGCATTACTGGGTCTCCGGGGGAAATCCGGAGAGTTCCCAGGTTCACTAATTCCTCATTTGTAATACAAGGGGCATTTTTGACCAAAAAAACAAAAGAATTGTGAAGCAATTAATGCAAATACTGTCTAGTATCCAAGAGTATAACATATGCATTCATTATGGAAACGGATATTGTATAGAAATGGCAACAAAATGAATATTAGCTTTATACATTAGATTTATAGCTAGTAGACTACAGTAAAATCTTGGGTATAATATGCACATTTTTACCCCATTTCACCTTATGTGAAATGGGGGGGTTGCGTATTATACACGAGTTGAAAAAACAAAACACCAAAAAAAAAAATACCCACCACCTCAATAACCCTGCTTGCCTGCCCCCATGAAGTTCAGCACCGCCCATCTGGAGGCTACGGGCGGCATTCCTGCGCTCATCGCCCGCTTCCTCTGTGCTGCAATACTGCGAATACTTTAACTCCTACCTTGGTATCCAGGATCCCCCCTCTGGAGTCCAGGCAGCTGTGAAATAGGGGCAGCGGGCCGCATTCTTGCATTTGCCGCCCACTTCTTCCACTCCGCATGCCCTGTCAGGACCTCCCATAAATTCAATACGCATGCGTATTGAATCTATGGTAGGTCCTGACAGGGCAACCCAGATAGGCAGAGGTATTCTGGGAGCGGAAGAAGCGAGTGGCGAATGTAAGAATGCCGCCCGCTGCCCCTATTTCATGGCTGCCTGGACTCCAGAGGGGGGATCCTGGATACCAAGGTGGGAATTAAAGTTTTTGCAGTATTGCAGCACAGAGGAAGCGGGCGGTAAGAGAAGGAATGCCGCCCGCAGCCTCCAGATGGGGGGTGCTGAAATTCAGGGGGTCTGATTTGAGAAAGGGAGGCAGGAAAGTAGGGGGTGCATATTACACATAGGAACTAACTTTTTTACCAAAAATCTTGGGTATAATTTGCATCTGCGTATTACACACAGGTGTGTATTATGCCTGAGATTTTACGGTAACTGGGGTTATTTACATTATGAAAGAGGAATTTACATATGTATGTGACTACTATATACAAACAGATTTAAGGGCAATTAAAAAAAGAACTATTGGGAGAACTCAATATTCAAAGAGCTATGTAACAATACAAAGGAGGGGAACCTTTTGTCCATAAAATAAAATTTTTTTCCATATAGTAACAGCTGTAATTATGTACAATGTCTTGTCACATGAGTTATAGTTGGCAGATACAGCAGATATGTTTAAAACGCTTTCTGATACCTTTTTAGAAAAGTGAAATAGAGAGAAGGAACAGTTTTTCTAACTCAGGTCGGATACTATTCGGTCATACATCAGGTTGCCATTTTGGAGTCAGGGAGGAATTAGTAATATAATATAAGTATGTGTAGACTTGTATTTCTACGGTGGTACAAACCACACAGACATTTACATAAGAAGAAGAAAACAATGAATAATGTGGGGGAGACATTAAAGGGATAGTAATGTTTCATAATAAAAGCAGCTCTAATTAATCATCATAGTATTTGGACTTTGGAGAGTGTTATTTCAATTCTGTCAGAGTTGTAGTTCAAGAGTAATTCAATGATAAAGTATCTCCCTCCCGCCCCTTTTACTGATGTAACACTGTTCAGCCAGAGCAGAAGAGAGGTACCCAGGTAGACTGCAGAGAGGGACAATCTTCAATTAAGATAAGGGAAAAACCTGAAAAACTTGTCAAGGGGGGCAGGGCTTTCATTGTTCTCATAGGAAGAAGATTGTCCCCTTTTGTTATCTGTCTGGTCTATAGACTGGATTCCACATCTGAGAAGAGATAGCTTACACTAGGTAAAAGAGGCGGGAGGGGAAACCCTGCTTGTGAATATCTCTTAAACCATAAAGGTTTGAGAGACAAGACTTATATCGTTCTTCATGTTTTTTTAATGCCTACAAAATAAAATAAAGATAAAAAGAAGTATTACTATCCCTTTAAGTGTGAAAACTATAGAAACAACGCTGAAGCATATCATTTGACGGCCGATAAGAACCATTCGGCCGACATACTCTGCCCATTTTCTAACTATAAAAATATTAAACCTTATTTGCTCCTTGGTCTTGTATTATGTTCAGGACAGCCTTATGCCTATCCCGTGCATTCTTAAATCCCCTCATTATATTAACCTCTACCACTTCTGCTGGTAGACTATTCCATTTATATACTAACCTCAGTGAAGTAAAGTAAAGCCTTCTTACATTACATCTAAGCCTCTGTCCCTTTAGCTTTAGACTATGATCTCTTGTCCTAACATTTACACTCCTTTGAAACACACTTCACTCCTGTACTTTGTTGGATCTCTTTATACAATTGAATGTTTCTATCATATCCCCTGTCTCTTTTCGCTCCTCCATGCTGTACATGTGCATTTCCTGTAGTCTGTCCTGATAATTCCTGGAAACTAGTCACCATTTTAGTAGCCCTTCTCTGAATTCTTTGAAGAATACCTATATCCTTCTGGAGATGGGATCTGCAATACTGTACACAATACTCTAGGTGAAGTCTAATGAAAGATCTGTAGAGTGGCATGACTACTCTTGTTCTAGCTATACAACCCAGCACCATGCTTGCATTCCCCCCACTTTACATTGCCTGCCTACCTTTAAGTCATCAGAAATAATGACTGCCAAATTCCTTTCCTCTGTTGTTACTGACAGCACAGTACCCTTAATACCATATTTGATTTCTATGTCCCAACTACAGCTGCCACACTCATCCGTTATTCTAATGTTTTTAAATCATTTGGGATTTGGCTTATTTCCCCAGGAATGTCTACCCTGATCTTTGAATCATCAGCAAAAAGGCATACCTTACATTGAAGACCTTTTTGCAATATCACTAAGGAAACTATTAAAATGTATGGGCCCCAGTACAGATCCTTGAGGTACCCCACTAGTAATATTACCTTTCTTTGAGTATTCTCCATTAAAGGGATAGTAATACTTCAAAATAATTGTATTTTTTATATTGTACCCTTAAAAAAATATGAAAAATTATATAAGTCTTATCTACCAAACCTTTATGGTTTGGGAGATATTCACAAGCAAAGTTTCCCCCTGAGTGACTTCACCGTTCTAGCTCTCAGACTTGGAATCCGGTCCCCCGACCGGCAGTGCCTCTCCAGAAGTGCTGAGATCACGATCTTTAAAAAAAATTTCTTCATTGGAATGGTCTACAAAGTGTGCTTGCAAGCCAGGCACACATTGTACACAGTTCCAATTAAGTAGTTCTTTTTCAATATCGTGAATTCAGCACTGCTAAAGCGCTGCCGGTTGATCTGTGACCAGATTCCAAATCTGTCCACTAGATGGCAGACTTTACTTTATTTAACTTGTGAATATCTCCCAAACCTTATGGTTTGGGAGATAAGACTTACATATTTTTTAATGTTTTTTTAAGGGCTACACTATAAAATAAAATTATTTTCAAGTATTACTATCCCTTTAACTCCTATCCTCTGTCTCCTGTCACTCGACCATTACGTTATCCATTCAACTATTTTTACATCTAGACCCAAACACTGCAATTAATTTATGAGTCATCTTTGTAACATACATACATACATCTTTGTAACATAGTTGATGAGGCGGAAAAAAGACATATGTTAATCAAGTCCAGCCCATACCAAATCACCCTTGTTGATTCAGAAGAAGGCAATTAAAAAAAAAATAATTGAAGACATTTCTAATTAAGCCTCAAGTGGGTAAAAAAATTCCTTCCTGACTCCACATGGCAGTCAGATAGTTCCCTGCATCAACATCTTATCTGCTTTGAAGCCAACTATCACAGTTCACAATATTGTTCTGTGATACGTATCCATTACTTTCTTGAAAGCAGTTACAGCATCTGCAAGCACAGCTTCCCAAGCCTCCTACAAATAATATTGTTAGTCTTCAATGACAATGACAATTTGACAGTGTCAAGTACCTTGAAATCTAGATAAGCTTTATCTACTGCTCCACCTGGTCGTTTATTGCTATTATTTTAGTTTACCCAGTCAAAAAAAATCGGTGAGGTTAATTTGACAAGATCTCACTACTCTAAATGCATACTGTTTGGGATCTTCTAAATCATTTAAATGTAGATATTTAACAATTCTTTCCTTTACCATAATTTGCATTAATGTTATCACTACTGATGTAAGACTTATTGGTCTGTAGTTGCCAGAGTCTTCTCTGCTACCTTTTTGTGAAGCGGAACTACATTTGCTGTCAATAGTGACTGATTAAATAATCCTGTTAAATGTTTTACCAGAACACTCCTAAGTTATTTTAATAACTTTGGGTGTATCCTGACTGGTCTGACTGATTTATCTGTTTTTACCTTAGACAGTAGAGGTAGAATTTCTTCCTCTGTAAACATACATGCTTCACATGCCTCTCTATCTCTTTTTTCTAACCAAGGTCCCATCCCTTCACCTTCCTCTGTATAAACTGAACATAAATACTCATAGAGGCAGTCAGCTAGACCTTTCACCTCATTTAGATAACTTCCATCTTTTGTGCTCAGGTGAACTATTCCTTGTTTCATTTTCCTGCTTTCACTTATATATCAAAAAAATGTTTTGTCACTCGTTTTACTTGTTTGTCATTCTGTGTGTGCTTTGGCATATGTAATAATGCATTTAGCCACATTTGGCCTAGCCCCATACAGATACCTATTTTCCTTCTTCTGCGTCTGCTTATATTTCCTAAATGCTACTTTTTTTCTTCTTTATTACATTTGCCACTTCTGCTGAGTCCCTGTGGTACAACTGACTGATGATCACTGGAGCCCATACACTCTCCTACAGCTACATCTGATACCAAGTTGCCTCCATTTGTAAAAAATAAATCTAGCATAGCTTTCTTGCTAGTTGGTTCTTCTTTCCATGTAAAGAATTTAGGATATTTCAACTCCTGGCTGAACCTGCTGCTTGTTTTTTCCAGTCCTCATCAGAAAGATTAAAAGTCCTCCATAATGATAGCCTCACCTTTCACTGTCAGGTTTGTTATTTCCTCGAGCAGTTGATATAACTCTTCTTCTTGTCCAGGGGGTCTATAGATCACACCTATATGAGCGACCATCTTATTTCCATATTCTAACATTATCCAAACTGTCTTTGTGTTCACCTCCATACTCTATACAAGATTAACCTTTAAGCTATTTTTCACATAAATGGCAACCATTCCTCTACTTCTATCCTTTCTAAATAGGGAATACCTTGGTATTACTATATCCCAGTCACTTTTTTCCACAGTACCAGGTCTTGGTAATCCCCACTAAGTCCACATCCTCATGTATTATTACTGCAGTAAGTTAAAGGGATAGTAATGTTTCAAAATAAAAGCAGCTCCAATTAATCTTCATAGTATTTGGGCCATGGAGAGTGTTATTTCAATACAGTCAGAGTTGTAGTCCAAGAGTAATCAAATGATAAAGTTTCTCCCTCCCGCCCCTTTTACCTAATGGCAGCCGCCTCCCCACAGATGTGGAATCTGGTCACTTGACCGGACAGCTCAGAGCGAGGGACAATCTTCTTACTGTGAACATAAGGACAAAACTGCCCCCTTGACAGGATTTTTCCCTTACGCTAATTGAAGATTGTTCCTCTCTGCGATCCATCTGGGCACCACCTTTCTGTTCTGAGGTTAGCAGTGTTTCATTAGTAAAAGGGGAGGGAGGGGGATACTTTATCATTCAATTACTTTCAATTACTTTTGAACTACAACTCTGACAATATTGAAATAAACTCTCCATGGCCCAACTACAATGAAGATTAATTGGAGCGTCTTTTATTTCGAAATATTAGTATCCCTTTAAGGGATCTTATTCTGTAAATTGCTGGCTTTTGTACCCATGGCTCGAAGCCTACTGGTTTTTGACCTATGCGTCACAGACATTCCTTGTATAAGTTCATCTGAGCAACACTGTGGGGGAAAGTGGATTTAACCTTGATCAGTCCAGTGTCCCTATCTACTAGTTTAAATACCTATTAATAAAACTTTTGATCCTCTCTCTCAGAACCACTGTTCCCTTTTAAGAAAAAAAGATGCAAGTCATCTTACTGTACTCTTACTTGTTACATCAAATGGGGCTGGTGTGAGAAACGAAACCAGATCCATGTTCTTGGCCCCATTAACCCCTTACCGCCCAAGGACGTACATGTACGTCCCGAGAGGATGTCCCAGGTGGACAGAGGACGTACATGTACGTCCTGGAAGTCATTTGCTAAAATGAAGAAAAAAAGTTTGGTGGGCATTAAGTGCCAGCCGCCCGTCACTAAGGGGTTAATTAAAGCTTCTAATTTGCTGCATCCTACCATTATCTTCCTTACTCGCCGATAGAACTAACTAACCACTTAAAAACTGCTTATCAACACAGTCACCATACACAGTCACCAAAAAATAAAGTACACTGCATACGGTATATCTGTTCATATGTTCTCAATCTTTTTTTGTTTGGGGCACCCCTAACACGTAATCTACAACATTCGGGGCACCCCTAACATATTTAATTTACTTTATCAAGGGCATAAGAAGGGTACATTACATAAATATACAGTTATTAATATGTTTTATAATCATAATAACAAAACTAAACATATTGTGCATAACAATTTCTATAAATCTTTATTTAAAAGTCCATTTTTGTTAGTCTTCATAGAAAACATGGGGCACCCTAAGTTGATGTCCGTGCACACCAAAGTGCCACGACACCCTGGTTGAGAATCACTGCACCAATTGATGTAGCCATGCTGTTACTTCCCAGCAACTAGCAACAGCTGCCAGGGAGTTGTAGCAGTGAAGGTCTGGATGATGGACTATGTAATCCCAATGCAAGTCATTCAGACAAATTATTGTGAATATCTGTGATACTCATCACAACCATCCAATCACTGGCTAGTCTACATGGACGTCACCTAATACACTATTACTGCCGTTGCGTGAGCACTGGGCATAGGCTTTACAATGGGGCTTTGTTTCAATTACTCTGTATCAACAGAAAAAAGATCTGCTAAAGTTTGAATGTGATGGACTTGTGTCTTTATTTAACCCTTTGAGTGCCAGAGGGGTACACAACGCATTGCTTTGCAATGCGTTGCGTACCCCTCTGGCACTCACGGGTTTAAAGAAACACACATATTGTAATTTTGATAGAACATCCTCATGGTTATTATGAATCATATTTGTTTTACTTAGCAGAAAACACAATATCATAATTATACCATTGTTTTACTCTGCAGAAAATGCTATATCAATTTTTTCGTAATAAAACTTTCCTGCTCCTATTATCTAACTCATACGCTTCTGACAGCTAATGGACTATCATCTGGGATTTTACCTAATCTGTATTAGTGACACAATTTCCAAGTTTTCGAACTACAGAAAAATGTTCTACTGTCAGAAAGCTGCTGTTTAGGGTCAGGGCATGAAATTCAGAATCATTACTTGTAAATCTTAGTTCTCATTATAGTGCAAGGAAACAACTTGACTTTTAATTAAAGGCAGGTGATGTATGAAAGCCTGCGGGAACGGAATGCAAAATAATCTATACTGAATTCAAATCAATTGACTCAAATAAATATTGCATCAAAGGCTACTTTGGTGAGTTTTTACAGCACTGTAAATGTGTTCTGTATATTCTGCATTTTTCCAGTGTTCTACAACAAATGTCCACTTAACCCCTTAAGGACCCTTGACGTACCAGGACCGTCACAGTCCTTGAAATACTCAAGGACCGATGACGTTCATAGTACGTCACGTACTTTTTACTTACATCGCTCTACCGGGAGCTCTGTAAGTAAAAATAGGGCCTGAAATTGACCGCTCCAAGATCGGAGCGATCTCTATCAGGCCCCATAATGACGCGCGATACACGCGACAGGTCACGTGTACCGGCGCGTCCAAGTGCGCCTATGCGGTCATTATGGGACGGAAATGTCCCATGACCGCCAGTCCTTAAGGGGTTAAAGGGATAGTAACGGTGCAGTAAAACTTTAGTTCCGATTATTACTTATAATTGTTTGAAGATTTTGCACTATATATATATAGTTACTGACATTTCTGTAGTTCATCTGCTATTGAAGCTGAAAGGATCCCCCTTCTGGCCGCCTCCCAATAAATGTGGAATCCAGTCGTGGGACCGGAGGGATGCAGCGAGGGACAATCTTCGGTCAGTAAGTAGATGGAAAACCCTGCCCCTACTTGACGAAGGACGGCAGGATTTTCACTTGCTTACTGTAGCCAGAAGGGGCAGGAGGGGGATCCTTACAGCATCAATAGCGGCTGAACCACAGAAATGTGAGTAACTACGTATAACGAAACATGTTAAAAAAATTGTAATCAGAGGTAAGGTTTTATTGCGGTATTACTATCACTTTAATAGTGGGGATATACTAATACAATTATGTGTTGAAATCAACGTATTAGTGTTGTCCATACGTATTGCCTACATACTAAGGTATCTAGTACACAAATCCTTCCATTTACATAGTGCAGCAAGAGGAGGGAGTGTGTAAGTGTATGGGTGTGTTGGATTATTGTTTTACTCTGCAACTTGTTTAAAGCAGAACTATCACCTAAAACCAAAGTTTTACCATGCGTTTTAATGTTTAACCCGACATTAGTGCTATGTTAGTGTGTGTTCTTCAAATCTCCTGGTAGTGGAGATATTTGCCCTGCAAAATCAGGCACTTCTGCGTTCTACGGTACCCTGTACTGTCTCAGGACTTCCCAGCTGCCCCAGGGAGCACGTTCACGCTGCCCTTCAAAGCTGGATTTCTGTGATGTAGCATTACAGCAAACTCCATTTACAATGCTACTGAGGTTGTATATAGTTGTATTACAGGTTGCAACCTCAGTAGCATTGTAAACGGAGTTTGCTGTAACGCTACATCACAGAAATCCAGCTTCGAAGGGCAGCGTGAACGTGCTCCCTGGGTTAGCTGGGAAGTCCTGACACGTCATGGAGTCCCGCAGAACACGGAAGTTCCCGATTTTGCAGGTCAAATATCTCCACTACCAGGCGACTTGAAGAACACACACACAGCACTAATGTCAGGTTAAACATTAAAACGCATGGTAAAACTTTGGTTTTAGGTGATAGTTCTGCTTTAACAGCATGTACTAAACTAGTCATGGAGAAATGTAATGTAACATTATGCTATTTCCCTATGTATGCAAAAGGGGGGGGGGGCATTTAGGCCTTTCATACATTACAGTCTAAACCCTTTGCCTGCCACAGAGGTATACTGGATACGTCTCTGACACTCAATGACAGAGTGTGTGTCCTAGTACAGTGATTTTAAACATTGGTCCTTGGGACATACCAGCAGTGCACGTTTTCAAGACGTCACTGTGTGATCACAGGCATAACTGGAAACTCAGATTTTTGACCCAAATCTCAGGGTGAAAGGCCAGAATCTTAGGGTTTAAGAGCCTAAACTGTCCTACTACAACATTTTCACCATTTTCTTTTTTTTAGTTCCTACACTGGTGCAATGTATCCCAAGAAGGCAGAGGGAGAAGTCCTGCTTATCAACCAGTTAGATCTCTAATTTGTAGTACATAAATGTTTCCTTGACTGGATAACCTCTGGATTAGAAGAAGAAGCATAACTCGTAAAATCTTTGTTCTGGGAACCTTGTGGATTAACCCCTTGGTTAGGCCATTGAGATACTGCACTTAAAAAAAATCAGTTGAGCTGCAATAACTTTTGAACACAACACCTCTCAGGAGAGGGAGTATCAGTGTTTTACTCAGGATGATAAATCTTAACAAAAACAAGCAAAAAAACATATTATATATATACTAGTTGAACAGCCCGTTACACGGGCCACAGTGCCTCTGGCAGCCGGTCGCGGGGCAGTCACACGCAGTGGAGACTGCCGCGCCGCGGCTGATACAGAGCTGGACGCTCCTTTGGAGCGCCCAGCTCTATATCAGCCGCGGCGCGGGCAGTCTCTACTGCGCATGACTGCCGCATGCGCAGCAGTGTCTACTGCGCATGTCGGGCGTTACACACAACTTGGCGAATTATTATATAGGATATATTTTTATATATATATATATATATATATATATATATATATATATATATATATATTTTTTTTTTTTTTTTTTTTTTTTTTTTTTTTTTTAAACATAATACGTGCTGCTATCTCTTCAGTTTGGGTTTCTGTCTCATAACTTGGGGGTTATTCGCTAAGCGGTGATAAAGTTGAGATAGCTTGTCCAACTCCTATGTATTCTATGGAGCCAAAGTGCTAAGATCTCCAAAACGTAAGAAATGTTAGTGAATTGGTTCCATAGAACAACATAGGAATTGGAGAAGTGATATCACTGGTCATCTCCACTTTATCACCTCTTTATCACCACCTACTGAATAACCCCCCTTGTGTTCTTTACCAGTCATCCAGGTCTGTTGTAGGCTATTTGGGGAGGTGTGACCTAGAGACAACCTTGAATGGATATCACTATATATATACAGGAAACTGCAGTTATAATGAAAATCTATATATATAAAAGAAGACTTTGTGCCTGGCAAAACACACCCAGGGGCGGTAGTAAAAAGGATTACTGCTGCCATTGGGTGATTCTGTGGGAGTGTGATTTTTGGCCTGCCCCCACTATCCAGCCCGCCCACCACTATCTAAGGCTGGAAAAAAAAAATGGCTGCCACACACTCCTACACCACAGACACATGCACATGCCCTCCCACACACACACACTAGCAGACACATACACACACGCACGCTGAGGATGATGGGAACAATGTTCAAGCTACAGCTGGAAGGCCATGGTCCAATCTGTATTATGCAGCTTCTTCATTCCCTGTCTTTGAGCCTACACAGCTCTGCTAATTACTACAAGTGAGCTGATTTCTAAACAATCAGCAGGAGGATACTGGCTTGCTGAGAAAGTGGAAACAACGGCAGAGAGGTGATCAGGCAGTGCAGAGCAAGGCTTCAGCTGAGCTGGTAAATGGCAGAGACATGGATGTGACTGTATTTATATATTGCACAAAGAAAGAGAAAGAGAGCAGGTTGTTTGTCAGTCTGTCTGTAAGTAGAGGTGCCAGTTCCTGCAATCATCTCCATGCTGTACATAGCTCACTGTATAGCATGTATGACAAACTATTTATATATGGTCTGGCATTGTATAGTATACAGTCTGTGTATAAGGACTGGCACTATACAGTATAGGAGGGACAGTCCCTGTTTGACACCCAAATCCCTCTGCTCCTCTATTTAGGAGATCACACGGTGTGGTGTATATACAGTAGGCTGACCAGACCTCACCTTTAACTGGGGACACATCGGAAATAAGCATATTTCAGGAGTGCACCAAAATCAAAGCAGCCCTGCAGTATGCATTTTTCATATGTGTCACTGGTTAAAGGTGAGGTCTGGTCAGCCTAATGTACAAGTGTATCAGATTGCTCCACATCAGTAAAACCCACGGTAATGTGGGTATAAACTTCTGTATATATCTGTTAAATTAGTCTGTGTAAAAAAATACTTTCATCTTCTTCTAAATCATTCACTTACAGAAAGAGTAACTTAACCATTTCAGTGCCAGAGGAGATGCAATGCATTGCTTACCCCCTGGCACTCAAAGGGTTAAAAATTCTCTACAATGGTCTGGCACTGTATAGCAGTGGTTCTCAATCTGTGCCCTCAGTGGCTATTAACAGGCCAGGATTTTAGAATTTCCTTTTAAGAGCACAGGTGAGTTAATCAATATGACTGAGCCTCTGATCAACACACTTGTGTTCTAGCAGTGAAATTCCTAAGTCCTGGCCTGTTAGTGGCCACTGAGGGCATGGGCTGAGAACCTCTGCTGTATAGTATACAGTCTGCATGTGTCTGTGTATAAGGACTGGCACTATACAGTATAGGAGAGACAGTCCCTGTTTGACACCCAAATCCCTCTGCTCCTCTATTTAGGAGATCACATTGTGTGGTGTATATACCAGTGTATCAGATTGCTCCACATCAATAAAACCCACAGTAATGTGGGAATAAACTTCTGTATATATCTGTTAAATTAGTCTGTGTAAAAAAAATACTTTCATCTTCTTCTAAATCATTCACTTACAGAAAGAGTAACTTAACCATTTCAATGCCAGAGGGGATGCAATGCATTGCTTACCCCCTGCACTCAAAGGGTTAAAAATTCTCTAAAATACACCACCAGCCACGCCCCCAGTAACACCACCGAAAACACAAGTGTCCCTCTTTGGCCATATGAAATGTTGGGAGGTATGTTACTTACACTGCTCACACTGTATGTATTTATGTTCTGATTTGCAGCTGTGTGTCACTGTTTGTGTTGTCAGTGCATGTGTGTGTATATGTGTGTGTTGCATGTGTCTCTGTCTATCACTGTGTGTACCTTTCTGACACGTACACCCTACGCTATAATTCACTATCATAACATTTATTTAAAAAAAAAGAAACATTTCCTGCATAACATGACGGGCAACGCCGTCCCAAACTGCTAGTCATAAATAAATAGGTATACCTAGCTGCTGTATAAAGAACCCTTACCTGGATATGTCAATGTGTTAAACAAATGAAGAGCCACTTATTTCTAGGTCATAATTCCCCTGTAATCTGTCTAACATAACTCTTATCTAGGTTGATGCAGTAGTCAATATTTGTGCAATGGAATGCTGTTTAGTCACTGGAGACTAATTTTATAACAATCTGATCCTCTTAAACCTTTGGAGACCAATATGTAGTACATCCCTAGTACACTCAATGGGTTAAAAAAGTGCTGTAAATAATAACCAGGGGTGGATCTCTTCTCTATAGGATTTCTCATTCAGACCCTGAATCCTGTTATCCATTGTGAGGAAATATTAAATAAAGGTAGATCAGAGGATACTGCATGCACAATGCAAAACAGTAAGGCTGAAGTACTAAGAAACAGTTCTAGGACAAACCATTGGCACAGTGGTGTAAATATAGGGGTCGCAGTGGCGTAAATATAGGGGTCGCAGAGATTGGACCTGCGACTGGGCCCCTGGAGTGACTGGATTGCCTGGAGCCCGCAATCTCCCTCCAGCACTCTAGTAATGCAGAACGCTGGGAGATGACATCATCTCCCAGCGCTCTGCATTCCTGAAGAGGACCGTGCGGGAGCTCCAGGGAGGTAGGAGATGGGGGCATTGTGGAGATGAGGGGGCCAATGTGGTCAGTGTGTAGGGGGGGGGGGGGCATGGCACTTCTTGCACCAGGGCGCTGAGACTTCTAGTTACGCCTCTGAATCTACACTTTAGGGGACAAATAAATATTGCACACATTTATATTGATTCAAATGGGGCTTTTAACCACTTGAGAGAGAGAGGTGTTTAATGCTTTGCAAGGAAATGCACTGGACATTTTCTAACAGTCAAAGGGTAAAAAAAAATGAATGTAAAACAATAGAAATGCTTGTTTCTTCCCTACAATGTAGTTGGTGTGCTCCATTACATCAAGCTCAGACAGGCTGGAGGACTAAGAATGAGCACAAACCCACTGCACTACAGTTGATTAATTTAAAAACTGCTAATGATTTAAATAGGACGTTTAACTTTTTGAATGCTGGAGAGGTGTCCAGCAAGTTCCATCTCAATGTGTTGGGGCCCTCTTTACGATTTAAGGGGTCAAAAGACACGTTTCTTACACACAAGAAAATATGACAGTCACAGGACTTTAAAAAAAAATCTCTACTTTTATTTGCACAATGAAAATGCAAATAAAGTTTAACCTTTTGAATGCCAGAGTTGTATGCTCACCCACCTGTCACTCAAAGGGTTAAGGGAATTTATCATGTTTTACTTAATCTGGTCCTATGAAAGCAAACACAGTAAAGAGGCCAGAGGCTTCGCTATAGCGACCACAGAACGGCTCCTGTCAGCCATTTGGAGGGGATCAGAAAGCTCACCATTGGCTAGCAGTGTGTTGGAACACAAAGCAGAAGTATGTGTCTCTCTGCACACACGGCTTCCATGGACCCATTGTGGCAAGCTTTCAAACCTAGTACAGATGGGTCTATAGGGATTGTACATGCAGGACAAGAGACTGATATGGGAGACTTCAATTTTACTGTTAAGTCTCTTCTCAAGGGGCCAATGGGGGAGCCCCAGGGTTTCTCTCCTCAGACCCACACTCTGGTCTTTTGTTGGACTGCTGGAGCTCACAGTGTATCCCCAGCTTCATCTACAGGTCTGTTCCCAGAAGATCAGAACCGTTGATAGTGAACTATCAACATGATATTTGCCCTTTAAGCTAATGTTTTGGTCATTATTTTGACATTCCCATCAAAAACATGACTTATGCACGGTTTGCTTTCTTGATTGAGTGGATAAAAGCATATCTATTTTAGTGAATGATTTATTTTCTTCTCCTTATTTTTATGGATTTGATTTTCTCAAAGACAAATCTGTACTTTGGTGCACTCCCAAAGGAGAATTCAAATACCGGTGTGCATCACTACTCATGGGGCTTTATCAAAACATAGAGACTTATCATTAGAACAACCATCAATTATTCTAATATACACGTGCTATTTTGAGATCGCAGTCTGTAGAGTAGAAGGAAAAACAATACTCATTAACCCCTCAACGACACTTGACGGTCCTGGTACATCATGGGTAAAAGTGACTTGAACAACCCATGACGTACCAGGACTGTCATGGATTTCAGGGCTCCCCGCGCGGCTGCATGCCGTTCGGGGAGCCCTGAGTCGGACCGGCAAATAAAAAAAAACTCCTTGGTCCTTTAGTGACCGTCGCGTGTCTGTGCGGCCAGTCATTAAGGGGTTAATGTTTTTCTTTAAATGAATCAATTTTAAGACTTTATTGAGAAGAATCAGAACAAGCCAAAATATTGACAAAATAACGAGTTCACATTGATTCAGTTCAAGAAGCCCCAGAAGTGCTATTCATTAATCTATATACATGTATATGTAATATACTATTGATATTGATTCAATGGGCAATATATATAAAAGCAAAAATTGCTCCATTATGCTTTCATACACAAGACTCATTGAGTGTCAAAGGGATGTCCAGTGCTTGAGTTTACATTTCATTTTTTTTAACCCTCCTCTCCACATCTTTGCAACACCAATAGCTGAACCCAACCTTAGCAATACGAAGACATGTTACACTGCTAGGAATAGGATATGACCCTCAAAGGCAAAAGAAAAAAAAATAATACAAGTAAAGTAACAAAACAGGTAAATTAACTCCTTAACGACCGTGTGCCGTGCTATGACCGTCACGCGGTTCTTGCGTTAAGGACCGGTGACGGTCATAGCATGTCACATACGTTTCACTTACAGCTCTCCTCGGGGAGTAAAAATGGGGAATGGAATTGACCGCTGCAAGACTGGAGCAGTCTCTCTCAGTCCCCAGCGTTGCGTGCCGGTACGCGTCACAGGTCATGTGTACCGGCACGTCGGAATCTTCAAAATGGTCCTTAAGGGAAGGTTACTTCCCAGGACCGCGGTCGTGAAGGGGTTAAGTATAGAAATATATAGCTCAAACATTTAGGGCGAGATGTTCAAAAAGTTGTGGGAACTGGAATTGTTGGTCATCAGTTTGAATATGTTCATACTCCATAATTGTCTATCGATTCTCAGCCATATTACAGTATTTTTTTGCATCCACTTCTGCCATCTCTTTGAAAGGGAAAAGTCAGTCTTAAAAGTGAGTGTGATTTAAAGGGATAGTAATGTTGCTGTGTGAGCAAAGCTGTAATCCTTCCTTGTAGTGTATGCTTCTGATCTATTACTTTAGTAATGCTGACGTTGATCTATTGTCTCAGAAATAACATTAAAAATTGTACCCCTCACGCCCCTTTTCAGTATGCCAGTCCACATCTCCTGTAATCTGAAATCCGGTCGCTTGACTGGACAGATCGCTACAAGGCACAATCTGCCTTAATTCAGTATAAGAAGAACTGAAAGCAATGCGTTGCATACCCCTCTGGCACTCAAAGGGTTAAGAGGCCGGTCCTGCTCTGCGTCCTGCCGCAGACGCAGTCATGCACTGTAGAGACTGGCTGAAAGCACAGAATGCTCCCAGCACAGAACTCCCAGCATTCCTACACCTCCCAGCATTCCGTGCTCACAGCATTCTGTGCATTCAGGCAGTCTCTACTGCACATGCCGGCTTATGACAAACATCCTAGCCAATTATTATATAGGATTCCTGAGAATATAGAATGATTTCATCGTTACTAAAGTAACAGATCAGTAGTATACATTGCAGCTTTGCTCACACTGAAACATTACTATCCCTTTAATCTACAGTCATATTGTGAAGTTATTTTAAGAAAAAAAAACTTTTAGCCATCACTTTTTGTTTTAAAGTATGGTAGCATTAGCAGATAGGAGTCAGAAGCAATAGTGTAGTGTTAACTGGTTTAAAAAAAAGTATTTCAAAATTTTCACTTGAAAGACAAAACTAAAGACATTTTTAATGTTACAATTTTTAAGGGCAATGTTCGTCAAACTTATTTTACCTCCCCCATTACCTACACATTTTCAAATGAGCTGGATTTACTTCTAAAAAATACTGTCCTCCTTTTACCACCAGCTCGTGATCCTACAATTGTTTTATTAGGAGACTTTTGAACATTGCTCCCTTAAAGACCAAAACGGTGTGTAATTCATAGCTTGCTCAGACTTCTGGGTCTTAAAGTATGACTCTGCCAGCTATAAGATGGATGACACATTTCTTCTTAAAGCCACGCGCAAAAGGCGGTGCATATGTTTCTCCTATATTGTGGCAGACCCATGTACAGTTGTATAGGAACAGGCCAGTGATTCTCAACCAGGGTCCCGTGGCACAGGACATCATATTAGGGTGCCCCGCATTTTCTATGAAGACTAACAAAAAAGGACTTTTAAATAAAGATTAATACAAATAGTTCTCCACTATATGTTTAGTTTTGTTACTATGATTGTAAGACCTAATAATTACTGTATATTTATGTATTGTATCCTTCTTATGCCCTTGATAAAGTACATTAAGCATGTTAGGGGTGCCCCGAATGTTCTAGGTTATGTGTTAGGGGTGCCCCGAACAAAAAAAGATTGAGAACCACTGGAACAGGATAATATACACAGTGCATAACACGTAACATAACAGAGTATCTAACTACACCTAGGGTGACCACATTTCAACTCTGCCATTCAGGGACACTGCAGAGAGAAAAGTGCACCACAGAGTTCTAAACACTAGAGGGAGAACTGTCCATTAATTGCTATGTCACAAACTGATTTCTGTTGTGGGCTACAAAAATATATATTAAGCCCAAAGACTTAAATTAAAATCACTCTACAACAAAATTACACTGGAACTCCCGACTGATGCCCAGATCAAGGCTCAGTTAGCTCTCTAGTGTTTTGAACTCTGACTGGAGGCCATTTTGTTGTAGCCCAGCAGTCATCACTTCCTGTCACAATAGACAATGGACAGTTCTACTTCTAGTGTATAGAACTCTGGGCTCTGGAGTCTTCATTCCGGGACTTTGTATTGTCCTAGAAGTGGGCTGCCCGGGACAAGGGACACATAAAATCTGGGGCTGTCCCGGGCAATCAGGGACATGTGGTCATCCTAGCTATACCATTCATTTCCACTGCCCCCCGAGCAGGCACAAAAATGGGTTTTGTACCTAGTTCCTTTCTACCCAGTGCTTACATAGCCTATGATTGGATGTAGAGGAACAACACACCCACGCACTCCCAAATTTCCCACCTCTTGGTACACACAGCTCAAAGTGAACATTTTGAGGGTTATGTACTAAGATGAACTGGAATTGGGACAAACCAACTATACTCTGCAGGGGAAAAAATTCCTATTGATTTAGATTTTAACCTGTAGAATTCTAGAAAGGTCTGTAATACAATGATTTGGTGACCTCTTCAGCATTCAAGGAGGTGAAAAGTGCTGTGCTGTTTAAAACAAAGGGCATTTTTATTTGAACCCTATCCAGTTGGTTCACTCCATTACTCCAGGAAGGAGAGTCACTAAGCGATGATAAAGAGGTGATAAAGTAGAGATGACTTATACAGTTAATCAGTTCTCAAGTTCCTATGTTATTCTATAGAGGCTACGCACTAAGATCTCCAAAGCTTAAAGGGATAGTAATACTTCGTTTTATCTTTATTTTATTTTGTAGGCATTAAAAAACATGAAGAATGATATAAGTCTTATCTTTCAAACATTTATGGTTTGAGAGATATTCACAAGCAAAGTTTCCCCTCCCGCCCCTTTTACCTAGTGTAAGCCATCTCTTCTCAGATGTGGAATGCAGTCCATAGACCAGACAGATAACAGCAGGGGACAATCTTCTTCCTATGAGAACAATGAAAGCCCTGCCCCCATTGACAAGTTTTTCAGATTTTTCCCTTATCTTAACTGAAGATTGTCCCTCTGGCTGATCTGGCTGAACAGTGTTACATCAGTAAAAGGGGAGGGAGGGGGATACTTTGTCATTGAATTATTCCTGTACTACAACTCTGACAGAATTGAAATAACACTCTGCAAAGTCCAAATACTATGATGATTAATTAGAGCTGCTTTTATTATGAAACATTACTATCCCTTTAAGAAATCTTAGTGCATAGGCACCGTAAAATAACATAGGAATTGGAGAAGTGATAAACTGGAGAAGTCATCTCCACTTTATCACCTCTTTATCACCTCCTAGTGACTCTCAGACCAATTCATCTTAATACATGTTAGTACATCTGCCTCTATGCAGCACCAAGACTGCGGTTCATAGGAAAAAAGCACGTACAGACCCAACTGGTGCCAACAAATATTATTTTCTTCAAAATAATGTTTGCCCTGACATTTAACCCTTTCAGTACCAGAGGAGGCTTTGCAATGCATTGGATACCCATCTGGCACTCAAAGGGTTAACCCTTTGGCACATAAAGCGTTAACCCTTTGCTCTGCAATGTGTTGGGTACCTCTCAGCTACTCAAAGGGTTAATGCCTTGCATGCTATCCATCTCTGGTTAAAGCTAGAGTAAAATAAAAACTCCCCACATTAAGGAATACATTTCATAATGATGTTAGATATATAAAAGTCTTCTCGCTGTTGACAACACTTCTCCTTGGGAAAAACAAAAGCCCTTTAATCTGCGCCTGAATAGCATTCAAGAAGAATTCTGCTCCAGCTCATTCTATTAATCTCGCCTGCAGACATCAGATTAAAATAGATCTAACAGATGTACATGTATCCCCTTGTTAGTTTAGGTGCCTTCAGCACAGGTTGAGCTCTATTAAAGGTGAGTGACATCACATGTGATGTCATAATGGGACATGACTCAAGGGAGCATCAGCAAAGCACTATTCATGCAAAACAACATGACAAATATTCAAGAAAATTATGGAGAGAAAAAATACTTTCCATAGGGTAAACGAGTATAGAATGTATTCAGTGACCTTTCAAGTATGAAATTAAAAATCTTCCTATAAAGTGAGTCATAATGAGACTAATATCAGTTCCCTTGGCTCTCTCTTTGGGAGTGATGTGGTAAAGGCCACAGAGTACATGCTAAGGGTAGTATTAAAATAAGTGCAAACCAACTACATCATGAAGACAAATAAAAACTCCCAAAAATCTCAATGATGCAAATTGGGTGTTTAACCCAGTTTGCATCATTTCAACCCCCTTCAATGCGAGAGAGCTTTGCAATACGTTGAAGACCTCTCAAGCTGTCAAGGGTTAAAATGTAATACCTCTAATGACAGTGGCTGTTCTTCAGAGCATGCACTAGATTCTCACAGTGATTCTCAGTGTTAGGAGATAGTAATGTTTCACAATAAAAGCAGCTCCGATTAATCTCCATAGTATTTGGGCCATGGAGAGTGTTATTTCAGTAATGTCAGCATTGTAAAGTATCCCCCTCCCACCCCTTTTACTGATGTAACACTGCTCACCTCAGAGCAGCAAGACTGTTCATATGGATTGCAGAGAGGGAAATCATCAGTGATCATAAGGAAAAACCTGAGAAACCTGTCACAGGGCTCAGGTTTTTCCTTATGATCACAGTAAGAAGATTGTCCCTTGCTGTGACCTGTCCGGTCAAGGGACCAGATTCCACATCTGAGGGGAGGTGGCTTACACTAGGTAAAAGGGAAGGGAGGGGGATACTTTATCATTCAATTACTCTTGAACTACAACTCTGACAGTATTGAAATAACACTCTCCATGGCCCGAATACTATGAAGATTAATTGGAACAGCTTTTATTTTGAAACATTACTATCCCTTTAAAATTCAGAACACACCATTAGATCATGTTCTTAGGATGTCCTAGGCTGATCACACGTTGGTAATCAGTGTTTCAGTCATTTTAATTGATTTATCTGGCTATGCTTAAAGGGATAGTGACATTTAATATGAAACAAGTATCTATTGCAAAGTTTATATTGCTGAGTAAAACAAAGGTACTCCCATTGCTGAGAGATGTTTTAGTAAAAAAATTATTGCAGCTCACACTTGTATTTGTTTGGTTGGAGTACTTTCACTGGCAGAAATTTTATGTTGGTTCTACAGGAGACAATGGATAGCCACATAGGATGCCGTAGTTAAATCTGCGCTGTAAAATTTCAGGCCATATAGGCATAGCTGGGATCTTTTTCTTCTGGCCTTGCCGGAGGGGAAGGTCTGTGGTGTCAGTGAGGGTGACAAATCATGCATTTGCGTCTAAAGGGGGTGGGGCTTAACTATGACTCTGGGGCGGGGCTTCAGAAATATGTTAGAACTATAGGCAGTAGGTTGGGGAAGGAGGCAAAATGGGTGGGGAGTGGGTGGAACTGACAGGGAAGGAGCACCAATGAGCAGAGTTTCTTAACAAACTGCCCACACCCCAGAGAATCAGACTCTGCCCTGGAGAACCGGTAAAGCAGAGTCAAAAATGGAGTTTCCAGGGGCAGATCCGAAGAGTTCCCAGCTATGCATATAGGTACAACATCTCTAAGCAGTGGGAGTACTCAAGTTTTACTCAGCAGGATAAAGGATAAACCCTGAAATATTATATATCTATATATATAAAAGAATAAGCCTCATCGCATAATTTATGGTTCCTCACACACAGAACATAATTTATGTCTCCTCAGAAAACACACACACATTGCACAGAATGCCTCATTACATAATTTATGTCTCATTAGCAGACACAACTCCCATTGGGTCAATGGGGACATTACTGCTCCCATTGGGTGATTCAATGGGGGCATGTTTATCATACAGACAGTTAGCCCGCCCCGTCCAGCCCGCCCACCACTATCCAACTGACAAAAAAAATATAGCTGCCACTCGCTCCTGAAGTAGGGGATATCAGTAACCTCTCCTGGTCCACACACACTGTCACTCAGGATCATGACCCTACAAACACACTGTTTCACCTCCCACAGATAACTTTAACCCTCCATACACTCTGTTTCAGTACAAGGCTGTAATGTTTCCATAAAATACAAACTCAGGGATAGACTTAATAGCAACTCTTTTATTTAACTCTTTTCATCTCTTCAGTCAACCTCACTAACTGTCTGTTTTCAAGACTGTCTGTCACTCCTCCACTTCCTGCTTCCTGATTCCCGCCCTTTCTCCTTAAAGGGAGAGAGATGCTTTGCTGTATGTTACAGAGGGCAAGCCTCAAACACCACATTCTATTTGTTCCCTCAGCATATTGCTCACTCACACTCAATCACACCCAATCACACACACTCACACTAGCACACACTCAGTCACACACACTCACACTCAGTCACACATACTCTCACTCACTCTCTCAATCACACACTCAATCACACACTCACATTCAATCACACACACTCAATCACACACACTCACTCACACTCACACACACTCACGCACACTCACACACACTCACGCAATCACTCACATGCAATCACTCATACGCAATCACTCACATGCACACACACACACACACTGACTCTCGCACTCACATACACTCACACTTACTCACACTCACTCTCACCCCGGGAGCCAGCATGATCCACCTTCCACCATAGTCTCACTCACACTCTCTCACACCTCAGGAACCAGCACGATCCAACTTCCACCATAGTATGTGCAATTATCACATGCATTTCAACTACATGAATGAATGCCACTCACTCACATCCCAGGAGCCAACACGATCCACCTTCCACCATAGTATGTGCAATCACCACATGCATTTCAACTACATGAATGAATGCCACTCATACACACTCACTCACACCCTGGGAGCCAACACGATCCACCTTCCACCACAGTATGTGCAACATGAATGAATGCCACTCACTCACACTCCGGGAGCCAGCACGATCCACCTTCCACCATAGTATGTGCAATTACCACATGCATTTCAACTATATGAATGAATGCCACAGTGGAGGCATAAGTACAAATACAAACTCATTACAAAGACACATAAGTCACCCCCTTATGACTCACTTCTGTGTGTGTGTGTGCCTGTGTGTTCCTCACTGTGTGTTTTACATGCCTGTATCACTCTAGGTGTCTGCATGTTGTGCATTGCATGTATGTGTGTATGACTGTGTCGCTCTTTATACATCTCAGCGCATGCGTGTGCATTTGCGTGTGTCTCTGTATGTGTTTTGCATCCGTGTGCATTAATTCCCTATATAGCCTGACGGGCAGCGCCGTCCCACGTTGCTAGTATATATACATATATATATATATATATATATATATATATATATATATATATATATATATATATATACATACACACACACACACACATATATAGGTTTTCCATATTAAGTGACACTATCCCTATCCACGAATCTCAGCAGTGCATACCAGTCTGTGGTAGGCCTTTAAAGGGATAGTAATGTTTCACAATAAAATCAGCTCTAATTAATATTCATAGTATTTGGTCCATGGAGAGTGTTATTTCAATACTGTCAGAGTTGCAGTTCAAGAGTAATTGAATGATAAAGTATCCTCCTCCCGCCCCTTCTACTGATGTAACACTGCTCAGCTTAGAGCAGTAGGAAGTGTCCAGATGGATTGCAGAGAGGGACAATGTTCAATTAAGATAAGGGAAAAAGCTGAAAAACATGACAAGGGGGCAGGGTTTTCATTGTTCTCACAGTAAGACTATTGATCCTTGATGTGAGCTGTCTGGTCTATGGACTGGATTCCACATCTGAGGAGTAGGGGTTTACACTAGGTAAAAGGGGTGGAAGGGGGACACTTTATAATTCAATTCCTCTTAAACTACAACGCTCACAGTAATGAAATACTCTCTATGGCTCAAATACTATGAAGATTAATTGGAGCTGCGTTTTTTGTGAAACATTACTATCACTTTAAGCAAGACCCTCATGTCTGTTCTATAGCATGCACAAGGAAAAAACATAAAGTTCAAACATTATTTCTGTTCCTGGTTTAGAAAGGTGTGCAAGAAAGATGCTAAATTTCCACAAGCTAAAATTGCTATTCTGTGATAACGCCATGCTTCAGAATCTTCTTCAACATTTAAAGGGATAGTAATGTTTCATAACAAAAGCAGCTCTAATTAATCATCATAGTATTTGGACTTTGGAGAGTGTTATTTCAATTCTGTCAGAGTTGTAGTTCAAGAGTAATTCAATGACAAAGTGTCCCCCTCCCGCCCCTTTTACTGATGTAACACTGCTCAGCCAGATCAGAAGGGAGGTGCCCAGGTAGACTGCAGAGATGGACAATCTTCAATTAAGATAAGGGAAAAACCTGAAAAACTTGTCAAGGGGGGCAGGGCTTTCATTGTTCTCATAGGAAGAAGATTGTCCCCTTCTGTTATCTGTCTGGTCTATGGACTGGATTCCACATCTGAGAAGAGATGGCTTACACTAGGTAAAAGGGGCGGGAGGGGAAACTTTGCTTGTGAATATCTCTCAAACCATAAAGGTTTGAGAGATAAGGCTTATATCGTTCTTCATGTTTTTTTAATGCCTACAAAATAAAATAAAGATAAAATTGAGTATTACTATCCCTTTAAATCAGTACGAGTTGTGGGAATTTTTACTTATGCTCTATGGTGCAGTAGCTCTGCTCCAGAATTGCTTCGCTTAATGCTTCAGCCTCAGAGAGTCATCCTCTCTGGTACTCAAAGGGTTAAGGGCAGCCCAAGGGATATCTTGTCACCTAATAGGGTTGCCACCTTTTCTTCAAAAAAATACCAGCCAAGGCATTCCCTCCACAGACTTAACATTGGAAAGAAGCCAATTTTTTACCGGCCTGCTTTTAAAATACCATCTGGGTGGCGACCCTACCTAATAATTTCTGTCATATTGTGCCTGTGTTTGTAGTTATGTTTTATATAAAATCTGGATTCCACTGCAGTTGATAACTTTATCACTGGTTTTTATCTCCTCGTTTCAGACTTCAGAAGGTATATCTATTATAAAGCATTACCAACTGCCATGTAATCAAGGGCTAAATCACAATAAGATGTAGAAGACTGGTATTCACCAATGAGAATGATGTGCTAAGAACAACTGGAGTAATTCTGGGGCAAAGCAACTAAATTATGAGACAAATAAAAATCCCTGTTTATTTAAAAGATTCTATCGCCTTGCATGTGAATAAATGCATTGGAGACCTCTCTAGCTCAAGGGGTTAAAAGCCTCACTTAAATTATTGGGAATTGTGGGAATTTGTATTTGTCCTCTGTGGCACACAGTTGGTATAACCCATAATTACTCCAGCTCTGCTTGGTTAAAAAGAGCCATTATACAGCATTAGTGAATTTTCAATGTTGCCATTATTGGGGAGAGGAATCGCCCACAGAGCAAGCTTCTAGACACGGATAGCTACTGCACAATAATTCTCTATTGGTTCTTGCTTTGTATTTTCCAAGCCTGCTGCGATGGAAGACAGAGAGGCACAACATAATCTCGGTTATAATTTGTTTTTCTATAATAATAATGTATCTTTGCTTCTGTTATATAAATGAAATACCACTACAGTATTACACTTCAATTATATATCTCGCTAGGCTCCAATTTTTATTTTTTAAATGTTGTTTTGTCTCGGTGACATCTTGATTGGGCATACGTCCTTATGTATTGTCCAAAATGAATAGAATTATAGATATAATTTTGTCAAGGGAAGATGCATCATCTTCTGGTAGCTGGAAATGGCGTATATCTTTTTTTTCTTTTATAATGAATGTTATATATATTACTTCTTGGATATTAAGAGAGGTCTCCACCACATTAGTTGCAGACCTCTCTAGTATTCAAAAGGTTAATTATTTTACATTAACATATTAATTTTAGCCCACTGGTAAGAGTTGTTATAACAGACACCATAACAGTTTGCTTTGATATAAAACACCAAGTTGTGAGATTTACAAGTAAAACTCCGGACATGTCAGATTAAGACAGGTTTACTGGCTAACTGAGTGGGGCTAGGATGCAAGCCTTCAAGACAACTTGGTGTCTTCTTCAGGTATAATAATAATGAAAGTTGAAAGCACAATACATGACTTTAAAACTCATGCACATTATCTTAGCATTTAAATTCTAGTGGCAGTAATATTCTTATCAGTATGGACCATAAATTATTCTTTAGGTTCTACTAAAGTCTCTCTGAAGTGTACTAGAAAATGCAAACAAGATTAATTACTCTATTGATGCTTCAGTGAATTCCAGTATTTAGCCAGAGATGGCTAAATCTATAGAATGTATGGGTTATAGGGATAGTAATACTTAAAATGTGAAAAAAAATATGTTGTAGAGTTTATCCCCCTGAGTAAAACAAGAGTACTCCCACTGCTGAAAGGTGTTTCATTCAAAGTTATTAATTTTCAAAGTTGAATTTTGAATATCACAGTGGCCTGAAATTGTACAGTGGCGCTGTTGCTACATGATCATATGGACAGCTCTGGTCCCGGGAACATAAATCTCCATAGGATGGTGTAGCAACAGCGCCACTGTACAATTTCAGGCCACTGTGATATTACACCTAAAAAATTCAAATTTGAAAATGAATAACTTTTGAATGAAACACCTTTCAGCAGTGGGAGTAATCTTGTTTTACTCAGGGGGATAAACCCTACAACATATTTTTTTTTACATTTTAAGTATTACTATCCCTTTAACCTTCAAAGCGCCAGAGGGGTGCACAGCCCATCGCTTACAATGAGCCGTGCAGTCCCCTGGCACCCAAAGGGACCAAAATATCTGTGACATAAATTCCTTGTCACAGTTCAAGCCATAATTTAGAGAGTTATAATTGGTTATCAATATATATTACCAGATCTTTCTGTCTCTCAAAATTTTCCATCACTGCAGTCACCCTGAGATTTTTAATGCTGTGATCAGTCCTGTATAAATGTTGACTCACTGGGGCGTTTCCTTTCTTATTCACACTGGACATATGAAAATTCATCCTTATTCTCAGGGTCTGTCCTGTCTAACCCTATGGTGCATTTGTTTGTTTACTCTACAACAGGGGTGTCCAAGTTCAATCTTCAAGGGCCACTAACAGATAGGATTTAAGGATTTCCTGATTAACTCCTTAAAGATGCGGCCGGCACTTAAGGACCATGGACCTTTTTTTTTCCCTTCTGGTTCTGGGCTCCCTGAACGGCATGAAGCAGCGGGGGGAGCCCGCAATTCCATGACGGTCATAGCACGTCATGGGTCGTTAACGCAAAACGACCCATGACATGCTATGACTGTCAAAGGGGTTAAGCACAAGTGAGTTAATCAGTGGCTTGTTTATTTTGATTGGACACCTGTGCTCTAACCGGAAAATCCTTTCATCCTGGCCTGTTGGTAGCTCTTGAAGACTAAACTTGGACATCCCTGCTCTATTACGGCACCTGGCTGTCAGACAGCCAACCAGAATGCATGACCAGGCAGTCAAATAAGGTCTCTCCCATCCCACCCAACATCATGCCTAATATAACAGGCTAACATGAGGGGATAGAGGTAAATTGAACATGGCATAGTTGGACAGAACCCCAGACCAGCCTTCATTACACATGCCAAAACAAGACGTTACTCATTCAAAAAAGATAAGCTAGCACTAATCAAATAATCTATCTTTAAATCAATACCAACTATAATAGTTAGGTGCACTCTAGGGACAAAAACTAATGACTAATTCGTCCCCTGACGAAGCCTAGCGGCGATACGCGTTGGGATGTGTGGCATGGTTTGGAGGGGTATCATTCGTTTGCACTTATATAATCTGAGGTTTGATGGGTTCTTTTGTGGGATTTTTTGTTTTTTTTTTGCACTTCTACACTGATTTAGAAGAGGATATTATATTATAGTTTATTTTTTGTTTCACATGTGAGAAGATCCTAGAATATTTTTTCAGGACTTGAGTTTATCATTATGGTGCAGATATATATAATATCTTGAATGTTTGCCTCATATATTTATTTCTGTGCAATATTTATATTTATATGTTGTTTCTTTATTGTACCCCTCCCACCTGTGATATGTTTTTAATGGTGTTTTAAATGTGAGTCTTTATATGTTTGTTTTGCATGTGAAATCAATAAAATTGATTTGTATTTTTCTATACTTTAAGTTGAGTGCCTCATTTTGAAAGGGGCTTCTGTTTAAGGGTCTTTCTTTTGACTCCTTGTTTAATTAGTTAAAAACAAGACGTTAAACACCAAATGTGTGAACACACACACAGCCATAATCACGTCAGCCCCCATTAGCCAAAAGCCAAAATGGGTGCTTACCCATGGCACTCATCTGATGGTGAGAATGTAAAGGTAGTAACCAGGTCAGCCATTAGGCCACAATACCATGCCCTGAAGGGCCAAAATAACACTAATGCCCTAAACAATCCACAAGGATATTCTTTATTGAACTATTTTTATAAAACAGAGACAAACTAAGTCCTCACACTATGAGCTAGCTAGGGCAGCGGTTCTCAACCTTTCTAGTGCCGCAACCCTTTAATAAAATTTCCCAAGTTGTGGTGACCCCTAACAGTAAAATTATTTTCGTTGCTCCTTCATTACTGTAATAAATGAATTACTCCGTTATAAAGAAATCCTTACTGTTCCGAGGCCAGAAGCCAGGCACCAGCGCAGACATCTTATCTGTGTGCCTGCGCTGTCAGTCCCGGTTTCCCAGACAATTACAAGTTTTACAGATTAAAACAGACAAAAAAACAATTTTCTGATGGTTTTAGGTGACCCCTGGCAAATCGTCATTCGACCCCCGAAGGGGTCGCGACCCACAGGTTGAGAACCGCTGAGCTAGGGTAACATACTGAGGTTAATAGCAAAACTAAGCTGCAAAAACAATGGAATATATTCTAAAAAGAAGTGAATTAGAGCAATCCCACGTGCCCCAACATACCCAAACCTGAGGATGAAAAGAAAGAGAGAGAAAAGGGAATGCTGTTTGACGAACACAGTTTCCAAGACGAAGTTGTTCCTCAAAAGAAGCTTTCATTCTGTGCCATTCCCACTAAACACTCTTTTACCCAGCAGTCACCACAGACCAAACCCTGATTCTTTACCTCCAAGGGTCCTTTCTGTCAGAAAACTGGACAGGACAGCCTTTTCCTGATGGGCTGTAGGGCCATTCCTTAATGAATAAGGGCCACAAGTGTTCTCTTACTTATTCCTAGGAAATAATACATTTATGGTGATGTAAAAATGGCTCATCTCCAGAACCTTGTTAATGTAAGATTAATAAATGAAAAAAGTAATTTATCTGTATATGAAAAGGCTATAGGAAGTACATTCCAACTGATGAAAATCAATTGCATTTATTTTGCTTGCACAGTATTAGGGAGAAGAATATTTCACATTGCTGCAGTATGATTCATTCCATTTTCTGGTTGGCCCCTGTGGCAAATGCGAGTTCAGCAGCAGTTGTGCAAATAATGGGAGAAACTTTAACAGAAGGTGATGAGTTTTCCTCTTATTCATAAAACTGATATAAAAAAAACCAGAAAGCAAAAGGCTTTTTTTGTTCCAACCAGCCTATAAGGAGTTTGATTAACCCACAGGAGATGCTAGATACTTTTAAAGGGATAGTAATGTTTCACAAAAAAAGCGGCTCCAATTAATCTTTGTAGTATTTAGGCCATGTAGAGTGTTATTTCAATACTGTCAGAGTTGTAGTTCAAGAGTAACTGAATGATAAAGTATCCCCCTCCCGTCCCTTTTACCTAGTGTAAGTCACCTCCCCTCAGATGTGGAATCTGGTCTTGGGACCAGACAGCTCACAGGAAGGGACAATCTTCTTACTGTGATCATAAGGAAAACCCTGCCCCCCTTGACAGGTTCTTCAGGTTTTTCCTTGTGATCACTGAAGATTGTCCCTCTCTGCGATCTATCCGGACAGTCTTGCTGCTCTGAGGTGAGCAGTGTTACATCAGTAAAAGGGGCGGGAGGGGGATACTTTATCATTCAATTTCTCTTTAACTACAACTCTGACAGAATTGAAATAACAGTCTTCATGGCCCAAATACTATGATGATTAATTGGAGCTGCTTTATTGTGAAATATTACTATGACTTTAAAATGAATTGCTTCTTAACCCCTTAGGGACCCTTGACGTACCAGGACCGTCAAGGGTAAATTTGCTTGAAAGACCCTTGACGGTCCTGGTACGTCACGTACTTTTTACTTACAGCGATCTACCAGGAGCGCTGTAAATAAAAATAGGGCATGAAATAGACCGCTCCAAGATCGGAGCGATCTGTTTCAAGCCCCATAGTGACGCGCCGATACACGTGACAGGTCACGTGTACCGGCGCCTCAAAGTGCCCCTATGCGGTCGTTATGGGACGGAAATGTCCCATAACGTCCGGTCCTTAAGGGGTTAAAGGAGAACTAACATGGAGGCATGCTTGTGGTCTTTCCAAATTGAAGCAGGCAAACTGCAAAATCCCACGTAACCCTTTAAGGAGAGGAGGGGTGCACAACGATGTGTTACACGCCCCTCTGGTCCTCAAAGGGATGATTACTGTGTGCAGTGAGAAGAGTTGGAGGTCCTGTGGTCCTGCTAACAACTGTCATGTCTGCCTCCAGGATTGAAGATGTTATCTCTTGAATCAAGGCAAAAGTACAGCATTCATAGGGGCCATTAGGATTTCGGAAGTGTTAATTCTCTTTTAAAGGGGAGCTACATCTATAGCACATAAGTGCCTCTACACTTGTTTCACAGAAGAACTTTAACCTTACGTATATCCATAAATATATATATTTTTTGTACATTTTTTGCTTTGCAATGCATTGGAGACCCCTCTGGCATTCAAGGGATTAAAAAGCTCTATTCAAGTGCATGGACATTTTTATTTGCCCCCTATGGTGCAGTTGGTTTATTCCAGAATAACTCCAGTTTGCTTTTATAAGTATGGGCCTATGAGTCTTATAATGAAAGGAAATGATGATCAATTCTGGAGCGTACCAACTGTCCTATAGGGGAAAATATAACTTCTCAAAATTCCCATTGGTTAAAGGACCCATTGAAATCACTGGTCATTTTTACCTCTCCCCCATGGTGCAGCTGGTATGATCCACAACTGCTGCATAACGCCCTACAGCAGTGACTTTTCCAGATGTATGCAGCATATTGGATTGACTTAACAACCTGAACATACAAACTAGGGATGGGCAGCCTGAGACACTCTAGCTGTTGGTGACTATGGCCCTTTGCTAGCTAAGGATGATGGGATTTATAGTCCTCAAAAGCTAGTGGGCCTCATGTTACCAAGCCATTGTCTTAAGACGCTTCCGTAGCTTTAAAACGGAGAATAGTCTGTGCAGGATTATGCTGGATAATTAAAGATAAAATGGATTAAAGTTTATGGATTTTGAATGCGTTTTTATATTACAAAATTACAAAAAACAAAATAGAATTTTTTTGTTAAAACGCCTGTGAGGTAGCTACCAAAATTTCCAGATGGTATTGTTTATGCACACAAGAATTCAGAAAATGACTACCTTGAAATGCACCGACTTAACATTTAATTAACATAAATGTTCCTCTTTCATTTAAAAAACAGTAATTACTGTATACGCCAACAATTTTTTTCCCCTAGGAATCCCCAGCTAGGAGTATTTTTGTGCTTTCTGCACTAGTTAGATGATCCAGAAAAGTAACATTAACAAACTTAAAACTCATCAAGCATATGTTTACAAAGCCAAATAACAGAAATCAGTTAAACTAACATTGGCTGGCAAGAATGATTTGGAAACAGTTCATAGAAAACGAAGGTGAAACAATTCTTTTTTAGATACTTTGGCAGAGTTCAATGAGCGATTAGCAGAACGGGAACATTATGTTAAGTTAACAAAGATGGTAGTACAATTGAATTGGGAAAAACTCAAATTTTACAAAGTAGTAAAATGTATGTAAGGACAGAGACTGAAAGTGTTAGTAATATCCAAAAAAAAAGGTTTTTGCATTTAGAAGAGCTTAAAAAGCTGAGCTATATGCAAAAACCGTATCTCTCAAACCGCTATGGTTTAAGAGATACAGGTGTTTAAAGTTTGATTTCTCCTACTGACAGCTGTAAAGCTGTCAGCAGGAGATTCGTGTAGGTCGACATGGTGGCGCTTGAGAAGTGCCGAGATCTCGTTACTTACAAGGAATCCCGTCATTGGAATGATCTAAAACGTGTGCTTGAACACCAGGCACACGTTTTAGACCATTCCAATGAAGGGATTCCTTGTAAGTAACGAGATCGTGGCACTTCTCAAGCGCCACCGTGTCGACCAACACGAATCTCCTGCTGACAGCTTTACAGCTGTCAGTAGGAGACAGCGAACTTTAAATGCCCGTATCTCTTAAACCATAGAGGTTTGAGAGATACATTTTTTTGCATATAGGTCAGCTTTTTAAGCTCTTCTATATGCAAAAAACTTTTTTTTGGACATTACTAACACTTCAAATTAAACATAAGTTCAACTAAGATGCACTGATACATAAAAAGCCTTATATTAGTGTATGATACCACTTCTATGGAGAGAAGGCTGACCAATCCTATTGGCTGCTCATTGGGAGCCAATGATTCCTATCAGCCACTGTGACATAACAAAGATCTAGACCAATAAGGTTCAGGCCATTAATTGATTACTTGTCCTAATGACTCCTTTATCTGGTTTTGGCATTAACACTTTAACGACGCAGGACGTACATGTACGTCATGGATGGATGTCCGTAAAGGACCCATGACGTACATGTACGTCATTGATTTCAGTTAATAATGTATTGGATACCTTTCTGGTATTCAAACGGTTAAAGAATAGTTTTTTTGTGTGATAATTGCTATTACTACACAAATTGTATGGTGTGAATCAGGGGGCAATAAATGTTGTATGTATATATATATCTTTATTTATATGGCTCCACACAGTGTATGCAGCGCCTTACAGACATATGTTACAATAAATAAAAGGGGAAGTGTCACATTCATAGAAACAGTAGGAGAGAGGTCCCTGCTAAAAGGACCTTACAGTCTAAATGGGTAAAAGGAGACAGACAACAGGGTAGGAGGGTGTCAGGTGCTGAGATTACAAGTGCTGAGTTTGGCCATTGGTAGTGCATGGTCCTAGTGCTCCAGAAGATAAGATTTCAGGGTAGACTTAAAGACAGAGAGGGATTGTTCAAGACATAGGGAGAGGGGTATGGAGTTCCACAGGTATGGAGCGGAAAGTGAGAAAGGCTTGAGAGAGGAGAAAGCAGAGGGTGTAGATGGTGCAACAAGAAGGGCATTGTGGGCTGAGCGAAGGAGGAGGCCAGGAACATAAGAGGAGATGAGGGAAGAGATGTAAGGAGGGGTAGCAGTGTGGAGAGCATTACAGGTAAGAAGAAGGACTTTGTAAGTGATGTGTTGCTGAATTGGGAGCCATGACAGATGTCTAAGAATGATGTGAGCAGGCTAAGTTTTTGAGGAGAGTGTGGTGATTCGTGCAGCCGAGTTTAAATCAGATTGAACAGGGGAAAGATGGGTAGCAGGGAGGCCAGGTAGTATCAAGTATGTTATCAAGTTCATATCGATCGAAATGAGGCTTTTAACCCCTAGAAGCATAGAAGGATCTCCAATCCATTGGAAAACAACAGGCTGATGACTTCTCTAGAAAGGAAGAGGTTAAAAGCCAAAATTTCAATTAATGGCAATTTTCATTTGCCCCTATGGTATTAACCCTTTGAGTGCCGGAGGGGTACTGAACACATTGCAGAGCAATGCGTTCTGTACCCCTCTGGTGCTCAAAGGGTTAATGGTTTGCCCCAGAACAGCTCCACTTTTGTCTGTGTGCGCATGTCATCCTTCTGTGAAGGCGGTATTTTACTGACCTGTATTGAACTGAGCTGTATCCACTGAAAATGCAGATGGTATTAATTAACCCTTTGAGTGCCAGAGGGGAAGAAAATAAACTTCCTGCATACCCCCATTAACCCTTCGAGTGTCAGAGGTGTGCGCAACGCATTGCATTGCACACCCCTCTGACACTCAATGGGTTAATGGGGATATGCAGGAAGTTTATTTTCTTCCCCATGGGGAAAGGATCTAGATTTCTCTTTCCCTAAAGCAATTCCCACTGGGAGAAAATCGTGATTAAACTTGCCTGGAAATAATTAAAATGATTGATTTAAATTCTGCTGTTCTGTTTGCACTACACGACCCGCCATTCCTGACTTTCTCACATCCTCACCCATATGGTGGCGGAATTTACATCCCAGGTGCCCTTAGGCAAAAAACTCTAGGCACCTTTAACTCTGCCCATGGCCACATCCCACTCCTCACATGAACTGGTTCCTGCCACAAAACAAAAAAACTTGGCTTGTAAAGAATAAACCCATTGGTTGCTAGAGAGATCTCCAACACAGTGCTTCTCAATGTCTTGGAGTTCTCCTTTACATCCAAAGGGTTAAACAATATCCTGTAAAGTGGTATAAATCTGGTTCGTGGGCACTGACATTGCTCTGACCACACTCATAATTCAGAACTGATGCCCCAGAATGTCAGCACAGCTAGTGCACCCTTCAAAATGTGGCACTGTAGGCACTTGTCTTCTGTGGGAAATTGAGCCCTGTTCCTATGTCACTCCTATGGACTCCCACATTATCATGCACACATAAAGCTGTGCATACATACTCACCTGCTGTGTGGAAGAGGCTGGTGGAAAACAGTGATGGGAAACCTAAGGCTCTCTATTTGTTGAGAACTATATCACCCTCAGATTGTCATCGGCTGGCTGAGGAAGATGGGAGTTGTAGTCCTCAACAGCTGGAAGGCCTCAGGTTGCCCACCCCATCTTGCGTGAATCCCCATCGTACATGAAAGGCCCTGTTTTCCACTTAATAGCTTCTTGTGGTGGGAAGTTCTGAACATCCCTATGAGTTACATGACTTAAAGGGATAGTAATGACCCTACGAGTTACATGACTTAAAGGGATAGTAATGTTTCATAATAAAAGCAGCTCTAATTAATCATCATAGTATTTGGACTTTGGAGAGTGTTATTTCAATTCTGTCAGAGTTGTAGTTCAAGAGTAAATTCAATGACAAAGTATCCCCCTCCCACCCCTTTTACTGATGTAACACTGCTCAGCCAGATCAAAAGGGAGGTGCCCAGGTAGATTGCAGAGAGGGACAATCTTCAATTAAGATAAGGGAAAAAGCTGAAAAACGTGTCAAGGGGGGCAGGGATTTCATTGTTCTCATAGGAAGAAGATTGTCCCCTTCTGTTATCTGTCTGGTCTTACAACCAGATTCCACATCTGAGAAGAGATGGCTTACACTAGGTAAAAGGGGAGGGAGGGGGAAACTTTGCTTGTGAATATCTCTCAAACCATAAAGGTTTGAGAGATAAGACTTATATCGTTCTTCATGTTTTTTAATGCCTACAAACTAAAATAAAGCTAAAATGAAGAATTACTATCCCTTTAACTAGTAGTACCAAAAGAAGCACCATAAAATCTTACCCACAGATAAACACTCTCAAGATTAGCCTGACGCATTTCATGCCCCCGTGGCACTACACTGAAAGAATGATCCATTTATTAGTGTAGTAGAACTACTTCTGTATTAGTAGGCAAGAACTACACATACTGCACATTTGTTGATATAGAAGAAATCCCAGCTGGATTTTCCAATAACTGAACCGTAAACCCTGGTGAGTGTCAAATGTTTATTTTATCTAGATTTTTTTTTATTTTATAACAAGATTGTACTCAATATAACAATAAATGGTACAAAGCTTACAAAATCCAGTTATCTGGTACAGTACATTCAATTTTGTATACAGGGTAATATTGCAGAGACATAGAAATCTGCTTATTCTTTGTACAAAAAAAATAAGATAAAAACATTTGCAAAAGTGTTTTTTTTTTCTGCAGCAAGACAAGAACTGTAAATTAGCAATTTTTGTGATCCTGCTGAATTTAAATCTCCAGTCTGCTAGACTTCTTCAGAGGCAGATTAACCAATAAAATGGCTAACAATACAGTAATGCATAGGAAAACTAGGCAGGAGAATTGAAGAGAATAGAATATAGCTTAGGCAATTCATTAGAAATAACAATAGTCCTAATGAACTCTCTGGCACATGAAGCTAAATCTCCGCCACACTTGTCCGGGTGGTGAACACTAAACCAAACTGGCAGGACAATCTTCAGCTAATATAAACCACAACAGGCCATTTGACAGCGTGCATGTTCTGCCCATTTCATTTATTCCTAACTGCTCCCGCATGGCAGAAATATAATGGTGCCTCTTCTAGTCTGTGAAACCAACTCAACAGAAGGAAAGGTGAAGGTTTTGTTTCTAGCGTGTAGCAGCCAACATCTACAATTCTCAAAGCATCTATAAACTTTAGAGTGCTTCAAATCATAATATGCATTCCTCATATAATTGTATGTTTCAGGGCCACTTAATATCTTTACAATACAGACACACATTTTCTAGTGCAGGGATGTATTCGGAGCACCTAACAAGCTTGGATTTAACCGCGGGTTGTCTGTGGGGCTTCTAATCAGCCGGGATTTAAAGTGGACCAGTCAACCATGTCACAGAGAAAATCTGACTGCGTGTTGTTGTAGCCATTTTTTGTAAAATAAATCATTTTTGAGACATTGGGGTATATGTATGAATTTCCTAATACTGCCACACTGGCGTTACCCCTTATCCCTTTGAGTGCCAGAGAGATAACCTATGCATTAAAGGGTTAATGCCACCCGCTGCACTCGACGGTATACATTACAGTGTACAATCGCTCACAGTGCACACCAGAGGAAACACACACCACTAGTGTTGGAATTTAACTCTTTGAATGCAGAGCAATGTGTTGTGTACTCCTCTGGCATTTTCGGTGCTCACCAACTCCATTTCTTCTATACCATGGGTGTCCAACATGTAGCTTCTGGGCCAAATGCAACCCTCCTGAATCCAGGGTATGGGCCGACTGAGATTTTTAACAAAAGCCAAATTGACACCTTAACAAAGGTGCAATTCGGGGAATGGGAGGCCCTAGAGGATCACGGCACTTTTTTTTTTTTTTACTGCAATGCATTCTGGGATCTCTGTTCAGCATGCACCTATGCTGTGATCCAAGAATTCCATGATGTGTCAGGACTGTCACCAGTCCTTAACGTCTGGACAGACATGACAATCCTGGCACGTCACTCAGTAGAACATCTGAACTTGTAGGCCATGTAGGCCTAACTGACTGCCAGTACCGTGGAGGTCAAGAATAATTGACTATTAAATATCAGTATTGTCATTGACTTGTTCAGTAAATAAATCCATACTTTTAAATAGCTCACAGTTTATATTCACCATTGTTATCAATAAAAAAAAATGAATGTGGCCCTCACACATGGCTTTCAGATCATGTGGACCAGGACTGAAAAAACTTTTTTGCCCCTTGTGTACACAGCTTAGTATATTGACGTCAGGGCCGGATTTACATTCCAGGCTCCCCTAGGCAAGGCACTCTGGGCACCCTTAACTCCGCCCATGGCCACATCCCACTCCTCACATGACCAGTCTCATCCACTGTTTCCTTGCACAGAATATACCTATGGCTTACAAGAAGCAAGGGCATAAAAGCTTTAACCCCTTGGTTGCTAGAGAGATCTCCAATCCGGCCCTGATTGACGGTAAGCAGGAGCAAGGACAAAACAGTGGGGAAGATTTATAAAAAGTGTTCTTGTTTGTTTTTTGCAAACGGATCCTTAAAATGTCCTTATTTCTTATTATGACTGTTGATATTTATAAAGTATTCTAGGTACATTATAAATGTGATGACTGTAAAGAATAAGAACAGGTCAGACATGTCCTTAAATATTTGGGGAAAATTGTGTCGCTAAATTGTCACAAACAGCGACATTTCTTTATAAATCCTCTGCGCCACTTTTAAAAACGTCCTTAGTCCATTTCAGAAAAAAAACTGCTACATGGCGTTAACATCTCCTAAACTGTCATTAATACTATAATAAATACTGATTTATTACAGCTTTTTTCTATTAACTCCACTTTTATAAATCTCCCCCGCTGATTACAGCTCCTGTAATTGCCCTGAATGTTCCCGATACATTCTCCCCATTAAAGGGACAGTAATGTCCCATAAAAAATGCTTATAGTTTTGTAGAGGTTAATAAAATAAACTATATGCCACAAATCCTCTCTCTCAAACTACTATGGTTTGAGAGATATTCGCATTGAACGTTCCCCCCTCCCTCCCCTTTTCCTGATGTCAGCTGTAAAGCTGACAGGAGGAGATTCAGGTCCGCCGACTCGAGGAGGCTCTTCAGCAGAGCCGAAATAGTGATCTTTAAAAAGAACTACTTCAATGGAACGGTCTACAAAGTGTGCTTGCAAACCTGGCACACTTTGTAGACCTTTCCAATGAAGTAATTATTTTCAATTCAATATTCAGATTCAGTAACGGGACATCGTCTCTGCTGAAGAGCCGCCAGCTGGTTCCCGGACCAAGATCTTCTGCTGTCACCACAGTGCTGATGTCAGGAGAAGGGGAGTGAGGGGGGAACTTTGAATGTAAATATCTCTATTTTGAGAGATAGGATTTGTGGCATATAGTTTATTTTTTAACTTCTATAAAACTATAAGCATCTTTTATGGGACATTACTGACCCTTTAACATTTATGTTTCGGTGGCACAGTGCGGCACTTTATGCAAATCCCCTGCACAGTACAGATAATGGTTACATTCCAAGCTAATCTTACTAGTTGTGTGTGGCCTCTGCCTGGATTCATTCATAGCACAGTATATGGTAATATTGGTCCAGTGCAGAAACCAATTAGCATAAAATGTTATACTGGCCACCAGCAAATAAATGTTAACATCTCAAAAAACATTTAGTTTTGCAAACAAAAGAGTAGCACATCATATAGGTAATTGTAATTCTCGTTAAAGGGACATTAACAGTTCACATGTAAATATATATATGTTGTAGGGTTTATCCTCCTGCCGAAAGGTGTTTTATTCAAAAGTTATTAGAGCTCAAACTTGAAGTTTTTTAGGTGCAGTATCACAGTGGCCTGAAATTGTAAAGTGGCGTTGTTGGTACATCATCCTATGGACAGCTGTGGTCAGTTGACCATAAATCTCCATAGGATGGTGTTGCAATAGCACCTTTGTACAATTTCAGGCCACTGATATACTGCAACTAAAAAAATTCACGTTTGAGTTGGAATAACTTTTGAATAAAACACCTCTCAGTACTGGGAGTACCCTTGTTTAACTCTGGAGGATAAACTGTACAGTATATTTATTTTTAGGTTTGAAGTGATACTATCTCTTTAACTCAATGGATAATAGAGATATCACCAACACATTGTGAAACAATATTTAGGAACCAGTTGTCGTTAACATCCACAGGATTAATGAAAGCTGTCTAGAAGACAGTGCCCTCTTGACAGGTCTTCTCCTCAGGAATCAGACCAGCCAAAGAAACAAGTATTGCACTGTGAGCCCTGACAGATCAACTAGGGTGACCACGTGTCCCGGAATGCCCAGGACAGTCCCTTAATTTAAGTCTCTGTCCCGCATCCCGAAACACCCCCCTCCGAGACAATTAATGGTCCCGAAATGAAGCTGTAGCCTGACACTCACTGACTGCTGTGGTGCTGGCTGCTACCTCACTTTGCTCAAGAGGCGCACAGGCACTGAGGTAGCAGAGTCCGGGCAGACACCGGCACAGCAACTACTGACACAAACTGCTCCAGCTGCCACTGAGAGATAGATATATGGCTATTCTAAGAATAAAATAAGTCTAAGCTAATTACTTAGGGAAAAAGCAGACAAGATGGGCCAGCTTGTTCCTGTGTGCCACTATATTCTGTGCTTCTAACAAATGATGCATCAGAGAACTTCATGGTTTATAGAAAAATGTATTGTAACCCGTTATGGACCAGGGAGGTGAGCAACGCTTCGTGTCGCGCAACCCTCTGGTTCTTAAAGGGTTAAAGCAGTGTCCTATCTAAGGTGTGCATAGCTGATCAGCGCATCACTGAAAAAGTTAAAGAGGACTGTTTCTGGATTAATAGATGCACTAAGTAACCCTTCTCAGTTTTAACCCCTTACATACTAGAGGGGTGCACAACCCCTTAAGGGGTTAACTGTTCCTTTAACTTTGTTACTGGGCCAGTCACTCCTGGAACACTGGGTTAATGTTCCAAATTGTCACTAGCCAAACCAGGTTGTTTACATTACAGAGCAGACTTCTATGAGTGATATGATTACAATTTACAAATACATATGAGGTCAATACAAAGACCATTCTAAGGAACTAGTTACCTGAGCAAAAAAAAAACAAGATGTCATCGATTAAGACTTGAGGAAAGGTGCTTTTGACTAAAACAAAGGCAGGAGTTTTGTACAGTAATGGCAGTAAATATGTAGAATTCTTTGCTGTGCTTGAACACACTGTAGCAGATTTTAAAAAAGTAAAAAAGCACATTTCTAGCTCAAACAATATTGGGAATTATGACAGTTGGCTTCAATACAAATAGGATGTTGATTCAGGGAAATATACGACTGCCATTTGGAGTCAGGAAGGATTTTTTTTTTTTTCTTTACAAAGTTGGAGCTTAATTTAAATGGCTTCAGTGTTTTTTCTTTTGCGTTGTTCTGGATCAACAGGAGCGAACTTGATGGATACATGTCTTTTTTTTTCAGGCTCATCAACTAGGTACCAGTCACATCACTGATATTTACAGAGTAGATACTAATGCCAATGTTGCTTAACTAGAGAAATAGTAAATACACCCCACTGAGCTATGAATGAATGTAGTTAGAAACCACACACACGAGTATTTTCTAGGACAGTGATTCTCAACCAGGTTGCCGTGGCACTTTGGGGTACCACAGGCATTGAATTTGGGTGCCCCATGTTTTCCCATGAAGACTGACAAAAAAAGCTAATATTGTCTTTTAAATACAGACATATGGAAATTGTTATTTACAATATGTTTATTATTATTATGATTGAGGCCTAATAATATCTGTATATTTATGTATTGTACCCTTTATCATGCCCTTGATAAATTACATTAAACATGTTAGGTGTTCTGGAACAAGTTCCTTTATTTGTTATTTTCCCTCTCCCCCCTATTAGTAAATGGTTGCCCTCGCAATCTTCCTATTCTAATAACTGAGATGGGCCATTCCATCTCCCCTGTCTTTTTCTAACAGGATAGTTTGATCCTTACTGATTTCCTGTTTCCTGCTAGCCCTCCCTCTTGGCCTGCATTTTCACCTGCTGCCTCTGTGAGTCCACTCTGACTTTTCCTCTCCCTTGCAAAGCAATCTCACACAATATGCTTTCTGCAAGTGCCTTCTATTTTTGTGGCTTCTCCAATAAAAGTGAAGAAAATATCCAGGACTTTGTGTGCTTTCAAAGGGGATGAGTTAAGCTATCTGATCTTATTCATATCCTCGCATGTGACCCTAGGGTTCCAGAATAGTAAAAACTAATACTGTGTGCTTTGGGATCTGCCAGAAAGCTCCAGTTTTGTACAGCTACCTCTACGCTGACTGCTGCAGGACACCCACTGGTACCTTCTGAGCAGTAGTCCATTGCTGACGCAGGCTACAGACCGCACACTACTTGCTCTGGATAAAGGCCTTCATACACCTGCAGCATGGAAGAACTCAGATCCTCACCAGATACCACGCATAAGAGTTACAAGTCAGATACTGAGACCGCTACTCAACAGACGCATGAAGGCACAAGGCCTAAGCGAATAGTCAAACTGACACAAAAGGCCCATGAAAAATATGAAGCTGATATTAAGTGCACCGCGCTAGTTAGAAAAGGCATAGGAAGACATGGAGATTGAAATGCATAATGTCACTTATATTAGAGAACAAGAAAGGGAGATAAACAGAGCCATAACTCAGATCAAGTCATGTCACAGATGTTACGTAGCGCTGTCACAGGCATATTTCACCTATCTGACAAGGACTAACACAACCGATAGCCTCAGGGAATGTGACGTGCAAAAAAATTATCGATCTGGAACGTGAAAGCATCATGCAGACCGCTGTCATGGAGGCGCAAAACGAAAGAAAGGAGCTCCATCAGGAGACTGCATCGAGGCGTTCCAGCATATCCAGGCACTCATCCAGGTCAGATAAATCAGTGCAATCTAATGTGTCTAGCGCAAGTACAAATGCCAGCAAGGCTCGGGCCGCAGCATTGGCCGCACGTGCTAGGGCCGAATATGGTCGGAAAGAGGCGGCCATAATGGCAGAGATAGAGAGCATAGAAGAAGAGTAGCAGGCAGCAGCAGTGACAGCTGCCACCACAGCTGCTGATTCTGCGTGTAGGAAGGCTGAGTTGGATGCGAATGTAGAAGCCCTAAGCAAGGAAGAAGAAGCAGCCGCTGCCATAGCCCAAGCCACAGTCTTGGAAGCAGCCGTACAACAGGACAGCGGGAAGCAGTCGTATGACCAGATGGCCCCAGGAGATCCAAATTACGTGAGGAGCCTCCCCTGCGCCAATACCAGTGCACTATTTCAGAACACTGAGAGCCACATCTCCAATGCTGATGAATCGCTAAGCCCACAAGGAGAAGACGCTGTTCCTTCAAGGGTATGAACAGTCTGGGATAGCCGAGGCCGCAACGGTGATCCACACACCAGTACGAATACGCTTGTACCTCAACAGGCTCACAGTTCAGGTACGCCCATGCGAAGAGATACAGCTCCTCACACTGACCAGCAGGCATCAAACATATACAGCAAGGAGAGGGCGATCACAAGGCCCTTCCCAGACACCGCACCAGAGCAAGATCACATCATTGATGCATGGGGCCTAACGGACATGGGAAAGTACATGATCCGGCACGACATGGTGCAGACGAGACTTACCAACTTTGACGACAATCCTGAGAATTACAGGATATGGAAGCTCACATTCAAAGACGCAATCAAGAGTCTGGGCTTCTCCGCAAGGGAAGAACTCAGTTTACTAACCAAATGGCTGAGAAAAGAGGCTCAGGTCAGCAAATGTGAACGACTCTCAACTTGGTCTTCACTTAGTATGGGAAAGACTAGAAGAGTTTTATGGTAGTCCTGAAGCAGTCGAAGATGCACTCTTCAAGAGAGTCGACAATTTCCCCAGAATTACAACCAAAGATTACACGAAGTTGCGAGAACTCGGGGACCTGCTATAGGAGCTGGAGTTTTCAAGGACAGACCAATCCCTAACAGGTCTCAACATCCTAGACTCCGCTCGTGGAGTGAAACCCATCTTGGAAAAGCTACCCTACAACCTCCAAGAAAAACGGACCTCACAAGGCTCAAAATACAAAAGGGAGAAGCAAGTCGCCTACCACCCCCCCTTCTCTTTCTTCCTGAGCTTCATCCACGAAGCAGCCCAATCAATAAACGACCCAGCTTCATCTTAGGTACTAAAACTGCACCCAGTGCAAGCAACCTGAAGAATGAAAGACCAGGGGCAAGGTACAGTAACGCTAGAACACCCATTTCGGTCCACAGAACAGACGTGTCCTCTACATTTCACACGAATCCTGACCAGTCGGTTGCCGGAAACAAGAAACCAAGGGACCGTAATAAAGAATGTCCCATACATAAAAAGCCACATCCGCTTAGCAAATGTATTGGGTTCAGAATGACGCCCACAGAGGAGCGCAAGACCTTACTCAGAGAATTGGGAGTTTGCTTTAAATGCTGTGCTTCTACAAGTCATGTATTCAAGGAGTGTAAAGAAGTTATAAAATGCACTCAGTGACAGGCATGTAGCAACTTTACATCCAGAAACATTTAAGCCTAAAACAATCCAGGCCCTGAACCTTGTGACAAAGCAGGATGGGGAGAAAGAATAAGGAAGGACACCCCCCCATCAGTAGCATCTAAATGTACCGAGATCTGCTGAGAAGCCAGCGATCACAGATCTTGTTCTAAGATTTGTGACGTAGCAGTGTACCCAGATGGACAACCCAAAAGAGCCATAAGAATGTATGCCATCATTGACGACCAAAGCAATCATTCATTGGTCAGGTCACAATTCTTTAACCTATTCAACATACAAGAAAGCGCCTCCCCTTACACACTCCGGACATGCACAGGGCAGATAGAAACAACAGGGAGAAGAGTAAATGGCTACTCCATATGTTCAGTGGTTGGCAAAGTAAGGATGCCTCTCCCCACACTCAAAAAGTGCAATCATATGACGGAGGATAGAAGCAAAATCCCTACACCAGACACGGCACGCTACCACCCTCATCTCCAGGCAATAGCATACTGCATCCCACCATTAGATGGAAGTGTCCAGATCTTGCTGCTACTCGGCAGAGACATCATGAGAGCACATAAAATCCCCGAACAATGGAATGGGTACCATAATGCTCCATGTGCACAAAGGCTTGACCTAGGATGTGTGATAGTGGGTGAAGTATGTATCGACAAAATACGCAAGCCAGATAATGTAAAAACTCTACGAACAAACCTACTGGAGAATGGCCATGCATCTCTCTTTAAACCTTGTCCACACCATTTCCACCTCAAAGTGAAGCTTGGGAACCAAGAGAGACAAAGGCATATCATCAAAACTCAAAGAGACATTCCTGAGTCAGAAAAACACACAGATGACCTAGGATGTACAGTGTTCCATACAACAAGGGATGATAACAAGAAAGCACCATTCATGGAAGGCAGAGAATTCCTGAAGTTGATGGACAAGGAGCTCTTCAAAGATGAATCGGGCAGTTGGGTGGCACCATTACCCTTCCGTTCACCTAGAAGATGCCTCCCATACAACAGACAGCATGCCATCACCAGGCTCAATCTGCTGTAATTTACAAAGTAAATTGGAGACCAGAGATAATTTTGTGGCCTTCATGCAGAAGATATTCCTTAATGGTCATTCAGAACCAGCACCCCCATTGAAGGAAGACGAAGAATTCTGGTACCTCCCCTCATTTGGCTTCTATCATCCACAGAAACCAGGTCAAATCCGGGTAGTGTTCATTTCCAGTGCTCAATACCAAGAAATCTCTCTAAATGACGTCCTCCTCACTGGACCAGATTTGACTAATAGTCTTCTAGGAGTGTTGATCCACTTCCGCATGGAGCCAATTGCCATAACGGCAGACATCCAACAGATGTTTCACTGCTTCCTTGTGCGAGAAGACAGCAGAAATTACCTAAGGTTACTACGTGCCCACAGATCAGAATCCTGCTGATACTGCCACTAGATCAGTGCCCGCAGCATGTCTTCAAAATTTGTTGTGGCTTACAGGGCCAACGTTTCTGACACAACCTTAGCTGATGACTTCGAACTTATAGATCCTGACAGGGACCTAGAAATAAGACCTCAAGCATCTGTTCTGCTCACGAACATACTGCAAAGAAATGTGTTCGGATCACAAAGATTCCATCGCTTCTCAAGGTGGACAGCCCTCCTGCGAGCAATAGCACATCTTAGACACATAGCCATCTCTTTCCACCATATGCCTGATGATAAAACAATTGGCTGCCACGGTTGGCACATCTGCAAAAGGTTACATACTACAGATGAATTCACAAAGGCAAAGGAGACTGTGCGCCATCACGTTCAGAGAGAAATGTATGCAGGGGAGATCAGCTGCATCCACGAAAAGAAGAGCATCTCTAAAAATAGCCCGCTTTGGAAGCTGAATCCTTTCATTGATGAGAATGGCCTTATGAGGATAGGGGGCCGCCTCAGCAAGTCCTGCCTAAGCAGGGAGGAAAGTAATCCTCTTATTGTGCCTGGTCAGCATCACATTACTATTCTGTTGGTACATTACTATCATGAACAAGTCATGCATCAAGGATGACATTTCACAGAAGGAGCTATTAGAGCGGTAGGAATACGGATCATTGGTGCTAAAAGGTGCGTTGCCAGAATTCTCCACAAATGTGTCAGATGCTGTATGTTGCGGGGCAAAAGCCAAAATCAAAAGATGGCAGACCTGCCACCCGATAGACTTAGTACAGAACCCCCCTTTACTTGCATAGGATTAGATGTTTTTGGACCATGGAAGGTCATCACATGAAAAACGAGGGGTCGACTTGCAGGCTGTAAAAGATGGGCAGTGCTCCTCACCTGTATGAGTACATGTGCTATACACATTGAGGTATTAGAATTTATGGACCAGTCAAACAAATACGTTCTGACTGCCAAACTAATTTCGTTGGAGCGTGCAAGGAATTACAAATAAACAGAAATAATGTTGAAGACATCCAGAAATACCTGCGTGACCATGGGTGTATGTGGATATTCAACTCTCTTCATTCTTCTCACATGGGTGGAGCCTGGGAACGCACGATCGGAGTAGTTTGACGCATTTTGGATTCTATGATGTTCAAAACTAATTCAGCTCGACTCACCCATGAAGTGCTAACCACATTAATGGCTGAGGTGTCAGCAATTGTCAATGCAAGGCCTTTAGTCCCGGTATCTACAGATCCAGAATCACCAAGCATTCTAACTCCAGCAATGTTCCTTACACAAAAAGTAGGAGACATTCCTACTCCAGTTGGAGACTTTAGCTGAAAGGACATGTATAAACATCAGTGGAGGCAGGTGCAGTGCCTTTCTAACACATTTTGGAACCGTTGGAGGCGGGAGTACCTCGTGACACTTCAGGAACGCCACAAATGGCAAGCTATCAAACAGGACATCCAAGAAGGAGACGTTGTTCTGTTAAAAGACCAACAGGTGACACGGAACGAGTGGCTTATGGGTCTTATTGTTAAAACTATCCCGAGTACAGATGGTAGGATCCGCAAGACTGAAGTAAGAGTTGCTAAATAAGGGACTGTGAAAACCTTTACAAGGCCTATTACAGAAACTATCCTTTTAGTGTCCGATCAGTCTCCAGTAAGGAAAAACTGACCAACTTCCTACGGACTCTGAAAGACATTGTGAAGCACTTAGCTACTCTGATCAGTGCACCTTCCTAACATCCCTTGCAGGAGAACACCTGGAGCCAGCGTGTTTCCCAGCATTTCATTGTTAAGTGATCTTGGACTTTTTGCATTGCTGTTATGTTTTATATATGTTCAACATACGTTTAGATATAGTGGTATCTCCAGATACCAGACGAGGAGTGTTCTATAACAAGTTCCTTTATTTGTTATTTTCCCTCTCCCCCCTATTAATAACTCATACCTCCCAAATGTCCCTCTTTAGGAGGGACAGTCCCTCTTTTGGACCCAAATCCCCCTGTCCCTCTTTCCCACCCTGTTGTCCCTCTTTTTATCAGATCAGACTGCATGGTGTGTATATATGTGTATCATACTGCTCTACAGCAATAAAACTCACATTTGTGTTTGTTTAAATGTCAGTATATGTGTTTATAAATTAGTCTGTGTACATAACATACTTTGGTCTCGTTAGAAGTCATTTATTAGGTTACACAAGAAGGTATCAATAGGTCATGAAACAGCCTAAAAATTCTTGGTAACATACCGCCCACCAGCCACGCCCCCAGCAACACCCCCCTAAAGCACAAGTGTCCCTCTTTGGCAATTTGAAATGTTGGGAGGTATGGTAACTGGTTGCCCTGGCAATCTTCCTATTCTAATAACTGAGATGGGCCATTCCATCTCCCCTGTCTTTTTCTAACAGGATAGTTTGATCCTTAGTCATTTCCTGTTTCCTGCTAGCCCTCCCACTTGGCCTGCATTTTCACCTGCTGCCTCTGTGGGTCCACTCTGACTTTTCCTCTCCCTTGCAAAGCAATCTCACACAATATGCTTTCTGCAAGTGCTTTCTATTTTTGTGACTTCTCCAATAAAAGTGAAGAAAATATCCAGGACTTTGTGTGCTTTCAAAGGGGATGAGTTAAAGGGGAACATTCACATGCAAACAACTGGAGTCCGGATGATTTATTTAGTAAAACTAAGTAAGCTTTGGTATTTTTTTTATGGATCTTACATCGTGTCGAAGATATCCGGGCTTAAAGGGGAACTACCACCCCGCAAAAATTGTATGTTAAGTCTTCACCTGGCGACTAGCTGCTTAGTAGCGCTAGTCGCCAGAAATATTACCTGGTTTCAAAGATTTTCTACTTATTCAGAGGCTGACAGTAGCAGGAAGCGCCTCCGAATAAGTAGAAAATCTTTGAAACCAGGTAATATTTCTGGCGACTAGCGCTACTAAGCAGCTAGTCGCCAGATGAAGACTTAATTAACATACAGTTTTTGCGGGGTGGTAGTTCCCCTTTAAAATTTGCCACTTCCGCGTTCTGCAGCACCCTGTAAGCGCGGCACGAAGCTGCAGGACTTCCCACCTCCCTCCCAGCTGCCACAGGGAGCGAGTTCACGTTTCCTTTCGAGGGGTATTTCTGTGATGTAACGTTACAACAAGCTCCATTTACCATGCTACTGAGTGCCAAAGACGCACCCAATGCTCTGGCATTCACAGAGTTAAAAGAGGGATTTTAATCCTTTGAGTGCCAGTGAAGTATCCAATTGCAGCATACCTCTCTGGCACTCAAAGGGCTAACCGCCTTAGATGCAAAAGCACTGGCGGCCTCCAAGGTGTTAATTTTATCAATTCTGTATAGCTGTTTTGCACAATAATTGAACGACTTTTTCCCTTTCATTTTTCTCAGTAGCAGAGAAAGGACATGGGCATTTGAAAAGTAAAACGTTCCACATTACATTTACAGCCCTGTAACAGACATTTTATTATTTGTAACATTTGTTTTATCTGGGAAATGGCTATTTAATTCCTTCCCCTCGCTTTGTACTCCTAGCTAGCTTACTGCGTAGCTAAAAAAAAAAAAAAACAAGCATCTGTTCATTGATTTTGATGGATAGTCTCGTTAGCACGAGATAGTTTTTCATATTTCAAGGCAAACGAGTAAGAGGGAAAAAAAATGCCACCATTAATCTTAATACCCGCATCTACATTATCAGTATGCAAAAAAAAAAGATAAAGAAAAAAAATTGAAAGGCCAGTAAAAAAAGAAGGTATATTAGTTCTTATCAACCATTCTCTGTCAGATTGAAGGAACAGGGGGATTTAAAATATCAGCTCAACGTGTGTGATCATACGTTATTAATTTCATTATTTTATAAAGATCACTTGGTGATAATTCTAGCGGCTCCTAGCACATCTGGGGACTAAAACAAACTGGGGGGGGGGGTACTAATTCTGTTTGAGATGGTATGTGCTCAAGACAAGTGTTTCTGAATTAACAATAAGGCTATTTCAGAGAATATACCGCTCTTCTTGATTCATGGAAGGTTCTGGTAAATTTTTTCTACTTCTGTCTAGGCTCCACCGAGTGTTAACCATTTAATAGTAACCTTTTGAGAGCCAGAAGGGGTGTGCAACGCCACTCACACTCAAAGGGTTAAAAACGGTTATAATCACAACATAGCTGTCTTCCCAGCCATGACCCCTAAACCGTTCACAAACTTCCAATTAAAGAGATAGTAATACTTAAAATGTAAACAAAAAATATGTTGTAGGGTTTATCCCCCTGAGTAAAACAAAGGTACTCCCACTGCTGAAAGGTGTTTCATTCAAAAGTTATTAATTTTCAAAGTTGCATTTTTTAGGTGCAATATCACAGTGGCCTGAAATTGTACAGTGGCGCTGTTGCTACACCATCCTATGGAGATTTATGGTCCTGGGACCAGAGCTGTCCATAGGATCGTGTAGCAACAGCGCCACTGTACAATTTCAGGCCACTGTGATATTGCACCTAAAAAAATTCAACTTTGAAAATTAATAACTTTTGAATGAAACACCTTTCAGCAGTGGGAGTACCCTTGTTTTACTCAGGGGGATAAACCCTACAACATATTTTTTTTTACATTTTAAGTATTACTATCCCTTTAAATTCCTAACACAGTGGGTTCTCAATCTTTACTTGTACATTGTGGGATTTTCTGGGCACCCTTAACATTTTGTAGGCTCTTTGCCAAGGACTTGTTAAAGGGAAAATACATCATTATAAAGATAATCTTAGGTCTTGCATCTGAATTAAGAAAACTAACACATTGTTCATTACAATTTCCATAAATAAACATCAGAGACACAATATTAAAATTTTTGTTATGGGGTTAGTAATGCCAAAATTTAAGTCTATTAAATATTGTAAAAAATAAAGTATATGAATAAAGTCCTATCGCTCAAACCTTTACGGTTTGAGAGCTATTCGCCCCTAAAGTTCCCCCCTCCCCTTCTCCTGACGTCAGCACTCTACTGACAGCAGGAGATCCCGATCCTGGGACCAGCCGGCGGCCCTCCCCCGGCACTCATGTTAAGACCCGCCCCTTTTTGACGTGATACACGTCATTCTTCACACCACCCATGGCAGCAGAGGACTCCCCTCCAGTATAAAAAGTTCCCAGGTATGAATATTTGAAGTCTCATAGTTCAGTCCTGAGGGGCATAGTGGACAGCTACAAAAGACTGGGTAGTGGAGGGTTTCCAAGCCTGTCACTGGCAGTGTCCCAGATATCCCTTTGAGTGCCTCTCTGAAGGTCTGCTCCTCTGACCTCCAAAGGAAACCATGACTGATTTTTTGGGGTGGTAGATCAACTGAAAAAAATTATAGAGGTGGGATGGGTGTTAGAAAATGTGACCATCAAGGATCTTTAGCTCAGTGGTTCTCAACCCGTGCCCTCAGTGGCTACTAACAAGCCAGGATTTGAGAATTTTGTTGTAAGAACACAGGTGAGTTAATCAATATGACTGAGCCTCTGATCAACACACTTGTGTTCTAGCAGGGAAATTCCTAAGTCCTGGCCTGTTAGTGGCCACTGAGGGCATGGGTTGAGAACCTCTGATCTAGCCGATCCTATGAGAGAAGCTCAGCTGATTTATTAGAAGTGCTGTAGTTCAGTCTGTTAGTGAATGGTTTTCAAGCCTGACACTAGGAATCTATGGGGCTGTGCACAGGAGTGAAACCATTGGATTCCATATAAGCACATCCCCCATTCCAGTTGGGGGCGGAGGGGGGGGGGGTCAGATTTCTGACTGCCCAAATGTCAGACAAGAGCTGCCCAGAGAAGCCCCTGGCTTTTTACCAAGTCTGCTCCTATAAGAGCAAACTCAGTAAAATGTGATAGTTGCCCTTTAATTTTGCAATGTCTTACTGAAATCCCAAATCAGAGGCCTGAAAGGGTTCACTTAAAGGAACGGTAACACCTAACATGAACTGCGTTTATTATTATTATTATTTTATTATAATTATTCTTTATTTATATAGCACCAACTAATTCCACAGCGCTTTAGAGTAGTGACTAGACATACAGAGGTATTAAATAGTACAATCAGATGTGGAGAACAGAAGGATCAGAGGGCCCTGCTCGTGAGAGATTACAGTATAGAGGATTATATATACACTTAACCCTCTGAGTGCCAGAGTGGTACACAACGCTTTGCAAAGCAATGCGTTGCGTACCACTCTGGCCCTCAAAGGGTTAAATACCTTGTACTTCATGCTACCATTTGTAACAATTCTCTCTTTGTTTTCTGAAGCCTAAAATCCAGTCTTATATATGCTCTGAGGGAGCAGCCATTCCTGCCTTTTCCTGGTGTCCAAGTACCAGAGTAACCTTGGGTGATTGTTCATGATTGTCTGTAAACGGGCTGAGATAACAGTCTTTCTGAATAAAACAGCTGCGTGCGCTAATCTCTATATATTAATTACCTGTATTATTTTAATATAAACCGGAAAAGAACAATTTAATCCTTTGAGTGCAGGGCAATGCATTGCGTACCTCTCTGGCGCTCAAAGGTTTAGACACGTTAAAAGGCAAGTTTAGGATTCTATTTTAGGAATTGAGCTTACCTCTCTGGCACTTAAAGGGTTAAACTTTAATCAGCACTGCTGTGGAGTGCGGCTGGCTCCCCAGCTGGACTGGAAGAAATGTTTCCAGTGAGAATGGGCAACCAGACAAAGGGGGTTTATTAATTATGCAGCAGTAAAAACAGAGTAAATGATAAAAAATTGTTTGCTACGATCATTAATAAAAACTTGTCAGGTATTTATTCTCCATCTGGTGCAGGCAGGGGATATACAATGAAATGAGTGTAAATAGAAATGGATATGAGAATTCTTCTGGTTAGTTCAATATTCTGAACTTTCTGGTTTAATAAATCCCAAACTGTAATGGCTCATTAGTTTGGTACAATTTTTTTTTCCTGCCACACCATGCACATATGTGGACGAACATACGTACACGGTCAGATACACGCACCTGCAAGCATTCACTCACACAGAACATACATACAAAACAACACACATATGCAAAACATACTTCTACTCAAGTTGATTTGCCAGATCCGATACTCTCAGGAAAATCCAGTGAATGTATTCACAAACTGAAATACATCAGGGTGGAGATTCACTAAGAGGTGATAAAGAGGAGATAACTTCTCCAGTGATATCACTTCTCCTGTTCCTATGTTATTCTATTGAGACAATAAATTTAGGAGGGACATCCCTCTTTTAGACCCAAATCCAACTGTCCCTCTTTCCCACCCTAATGTCCCTCTTTTTAGGAAATCAGACTATGTGGTGTGTATATAAGTGTGTCACATTGCTCCACAGCAATACAACTCACATTATTGTTTCTTTAAACCTCAGTATATGTGTTTATAAATTAGTGTGCTAAAATAAAATACTTTGGTCTTGTTATAAGTCATTTATTAGGTAACACAAGGAGGTGTCAATAGGTCATGAAATAGCCTAAATATTCTTGTTAATGCCCCGCCCACGAGCCACACCCCCAGCAACACCCACTAAAACACAATTGTCCCTCTTTGGCAATTTGAAATGGTGGGAGGTATGCTACTGCACTAAGATTTCTTCAGCTTTGGAAATCTTAGTACATAGGCTCCGTAGAATAACATTGGAACTGGAGAAGTGATATCACTGTAGAAGTCACCTCCACTTTACCCCCCCCCCTTTATCACCACTTAGGGCCATATGTTCAAAGAAGTAGCAAAATAGCTTTTGTTGTTTGTAACGACTTTTCAAAGTACAGTGTCGTTGGGATCTTTAATATTTTCAGAGAGTGTCAGTTGTGATTGGAAATATGTAGTTTGTCCTGACTGAAATTGTTGTATGTAATGACAAAAATGTCTTAACTAATGACAAAAATTCTCACATTCAGAACTTCATATTCCCTCCACTTTTTTCTTAACGTACAAATTTTGTCTTTTGCAAGACATTCTTTAGTTGTTAGTTATGACACATTTTCTTTTTCTCTATACGACACTGGAGAATAGTTTAGCCACGCCCTTTCCCCACCCCTTTTACCGCCAGTTCTGGAGTTGTGTTGTACACAATGGACATTACTATTTTTTTTGTCATATACTCTATAGAAAATATGTCGTTCATGCATACAATTACTTTTTTTATCCTCATTACAATATTTTGTTTGTCGTTATCCCTTTGAACATCCGGCCCTAGGTGAATCTCCCCGCTGATCTGCTCATCACTAAGGGCTGTATGTTGAAAAGAAAATGGAGGAGTTCTGGGGCAAACCAACAGTACTATAGGGGATAACTAAAAAATTCTGTTTGATTTAAATGGGGATTTTAACCCGTTGAATGCTAGAGAAGTCTACAATGTATTGCTTCACAATGCGTTATAGACCTCCTTATAGTGCAAATGGTTTGCCACAGAACTCCACTTTCCTTTTGAAATACAGCCCTAAATAGGACTTTCCAAATGAAAAGTCCTAATTGATGATGCTGACACACACTTAAAGAGTATGTGTAGGTCCACCCCATTGTCAACACTGGTTATAGCAGCTAAAACCTGATAGGTGGATGGCCACTGCACAAGGAAATCGCTTAGTCAATTAAGATGACCCCTGCCTCTCTCTAATAGATTCACTGCTATTAGACATTCAGTGTGATGATATATTAGAATGTCTGCATACAAAGGGAATGTGACAGCCACAGCCAAGGCTTATCAAGATAATTATAGAGGACAAAAGGTCAGAATTAACCCTTTGAGCGCCAGATGTGTGTGTACAATGGTTTGCTTTACAATGCATTGCGTACCCCTCTGGAAGACAAAAGGGCAGGTCCCATAATATAACTCACAGCGGGTCATGTACTAAGAAAGAGAAGAAACGCTAAAGCAATATAATTGCCCCTTAGGGAGCAAATAAAAATTCCCAAATTCCTATTTCTTTAACCATTTAAGAACCAGAGGAGGTGTGCAATGCACATAATATTATTTTAAAATGCACTTGATGGGAGAGATTGAGTCTCTATGGCTCCGCATAGAAATTAACAGGAGGATCACAAATTGCTGACCATGACAGAAATTTGCTGCTGATAATATATAATCATACCTGGGAACTCTCCGGATTTGCCCCGGAGACTCCGGTTCTGACAGAGATTTACCGGGTCTCCGGGGCAGAGGCTGATTACTCCGGATGTGGGGAGTTTCTATTGAAACTCTACCCACTTACACTCTTTCTCCTGCTGTTCCTCCGTCCCCAGCCTTCTGTGTGACATGTTTAAATCTTTGAGTGCCAGAGTGGTACAGAATGCATTCAGAAGAGCATTCAGTGCTGCAGGGAGAGTGTAACATGGGGGGAGGGGTTATGCACTAAGGAGTGATAAACATACCTGGGAACTTCCAGTTGAGGGCTACCCGGAGGGTAGTCCTCTGTTCACCAGGAGGTGACAAAAATGACGCAAATCGCGTCAAAAAGGGGCGGGGCTTGCCGCGAGTGAGGGGGGGACTTAACCCTTTGAGTGCCAGAGTGGTACGGAATGCATTGCAAAGCAATGCATTTCTTACCACTCTGGCACTCAGAGGGTTAAAGGTGCCACACAGAAGGCTGGGGACTGAGGATCAGCGGGAGAAAAAGCGGATGTGGCAGAGTTTCATTAGAAACTCTCCACATCTGGAGGAATCAGCCTCTGCCCCAGAGACCCGGTAAAATTCTGTCAGAACCGGAGTCTCCGGGGCAAATCCAGAGAGTTCCCAGGTATGGTGATAAAGAGGTGATGAAGTGGAGATGATTTTTCCAATGATAAATTCTCCAGTTGCACTAAGATCTCCAAAGTGCTGCAGACTATATTTTGTATTACATCATACAGAGCATTCAGTGCTACAGAGAGAGTGTAACTTGGGGGGTTTATGCACTAAGGTTTGATAAAGAGATGATAAAGTGGAGATGATTTCTCTAGTAATATAGTTTCTCCAGTTCCTATGTTATTCTATGGAGCCTATACACCAAGATCTCCAAAGTTTTGCAGGGAGACTGTAACAGTGTATTACATCACACAGAGCATTCAGTGCTGCAGGGAGACTGTGACATTGTATTACATCCCAAAACACAATCATTACTACAGGAAGACTGTAACTGTATTACATCACACACACAGCATTCAGTGCTGCAGGGAGAGTAACACTGTATTACATCACAGAGCATTTAGTGCTGTAAACAGACTAACATTGTATTACATCACACAGAGCATTCAGTGCTGCAGGGAGACTGTAACATTGTATTACATCACACAGAGCATTCAGTGCTGCAGGGAGACTGTGACATTGTATTACATCCATACCTGGGAACTCTCCGGATTTGCCCCGGAGACTCCGGTTCTGACAGAGCTTTACCGGGTCTCCGGGGCAGAGGCTGATTCCTCCGGATGTGGAGAGTTTCTGTTGAAACTCTGCCACATCTGCTTTTTCTCCCGGTGTTCTTCATTCTCCAGCCTTCTGTGTGTCACCTTTAACCCTCTGAGTGCCAGAGTGGTAAGGAATGCAATGCATTCCTTACCACTCTGGCACTCAAAGGGTTAAGTCTCCCCCCACTCGCGGCAAGCCACACCCCTTTTTGACGCGATTAGCGTCATTTTTTTTCACCCCCTGCTGAACAGAGGACTACCCTCCGGGTAGCCCTCAACTGGAAGTTCCCAGGTATGATTACATCCCAAAACACAATCATTACTACAGGAAGACTGTAACTGTATTACATCACACACAGCATTCAGTGCTGCAGGGAGAGTAACATTGTATCACATCACAGAGCATTTAGTGCTGTAAAGAGACTGTAACATTGTATTACATCACACAGAGCATTCAGTGCTGCAGGGAGACTGTAACACTGTATTGCATCACACAGAGCATTCAGTGCTGCATGGAGACTGTAACATTGTATTACATCACACAGAGCATTTAGGGCTACAGGGAGAGTATATTCTATGGAGCTTATATGCCAAGATCTCCAAAGTGCTGCAGGGAGACTGTAACACTGTATTATATCACACAGTGCTGTCAGTGTTGTAGAGAAACTGTTACATTGTATTACATCACACAGACTATTCAGTGTAGCAGGGAGACTGTAACACTGTATTACATCACACAGAGCTTTCAGGGTTACATGAAGAGTATAACATTGTATTACATCTCACAGAATATTCAGTGAGGCAGAAAGAATGTGACATTGTATTACATCACAGAGAGCATTCAGTGCTGCAGGGAGACAGTAACATTGTATTACATCACACAGAGCATTCAGTGCTGCAGGGAGAATGTAACATGTATTACATCACAGAGAGCATTCAGTGCTGCAGGGAGAATGTAACATTGTATTACATCACAGAGAGCATTCAATGCTGCAGGGAGAATGTATCACTGTATTACATCACACAGAGCATTCAGTGTTGCAGGGAGACAGTAACATTGTATTACATCACAGAGAACATTCAGTGCTGCAGGGAGACTGTAACGTTGTATTACACTGTATTACATCACACAGAACAGTCAGTGCTGCAGGGAGGGTGTGTCATTGTATTACATCTTGCTTTGATGGACTATTGAATCCTCTCTAAACTCTGAGATCCAGTGAAATGTCAGGTATATAAAATGGTAAAAAAAAGTGAGATGAAAAAAAATTAAATGTATTGACAATCTGACTGTTCATTCTATGTACTTACAGAATGAAAAGTAAAAATAAAGGGTTACTGTTCCTTTAAGGATTTAGGCAGAGTGTCTGTTTTTTTCACTGCTAAACTAAAATAAACTACTAAATGCTAAAACATAAATCAGGAAAAAATTACTGCTTTTGTAACCCTTTGAATATCTGGGAGGTAAGCAATGCATTGCTCTGCATTGAGTTGCTCACCCGTCTGGCACTCAAATGTTTAAAAAATATGGACATGTAATAAGTAAAATGTAATTGTACCTCTTTCCCTGAGAGCTATCTATTCCTCTTAGTTCCGAATTCAGAGAGAGAGGGAGAGAAAAGCAATATCCTTTGATATCAAAAACTCATAATGTATCAATCTAAAGAATCCCTCTGACTTTCCAGTTAATACCGTTCCTATACCAGCGTGCCACTCACAAGGCGTGGGACTGTGAGACAGCATAATGTGACAGCTGGGCCTTCAAAGGCTTGGTCACAAAGGTTATTTCACTCTACATTCTTCATCTCACCCCATTGTGCAATACAGATATAGCCCTGAAATTGCCTCCTTTGTGTTAAATGGGAATATAGGAATAAGTTCTAAATCTGTTTAACAGAAGGACATACCTAGGTAGATGACCTTTACATAGCAGTCAGATTGATCTGTCTACCTATAATATAGATATATGCACACACATATACGCACATTGGACCTCGGCTGTATTCTGTAGCTGATCATTTTCATTTTTAAATCTTATAAAGGCATAATGGCAATGACCATAAGGACAAATTAAAAGTGTAACAATTATGAGGCATGCAAAATACCACAGGGACCAAATACATATTCCCGTAAACTTAAAACGGGCTTCAAACCCCTTTAACCCTTTGAGTGCCAGAGGGGTACGCAACGCATTGCTTTTCAATGCGTTGCGTACCCCTCTGGCACTCAAAGGGTTAATTGATTCACAATGCACTGGACACCATTTTAGCGATGCTGTTGCTCTATCCCAAATTTCCCTGGGTAGGTGATCTTCATATAGTTGCCAGACATATCTGTGTCTATTATCTATCCTCCTATATTATAATTCGCTAGGATGTTTGTCAGAAGCCGTCTGCGCAGTACTGACAGCCCGAACGCGCCTCGGCTGATTGAGCAGGGTGCTCTGAATTCAGACCAGAGTCGTCTCTGCGCAGCATCCTGGGACTGCTTGGTCCCAGGAAGGTGCGCAGAGAGGACTACAGTCTGAATTCGGAGAGCCCCTCTTCTGTATCAGCCTTGGCGCATCCAGGCAGTGAGTACTGCGCATGACTGAAGCACCGCCAGTGAGAAAAGAGGCTCCAGCTACCAACCTAGGTTGCTGGGTGGCGCTGTGGCCCGTGCACACGGGCTTTAAAACTAGTTATATTAATAAACTAGTGTAACAGCCAGTGTACACGGGCCAAGGTCTGGTGAGGTAAAGAGGCCGGTCCTGCTCTGCGTAGTGCCGCCACCTCACTGGCAGAGCATGCAATGAAGTCATGCGCAGTAGAGACTGCCTGAACGCACAGAATGCTCCCAGCATTCCTACACCTCCCAGCATTCTGTGCATTCGGGCAGTCTCTACTGAGCATGACTGCATCGGACATTCGGGCCTTTTATATTATAGGATATATTTTACATTGGACCTCTGTTTTACTCATTTTCAGTTCCCAGTCTGATAAACACATAAGGACAGTGGGCACATGGACAAAAAAAAGTAGAGCAATTGAGTGACAAACAAACTGTATCACGGGGATCACTTTTTTTCATTGATTTAAATGGGGCTTTTTACCCCTTCAACTCTAGAGAGGTCTCCAATGAACTGCAAAGCATTGGAGGCATCTCTAGCATTCAAATAGTTAAAAGACCCATTTAAATCAAATACAGTTGTAGTTGCTCTCTGTAGTGTGGTGGGTTTGGCTCAAAATTGTTCACATTTCATCTTTGCGTCTATGGCACCAGGGACAAACCAACTAGACCATAGGGGAAATTTTAATTTCCCCAGATAGCTATTGATCTAATCCTTTGAGTGCCAGAGGGGCACCCAACGCACTGCAACACCTCCGGCACTGGAAGGGTTAAATGGCGCTATTAAGTCCTTGAAAGCTACGGAAGTATCTATTATACTGCAAAGAATTGCACTGGTGTCAACATGTTAAAAAGACATTTAAGTCAATGGGATTGGTTTCTAGCTGGTTTGTGCAAGAATTGCTCAATTTTTTTCTCTGTGCAAATGCCCCCCTTTTTCTGCAGAATCACGGATGAGGCTTTTGCTCTATAAGATTTCGCAGTCAGACTGCTGAAGGTTTGTGAACTGAATGCAGACATCAATGGGTATCGGTAATGCAAGAAGGAGTTATAAATAGCTATACCAGACCATTGTACCTAGGTAGGTGTCCTTCAAACGTCTTTTAGCGAAAAAAATTAAAGGGAAACGAATCCATCTCCTACCTCCATCTCCTACCCGTTCCCACACGGTTCTCAGCAATGCAGAGCGCTGGGAGATGATGTCATCTCCCAGCACTCTGCATTACTAGAGCGCCGGGAGATCAGCTGTTACACAGACTGAGTTGCTGCGGGCGCCTTGGCGAGGGGGTCGCAGGGGGGGCAGGGCCCCAGCATTGAAGGGCCTGGTTGCAGGTGCGACCCCTATTGTTACGCCAATGATTCCGGGATATTCTGTACATGGAAGTGGGGGCAGCACAGTGGCTCAGTGGTTAGCACTGTTGCCTTGCAGCACTGGGGTCCTGGGTTCAAATCCCACCAAGGACAACATCTGCAATGAGTTTGTATGTTCTCACTGTGTTTGCGTGGGTTTCCTCCGGGTACTCCGGTTTCCTCCCACACTACAAAAAACATACTGATAGGTGAATTTAGATTGTGAGCCCCAATGGGGACAGGGACCAATATGAGTGTAAAGCGCTGCGTAATCTGTGTGCGCTATATAAATAAAGGATTATATATATGGAAGTGGACATGACAGTTGCTGTCGGTTTTTCCAGACTGAAACAGACAGATGGTATGAAGTATTGCGCAATAATAGCACTATTTCTAAGCATATAGCTTTATTTAGAGTGATACTTCCACTTTAAGTACAGGAGGGGCACGTGGCACATTGCAAAACAATGCATACCCTCTCTGGTTTTTAATCCTTTGAGTGCCAGAGAGGTATCCAACGATACCTCTTTGCCACTGAAAGGTTAAATGATAAAGGTACCCATGAATACTAGGCAATGTTTGTGTCTTGTGGTCCTGAAAGAAACTGTGATGACAACTCCCATAGAGATGAGATCTAGGACTGATTGATTGATTAATTGATGTTATCTCTTGTATCTAGAAGCGAAGTAAACAATCAGAAGGGCCAATAGGATTTTCTGGCATTTGTAAGAAAAATATGGGGGGTTATTATTAGGTGAAGTTACTTCCTCTTTAAGACCCATTAATTCCTAGTGCATATTTCACAATTAAATATCATGAAAGATTGAAAAAGTCGTGAATGAACCATAAAGTAAGAATACAAATAGGTTCTAATTAGTTACAATTACTCAAACAGAAATGTAAATGCACATTACTTAATCTGTGGATGCCAGAGGGGTGTGCAATGCATTACAGAGATACTTCAGTAATTAGCAAAATAAAACAAAAATATTGACGTGTGAATTTACAGACGTAGGAAGCATCTTTGTATTTTTTCCACAATTTCTCACGGTTTGTGTATCACAGAATCAGACGGAATCATGAGAGAAATGAATTGTGTTACCGTGAGCTTGATTAGGTGCACACTGTGGGTTCATATTGTGCTTAATTGGCGCATGCAGTGCAGCAGTAGGTGCCTGATTAGCCTCTCACTTGGCTCAATTCTGTTGAAGGTGATAAATGTTATCACTGCTTTTGTCTCACAGATCACTACTGAAGTCTGTGGGGAAATCTGCAAATGACACCAGTGATAAAGTTATCACCTGGAATGGAATCCAGTCCAGTGAGCGATTTATTAGACATCATTGAAAGACAATCCTCCACTTAAGTTGTTTCAAGTTAAGTAACAATACAAGTAAAAGGGATGTTAATGTTTCACAAAAAAAGCAGGTACTATTAATCTTCATAGTATTTGAACCCTGGAGAGCTGTAGTTCAAGAGTAATTGAATGATAAAGTATCCCCCTTCCGCCCCTTTTACTGATGTAACACTGCTCACCTCAGAGCAGCAAGAATGTGTGGATGGATCACAGAGAGGGAAAATCTTCAGTGAGCATAAGGGAAAACCTGTCAAGGGGGAAGGTTTTCTTTATGATCACAGTAAGAAGACTGTCCTTTGCTGTGACCTGTCCGGTCAAGAGACCAGATTCCACATCTGGGGGGAGGTGGCTTACACTAGGTAAAAGGGGTGGGAGGGGGATACTTTATCATTCAATTACTCTTGAACTACAACACTGACAGTATTGAAATAACACTCTCCATGGCCCAAATACTATGAAGATTAATCAGAGCTGCTTTTTTTGTGAAACATTACTATCACTTGTTAATAACTGTCTTAATGTGTTTAACAGAAGGACTTAAGCTGAAGGAAACATTGCACTCAGGAAAAGTGCCAAACACAAACCATACTCTTGTTTTTATACAGGCCATTAAAAGGAGGTAACAAATTGAACAGCACACTAAAACATCTTGCCTCACACATTTTGTGCCAGCAAGGTGCTTAATCACAGCCTTGGTGGTGTGAAATGCGTGAGCCCATATGTTTTGTTGTACTACCAAATTTGTCACCTCCATTTAATGGCCTGTATAAGAAGTGTTTTATTGAATACTAACATGCCTGTTGCATGGCTTAGCTTGCGTGGTGAACCTTTTTGTTTTTTAACCCTTCAAGCACCAGAGAGGTATGCAACACATTGCGTTGCAATGCATTGGATACCTCTGTGGCAATGAAGTGGTTAACAATGTATAAGTCAGATCTCGTTTCGGGGCAGCAGGACCCCTCCTGATGCCCTCCCAGCTACTGATCTCCCAGCCGATTATCCTGGGAGATCAATAGAGGAAACGCAGGGGGATGAAGAGGTCTCTCCTGCTCACATCCTATCCCAAGTACCAGGTAGGGGCAGGATTGTGAAACCCATTCACCTTAATCAGGGAATGTCTCCCTCACTGGTGTGAAAGGTTTAATTTATCCCGCCCACTCCTATCCGGTACCTGGGGTGGAATGGGAGCAGGGGAGCTCTCTTGTTCCCTTGCGTCACCTCTACTGAACTTCTATCTGAAGCAGCTGGAAGATCAGTAGCTGGAGGACATCAGAAGGGGGTCCTGATGCCCCACCATGAGGTCTTACTTTTTCTGTAAACTGTTGGTTGAGCTCCTTTTAAGCCAGTGGCTAACATTTTTTTTCAGAGTGACTGCTGGTGTTTTCCAGCCACGGCCCCTGACAGAGAACCAGAATCACTTAGATTTAAAGGTTTAAATAAATAAATATCTATATATATATATATATATATATATATATATATATATATATATACACTAGTTTTAAAGGCAGTGTACACAGGCCAACACTGGCGGTGCTTCAGTTATGCGCAGTACTGACTGCCCGCACCACGGCTGATACAGAGCGGGGAGCTCCGAATTCAGACTGTAGTCCTCACTGCGCACCTGGGAAGGACTCCGGTCTGAATTCTGAGCTCCCCGCTCCGTATCCGCTGTGGTGCGGGCAGTCTGTACTGTGCATGACTGCAGTGCGTGCAGTTTCTACTGCATGTGATGGCTTCTGACAAACATCCTTAGCAAATTATAATATAGACTATATATATTAGACACTGTGTGCAGTGTCATAATACTGAATGGAGTTCAGAGATGCTCAAATAACCAGCATTGAAATCAGAACAAAGCAGTAAATGTTATTTTCATCATACGGGATACAAACATTGTAGCACAGTTGTAAATACGGGAGTTGAGTTAATATAACAGAAGAACTTAACTAGGTAGGTTGTCTTCATATAGCAGTCAGGATTATCTATTAATATATATATATACGTTTTTATTTTGCATTATATCATCGGTTTCCTGTAACTAGTGACCTCAATAAAATTCAGCATTAGTTAACTCCTAATAACAATCAAAAGTCTTCCACTGTCTTGAATGGTTCATACGGGTTTATCAGATTGTGACCAGAAATCAACTTGCTGTAAACTATTGCTACATATAGGCCGGAATTCATCAAGAGAAGACTATCTGATACACTGACAGATACCACTGGGTAATTATCAATGATTTATCATATTTCCCTGCCTTGCATATATGATGTATATATGTGTGTGTATATATATATATATATATATATATATATATATATATATATATATTAAATAGGAAAGAAGGCAGCACCAGTGGGACTTGGTTAATAAGCATTTAATAAGGCAAAGTGTCAATGATACGGTCAACGTTTCAGTCCTGTAACAGGACCTTTCTCAAGACAATACAAACAAGATGGAGGAAGGTTTAAATAGACCAAACAATCGATGACGTTGCTCTATGGGGACACCTCTGAAGTCTTCTTGTGAGCGACATCACCACTTGCCCATGGGCCACGCGGGTTAACCGTTTGGTCTGGGGCAAATCATTTGCACTATAGGGAAGAACAAAAAAATTCAAAATTCCCACTGATTTAAATGGGGATTTTAAATCTTTGATTGCTAAAGAGGCCACTCTTGCATTCAAGGAGTTAAAATCCCCATTTAAATGTATTTATTTATATAGCGCCAACTAATTCCGCAGTGATGTGGTTCTCACCTGTGGTGCAAATGGTTTGGCCCAGAACTATTGCACCTTTATTTTGAACATACACCCTACCTGTAGTAATACCATTGAGAATATTCACTAATGAAGGGTTGGGTGGTGCGTGTTACTGGTACTTTCGGTGGTACCACATTTCTCCAGATGTACCAGATTCATTGTCTTATGTTAAAGTGAGGTTATAATTTAAAGGAGCAGAAAACATTTTTATTAAAAAATATATATTAGAGGACATATCCTGTTGAGTAAAATAAGGATGCTCCCACTGTTGAGAGGTGCATATTTCCAGAGTTATTACAGTTTAAACCCGTGTCTTTTTTACTTTAGCAGTGGCCTCTAGTGGTCAATTTCCAATTAGAAATTCTGTCACATTCTAATGGAGAGGAAAGTTAGTGACTTACAGTTCTCCATAGAATGTGATAGAAACTTCTGAGTCACTTCCTGTCAGTTAGACCTATCAGGAAGTAAACTCACAGTAAATTCACTTCCTGGTTATTTGAACTATTATACATCCTATAGTGTAATTCACTAAGGATGTTTGTCAGAAGCCAGCATGCTCAGTAGAGACGGCTGTGTGAGCTACAGTCATGCACAGTAAAGATTGCCCGTGCCGCGGCTGATACGGAGATACAGATCAGTGTCCTCTCTGCGCACCTTTACTCAGTACTGCACATGACTGCAGTGCCGCCAGTGTTGGCCCGTGTACACGCGCTTTAAAACTAGTTTCGAATAAAACAACTGACAGGAGTGTGAGTACCCTTGTTTTACTCAGCAGGATAAAGCTCTACAACATATAGGTTTTCAAAAAAAAAGTTTACTGCTTCTTTAAAAAATTTTGTAAAACAGCAACTAATGAATAATACAGAAACATGTGTGTCAAGAAGAGCCTTCTACACCTCTCTAAGTGTCGTTGGACTTCAATTCCCATCAACCTTAGCAAGCTGATGAACTGCTGAGCATGATGGGAGTTATAGTGTAACAAAAGATAGAGGGAAGCAGATTACCCATCCCCTTTTCTGTGCCATCACTCGAAACAAAGATGCTGTCTTTCTGTATCTGTATCTTGTGCTACTTTACTGAAATGTGGATTCTGAACATACACTAGGTTTTTGTCTCTTTCAATCAAGGCAAAATGCCACCGAAGGAACAGATCTCAGAGGAGAGTTGATGGATGGTGTTTTTTGAAAACATGGCCAAAAAAAAAAGAAAAAAGGAAGATTAAATTCATCAGCTGCTTGGGAAATAAAGGTTACCATGGGCATATGATGTTTTTTCTTTTCTTTTTGGAGACAAGGGATCTCATTTGTAATTTATCATTAGATGTGGAGTCCTAAAGTAGACAGCGAACATGCATTTGAGCTTCCAAGGTGATGGGCTTAGCCAATAAACTTGTACCTTGTGACCATGACCTTGATGAGATTCAAGTCTTGACAAGGAGGAGAAGGAACAAGCTGAACTGTATTGCACTGGGGTAATTATACCTCCTCCCAATGCTGGTGAGACTTGGGTCACCATTAAAGGTCACTTGTTCATCTCAGAGGTTGGTGTGGTGAAGCCTGTAGAATATTTTACAATGTAGAACTGTCAATCACCAGTGTACTTCTGAAATCAACCTCACTAGGGGACTTTAACCAACCGAGTACCAGAGAGGTACGCAAAGCAATGTGTCATGCATCCCTCTGGAACGCAAAGTGTTACGGAATATTTAACTTGCTTTTTTTAATGCTTGTGTAAACTGTCCACTTTTAGTTAATAATGTCTGAGATCAGTAACAAGAACTAACGCAGTTAACCCATTAACGACTGCCTGATCCGGCAAGCGGGGGCAGCCGTTAAGGACCAAGGAGCTTTTTGTTGTTGTTGCTCAATGGATTCTGAAGCTACCATGCCAGAATTCCATTAAGTGTCAGGACCGTCACAGGTCTTTAAGTGCTGGGACTGGTGTGACGGACCTGGCACATAAAGGGTCATTAAGGGGCTAACGTTTTGTCATTAGTGCCCATTGTTCATTGTTACCTTATCTCAAGCAGTTTACAGTTAATCCTGTAAAAAAAAAAAAAAAAAGAAAAGAAAAACAGCCACTAATTCTTATAGCTATCATTCTGCTTCAGACCACATCACACAGATGGCACCAGTGCTGAGAAGGAGAGTTAGTTATGTCTCCTGTGCTGAACAGTATACAGCTGGGCTACGGTGCCTTTCACATGGCTAACTATAGTCTCCCATGAGAGCACCAAAGTCCAACAAACTGTATCTTTACAGTGATTACACAGGAATACAATAAAAACAGGGCAGATCTGCATTGAAGCCTATGGGGCTGCCAGCAGACCTTTAACACATACAGTTGCGGAGTCATGATACACATCTCAGCCTCCAATGAATGGCCGACCCACATAATATCATATAATGTCAGTATGACTCTTTTGTGGGCCAGCTAATGCTACACCTCACCTCCCCACCAAAGATGGGATTACTGGAGAATGTATGGGAAGAGGAGTGGTAGAACATTGATGATGCAAATGTAGCAGGGGGCCATGTGTAAGAACCCTTAAAGGGGAAGGGTCCCCCTTTTCTTAATAAATAAACTTTTCTTCATAAATATACCAATAGGGAGCATATCGCCAACACTCCCAAATGACCTCAAACCTCAAAATGTATTGTTAGTTGTTTTTCACCATTATCTTAAATTCCTTTAAATTCAGCTGGTTTCATCTTCCATCTAATTCGTTCTTCATTTAACCCTCTGAGTACCAGAGGTGTATCCAATGCATTGTGTTGTGTTCCAATGCATTGAGAAACAGGGATTTCCAATACTTTTTTTTTTAACCCTTTGAGTGCCAAAGCGTACCCCCCCGGCACTCAAAGGGTTAACACCATACCTAGGAACTTTCTTCTTTGCTCTCCCTAGAGGGCAGTACTGTAATGCCGGTGGTGGTGGGGAAATGACACGATTCATGTAAAAAATGGGTGGGGCTTAACTGCAAGTGGGGGCGGAGCTAAATGGGCTAAGGAAGGAGGAAAAGCCGTGGGGATTAGGAAAGAATTAAAAAGAACAGAAGTGGGTAGAGATTCGATAGAAACGTCCCACATCCGGAGACTCAGCCCCTGCCCCGGGACACGGTAATGCAGTGTGAAAACTGGAGTCTCCGGGGCAAATCCAGAGAGTTCCCAACTACGGTTAACACAACATCCCTCCCTTCTGGCTTTCACCAAACCTTGGGTCTCCCCTTATATTAAAATAAATGTAACCCTTTCCATGCATATTTATATTATTATTCATTTACATTTATTTTTAGCATATTTTGAACATCCTTTTCTTTTCCATAGACAATTCTAACGTATACTGTTATATTACAAAGCAAAGCAGACTTTTAACGCTTAAACAAATCCTCATGTCCCCCATGGAAGTGCCTCTCACCTGCCCGCACACGCCCACGCCCCCCATTTCGGGAAATGCCGACCTAAATGGACCATATGACCTAAAAACAACTTTTGATATTTTTGAACAAGCTTTCAAAATCGCCAATATGTTGCATTAGGCATTATTTCTTTAGAAAAATAGTTATTTAGATTTATGGATTATGCTAATTAAGGCACACCGTGCAGACACTTCCTGTCTTATCCCTATATTACCTCCCTCCTCATGGACAATGCAAGACCCACCTACCCTATCACTGGAAGTGTTCAGTGCCAGTGTATAATACAGAGCTAAGACTGAAACAGTCTGCATGGCATGCCTTAATTAGCATAATCTATAAATCTAAATATCAAATAAAATATTTTTAAATACAAATTGGCTAATACAGCTTATAGGTGATTTCAAATCTCTTTTAAAATCACCAACATTTGTTTTTAGGCGATAGGGTCCCTTTAACTAGTCCTAGGAGGCACTGCCCCTTGAAGCACTTAAACCTTTGAGTGCCAGAGATGTACGCAACACATTGCAAAGCAATACGCTGTGTACCCCTCTGACACTCAAAGGGTTACATTCTTGCATTTAAGATATGGAGAGAAAACTTGCAGCCCCCCAACTGTTGTTGGACTACAATTCCCAACAGACAGTTGAGGACGAAAGGAGTTAGAGTCAAAATTGTTTTAACCCTTTGAGTGCCAGATGTGTACGCAACACATTCCTTTGCAATGCATTGCATACCCCCTCTGAAACTCAAAGGGTTAATTAAGAGTTAAAAAAACAAACAAAAACAAAGGAGTTTAAGAAATCATAATACCTAATAATAATCCAGTACTTACCTTACTATGGCCAGAAAACCATAATGACCTTATGAATGTTGTTCTTGTGCCTTGGTTCAATAGATAACATCAATCCATCCTGTATGTCATGGTGGACATGACAGGCAGCAGGACCACAGGACTTCAAACTCCAGCCATTGCACATCTTAATTCTTTAAAGTTCTGAGGGGTGCCTCTGGTTCTGAAACGGTTAAGAAGGCATATGCATTCTGCATGCTTCACTTTGAAAAACACTGGCAGTGGCTGTCACGTTTCCCTCCGTGGACATAATATCCAGGACTGACTGAAGATGTTCGGTCTTAAGCCGAAGCACAAGGGCAAAATTCATAAGGGCCATTAGGATTTTCTAGCCGTAGTATGTTTATTATTAGGAGGTAATACATCTCCTTTAAATGCAAGCACACACAAGCTCATAACATAACTGATATTAGTTTGGGGAGGTACAATACAGATGAAGAGGATGAAGATGCAGAGGAAGGGGTTTTTTACAGTAAGGTCTGTTAAATTATGGAATTCCTTGCCCAAGTATGTGGTTATGACAGATACAATGGATACATGTAAGAGAGGATTAGATACATTTCTTTCAAAAGGGAACATACAGGGTTATACTGTGTAATAGTAGGAAAAACAGGAAGGTCTGACAAAGACTAACTTATTTGGCAACAGGAAAGCTATGTAATTCTCATGTCTCTGGCTTATAAGGCAAAGGTTGAACTTGATGGACTTGTGTCTTTTTTTCAACCAAATTTACTATGTTAGATTGATGTGTGGGAGAATAAAGGAAGAAGAAACTGTTATATATTTAAAATAGTAAATTAAAAAGGGGGTGGGACTTTGGGACCTACCTTTGGAGTAATTCTGGGGCTAAACAATTGCAACATTGGCGACAAATGAAAATCTCCCAAATTCCAAAACCAAGTGCGCTGTTGTGGACAACCGCAAATCTCTATTGATTTAGATGGGGATTTAAAGGTATAGTAATACTTAAAAATCACCTATGCCTATTTTGTAGCCCTTAAATAATGAAGAAAAATGCACTCAGCGGCATCTCTCAAACCCTTACGGTTTGAGAGATAACCGCTTACAAAGTTCTCCCCTGTCTGACGTCAGCGTTCTAGCTGACAGCAGGGAAATCCTCTCATGGGATCAGCCGGCGGCTCTGCAGCAGAGATGAGATTGCGTTAATAAAAAAGAAATCCTTCACTAAAAAGGTCTTCTATGTGTGCTTGGTTTGCAAACACACGTAGAAGACCTTTTAAGTGAAAGATTTCTTTTTCATTAACACAATCTGAGCTCTGCTGCAGAGCCGCCGGCCAGTCTGCGGACCGGATTCCAAATCTGTAAACTAGAACGCTGGCGTCAGGCAGGGAAGAACTTTGTAAGCAGTTATCTCTCAAACCATAAGGGTTTGAGAGATGCCGCTGTTGGCATTTTTCTTCTTTATTTAAGGGCTACAAAATAGGGATAAGTAATTTTGAAGTATTACTATCCCTTTAACACTTTGATGCGAGGCAATGCATGGGACACCTAACTAACATTCACGGGGTTCAAACCCCATTTAAATCAATGGGAACATTTATATCTCCCCTACGGTTCAGTTGGTTTGCCCCAAAATAACCCCTCTTTTCATCTTAACCCCTTGAGTGCCAGAGAGGCACGAAACACATTGCAAAGCAATGCATTCCGTAACACTGTGGCACTCAAAGGTTTAAGACAAGCCAGTTCTTTAGCAGAATTTTGTGTTTCATGAAACACAGAGGCTGATGTACTAAGAAAGTGGCGCAATTCTGGAGAATACTAAATGCACAGCAGGAAACAAATGATATAAAAACCTGTTGCTTTAAGTTGTGCATTTAACTCCTTGAATGCTAAAGAGGTCTCCAACGCATTGCTCAGCAGGAATTTGTGAAATATTAATTTGTTCCCTGTGATGCAATTGATCTGCTCCAGAATTGCACCACTTTTACTTAAAGGGATAGTAATGTTTCACAATAAAAGCAGCTCCAGTTACTGTTCCTAGTATTTGGGCCATGGAGAGTGTTATTTCTGTTCTGTCAGAGTTGTAGTTCAAGAGTAATTGAATGATAAAGTATCCCCCTCCTGCCCCTTTTACCTAGTGTAACACTGCTCACCTCAGAGTAGCAAGACAGTCTGGATGGATTGCAGAGAGGGACAATCTTCAGTGAGCATAAGGAAAACCTAAAAAAACTGTCAAGGGTGGCAAGGTTTACCTTATGCTCATAGTAAGAAGATTGTCTTTTGCTGTGACCAGTCTGGTCCCAGGAACACATTCCACATCTGAAGGGAGGTGGCGTACACTAGGTCAAAGGGGCAGGAGGGGGATACTTTATCATTCAATTAGTCTTGAACTACAACCCTGACAGTACTGAAATAACACATGGCCCAAATACTATAAAGATTAATCAGAGCTGTGTTTTTTTTTTGTGAAACATTACTATCCCTTTAATACATGAGACTCACAGTCTAAAAATTGCTCCTTGGAAGATCAATCAGAGTTTGCAACTGTTCTGTGAAATGTAAATCTTCAGATATTATTGCACATTAAATCCAGGCTACAGAACATTACCTCCTCTCTTTAGGACTGCTCATGGAAAAAATATTGAACGAGTCCATGGTAGCACACTTGGGCAGAATGATAAAAATGCCCTGGCAGATCTAGCTCCAGCAGAGATCTACAGAGCACAATGCCTTGTCATAAATCACCAGGCACGTGCTGGGCTGGAGACTATTTATTATGCCATTTATGAAAACAGCCATGAATGAAATCTGTAGCACATGTGAGAACTGTCATTTATCACTTTCCCAGAGTGGCAGGATTGTTATTTGATTCAAGAACATATGCGGATGAATTACTAGGTCTCAAAATTGTTAGGAAACTGACGGCTGGCAAAGTGAACCCTGCTTTTGCATATGTCCCAAGTGTCCTGTTTTAGGATGTCCACTTTAACCCTTTCATAAGCAGGGATGTCTGTGCCTGTACTCAAAGGGTTAGAATTTCTAACCCTTTGAGTACAGGAGCAGAAAATTCTAACCCTTTGAGTACAGGAGCAGCATCAGAGGTGACGTAGAATATAGATACACAGGGGAGAAACAAAGTAAATTCCTCATACAATTGACAAGCAGGTGTTGGGTCAAACTAAATATCAGTTATGCTCTTACACTTGGCTGGCGTCTACAGACATATTGTAAATCAGAGTGCATATTTACAGTCCTCGTGTGACCCCAACATCATATTTACTGGTTAAAATAATTTCAGCCAGTAAATATGATGGTGGGGTCTTGTGTCCATAGGCAGAGCTTAAGTCACCACGGTTGTAGATATGCACTCTGATTTACAATGTCTGTAGACACCAACCAAGTGTAAGAGCATAACTGATATTTAGTCTAAATATCAGTTATGCTGTTACACTTGGTTGGACTTGGTTTCTACATGAAATAATGGGGGGGAGAGGACATCATAAATTACATTAACCCTTTAAGTGCCATAAATCCAATGGCTAGACACCATTCTGTCACTGAAAGGGTTAAATAACAAGTTCAGTGAGGCTGCAGCTCCCTTGTCTAATCTTCCCAGAAGCCATGTAAGTGTTCTGCAATGCACTGCATAAGCCCTAGCACTCAAATGGTTAAAGGAAATGTTAGAAAAAAGGAGATGCAGCCTTGTATATTTTTCTTTAACCCCCACCCCCAACATGTATTTATCACACCTTAGTGCATAACCCACCTGGGGGGAGATTCTCTAAGCGGTGATAAAGAGGTGATAAAGTGGAGATGACTTCTCCAGTGATATTTCTTCTCCAGTTTCTGTGCTATTCTATAGATCTAATGTACTAAGATCTGCAAAGCTGGCAAAATATTAGTGAACTAGTATAAAAGCCTGTGTACACGGGCCAAAGTGCCACACAGTGGCCTCGGCTGCTGTCCCTGAGCCGGGAGCGGAGACAGGTGGTGGACCTTTCGGAGAGCCCTGCTACGGATTAGCAGTGCCGCCATCTTGTTTCACACTCGGACTGGAGGCCGGTGCGTTTGGCCAGTCTCTACTGAGCATGACTGCATGGTTCGGCCAGTCTCTACTGTGCATGACTGCATGGTTCCGGCAGTCTCTACTGCGCATGACTACATGGTTCGGCCAGTCTCTACTGTGCATGACTGCATGGTTCCAGCAGTCTCTACTGTGCATGACTGCATGGTTCGGCCAGTCTCTACTGAGCATGACTGCATGGTTCGGCCACTCTCTACTGTGCATGACTGCATGGTTCGGCCAGTCTCTACTGTGCATGACTGCATGGTTCGGCCAGTCTCTACTGAGCATGACTGCATGGTTCGGCCAGTCTCTACTGTGCATGACTGCATGGTTCGGCCAGTCTCTACTGAGCATGACTGCATGGTTCGGCCAGTCTCTACTGTGCATGACTGCATGGTTCGGCCAGTCTCTACTGTGTATGACTGCATGGTTCGGCCAGTCTCTACTGTGCATGACTGCATGGTTCGGCCAGTCTCTACTGTGCATGACTGCATGGTTCGGCCAGTCTCTACTGAGCATGACTGCATGGTTCGGCCAGTCTCTACTGTGCATGACTGCATGGTTCGGCCAGTCTCTACTGTGCATGACTGCATGGTTCGGCCAGTCTCTACTGTGCATGACTGCATGGTTCGGCCAGTCTCTACTGAGCATGACTGCATGGTTCGGCCAGTCTCTACTGTGCATGACTGCATGGTTCGGCCAGTCTCTACTGTGCATGACTGCATGGTTCGGCCAGTCTCTACTGTGTATGACTGCATGGTTCAGGCAGTCTCTTCTGTGCATGTGTGTGTTCCGCACACAGGGAGCGACACATCCTAGCAAATTATATTATAGGATAGGCTCCATAGAATAATATAGGAACTGGAGAAGTGATAAACTGGAGAAATCATCTCTACTGTATCACATCTTTATCACCGCTCAGTGAACCTTCCCTCTGGAGTGCCAGTAGTTGCCTACCTGTTTTAAAGGGCCACTATCATTAAATAGTTTCAAATCAGCAGACTGGATCATCTGGGAGCAGATCTTCAGATGATCCTTGTGCTGCATTGTGAGCATACATGGAAACTCCCCAGATCTGGTCTGGAGACTCCTCCAGCTTTGATACTGTGGGGACAGAGGCTGATTTGCAGGACTCAGTGAGTTACCTTGTAACTATGTCCACTTCACAACCATTTCATATCACTCTCTGTCCACGTTAAGAATAAACCCACCTCCATCATCTCATTCCTCTTGCACTAAGCAAGCCCTGCACAGCCAAGCCAGTTTTCTGACTCTTTTAAACAGCTGATAGGACCTTTTTTGGGGATGCACGGAGCAGCCCTGGACTTTTTTAACCTTTTACGTGCCAGAGGGGTACGTAATGCATTACCCCTCTGGCACTCAAATGGTCAGTAAGTCTGCTGTCACTGGAGGAGACTGTAAAATGTGATCATTGCCCTTTACCCGTTTACAGTCACGTATTTTCCAAAAGGTAAATGTATTAGCATGGGTTTATTGTTGTGACTTGCACTGCACTCCCCTGGCACTCAAATGAGTTAATCTGTTCCTATCCCCTCTAATCTCACTGAAGCTTGTGAAATAATAAATGCCAGGCATTTTCCTTCCCATAAGCAGGTGGATAAATACGTATTAAACTATTTGCAGAGAGGATTGGGGAAAAGCTGAACACAAGGGTACGATTGGAAAAACATCTGCAGTGAAGAGAAAAATTGATTCCTTAAGGATGTCAACCGTTTCACTAAAGATCTGTGCATAAATTAGAGGGTGGGTCAATAGCTCTGACCACAGGGGGATTGACCAGCAGAGAATTTACTGTGTTGATGCGGAATGATTGTCAAAGGGTTAGGCTAGACGCTAAACACAAATGGATGATATCACTTGCTCTTTTGCGTGATCCAAAAACATCCTGTTTAGTCAACTACACTGCTACTGAGGAAGTAAAACCACATTATTTTACTTTCCATGTTTTATGGAATCTCTTAACTGTTAGAATTATTGAAGCCACAGCAACACCATTGGAGTGCCAGAGCGGTATCCAACGAATGCACTCAAAGGCTTAAAGGGACAGTAAAGTTTCAAAATAAAAGCAGCTCAAGTTAATCTTCATAGTATTTGGGCCGTGGAGAGTGTTATGTCAATACTGTCAGAGTTGTAGTTCAAGAGTAATTGAATGATAAAGTATCCCCATCCCTCCCCTTTTACCAGAATCTGGTCTCTTGACTGGACAGATCACAGCAAGGGACAATCTTCTTACTGCGAGAACAATGAAAACCCTGTCCCCCTTGACAGGCTTTTCCCTTATGCTAACTGAAGATTGTCCATGTCTGCAAGCCATCTGGACACCACCTTTCTGTTCTGAGGTGAGCAGTGTTACATCAGTGAAAGGGGCGGGAGGGGACACTTTATCATTCAATTACTCTTGAACTACAACTCTGATAGTATTGAAATAACAGCCTCCATGGCCCAAATACTATGAAGATTAATTGGATCTGCTTTTATTTTGAAACATTACTATCCCTTTGAAAAGAACCAATAACAACATCACACTTAACGTGGGCGTCTACATCTTGAATATTTATAAACATAATTTAAAAGTCCAGCAGATGGAAACATTAGGATTTATTTCTGAAAAAAAGAGATTCTCAGTGCAGCACAGAGCTAAATTAGCATACGACTCTGCACTGTAAGGTCTCATCATCATATGGTACCACGTACGGAGAGCTCGCTATACAGAAATAAATCTATGAATAAATCTGCTGGTCTTTTGGCTTATAGGCTACACAGGCAGATTTTAATGACGTTTTCAAATATGCAGATGTGAATTCAAGGTGACAAGTCTCCTTTAATCAGGGCAGAAAAGACTAATGGCCTTTATGACTCAATTCTGCATGGATTGGTTCTCCAAAAATTAAACATTAAAGTGGACCTTTCATCATATTAACCCCTTAGTGACAGTCGCGTTCGTACGCGGCTGTCACCTTAATGCCCAAGGAACATTTTTTTTTTTCTTCAAACAAGTATGGAGTCTCCGAACGGCGTGCAGCTGCACGGAGACCCAGACTTCCGTGACTTACCAGGTACGTCCTCTGTCACTAAGTGACAGTTTCTGCGGGACGTACCTGGTAAGTCATCCGTCGTTAAGGGGTTAATATAGAGCTCTAAATCATAATTACATTAGCGATATGCACAGTCATAGTTTTATTTTCAAGAATAATTGCTGTATTAAAGAAAAATAGAATCTTTTAGACAGACAGGCAGCGGGGAACAGTGCAGACATCTTGCAGAGCCGGCATCTCTGAGTCTGCTCTGTCCATCCCCTTTAACTCCACGATTGGTGAGGAAGGGACTGGTTTTCTTTTTTAAAAAAATGCTATATTGACGGAGAAGTCTGTTTATTAATGTAAGAGCGCGACATCCGTTCATGACAGGCTGTTGGGACAGCTCTATACCTCAGCCTGTCATTTTTAGCCTCGTCCCCCTTCCCAGTTGCACCCAGTTACCACCTCCTCTGATGACGGAGGGTTTCAGCATATGAGCTGGAGCGTACAGCCTGTCATTCTTAGCCTCTTCCACCCTCCCCAGTTGCTCACAGTTACTACCTCCTCCGATTATAGAGGATTCCAGCTTGTGAGCTGGAGCGGTCTATTGGCAAGAGAGTGCTCCAGCTCATATGCTGAAATCCTCTGTAATCAGAGGAGGTGGTAACAGGGAGCAACTGTAGAGGATGGAAGAGGCTAAGAATTATAGGCTGTGCACTCCAGTTTACATGCTGGAACCCTACGTCATTGGAGGAGGTGGTAACTGGGAGCAACTGGGGAGGTAGAAGAGGCTATGAATGACAGGCTGTGGTACAGAGCTGTTCTGCAGCCTGTCATGAACGTACACCAGGAGCTTACATTAAGAAACAGCTATCTCTGTCTATATAGCATTAAAAAAACAAAACAAAAAAAAAAACAGATTTCAAGTGTATTGGCAAGGAACATTCATATAAAAAGCAGTTTACTGGAGGTGAGAGTTCCCCTTTAATAAACAGTCAAGTACATTTATAATTATGTGCATGATAATAACAGGCATAACACAAGACTGTTTAACCTTCACATGTTGAAAAATGGACCCCAAAAGGCACACATTTAACCCTTTGAGTACCAGAGGGTTAAGGAAGATAACATTTAGCTCTTTAAAGACCAGAAAGGTACAATACATTGCTTTGCTCACCACTCTGGTTGTTAAAGGGTTAAAACACACCTTCATCAACCCTTTAGGTGCCAGAGATGTATCCAACAATGTGTTGGATATCTCTCTGGCACTCAACGAGTTAAATTTGCCCCTTGGGATTAAATTTATCAAGGATTAAATTCACAATGCTAAAAAAAAAAAAATTGTTGCAAAAATGTCATAATGATGGAAGTTGCAGCTGTTCTGGAAAATAACAGTCACTATAACGAGAATTCTATGTGTTCTGTGTACAGTGTTGATGACACACAATAGCCAGAGGGGTGTGGAACACATAACGCATTGCACTGCTTACTCCTCAGATACTCAAAGGGTTAAAATATGTAAAATTTTAAGACTACCTGAATATAGGTAAAATAATGGCCTCCACAGGTTTAAAAGCAGCAGAAAAAGGAATGATTTATCAGAAAGAATGTGTTATGCACTTAAAGGGATAGTAATGTCAGAAAAAAAGTATTAACTATGTGGTAGATACAATAAAAAGAGAGTTCTTGCACTTATTCGTATGTCTCAGTCCATTATAGTTTGAGAGATACAGGAAAATAAAGTTCTCTGGTCCCTCCTCTTTCTGCTTGACGAGCTGTAAAGCTGTCAGAAGCAGATTCTGGTTGCTTGACCAGACTCGGCTCTTCAGCAGCGCCGATATAACGATATCTAAAGATAAATACTTCATCGGAATGGTCTACAACGTGTGCTTGCAAACCAGGTATCGCTATGTCAGCGCTGCTGAAGAGCCGCCGTCTGATCCAGAAACCAGAATCTGCTTCTGACAGCTTTACAGCTCGTCAAGCGGAAAGGGGAGGGAGTGGAGAACTTTATTTTCCTATATCTCTCAAACCATAACGGTCTGAGAGATATGATTAAGTGCAAGTACTCTCTAATTATATCTACCATATAGTTAATACTTTTTTTCTGACATTACTATCCCTTTAAGGAAAAAAAATGTGATCTTTAATCCTTTGAATGCCAGAAAGGTCACCAACGCATTGCAAAGCAATGCATTGGAGACCTCTCTAGCATTCAAGGGGTTAAAAGCCCAATTTGAATCAATGTGAGCTTTGAAAATATTTATTTTTACAGTGAAGTTGGTTTGGCCTAATTACTTCGGTTTAATGTGTGCATATGGCACTGAATGAACCAGCAAGTACGATGGTTCCACTTGGTATTGAATCTGTATAGTCATTTTCACAGAAGCTGAAAGTATATAAGAGGGAAGAATATTCCAGAATTCTAGAGAAAGACCTAAAGTTAGAGGGTGCAAGATTCAGAAGTAATGTGTTTAAAGCAGAACTATCACTCAAATTAAAGTGCCCCCCAAATAATTATTCATATAGGGATATGCATAGAAATACTAGTATTATCCTGAATATGTCCAACAGTATTGAGAAATCCAACTTGGTCCGACACTCACAGGCAGGCATCAGCGCAGACATCTTGCCTTAGAGACATCTGTGCACCTGCACTGTCCGTCCCGGTCTCCTCCAGGATTGGTGAGGAGGCGTTACTTTGTACCTTAAGGTACAGGAAGTGACTGACAGCGCAGGAGCACAGATGCCGTTACAGCAAGAAGCCTGCACATCAGTCTCCGAAAAAGATTCCTCAATAATGCTGGACTTAGTCAGGATCATACAAGTATTGGTATGCATATTGTTTTATGAATAATTATTTGGGGGGCACTTTATTTGGAGTGATAGTTCCGGTTTAAAGCACTACTTTACGGAAACTGTGAAAGAGTCACAGAACAGCCTCCTAGCTGAGGTGGTAGGGGCTAATACAGCAAAGTAATGCAAAATGCTTGACACAGGCATGTCTGTTCTGAAAATGGTATACATTTTAGAAAAATGGGTAGACTGGATGGGCTAATTGGTCTTTATCATCCTCCAAATTCTACACTTTTATGTGAGAGACATAATTTAGCATTTTGCTCATTTTCAGTTTCCTTTTGCTTGTTAAGTAAACAAACCCCTTCAAAATGGTGTTTGGCTGCTCTCCAGTCAGCTGCAGTGAATGCAGAACAAGTTATTTCCTGGAGTCTTTAGCCCTCTGAGTGCCCGAGAGGTATCAATGTATTGAATAGCTCTCTGGCACACAAAGGGTTAGAAATCTTAGGGCTATATGCACATTTGTGAACTTTGTCTTCTTGAACCACCAGAGAGGACTTGTGGTGCAATTGGGTGATGTAAATGAAGAGATTCATGTCACAAAAGGGGCAGGACCTCATTACAAGTCAACGTGGGGCTTAGTGGCCTTGTGTCAAAGTGGGTGGAAGGGAAGAGAAGTGAGCGGGAAGTGGGAGGAAAAGGGTGGGAAGGAGGAGAAGTGGGCAGGAAGTGGGAGGAACAGGGTGGGAAGGAGGAGAAGTGGGCAGGAAGTGGGAGGAACAGGGTGGGAAGGAGGAGAAGTAGGCAGGAAGTGGGAGGAACAGGGTGGGAAGGAGGAGAAGTAGGCAGGAAGTGGGAGAAACAAGGTGAGAAAGAGAAATGGGCAGGAAGTGGTAGGAACATGGTGGCAAGGAGAAGTGGGCAGACTTTCATACAAAACTCACCACCACCTGAGAATCAGCCTCCGTCCACGGAGACCTGATAATTAACTGCAAAAAACGGAGAGTTCTCAGGTATGACTATGTGTTTAAGGGAAGGTGGAACAGAAAGAGATATTCTGAAAACACCCATAAATTAAATGTCTTTTAACCCCTTAAATGCTGCCAATGTCTCCAACACATTGAGAAGCGATGTGTTGGAAACCTCTTTAGCATACAAGAGCCCCATGAATATCAACAGCAAATTTTATGTGTTCCAGTGGGTATAGTTGGTTTGCCCCAGAATAGCTCCACTTTTCTTTTTCCAATCCAGTGGGAAGTGCACACATTTCTGCAGTGTGTTGCACAAACCTCCCGCATAAAAAGGATTGATAGCTCTGAAATCCTGACACTGGAGATCAGGCAAAGATTGATCAGTACAGGGATTAGAACATGGATGGACAACATGAGCCCCTCCAGCTGTTGCCGGACTACAATTCCCATCAACACCCGCCAACCAACGGCTGGCCAAAGATGATGAGAGCTGTATGCTGATAGCGGCCTGACGTCCTCACATTGCCCGCTCCTGGATTAGAATGTCTGGAAGCAGAGGATGAGAGCTTAATGACCTTGAACTTTGTCCTTTTCCCATGATACTTCCTGTTATAGTGATGTACTGGTTGGAAAGAATGAATACTGGCCCATATTTATAAAAGTAAACATTAAAAAAAAGTAAACATAGGGAACAAATTCAAATTCCTTTTAAATTAAATCAGGCGTTTAACCCCTTGAATGCTAGAGAAGTATTCAGTGAATTGCGAAGAAATGCATTGGAGATATCTCTAGCATTCAAGGGGTTAAAAAATCTTTATTGAAATGCTTGGGAATTTGGGAATTTAGGAATTTGTATTTGCCCCCTATGGTGAAGTTGGTTTACTCCAGAATAAATCCAGTTTGCATATATAAATATGGGCCATTATTTCCAGATTCATCGTTGCTGCACTGCAGAACGTGTTCAATCGCCAGAATAATTCACAAGTATAGAAAGTAAACGAACAGCAACAACGAATAATAAATACAACTAAATGTACAAGCGCTATTATGGTTTGTTATACAAAGCTTTTACACCTGGAAAGCTTTAATCCCTGAGGTTTTGTTTATTTATCTGAATTTATCTATCACCTTTATCCAAGGCACTTAAGACTGGGAGAGAACTTACACTTGAGAATTTAGGCCGTGGAGAACTTTTACTCTCGAGGTTTTAATTATTTATTTGCACTAATACTGTGTCTTTATAGAAAGTACTTACGGTTTAGAAAGTATTTACACTTTTGGATTAAAGGGATAGTAATGTTTCACAAAAACAGCAGCTCCAATTAATCTTCATAGCTCCTTCTTAGGACATAATCAGTTGTTGGATATATGTCCCGTTGAATAGTCTTTTGGATACCTAAATATATTAAAATGTATCTTTTTCATTTTTTTTATGAGTTCTTTTGGGTCTCCGTTCAGTCATTTATATTAGAAAAATAGATGTTTATTTTACTAAAGGGGTGTTTAATATTCCCTTTGAGGAATCATTTTTGCTTATATTTGGCATTTGTATGATGATAGAAGCAATATACATTTTTTAATCTAGAGGTCTCTGTTTTACCTTTTTGAAGAGATTCCGCTTAGTAATTTAAAGTGTCATCGGATGTATTTATTCCGATGTATATTTAAATAAAGAGAGGATATGTTTCCATAGATTATCTTTTCAATGTGTCAACATTTATTGTGAAATATTTATGTGATTATTTCCAATGCTGGATTATATGTTGTTGTTTTATTTAATATAAGGTAATTCTGATTTTTTATATACATTTTTTTAAACAATATACATGCTATTATATATGGATATTGGTTATGGTGTATTTAAAATGTCAAGGTCAAATTAGGAGATTTAAAAAAAGATAATAATAATGAAATAACCATTCTGTATCTTTGTAATAAATAAATTAAGATACTCTGTGTTTCCTGCTTGGATAACATTAACTCTATCCCTGCCAACTGGATGAAGAGGATTATTCCTCTACACATAGAATTAATTTGATTCCAAAATGAAGGAGAGAGCAAATATATGTGTCCAATGGGAAAAATCTTTATGTCATTTCCGAGGATTTAAATTCTCTGCGTGCCGTTAAAAATGCTATTTTTGCTTTTCTGCTCCTGATGAAACAACGTATACATTTTGAAACGCGTTGAACCCTTTTTAGTTATGTTTTACTTATTTTTATAAGTTTGAAATAAAAGTTTTTTCTTTTTTAACACAACGCTTTTATATTTAAACTTCCATTGGAACTTGTATGTTTGGAGGTACTAACCGATATCCCTAAGTCATTTTCATGAAAGATGCGAGATAGAGGAGTGCGGGTGGTATAAAAATCCCCACATGCTCTGAATGTCCTGGGATCAACACATTCTGTGTTTCCCAGGGAAACATCGAAGAGTAGGTACCAAAGATCGTTTGACATACAAGATGACATCTGGTGTATATTCAAGTCCATGGATGGCTGAGTGAGGGCAGCTTTATTAATAACCCCACAGGCAATTTTAGCTTGACTTGATCAATAGAAGACCAGTCAAGTGTTAAGTCTAAAAAGCAGGGGAGGGCTGGCAACATACAGCCCAGAGGGCAAATACAATCAAATGGCCCATTTCTACTATTGGCCGAGCCCACTGTCCCAGCTCACCCCTGTTTCATTAAGTTTAAAATTGTCTTTAATGTTGTGAAGTAAGACAAGTGATACCACACAGCTTACAGATGAAATGGTGATACATTAGTGATATTACAGTGCTTACAATTTAAGTAAAGCTACACTATTGATGCCATAGAGTTTTCAAGGGAAACTGGCTATACTACTAGTGTAGATCTATTTGGATTGTAGCTCTGCGTTATCATTTGTATTTAGATTAATTTCAAATGTAAGCTCTGTGGTATCACTAGTTTAGCTCCATTTACAAGTGGGAGATTGAGTGAGGCAGTGGCCCACCAGCCCAGACACATGACCAGCCCAGGGGGCAATTGCCCTCCTACCCCCCAGGCCAGCCCTCCCCTGCTAAAAAGTGAGTTTTAAGAAACGGACTGTTTTTATACATTTAAAGTTGATACTATCACACATCGTGTCAAGATCTATATGATTTTTGAAGTTTTATCTCTACAAATTAGAATTTGTGACTATTCTTTGTTGACTTAATTATATCACAAATTGCTTTTTTTGTTTTACTTTTTGTTTTCACTTATTGTAAACACAGATCACGCTATGGTTTGTATTTTCTCTTTTTTTTGCATATGTGTTTCATTACCGTTTTGAGTGAATTATGCACGTATGACAACATTTTCTTTAGAGAACCGTAAGTACAACAATTATTTATTCAAATATATTATTATTATACTTAATTTGTATTTTGTTATCTTACTGATATTGTGTTGTTTTATTACGGAATCACATTGTTACATTATTATTTTGTGAATGTAATTAGAATCTATTCACATTAGAACTCACCTGTATATATATATATATATATATATATATATATATATATATATATATATATATCACAAGTTTACTCTTTAGGTTTCTTATACTGGAGGACCTTTACTCTGGCGGTTGAATGCCTCAGAGAAATTTTACTCTTTAGATTTTATAAACTGGAGGACCTTTACTCTTCAGGAATAATTCCACAAAGAGATTTACTCTTTAGGTTTCATATACTGGAGGACCTTTACTCTTGTGGTCAAATGCCTCAGAAACATTTTACTCTTTAGGTTTTATAAACTGGAGGACCTTTACTCTTCAGGAATAATTCTACATAGATTTTACTCTTTAGGTTTCATATACTGGAGAACTTTTACTCTTGTTGTTTAATGCCTCAGAGATATTTTACTCTTTAGGTTTCATATACTGGAGGACATTTACTCTTGCAGTTTAATGCCTCAGAGAGATTCTACTCTTTAGGTTTTCATTTTTTGCATTGAATAGCTGTTTATATAAACAGGTGATACAGTGGAGATGACTTCTCCAATGATATCACTTCTCCACTTCCTATGTTATTCTATAGAAGATATGCACTAAGGTCTCCAAAGCTGGATAAATATTATTGCATATGCTCCATAGAATAACATAAGAACTGGAAAAGTGATATCACTGGTGAAGTCATCTCCACTTTATCACCTCTTTATCACACCTAATGCATCTCTGCCTTGGAAACATTTTACTTGTCTATTTATTATAATGGAGACATCTCTCTCTTAAGGTGTAATAAGAAATGGAATAATTGTAGAGTAAACAATCTGCACCATACTGAAGAAATAAAAAATAAGACTGATTTAAATTGAGCTTTTAACACCTTGACTGCACGAGAACTCCCTAGCGTTCAAGTGATTAAAATCCCCATTTTAACATATGGGAAGTCTGGGATTTTTCCTTATGGTATAGTTAATTTATATCAACCTAAATGCCTCCAAGAGGCTGATATTTAACTAAGAAGAATTAGAGGCAAATCTGTTACAACAAAGGGGACAAATAAAGTTTGTTGAAAGTAATGCACTGAAGACTTTTCTTGCTTCTGTTAAACATCCATTTACATTAACAGGAATTTAGATGTATTCCTCTGTGGTGCAGTTTATCTGTTGAAGAATTGCTTCAGGTATTCTTAGTACATCAGCATCTTAGACACATTATATCTCAAGAAATAAATCTCTCCATTGTAAGAAACCACAGGAGTACAAATGTCTTCAAGACATATGCTTATCAAGAGTATATATGCCTCCATCTGTGCCAATCATGCAAACATAACAGAACAGTGCACATTACAATAAATAGCAATAAGGAAGTGTGGGTGGGAACCAGTGAACAGCTCACATTCTTGAAGGGATCTTGAATGAAGGGACAAGAGAGAGAAACAGACATGAGATATAAAGGGTGAGGGTGTGGTTAATCCAACCCACTCACATCAATCACATAGCTACACCACCCACCTACCTATTATTTCTCACAGCAGCCTCGCTAAACACTGTTTATATTAACTATCAGATATTAACCCTTCACACTGGTCATACTATCAAATATTAACCCTTCGAATGCCAGAGAGGTGTCGAAACACATTGCAACTCGATGCGTTGCATACCTCTCTGGCACGTAAAGGGGTAACAGGAGGGTATTAAGGCCAAAGTCAAGGCCCCTCAACTTAATCTCCAGCATAAGGGAAAAACCTGAAAAACCTGTCATTGTTCTTACAGTAAGAAGATTGTCCCTTGCTGTGAGCTGTCTGGTCTTAAGACCAGATTCCACATCTGAGGGGAGGTGGCTTACACTAGGTAAAAGGGGCGGGAGGGGGATACTTTATCATTCAATTAGTCTTGAACTACAATTTGTATTATTTAGAGAATAATCAAATGATTTTATTTACAGAGTAATTTATTTACATATATTCATGTTTAAACAAACAATAAAGTGAGTTCTATTGCTGTGGCGCAATATGATACACTTATATACATATCGCACATTCTGATCTCATAAAAAGAGGGACACCATGGTAGTAAAGGGGACATAGGGATTTGCATCTCGGTGGGACTGTCCCATCTAAAAAGGGATAATTCATGCTTTTTATCCAGTCCCTGTTAAAAAATGCACTGAGTACAAATAATCACAGGGAAATCTATAAAAAAAAGTGTTTTTTTGTTTGTTTTTTCTACTTTTTTATATCATTAAACAAACTGATGGGATATACCTATTAATATGACATCGAAAGAAAGCCCTTCTAATTCTTAAAAAAAAGTATATAATCTGTGAGGGTGTACTAAATGAATTAGTGGGAAAATATAGTTGAACAATGGCACACTAAAAAAGGCCAACATTGCTCTTCTCCTGTAGTGTAAAAAAAAGCCCGGGGGGGGGGGGGTATGTACTAAGTTATTCTATACAGCCTATGCACTAACATCTCCAAATTTTTAGAAATCTAGTGAATTGGCTCCATACAATAACATAGGACTTGGAGAAGTATTATCACTGGAGAAGTTATCTCTGCTTTATCACCTATTTATCACGCCTTAGTGAATCTTTTCCCTGGCCACGAAGGTTTTAAAGGGCAACTATCACCCCTATACAAGTTTACCTTATTGTAATCCTTATCTAGAGATAAGCTTAAATACTTGGTTATTTTTGTTTAACGCAGAACTTTCAGCTTTAAAATATTGCCCCCCCAATACATTAGTAATGTAGAGATAGGCAAAGTAATAGTTGTATTATGGTGAATAAATGTACGTTGCTGAAGAAATCCACCTTCTTTGGCAGGCATCCAGTGGACAACAGAGCAGACATCTTAGAGGGAAGTTGCCTCTGAGTCTGCTCTGTCTGTCCCGTGCACTGCCCGGATTGGTGGTGACATTCATTGGTACTTAAGGTAACGGAAGTTGCTGCCTGCACAGGTGCACTGAGCTTCTCTTGTAAGCTCTGTGCCTTGGATGCCGGCAGAAGCAGGTGGATTACTTCAATAAAGTAGATTTAATCACCATAATACAACTATTACTTTGCCTATCTCTATATTACTAATGTACTGGGGAGTCAATATTATAAAGCTGAAAGTTCCGCTTTAAAAAAAGAAAAAAAAAAAGCATGCTGTGGCGGAATATACATTATTAAAAATGAGTTGGGGCCTTACTTCAGGACAGACCGCGGTTACAGATTTGCACCTCTGCCTGTCAATCTTCTTCTGTTCCTCCCCAAGTATTGTCAGGTTCCAACAGCTTACAAGGAGAGATCCTCAGTCATTGGAGGTGGTTGGAACACGACAATCCTTGGGGGTGGGAACAGAAGATTGACAGACTGAGCTACAGAGCCGTACCCGCAGTCTGTCCAGAAGGCACAGGCTTATTTTTAATAATGTATATTTTGCCATAGCATGCTTTTTTAAAACAAAAATAACCAACTATTTCCTCTTATCGGTAGATAAGGATTACAGTAAGGTAAACTTGTATAGGGGTGATACATACAGTTTAACCATTTGAGTGCCAGAGGGGTACAGAATGCATTGCTTTCCAATGTGTTCTGTACCCCTCTGGCACTCAAAGGGTTAACCAATACACTAGAGATACCTCTACCATCTGAGAGGTTTAAGTAAAGCCTAACATTTTTTGGTATGGCAATGCATTAAACATCATCAGCTTAGCACTCAAATGGTTAAAAAAGTGCTTTTTTTTGTCGGGGGGGGGGGGTTGATGTTGCTATAGCAACCTCATCACTCAAAGCTAGATGGCCTGGAAGGTACAACGGCTTCTCTTATTACTTTGGGCACTGTGTGATGAAATTCCACTTCAATTGACTCTGACACCTGACTAAAATTGGTTCAATTAGAAAGAAATCCTCCGTGTGCGTCTTTGATAAGAGGCTCCATCATAACCCATCATATGTCTGAGAGACAAGCGACAAGATCCCGCAAGAACAATCCCTGCTCTCTAATGGACTGAAGTTGAAGTATCCATCATCCCAAATCCATTTTTCTTACAAAGAAAAGGGAAGAAAATGTGTGTTTTTCTAAAAGCTACATATAAAAAGAGACCTAATGCTAAAATTCAATTTCTTATTAACCATTTGTGTGCAGGAGGTATGACCGCTCTGGCACTCATAAGGTTAAATGAGAAGCTAGAGTAACTTTTATTTTAACATTAGTTCTCCTGTGACTAGGGCCTAGCAATGTATTCACAGGCACTTTCGTGTATTGACGAGCTGTGTGCCTTCTTTATAAAATGCACCATTAGAATGACAAAAGAGAACACATTGTATTGGAAGCTTGTGGTTGGCAATATCATTGTAATTTTGTTTAGTTTTTTTCCAAGAACTTCTATAGACTAAACCTATGGGTGTCAGGGAAGGTTCCGATGCATTATCTATATCAGTATTGCAGCAAATGCAAACAGAGGCAGATTGTAGGGGAATACCAGCCCGGGCATTTTTTTTTTTTTTTTAAAGCAGCCCACGTCCCTATCGACGCCCCCTTGTGGTCCCTGTGTGGCATGGGAGAGCAGGCTCCAGGATATTATGTCATATCCTGGCTCTCTGCATTAACCCTTTGAGTGCCAGAGGGGTACGCAATGCATTGCAAAGCAATGCATTGCGTACCCCTCTGGCACTCAAAGGGTTAAAAGGCTGTCACAGAGAGTACCTGTGGCAACACAGACCTCTCCTTTAAAATATCGTGGGATGGTAAGGTGAGATCCTCTGATCTCCCCCACCAGCCCATGATCTAGCGGCCCACCGGGAGATGCCCGGTCCCCGAAAGGACAATCCGCCCATAAATGCAAAGCCCTGGGGCCAAGACAACTTTAGGGGGCCCAATGACACCCACACAGCCCCATCCCACTCAATCTCTACACTGCCTATTCTCTGACTAAGATCTGTCCCCAGACAATGCAAATCTAATAATTTAGCCCTTCCCACAACAAACAGTAAGGGAACTAGGTCATCTGTTTGAAGCAAATCCTGTTTAAATCCCCTGGTAATAAAACGTATTGTTCAACAGATGTTAATGCAAGTCATAGACAATGGTGAGAAAATTTAAAATTGGAGAAAAACACCTGTGCAAGAAAATGGTATAAAAAGTCAACTTAAAAAAAGTCCCAGATGAAAATTAGAATGATGGTAATGGTAATTCTCATGTTATGGAAAATAATCCACTTTAAACAGTACCTTGTAAGGACAATGGTAATGTTAATTATGATGAGATGATACCAATGAACAGATGAAGGATGGTACAATGCGAGTAGATGGAAAATGATGAAATGTGAATGAGAGATGGAATGAAATTCGTCTGAGTTCTGATGCTGCTATGAACTTGAGTGGCCTGGTCCACCAACAAACATTTTTTAAAGGGATAGTAATGTTTCATAATAAAAGCAGCTCTAATTAATAATCATAGTATTTGGACCTTGGAGAGTGTTATTTCAGTTCTGTCAGAGTTGTAGTTCAAGAGTAATTCAATGACAAAGTATCCCCCTCCCGCCCCTTTTACTGATGTAACACTGCTCAGCCAGATCAGAAGGGAGGTGCCCAGGTAGACTGCAGAGAGGGACAATCTTCAATTAAGATAAGGGAAAAACCTGAAAAACTTGTCAAGGGGGGCAGGGTTTTCATTGTTCTCACAGGAAGAAGATTGTCCCCTGCTATTATCTGTCTGGTCTATGGACTGCATTCCACATCTGAGAGGAGATGGCTTACACTAGGTACAAGGGGCGGGAGGGGAAACTTTATAATTCAATTACTCTTGAACTACAACACTGACAGTACTGAAATAACACTCTCCATGACCCAAATACTATGAAGATTAATTGGAGCTGCTGTTTTTGTGAAACATTACTGTCCCTTTAAGTTGATTTTTTATACCATTTTCTTGCACAGGTGCTTTTCTCCATTTTAAATTTTCTCACTATGACTTGCATTAACATCTGTTGAACAATACGTTTTCTTACCAGGGGACTTAAACAGGATTTGCTTCTAACACAAAAACAGTGACAATATCTAAGTGTAGTAGTTTACTGGAGAAGAAACATAATAAAAATCATAAAGTATTGCACTCACATGTAGCTCATCTTGGGCTTCATGCATATACAGGGTCACAACCCTAGTAGTCAGCGCACTGTGTCCGCTCAGATGTACCACTTGCACTGATTCCAGCTGTAGTCTCTCTCTGATGCAACAGTCCAGGATCTAAACAACCTCATCAGATGTTCTTCTCCAATAAACTACTAAGTTTAGATATTATCACTGTTCTTATGTTTGTCTGTTTTGTGCTCTAACTTTACTAGAAATAGACTACAGTGATGTAGTATATGTGCTTGCTCTGCAAATCTATCTTGGTAAACTTGACACTGTATAACTCATTTTGACGCTTTATCCTCCAGTGTAATTACACTACCCATCACTGTGATATGTTTAAAGGGATAGTAATACTTTGTTTTATCTTTTGTTTTGTAGGCGTTAAAAAAACATGAAGAACGATATAAGTCTTATCTTCCTGTCAGAACAATGAAAGCACTGCCCCCCTTGACAAGTTTTTCAGGTTTTTCCCTTATCTTAATTGAAGATTGTCCCTCTCTGCAATCTACCTGGGCACCTCCCTTCTGCTCTGGCTGAGCAGTGACATCAGTAAAAGGGGTGGGAGGGGGATACTTTGTCATTGAATTACTCTTGAACTACAACTCTGACAGAACTGAAATAACACTCTTCAAAATCTAAATACTATGATGATTAATTAGAGCTGCTATTATTATGAAACATTACTATCCCTTTAAAAAACTAAAATGGCTAACACTCAAATCTAGACATGCCCTTCACCTTTCTTGCTTATTATACAACCATTTATCTGGAAATCTACCAGACTATCTAGAAATATGCTCACTCCATCTCCACATACTATCTATAACCTCCGCTCCACTGCTAACTACTCACTAAGCATACAACTAGAGATGCACCGATACCGATTTTTTAAGACCGAGTACGAGTTCCGATACTTTTTTCAAGTACTCACCGATACCAATTACCGATACCTTTTTTTTGCGGTCATTTGCCAGTTTTCTAAGTACCTACATGTTTTAGGTACTTGGAAAACTGGCAAATGACCGCAAAAAAAAAGTATTGGTAATTTGTATTGGTGAGTACTTGAATAAAAAAATATTATATGGATATATATATATATATATATATACACACACACAGACACACACACACACACCACCTCTTGACTCTTGATTCTCCCCTTTTGACTCTTTCTCCCCCTCTTGATTCCCACCTTTTGCTTCATTCTACCCCTCGAGCCCCCTTCTTTTGTCTTGGCTTTTGATCCCCCTTTCTCCCACTCCTCCTTGACTCAGTGCAACCCTACATACAACACTACAAGAAAGAAGCTGGACAACCTGCCTTCTCCTTCAGAGCTCCGAAAGTCTGGAAAAACCTGTCTGAAAAAAATCTGATCTTCACCCAGCCTAAAATCCTTAAAAATAACTGCTTCATGTCTTAAACAATATGTAACTGTATAAAAATGTTTAGCATGTGTTTATATATAATGTTGGGTAAATATGTAACTCTTTACTGTAAACTCTTCAGGACAGGAGAAATCTCATTGTATTCTTCCTGGTGCAAACTGAGATGCTCTTGGTCCCATTGTTGAATGACAGCAGTGGTCTCCATTTCCAGTGTTCGAGACTCAAAATAGAGACGTTTTCAAGATCTCCACAGATGTACTCTGGTGAAATCAGTGGTCTAGTCACAAATCCACCTGATCTAATGGCATTCATTTATGTTCTGGATAGATCCAGAAAATCTGTTACTGACCTTTAGAACTGGGAACAACAGCACATTTGGCATTTGATATTCTGCTGTACGGTAATAGCAAACCAGGCCCGGACTGGGTCAAAAAACAGGCCCGGGCATTTATGGCTGAGCGTCCCATTTTTATTTTTTGAGCAGCCCATGGGGGAGGGGGGGGGGCAGGCGTTCGTTATTTTTTTTTTAAACGGCCGGACTGGCCCACTGGGCAAATGCCCGGTATGCCCGATGGCCAGTCCGGGCCTGAATGAGGAAGACTCCCAAAGCGAAGCCTGTGGAGGGTGCCTGAGCCTGGGCAGGAATCCGAGCAAGCTCCCCAGTCCAGGCCCGGACTGGGACAAAAAATAGGCCCGGGCATTTTTTTGAGCAGCACATGGGGGGAAGCGTTGGCGAGCATTCGTTCATTATTTCTTTTTTAACTCCCGGACTGGCCCACCGGGCAAATGCCCGGTATGCCCAATGGCCAGACCGGGCCTGTAGCAAATAATTGTAATCTTGAGGGAGATTCACTAAGCGGTGATAAAGTGAAGATGATTTCTCCAATTCCTATTTTATTTTATGGAGTCTACACACTAAGATTTCATTAGCTTTGGAGATCTTAGTGAATAGGCTCTATAGAATAACATAGGAACTGGAGAAGTGATAAACTGGAGAGGTCATCTCCACTTTATCACAGCTAAGTGAATTTTGCCCACTGAGTACCAGAGGTTAAGCCATATAGTGCTGGAGCGGTGTCAGGCAATTGCAATTAATTGCAGAGAAGTCTACAAAATTAATAAGCAAAAGTACATTTACAAAAGTAAATTCTACCGACTCACCTCCAAAATTTTTTGGAAGAACGGTGCAAAATTAGATGATTGATCATCAGTCTAAAATGGTTTTCTCTATACCTTCGTCCAAAGAACCGTACATTCCAAATGTACTTGTTTTTTTTTTTGTTTTTTTTTCAAAGACTGGGTAAAGGGTCACATTTATTAAGAAGGGTATTTGTGCCAGATACCATAATTAGTTCCAGAAAGATGGTTTTTAATGAACTGTCCAAACTAATGTTTAAAAGATGCCAGGATATTATAATCAGTCATAATTAAGGATGAAACATACGCAGGAAGAAAGAGGTAGGACACTCTCATGACATTGAAGACTGCAACTCAAAAATTCAAGGGACATTCATTAAACCTCCTAGCGGCTGCACTTTTGTTAAGAGACGTAACCCTTTTTTAAAGGGTTAGAACTATCAATGTGCACGTTTTTACATTGTGTGTTCTGTTTAAATGGATAGTAATGTTTCATAATAAAAGCAGTTCTACTTAATCATCATAGTATTTGGACTTTGGAGAGAGTTATTTCAATTCTGTCAGAGTTGTAGTACAAGAGTAATTCAATGACAAAGTATCCCCCTCCCGCCCCTTTTACTGATGTAACACTGCTCAGCCAGATCAGAAGGGAGGTGCCCAGGTAGACTGCAGAGAGGGACAATCTTCAATTAAGATAAGGGAAAAACCTGAAAAGCTTGTCAAGGGGAGCAGGGTTTTCATTGTTCCCATAGGAAGAAGATTGTCCCCTTCTGTTATCTGTCTGGTCTATGGACTGGATTCCACATCTGAGAAGAGATGGCTTACACTAGGTAAAAGGGGCGAGAGGGGAAACTTTGCTTGTGAATATCTCTCAAACCAAAAAGGTTTGAGAGATAAGACTTATACCGTTCTTCATGTTTTTTTAATGCCTACAAAATAAAATAAAGTTAAAACGAAGTATTACTATCCCTTTAAATCTAGATCACACAAGTATCCTGTATCCAATTAATCGGTCCATGGCATGCAAACAGAAAGTGCGCAAATTGTAATCAATTTAAATTAACCCTTTGAGTGCCAGAGGGGTATGCAAAGCATTGCTTTGCAATGCGTTGCATACCCCTGTGGCACGCAAAGGTTTTGAGCCCTCTCTAGCATCTAAAGGGTTAAACTTCTTATTTAAATCAATATTATTTTTTGTCTCCTACAGTAGTTTTTTTGAGCGAGAATTAATCCTCTTTTATCCTGCGTATAAGACAAGAAAGGTCATCTCCTTTTAACATGGTTAACTGAGCAAAACCCAAAAATAAATACAAATGTACCATTTACATTTCTAAAGCCCGGCTAAGGGGGATTAGATTTATAAATATCTGAAGAGTTTATAATTTTCTGCTGTTTTTTTAGCCATATGTACAGAGGAAAATAGTGCAAATTGGAGGCAAGCCAACTACACTGAACAGAGCGGTTGTTTCCTCATTCAACACAAGAGAGGCCACCAGCACAGTGAAGCAGCACTGAGGATGATGGGATATGAGGAACCAGAGGAATTCTGGTCTCTGGACCAGGAAGTAAACAAAAGGATTCTTACCCAGTTCTTATCCAGCCTAGAAAACATGGGGGGAGATGCACTAAGGTGTGATAAAGAGGTGATAAACTGGAGATGACTTCTCCACTGATATCATTTCTCCAATTCCTATGTTATTCTCTGCAGAGTATGCACTAAGATCTCTCCATATTTGGAGATATTAATGAATGGGCTCTATAGAATAACATTGGACTTGGAGAAGTGATATCACTGGAGAAGTCATCTCTACTTTATCACCTCTTTATCACGTCTTTCGTGCTTAACTGTCCCCCCTTTACGCTAGGAAAGTTGGAGATGCACAAAGGTATGATAAAGAGGTGATAAAGAGATATCACTTTTCCAATTTCTATGTTATTCTATGGAGACTGTGCACTAAGATCTCCAAATCTTAGTGAATTGGCTCCATAGAATAACACAGGAATTGGAGAAGTGATATCACTGGAGAAGTCATCTCCACTTTATCACCTCTTTATCACAACTTAGTGCATCTCCCCCAATGTGTTGGAGACCTCTCCAGCATCCAAGGGGGGAAAAGGATAGTAACACTTAATATTTTAAAAATAATATATTGTTGAGTTTATTTATAAGAGTACCCGTACTGCAGAGAGGTGCTTTATTCAAAAGTTATTACAGCCCAAATGTGAATTTATTTAGGTGCAATATCTCAATCAATAGTCCATATGTCCCTAACTGGGAACTATCTGGATTTGCCCTGGAGACTCTGGTTTTTGCTGCTAATTACCAGGTCTTGGGACAGAGCCTGATTCACCAGAATTGAGGAGTTTTTATTTAGCGGATTGGAACAGATGTGACCATATAATATAAATGTTCTGATGTTGTTAGAAGCCTATGATTAAGTGATCTTGAATCACAAAAAGCGTAAGGCACTCCCTTCCTGTGTCTTCCCATCTGTAGAAACCTGTGGCCGAGGTTGTTGGAAGTAGCACTGGGTCCGCCATCACCAGGGTGCCGGGTGAGTGTTATGAGTAAAGGTCTTCATATCTGAAGTGTAGCGACCCTTTACATGAGTGATATTGTGTGGGGAGTTTCTAATCAAACTCTGGCCACTTCTACTCCTTCCCAGTCTGTTCCTCCCACTCTCTGCCCATTTCTACTCCTTCCCAGTCTGTTCCTCCCACTCCCCGCCCAATTCTGCTCCTTCCCAGTCTGTTCCTCCCACTCTCCGCCCAATTCTGCTCCTTCCCAGTCTGTTCCTCCTACTCTCCGCCCACTTCTCCTCCATCCCTAGCCTTTTTCACAAACTTTTTCTGTTTTATAAGCCCAGCCCCCCTCTCATGATTAGACCCTGACCCATTTTTCACGCAAATCGCATCATTTATCCCACCCAACGGCACCCCTGGACGTCCTTCTCTATGGAGTCCACAAGAAAAAGTTCCCAGGTATATATATGTCACAATACTGTCCCTTTAATAATAAACAAACTACACATGCATTGCCATTATTCCTCTGCGTGCCAGAGGTGCACTCTAAAGGTTAATATTAAATTCTATTAAGGCATGAATTCTTTTTTTTACAGATACATAAGCTAATAATATTGTATGCTTTTTCCTATTTTAGAATTAAGAGGCCCATGGGTACTAGAAGACATTTTTCGGGGGAGGGGGGGGCAAAGTCAAAGTATATCCCCAGGTCAGCCCACCCAGACCCTATGTTAATACAGCCCTGGGAGCGCTGGGTGCCCGGTCTGGCAGACACACACAAAAAGGCCTTATATATAAAAGTAGAACAAACCAACTGCACCATAGTGCACAATTAAATACTCCTTTCTATTTGGTTTGCCCCAGAGAAAGTGCAGAGGAGGGCTACAAAACTAGTAAGGGGAATGAAAAGTTTTAGTTATAAAGAAAGGCTAGAAAACTTAAACTTGTACACACTAGAGAAATGGTCTTAGACGGGATATGATAACACTATATAAATATGTTCAGGGACTATACAAAGGGCTCTCCAAAGACCTGTCCATTCATAGAACAGTACAAAGGACAAGGGGTCACCCGTTTAGACTTGAGGGAAGGAGATTTAATCTACAGCAGCGGAAGGGATTCTTTACGGTAAGGACAATAAAGATATGGAATTCACTGTATGAGGAGGTGGTGCTATGGAATACATTAGATGCCTTTAAAAAGGGCCTGGATACTTTTTTAGAAGAGCAGAACATAGAGGGCTATGCATGTTAGTATTGGGATTAATATTTAGTTCAGAAGTTCTCAATCTTTTTTTGTTCGGGTCACCCCTAACACATAATCTAGAACATTCGGGGCACCCCTAACATATTTAATGTACTTTATCAAGGGCATAATGAAGGTTCCATATATAAATATAAAGTTATTATTAGGTCTTACAATCATAATAATACAATTAAACATAATGTGCATAACAATTTCTATAAATCTTTATTTAAAAGTCCATTTTGTTAGTCTTCATAGAAAACATGGGGCACCCTAAGTTGATGTCCGTGGCATACCAAAGTGCCACGGCACCCAGGTTGAGAATCACTGATTTAGTTAGTGCTTGTTGATCTAAGGAGAAATCTGATTGCCATTTGGAATCAAGAAGGAATTTTCTCTCCCCCATTCAAAGCAGAATTTGAAATTGCTGTATTGAGGGGTTTTTTTTGCCTTCTTTTGGATCAAAGATGGTAAACAGGAATAGGAAAAGGGTTGAACTAGATGGAAGCAAGTCTTTTTTCAACCTAAATTACTATGTAGAATTGTTCCACTTGATACAGTGAGGGAAAAAATTATTTGATCATCTGCTGATTTTGTACGTTTGCCCACTGACAAAGAAATGTTCAGTCTATAATTTTAATGGTAGGTTTATTTGAACAGTGAGAGACAGAATAACAACAATAACAATAACAACAAAAAATCCTGAAAAACGCATTTCAAAAAAGAGTTATACATTGATTTGCATTTTACTGAGTGAAATAAGTATTTGACCCCCTATCAATCAGCAAGATTTCTGGCTCCCAGGGGTCTTTTATACAGGCAACAAGCTGAGATTAGGATCACTCTCTTAAAGGAAGTGCTTCTAATTTCAGCTTGTTACCCGTATAAAAGACACCTGTCCACAGAAGCAAATAATCAGATTCCAAACTCTCCACCATGGCCAAGACCAAAGAGCTATCCAAGGATGTCAGGGACAAGATTGTAGACCTACACAAGGCTGGAATGGGCTACAAGACCATCGCCAAGCAGCTTGGTGAGAAGGTAACAACAGTTGGTGCGATTATTCGCAAATGGAAGAAACACAAAATAACTATCAATCTCCCTCGGTCTGGGGCTCCATGCAAGATCTCACCTCATGGAGTCTCAATGATCATGAAAACGGTGAGGAATCAGCCCAGAACTACACGGGACAATCTTGTCAATGATCTCAAGGCAGCTGAGACCAAAGTCACCAAGAAAACAATTGGTAACACACTACGCAGTGAAGGACTGAAATCCTGGAGCACCCACAAGGTTTTCTGCTAAGGGGACAGGACAACTTCACCGCATCAAAGGGACGATGGATGGGGCCATGTACCATCAAATCTTGGGTGAGGATCTCCTTCCCTCAGCCAGGGCACTGAAAATGGGTCTTGGATGGGTATTCCAGCATGACAATGACCCAAAACACATGGCCAAGGCAACAAAGGAGTGGCTCAAGAAGAAACCCATTAAGGTCCCGGAGTGGCTTAGCCAGTCTCCAGACCTTAATCCCATAGAAAATCTGTGGAGGGAGCTGAAGGTTCAAGTTGCTAAACGACAGCCTCGAAACCTTAATGACTTGGAGAGGATCTGCAAAGAGGAGTGGGACAAAATCCCTCCTGAGATGTGTGCAAACCTGGTGACCAACTACAAGAAACATCTGACCTCTGTGATTGCCAGCAAGGGTTTTTCTACCAAGTACTAAGTCGTGTTTTGCAAAGGGGTCAAATACTTATTTCACTCAGTAAAATGCAAATCAATTTATAACTTTTTTGAAATGCGTTTCTCAGGATTTTTTTGTTGTTATTCTGTCTCTCACTGTTCAAATAAACCTACCATTAAAATTATAGACTGATCATTTCTTTGTCAGTGGGAAAACGTACAAAATCAGCAGGGGATCAAATCATTTTTTCCCTGTGTTGCTTTATCCCTTTGAGTGCCAGGGGGTAATCAACGCACTGCAACTCAATGGGTAAATTAGAACTAACACCTACTAATAATATCTCTCCACATATCTTATCATGACCAGAAAATCCTAATGGCCCTTACGAATTCTGCCTTTTGTGCTCAAGAAATAACATCTTCAGTAAGTACTGGAGGTCAAGGTGATGAGACAGACACGACAGTTGCTAGTGGGATCACAGGTATCAAAACACACACACATCCATTGTGCAGCCATCTGGCCCTCAAAGGCTTAAGTAATCTTGTACACTCTGCCTGCATCAGATTGAGAAAAAAAACAAAAAAACTGCCAGTGACTGTCATGTCCGCCTCCAAGGACATGACATCCAGAACGGATTGATGTTGTTATCTCTTAAATGAAGGCACAAAGACAAAATTCATAGAGGCCACTAGGATTTTCTGTGCATAGCAAGATAAATCTGGGTTATTAGGAGGCGTAAGTTCTCCTCAACCCTTTGAGTGCCAAAGAGGTATGGAATGCATTGCTTTGCAATGCATTCCGTACCCCTCTGGCACTCAAAGGGTTAAGCCTGTATTTGCTGCACCATAAACAACGCAATGAATAATGTAATTTCAGTATCAGAGCAATTTAACCCTTGGCTGTCAGAGAGGAAGAAATGAGTAGCGGTTTTATGCATTGACAATTCCTTGAACTGTGTTCAAACTAAGCAAGAATATGGGGAAATAAATCTTACTCAGTGCATAGACTAGGTCAGCAATATTTATGATGAAACGACTAGCATAGCAGGATGGCATAATCCATAGAAACAGGAGGTATTTTATTTTATCTCCGTCTGACAGTCTACAAATAGAGTGCACTGGGGCATACGTAGAGAGAAATGCGGAGCAATTCTGGGGCACACCAACAGCATCACAGGAATCAAATCACATGTTGGAGCTTTTAACCCACTGAATGCCAGGACGGCCTTCATAACCACTAGGAATCAGTGCTGTATGGACTATTACTACAAAATGAATCTTTAATCAGCATTGGATGTTTTGTCACCAGACTCTTTGTTGCAAAACTCCAAAACCCAAACTCCTCCCATTCAACCCTTTGAGCACCAGAGTCTTCCTTCCTAAGGACAGTTCACTGGGAGACGATATCCAGTACGAATTAAAGATAACTTTCATGCAGAATTGATTTGTAGGGGCTATTAGGATTTTCTGCACTAATTACGGAAAGTATGGATTTAGGGCCTAATTCAGAATGATGAAATGGTGCAATTCTAGGTAAAACCAAGCGTACCATAGGGGACAAATAACATTTTCCTTCGATTTAAATGGGGCCTTTAAGCCATTGAATGCTAGAGAGATATCCAAGGCCGACCTGTCTAGCATTCAAGGGGTTAACAACCCATGAAAGACCAATGGGAATTTGGAGAATTTTCATTCCTACCCTATGGTGCAGTTGGTTTGTACCACATTAGCTTGCTGAGTTAGGCCCTTAACCCCTTAAGGACCGGCCCCGCATGCAGGCCGCGGTCACTTAAGGACCAGGGAACTTTTTTTTTCACAAATCTGATTCCAGACTCCCCGAACGGGGTGCAGCCGCGCAGTAAGCCTGGAATTCCATGATGTTCCAGGACCGTTATGGGTCCTTAAGGGTATAACAACTCCTTAAGGGGTTAATATTAGCAGGTTTAAGTGTTCTTTCAACAAACGGCTTTAACCCTGTGAGGACCTGAGTTATAGGGAAAACTTATTTTTAACCTTTTGAGTGCCAGAGGCATGCATACCCCTCTGGCACTCAAAGGGTTAAAATTTGAATTTTGAGGGGAACATTTGTGCAGTATTACAATTCCAGTATTCAAAGGTCTTCCATCTGATCCTACCATAAAAGAGGGAAAGCTGATTCTGTTAAAGTGGAAGCGTCACTTCCTAACATTCAAAAGAATCTATATTTTTCATTAAAAAACAGTTTATGGCACATTTAGCTTTATTTTTATGTCAGCTGGTTGGCATACCAGCCAGATAGTAAAATTTCAAACTGAACTCCATCTTCACTGCCACCAATATCAGCCAGATACTAACATTCTACACTGTACTCCATCTCCATTGCCACCCCTACCAGCCAGACACTAACATTCCACACTGTACTCCATCTCCACTGCCACTCCTACCAGCCAGACACTAACATTCCACACTGTACTCCATCTCCACTGCCACCAATACCAGGCAGATACTAACATTCCACACTGCACTCCATCTCCACTGCCACCAATACCAGGCAGATACCAACATTCCACACTGCACTCCATCTCCACTGCCACCAATACCAGGCAGATACTAACATTCCACACTGCACTCCATCTCCACTGCCACCAATACCAGGCAGATACTAACATTCCACACTGCACTCCATCTCCACTGCCACCAATACCAGCCAGATACTAACATTCCACACTGTACTCCATCGCCACTGCCACCAATACCAGCCAGATACTAACATTACACCCTGCACACCATCTCCACTGACATCCTTACCAGCCAGATACTAATATTCCACACTGCACATCATCTCCACTGCCACCCCTACCAGCCAGGTACTAACATTCCACAAAGCTCTTCACACCTGCCTCTACCTATAGCCAGGTACTGACATTCCACAGTGCTCTTCTTTATACCAGCCTCTCCCTGATAGACAGATACTAACATTCCACAAAGCTCTTTTTCTTCACACCTGCGATTACATGACAGACAGATACTAATATTCACACTTCACTCCTTCCCGTCTGCCTCTCCCAGAAGCATGATAATAACATTCCTCACTGCTCTTCACACCTGCCTCTCCCTGCCAGACAGATACTAACATTCCTCACTGCTCTCCATCCCAAATGCCAGGCTTGTACTAGCATAAATCGATAAGCAAATAAAGTTACGTATCTCAAACTATTGTTTGCAGTAAGAAATGGTTAAATTACTTTCAAAATGACCTCTCTGTTACAAAATAACAATTTCACTTTAAACTCCTATCATGCTCAAGAAGCGGATTCTTGCTTTTGCTATCAATGGAGAGCTTTCTGCAGTGCAAAGGGTTAAACAAGTGATGACATAAACTTTTGGACGATAGAGAGGTCACCAAAGAACCTGTTTCGTTGTCAGAAGTCAGGCTTTCCTACAGTCAACCGAGTTATCTGCACAATATATCAGTACAAATTGATATTATTTGCTTATTAGAGCTAACACAGTTTCATAGTCCTGGGGGTTGCTTCTTCTCTCTGTCTCCAGCCAACTGAGGAAGAGGCAAATCTGATAGACCTCATTTTGTAAAAACGAAATCCTATTTATAGTCGTGCTCTTGTAACTGTGCAATCAGGATGCCAAGCAGCTTGTCAGAAAGTGACTGATTGCTATTACTTGAGGAAGTTCTCTTCTGATTAGTATGGAGCACACGTTTCTCTCTATATTTAGTTGCTTTGCTACTGGAAGTGTGCTGGATGCATTAATTATTTTCTCCTCAGATTAAATATCATTAACCCCTTGAATGCTCCCAGGTCCCCAACTATGTCTCTCAATTAAAAGTTTAATGTCTATAGGGCTGTGAAATGTGTTTTACATGGGGGGGGGGGGGTCCAGAACGGACAGGGGGGGTCAACTCTTCCCTTCCCCGGCCTGTCATAAGCCTGGGCCAGCAGGGCACTTTCAACAGTAAGTTCAGTGGTATCACTGGTATAGCAACATTTCAATTGTAAGCTCAGTGGTATCACTGGTATAGCAACATTTCAACTGTAAGCTCTGTGATATCACTGGTATAGCAACATTTCAATTGTAAGCTCTGTGGTATCACTGGTATAGCAACATTTCAACTGTAAGCCGTGTGGTATCACTGGTATAGCAACATTTCAACTGTAAGCCGTGTGGTATCACTGGTATAGCAACATTTCAATTGTAAGCTCTGTGGCATCATTTGTCTTACTTCACAACATTAACCCTTTGAGTGCCAGAGGGGTACGCAACGCATTGCGAAGCAATGCGTTGCGTACCCCTCTGGCACTCAAAGGGTTAATGCCATTATAAAATTAACTCTTTGGGTGCCAGAGATGTATCCAACGCATTGCGTTGATACCTCTCTGGCACCCAAAGAGTTAACAAGAGGGGATAGACTGGAATGGTGGACTGGAGCAATAGTAGAAATGGGTCCCCTGAATGTACTTGCCCCCAAGCCAAAAGTTTCCAGCCATTAACTTAAGGTGCACCCCTCTGGTCCTTAAAGAGTTACAGGTGAACTAACACTTTCTAATAACAGTCCCCATTTACCTTAGTAGGGGCAGAAAATCATAATGACCCCTATGAATTTTGCCCTGGTGCCTTTGTTCATGTGATAACATTTCTGGTTGGCGTGCCTACGGAGGCAGACAAGACAGGACCTTAGACTCTGCTTAACCTTAACCATTTAAAGTGCTAATCTCCTTTTTAACTTTACATATTCTTCAAGGACATAATATGTAAAGTCAGATTGACTTGCTTTTTTATTTATTTTTCCTCCTCACCTCACCTCACCTCACCTCACATTTTAACCTTTATGTCAGGAAGCTCACTGAATATCTGTTTCCACATAGTTTTCTGTCATGAACAGGGAAAGCAGTGCTAGTGATAGAGGTAGTGAATATGACCCACCTGTAGCTATGACAATGTCGATTCAAGTAATTTACAGACTTGGAGTTATCTTTTTAAACTTACAATGTCAATGACCATACCTGGAACTTGAAAGAAGAACCAGAGGGGGCGCAATACCAAACAATATTTAACAATTCCCAACAATAGGGGCAAATACTCACAATATCTATAATACCGGTTGAATCCACTTGCAACCGGTAAAAAACATGTAGGGATATAAATCCGCCCTACTTCGGATGAACTGATCTCTGGAAACAGATAACTGGAAACACTGGATCTCTTCATAAAACTTTAATTATAAAAATATCAAGCCCCAACGCTAGACGCGTTTCGAAGCTCTGCTTCTTCCTCAGTAGCGTAATTAAATAGATATGGGCTCAAAAGTTAAAAACAATTGTTATAGTATAACATACAAATTGTACATAGATACACTCATCCTCCAGGAGGATGAGTGTATCTATGTACAATTTGTATGTTATACTATAACAATTGTTTTTAACTTTTGAGCCCATATCTATTTAATTACGCTACTGAGGAAGAAGCAGAGCTTCGAAACGCGTCTAGCGTTGGGGCTTGATATTTTTATAATTAAAGTTTTATGAAGAGATCCAGTGTTTCCAGTTATCTGTTTCCAGAGATCAGTTCATCCGAAGTAGGGCGGATTTATATCCCTACATGTTTTTTACCGGTTGCAAGTGGATTCAACCGGTATTATAGATATTGTGAGTATTTGCCCCTATTGTTGGGAATTGTTAAATATTGTTTGGTATTGCGCCCCCTCTGGTTCTTCTTTCTATTTCGTTAAGGGTCCACTTCAAGATCCTTATCTTTTTGTGGGGAGCAGCATTCTACAACTACATTGGAGCAACTGAGTGGAGGCAGTTTGAATTCCTCCATCTGCCAAGCTGACCACTTATAGTGGATTTTTATATTGTGAGTTTGGTGTATAAACGGTGGTGGCATCACACTATTTTGAAATTATTGCACTAGGAGCGCCCCTCTTTGTTTTTTCTTTTCATACCTGGAACTTCATCACCTTGAGCTCCAGGAGAGGGCTCATGTACTGCTCACCACAGCATGCAATTCTCATCATAAAGGGGGTGAGTCTTAATCGGGTGGGTGGGCTTACTAGTCTATCTGTCATAAAGGGTGGGGACTAGGCAGAACAAGGTGGGAAGGAGGAGAAGTGGGAGGAGCAGGGTGGGAAGGAGGAGAAGTGGGCAGGAAGTAGGAGGAACAGGAATGGAAGGAGGAAAAGTGGGCGTGAAGTGGGCAGAACAGTGTGGGAAGGAGAAGTGGGTGGGATGTAGGCAGGACAGGGTGGGAAGGACAAGTGGGAGGAGCAGGGTGGGAAGGTGGAGAAGTGGGCATGAAGTGGGAGCCACAGGGTGGGAAGGAGAAGTGGGTGGGAAGTGGCAGGAACACGGTGGGAAAGAGGAGAAATGGCCAGAACATAGTGGGAAGGAGAAGTGGGCAGAACAGGGTGGGAAGGAGGAGAAGTGGGAGGAAAAGGGTGGGAAGGAAAAGAAGTGGGTGTAAAGTGAGCACAACAGGGTGGGAAGGAGGAGAAGTGGGAGTAACAAGGTGGGAAGGAGGAAAAGTGGGTGTAAAGTGAGCACAACAGGGTGGGAAGGAGGAGAAGTGTGAGGAACAGGGTGGGGAAGGAGAAGACACTCCCCACCACTGGAGAATCAGCCTCTGTCCCTGGAGGCCCAGTAATTCAATCCGAAAACCGGAGTCTCCTGGGCAGATTTGGAGAGTTCTCAGGTCTGTCAATGACTCCCTAATTTCATTCAAATAATTAATACAAATAAAACAGAAATAAAAAAGATACTTATTACAACTAATAAGCATTATGCATTTGTTTGGTAATTTATCTAGCAATGTAATGCAAAACTATAGGTGAATGAATTGGTTATTACGACAAACATTTATACCTCTGGGAAACACTGAGGCCGATGCTTTAAGAACTTGGAGCAATCAATTCTGGAGCAAGCCAGCTGCACTGATTTAACCCTTTGAGTGCCAGAGGGGTATGTAATGCATTGCTACGCAATGCGTTGCATACCCCTCTGGCACTCAAAGGGTTAAAGGGATAGTAATGTTTCATAATAAAAACAGCTCTAATTAATCATCATAGTATTTGGACTTTGGAGAGTGTTATTTCAATTCTGTCACAGTTGTAGTTCAGGAGTAATTCAATGACAAAGTATCCCCCTCCTGCCCCTTTTACTGATGTAACACTGCTCAGCCAGATCAGAAGGGAGGTGCCCAGGTAGACTGCAGAGAGGGACAATCTTCAATTAAAATAAGGGAAAAACCTGAAAAGCTTGTCAACAGGGGCAGGGCTTTCATTGTTCTCATAGGAAGAAGATCGTCCCCTTCTGTTATCTGTCTGGTCTATGGACTGGATTCCACATCTGAGAAGAGATGGCTTACACTAGGTAAAAGGGGCGGGAGGGGGAAACTTTGCTTGTAAATATCTCTTAAACCATAAAGGTTTGAGAGATAAGACTTATATCGTTCTTCATGTTTTTTTAATGCCTACAAAATAAAATAAAGTTAAAATGAAGTATTACTATCCCTTTAAGTGAGGCATTGAGATTCTTGAATGCCAGAATGGTCTCCAATGCATTGCAAAGGAGTTTAACGCCCCATATAAATCAATAGGGATTCTGGGGATTTTTTTGCCCCCCCGATGGTGTGATTAGGACATTCCACTCACTGACTTGGTTCTTTGAAATGATTCAGACATTCTGAGAAAGGAACCTAATTTCCTGACCTGAGCACCGTTTCCATGTTATGTGAGTTTGGAAATCAGAATTTCAAAAGCCGCATTGACTTCCTTGATTTTTCCAGGGTAAACTCAATAGAATTGTCTCCCTTGTCTGTTAACTCTTTGAGTGTCAGAATGGTGTACAATACATAGCGTACAACTCTGCCACTCAGTGGGTAATACATTTACATTTCACATTTATTTTTTGTATATGTGCCTTTACGGCTAATGCTTAGGTGTTTGGTGTAAATCTTCAAAATAAGCCTGTATCTGAGCCACATTGGTTATCATTAGTGAATCCCCCATAAGGCTAGAAAGTGAAAATCCCTTCATTGGCAGAAACCTACAGTTAGAAGAAAGGCAGGGATCACTACTGTCAGCATAATAGTACCAGTCTATGGGCAGCATGGGGAAAGCTAAAACAGAGCAATTCAGGAGCAAACTGCATTGTTTGGGGAGAATAAATATTCCTATTGATTTAACACTGTGAATGCCAGATGTGTTCACTATACATTACAAAGCAATGCATTAAGCATCCCTGTGGCACTGAGGAGGTTAAAGGCAATCAACCCCTTGAATGCTACTGAGATGTCCAATATTATTAGGCAGAGTACCTTCAGTTTTATGTATATCTCCCCATTTGAAGTCGGTGGTTACTTTACAACTCCTCATAATAGGCAATAAACATAAGGATGCAATATGGTAATATTGAATGAATACCTAGGGCATACCTCCCAGCATTTCAAATGGCCAAAGAGGGTTGCTAGGGGAGTGGCTGGTGGGCAGGGCAATGACAAGAATTCATAGTCCATTTCATGACCTACTGACACCTCTTTATGTGAGTGAAAAAATGATTTAGAACAAGACCAAATTATTTTATAGATACACATTTATAGACATGTACGGAAGTTTATACAAAGATTAATGTGCGTTTTATTGCTGTGGAGCAATGTGATACACTTATACATACACAACAAAGTCTGATCTCTAAACAGAGGGACATCATGGTGGGACAGAGGGATTTGGTTCTCTAAGATGGACTGTCCCTCCTAAAGAGGGATACTCGGGGGGTATGCCAGTGTGATACTGGGACATGCATAGTGCCTATTTTTAGAATATATATTATAACTAGGCTGACCATATTTCCTTGAGACAAAAACAGGATGGGGTGTGGGACAGATGGACAGTGGGACTCCGTCACTCTGAGTCCAATCACACTAAGCTGCAAGCAGCGAGAACACGTTTGCTCCGTCTCTTACTAGGGGAGTGTTCTCTCTCTGGCCAAAAAGCCTGCCCCTGAAGAAAACTGGAACTTCCTCTCATCGCCATGCACACTAGTGGTTTTACTGTGTTTACTGTACGCATTGATTACCATAGAGTCTTATGACTCATCGTCATATCACTGTCTAAGAGACTCTATGGTTATTTACCATAGACTCAAGAGTCTTAGACAGTTAAGAGTCACTCAAGTCATAAGACTCTATGGTAATCAATGTGTACAGTAAACACAGTAAAACCACTAGAGTGACTAAAGGAAGTTCTGATTTACTATATCTTATGAGAAATAAACAAGCTGTGCTCAGTTTTTTACAAAAAAATTAAAATTATATATGTTATATTAAAAACAGGACAAAATTGACATTTATATTAAAAAGATGGGACGGTTTGGAAATATGAAAAAAAAACTATACTGTCCCTTTTAAAACGGTACGTATGGTTAGCCAAATTATAACCCTTTGAGTTACAGAGAGGTAATGCAAGTCAATAAATTGGATATATTTATATCTTTGGGTATGCTTAACAAAACCTGAACTGGAACTGTACCTATGGAAGTTTTGACCAGCTTCTATTGGTTTAAGCACCTCTCCTGCCCCCAGTTACCCACTGTTTTTGCGATACTATATAATGCCTGCCAGAGAGACTCTCCCCATCAATGAGTAAGGCTGGCAAGGGCTCAGCTCTCAGGATAAAGAAGATTGGCGTTGGTGAGTGCCTAGAGCAGGAGAGATTCAGCTCATAAGACAAAGCATATTAAGGACTGGACTTGCCTAGAATAGGGTGCCTTGGCGTGGTGGCAAGCTTAACATATTATGGCCTTAGTGTGTGACCAAATCCTCATCTTTAGTTTGGAGCTGATATGCCTCAGAGTGGAGTATTGGAGTGATGAAGGTATGGATGTACACCAATACTTTGTGTATTTGCTTTCTCTCTCTCTCTCTCTCTCTATATATATATATATATATATATATATATATAAGCACTCACAGGACTTCTTTAAAGTGAAAAGAATTCAGCCATGATTTTTTCACTTAAGTTAAGTTATGTGAGTGTTCATATTTACACAGTATTCTGATACCGTTTATTTTTTGCATATATGTATATTTTATTTGTGTGTGTGTGTGTGTGTGTTTATGAGGCTTGGATAGCTTCATAAGGTGAGCAAGAATCCAACTGTTTGAAGTTGATTGGGGGAACAGTGACAAGAACAGGAAGAGGGCTACAAGTCACCCATTTGACGCTCAAGTAGCTATAATGGCTTCTGCATGCAGAATCCGCTTGAACCATCAAGGATTTGGGTTGGGATTCCCACACACTCTTTGTTGTATTTAATGACTGACCAGTGGTACCCAATTCAAGTTCTGATCAGACTGAGTCATAGGAGGAGATGCACTAAGGTGTGATAAAAAGGTGATAAAGAGGAGTTCACTTATCCAGTGTGATAAACTCTCCAGTTGCTATGTTATTCTATGGAGCCAATGCACTAAGATTTCACCAACTTGAGAGATCTTACCGCATTGGCTCCATATAATAACACAGGAATGGGTGAGTTTACCACACCAGATAAGTCATCTCCTCTTTATCACTTCTTTACCACACCTTAGTGCATCTCCCCCACTGGATACTGGGGGATCTGCTGGGGGCCCCTGCATCTTGCTCAGAATCCTCTTTTGCTAGTTTCAGATCACACAAAGCAAATACAATGCATTGTTATAGCAGGTTTGTTTTTTGGAAACCCCTCACTGTAAATCCTACATTTGCCCCTGCTGCAATATTAAGCTATAAAACATATTTAGAATAGACTGAAATTAAACAAAATCAAGCAGCTAAACCACCGCCTGTCAGTAATCTGAGGCTCCTTCAGCAGAAAGGTTAACAGAAAAATAACATTGCTCTGTGATTCAGAAGGGTAGGTTGTGAGCTATGCTTTCAATCTGCAGCATAAGGAAATCTCGTGTAATTCAAAAAAACATTTAAAGGTCACAGCAACTGCATTTAATACACTGACACCTACAACAATGTAGTGTAGGAAGAGCAAAAATGCAAAACCTCGTAATTAAAAGGGCAACACAGGCCATACCTCTCAAACACAACCCATCAAGATAGAGGTGTCTAGACAGACTCAGGCGTCTGTTTTAATTAAGTATAAAGTGTCTGTTGTTCGAATAACACTGAGCGCTTTCACTAGACCTGCTCAAGTGAACTGTACGATTGCAGGATTAAATCAGGAGATAGAAAGTCACTTAACCCTTTGAATGTCAGCGAGGTATCCAACACATTGCAATGCAACACTTGGTAACAGGTGAGTAATCAGCGTCTCAGTCATTGTGATTGTTCATCCTTAACCCTTTGAGCGTTAGGGGGTGTCCAACTCTATCCCACACATTGCAATGCAACGCTTGGTAACAGGTGAGGAATCGGTGTCTCAGTCAATGTGATTGTTCATCCTTAACCCTTTGAGTGTTAGGGGGTATCCAACTCTATCCCACACATTGCAATGCAACGCTTGGTAACAGTTGAGGAATCGGTGTCTCAGTCAATGTGATTGTTCATCCTTAACCCTTTGAGTGTTAGGGGGTATCCAACTCTATCCCACACATTGCAATGCAACGCTTGGTAACAGGTGAGGAATCGGTGTCTCAGTCATTGTGATTGTTCATCCTTAACCATTTGAGTGTTAGGGGGTGTCCAACGCATTGCCTTGCAATATGTTGGGCATCCCTCTGGCACACAAAGGGTTAAAATCGGACCTGTTAGCGTTCCCTGAGGACTGAAGCTAAGAATCTTGGATTTATAGTCTTTTTAAAATACACGGTAATAAATAAAAAAAAATCAACATTTATCACATACACGTATAAATAACAGACACGAGTTTGTTTTATTATAAACTGCACCAGAAAGATTTGCAAACATTTCCAGAAAATTAGTTTTTTCGTTACATTTTAAGACCTTCAACATTATTAACAACAGTAGATACAGATACAATCCTTTTCCTTAACCCTTTGAGTGCCAGTGGGGTACGCAACGCATTGCAGTGCACAGCAGGATAACCTAATCTGATGTTTATAAAGGCCAGAGAGTCCGATTCCTGGGCTTGTCTGTATCACTAAACTTGGATGCTAGCGACACCTCTAACGCATTGCAAAGCAAAGGATATAATAAACTTACTTTTGAAAAATACAGTGCAAGATGAATTGTGATTACTTCTAGGCAACTAACACTAAAAAAAAACAAGTTATAATGATTAATAAAAATTAAGTAAATAATTGTGTGTTTATGTGTTAAATCTCAGCCTTTCGCTGCTTCTCCCACATATAACATCTTCACCGTTATAAACATGCAACCCTCAGTGTGCTGGTCCGCTAATCTTTTCCTCCTCATTTAAAATCTATGGAAATGTTTCTCCCCTATAGACAGTCTGCCCCAGAATCGCTCCTGTTGTTCCCCAGGCATGCGGCCTAGCGTCAGTGCATTCTTTGGAAACTCTGGGTGATGCTGGGTATTCTGTGCTATGTGAAGGATGTGATTTGTTCCATCTGCACTTTGTAATAGGAGATTTATTTTAAAGATTTCCTGGGGAAAATTCAATATAATGATCTGGGATTCATCACTGTAACATACACGTGTATATGCTCCATCGAGTGTGACAATATGTTGTACATTCTCAACTGGCTAGATTATCGAAACATCATTTTGAAAACATCTTTTAATCTTACAGAAACACTAACATTTTCTAATACTCCTATTTTCTTTAACCTGGACAGAAGATCTTAATGACCAGTATGAGTCAATTTTGCATGGATGGTTCTCCAAAATTCGTTTTTAATTGGTACTGGATATTGCATCCAAGGAGGGGGACATAATTATTTGATGCAGCATTCTGGAACCCTAAACGTCTTCTTCAGAATCAAGAACTGTGCTAGAATCCTGAAAGAAAGAATCATGCCCACTTTCGGGACATACCATCCAGTACTTTCTGGGCAGAAACAGCTGAAATGAATCTGTTCTGCATGGACTGGTTCCACAAAACCAATCTTTATTTAGTATCGGATATCATGTTCATGGCAGTGGTATGATTCTTGATTGTAGGACTCCAGAAATCCAAACTACCCACCAGCGAAGTCTTCTTAAGAAACTGTAGTACTGATGCTCTGCAACAAAGAGTTATGTCCACCACCATGGACATGCTATCCAGAGCTAATTAAAGATTAATTTGGTGTAACACATCCACAAAGAATTCTTTCATAGAGCTGAATGGAATTGTCTGTGCAGATGTAGGTAAGTGGGGGAGTATTATTTGAGGTGGTAATGTTCTGTTCAAATTAGGAGATTCCAACACTCTGGCTGGTATTTATCTTGAAAACAGCTGTGTGTGTGTGGGTCTTGCTTTGTAGCTCAAGGCACCTAACCGTATGCATACAATTCACTGGTTGCTAAGTCGGCATATACTCCATAAACACAATAAAAACTTTTTCCCACCCAAGAACAACACTGACAACCTAACTGGGTAAGAATAAGGCCACAACATTTATTAACAATTAACTAATATTATAGATTGTAAGCTTTTGGGAAAATACCACACTTTGAGTGTTTCATTTTGCAAAGCACTTGTAACCTTATATTGTCTAAACCCTTATATTGCAAAGTGCTACTTACACTTGTGGTGCTCTATAAATAAACATACTCGTTCATTTATTCAATAATATAAACAGTATGCTTGCTTCCCGTCAAATGCTGAAAGCACGATAGTGCACCACTGAACCAAGAGTCTCTACCATCACCAAAGCATTGGGCAGCTGGTGAGGGGCTAACGCCCCAAAACTTCATAAGGGCTAAATAACAGATTGTCATTCACTGGCGCAGACCACTATCGCTACCATATCAGCAACGAGCTGTGACAAAAAAAGGAATAAAAAACAAAAAAGGGGACAGAGCAGGAGGAAAGGAACAAATTATGTCCCTGTGAGACTGCTGACACCAAACCAGGAAGATGAATGACCCAACAGCCCCACAACATGAAGAGAAATACAGCCACAAGTCCAAAGCTACCAAAATCCCAAATATTTACTGATAAATGGACATTTTTCCAGCAGTCAAGCCCTCCCTTTCCCCCGCTTCAAGGAAGGTCACCATACGTACTGTATGAAACTCTACTCATGTATCTGCATGTAGAAAAAAAATGGATTGAGAAAATAAAATAAAAAACTCATTTTTCATGTGTATTGCCTCGTTTCAAGCTGCTAATAAATGTATTGGGCTTCCAGCCAGGATGAAAGTAAAAATGTATGAAACTGCTTCTTGCTGGGTGCAAATGTCATACAGCATATTGCGTAAAGTAGCAGGTGAGCAAAAATGTTCACTCACTGCACATTTCTCCTGTGACATCTCTTAGTAACCGGCCCCAATGAACACCATGGATAACAATCATGTGATCATGGATGCCAATATCACTAAGTTTACTTTCAATAAAGATTTGTTAAAAAGGGGAGATGAACATACAATGGTGGTGTGAGTAAAAATATAAATTCACAGAAAAAAAGCATCAGTGAAAAAATATTTCCTGACAGGAAATACAAACTTTAGGGATTGGCAAATCCTGTTTCACCTCGGACATATGGAGCATTCACTGAATCTGTAACTATTTCATATGCAGTTCACTATTCATTAGGCACTATATATTTCTTGTATTGTAAATGTGCCCATTTCATGCATGTTGGTCTTAAACTTTATTATATAGACTAAGGAGGTGCAACGCTGTTTCAAACCAACTGCACCACAGTCAACAAAGAAACATTCACAGTTATTTAAATGGAGATTTTAACCCCTTGAGTGCCAGAAAGGTATGCAACGCATTGCAGAGCAATGCGTTGCATACCTCTCTGGCACTCAATGGGTTTAATCTCTTGAATTCAAGAGAGGTTTCCAACGAGACCTCTAAACCCATTTAGATAAATGTTAACTTTAATTATATCCTATGGTGAATGTATTTCAATCACACTCATTTTGCTCCAGAATTGTACCTTTTTAACTTATAGAATATAGCCCTTAGGGCATGCAGTAAAGTGAAGCATTTGCCGATTTTTAAAACCCATAAACACATATACTCTTTGTGATCACATGTGTTTGAAACATAATAAAACCTCAATATTGAATAGAACATGCTCCTAGATTTACCCTTCAAATGCCAGAGAGGTATCCAAAGCACTGTAACACACAATGGGTTAATCTCACAGTGATCCAGAAGCACGAAACGGAATGATAATCACTTCACTGTATTAAGAGCAATCTGTAATCCTTTCACAAAATGGTGGCCATTTCAATCACACCCATTTTTTTTAAACACACACTAAAAAAACACCCTAAATTATTTAATTATTTGCTAATTAACAAAAACCATTCAGCAACATTTTGGACCTAATCATTTCTACATCAATACTACAATGTAAAAAGCAAATGAGCCACTTTGTTGCATGCTGCCTTTAGCTCTGTCTGTGGCAGCCAAGTGATATCAACCATTCTTGCACAACTAACAAGATAGAAGGGATATGACAGTCAAATTCACCTTTCAGATAAAGGCTCAATTTGCCAATTTTTCTAAAAATAGAAAGTGTCCACCATAATTGTACAAGGAAGCCAGTTCTAAGGGATGAAGAACAGGGAATGGACGAGGATGTAGAAGGACATAGAGACTATCAAGAGGAACTGGGTGGGGGGATAGTGAGGTAGTAGAGGATGGCTGTCAGCGAGGGATAGAGAGGTACTGGCTGAGGACAGAGAGAGACTGGGGGAAAGATAGTGAGGCAGTGGAAGAGGACTGTGAGTGAGGAACAGAGAGGGAATGACTGAGTACAGAAACATTTGGGGAGGACAGAGAAGGACTCGGGGGGTAGACAGTGAGGGAATGGAGTAGGGCGGTGAGTGAGAGGGACTGACTGAGGACAGAAAGGTCTGGGGAGGACAGAGACTGGGACAAGATGGAAATGGGTGAAGAATTGCAGACACACAAAAAGAAAACAGGCATGGGAGAGCAGTAGATCGAGTGATTGAGTAGAAAGGAAGAAGAGACTAGGGGAGGAAGTACAGAGGCTAGAAGGGAGACAAAAACTGCGAGGAAGGAGACTCTGTAGTGAGAAGAAAAGACTGGGGTAGGAAGGTAGGGGTGGGAGAAAGGGAACAGAATGTGAATGGAGTAGCGTGGCAGGAATGATAGAGAATGATGAGAGAGGAAAGAAAGGAGAATAATTGAAGGTGGGTAGAAGAAGAGGATTCATTCTCCCTTCTCTAATGATAGCAGTGATGTGACTAAAAGTAAAGTGTGGGCTGTGGTGACTGCTGGTATAGTACATTCATTACTTATTTCTCTGAAAACAGAATACATTTACTATCCCAGTAGGCATCTGGGAGTCCTGCACTCTCATTTATGTCAGCTCCTCTGCTTCCTCTTGTCATTGCCAAAATGGCAGGAAAGATCTACACAAAATTCCATGGAGCAGGATACCTAGCCTGGCTTGTGGGCTTAAATCTTCCTATTGGGCCTAGTCCCTGTTCCCATTCCAACAAAATCTTCAGACATGTCCCAAGCCTCTGGTGGAACTTCTCCTTTGTTAAAACTGTAGCCCTGCCCCTGAGTAAAGAAAGAGATCCAAGTTCTGATCTTATGGCAGCAACTGCCTGCTCTGCAGAAAGGACCTAGGAATTCCTACAGTGAATGAATCAGAGGCAGCCTCTCTCCTCACGCAGGGGCAGACCTGAAGTGTTCTATAGGAGCATTGGAGGTTTGTGATGCAGTCATGAGGCAGAGTTCATTAGAATGGGAACAGAGAACAGACTCATCAGGGGAGAATAAAGGAAGATGGGGCCCACCAAGCCCTTTGGACCACTGGGAGATACCCCTGTATCTCAGAGGATCAGTCCAATTCTGCAGCCAGGCCAGCACCATAGAAACCCCTCCAAGCATGAGGTCACAGACTTACTCCATGTACACACAGCAGTAGGAAATGTTGCATAATATAACAAGCATGAAAAAATAATCCATCCATTATATATATCACTAGGGGCTTATCCAAAAAGAGGCGTAATCCTGGGGTCAACAGACAGCACCACAGGGGACAAAACTAACTCAGTTTGATTTAAAGAAGTACTAAATATTTATTAAGAAAAAAATATTCTACTGCTGTGCTTTTCCTGCTAAGTAAGACAAGGAACTACAGAGCAGCTGGTTTTCTCCTAACACCCCATCACTATGACCACCAGTGGGTTAAACAAATGCAAATGGCCAAGATAAACTGGACACAGTGTAACGATATCTGTATAAAACCTAATGCATGTTAATAGACTTCAAGCTATTTTCACTCTGGTAAAAAAAATCAATAGACAATTACCAATAATGTCCCAAAGTTGCAACATAATCTCATACTGAATAATCAATATGCATTTCAATGCAAGATACAATATATATATTTATATATTTACACATAGTTGTAATCAAAATTATTCAACCTCCATTGCAAATCAGGTTTATTGTCAAAATTTACCTACTTTCAGTTGTCTGCAATGAACAGATCAAACAAAAGCAATTGAAATAGCTCAACACAATGAATGCTTCAAGTGGTTTCCCCAAATTCAACTGAAAATTTAACTTATAATGACTTCTCCAATCTCAAAATGATTCAAACCCCTGAATAGAATCCCTCACAACAGCACAAATATGCAAAACAGATGTTGTCTCAAGCAACCTGATGCAACTAATCAAGGGCTTCATTAGTTGCACCAGGTGTGCTTGAGCTGGAAAACATGAAATACCTGAACTGGCCAGGGTTTTGTTGAGTGTCATGTTTGACTACATGTTAGAAATATGGCTAAGTCAAAAGAATGGTCCAAAAAGTTAAGAGAAGAGATCATTGCCCTTCACAAACAAGGAACAGGACACAGAAAGACAATGAAGGCACTGAATGTTCCTACAGACACCGTTGGAAGCATAATTCGCAAGTTCAAAGTCAAAGGATCACTGGTTATGCTACCTGGATGGGGCAGAAAAATGAAGCTATCAACGGCTGGAACCAGATTTCTGAGAAGGCAAGTTGAGAAAAACCCTCAAGAGACTGCAAAAGACCTGCAGCAAGACTTGATGACAACAGGCACTGAGGTTTCAGTGAGCATAGTAAGGAGCGTACTAAACGCAGAAGGTTTCCATGCAAGAAACCAGTACACCACTACTGACCCAAAAGCACAAGAAAAGTCAGCTCCAATATTCTCAAAATCATATAAATAAGCCACAGAAGTTTTGGAATCCAGTTCTGTGGAACGATGAAACAAAACTGGAATTTTTTGGCCCGATGGATCAGCGGTATATCTGGAGGAAGAAGAACGAAGCATACGTTAAAAAGAACACTCTGCAGTTAAGCATGGTGGTGGCTCTGTGACGCACTGTGGCAGCTTTGCATCCTCTGGCACTGGACATCTTCAGCATGTGGAAGGCAAGGTGGATTCATTGAAGTATCAGGAAATCTTAGGAGAAAACGTCATGCCGTCTGTGAGGAAGCTGAAGCTTGGGCGTCATTGGACCTTCCAACAGGACAATGATCTCAAGCATACCTCAAATTCTACCAAGGCTTGGTTGCAGAAGAAGTCCTTGAAGATTCTACAGTGGCCATCACAGTCACCTGATTTGAGCCCCATAGAAAATCTCAGGTGGGATTTGAAGAAAGCGGTTGCAGCACGCAAACCCAAGAATATTACTGAACTGGAGGCTTGGCATGAAGGCGTTGAATAATTTTGAGACTGGATAAGTCATAAGTTGCATTTTCAGTTGAATTTGGGGAAACCACTTGAAGCATTCGTTGTGTTGAGCTATTTCAATTGATTTTGTTTGATTTGTTCATTGCAAACAGATGAAAGTCTGTAAATTTTTACTATAAACCAGATTTGTAATGGGGGTTGAATAATTTTGATTACAACTGTATATATATATATATATATATATATATATATTAGCTGAAGAGCCAGTTACACAGGCCACAGTGCCACTGCCAGCCGGTCATGGGGAAGTCACGCACAGTAGAGACTGCCTGTGCCAAGGCTGATACAGAGCTGGATGCTCCTTCTGTATCAGCCGTGGCATGGGCAGTCTCTACTGCGCGTGACTGCAGCACGTGTAGCAGTCTCTACTGCGCATGACTTTGTCATTGCACACATTTTAGCACATTATTATATGTTATTATATATGTTCTCCTTAAAATTCTTACACTCTACAAATCACAGTCAATAAACACAATTTATACATATATACACACACACATATACACTGACCAGAAATGTAGGAACCAGGCTCAGTGTTAGAGGATAACCTTCCATCAGCTCGTAGAATCTATATATATGAAAAACCAACCATCCACCACCCGACAATCACCCATCAATCACACACACCTGTAAATACCCATACAGAACCCGTCAACCACACAGTACCAGTAAATCACCTACAGAGCACATCACCCACACAGTACCAGTAAATCATCCATACAGCACATATCAATCACACAGCACCAGTAAATCACCCAAACAACAACCATCAACCACATTGCCTTAAAATTGCTCTACCTCTAACACCTCTGGTCCTCAATGGGTTAACTTTGTGCCTTCAGTCACAAAATGTGTTAGGACTTCAGACGCCTTTCTTCCTTAAGTCTCATATTCTCAGTGGATACTGCTGAACGCCATCTCCAAAAATGTCAGGGTCTGCAAAAATTACACACATATATATAATGTATAAAGGCGCCCATACACAGGGCAATTATGGTCTGAATCAGCTAAGGATCTGAAAGCTGAGCTGTTATTTCATCCCCCAACAAATGCACTACGACCAAAATTCAGGCAATCTGATGGTTCAGCACTCAGATACACTGTTTACAGGTTTGTTTATGGAAGGTGCAGAGTTGACAATTGTCATTACATTTATTGATAGTCAATAAAAAACTTGTTAAATTTGAGGCATTGCTAAAAAATTACAGATGACAGAAAAGAAATTGAAAACATCATGCATAGAAATGAATGTATGTTGCATTATTTTCCAATTTATCAGGTTCTTTACTATAAACTAGTGGAACGCAATGATTATTCAGGAGTAATATTATTAAGGACTTAAAGGGTTAGTAATGGCCCAAAATAACGTTTATTCTATCTGGTAGACTTTACAAAAATAAAGTATTTGGAGAAAGTCCTATCTCTCAAGGTTTGAGAGATATCCGCCGCTAAAGTTCCCCCTCCCTCCCCTTCTCCTGACGTCATCGCTCTGCTGACAGCAGGAGATACTGGTCCTGGGACCAGCTGGCGGCTCTGTAGCAGAGCCAAAATAGCGGTATTGGAAAAAAATTACTTCATTGGAACGGTCTACAAAGTGTGCCTGGTTTGCAAGCACACTTTTTAGACCATTCCAAAGAAGTATTCCTTTTTAAATCACGCTATTGCGGCTCTGCTGAAGACACAGATCTCCTGCTCTCAGCTTTACAGCTGACATCAGGGAGCAGGGAACTTTAGCTGAGGATATCTCTCAAACCATAAAGGTCTGAGAGATAGGACTTTCTCCAAATACTTTATTTTTGTAAAATCTACCATACAGAATAAACTTTGTTTTGGGCATTACTAATCCTTTAATGGTTACTCAGACTTTTAGCTTAACCCCTTAATGACCAGCGGTCGCGGGACATTTCCGTCCCATAATGACCGCATAGGGGCACTTTGACACGCCGGTACAAGTGACCTGTCACGTGTATCGGCGCGTCACTATGGAGCTTGAAAGAGATCGTTCCGATCTTGGAGCAGTCTATTTCATGCCCTATTTTTACTTACAGCGCTCCCGGCAGAGCGCTTTAAGTAAAAAGTACGTGACGTACCAGGACCGTCATCGGTCCTTGAGTAGTTCAAGGACCGTGACGGTCCTGGTACGTCAAGGGTCCCTAAGGGGTTAATAATTTCGCTGTACAAACTTGCATTCTGAAAGTTAAGAACAAAGGAAAAAAGACAGTGCTCCTCTCTAATAAAAACCATTTAATAATATAAGAATATAAGAAAGATAAAATAAAAACAGAAGATAACAGACTAACATAAAAACATTAATACCAATGGTAACTAAATTGATAGAAACCAAATACAAATAAAAATAATAAACAAATAAATAGGTATGAATTTCCAATAAAATAATGTCAAATAAATGAAAATCGAACAGTCTTTCTGCTTAGCTGATAAAATAAGTGTGCTCCTCAACCATCCTTAGCATGCTTAAAAATGAGATGGGCAATCACTATATAAGAGATAATCAGAAAGGGGGCAAGGGTCCAATCTGTAGTTATGTACAGGATCCTCTGCTGTCCAGAATGAGCGATGCTATCCACTGAAAGACCATGATTGGACAATGGTAGTGGGCAGAGCAGTTTGCCTCAAAATCTGTATAAGGAGATGTTGTAAGCGTTTAGTTGCTCGGAATGTTGCAAATTTCTATCTGGGACAGTTTCTCCCGACTCTTTAAAGGGATAGTAATACCTAATTTAAAGTTTATTTATTATTATAGGCATTAAAAAATATTAAGTACTATGTAAGTTTTATCTCTCAAATCTTTATGGTTTCAGAGATATTCGAAACTAAAGTTCCCTGTTACTGGCTGTTTTAGCCAAGTCTGCCATCTAGAGGACAGACTTGGATTCTGGTCCTCAGACCAGCAGGTGGATCTGCAGCAGAGATGAGATGACGATATTTAAAAAGAACTACTTTATTGGAACAGTCTACAAAGTGTGCTTGCAAACCAGGCACACTTCGTAGACAGTTTCAATGAAGTAGCTCTTTTTAAAGATCGTGATCTCTGCTCTGCTGAAGAGCCTCTGGCTGGTCTGCGGACCAGAATCCAAATCTGTCAGCTAGAGTGCTGATGTCATGGAGGGGGGAACTTTAGTTTGGGATATCTCTCAAACCATAAAGGAGAGATAAGACTTCGATAGATCGTAATATTTTTTTAATGCCTATAATAATAAATAAACTTGAAACTAGGTATTACTATCCCTTTAATGAATTGGTCTTAACGTGTGTCTTATAATGACAAGTAATATAATAATCAGTAGACTGTGAATCCTTACATTCTGATATATTTGATATTGATACTAAATGAATCCCTTGCACTACAAAACAATGCGTTGGGGACATTTAGAGAAAAGGTTTGGTTGTTATGGTTCCAAATAATTGTGGGCAAAACCAATGGGTTTTGCCACTATTAAAAGTTTGAGATCCACAGTAATAGATAACAATTTTGTGTGTTAGGCATAACCAGTCAGAAGCAACAGAAAGGAAGCAGCCTTAGGCAGAACACAAGTCAATGGGCACATGCAATAGATTGCAGATGGCACAAATGGAATTGTGCTGGAGTAAAAACATTCAGCGGGGTGAAGAGACTCTAGTATTTAATACAGATTTTAATAGAAAGTCAGTAAGTGTAATTAAAGAGGAGGTAACTCAAGGGAAGTGCTATTAGAGAGTCTCACTTATGTCTTATTACATGTTATAATTTGGATAGCACCACCATCATATTTTATATATTCCCCTGGTAATTCCTTACAAATCTCCTTATTCACTTAAGATATGACCATAGCTAGGAATATATTAGTAAATTCTGCTTCAGCAAATAAATCTGATATCTCCTGACAATTTAAATGTCTGGCTGGCTCCACTGAAGCATCAATACTACAAGTCCTGCTTCAGCAAGAAATTAAAGAGCTACTTACGTCACTAAGGGATGTATTCAATAAGATAATGAGGTGCAATTCTGGAAGAAACCAGATGCACCACACTGGAGACCTAAACATTCCCAAAATCCACAATTCTTCAAAGGGGGCTTTTAACCCTTTGAATGCTAGAGATGCAATTCTAGATCGAACCAACTGTACTGTAAGGGGATAAATACAAATTCTCATTGGTTTAACCCCTTAACGACCAGCTGCGTTACTGTACGGCCGGCAGTTAAGAACCACAGGATTCCGGGGTTCCCGAGCGGTGTGCAGCCACATGGCGATCCCGGAATTCCATGACGTGCAAAGTCCTTATGTGCTGAACCGGCTTGACGGTCCTGGCAGTCAAGGGTTTTTTGTTTTTTTTTATTTAAAAGACTTTATTGTGAAAAAATGGAAATTACAACGCATTACAGATCACCAAACCCTGCTGGCAGGCAGGATATATTAAATACATAGAAATCCAATGAAGAATATAATACAAGGCATGCGTTGTGTAGAAAGTAGCATATAAGTTAGAATCTTTGATATACAATAATATTTCAACAGTCCCCAAATAGGGGAAAAAAAAAAAAAAGTTCAAACACTAAACAGAATTGAATTGTTAAATCGAACCACAGAGGCCAAACTTTGACGACAACAACCAGACCTAATGGACAACAAGGAGGAGAGGATAAAGAGAGAGAAGGGGGAAGGAAAAGATAGAGCAAGAAGGAAGAGAAAAGAAGGAAAGACAGCAGGACCAATGAGAGAGAGCGACCCGACCCAGACACCCACCCCGGAGGCAACTGAGCCTAACATATCATAATGTTTTGAGGAATTGAGCTTCAATCCAGATGTAACAGAGCAACTTTAATTGGATAGTCAACGTGGGCAGTCTCTCTTGAATTCTAGAGAGGTCATCAATGCATTGTGGGGTCAATAGCCCTGTTTAAAGGAGAACTATCACCCCTGTACAAGTTTGGCTAATAAGTTATTAAATTGTGACTAGCATGAATAATTGTGTAATTTTTTTTTAATTCATGGTTTGGCTACAATTAAATGTATAAAAATGATATGCGTCCTTACTTTGATCCAGCCTCCTCCTATGACGGAGCATTTCTGCATGTATGCAGGAGTGCTCTCTGGCCAATGAGACCTCTCCAGCTTACAAGGAGAAATCCACTGTCATCGAAGGATGCTGGATCGAGGCGCTACATGGGAGGGGAGCAGAGGAAGAGTGACAGACTGTGGTACAGAGCGGTACCTGTAGTCTGTCCGGAAGAAAGGGCACAGATCATTTTTAAAGGGATAGTAATACTTCGTTTTATCTTTATTTTATTTTGTAGGCATTAAAAAAACATGAAGAACGATACAAGTCTTATCTCTCAAAACTTTATGGTTTGAGACATATTCACAAGCAAAGTTTCCCCTCCCACCCCTTTTACCTAGTGTAAGCCATCTCTTCTCAGATGTGGAATCCAGTCCATAGACCAGACAGATAACAGCAGGGGACAATCTTCTTCCTATGAGAACAATGAAAGCACTGCCCCCTTTGACAAGTTTTTCAGGTTTTTCCCATATCTTAATTGAAGATTGTCCCTCTCTGCAGTCTACCTGGGCACCTCCCATCTGATCTGGCTGAACACTGTTACATCAGTAAAAAGGACGGGAGGGGGATACTTTGTCATTGAATTACTCTTGAACTACAACTCTGACAGAATTGAAATAACACTCTCCAAAGTCCAAATACCAAGATGATTAATTAGAGCTGCTTTTATTATGAAACATTACTATCACTTTTAATTGTAGCCAAACCATGCAACTGAAAAAAAAAATACAATTATTCATGCTAGTCGCTCTATTTAGTAACTTATTAGCCAAACTTGTATAGGGATGATAGTTCCTCTTTAAATCTATGAGTTTGGGGAATTTCTATTCATCTGCTATGGGGAAGCTGATTTTGCCCAGAATTAATACAATGATCGTTTGAATTTAGATCCTTACTCAATAAGCTTAAAGTGGACCTATCACCCTGAGTTTTCTTTACATATTTGAAAACTTCATTCAAAACTGTCTATGTGTCATTTTAACCAAAATTCCTGCAGATGTACAGTATAGGAGAAAGTCACACTTTTATTTCTGGGAAAAGTGAAAGTGAAAATCTCCTGGTGCAGCACCTATCTTCATTACCATATTAAACATCACTGAAACTTTCATTCACATATGAAACATCACTGAAACCTTCATTTGCACATGAAGTGTCATCAAAACATTCATTAGCATATGACACATACTGAAACCTTCATTAGAACATGACAAGTCACTGACATGCTTCATTAGCATATGAAATTCACATAAAACCTTTATTAGCATATGAATTGTCACTGGTACCACACATGTACCACAATTAGCATACATTAACATACGGTAACAAGTATGAATATCTCTTTAACTGTACATTTGCTGGTCTTTTGGCTAACATGACTAATAGTCAGTTTTTAATGAGGCTTTCAAATATGCCAACTTGAATTAGGGTAAAAGTTCCACTTTAAACTGGGCATATTTGGATCAATACTACACCACAGGGTAGAAATCAATATCAAAAAAATAATTTGTTACAAACAAGTATAGGGAATAAATCCACATACACCCAAAAATGACCTGAAAAACTGTGAGAGAACTAGTTATTAAACTACATGTAGCTACAACAACAATACATTTAGAAACAGAACCCAAGGAAACAATAAAGTATTACATATACACTTCTCATTGTCAGCTTGACAACAGTCGTGTATCAGACCCGGTCTGAGAATTGCACATAATCCGTAAAAAAGCAGCCAGGATGATAAATATATAGCAGCAATAAACAGCTGTAACCAATGCATAACATTAAAGAAGCAGTAAACATTTTTATCAAAAAACATATTTTAGGGCTTCTCGTACTGGGTAAAAACAATGGTACTCTGACTGCTGAGAGATTTATAATTACAGAGTTATTACAGTTTAAATGCTTTGTTTCTTAGATTAACACTGCCTTCTAGTGGTCAGATTTCAGTAAGTTATTATGTTGCATTTTCAGGGAGAGGTGAGTCACTGACAAACAGTACTCCACAGAATGTGACAGAAACTGCTGAGTCAGTTCCTGATCGTTTGAACATCAAGGAAGCAAATCACACTCTTGATAACTTCCTGACATTTTGAACTGTTATAACATTTGAATTTGGGCAGGAAAAGTCCTATAATATAATGTTTTTATAAAAGCATTGCCTGCTCCTCTAAATTGACAGTGCCAAAAAATGCTGAAAAATATCCATCATTACATCCCCTGTTCGAGTATGTGTGCAGCATGTTCAGCCTCTCAGAGAATATGTCTGCCCATCATGAGTTTCATGTGCCAACCACAAGCTTCCACATGAGCACTGATGGTTTGGTCTTCCTAGCATCAAACATAACCTCCATGTAGACAGAAAATAAGCCAATCAGCAAGCTTCTCTTCATATCACGAGACTCCTAAATACTTCCATCATTTTGAAATAATGTCTCTTCCTATGCTTTACAGAAAGTTGCATCAATGAAATAAACATTATACCCCAGAAATCTGCTATACCTGTCTATGATGTGGTAAAGAAATTATGCTCTTGTGTGAAATAAACCATACAGTAGACCTTACAATTATCGTAAATCTGGTATGAGCTTCAACTTGCTAGTTACGGTAAATTATGGTTCACATCTATTTGTCTCTTACTTTAGTCTTGTTAGTCTCGTAATTGCACAGTGATGGTGGCAGTAAATTACAAGTGTAATTATTCTTTTTAAAGATACAAGCACATGTTAAAACAGATATCTTCATGAAAAGATACACAAACAGAGCCGAATAGGAAGAGGAGTGCTATCATATAAAGGTGTATAAGTAGGCACCCCAAAGTTGTTAACAGTGACTGAAAGCATGCATAGAATAAAATACTGAACATGCAGGATGAAATAGTGTCTTTCTAAGGTATATATGATTTCCTAATAGGTCATGCAGAAGATGAAAATGGTTATAGACAGCAAGGGGAAAAGGATATTTTTATTCCTATACACCATCTTAAATCTTTATCCTAGAAAGCCTGTAAAATGGTTCTGCATTAAAGGGATAGTACTGTTTCATAATAAAAGCAGCTCTAATTAATCATCATAGTATTTGGACTTTGGAGAGTGTCATTTCAATTCTGTCACAGGGGCGGGAGGGGAAACTTTGCTTGTGAATATCTCTCAAACCATAAAGGTTTGAGAGATAAGACGTATATTGTTCTTCATGTTTTTTTAATGCCTACAAAATAAAATAAAGATAAAATGAAGTATTACTATCCCTTTAAATCCTTGTGGACTCTCAGTCCCCAGTTTGAAGATTCATCTGCTCTCCACGCATATGTTTTTTCATCAAGTTGCAGCCCCCTAATACCTAATCTTACACTATCAATGATGATCAACATCAACTGACAGCAGTCACCATTGTGGTATTGTTGAAGGTGTCTTGCTATCAAGGTGACCTAATTTTTTTGGCATAGATGCTATTTTTGTAATGTTCTGAAATCCTCACTTTGACTATACAATATATAACTTTTCCTATTGCAGTTTAAGAAATCCTGTATCTCATAATATTTATCTCCATTATAATTGTTGAGATGTTTTGTGTAATAAATCGGCCACTAGTTTCATCCAACATGCCCACCTTCCTAGATCACCAACTTTGCTTCTCTCAGTTGACACAGGGAAGGCTTTTGACTGTATCAACTGGGATTTCATGAGGGAAACATTATTACACTATGGTTTTTGTCCCAATTTTCTTGTGCTCACTTTTGCTATCTCAGTTGACTAGCTAGCATAGATTAATAGTTGAGGTCAGCCTCTCCACCAGCATTCTCATCTCCCTAATCTCTAATTGTGACTTAGTTATCTTTACAAATTGGAAGTCATCCTATAAATAACCGGCATGCCATCTCACTAAATATAATAAACAGATCATTCTCAGAACTCTAGGATGATCTTTCCTTCCAATCCAGTGAACACTGGAAATTCCAGCAAATACTTAGCTTTCTTGACCTACTCTCAAATAAACAAAATCTAACACAAACACGCTTATCTGTTGAACAGGCTTGTATGTCTAGGGATTTAACCAAGATTGCATTTAATTTATGTATAAGTTATTGCTTAACTACTGTCACAATCCATCCTTTGATAAAAAGGCAAGATGTAAATGTTAACTACAGATCCAATGGCTTTCTTCATACTTATGAAAGTGAAATGAAGATATCCAATCACTGGTATAGTACACTCATACTAATCCAATGTACAACCCACCTACTAGACGTGTAATGCTGGAATTGACAGCCTGCTTCATATGATATGGGCTTGTCCACATATTCAAGGACACTGGTGTGAAGTGGTAAGGGAAATGGAGAAGATAATAAAAGTCCACCCTCAGTTTATATTTATCATCTTTCCTCAATCTAGCCTAAAACATAAGACTGTGCTTACCAAACTCTGTTTTCATCTACTTAAAGGGATAGTAATACTTCGTTTTATCTTTATTTTATTTTGTAGGCATTAAAAAAACATGAAGAACGATATGTTATCTCTCAAACCTTTATGGTTTGAGAGATATTCACAAGCAAAGTTTCCCCTCCCGCCCCTTTTACCCAGTGTAAGCCATCTCTTCTCAGATGAGGAATGCAGTCCATAGACCAGACAGATAACAACAGGGGACAATCTACTTCCTATGAGAACAATGAAAGCCCTTCCCCCCTTGACAAGTTTATCAGGTTTTTCCCTTATCTTAATTGAAGATTGTCCCTCTCTGCAATCTACCTGGGCACCTCCCTTCTGCTCTGGCTGAGCAGTGTTATATCAGTAAAAGGGGCGGGAGGGGGATACTTTGTCATTGAATTACTCTTGAACTACAACTCTGACATAATTGAAATAACACTCTCCAAAGTCCAAATACTATGATGATTAATTAGAGCTGCTTTTATTATGAAACATTACTATCCCTTTAATGTGGCCAAGATGTGTATTCCATTTACATAGGAGAATGTTTTCCCTCTTACCTTGTTAGATTGGAGGAGGTTTACTACGGTCATGAATCTGGAAATATGTATTTCGTTTCCAAGAAGTAACAATCCTTTTAGATACTCTTTTGTCCCATTGGCTCGACCAGTTCCAGTTGTGTATTAGATCTCTTTTATACCCATGTGCTTCACAATCCTCAACCCTTTCTCTCTTCTCCTACAGTAAAGCTGTGTGTTTAGTTTATTAGCTGTCTTCGAGCCTCTTAAGCCTTTAGCATCCAATGTTCTATTATAGATATATTGTGACCTGTGCTTATTTGTTGTCCTTACCCATTTATAAATATAATGCTTCTTTAGATAATTTATTATACTGTACTGTTGGCTATAAACTGGATATTCTCTCCTTCTTCTACCGTTCCCTCATATTTTTCTTGTTGTAACTGCTTTTTTTTCAATAAAGGTTTATGAAAAATTAAAAATAAATAAATTGATGCAAGAAAGATGGAACGGACAGTTCTACTGTAGAAGGGCATGGTTGGCATGCGAAACGCGCGTTGTGATGATAGTCTTTGAGGAGAAGCATTATGTACAAATATTTTCTTGAGCAGGGGACGTAATGATTAACATTTTTCAATTCGATTGTTGGCGTTGACACTTTAACCCTTTTAGTGCCAAAGAGGTATTCAACGCATTGCGCTGGATACCTCTCTGGCACTCAGAGGGTTAATGGCAAGTATTGTTTTCAGTTGTTCATTGCTACTATTTATCAACCTGACTGCTTCTTTATGGATTATGTGCAATCCCCAGACTAGAGTCTAACACAAAACTGTTATGAAGCTGACAACAGAAAGTATATAGTTGATTCTTTATTGATTCTTGTTTCAGTTTCTGTTTTTAACTCCTTGAATCCTAGATGTATCCAAAGCATGCGTTGGATAATTCCCTAGCATTAGAGGGTTTAAATGACATATGTGTTTGTTCTATCTATATATACTTTAATAAACATATTTTTTTTTTAGGAGATCACCAATGAGCATCTCATTTAGGTACATTTCCCTCAATTTTTTGCAGGTAATTTTTGGGGTAAGGGAGACATTAAAATACTCATTGAGCTATATGGGGCTTTGCAATGTGTTTGAGATCCCTCTAGCAGTTCATATCATTAAAAGCCCCGTTTAAATCAATGTGAATTTGGGCAATGTTTATCTGCTGGTTAAAGGGATAGTAATACTTCGTTTTATCTTTATTTTATTTTGTAGGCATTAAAAAACATGAAGAATGATATAAGTCTTAACTCTCAAACCTTTATGGTTTAAGAGATATTCACAAGCAAAGTTTCCCCCTCCCGCCCCTTTTACCTAGTGTAAGCCATCTCTTCTCAGATGTGGAATGCAGTCCATAGACCAGACAGATAACAGAAGGGGACCATCTTCTTCCTATGAGAACAATGAAAGCCCTGCTCCCCTTGACAAGTTTTTCAGGTTTTTCCCTTATCTTAATTGAAGATTGTCCCTCTCTGCAATCTACCTGGGCACCTCCCTTCTGATCTGGCTGAGCAGTGTTACATCAGTAAAAGGGGCAGGAGGGGGGTACTTTGTCATTGAATTACTTTTGAACTACAACTTTGACAGGACTGAAATAACACTCTCCAAGGTCCAAATACTATGATGATTAATTACAGCTTCTTTTATTATGAAATATTACTATCCCTTTAAAGGGTTAGCAATGTCTTATATAAATAAAAAGTAATATTGTAGATAATGAAAAAATGAATCCATGAATGCCAGTCCGCTCTCTCAAACCCTTATGTTTTAAAGTTCCCCCCTCACTGATGTCAGCTGTAAAGCTGACAGCAGGAGATTTGTGTCAGCCGACTCAAGAAGGCTCTTCAGCAGAGCCGAAATAGCGATATCTAAAAATAATTAACTTCATTGGAACAGTCTACATAGTGTGCTTGCAAACTAGACTGGTCAGACTGGCATTGATGGATTTCCTTTTTGATTATCTACAATATTACTTTTTATTTATATAAGACATTACTAACCCTTTAATTGCACCTGGTTTACTCCAGGACTGCATGTCTTTAGCTTATTGAATACAGTCCATAGGGCACTACGTTCAAAAGAAAGTGGAGTAATTTTGGATCAAGCCAACTGCACCACAGGGGGAACCACTGATTAAACACATTGATTTTAATTTAGTTTTTAACCCCTTAAATGTTAGTTGTCTACAACGCATTGCTCTCTATCATTCCATTAGTTAAAAAGTGGCATAGAAATCAATGGGCATTTTTTTAATTTTTATTCACCCCCTATAGTGCAGTCAGCTTCCTGAGACTACACATTTCGTCTGAACAAAGGCGTTATTCTGGAGTAAACCAACTTCACCACAGGAGACAAAACAATCCGAAATTCCCTTGCACTTGAATGGAACTTTTTAACCCCTTGAATGCTAGAGAGGTCTCCAATGCAATGCATTGGAGAACTCTCTAGCATTCAAGGGGTTAAAAGCCTGGATAAATTTTACAAGAATTTCTATTTGTCCCCTATGGTGGAGTTGGTTTACTCCAGAATAACTCCAGTTTGCTTTTATAAACATGGGCCAATGGGGAAGATTCATAAAAATGGCATTATGAAAAATGTAGAGTAAAAATCTGAAGGTTGGCAATTAAAATTAAATTTACGTCAGTTATGGAAGCCTTACCGCCACTCAGTTGTGTTTCTGAAAATGTAACGGTGAAGCTGATGAAAATTCTTGCTCAGAGACTTTATAAAGAAATGTCGCTAACTGCACAATATAGCAACAGAATTTTCTCAGAATCTAAAAGACAGGTAGAATCTGTTCTTATCAATTCTACGCATTAAAGCGGAATTTTCACCAGATTAACATAGCACTGCAAATGATAATTACATTAGTGATATGCACAGACTTAGTTTTATTAATAATTGCTGCATTAGCGAAAAAGAGAACCTTTTAAGCAGACAGGCAGCGGGGAACAGAGCAGACATCTCGCAGAGCCGGAATCTCTGCGTCTGAGCTGTCCGTCCCCTTCAACTCCACAATTGGTGACTTCAATGCCTTTGAGCCTTAAGGCACCGGAAGGGACTGACAGAGCAGGTGCAGGGAGCGCCTACAGCAAGATTCCAGCCTGTGCCTGCCTGAATAAATGGTTCTATTTTTCATTAAAATGATACTAATATCCTATAATAACTTTATGTGGTATTGTAGATTTAAAAAAAATAATGTACAGAAAATCCCTTCTCTCAAACCTTTATGGTTTGAGAGATATTCGCATCTAAAGTTCCCCCCTCCCTCCCCTTCTCCTGACGTCAGCACTGTACTGACAGCAGGAGATCCCAGTCCTGGGACTGGCCAGTGGCTCTTCAGCAGAGCTAAAATATTTAAAAAGAATGACTTCATTGGAACGGTCTACAAAGTATGCCTGGTTTGCAAGCACACTTTGTAGACCGTTCCAATGAAGTAGTTCTTTTTATATACTGCTATTTCGGCTCTGCTGACGAGCCTCCTTGAGTCGGCCGACTCGAATCTCCTGCTGTCAGCTTTACAGCAGGAGAAGGGGAGTAGGTGGGAACTTTAGCTGCGAATATCTCTCAAATCATAAAGGTTCGAGAGATGGGATTTTCTGCACATAATTTTTTTTAAGTCTAAAATACCACATAACGTTATTATAGGACATTACTATCCCTTTAATGCGGCAATTATTCTTGTAAATAAAACAAAGTCTTTGCATATCGCTAATGTAATTATCATTTGAGGTGCTATGTTAATCTGGTGAAAGTTCCGCTTTAACATCAGCTTGCTAATGCCTTATTTATCAAGATCCACTTTCTCGTTTATAAATAAGACCTGGCTTTATTGCCAGTTGCCATGATTTAAAGACCATTCTTAAAAAATACTAAGAATGATTTTGATAAATTCCCCTCAATGTTCCCGTAGTCTGTTATGATCTGGATAGCAGGAGGCAAATAGTGTTATAAACTCGACCTCAAAAACTCATTAGTGTTATAGTGTGGACAGCTCCTGTAATACTTCGGCTCTCCCTGCAGTGTTCATCTAGACGTCCTCCTATAAAAGTTGCCAGTTAATTTCCCAAACAATAAAAGAACTCAGTGTGAAACCTAGGCGTGAGTTATTTGGGAACAGTAGTTCAATGTTTTAAAGTGGAATTTTACCCATGGAAAAGATTGGTTCTTAAAGGAGAACTAACACCTCTCTAACCATAACACTAACTTAGCTTATTATGACCAGAAAATTTGAAATACCCCTATGAATTTTGTCCTAGTGATCCTCCTCAAAATAGAACATCTTCGAAACAGTTCAGGATGTTATGTCCAATGGAGGCAGCCATGACAGGTGCTAGCAGGACCACAGGACCTCAACTTTGCTCACTGCACATGACAATCTTAACCCTTTAAGGACAAGAGGGATGTACAGTACATTGTCAACTCTCTGATAATTGAATTAGTAGACCTGCCACCTTGACTATTTTGTATTTTTTTTTTTTACATATTTGAAAACTTCATTTAGAAGTGGTTATGTATTTTGTTAACCAAAAGTCTAGCAGATATCTAGATTAGGAAATGTTCACACTTTTATTTCTGGTAAAAGTGAAAGACTCCTGGTACAGCACAAAGCTTCATTGGCATAGGAAACATCACCAAAGCTGAAACGGGTACCACAATTAGCATATGGCTAATATGATATATAGGCAGTTTTTAAAGGGATAGTAATAGTTAATTTTAAGTTAATTTAATATTGTAGACATTAAAAAAAGATTAACATCAATGTAAGTCTTATCTCTCAAACCTTTATGGTTTGAGAGATATAACTTGCTAAAGTTACCTTTTTCCTGGCTGTTTTACTCAAGTCTGCCATCTAGCTGACAGCTGCAGATTCCAGTCATTTTGACCAGACAGAGGCTCTTCAGCAGAGCTGAAATCACTCTATTTAGAAATAAACACTTAATTGGAACGGTCTACAAAGTATGCTTGCAAGCCAGGCACACTTTATAAACCATTCCAAATTAAGTATTTATCTTTAGATATCGTTATATCAGCGCTGCTGAAGAGCCACATCGGTCAAGCTACCAGAATCTGCTTCTGACAGCTTTACAGATAGTCAAGCAGAAAGGGGAGGAACAAGAGAACTTTACTTCCTATATCTCTCAATCCATAACGAGAGATACGAACAAGTACAAGTACTCTCTTTTAATTGTATATACCATATAGTTAATACTTTTTTCTGACACTGCTTTAATGAGGTTTTCATATAGGTAAAATGTGCACTTTAACCCCTTAAGGACCCATGACGGTCTTGGCACGTCATGGGTCCAACATGCGATAAGGACCCATGACGTGCCAGGATCAGCATGGAATTCAGGGCTCCCCGTGCAGCTGCACACAATTCGAGGAGCCCTGATTTGGATTTGCAAAGAAAAAAAAAGGTCCGTGGTCCTTAAGTGACAGCCACGGTATTTAAGGGGTTAAACGACTAAGCAGAGTTATGTCTTCTGCAGTTTAATAAAACTGCAACCAACTGTGATGTCCGTCTCCATGATCATGTAACTTGAACAACAGTCAAAATGCATAAAGGCCATTGGGATTTTCCAGATATGGTAAAATAAGTGAGGATTTATAATTAGGAGCTGTTAATTCATATTTAAATTAACATACAGGTTTACCTAGGCAGCTGTCATCTATAGAGAAGTCAGGTATGTTTAGTTGCTGTTTTTTTTGTTTTCATTTTCCATTTAACCCTTTGAGTGCGAGAGAGGTATCCATCGCTTTGTGTTGCAATGCTTTGGACACCTCTTTGGAACTCAAGTGGTTAAACACTCCTGCAGTGTCTAAATAAACATTTTAACATGTTAAAGAGATAGTAACCTTTTTGTTTGGGCTATACATATTATACAAGTGAATACACGTAATCAAGTTACCTACACTTTAATTTTTACTTTTCATCTTCCCCTATATTTTTTACACTTTCATATTCCTGACAGTGGGCTCCCTGGAACTGTTACTAGAGTGAGAGTTTTCTGTCAGGAACTGTGAAAGCCACTATGGAGATACAATGTAAAAAAATAGTGATAACAATAGAAAAATACAAAATACAGAGCAATCAGAGCTGCAGTGATAGTGTTACATTGTATCTCTATTCCTGCTTTTCACAGTCACTAACCATAAAGCTCTCTGGAAAAAGAGATCCAGGTAGATCCAAGTAGAAGATGGTCATGGATATAGAAGAGTTAAAAAAAAATCAGTTGAAGATGAAAATAAAGATATATATATACACAATTTGATATTATTCACTTACAGAATATGCAGAATCAAAATGAAAGATTTCTGTCACTTTAAAGGGATAGTAATGTTTAAACATTACTATCCCTTTAAGAACATTTACATATTGACATGGCACATTCATACATTTTCCCCTTTAACCCTTTGAGTGCAGAGCAACACATTGCGTACCCCTCTGGCACTCAAAGGGAGAATCCATAGGGTGAAAAGAAAAAGATAAATTATGGGAAAAACTAATTGTATCATGGGGGGAATTATTTTCATCAATTTAAATTGGGCTTTTAACCCCTAGAATGCTAGAGAGGTTGTCAACACATTGCAAAGCAATGCATTGAATACCTCACTGGCATCTTAGGAGTTAAACAAATAATTTCAATCAGTGGTAATTTTAAAAATGTTTAATTGTCCACTATGGTACACAGTTTGTTTGCACCATTTTTCTTATGAGCCTAAGGACCAATATAGTCTCCTTCAGAATGAAATTAAATATCTTATTAAAAAATGAACGGTGTAATCTTATTATATACTAATGTAATATTGTTGAGATGCCCAGCTCTTTTAGTTTATTCTGATAGGCCAACGTGGTACTAGGTAGCAGGTTTAGCAAGACATTGAATTTCCCGAGTCATTAACACAGCCCCTGCTAAGGAGAATCCATTGGCTATGCTATCTGGTGAGGGCAGCATTCTAATCTTACTGAAGTCATTAGAATTCCTATAGCAACATTCTCCTGGATTTAGAAACATTAATTAGGGCCACACTCTCTGGAAACTAACATTTAACAATTCAGTCTAATATGGCATGAATTCTTACTATGGCAAGGTCATCCACAAAGAAGATCCTGTTAATGCAATGGGACACTAGCCTTTAGGTATTAACCCTTTGGATACCAAGACCATTCACAAAGACAAACATGTTCATATAAAGGGACACTAGGCTGTGGATATTAACCTTTTGGACGTTTGAGTGGTCTCTATGCATTGTAAAGCATCTATAGCATGCCATGGATTAAATAAATAATACTGATTTAATTAAATTTCAATTAAATTTGTCATTAAGGAGTGCGATGGTTGTCATTCAAACTACCGCCACCAAAGTGACCAATGAAAAAGTCCCACTGAGCTTTCAAACCAAGCACACGTAGAAGACCGTTTCAGTGAAAGAATTATTTTTTTATAAACGAGACCTCGGCTCAGCTGCAGAGCCGCCTGATGCACATAAGATTGTCGTATGACAGCTTCCGCTGCAGTCAGCGTTCAGTCAGGGAAGGGGGAGGGAATTTTGAGCGCTATCATCTCTCAAACCATAAGGGTTTGAGAGATGACACTGGGGGCAATAAGTTTCTTTTTAACAAAGCTACAATATGGGGATTAGTAATTTGAAAGTATTACTATCCATTTAAGGCCAAGACAGGCTTTATGTGAGTGCAATGGGAGGGGGCAGGGTTGATTGTTTTCATTTATATTTATTAACTTACTACACTTAGTAGACTTTTAGTCTGTTCCTTTTTCCTGTTGTTGAGCTCTATTTTTAGATACATTTGAGGTGGCATGAGTTGAACTTGACTGACACATTTTTTATCAACTATGTTACAATTTTACCACACAAATCTCTGCTCCCTTTAATGATAAAAAAGTACAACGATATTTGCTATATCTGTGCCAATTTACTTGTTCCTAATAATTTTTCAGTGATATTCACTTTCATTTCTGCTGGAAGTTCCTATAAATGACCAATATTTAGTTTTGACTGTCAAGTTCTACTGTAACTGAAGCAGTCATATTAATCATAACCTAATTAGTGCTTCAAAAGCAGGCTCTACATTTCAGGACAGTAAATTGAAACCACCATCTCACTCAACCAATGTTCTGGAATGCTTGGTTAGTTTCTCTGTTAGAGGAAATGTGTGGTCTAGCACAATTAAAGCTTAGCAGTATGGTTTAGGACTAACTGGAAGCAGAGATATGGATAAAGATAATTACTTATTGCCAGAAATTGTGGTTTTTTTCTTTGCATAGAACAGTGTTTCTCAAAAGGTGTTCAGTGGAAAGTAATAGTTATTTAAATAAATCCAAGGGAGAGATGCATTAAGGTGGGATAAAGCGGTTATCACGTGGAGATAACGTCTCCAGTGATATAAGTACTCCAAGGCCTGTGTTTTTCTATGGAGCCACTGCACTCAGTGGGTTAAAGGGATAGTAATGTTTCATAATAAAAGCAGCTCTAATTAATCTTCATAGTATTTGGACTTTGAAGAGTGTTATTTCAATTCTGTCAGAGTTGTAGTTCAAGAGTAATTCAATGACAAAGTATCCCCCTCCCGCCCCTTTTACTGATGTAACACTGCTCAGCCAGAGCAGAAGGGAGGTGCCCAGGTAGATTGCAGAGAGGGACAATCTTCAATTAAGATAAGGGAAAAACCTGAAAAACTTGTCAAGGGGGGCAGGGCTTTCATTGTTCTCATAGGAAGAAGATTGTCCCCTGCTGTTATCTGTCTGGTCTATGGACTGGATTCCACATCTGAGAAGAGATGGCTTACACTAGGAAAAAGGGGCGGGAGGGGAAAACTTTGCTTGTGAATATCTCTCAAACCATAAAGGTTTGAGAGATAAGACTTATATCGTTCTTCATGTTTTTTTTAATGCCTACAAAATAAAATAAAGATAAAATGAAGTATTATTATCCCTTTAACCAACAGATAAACATTGCCCAAAAGGGGCGGGAGGGGAAAACTTTGCTTGTGAATATCTCTCAAACCATAAAGGTTTGAGAGATAAGACTTATATCGTTCTTCATGTTTTTTTAACGCCACCAAAATAAAATAAAGATAAAACTATTACTATCCCTTTAAAGCGGAACTTTCATGCTAATAACATTGCTCCAGAATATATTACTAACCTAGCAATATGCAAAGTCATACTATCCTTAAGCTCAATAAGCCAGTGGTATTGCAGTAAAAACACATCTTCTGCAGGAACCAGAGGACAAACAGCACAGACATCTTAGAGGAAATGTACCTCGGAGTCTATGCTGACTGTCCCGTTCACTGCCAGCACTGGTGGTGACGTTCCTTGATGCCTTAAGGAACCGGAAGGGACTGACCGTGCAGGCGCACAGAGCTTCTCTTGTAAGCGCTGTCCAGCCAGATGCCTGCAGAATCTGTTTTTACTGCAAGCACACTGACTTATTGAACTTAAGGATAGTATGACTTTTCATATCGCTAGGTTAGTAATATATTCAGGGGCAATGTTATTAGCATTAAAGTTCCGCTTTAAATCAGGATTTTTTTTTTTCAATTTATTCCACGCTATGGTGACGTTGGTTTGCTCCGAATTTTCCAGGTTTTAGTATGTCCATCTCCATGTGTCTCTGCCGTTGTACTGTATTAATTCAAGGCAATTATGAAGCTTAAGTGCCTCGTTAATTATTGTTGAAGAAGATTCATTGGGTTCTAAAGACAAGTGGATGCATTGCAGGTTTTAAGATACATTAATGAACAAATTGTAGACAAGTTCTCCAGTCTGACATATCTTGTTTTCTTCCAGCAGCTAGGAGGTCTCAGAGGCTCATGAATATGAATATGTTTGTTTAATACTACTTGTGCCTTAATAACTTGCATTGAAATCAGCACAGGATCTTATTAATAGTAAGGACACAGCGTTACAGATTACACTCTCCATGTACTTGCCTAACATTTTCTTTTTAAACCATTTGAGCGCCAGAGGGGTGCCCAAAGGACTCAAATGGTTAAAGTGCCACAGGGAGTATTCATTAGACTTGTACACAATGCCATTCCAGGGCCATCACTTAAGGAGCAGGTTCTAGCAATCCCCAGCATGAAGCTGATTGGCTGGATAAGCACACATCCCAGCCAATGGCTGTGAGTCATTTTGAACAGAGACTGCCCACAAAAAAAGGCAGTCTCTGTCCAAAATCCTCTCACATTGAAACGGGCATCAGCCTATGAGGTACTTAGGGTGGGGTGGGGGTTTGCCTAGTAATCCTTTTGCTGCCACTGACAGCTGGTGGAAAACACAAAGAAGGCATGTTTATTTGGATCATTGTTGGCACTAATGTTTAATTTACTATTGGAACACATATATAACTGATTAGTGGAAATATGGAGAAAGGTTTTTATTCGTTTGGCATCTTCTACATTTGTAACTCAGACATATGTGCAATGCTTAACCCTTTGAGAGATGCACTCAAGGGGTTAAACTATGCAGAGATGTCAGCGTTATGTTTGGGGCAAACATTTGAAATACATCCTTTTCCTTATTTTACAGGAATGCAAGAAGGAACAGAAGACGATAGTACAACAGAAGAAGGAAGAAAGAGAGGAAGAAGAGAGAAGATAGAAGAAGAAGATGGACAGTAGCTGACCAGGGTGCTGAAGACTCCGCTGGACATCAGGATTACCAGTAAGCGTTACTTTAAAGTGGTTGTTGCTCTGTAACTTAGTCGGATTAACCCTGTGAGTACCAGTTGGGTAAGAATAACCCACTGGCACTCAAAGGCTTAATTATAAGAACATTGGGTACAGTCTGTGAGTGCTTTGGATGTATTGATATGGGCTTAGGGCTTAAAATTGTCCCTCGTGGTGCTCCATCCGGACCAGAATGAGAAGTAGAATGATGCAGGGGGAAGGGGCGTGATGGGGATCCTTTTGGATTCAAAAAACGTTGGTATTGAAACATAGCGCTAAGTACTAAAAACAGAATAAAGAAGACTCGGAGCTGCACTTTATTATAGGTATTACTATCCCTTTAAAAAAAGTTGCATTTGTTTAGAAGTCAGGACTAACAGTTCGTGGTTGACATGCATGTAAATGAGCAGTCAACAAGGCAAACAATCCAAGCAAAAAAGCCTTTTTAAGACCAGAGATGAGCCGGCTGTATTGTGATGCAAATGATATGTTAAGCGACTGATCGGATATGCATGTTTCTGGCATGGTAATAATGCCAATTACTTCATTACAGGGACACCACCTCTACATATTGGATTTATGGACTAAAAGTGTTTGGCCACTCAAGTTAAATTTGGATTTAAGTAACTGCTGTTCTGATTTACAGTAAACAGATTGATTGTCTCTAGGTTTATCAGATTGTCTTTCATTTTAGTGAGCCATTAGCACTGCTTTAACAATTTAAATCCACACAAGGGATATGATGGGTAAACTTGCTTAACCCTGTGAGTGCCAGAGTGGAACACACTGCATTGCATTCCCCTCTGCCATACTGTCCAGCATTTCAAATGGACAAAGAGGGGCACTTTTGCTTTAGATGGCATTGCTAGGTGAGGCATTATAGAGAACTTTTAGGTTATTTCATGACCTACTGACCGCTCTTTGTGTAACTTGACCCCTTAAGGACCCATGACGGTCCTGTTACATCATGGAATTCAGGGGTCCCCGTGCTGCTGCAGGCCACTCGGGTATCCATGAATCCATTTCGTAAATAAAAAATAAAAGGCCCGTAGTCCTTAACTGCTGGCCACGCAGCTGGTCATTAAGGGGTTAATAAACGATTTATTACAGGACCAAAGTATTTTATGTACATAGACTAATGTATAAACACATATACTGAACTTTATACAAACATTAATGTGAGTTTTATTGCTGTAGTGCAATGCAATACACTTATATACATACCACACAGTGTGATCTCCTAAACACAGGGACAGCAGGGTGATACACTTCTATACACACCACACAGTCTGATCTCCTAAACACAGGGACACCAGGGTGATACACTTCTATACACGCCACACAGTCTGATCTCCTAAACACAGGGACACCAGGGTGATACACTTATATACACATCACACAGTCTGATCTCCTAAACACAGGGACACCAGGTTGATACACTTATACACACACCACACAGTCTGGTCTCCTAAACACAGGGACACCAGGGTGATACACTTCTATACACACCACACAGTCTGATCTCCTAAACACAGGGACACCAGGGTGATACACTTCTATACACACCACACAGTCTGATCTCCTAAACACAGGGACACCAGGGTGATACACTTCTATACACACCACACAGTCTGAACTCCTAAACACAGGGACACCAGGGTGATACACTTATATACATACCACACAGTCTGATCTCCTAAACACAGGGACACCAGGGTGATACACTTATATACACACCACACAGTCTGATCTCCTAAACACAGGGACACCAGGGTGATACACTTACAGTCTGATCTCCTAAACACAGGGACACCAGGGTGATACACTTATATACACACACCACACAGTCTGGTCTCCTAAACACAGGGACATCAGGGTGATACACTTATATACACACCACACAGTCTGATCTCCTAAACACAGGGACATCAGGGTAATACACTTATATACACACCACACAGTCTGATCTCCTAAACACAGGGACACCAGGGTGGGACAGAGGGATTTGGGTCTCAAAGAGGGACTGTCCCTTCTAAAGAGGGACACTTGGGAGGTATACTCTGCCACTCAAAGGGTTAATCACTCAAATGCTCACTATGCAAAGCACTGGATGATTTATTTTTATATGTTTCTACAAATGCAGAATTAAATAAAATATTGGCCTTTATCGGGGCCTTTTTAAAGGGATTGTAATGGATTATTTTAAACATATTTAATACTGTAGATATTAAAAAAATAAATGCCAGTCCGATCTCTCAAACTTGAATAGTTTTAGAGATATTCACTGCTAATGTTCCCCCCTCCCACTCCTTTCACGCATGTCAGCGCTCTAGCTGACCGCAGGAAATTCTGGTCCCGGGACAAGCTGGCGGCTATCTAAAAAGAAATACTTCACTGGAACGGACTACAAAGCGTGCTTGGTTTGCAAACACACTTTGTAGACCGTTCCACTGAAGTATTACATTTGGTTAAAATAATTCATTACTATCTCTTTAAGAACTGAGCAGCCTGGAATAATGAAAAGAGGAAACAGATATAAGTTTTTTGTGACACCTTTATGTCCTTGGTGCTAGAGAGAACTCCAGCACTTTCCATCATCCAAGAGGTTGAGGGGTCCAGTTACACAGGATGCAGAAGATGCAGTTGTGACAAAGTCTGACATCCAAGAATCCATAGGTTATGCACTAACCTTAAACCACTTAAAGGGACAGAAATACTTAAAATGTAATAAAATATATGTTGTGGGATTTATCTCCCTGAGTAAAACAAAAGTACTCCCACTGCTGAGGTGTTTTATTCAAAACGTATTACAGATTAAACTTGAATGTGTTATGTGAAATAGCACCGTGGCTTGAAATTGTACAGTGGTGCTGTTGCTACACCATCCTATGGAGATTTATGCTCAGCTGATCAGAGATGTCCATAGCATGTTGTAGCAACAGCGCCACTGTACAATTTCAGGCCACTGTGATACTGCACCTAAAAAAATCAAGTTTGAGCTGTAATAACCTTTGAATAAAACACCTCAGCAGTGGGAGTACCTTCGCTTTACTCAGGTAGATAAATACTACAATAGATATATTTTTTACATATTAAGTATTACTATCCCTTTACCCTTTTGAGTGCCAGAGGGGCATACCCCTCTAGTACTCAAAGGTTTAAAAGCAGATCAATCTCCTTTCTTGGCTGGCAGCCTCTGATACTACACACATGGCTTCAACCAGTGTTGGAGAGCCCCTTCCATTTTATTTATTAACACTATAAAGGGATAGTAATATTTCAAAATTATTGAATGATAAAGTATCCCCCTCCTGCCCCTTTTACCTAGTGTAAGCCACCTCCCCTCAGATGTGGAATCTGGTCCTGGGACGAGACAGGTCACAGCAAGAGACAATCTTCTTACTGTGAGAACAATGAAAACCCTGCCCCCCTTGATAGGTTTTTCCCTTATGCGCACTGAAGATTGTCCGTCTCTGCAATCCATCCGGACAGTATTACTGCTCTGAGGTGAGCAGTGTTACATCAGTAAAAGGGGAGGGAGGGGGATACTTTATCATTCAATTACTCATGAACTACAACTCTGACAGTATTAACACTCTCCATGGCCCAAATACTATGAAGATTAATTGGAGCTGCTTTTATTTTGAAACATTACTATCCCTTTAAGCAACAGAGGTGTCCAGTACATTACAAAGCAATGCATTGGACACCCCTCTGGGTCAATAAGTGTGAACTGTCAGCATGTGGGTCATGAATTATGCTTCAGCAACTCTCTGTGCTACAAATATATGATCTCTCCTCTCTGTCTTTCCCTGTCACGTGAAGACCCTGATGAATTCGCCCCAGGGCCAAAATGCAGAAAGCAAATAATGAGCAATTCTGGAGCATAACAACTGCATCACAAGTCAGTAATCAAAAATCTTTACATTTCCATCAATTTAAATGGGGCTTTTTAACCAACTGAATGCTAGAGATCTCTAATGCATTACGAAAATAAAAAAGTTAAATATAATACAGTATACACCTTTATAATATGTTATTTTTATGTACTTCCTTATGGCACCCAAGCTGGTTCCAATCCAAAAGATAAAATCAAAGCTTACCTTTTGGTGAGTGGTGTTTAGGGACAATGTGGGGTTAAAATATTTATTCTATAATGTATGAATACAATGAGCTGCTATTTTAACCCTCTGAGTGCCAGAGGGGTACGCAACGCATTGCAATGCAAAGTCTGTGGCACTCAAAGGCTTAATGCAGAGTATAAACAAGTCCTGTATTATAGAGCACATTATTGTCCCATATTTCTAAAAGTGGAGTTATTCTGGAGTAAACCAACTGCACCATAGGGGACAAATAACCATTCCTGTTAAATTAAAATTGTTTTTTTAACCCCTTGGATTCTAAAGAGGTCGCCATTGCATTGAAAGGCCAAGCAGGGGTTAAAAAGCTATTTTTAGAAATCTCCCCCATGTTCCCAACATCTGTTGTAGTCACAAAACCACCCATACACGGTCTGCCAATTTCCCTAGTTAACTCATTCTGTTAATCTCTTAAAGGGATAGAAATGTTTCACAATAAAAGCAGATCCAATTAATCTTCATAGTATTTGGGTCATGGAAAGTGTTATTTCTGTCAGAGTTGTAGTTCAAGACTAATTGAATGATAAAGTATCCCCCTCCTGCCCCTTTTACTGATGTAACACTGCTCACCTCAGAGCAGCAAGACTGTCCGGATGGATTGGAGAGAGGGACAATCGTCACTGAGCATAAGGGAAAAACCTGTCAAGGGGGCAGGGATTTCCTCATGCTCACGATAAGAAGATTGTCCCTTGCTGTTATCTGTCTGTTCCCAGGACCAGATTCCACATCTGAGGGGAGGTGTCTTACACTAGGTAAAAGGGGCGGGAGGGGGATACTTTATCATTCAATTACTCTTGAACTACAACTCGGGCAGTATTGAAATAACGCTCTCTATGGCTCAAATACTATGAAGATTAATTGAAGCTGATTTTTCTATGAAACATTACTATCCATTTAAGGACAAGAGGGGCATGCAACAAAGATATTGCTTACAGAAAGTAAGAAAGCTTACAGGGCAGGCTCTTGTGTAAAAATACAAGGGAGCTTTATGAACCCAGTGAATGCCAGCATATTGCCCCACAACGAGCTGGTGCACAAAGAAATAACACATGGAGAGCACTGAGTAAAATCATATGAATGTGAAGAATGGCCTACAGCTTACTTTCTAGTCTCAGGGAAAGGAGGCAGGACAGGAACACATTATGGAAATGGAAATGAGCAGGACACATAACAAGAAGAACTGACTGTACATGGACCAAATGAGTCTTGGAATGGATTCCACTCTGTACTAAATACCCAAGAAGAAGAAGAAAGACAAGAAGGGAAGATGAAATTAACAAATTTGTTGATACACAGTGGCAACAAAAAGCACAAGACTGAAGCTGTTGGAAGCTTGCTGAGGAGCCCTTCATCCTACAGTGGAGTGAAAACAGCTGCTGTTACTGATACATCCATTGGTCATCTAGCTTCTGACATTATACCCTGCAGTCAGATTCAGACTGCAAGCGGTTGACGTCACCACTCGAGACCACATGATTAGTGTTCTGAACCTGTTTAGTCCATTGCTGCCTTGTTGTGAGAAAGGTCCATGTAGGACAGAAATGTTGATCAGTTATATCTCTATTTATGCGTAAATAGAGTTTCTTAATAATACCCAATGTTTCTGCCCTCCTCTTTTGATCTGCTATTCATTATATATAGGGATGAGCACCTGGGCAACCAGCCTTGCAGAGTGAGTGTCTCCACCATCCACTATATTTACTATGCAGGAGTGGTATGCTACATATTGTGCACATTCTCTTAGCCAGGGTGACCTCATGCCCTGGAATGCCCGGGAGTGTCCCTTATTGTCTCAGCCAGCCAATGAGAACCATACAGCAAATACATTTCATTGGCTGGTTGGACTGGTGCGTGCGAGACAGCTGGGATGGAGCAGGTATGCTGGCTCTGCAAGTGAGACCCGCAGCTGGGGCTCCCGCCGGCGCTGATCATATTTCTGAGGCTGACACAGAGTAAGAGTTCTCACTCTTACTCTGTGTCAGCCTCAGAAAGATGGTCAGCGCTGGCAGAAGCCTCAGCCGTGGGACTAGGGTGACCACATGTCCCGGAATGGCAGAATGGAAATGTGGTTACCCTACTCTTAAAGGGGAACTTTCACCTCCGCATTATCATTGTTGTATCACTTCCTTTGTGTCCCCTCTGTACATTGCGGTGTTTCTTTTTGCCTAAAAATATGTTTAAATGAAGAGATCGATATCTAGCCAATGAGATCTCTCTCCAGCTTACTAACAGAACGCCTCCGTCATCGGAGGATGCTGGGGCAAGTGAAAGGAGCTGAGGCTGTGGGAGTGTCTTCTGCACCATACGGTGCGCGGCTGTGCGGCTGCTAACGTCATCAGGTACAAAATTCAAGTACCTTTTTGCTTCATTTAAACATATTTTTAGGCAAAAAGAAACACCGCAATGTACAGAGGGGACACAAAGGAAGCGATACAACAATGATAATGCGGAGGTGAAAGTTCCCCTTTAACTCATTCTCTTAACTCACAAGTGCCATACACAAAGAAGAAATGTCCTAAAGAATATCATATTGGTCCTGTCCAGATGACAGTTTGGCCAAGAAATACCACCCGATTTCCTGTTGGGTCCTACATGCCTCACTCTACCACCATGTCTCTTTTTCCACCACCAACATGTGCTTTCCTTCTAACATAGCCATTCCCCTCCCAGTGTCTCCCTCTGTACCACCAGCTTAAACTGACTTGACTAATTAACATAAAAAATATTAATAGAATAACAGAAAAAATTTACATAGGCAACACTTTTATATTCATAGCATATTGTACATTCAGCAAATCTGGCAAATGCAAGAAAAAAATGAAGTTGTTTACTAAATACACATTCACAAACATTAGCAAAATGAAGCAGGGAAAAAACATTACACAACATTAAAAGCATATTAAGAACTGGCAATTTATGAGTAGTTTTCATAATTTACAGATTATGAATATTAAAACGTACAATGCACAAACAATATGAGCTACCAATTAAAATGATTTAAATCTAATGATGTCATATTATTATCATTTTTTTTCTAATAAACAGAAATAGTTCCGAGCTTTCATATTGTCATGCTTCATTAGGGCTATATTTTACTGAGAGCTGAATGATGGAGCTGACTCAAATGCTATGAAGGCTGGTGTACTAAGGCACTGAGGCATTCTGATACAAACCAACAGCTCCATAGGGGACACATAACAATTCCTTAAATGGGGTTTCTAACAACAAGGTTGCGCACCCTCTGGCACACATAGGTTTAATGCAATGCACTGGATACCTAAGTCCAATTAAAAATAATTGGCTCTTTAAAAAAAAAAAAGGCATTATTGAAGTGCAAAAAGTGCCACAACATGCAACAAAACTGACTGAGGCATTGTAATATTTGTTTTAACTTTATTTTTATTGAAATGCTTTCCAAAATGTCATGCAGAAAAGGCTGAGATAGGTAATATGAAATGAATAAAGGCATGTCATATGTCATCTTTCAATAAAGTTATAACTGCAAACCAAAATTATGCGTTAGTATTGCAAATATAAAAAATTCAAATACATTCACACAAGCACACAAAAAGGGGGTTATAGAAGAGGATATAGGGAAATGGGAAAGAGCAGGATGTATGGAATAAAGAGAAGAAAGGAAGGGAAAGAGTGTGAGAAAAAGGGAGATCAAAAACAAGTAGCATCTATTGAATCACGGGAAAACTCCCTCATATCCCATTCCTGGTATCCATTTGAAAGGTCGAACATTATTGGGCGAGAAAGAAAAAGGTGCATTAAACATGTCGCCACAATGAAAAGTGAAATATCAGGATCTCGTCCGCATCAAAAGGGCAAGATTATGATATCGCAGACTTATGCATCACACATTTTTATGCTTCACTTTGAAAATTATCACCCACACGCTTCATACGCAATTCAGTACAACAATGTTTTTAATTAAATGATCCAATACCACTCTTGAACACAGCACATGTAGGAATCACACATCCAACCACTGCTAATGCTTACATCCACATGTTAAGCCTTTGAGCACAAAAGTGGTACACTTGCTCCGGAATATCAGAATCTCAACCTTTTGATGTGGGAGAGATTCAGATATCGCGCTTTTCATTGCAACTACATGTTTAATGTGCCGTTTTCTTTGTTGCCCAATAGTGCCTGACATTTTGATTGTGAACCCCCATACCTCATGTTTATGCAGGGAATCATGAAGGAGAGTGTTAAGTTGCTCCATTTGTTTTATATGAGCAATTCAAGTGATAGGGTTGTTCTTGATTTCCAAATTTTAGCAACCAGATATCTAACAAATGTGAGGGTATGGGAGATTGGTTTAGCCAGTGGTCTTAAAGCTTGATCTAAAGGGATGCATAGTACTATTATTATGGGGTCTAGAGGTAAGACAATTGTGGTTATCTTTTTTAATGAAGAGAATCACCAAAATTGTTGGATGAAGGGACAGGACCACCAAGAATGTATATCACTGCCACATTGTCTCCAGAGGTCTGAGACAGTAGAGAAGGCTTAACATTTGAAGTCCTTTGCTACTAACCAGATCTGAAAAGTTACTCACCACTGCAAGCCACAGCATACCAACCAGGGCTGAATTTCTACTCGCCAGGGCTACATTTTCACTCACCACTGGCTAGTGGCAAGTGGAAATTTGGAGCCCTGCAGTAGAGTATATAGAATGTAGTCTAACAGGAGTGTTGTACCATTTGAGAAGAATGTTATCTCTATATACTCCTTAGTAGTGGTGTAAACTGACATCTTGGCTACCCTGGACCAAATTGAGGACCAAGTTTCCTCAGAAATCTCCAGACCCAGGTCGCTCTCCCAATGTAACATGTATTTAGATTTAGTAGATGTGGATGAGGATGTTAAAAGAGTGTAGAGTCTAGAAACTAAATTCCTGCGTGGGTCAGCACATATTTTCTCAAATGGTTTGAGGGTTAGAAAAGATACATTAGGTGATAGAGAAAGAAGAAAATGATGGATTTGAAGGAACGAAAGAAAGAAAGAGCAATCCTGAGGGTCTTTGCCAGGTTTACTTACAGTATTTGGGAAATTCAGCCAAGGGCCATATCTGAGGATATTTGGTTGTCTTTCAGGAAAAAGTGTAACTTGCCCAGTAGAGGTGCCATAAAAGAGGACTGAAATATTTTATTGAAGGAGTTAGATAGACCATTAGGGTCTGGAGTTTTCACCAATTTAGTGGATTTAATTATTGCAAGTACTTCAGTGGAGGTAATGGGAGAATTGGAGTGAACTTATTTAATGGGAGACCATACATGTAAGATAGTATACTCTGTCTAGCGTCCTCCAGAGGGTTCACTTTTAAAATAGCGCATTCTAAACAGCGCGGCCACATTCCACGCATTAAGCCTGTTGCTTTGATGTAAAGGGTGACATGAGAATCTCGCTCTGCATATAAGCTCAAGATTCTCATGTCGTGTCTTTAAACGGCTCTCCCCGCAGCATCCATGTTATTGCCTGCATTAACCCTTTGAGTGCCTCTGACCTCCTATCATGTGCAAGTAGAACACAGTCAGCGATAGTGGATTATATTATAAGACATCACGAGAATACAGCACGTCAGAAGTTCACAGTCCTCATTCCGTTTCTTCTAACTTATCTTTTGACGTGCTGTATTCTCCTGTTGTCTTATAACATAGTCCACGATTGCTGACTGTGTTCTGCTTGCACATGACAGGAGGTCGGAGGCACTCAAAGGGTTAATGCGGGCAATAACATGGATGCTGCTGGATCGCCATTTAAAGACGCAACATGAGAATCTTGTGCTTATATGCAGAGCGAAATTCTCATGTCGCCCCTTTAAATCAAGGCGATATGCTTAATGCGCGGAATGCGGCCACATGGTTTAGAATGTGCTGTTTGAAAAGGATACCCCTTCTGGATGTGTTAATAGTAGGAGCGTGATCTATAGTTGCTTTGAGGATTGCTTCAATAGTAGAAAAATAATATTAGCACAGAATGAAATGTCTTGGTTTGTATCTGGCTGTGGTCTGGGGGGGGGGTAAAGATCTATTAGGGCAATCCGGAATTAATACTGAAGGATCTTTGTCTGGAAGCATTGCAGAGAAAAGCTTGTGTAAGAAATCCACCATACAAAGTGTGCTTGCAAACCAGGAACACTTTGTAAACCTTTCCAATGAAGTAATTCTTTTCTAATAAGGGGATTTTGGCTCTGCTGCAGAGCCGCTGGCTGGTCCCTGGCTAGACGCTGATGTCAGGAGAAGGGGAGGGAAGGAGGAACTTTGATTGCCAATATCTCCCAAACATAGCGTTTTGAGACATGGGGTTTGTGGCAATGAGATTCTTTTTTTACCCTCTACAAATCTATAAAAAATGTTATGGGACATTACTAACACTTTAAGGCAACAATATTAAATGAGAGATTGCGAGTTTTAAGGTCTGAGCTGTACATGTACAGGTGAGTGTATTTATTGACCATGAGGAAGTAAAGTCCAATGTATTTGAAAACCTCCCAAAATAGCACTGACAAAGCTCTGTACCTTAATAGAGGTTACCATTACTGAAGTCAATCCTGCAAGCCCTCTCAGCAGTTATATGTTGGCAATCACCTTTGTAGCATATATAGTAAGTCAAATACCTTGGGAGAAGATCTAGGTTTGTGACTGGTAACATATCAAATTAGGTTAAAAAAAGACACAAGACCATCAAGTTCAACCCTTGCCTCATAACCCAGAGAAATGAGAATTCTGGTAGTGTCAGGCATTTGCACATGTTCACCGGGAGGGAGGAGGTGCTGCCTATATCAGCCACAATGTGATCACCAAAAGCTTTTCTGATGTAAAAGTGCTGATACAGAGAGATGCAGGTTGTAGGGAGTAAAAGGTGCCAGTGTCATGGAAGCTGAGGTGCCCAAACAGATGTAGGCCCCAGTCAGACAGGGCAAATAAGAACCGCTATGCTGTATGTCACATTGCGTGCCAAGATTTTGGTCACATTTGATGGTGGAAATTTTCTCAAAATCATGCAAAAAGCTCTCCAAGATGTTCAGTGGGGTGGGGACTCTAGAGACGGATAAGGAGGGAATATAGTAAAAAAAGGAAGCTGAAGGAGGATTCTGACGAGCTTACACAGAGCTCCAAATTTTATGTCCCCTCAAGGTGGCTGCCCCAGTATAAAAATCATAATTGGAATATTTTAGCTATAAAGAGAGACTAACCAAGTGAGTTTTTACATTAAAGAAGATTCTATTGGGGGAATATAGTTACTATTTACAAATATATTCAAGGCCAATAGAAGGTATTATCTGGGAAACATTTTACTCAAAGAGCTGAGGTAATCCATTATGACTTTAAACAAAAAAAAGGTAGGGATTTTTTTTTTACATTAAGGGTAGTGTGGAAGAGGAGGAGGAGACTGTTTGGGCAGATACTGTAGATACTTTCAGAAAGAGAAACATTTAGCTCTGAATAATATACATTATGACAGTTGGTTTCAATGCATATCTTGACTCAATGAGATACCATACTGTCTTTTAGAGTTTGGATGGAATTTTTTTACTCGCCTTGTGCATAACTGGAAATGGCTTCAATGTTTGTTTGTTTTTTTTCCTTCCTCTGGATCAACATAAACATGGGGGGCACCTCAGCGGTTGGCAATGATGGATGCATGTTTTTTCTACCTCATCAACTACCGTATGTTACTTTGATGCAGCTGGTTTGCTCCAGAATTACTCCAGATTCTACCAGCCTGAATATGTTTTTATTTCTACTGGAATTGTCAGGCTGTTTTAAACTTTCCAAAATGATGTTTCCAACACACTGAGAAACAATGCACTGGAGATCTCACTACCATCTAAGACGCTGACTCTTTGATTGCTAGAGAGTTATACTTCTCTGTCACTGAACGGGGGAGGTCAGTTATTCCAAGTTATTCATCCATGACCACCGTAGCACCCAAGGGGTTAAGCGACTACACATTTTTGTGATGGATGTCATGCCAGAATATTTTTATCATAAAAAAGTTTACTGTTTCCAAATTAGATTTTAAGACTACAGAGAAATAATACATTCATCTAATTTGTTGGGTTTTTTGGGGGGGTTTGAAGACACTAATGCTTGGAAATTATATGCTTTTAAAAAAGTCTACAGAGAAACCAAAAAATGTCTTTAGCTGACAACTTGTAATTGTATAAAAGGTCACAAGTCTTAAAAGCAATTCCGACAAGATAAAAATTGACAACGACATACAGCATATCGCATGTATTCCAGTCCAATACAAAGAAGTCTCTGGAGAACTCCTCATTCAATCCCACAAAAAAACAACAAGGGGTCATTCATTAAGATTAGTGGAAAGGCGCTTTAGACTACAGTTAAGGTAAGTCTTTTATTGAAAACTAATGGCAATGAGGATATTTAAAGTGGAACTACCACCCGACACAATCTTTAGCTTCACTAAGTCCCCATCTGGCGACTAACTGCTTAGGAGCGCTAGTCGCCAGAATAATTACCTTATTTAATAGATTTCTCCTCTCTTCCATGGGTGACAGGCAGGACAGAGCGCGGACATCTTGCCATTGTGTCTCCTGCAATGTCAGTCCCAGCTGGAGCCAAATGGCTCCTAGCAACGCCTCCTAGACCCGGCTGGGACTGACAGAGCAGGTGCACGGACGTCACAATTGCAAGATGTCCCGCTCCGTCCTGCCTGTCTCCCATGGAAGAAAGGAGAAATCTATTAAATAAGGTAATTATTCTGGCGACTAGTGCTACTAAGCAGCTAGTCGCCAGATGGGGACTTAGTGAACCTAAAGACTGTGTCGGGTGGTAGTTCTGCTTTAATTCCTTGAGCCATACCTTATTATGCAGAGAAAACTCCCAGTGGTCTCTATGAATACTACCCTTGCATCTTTGTTCAAGAGATAACATCTTCAAATCAGTCCTGAATACAACGCAATGAGTGTGATACCTCTCTAGTACTCAAAGAGTTCATCATTTGTAATCTAGAAAGCAGCTTTTCAAAGCTTTGGAGACATGTAACATGAAGGGGGTTAATTTACTTAGAATTTTGAGTTAGTATATATCTATAGGTTTTATATTTTCCAACTTCATTGCTTTTCTAAGTCAACACAGGTATAACACAATAGCTATTCAAGATTTGCTTAATTACAGATACACAATCCTTTTAGTGTGTTGTTTATATCTCTGATGTTGTTTTGGTTCTTTCATGATTCAAAGGGCATATTTCACTCAAACATCCCAAATTCAGGATTTGAAAGTGGGTCTGCTGGCATAGGAGGCATCAGCCCTACTCACTGTGCTTAGTTAAATCAAGGACAGAGCAATTTATCACTGTAATGTTATTCTGCTCAGTCTTATGATGCCCTGCAGTTTAGTATCTTACGGAACCTCCTGGTTCTGCCCTGACCTCCTTTAGAAATCTTTATTGTGCACTTTCTGTTTGTCAGATTGTTGTGGTTTACTCCAGTGATATAAAGTTCCTTGTCTTGTGCTCCTAATTATTGTCGCTATACCGAACCCAGTTTAATCCAGACTAGGTGTACTCTCTGCTCTCTGATAATATGCAGGGCCAGATTTACATCTCAGGAGCCTGTAGGCACAGAAATCTGAAGCCCCCCCCCATTGGCCATCTCCACTGGACACCTCCACAATGCTCCTAATCTCCACATTACCCCCATCTCCATATTGCCCTCACATTGTCCCCTGTCAGCTCCATATTGCCCCATCAGCTCCAACTTGCCCCCATCAGCTCCAACTTGCCCTCACATTGCCCCATTAGCTCCAACTTGCCCCATCAGCTCCAACTTGCCCTCACATTGCCCCATCATCTCCACATTGCCCCCATCAGCTCCAACTTACCCCCATCAGCTCCAGCTTGCCCTCACATTGCCCCCATAATTTCCAACTTGCCCTCATCAGCTCCAACTTGCCCTCACATTGCCCCCATCATCTCCACTTTGCCTCCATCATCTTCACATTGCCCCCACATTGCCCCCAGTATACGTTTCCTACCTCCCTAGTGGTCCAATAGCAGAAGAAGTCTGTACCTCCTTTTGCACAGACCTGCAGCTGCTGTTGCTCCCGCGCGGTCTTCTCTTTAGTAATGCAGAGAGCTGGGAGATAATGTCATGATGATATCATGTCCCAGCGCTCTGTATTACTAAAGAGCCGACGAGGGAGCTCAGCAGCTACAGGACTGTGCTGAAGGAGGCACAGACCTTACCATGTGGTGGGCGGTGGGTTACTGTTGCCACTGTGCACAGCTCTGCGAATGAAAATATATAAAAAAAAATTGATTCCAATGACAGGCGCCACTCTGTGGGGTGTGCATGTAGGCAGATGCTTACTCTGCCTTATGGCAAATCCAGCCCTGATAATATGGTCTCAGCTCAGATCTTTGCCCTGTTTAACTACATCTGCTTTCCACTTTTTGTTCATGACTCCTGTTCAGCCCAACTACATCTAATCACTGCTCTCTTCTAATAAGAACCCTGCTCTGACTAAGCCTGCTCTCTGTGTTCTACTTACTTCAAGTGATCATGTGCAAGTCTCTATGCTCTTTCAAATCTTGGAACTCAATGCCTGGGGAAGATTGAATGTGTCTCCAATTCCACCTACTATATGGACATCCAATATGTGGCCCCCCTGACCCCAGCATGAGGCCCTTTTTTAAAATAGGAAGAGTTATTAACAGTAGAAATGTATAGTTATTAATGCTTAACACCTTACGGGTCGCTGGTAAGGCCTCATATGAAGTACTGTGTACACTTATTGAGACCACGTCTCTAGAAGAAAAATATTAAACAGGAGGCAGTTTGAAGAAGAGCCATTAAAATGGTTCAAGGATTTCACAGTATGTCATGGTGTTCACAACAAAACCTACCAGGATAGGCTCAAATATCTTGATATGTATCGCTTGGAAAAGAGAAGGGAAATGGGGATATCATAGAAACCTTTAAATATGTTTAAGGACATAATCATTTTCACGGGGAAGCAGTTTTCAGAAAAAGAGGAATACTATAACAAGAGGGTTTTCTGAGAAAACTATGTGCATTGTGGACAGACTGGATGGGCCAACGGCTTACTATCTGCCATCAAAATTTGTCTTTAATTCATTATTTTTGTCAATAAAAAACTTAATGCAACCTTACTATAAATTGATTTATGATCATGTGGTCCACTATTTAAAAATCATCTTTGGACTCCCCTAGTCTACTGGATTCATAAACTGTGGTTGAACCCTTTAGTTTTACAAGTGGAACCTTAACAAGAAAATGTTTTAACAGACTCTAGGGAGGTTAACAACACATTGTCTACAACGGGTTACAGAACTCTCTTGCACCCAGCGTACTAGGATATTATGTCATATCCCAGTGCTTTTTATCATTAAGCCATGTGGGATTCCAGGAGGGAGAGCACATCTAGAGATCTGTGTCACTGAAGGCATCTCCAACAATGGACCACCAGGGATGAGGGGATAAAAGGTGTGTGTGAGGGGGTACTGGGGTAAAGAGAGATGGTGGGGGGGCTGATGGAGATAAACAGTGGAGACTTGAGGATAGGGACAATTTAAAGAAGAAGAGGAGGGTTGTGGGAGGAGGAAGACTGAGGGAGGAGAGAAGTGTGAGAGAGAATATAAGGGGGAAGAAAAAGAGGAGAGAGAAAGCAGGGACTTGACGGGAGACGGGGTTAAAGACATTAGAAAGGGGCTGTAGGAGAATATAATATCACACCCTCTAATAGAAGAGAGCACTGCATTACAAAGTGCAGGTATACGTTCTGAAGCTTTTAACCCTTTGAGTGCCAGAGAGGTATCCAACGCATTGCAACGCAAAGTGCTCAAAGGGTTAACATTTCTGTTTGATGCTGGCGCAAATGATTCTGATGTGTTCATAAATTCAGGACCTACTTACCAGTGGTTGTGTCATAGAAATGGGAAAGGGGCCCAGCAGGGTCTAGTTACTGACATGGTCCACAATGTGCCGTAAAACGCATCTGGCACTTAAAGGGTTAACAGCATACTGAAGAGGTCTTCCCTTTGTCATGACCAAGACTGAGCTTCAAGCTACAACATATAAATATTCCTGGAGAACAGATCATGGTTTCATTACAAGTTTAAGCACCAGATCTTGACAATTCGGAAATTCTCCATGCAAACAATTTGAGTAAATTAACAGCTGAGCTCCACAGCATTTTATCAGTAGGCAACAGCTGCAGTTTTTCCTTTATTAGAAGAGGAGACAAAAGAGTCTTTAATATGTCGACACTTCTCACTAGTACCTCAGTCTAGCAGCGCAGCTCCAGAGTAGGTCCTCACTTAAATATAGTGGCTGGAACATTTTTCCACCAGCGTAATATTTAATCCCTTTAGTATTACTCAACAAGATGACTTCTATCCATACATATGCTCTGGAAATGAATCATATTTTCTTGCTTAATGCCTTATTTATTCAGGCGCCCAAAGGAGACAGCTACATTTTCTAGAACAAGCCGCTCCTTGATTACAGTGCTATAAAATTCTCAATTCACGTAGGCTGTGAAAAGTACTTTGGATATCAAATGCTCTACGGCTGATGGTCATTAACGCAGCTTTTTATTTTCACCGTTCTGGGGTTTAATGCATTTCCTTTTAATATCTTAACAGTTTGTAGCTGCTTTATATCATTGGGTGATGGCTGTTTTACACACTGAAATGCTGATAATCCGGAAAGATAGAAGATGACAGGCTTTGAAATAAAGAAGGAAGTGTTAGAATGTCAGTGGAAAGTAACAGAGTTATAGAATTGGCACAGTGAGAGACTACAATGCCTTCTATTACAAAACCGCACTCTTCTCCTAAATCCATTCTAATCCCTTGAGGGCTGCAGACGCCGGCGCATATTGAACGGGTTAAGACTTTGATGCAGTGTACACTGCAAACATGGATCATCACCTTTCATCTTTTGTCTTCAACTCAGTCCGCACTTTACAGACAAGCTTCTTCTGTCACTTATTCTTTACTGAAGGTTAGGAGGGCACCCAATTAATTGCTTGTTTGATGCCTCTTCAGGGGCGGATTGTAGGGGAATACCAGCCCGGGCATTTTTTTTTTTTTTTTTTTTTAAAAGCAGCCCACTAGCTAGTTTTATATATATATATATATATATATATATATATATATATATATATATATATATATAATTTTTGATATATATCTGGCACTCATAGGGTTAGATACAACCCTAGCAACTCTCTTGCATTCCCTGGTGGTCCAGTGTGGGGAGCGAGAAGTCAGTGCAGCCTCCAGCACCGACATCCCTCTCAGCGCCCCCTTGTGGTACCTGTGCGGCATGGGAGAGCAAGTGCCAGGAAATTATGTCATATCCTGGCGCTCTGCATTAACAAGGAATGCGAAGGCTGTCACAGAGAGTGCCTGAGCCGGTGGCAACACAGACCTCTCCTTCAAAATATCGTGGGACGGTAAGGTGAGATCTTCTGATCTAACCCACCGACCCATGATCTAGCGGCCCACAGGGGGATGCCTGATCCCCCGATAGGACAATCCGCCCATGTGCCTCTTCATCTTACATTACACATCTACACACAAACAAAGAGAGTTTACATTCTCCTTAGGGTGAATCAGAAATGGACGAACATCTAAATATGCATCTGTTTGTGAGCCGCTTTTGGAACTACATTAACTCCTTTACCAATAGCTATGAAACCATTTACCCAGTCGATGCTGGAGATGCATGAAGACATTCTTAACATCTAAGGGTTAGCTTAGTGTCAAGCATCCAAGGATTAACTGAGTGTCAGAGGAGTATCCAATCCATTGCAATGTGAGTCTGGCACTCAAAAGGTTAAAGGATCTATAACCAGTAAAGTTATAGATGCATTTTCTCCACTTTTCTCTCACTGATTAGGATTATTTCATTCTAAAAGTTTTAAATGATCATTGTATCTGGGAGAGCAGAGAGTATGTCCCAAAGTAATGAAAACCTCGTGGGGAAAGTAGTTCAATTGGTGGCAGTCAGAGGGCGGAGCTTCATCTAGCTGGGAGAAGAAGTAGTCAAGCAGAGATGGAGAGTCGGTGTAACTGGGTGAAAAGTCAGTGAAATAAATCAGGATGTGTGAAGAAAATTGAGCAGGGCCACAGGGAATTCTGTGGTCCTGAGAAAGTGTCTCCGAGTAGTAAATAGCGTAATCATATCACATGCCGTTTGGACTAATTAGAAGAACTTATGATAATGTTATGATATCCACAGTAACATGTTCTCAAAGCACCAACATGCAGGTCCTCATGATCAGCACCCAAGCACAAAGACTGAGCAATCAGAGGCTTAGACCATTTGACAGACCAGTCTATTCTAGGTGTATCCAGCACTGGTATCAGTGAGCTATATGTGCCAATATTACATATCCTTAGGATATCTCTACTTAAAGGGATAGTAATACTTCGTTTTACTTTTATTTTATTTTGAAGGCATTAAAAAAACATGAAGAAGATATAAGTCTTATCTCTCAAACCTTTATGGTTTGAGAGATATTCACAAGTAAAGTTTCCCCTCCCACCCCTTTTACCTAGTGCAAGCCATCTCTTCTCAGATGTGGAATCCAGTCCATAGAACAGACAGATAACAGAAGGGGACAGTCTTCTTCCTATGAGAACAATGAAAGCCCTTCCCCCCTTGACAAGTTTTTCAGCTTTTTCCCTTAACTTAATTGAAGATTGTCCCTCTCTGCAGTCTACCTGGGCACCTCCCTTCTGATCTGGCTAAGCAGTGTTACATCAGTAAAAGGGGGCGGGAGGGGGATACTTTGTCATTGAATTACTCTTGAACTACAACTCTGACATAATTGAAATAACAAAGTCCAAATACCATGATGATTAATTAGAGCTGCTTTAATTCTGAAACATTTCTGTCCCTTTAAGTGTTGGTGGAATCATTAAAATGATTGAACCACTGATAATATCCAGGAAACATACTGTTGGTAGATCATCATTGGCTACCAACAGTGTGTATTTCAAGGGATAGTAGTGGCTTCCTTTATGGAAGATTAATATTGTAGATATAAAAAATGGTTGATATGTCCCATCTCTCAAACATGTATAGTTTGAGGGATATAAGCTTATAAAGTTCCCCCCTCCCTCCCCTTTCACTCATGTCAGCGCTCTAGCTGACAGAAAGAAATCCTGATCCCGGGACCGGCCGGTGGCTCTTCAGCAGAGCCGAAACAGTGCTACCTAAAAAGAAATACTTGATTGGAACGGTCTTCAAAGTGTGCTTGCAAACCAGGCATACTTTGTAGACCGTTCCAGTGAAGTATTCCTTTTTAGATAAAGCTATTTCGGCTCTGCTGAAGAGCCACCGGCCGGTCCCGGGACCAGGATTTCTTTCTGTCAGCTAGAGCGCTGACATGAGTGAAAGGAGAGGGAGGGGGAACTTTATAAGCTTATATCCCTCAAACTATACATGTCTGAGAGATGGGAGTTATGTCAATTAATTATTATTTTTTTTATATCTACAATATTATTTTTCGATAAAGGAAGCCACTACTATCCCTTTCCGGAACTCTCTGAAAAGACACACTTTTGAAGCCTAAAATGGACCAGCACATGCTGCCCCTGAACTCTTCTATAACTGAACGATCTGTACTCATTTGACGATATCCTGAAATCTACACAACACGGAGAACCAGAGAACAGACATCAGCACCTCTGCTCTCGCTCAATCCGATTCTTAGCAGTGCGAACCCAACTGGTAGTCATGACAATTTGATTATAATCAAACACGACATTTCCATTATTTGTGGAACATTTCCTTTAAACATCTTCTTCCTGATGGTATATTTGCAGATATAAATCTATGCCCTACTTACAAGAGAACATCTGCTTCGCACAAATAAAATTCTACTCTATTTCAGCACTGGGTTCTGATACAGCTGTAGTCAGACATACCTCAGGCTATCTTTTTTATAAAACCATAAGTTGGGTAGCAGAATGCCAGAAACATAATGTTACGTGAACTTGTTACCTGAACTTTGTTACACAAAGAGAATGCTAGTCATGTTTCACAATAAAAGAAGCTCCAATTAATCTCCATAGTATATGGGCCATGGAGAGTGTTATTTCAATACGGTCAGAGTTGTAGTTCAAGAGTAACTGAATGATAAAGTATCCCCCTCCCACCCCTTTTACTGATGTAACACTGCTCACCTCAGAGCAGCAACACTGTGCGGATGGATCGCAGAGAGGGACTACAATTGGCATAAGGGAAAAGCCTGAAAAAACTGTTAAGGGGGCAATGTTTTCCTTATGCTCACAGTAAGAAGATTGTCCCTTGCTGTTATCTGTTTGGCCCCAGGACCAGATACCACATCTGAAGTGAGCAGTGTTACATCACATAAAGGGGCAGGAGGGGGTTACTTTATCATTCAATTATTATTGAACTACAACTCTGACAGTATTGAAATAACACTCTCCATGGCCCAAATACTATGAAGATTAATTGGAGCCACTTTTATTTTGAAACATATCTATTCCTTTAAAGGGTTAGTAATGGCCAAAGATAACTTTATGTTTTGTTGTAGATTAAAAAAAAAGAAATTATGTGGAGCAAATCCCATCTCTCGAAACTTTACAGTTTGAGAGATATTCTCCGCTAAAGTTCCACCTCTCCTGATGTCAGCTGTGCATTGCGTACCCATCTGGCACTCAAAGGGTTAATAATCAACTCCCTATTTGTCCTCAATACACATTCAGACACTGCAGTTCTCGGTTTGTCCTTGAAACAAGTGTTTGATTTGTTTTACAGAAGGAATTCAGTTATACATCTTTTTACAACCGTTTTGCTTTTAACCTTTTAAGTGCCAGAGGGGTATCCAACGCATTGCAAAGCACTCAAATGGTTACATTCTGCTGTAGTGGTTAACTGAAGAGTTACATTTTACCATCCTGAGAATGTTTTCCATCTTGACAATGTTTACATGGCCCTTTAAAATCATGGGCAGGTCTGGCTAGAGCAATATAGATCTTCTTCCAAGACTCTAAAGCGCCAAGCAACCATTCTTAACCCCTTAAGGACCGACCGTGTGCACTTAAGGATCACGGACATTTTTTTTTTTTTTTTTTTAAGCGATCCGAATCAGGGCTCCCCAAATAGCGTGCAGGCGCACGGGGAGCCCTGAAATGGGTCCTTATCGCATGTTGGACGCATGACGTGCCAGGACCGTCATGGGTCCTTAAAGTGAAACTACCAACCCAATTAAAGTTAAACCCCAAAAATTACCCATCTGGCGGTTAGCTTAACAGTAGTACTAGTCGCCAGAATAATTACCTCCTTATAGATAAATTCTACTGCTCCTGAGACTTACAGACAGGAAACAGCGCAGACATCTTTACATAGTGACGTCTGCGCTGTCAGTCCCAGTCTGCTCTAGGAGGCGTTGCTAGGTACCGTATGGTACCGGAAGAGACTGAAGGTGCAGGCACGCAGATTCTTTTAAAGTGCGGTTGCCTGGCCATCAGTATCGGGAGCAGTAGAATTTAGCTATAAGGAGATAATTATTTTAGAGGTAATTATTCTGGCTATTGTTCAGCTAGTCGCCAGATTCGTCATTTTTAGGGTTTAACTTTACTTGGGTTGGTAGTTCCACTTTAACCCCTTAACGTCCGGGGGATCTGCGCCGCGCCGCAACTGAACGTCTGAAGAGCATTTTTTGTTTTCCCGTTTTCCAGTTCTGGACTCCCTGAACGACATGCAGCCTCGGGGGGAGCCCGGAACGCCATGACGGTCATAGTACGTCATGGGTCGTTCAGTCAGATCGACCCTTGGCATACTATGACCGTCAAGGCTCGTTAAGGGGTTAAGGTAGTAAAGTGTCTCTGCTGAGTTACAGATTACAGCACAACAAAAAAAAAAAATGCATAAATAAAAATAACCAGTGCACCTCTCCTGGATGACAGCTATCTATGTAAGTTAACCCTTTAAGGATTTGAGGGGTGTGCAACACATTCCTTTTAGAATTAAAGGTCTTGAGAAAGGTCTGTGGATGGGACAGATCCATAACACTGACCATTCATATGCAAGATTAAAAAATTGCCAAGAGTTGCCAAGTTGGCAATCTTATACATTGTTTGGCCAAATTATGGAACAAAATCCTCATATTTATTAACACAGTAGTATTATAGATTTCCAATACAGGGCTCACACAGGTCTGTTTCTTTTTTTGTTGTGTGTTGCACTTTAGGTTTCGCCCTAATACTTATGGGACTGGAGAACCCTCTCATTTCTTGTAGCTATCTATACTTTAATCACTACACTTTGTACTAACTTTATTTATTACTAGTATAAAAGCCCGTGCACAGGGGTCAAAGTGCCACCCAGCGGCCTCGCTGCTGCCCACGAGCCGGGAGCGGAGACAGGCAGTGGGCTGTTCAGAGCACCCCATTCCGGATCAGCAGTACGACATCTTGTTTCTTGTCTCACACTCGGACTGGAGGCTGGCACGTTCGGCCAGTCTCTACTGCGCATGTCTGCATTGTTCAGGCAGTCTCTACCGCGCATGTGCGTGTTACACACACAGGGAGCGATGCATCCTTGCAAATTATATTATAATCCTATATAATAATTCGCTAATTTGTGTGTAACGTCGGGACATGCGCAGTAGACACTGCTGCGCGTGCTGCAGTCATGCGCAGTAGAGCGCCCAGCTCTGTATCAGCTGTGGCGCGGGCAGTCTCCACTGCGCGTGACTGCCCCACGACCAGGTGGCAGTGGCACTGTGGCCCGTGTAACGGGCTGTTCAACTAGTATGTATATATTACAGTGAGTTACCGCTGTGAGCTATTCTTTTTCTTTGCTATATATATATATAAACAGATTTGGTTGCAGGGAATCACATGGGCCATGGGGAACGGCCGAAACGTTGATTTAATAAACACCTGAGCTATTTATACATATAAGGCTTCCGGCGTGTGTTTTCCTGCAACCAAATATGTATATGAACATTCATTTAATTGGATGAGCATTCAGGCGATCTGAAGGACAACTAACAGTGAGTTCTGTCATCTCTTATATATATATATATATATATATATATATATATATATATATATATATATATAGGACTACAACTTGCATCTTCTTTGGCCAAGGTTATGAGTGTTGTAGCTCAACAGTGCTGGATAACTGCAGATTGCCTATCGCTAATCCAAATGTATGCATTTTAGGCTCAATTTATCAGATAAATTTGCAATGATAGGGTTTAATATTTCTCCTGAAATAAAATCTAGTTCTTATTTATGGCTGTATTGATACTTTCAGCTGTATTGATCTCAAACAGCCTACTAGCAGGTATAAACATACTGATACAGTGTTTAACCAAGAGACTTAGTCAATAAATCAGTTTACCTGTATATAAAGACATTGTAAACACAGACCATAGATGTCTCTGAGGCAGCACTGTCATCTCATTTTCTGGTACTGAGTCATCTTTTATAAGGTCTCGTTGGTCACGGTAGAATTGATTATGGATGTATAATAGAGCTTTCAGAAAGAGACAAATGTTCTGTGTTCCATAGAACCGTACTAGCATACCCATATTAAAGGGGAACTAAGCTTTTGAAATAAGTGACTCTAAATTTACATATAGGAGTAGTAAACTTATACAATTACTTTTTTGACAAGGACTTTTTCTAATGAATAAAACAAGCATACTCAAACTTCTGTAAAATGTTTCATATTCCAGCTAAAACCTTTTTTTTACATACCTTTCAGTGCCAGGGGCTCGGCGAATTTTTTTTAGGAGGTTCGAAACATTTTTAGCTTTTTTGCTATCCAGCTTTTTAGGTATGACCCCTGTAGGTAACTTTCTATTTATATATAGAAAATTATATATATTGCTTTTTTTTTCTTTTCAGAACAAATTCAGTTTTTTCCATTGAAACTCATGTGAAGTACAATTTGCACCATGTGAAAAACCATGATGTCATAAGTACAAGAAATGTAACAAATTACTTATTTTTGTAATATCATACACTATAGGTAACAAAAAAATGAATTGTGTTTGTGAAAGTTTCAATTATTTTTAAAAGTTCACAGAAATATGCATAATTTCACCTGCAAACATGGCCTGCACAGGCCCTGATTAACCAGGGTTCTCGTGGCCTGCACAGGCCCCTGATTAACCAGGGTTCTCATGGCCTGCACAGGCCCCTGATTAACCAGGGTTCTCATGGCCTGCACAGGCCCCTGATTAACCAGGGTTCTCGTGGCCTGCACAGGCCCCTGATTAACCAGGGTTCTCATGGCCTGCACAGGCCCCTGATTAACCAGGGTTCTCATGGCCTGCACAGGCCCCTGATTAACCAGGGTTCTCATGGCCTGCACAGGCCCCTGATTAACCAGGGTTCTCTTTTTAATGGTCGCATGCAGTCTTTGCTTCCTCATTTTCTGATTAATAAGGTAGTGAACTTTCAGGAAATATTTTGCTTTTATATAGTTATCGAGCTGTTTTATCTTTACCATTTGATCAAGAGAATGTGCAATTTAGTTAATAAAGTTGAAAAAAAATATTTCCTGAAAGCCGACTACCTTATTAACCAGAAAATGAGGAAGTAAAGACATTTTTTTCAAAATTAGGGGTTTCAGGAAGTTTTCAGTAATTTACACTAAAGCAGCAATTCACACTGTACAACCTATTAAGCAACCTTAGTGACAAACAAATAAAGCATGAAATATTAATGCCACATATCTCCTGAGTACACCAATTTCCTTATAGTAAATATCCCACTGAATTAAATAAGTGTCAGTTTACCTTTCTAACCCTAGCCTGGTGTACACATGTTTCAAGAAGATGGCACTAAAGGAAAAAAATCGGTATCTTTACACTTCTACCCCATCAAAGATACTGAAATCTTAGACAACTATGAAATGTCCCCTCTGTATTCATTAGCTACTGCTCTTCTGAGAAAAACACCACCCCATTGGTATGAGCTGATATACTGTGGTGGGTTCCAGACGCACAAATTACACACACTACAATCACTCATTTTTCATACATTTTTCACATATGACTTATATGTACTGAATAGTTATAACAACTTCAAAAATGAGGAGAAGGTAGAAAAAGTATACCATTCTGAAAAACAGACAACCAGTCACATGAAAAGGAGTCACTTGAATTCTACCCATAGGCTAGAGAGCACACGTTTTTACAGAAATGGTGCTATAGGAAAGAAAATTTATATTTTTTAATGTTTCACAATAAAAGCAGCTCTAATTAATCTTCATATTATTTGGGTCATGGAGAGTGTTATTTCAATACTGTCAGAGTTGTACATCAAGAGTAACTGAATGATAAAGTATCCCCCTTCCGCCCCTTTTACTGATGTAAAACTGCTCACCTCAGAGCAGCAAGACTGTCCAGATGGATCACAGAGAGGGATAATCTTCAGTGAGCATAAGAAACACCTAAAAACCTGTCAAGGGGGTTTTCCTTATGCTCACAGTAAGAAGACTGTCCCTTACTGTGAGCTGTCCAGTCAAGTGACCAGATTCCACATCTCAAGGGAGGAGCTTACACTAGGTAAAAGAGGCGGGAGGGGGATACTTTATCATTCAATTACTCTTGAACTACAACTCTGAAAGTCATGAAATAACACTCTGGCCCAAATACTATGAAGATTAATTGAAGCTGCTGTTTTTGTGAAACATTACTATCCTTTTAAGCAAAAGACCAGCAAATGCATGGTTTAGGATATATTCATACTTATTTCTGTATGGTGAGCTGAGAACTGTGCAGTATGCCAATTAATCTTGGTGTGGTTTCATATGCTAATAAAACTTGCCCACAATGTTTCATATGCTCATTAAATGAACACCAAGACCTAAAACTGATCTGGGATTATACACACAAATACCTTTTATGTAATGCTCACCTATATCCACTCTCAGTAGGATCCCAGTTCTGATACTTCCAGGGCTCCCATTGCCATAGAAATCTTTATAGGATATCTAAGTGCTTGTTCTGAAGTGTCCTTAACCCTTTGAGTGCCAGAGAGGTATGCAATTGTCTTGTATACCTCTCTGGCACTCAAAGGGTTAAATGAACTGAGGTAATCTACCAGACTTTCAGAATAGAACAATGGGTGATAATCTCAATATATTAACCATTTTAGTGCCAGAGGGGTATGCAACGCAGTTCTCCTCTGGCACTCAAAGGGTTAACAGTATTATCTGTATTACAAACAATTAACTAAAATGTATCCATATAGGGTAGTGTAGCATTCATTTAAATTGTAAGTTTAGGATAAGATTGAATGGATCTAAAATAAAATGAATAAATCTTACAGATGCTAGCTTGAAGGACATCATAGTTAAAATGGTATAACCAAATCTGTAATTTTAAGTTTTACTGTCCTGTTAACCCTATGAGTGCCAGAGGTATGCCTAATGCATTGTACACCACTCTGACACTCAAAAGTTTAAACTCTGCTGCATTAAGAGAATTTCACTTTTTCTATTAATAAGAGTATGTATATGTTTCCTAAATTATACATCTGCTGGACTTTTGAATAATGTGATACACAGGGAATTTGAATTAATTTTTCCCATCTGCAAAATAATTAATAGTGAAAAGGTCCAGTTTAAAGAATTGAACCGTGTAGCCACATCTAATGAGTGCTCCGTTTTCTACATATATATATATTTATAATACACACACAAAGAAACAATGGAAGATTACACCATGTTGTTTCCACAGAGAAAGCAAAGTGTCGATCCTCCACACAGGGCTTTGTGAAGCCATGATCAGTGGTTTTCCAGCTGTTGATGGACTACAGTTGCTGCAGCTGAGAAGGATGGGATTTGTGCTCAACAACAGTTGGTGTAATTTTATATATATATATATATATATATATATATATATATATATATATACACACACAAAATAAGAAATAGGAGGGCATCACCAGTGGGACTTAATACAAGAAACATTTTTATTGAGTATACAGGCAAAAGGTCAAGTTGATGGTCCATGTAGGACCGGATGATCGACCTGACCTTTTGCCTGTATACTCAATAAAAATGTTTATTGTATTAAGTCCCATTTGTGCCGCCCTCCTATTTCCTCTTGTGTATCCATTTAATTTTGGGATTGTGCACCTGGGCCATACAATACAAATGTATGTATATATACATATATATGCATACAAATATATTCAGCCTGGACCATCATTACTGGACCTAAATGATTTGGCAGATAATGCACCAAACTTTTCATCCAAAGACTGACATGCTGTGTGCTGTTTCCAGGCTCGATATATTTGTATAAGACTCTGTATGGAACGTGAGATAACTGAGATAACAATATAAACTTTGGGAAAAATTCTTTATTTGCTTTTTAAAGTGCCACTGCCTCCACTGTGTGTGTGTGTGTATTTATATATCCTATATTATAATTCTCTAAGGATGTTAGTCAGAAGCCGTAATGCGCAGTAGAGACAGCTGGGCGCGCTGCAGTCATGAGCAGTACTGGCTGCCTGCGCCGTGGCTGATACAGAGCGGGGCGCTCCAAATTCAGACCAGGTGCGCAGAAAGGACTACGGTCTGAATTCGGAACTCCCCGCTCCGTATCAGCAGTGGCGCGGGAGCCAGTACTGCGCATGACTGCAATGCCGCCAGTGTTGGCCCGTGTACACAGGCTTTAAAACTAGTATATAATATGAAATTAATGTGTCACTTTTGACAGATTACATTTTTTACATTATGTTCAAGTCCTGTGTGTGTTTCAATATTATCTTCATGAATATTCAAGCCTTTCACTCTAGCACCTAGGCAACTGCGCATATGTGCTTGCCACTCCTCTATTTTATATATATATATATATATATATATATATATATATATATATATTACATTTATAAACACACATTCACATATCTATAACCAAACCTATCTTTCCATTTTCTATGTTAAATGTATTATCATTCATTAGGAACAGCTTCTGCCATTACAATATGGCTCCTATTATCAGTCCTTGGGCAGGTATAGAGCCAGACTCCCTTGTACCTCCCTTGAAGGTATAGAGTCACAAACTTGTAGTTCTTGGCCACAAACTCTTGGATTGTGTCTGCATTCTCCTTAGACCTGATATGTTGGGTTTCCAAGCCCAGTACAGCGCCTCTGTGGGTATCTGCATCACGCAGGAGAAGAAAATGTCTACCCAATACAGTTTAGTCTGTACCGCTGTACCACCTATTAGTCCACCAGGGATCACACAAAACTATATATATATAGGTTTTAATACTAGGATTTTACAGGTAATATATATATATTTATATATATACAGCAAAGTTGTTGGATGTATATATATGTTTAGGGTTTGGATTGCATAACAGGATCGAGGGCAACATCCGAGGCGGTCAGGTACCATTAGAATACACAAATTTATATATGTATGTAACTGTGTATATTGTTCTTTGATGTCTTTATGTATTAACACAGGCTGGTTCTAGCCATTACTGTATACACTGTATTACAATTGTAACCTTTTCAATAAGTGAATGCAACATTGTACAGGTGTCCTCCATGTTTCGCTTCCGTATTTTAGGTTTATGCACTTTTATTGCATATTGTGTAAAGTTATCACGCAGACACATTGTCTAATTATGTTTGGCAACACTAGGGTTAAGAGATAGCTTTCCCGTAGACGTATATGTGCGTCTCCTATTCCATGACGTCACTTAATAGTACCTCGTGCACTTTTGGCACAATTCTACCCTGATACTGTATTTAAGACTATCTTTGTTTTGCATTCTTTGTCTTGAGGAAGGCCCAGTATGGGGCCGAAACGTCGACACAATAAATTAAATCCTGTTCTCATTAAGACCTAGCGCGCACTTTCTGATTGGGATTCGTATTCCAACAACTTTGCTATATTTAAGTCCTTGTACTTAGAGTAGCACCTAGGCAATTTATAAGCTTTATTTTCACTTTGTCATGGAGTGCCCACCTTCCACCTAAACATATATATATATATATATATACATCCTATATAATTATACGCCAGGATGTTTGCCAGAAGCCGTCATGCACGGTAAAGACTGCCCGAACGCACAGCATGCTGGGAGTTCTGTGCTGGGAGCATTCTGTGTTTTCGGGCAGTCTCTACAGTGCATGACTGTGTCGGTAGCAAGACGCAGAGCAGGACCGGCCTCTTAACCCTTTGAGTGCCAGAGGGGTACTCAACACATTACAAAGCAATGCGTAGCTTACTCCTCTGGCACTCAAAGGGTTAACATCACCCGGACCCTCTGGCACCTAAAGGGTTAACATCAGCCGGACCTTGGCCCGTGTATATGGGCTTTTACACCAGTATATATATATTAACTAGTTAATGCTGAACGGTGTTGTCCGTACAATTGGGCACACTGTGCAGTATGGGTACCCACTGGACAGCTGCAGCCGAGAGACTTGCTGTAGAGATTTTCCTGTGAAAATCCCCACCCCTGATTCGCTGCCTGCCACCAATCCAATTGTACAGCGCTGCGGAATTAGTTGGCACTATATAAATAAAGAATAATAATAATAAAATTAATCTCTGCTACCCCGCAGCAGGCCAGACAGTGAATCAGAAACAGTTAGTTATATATAGATATGAGATAGATAGATAGATAGATAGATATATAGATAGATAGATAGATAGATAGAAATGAGATAGATAGATAGATAGATATGAGATAGATAGATAGATAGATAGATAGATAGATAGATAGATACATACGAGGTAGATAGATATGAGATAGATAGATAGATAGATAATTAGATAGATAGATAGATAGATAGATAGATATGAGATAGATACACAAAGAAAATGTTAATCAGTGAAAGAAAGAAAGGTAAATTCCCCATTGAATTAAATAGGGACTTTTAAATCCTTGAATGAAAGAGAGGTCTCTCCACTGCATTGCAAAGCCTTGTGTTGGCGACCTCTGTATTATTCACTGTGTTAAACATCCCATTTAGAGTCCTCCTGAGAATTTAAAGTGTTTAAAGCCACATTTAAAGCAAGAACTTTTTTCTTACCATAAGGTTTGCTCCTGAATTTCCTCTTTGTGCATATGGCAGATTCCCAGTTCTTACTGAATACAAACAAGAAAGTATTTGTTGGCCCTTTGAAGAGGCCAGCTAAGATAATGCAGAACAGAAAAATATACATTGTAAAGCATAAATCACTAGATTCTCCAATGTGCAATGTTAGAGAGTCTGCTGGTTTCTTATCCCAAACAAAGTATGTAAGAGACCCTCTACTGCCCTCTCTGGCAAGTCTAGAATTAGCAATGGATCTTCCTCAGTAATGAAAGAGCACAATCATATAATCTGTTCTGTACAACAGGAAAAAGGTCAAGTCAAAGATGATGAAAATAGTCTACATATCAAACGCAACATCTTTAGAGACAGCTGCAAACTTTCATTTTAAGAGTAATGATGGGAAAAGCTGCTGTGAACAAGCATGGCATAGAATTATTGTGATTTGAAGGCTTTCAGGAAAAATACACTCTAACTCCCTGTTATCATAATTTACATTTGACATTCTCCTCGCTGTTTCTCTGAAAGCAGAAAAAAGTTAAAGAAAAGCCCAAAATTGCAGCGTGTATTGTACTGAACAAGAAGAACCGGATGGAAGAGATAGAAATGCAAAAAAATAAAAAAATATGCTAAAAAAGTTGATAGAGCAATAAGGGATAGAAGAACTGTGGCACATCAGTGCTTAAACCTTTGAATGCCAGAGGTATGCACAATGCATTGCAAAGCAATGTGTCGTTAATGTGTCCCTGACACTCAAAGGGTTAAAGCAGACCTATCACTTTAAGATAACTAGTTAGTAACATAGTAACATAGTTGATGAGGGTGAAAAATAGACATGCATCCATCAAGTCCAGCCCATGCCAAAAACACCCCTGTTGATCCAGAGGAAGGCAAAAAAAAAAAGAGCCTTCTGATACCAATTCAAATTTAGTCCCAAACTGGTAAAAAAGTTCCTTGCTGACTACAAATTGTAGTCAGATATTTCCCTGGATCAACATCCTATCTGCATTGAAGCCATCTGTCATAAATTCAATATTGTTCTGTGCTAGATAGGTATCCACTGCTTTTTTGAAAGCAGTTGCATTATCTGCAAGCACAACATCCCGAGGCAGAGAATTCCATAACGTTACCACCCATACTGTAAATAATCCCTGCCTTTGTTTTAACTGAAAGCGCCTTTCCTCTAGTCTTAATGGATGACCTCTTGTTCTTAGCTCAGCTCTTTGCGTAAATAATTCATTGGCTAGTTCTTTGTATTGACCTTGAATGCATTTGTAAATGGTAAACATGGTAGTTAATTTTAAAGAGGATTAAAAACTGGTATCTAACTATATATATATATATATATTACACACATTTGCAGTATACATCATTTCAATGGTTGGTGGCAAGGTGGCACTTTATGCAAATGAGTTTATGTTTGGTGCAACACAAGCCTTCTGCATAAAAAGAATGTAGAACATTTCTGTGGCAAACCAATTGCACCCCAGGGGTGGAGAGTTTCTAGCATTCAAAAGATTAAAAGCCCCAAGTAAACTTTTGAATTATTGAATTATTTATACCATATAGTGCAGTTGGTTTGCACCAGAACACTGTTGCACGCTAGGTTATTAAATAAGGTCCTGAGGGGGCATATCTAATAGCAAAGAGGAAGGTACATCTGCCCTCAAACAGAACTACATAGCATATTATGGAGGGGATTAGCTTAAAGTGCCACACCATGTCACCAACCTATAAAAGTTAATTCCTCAAAAATAATGTTATTTTACAAAGAAATGGCTTCTACAACATATAGGCAGATTTTCATTCTCTGTAAAACAAAACAAAACTCGTCTTAAGGTGACAGATCCACTTTAAATCTAAACAAAATGGGGGTTCTAAGTACAGATGAGATAGAGACTTGGAAAAACACTGAATTTCAGGGCACAGACATATTAAAGGAGAACTGTCACCTCCATTAAAGTCCTTCTTATCTGAATGTTCCACCTCAAGAAATCTTCAAGAGACGAAGACTGACCTGAAGACCGTCCTGAACTGATATCACAGGGTTATTTTCAAAATCATATATCTCTATCTGTACTGCATCAAAATAAGAAATAAAAATGGATTGAAGATTTCTTGAGGTGGGACATTCAGGAAAGAAGGACTTTAATGGAGGTGATAGTTCCCCTTTAACAAAAGGACATGTGTGCAGATGTCCCAGGTCCAGTGGTGCCAGCCAAGGAGAAACTCTGATTGCTGGGCCTCTAAGCGAGGAATTCTAGGTGCTCTTAGATCTGCCCATGTTCATGCCCCCACTTCTCACATCAGGGCTCAACAAACTGCAGGCGCCATGTCACCATGGCGCGTATGGAATTTTTTCTTGGAGCCTAGGGTTTTCAAGTGCATCTTTCATGTGCCACAATCCAGTTGCGCACGGGAACATCATGTAATGCAGCCTCGAATGCATACAAACACTGCATGCATATTATGAGGATTCTAGGATATGGTTTCATCCAAAGCAGTAGTTGGAAGAGAGGAGAGGGGGAAGGTATTGCATTTGCACTATATTAGTAGCGATGTGAAAGTAAGACCGCAAGAGCCAGTGTATCAATGACTGGTTGATCTAGCATGCCTAACATATGCTTCCTGCTCAGCTTCTGCCATCCTCCATGGACACTGTATTCTAGATTGACTGTGCCCAGTGAAAATTTCTGCCACTTGCTCCTCTACAACAATTAAGCAATTTTTGTGCATTTCGATTCAAATAGGTCAGGAGTACTCAATGGAAAATGCAATCACTGCCATTTCAGTTAGTTTCATTGCCTCTTGTGAAGTTTTAGTGCAGGGCAACCTTAACCCCTTGAGTGCCAAAGAGGTACGCAACGCATTGCAGAGCACTCAAAGGGTTAAACTCAATTATGTACGCTGCAGCTCAGTAGTAATACTATGATGACCACAAAAGGGCTCTCCACACACACACACACACACACACACACACACACACATATATATATATATATATATATATATATATATATATATAGATAGATATATATACACACTAGTTGAACAGCCTGTGTACACGGGCCACAGTGCCAAGCAGCAATGGCCGCAGTGCAGTCATGCGATGTAGAGACTGCCCGTGGCGCGGCTGATAATGGAGAGGGCGCTCCGAATTCAGACCATAGTCCCTCTGAATTCGGAGCACCCCGCTCAGTTATCAGCCGCGGCGCAGGCAGTCTCTACAGCGCATGACTGCAGTGCACACAGCCGTCTATACTGCGCATGACAGCTTCTGACAAACATACATTAGCAAACTATTATACAGGATGATATACTCCTGCAGCTCCACAAAACTTGGTGGGAGATGACCAGTCAGTGAATATTAAGTCAAGTACTTGGCTGTGAGCATAAGGAAAACACTGCCCCCATTGATGGAAGAAGGCAGGTTTTTCCTTATGCTAACAGAAGAATGTCCCTTGCTGCAATCCATCCGGACGGTCTTGCTGTACAACTTTACATAGGTAAAAGGGGAGGGAGGGGGACACTTTATGTTTCAATTACTCTGGAACTACACATCGTAGAGAATGATAATATCGCTGTACACGGGTCAATAACTATAAAGAATAACTGGAGTTGCATTTATTTTGAAACATTTCTATCCCTTTAAGCCAACTAACATTTGATGAAGCTCATATAAGCTTGGAAAGGACAGATGAGGCACTTCCAAGGCTTTTTCCTACTCTGCCTAATAAAAAAATCTAACCATGAATTTATTTACCAGTCTGTTTTACACAGCGTCTCCATGAAAGAAAGCATGTTTTCATAAACAGATTTTTCTTTTTTACATTTTTACATTCTTGTCCCAACAGCAGGGAAATTTTAAATGTGGATTCTCACAATACAAGACAGGTAAAAGTAAAATTAGCATTTTCTTCAGTATTCATATGCCTGAATCGGATATATCCGCCCCAGCTCATGTCTTCTTCCATATGAATTATTCTATTTATTTTGAGCAGTTGAAAGTTTGCAGGCATTTTAGACAGTGCTAATTACAAATGCAATTAACAAGTGGCAAAAAAAGAGAAATTTCCCTGTCTTTTTTTCACTACCTTTGCAGAGATGAATTCCAGGAAATCATAATTAATCTAAAAGCTACAACTGAACTACATTCTAGTCCGGTGTATTATTTTAGATCCTTGTGGGTTAATTTAACAAGGGAAATTCTAGGAGAAAGAAACTTTTTAATTAAGAGAGAACCATTTAAACAGTGAAGGAAAACTAGGAACAAAAACATGTCGTAGGGATAATTTAATTTGGATGCCAAGGACAAGGTACTCCCACTCTTTAGAGATGTTTCATTCAAAAGTCACTGCAGCTCAAGCTTACACTTATTATGTGCAGTACTTCCATGGCTGGTCTATAGACAGCAATGGGTTGTTAACCATAAACCAACATTAAACACTGTAGCAATAGCACCACAATAACATTTCAGACCATGGAGGTACTGCACCCAAAAAATACAATTTTGAGGAGCAATAAAGTTTGAATAAAACATTTTCCTGCAGTGAGACCTCCTGTGTTTCATTCAGCAGGACAATTATCCCAACTATATTATATATATATGATTCAGTTTTCTTTTTGTAGGTTTTCACCTGCTGAGAAAACCAAGGGAGAGCCAAGTGAGTCTTCTGTTTATATGAGTCAGCTGATCGGTGGATAGACAGCTGTGGACTTCAAACAGCTGATCAGCTGGTTCATGAAACTGACAGAGAATCTGTTACATGCAACAGCTTTTGTCAGTTCTCTGTAAATGAACTGTGAAGCATGGCAGGGGATTCTTTATGTTATAACCCGTTGAGAGCCACAGAGATGTGCAACATATTGCAGAGCAATACTTTGCAAATCCCTGTGACACTCAGATGGTTTAGGAAGGCAACTGTTGTCGCCAGCAGAGACAGGACACTGGTTTTCAAACATTTTAGTAGCACTGAAGTGGTGGAAATATAAAAAAATCCCTATAGTGTCAACTTATGGAAACAATTGTGCACACAAGGTATCTTGAATACCTTTCCTTCATAGCTATAATAGTTTGGCCATTTCAGTTAAGGTACCCTATTTCAAAAATGAAAACAGGTAATTGCAGTTTGTGGTCCTGACACTCTCTATGGTATGTAAACCCATACCAATGTGTTACAATTATAACTGAACAAATAGAAGCTAATGAATGCAGTAGGAAATTCCATACCTTTCAAAGTTTCAGTGCATTTGAAGGAGTGTAAATGTAAAAAAAATGGCTAGTTTTTCTTTAGCATCACCTTTTGGAAACAGTGGTGCATACCATGTTAGGGGCAGAAAGACAAGTGGCCCTTTGTTTGATGTAGTTGTTTATCTTCTTTCCAAAATGGTATGCTTTGTCTAACTTTTCTTCATTTTAGTACAGGCAAGTCATCTTTGAAGAAGAAAAAAAAAAAGATTGCAGTTGATGTAGTTGTGTGCTTCTGGTACCCCCTACAGTATGTCAACTCGTGCCAATGTGGTGCCATTTTTCTCATTGTTGTAGTAGCTAAAGCATACAGTAGGAAATCCCATCGTTTTCAAAGATTTCACTACATTTGAGGGGGTAGAAATGTAAAAAAAATAGTTTGCACCAGAACTCCTCCAATTTTCTTTTGAACACATAGCTCTATGTGTATGTGAGGAGATGGAATTGGTGCAAATATGCCACCACTATATCACCAACCTGACATTTTGCAGAACCTTAGTGCATCTCCCTCAAGGACTGTTACTGGGGCCTCAGAGCACAGGATGAGAATCAATGCTCTATACTTCATACTACAATCTGTAAAAGTTCTCCCTTTGCCTTCTGAGAACTAAAATCTAGTCTTACATATGATTTGAGCAAGCAGTCATTCCCTCCTTTCCCAGAGCTCCCATTGTTTGTCCAGGATTTTCTGTAAATTGATGAGATAACATCCTTTCTGAGTATAAGAGCAGAGGACACTAACCACAGTCAATTAACCCTCTAAATAAATTAGCAATATTCACTTAAAGAGACAGTAACACCAAAAATGAACTATTTTTATATTCATTTAAATATCCTGTACTTCATGCTATCATCAGTACAAATTATTTGTTTTCTGTTGCCTAAAATCTATTCTTACATATGCTCAATAGGAGTTTCCGCTGTTTCCTTTTCCACACAGGGTCCATGACCTTCATTGACATAGCAATCTTGATAGGTGTCTAAAAAGTGAGAGCGATATATCATCTGTAAATGGGCATATATAATAGTGTCTGCCTTTCTGAATACAACAGTGCTGTGTGCTAATCTTCTTCTTTCTTATTTCACTTAAAGCAGAACTATTACTCAAACTAAAGTCCCCCCCAAATCATTATGCACATAGCGATACGCATATCAGTATCAGTCCTGAATAAGTCCAGCGCCTTATTGAGAAATCCAACTTGTTTGGATATGCACAGGCAGGCATCAGCACAGACATCTTGCTGAAGAGACATCTGTGCTCCTGCGCTGTCCATCACGGTCTCCTCTAGGATTGGTGAAGAGGAGTTGCATGGTACCTTAAGGTACAGGAAGTGACTGACAGTGCAGGGGCACAGATGCTGCTACAGCAAGATGCCTGCCGGTAAGTCTCGGAACAAGTTGGATTTTCAATAATGCTGTAGTTATTCAGGATAATACATGTAGTGATATGCGTATCACTATGTGAATAATTATTTGAGGGGCACTTTAATCTGAGTGAAAGTTCCACTTTAACGAACAAAATTAACCAAAATGGAGTAAGAATAGGACAGCCTGCACTGGTATTAAAACAAGCAATTTTTGGATTACAATGAAAGAATATAACATAAAATATATAACTTTTACAGACGTTAGCTCTAAGTACATGTACACCAGTTTAAAGGGATAGTAATACTTTGTTATAAAAATCTCTAAAATTGTAGATTTTAAAAATATAATTAGAATAAGCTACTTCCTATGTCTCAAAACTTCATAGTTTTTCTGTTCTTAGCATTTAAACTCCCCCCTCACTCCCCTGTTTAATACGTCAGCACTCTAGCTGACAGCTGCAGACAAGGCTCTTCAGCAGAGCTGAAATCGTGACCTTTATGAAGAAATACTTCATTGGAACGGTCTACAAAGTGTGCTGGTTTGCAAGCACACTTTGTAGACCATTCCAATGAAGTAGTTCTTCATAAATGTCGCGATTTCGGCTCTGCTGAAGAGCCTCGTCTGGTCAAATGACCAGATTCTGTAGCTATCAGCTAAAAAATGATTCTCCTTTTGTAGTTGAAAAAAAAAAAATATTGGAAGCAACTCCCATCTCTCAAACCGCTATGGTTTGAGAGATATAGGCATTGAAAGTTCCCCCCTCCCTCCCCTTCTCCTGATGTCAGCTGTAAAGCTGACAGCCGTAGATTCGAGTCGGCCGACACGAGGAGGCTCTTCAGCAGAGCCAAAATCACGTTATTTAAAAAGAATTACTTCATTGGAACGGTCTACAAAGTGTGCTTGCAAACCAGTCAAACTTTGTAGACCATTCCAAAGTAGTAACTCCTTTTAAATAACACAATTTCGGCTCTGCTGCAGACCCGCTGGCTGGTCCAGGACCTCCTACTGTCAGCACAGCACTGACATCAGGAGAAGGGAGGGAGGGAGGGGGAGCTTTCAATGCCTATATCTCTCAAACCATAGCAGTTTGAGAGATAGGAGTTGCTTGAAATGATAAAAATGATAATTTTTTATGGGACATTAGTGTCCCTTTAATATCTACAATTTTAGAGATTATTATAACAAAGTATTAATACCCCTTTAATTTGTAGATGCTTGCTTCCCTTTAACATTGAGGCCTGTAGTTTGGGATTTTTTTTTAATAATCTCATCAGTGATCATGGTTGTCGTTATTCACGTGTAACTGCATTTAGATATGAACCGTAAAGAGCAAAATAAAAAAAATGTAAATTTAATTAAGGGGATCGCTATTAATTTATTGTATTCCTGAGTCAACTGAAGCATAGAGCATCTGCAATACATTGTACACTGAACTACTGATTTTAGGAATGTATAATTAGCATTGTAGCATAAACATGACAGGTTCCAGGCAGAATGTTTGAATATTTCTGATGTACTCCGTTAAATTAAGAAAATGTCTAGGGAAAAATAAACCGTAGGGAAAAAGATGCACAAACCCGCCAAGGTAATGTAGCTAGAGATTTGTGGTTCATTTTCTTGTGTACTTGTTTGTAGCACGGAGTATAATTAAAGCACATACAGGCAATTAGAGTATAAAACTCAACTGAGATACAAATGAAAAGGGAAGGTTAGATGCAAAGGAACACGACACCAAAATATAAAATAACTTGATACAATTTTAATAACCCTTTGAGTGCCAGAGTGGTATCCAACGCATTGCAACACAATGCGTTGGCTCCCTCTCTGGCACTCAAAGGGATAAAGGTTACATATAAGTAGCATGTGTAAAAAATAATTATTCATATGATACATCCCCAGCATACAATCATACACTTGAATTATAATGCATGTGTAAATTGTCCTGTTTAGAAAGTAATCATTTAAATGTAGGACCTACAGTGATTTTATTGATTATTAGTTGAAGGGCCAGTGTACACGGGCCACAGCGCCAGCTGGTCGCGGTGAAGTCATGCCCAGTAGAGACTGCCCGTGCTGCTGCTGATATGGAGCGGGCGCTCCGAATTCAGACCATGGCAGTCTCTACTGAGCATAACTGCGTTGTGGCAAACTTTTTAGCGAATTATAATATAAGATGATTGGTGCTCAGTACGTGGCTGGCACTTAAGGCCCACGGACCATTTTTTAATTTTTTGGCGATCCAATTCAGGGCTCCCCGAACAGCATGCAGCTGTGCTGGGAGCCCTGAAATCAATGACAGTCCTGGCAGGTCACGGGTCCTTTTGCACGCCAACCCATGACATGCCAGGACCGTCATGGGTCCTTAACGCTTAATATATAGTACAATTTATATTTTAAGGGGTATCCTCAAAAGCACAAAAAGCGTACTACCGCTGCTGAGAGATGCTTTATTAAAAAGTAATAGAAACTCAAACTTTAAGTGCAATACCTTAATGGCCAGAAAATTTTACAGTGGCGCTGTTGCTGAATCATCCTATGGAAAGTTCTGGTCAATGACCATAAACCTCCATAGGATGGTGTAGCAACAACGCCACTGTAACAATTCTGGCCATTCAGATACTGCACCTAAAACAGTGGTTCCCAACCCATGCCCTTAGGGCCCACTAACAGGAAAGGTATTAAATATTTCCTTACTAGACCACAGATGAGTTAATTAGAGGCTAAGGGAGTTTGATTAACTTGCATGTGATCTTCAAAAGGAAATCTTTCAATCCGGGCCTGTTAGTGGGCCCAGAATCAGAGTACCCTTGATTTGCTCAGAAGGATAAACCCTACAATATATATGTTACTATATATATTAATATTAGGAATAGATAGACTTAACCAGTCGATGATAGGGACGTCTCCAAAAGCATTGTCGGGCAGCAAACTGGAGTCATCTCTAGCATCTAAGGGGTTAATGTAGCCAGAAGGAAAGACTGATATCACACAAAGGACACTTAAAGGGATAGTAATGTTTCACAAAAACAGCAGCTACAATTAATCTTCATAGCAATTGAGCCATAGGGAGTGTTATTTCAATACTGTGAGAGCAGTAGTTCAAGAGTAATTGAATGATAAAGTTTCCCCCTCCCGCCCCTTTTACCTAGTGTAAGCCCCCACTCCTCAGATGTGGAATCCAGTCCATAGACCAGACAAGGGTCAAGGGTCAATATTCTTACTGTGAGAACAGTGAAAACCCTGCCCCTCTTGACAGGTTTTTCAGATTTTTCTTAATTGAAGATTGTCCCTCTCTGTGATCTACCTGGACACTCCCTGCTGCTCTTAGGTGAGCAGTGTTATATCAGTAAAAGTGGCGGGAGGGGGATACTTTATCATTCAATTACTCTTGATCTACAATTCTGACAGTACTGAAATAATACTCTCCATGGGCCAAATACTATGATGATTAATTAGAGCTGTTTTTATTATGAAACATTACTATCCCTTTAAAGGGGAACTATAACCCCACATAAAGTTTTCCCCCACGAATTACCCATTTGGTGACTAGCTGAACAATAGTACTATTCACCAGAATAATTACCGCCTTATAGAGAAATCCTACTGCTGCTGAGACTGACGGCCAGGCAACACTGCAGACATCTTTGCTTAGAGAAGACTGCACGACTGCACTGTCAGTCCCGGTCTCCACTAGGAGGCGTCGCTTGGTACCTTAAGGTACCAGAAGGGACTGATGGTGCAGGAGCGCACAGATTCTTCTAAAGCGCTGTTGTCTGGCTGTCAGTCTTGGAAAGGATTTCTCTGTAAGGCGGTAATTATTCTGGAGAATGGTACTATTTATTGTTCAGCTAGTCGCCAGATGGGTAATTCTTGGTGGGAAACTTTATGTGGGGTGATAGTTCCCATTTATGTAAAACACACAATGCAGGGTTGCACTTCGTGTGCTGTCCTGATTGAACCATTTGAGTGCCAGAGAGGAACCTCTCTGGCTGTCAAAGGTTTAGTGTTCTATCTGGTAACCTTATTTTTAAATAAGCAGGAAAGAGAAGTTAGCTCTGTAGCAAACTTTAGGGAACAAATGACAACACTCACTGATTTAACCCCTTAAGGACCAGTGGGGTTTGCAACACAATGTGTTGCACACCCATTCCGGTTCTTCAATGGTTAAAATTGGACGTAACCTCCCTTGAATGCTAGAAAGGAGCAATTCTGGAGCAAACCAACTTCACCATACAGGAATAAATAAAAATGATCTGTGGTTTAACTCTTCAAGTGCCAGAGAGAGGGCGGAACACGTTGTGACGCAATGGGTGGTGTACCCCTCCAGTATTAACCTCCTGAATGCCAGAGAGGCATTCAATACACTGGAGATCTCTAGCGTTTATGTCATTAAAAGTCAAGTTAAAGTGAATGGGGATTTTATTTGTTCCCTACACATGTGGACCTGCTTTCAAGCAGCTGCAACTCACTGACAAGGCCCATAAAAGGCTAAAATGTATGTCTAGGGAATACTGCTGATCCCGTGCAAAAGAGCTCTGCCTGGTATGTCAGGTCTGGATTGTCCTTATGGATAGTATCATACTCATATTCACATCAGTATGTATCCACTGTAATGGCATCAAGGACATTTTAAAAATGTGACTGAGCACTGCTCAGGAGGGAATATCCCGATAGAAAAACATAGCATGCACATGTGATTTTTTTTTTATTTCATTTTTTTTCCTAGCAATAAGCAGGAAACAACAGGGGCTAAACTACTTGGGGGAGATTTACTAAGTGGTGATAATGCGGAGATGACTTCTCCAGTTTATCACTTGTCCAGTTCCTATGTTATTCTATACAGCCTATGCACCAAGATCTCCAAAGTTGAAGAAATCTTAGTGCATTGGCTCCATAGGAACTGGAGAAGCGATATCACTGGAGAAGTCATCTCCACTTTATCACCACTTAGTGAATCTCCCCTTGGTATTGCAGCAGATGCAAAGCACCTCTGCCCAGACAACTTAAGAGGCCACGTTTTAACCCTCTGAGTGCCAGAAGTGTATGTATGTCACTTAAAAGGTTAAATGCTGACAACAGAAAATGTTTTGGATTTTTAAGTCTGCAGTGAATTTGGGGACCTAAAAAATTGTTTTGCACTGGGGCCTTCATTCACTAGGTCCATCCGAGGATTCAAAAAAAAAAAAAAAAATAGTCTATGGGCCTTTCATTCAAAAGATAAATGGAGGAATTCTAGAGCAAGCCATTTTGCTTTTATGCATAAACCATAATGTAACTTTGTAATGCATTGCACACACCCCTCTCTGATCCTTAAAGGGTTAATTCCTGAAGGCTAATACGAACAACATGATTAAAAACAAAGGAGGAATCCTAAAATAAAGTGCAATCAGTACCAAAGGAACACTGAGCTGGTGTCAATCCTGACTCCAAGGTCCTTATGATCAAAAGAAAAGTGAAGCTATTGTGGGGCAAACCAATTGCACCATAGGGAGGGAGGAAATTATAATGAATGGGAATTTTCATTTCTCCCCTATTGTGCGCTTGGTTTGATCCAGAATTTCACATTTGAATTCTTGAACTTCCCAATAAAGCAGGGGTGGGCAATGTGAGACCCTTCAGCTATTGGCAGACAACACACTTCCATCATGTTCCGCCAGCTAGTCCATCAACAACTGAATGGCCTCACATTGCCAACCCCTACAATAAACATATCAACATGACTATTTCCTGTTTTATCTATGGCTGGCAGGTATGTGATTTGTCTGAAAACTTTATTCATACAAATCAGTACAACCATGCAATGCTTATTTTCCATGTGTCCTATATTTAAAGAGACACACTGCCAGCTTTGTACAAGTAAATAATAAGTACTACTGTATTTGGTTTCACCATCGTTCAAGGGAGTCCAAAGAAAGTCCAAGAACAGATATTCATATGTGTGTTCACCTTCATTTTTATAGATGAATATGGTGAATTATATAAATTTTATAGGTGAAAATGGTGAATTATATAGCCTGTTAACTGTTCAAATGTAGTAGTGCAAAAAATGTCTAATCAATGTTATTTGTACCACAATGCAATTTTTAGAGTACTAACAAAAAGGCAGCTGGAGTTAAACACATCAATAAATTAACCCTTTGGGTGCCAGATAGTTACAATGCATGAGTACTCCTCTGGCACTCAAAGGGGTTAAGTGCATAACTCAGCTGCCCTGCAGTTTTACTGAATAGACCCTGTAGTCCTACAGCAGTGGAAAGCTATAGGTTTCTCTTTCCTGCCGTATGCACAGCCAGCTGCAATCCATTATGGAGAATGACACACAAAAACTCTGTGTGGTTTTGTATTTATCTTTATTTATATAGTGCCATATATGTGCACAGCTCTTTATAGAAGTTGTATTAGTATGATACAAACAATACAGAACTGGAGTAAGAGTAACAGGCTAAAGTGCGATCCTTCATTATTAGTGAGGGAAAGTGCAGCATAGGGAATCATACTTTGGGAAAGGGTCCCTGCCCCAAGGAGCTTACAATGTAATTGGAAATCAACATACAGAGAGAGCAGGAGGATCGTATTTGCAAGTACAAGGCTTCAGTAAAGGAAATGCAGTGATTCTAATGTGACTATCAGTGTGCACAAGGAGGATATTGTTACTGAGATGCCTCCTTGATCAGGTGGGTTTTCAGGAGATGCTTGAGAGTGATGAGTGTGGATGATTGGAGAATGGTGATAGGGAGGGCATTCCAGAGTCGAGTGGGCATCCAGTGAGAAAGATTGCAGCCAAGAGATGGCTTGAGAAAGGACCCTAGAGAAGAACACAAGTGACGGGAAGGGGGTGAAGCGGGAGATAAGAGCATAAATAAAAGAGGGTGCTGAAGAACACAGAGACTTAAAGGAAAGGACACGAACCTTGATATGATATTTTATAGGTAGCCAGTGGAGGTATTTACATATGTATATTATTTCCTAAAACCCCCTGCAAATCCTAGGTAGGCCATTGATCCTTCCCAACTCCATCTAAACCTAATATTTAACCCTTTATGGACCAGAGAGCTAAAGAAGAGCAGTTATGGGACAAAGTAATGGTAGAGTGGACTGGCGAAAAGAATGGAGTGTTAATGGGTTATGTGGCAACAAAGCAGTATAACTGAGAGCTCACAGAGATTAGAGGTACTAAGGGCAAATTAATACAAATACAGTGTTACCTGCAGCAGTAAATATACATCAGTGATGCTAAAGACTCGTGAATAGAGAGATACCGGGCCGAAGTCTACATATAGCAATGGCACTGCTAACAAGTACATACAAAACAACAGCAATAGGAACAAATGGATACACAGCAATGATACCTTGAACAAGCAGATCCATAACAATGATACATGGTAACAAGTAGAAAAAAGCAGTGATAATTCCAAAACAAGAATCCACGGTGCCTTGGTGTTTCCGTGCTCCTAAATGTCATTTCAGCCAACAGTATTTTTAACATATACTGTATATCTATCAATGCCATTTCTTATGTGTAACACCATCTACAGTTTAACCCTTTGAGTGCCTGGATGGGTGTGCAACACATTGCTCACGCAATCTGGCACTAACGAGTAAAATAGCTGCATTCATTGTTCCCTCTAGGATGAGCGAAGGTAAGGAATCCAGGACTGAAGGAGTTAACAAACAATGCAGATTGGGCAGGGATGCTTGGCACATTTGTTATTCCAACTGTACCGTCATAAACAATCCTCTTTAACCCTTTGAGTGCCAGAGGGGCACGCAACGCACTGCAAAGCAAGGAGTTGCGTACCTCTCTGACACTCAAAGGGTTAATTATCTCACTGTCAGCTTACACAGTGGATTGGCTAAACCATACCTCCCAACATTTCAAATTGCCAAAGAGGGACACTTGTGCTTTAGGGGGTGTTGCTGGGGGCGTGGCTGGTGGGTGGGATGTTACCGAGAATTTTCAGGCTATTTCTTCACCTACCGATACCTCCTTGTGTAACCAAATAAATGACTTATAACAAGATCATAGTATTTTATTTACACAGAATAATGTATAAACACATATACTAACATTTAAACAAACAATAATGTGAGTTTTATTGCTGTAGAGCAACATTATACACTTATACACACACCATGCTATCTGATCTCCTAAAAAGAGGGACATCAGGGTGGGAAAGTGGGACAGGCGGATTTGGGTCCTAAAGAGGGACTTTCCCTCCTAAAGAGGGACACTTGGGAGGTATGGCTAAACCTTCAATAGCATCATGTTGCCCACTGGCCAAAACCTGAAATCTAATTCTCTTCTCCACATAACAAAGAGAGGCTGATACATCAAGGGGGAGTGTGATAAAGAGGTGATAAAAGTGTAGATGACTTCTCCAGTGATATCACTTCTCCAGTTCCTATGTTATTCTATGGAGCCTATGCACTAAGATCTCTCCAACTTTGGAAATGTTAGTGCATAAGCTCTATAACATAGGAACTGGAGAAGTCATCTCCACTTTATCACCTCTTTATCACACCTTAGTGTATCTCCCCCTGGCACTGGAGCAAATAAATTGCACCACAGGGGACTATCAATTCCCATTGAGAAGTAATGCGTGGAGACCTCTCTGGCATTCAACAGGTTAAAATTCACATTTAAATCAGTGGGAAGTTTTATTTATTTCCTATAGCTATGGTTATTTAAAAAGCCCACTAACATATTTTAGGATATCCTTACCTGCACGTAAGGTGACCACATATCCCTTTAAATCAGGGACGGTTATAAAATAACACGTACTGCAGGTTGCCCTGATTCCGGTGCATCCCTCATAATTACATTTGTATAATCATTTCTGATTTAAAGGGATACGTGGTCAACTTACTTGATCACAGATCAGTTAAAGAGAGCCTCAGTCAATTGGATTCACTCACCTGTATCCAGCAGGGAAATCTCCAAACCCTAGCCTGTTAGTGGGACCTGGGGCATGGTTGCTGAAACACTGCTGGATGGTGCAATTGGTTGGCTCCAGAATTGCTCCATGCATTCAAAACACATGTGCCTCTTTGAGGCAGATACACCAAGAAAATGGTGACATTCTGGGGCAAAGCAACCTCACCGTAGAGAGCAAATACGTTAATAAAATCTCCTGCTGCTTTAAATGTGGTTTATAACCCAATGATTACTAGAGAGGTCTCCAACTCATTGTGAAGCAATGCATTGGAGTCCCCTGTAGCATTCAAGGGGTTAAAAGCCCAATTTAAAGAATAGGAATGATTGATACATGTGATGCAGTTGGCTTAGAACTGCACCACTTCTTTGGGTTTTTTTTGTTTAAAACAAGACTTTATTGAAGATAAGGCATAGATACGTATCATCAGAATGGCACCATTTCTTAGTACATCTGACACTAAAACAGATATATTGCAATGAACTGGATTAATTCTTGGGTTATTCTATGAAGCCAGTACACTACTCTTTATCACGCATTATTACATACCACACGATGTGTTTGAAACCTATGGGTCAAAGGGTTAAAAAAACATTAATCTATAGGAATTTTAGAAATATTTGCTGCCTGTGTGCAGTTGGATTGCCGCAGATTTTCTCCAGTTTTGTATAGCAAATCAGCCTTGCAGTGACTCTCCCACAGCAACAGAAAACCAAGTCATTAATATGTATCAATTACCATTCCTCTAAATTAATAGACCCAAATAGAACCATGATCTAATGGAGTATCACTTACACCAAGCAAAAAATATAGTTACAGCGATCGTTTGCAACTTGTAAGCCTTAGAAATGGGAGATAGGCAAGAAACACATGACACTTAAACAGTTAATCCAGGAACATCCAAGCTAATGCCAGCGAGGTGTCATTTGTGACCCTAGGACACGACCATTGTGATCCTTCATGCATTTTTTATTTTAACCCTTTGATTGCCAGAAAGGTAGTCATTATACCTCTCTGGCACTCAAAGGGTTAAAATAACAACTCTAAATAATAACCTCTCACTTACCTTACGATGGTCATAAAATCCCAATGGCCCATATGAATTTTGCCGTTTTTCAAGAGATAACATCTTCAATCAATATTGGTTGTCATGTCCATGGAGGCGGACATGACGGCTGCTAGCAAGACCACAGGACCTCACACTTCTGCTCGTTGCACGTGGCAATCTTAACCCTTTAAGGACCAGAGGGATGTGCAACAGATCACTTTGCAATGCATTTCTCCCGCCCCCCTCTGATTCTTATCCCTTTTGATTGCCAGAGAGGGACCCAACGCATTGCTTTTTGCAATGTGTTGAATACCAGTCTGGCTTTCAAAGAGTTAAATAATTAAGCAGGCTCATGCACTCTGCCTGTTTCTGTTTGGAAACACTGCCAGGAACTGTCATGTCCGCCCCCAAGAATATGATATCCCAGACGGCTTGAACATGTTATTCTCTTGAACAAAGGCATCATGACAAAATTCATAAGGGCTATTGAGATTTTCTGGTCATAGTAAGGTAAGGTCAGCAGGTTATAATGTGGAGATGGCACTTCTCCTTTAACTCATTTAATGTTGGAGAGGTCTCTGAATCATTATGAGGGGTTAAATAATAAAAATTGAACTTTCTGCAAATTGTGATCATCTCCATTTGGTCTTTAGGAACAAGGAAGGCATTTACTGCTGAGTGTATACGTTTATGTAGCAATTTTTTTAGGTAGCTTATTAACCCATTGAGTGCCCCCTCTGGCACTCAATGGGTTAACCTAGCTTTGACTTTCATAACCATAGTAGCGAAAAACATCAATTTTCTAAAAACAATTTTTTGCAAGTTTGTGTTTTGTGCAATTAAAAGATTTTATTATTATCTCTCCATAGATTATTTCTTTTTACAGTTTGGCCCTTGTGGGAAAAATTTTTGGGGGATGCCTGGTTTAACCCTTTGAGTGCCAGAGGGGTACGCAAAGCATTGCAATACATCTCTGGCACTCAAAGAGTTAACTCCTTGGAAGATAAAGAGGCCCTCAACACATTGCATGACCCTTTAGAATCCACGGGGTTAAATAAATTGTAAGGAGATAGCAAGGGTGGCACATAATATTAATCACCCATTGAAATGCTCACGTTAGGGGATTCTGTGGTTCATGCTAGTATGCATAAACAGGAGGGTATTTCATTCAGACCTTATGCCAATCACATGCTGGAACCAACCAGTCCTTACTGATCTGATCCACAGCTTGATTTTCATCAGGAGACTTCAGGATGCCAGCTAATAACTGTGCTGCTGTGTAACAGACGTTGAACCGTATTCTGCCAGGGTTACACTTGCTGTGCTCTCAGTCTTCCCTGTGGGTACAGAAGTCCCCATGGGCACTCAGCATGTTGAAGACAGAGCAGTCACCAGGGTTTGCTAATGACACATTCCATGCAGGCACAGACACGCCAGAACATCTGGACACATGGGGCTCTTATGAATGAGGGGTGGGTTTCAGATACCAAGACCAGGGATAAAAACCACAGGGTAAGGTTACAGTAAGAGACTGCCAATCCTCCTCTCACCACCCTGTGTGGCTGAAATATTATTTATACAGAGACTCAGGCAAATATATCAAGGTGGTAGGACCAAGAGAGTAAACACACGTCAGAGCTCTTGGAATAGCTATATATTCTAAAGATTAACCCTTTGAGTGCCAGAGGGCACTCTGGCACTCAAAGGGTTAAAGAATTCCCAGCTTTTTACATAGACAGGGAAATCGGCAGATGAGACGGGTCAGTTGGCTCTTACCTGCCGTCAAACTTAATTTTTCCGTGCTGCTAAGGAAAAAAATGGAGCAGTTCTTGGTTGAATCAAATGATGCATGTGCATTAACTCTTCGAATGCCAGAGGGATGCGTGTGCCTCTGGCACTCAAAGTGTTTGAAGAATAAAATCCTAGTGACCTCAACTGCAGCCCGTTATTTTTTATTCTCTTTTACACTCGTATTATTATTAGTGACACATGCTGTAGGGTGCAATTTTGTTTTTGCATTGCTCAGCTATCGCCTTTATAATATATCCCATATTACAATATTTCATATACTACAGTCATTCTTACATACAGCTCTTCATAAAAAAGAGATGCATGCAACACACACACACACACACTGTACAGACAAGTGTGTGTTTGAGTCTGTGTGTTTGTACATGTGTGAGTGTCTGTGAAAGTACATTTTGTGTGTGTTTGTGCTTGTATGAATGAATTGTATGTGTGTATGATTAAGTGTATGTGTGTTAGAGTGTCTGAGTGTATGTTTTTGCTTCTCAGTTAATATGTGTATGTTTTTCTATTAGTCTGTGTGTGTATGTGATTTTGTTTCTCAGTATGTGTGTGTATTTGTATAATCGTGTGTGTGTATTTGTATGAGTGTGTATTTGTAATAAATAGAATTTGATCAACCCATTCATCAAACTATTTAGCCAGCAGACAAATGTTTATCAATGTAATAGATTGTTCAATAAAACAAATGACACAGCTCATTAACCCTTGTTTGGTGACATGCTTAATGATACCCCCCTCCCCCATTCTATTATCACCCAAGCGTCTATAGGTACGTTGAGTCCAAAATAAAGGTACCAGGAGTTGTGCCCCCCAGCTGGTACTAAGTGAAGGGCGGCTTAACCCCTTTAGTGCTGGGGAAAGGGCAATCAAACTTCCAGCTTAGTCTGGTGTGGGAAGACAAACAGAAGATGCACCATCACCTACACTGCTTCACCTTTTGAGTGCCAGAGGGTTGGGCAAAGCATTGCTTTGGTCTGACATGTAAGAAGTTTTTTTTTCAATTCTTCTCCTTTTTTTTGCTTATAACCTCCTCCTCTTTTTCTTTCTTTCTCCCATCCACAGCGCAGGCGCACAGGATCTTTAACATGCACTTAATAATACACAGGAGGATGAAGCCTGACTTCTTCCAACATCAACAAGAGCCATCACCTAACGGACTTCACCTAGATACCAGGCAGCACATCCCCCCAACATCACCATAACCACCACCCACCCTTGCCTTGGCAGCAATGTGACATGACACCGTTTAGCTAGGCAGTGCCCATCGTTAATTCACTGCCATCCTTCCCTAAGCCATGGATCACTCAGATTCTTACCTCCCCAGTGCCAGCTGCTCCTCCTTGTCCTTGGCTCCCAGGGAAATGGGAATAAAAGAGAGTTTCTTGCAGTGTGTTGGGTGAAACAGATCTCCTATAAGGGCTGTGCTTGTGCACTGACAATAATACGGTTGATCAGCAGAAGGAATCCAGGATAAAAAAGGGATGGCCCTGTCTGGGCGTGTATGTCAAGGTGCCCCGGGGTGGCAGCAATAGCAATATGAGGTGCCTGTACAGTGGGTGCGATGTGCAGATGCGGCAGGGTCCGTACCATGCTCCCTTCTGGCTCCCTGCTTCTCTGAGGCTGTCTACTTGGTGGATGGGGGCGGGTTCAGGAGCGTCACGGCCGGGAGGGGACTCCAATCACACAGGGTGCGAGGCGTACACACACACACACCTCCCAGCCTTGGCTGGCACTGTCTCTGTGGGGCATTTGCCCACTGCCCAGAGGGACAGCAGCCTGGCACAGTAGCACGCCGGACTGAGCACATCTACATTGGGCGATGCAGTGGTCGTATTACCACGTTTCACATTTTTAACCCTTTAAGGACCAGATGAGTTGTCACGCAACTCCTCTGGTCCTTAAATGGTTAACTACAGCTTTATCAAATTAATCGTTTCTTTAACGTCAGAGACAATATCACCCCTCAGAAAATAAACATGCAAAGTGTTAATTTTCATTTACAAATTATGCCGTCCTAAACCAGCATCTGTATGTATCTAGCATCCAAGGGGTTAAATGGACATTATCATGAGAAAAACAGGGTTATTTCCATGTAAATATTAGGTACTGTTATCCGCTCACAATCCAAGCCATAGTTGGCAGGGAGATGGGAGGGGGCATCATCACAGTGCCCAGTGGGACAGCAGCCTGGCACAGCAGCACACGGTACTAAGCACACCTGCGTGGCAAAAGGTGATGCAGACATATTAGTTTGTATAACAAATCAAAGCAAGTTTTTATTGATTTATTTATGTATTATCCCTTTAAGGACAAGAGGTGTTTGCACGCATCGTGTTACATACACATCGCTCTGGTCCTCAAGTGGTTAACGTTAAAGGTATATTGTCACATATGTATAAAAGCAAATTTTAGTTATTTTGGAGTAAACCAACGGCACCATAGGGGACCAATAAAAATTCCTGTTAAACTAAATGAGAATTTTAACCCCTTAAATTGCATTGGAGAACTCGCTGGCATTCAAAGGGTTAAAAAGCTCATGGGAATTTAAAATGTTTTTTTTGTCCCCAGTGGCGGTCGGTTTACTCCGGAATAACTAAATTTTGCTTTTATAAATATGGGCAATTGTCACCCCTCAAAAAGGGGTGGAGGGTGCTAATTTGTATTTCAGGAGTATGCAGACCAACCATAATGTGTTTGTCTCTAACATCCAAGCGTTTAAAGAGACATGATCACCAAATCATTGGAAAAAGGTTACTTTCTAGTTAACCATTTGAGTGCCAGAAGGGTGCCCAACAATTACAAATTAATGCATTGGGCACCCCTCTAGCACCCAAAACAGTGGTGTAACTAGTCATTGGAGGGACCTATTTGGACCCCTTTTCACAAAAATATTCTCACAGTGGCATAACAAGAACCTATTGGATCCTGAGGCAGGTGGGGCCCACTTGGATTCTGGGCCCGCACCCCAAGTAGTTACTCCATGACTCAAGGGGTTAAATACTATGTTCTCCTATCCATACAGAACTCCCAGGCTTGGCAGGCACTAGCCTTGTGGGGGTGGATCTCCCATTGCCCAGCGAGACAAAAGCACCTGGGGGGCAATGTGTGATGCAGGCATTGGGGGCATTTTAATACATAGCCCCTTTTTCAGGGAGCCTCACCTTGAGTTCCCAAAAGTCCCATCTGTACATAAAGGACACGGTTTAGTCTTGTGGTCAGATGGTCAGGAGCAATGAGGCTGCTGTCAGTGCACAACAGTAAAGAAACCTAAAAGAGAAGCGCCATATGTTCAGAAGAAAAATGGAGGTGTTCTGGGGCAAACCATTTGCTCTAAAGGGCAGAATGAAAACATCCTATTGATTTAAACTGGATACTTTAATTCTTTGAATACTAAAGAGGTCTCCAGCACATTTCTTTGCAATACGTTGGCAACCTCGATATCATTCAAGGGCCTAAAATCCCCATTCCAAAGAAGTTACCTTCCCTTAAGAACCACTTTAATCCTTGCTATCGTGCCAGATCAGCGTAACGAGCAGGGGTCTGAGAGAGACCGCTCTGGTCTTGGACTAGTCAGTTTCAGACCCCATTTTTACTTACAGCGATCAGGCAGGAGCACTTTAAAGGGATAGTAATACTTAAAATGTAAAAAAAAATATGTTGTAGGGTTTATCCCCCTGAGTAAAACAAAGGCACTCCCACTGCTGAAAGGCGTTTCATTCAAAAGTTATTAATTTTCAAAGTTGAATTTTTTAGGTGCAATATCACAGTGGCCTGAAATTATACAGTGGCGCTGTTGCTACACCATCCTATGGAGATTTATGGTCAACTGACCAGAGCTGTCCATAGGATGGTGTAGCAACAGCGCCACTGTACAATTTCAGGCCACTGTGATATTGCACCTAAAAAATTCAACTTTGAAAATTAATAACTTTTGAATGAAACACCTTTCAGCAGTGGGAGTACTCTTGTTTTACTCGGGGGGATAAACCCTACAAAATATTTTTTTTTACATTTTAAGTATTACTATCCCTTTAAGTAAAAAGTACTGATGTGCCAGGACTGTCATCAGGCCTTAAAGGGGAACATTCTTCTGAAAAAGAATATGAGCAAGGGTTTTAATACAAAAAGCAATGTTAACACTGTTTTTTTTTCTTACTTGCCTAACTCAAAGGGTTAAGGACTGGTGATGTGCCAGGACCATCACAGGTTTTTATACCCTTAAAGGGGAACATTCACCTAAAAAAAAATTGAGCAAGGGTTTTAGTACGAAAAGCAATGTTAGAGCTGTTTTTTTTTTCTTACTTGCATGACAGTGGAGATATTAAGTCTTCTAAATGGACACTTCCTCCTTCTGCGGCACACAGTATGTGCGTCACGGCGGAGCAGGACTTCCCACCTCCCTCCCAGCTTCCCCAGGGAGCACGTTCACGCTTCCCTTCGTAGCTGTATTTCTGTGGTCTAACGTTACAGCAAGCTCTATTTATCATGTGTGAACGCACTCCCTGGGGCAGCTGGGAGGGAGGTGGGAAGTCCTGCTCCACCGTGACGCATATACTGTGTGCCGCAAAAGGCGGAAGTGCCCGTTTAGAAGACTTAATATCTCCACTGTCAGGCAAGTAAGAAAAAAAAAACAGCTCTAACATTGCTTTTTATACTAAAACCCTTGCTCAATTTTTTTTTAGGTGAATGTTCCCCTTTAAGGGTATAAAAACCTGTGATGGTCCTGGCACATCACCAGTCCTTAACCCTTTGAGTGCCAGAGGGGTACAAAACGATGTCGAACCAATTATGTTGAAGGTATCCAAGAGGTTAAAACAGGAGAACCAATCAGGTTGGATATCTTCATATAAATAGATAAATGACACTTTATCTACATTACACTACATTAGGTATTGACACGCTACTTCACAGTAAAGAATTGATTGAAATAATCCTGCAGTATATATATATATATATATATATATATATATATATATATATATATATATATAATTTATTTAAGTGAAATATACTATATATAAAGTGTAAACAACAATAATATAAAGGAGTGATCAGCAATTACAATAGATATATAGTAACTCAAACCACAATTATCACCATGAGGATTACCAGCAATTAAAGGGTTAACCACACATAGGTATATTTAGAGGTATTAGATAACAATAATTGCACTCAGCAGCAAAGAAAAAGATAATTGATCCTTACAATTAATAAAATACAGTTGGCAGCAGTGTATATGAATACCCCTGCCCCAGAAACTGTATAAATTATGCTAATTGAGGTTTAAGGTATATTGTCAGCTGAGTCAACTTTAATATGAAGACAGGTCCTCTGACAATTTCCCATGTACCATATATAATAATCAAGTTTAGAGATTAACTAGAATAGAATCCCAGATTTAAATCACTATAATTTAATTATCTACCGATTACAAATATTGCATACCTTCTGAATAAAACATATGCATTGCATTTAATATTGTCAATAACAGATTATACCAGAAAATACTTAGAATCAATTCAATAATATGTGTCTAGACAGTATATTAAACTTTGTGCAACATATATCACAAATATGACTATAGCAATATTATATAAAAACTTTAGGGTACTTCAAGGGTTAATCCACTTATTACGATAGGGTGCCACACCCCAGATGGCAGCTTCTTTTGTCTAGTGAAAGTTTAAAAGAAACCTTCACTTTACAAAAGTTAGGCTAGTACACACACAAAGAAATCCAAAGAAACACCACAAATAAATAGACACATAGCTGTTAAAGGGTTAATAAATGAATCCAAAGAATTCCCCAGATCAATATTAGCTATTATAACCTTTCCAGAAACACAATATATTATTCTAGAAATACCAAGAATTTATATTAACTAATATATAAACCAAGCTATTTAACTATGTTACACTTATCTGGCAAAATATAACAATTTACCAATAGTAAAAAAAATTCTGCTTAATTTCAGAGTTTCTATATCTAATATAGCTTATTATAATTGGTCCCAAATGGTTAGCTAGTCCAATTAAGACAAATTATAAGAAAATTAAGTTTCTTGAAATATAGAAAACATATGTATATGATTCTGAAATTTTGCAACATTTAAATAAGTAAATATATAGTTACCAGTCCAATAAGTGGGAATTTCTTAGGATTTTTATGGCAGCTAGTCCAAAATACTTCAGGAAATTATAGCAGGAATTGAACCAGGAAGCCAAGAGACTTTTTACGTTCTATCATAGTATTTTATATGGTAAAATCACTCTTATCACCTCTGATTGGACAGAGATCCATCTCACTATAGAGTGATATCACCAGTATTACCTGATTGGGTGCTTCTAATCCTTAATTTCCATATGACATCATGCATGAATTATAACATTCCAAAGCATTAGTAATAACACCATGTAATCTATAGATGGCGCCATTACTCTACATAAAAATTCACCTCTAAAATGATACCTGTCTGGGTTCTATCACAAATTTGGAATCTGAACCTTGACCCTACTTTACATAAATATGTTCCCTTACTAGACTTTCCCATAGGGGAGTATGTTTCTGTTTTAGACATTTGAGATTTTCTCATAAGATAATAATACTGCTTGAGACTGTGGTTGTCTGCAATTCTATATTAATCACCATTAAAGTCGCTTAGATATTTTTCACTCCCATCTAGGTAAAAAGAGGCCTCATTGTCGCTGTTACATGAGGTATTTTAAACACATTTTAAACACAGATTTTGAGAGACTTTGGTTTAAAAGAAAAATTAACCATTTCCTCCCCATCATGGCAATGTCTCTGACAACACATTGCTTTGCAATGTGTTCCTTACCCCTCTGGCACTCAAAAGGTTAAGGGGTTAAATAAAAGGACATTTTTATTTGTCGTGTATAGTGCATTTTTTCTCCAGAATCACATCAGTTTCTTAACCCTTTCGGTGCCAGAGAGGTACCTGACAGATTCCAATACAATGTGTTGAGTACGTTTCTGATGCTCACTGACTTAATATTTCATCATTACCGAAAAATGGAAAGGGTTAACTTCTATTTAAAAATGTACATTTTATATTCGTTGACCAGCTTATTCAACCCCCTATATGCATGCTGGCATCCATGGGGTTAAAAAAAAGTGTTAAAGGGGTTTATTTTCCCTTTTAAATATTTGGTGCAGTTGGTATATTCGTACACTGTCCAGGTCTGGCATTCTACAGGTTAAAGAAGACATGTCACACGCAAATACAGTTGAGGGCCACATACTCAACAATTCCCTCTAAGGAGAGCCACGACTATGGATGACAAAGCCTGCACTATTATTTTGTTAGGAAGTTCTATAGAGAGGGATGAAATGTTAATAGTTCTTCTGTGGCTGTCCTGGTCATGAGCTCAGTATCAAATTTACCTCTAGAACAGCAAATCAGCTGATCTAAATGGAATCTAAAACAGCAGGACTGCACTGTAGTTCAAATGTGAAATCCCACTGGTGGCTGCAGGTTATTCGCAATCGGGCCACATGTCTTACATTTCTGGCTTAAATGAACATTATCATAGTTTACCATAAAATCTCACTTGTAACACGCACAATTCTGCCCCTATTCGCCTTATGTGAAGTGTGCGGGGGGAATAATATACATGAGGGGAAAAATACATTTTTTTTAATATTGACTCTCTGATTCCCTCCCTCCCCGCTTACCCTGATCCTTCCCTCCCACTCTGTAGTTCAATTTGGCAGCCTGACAGGGTAACAGCAGATGGCATGCTTGCACTTGCCGCCCACTTCCAGCATTGCCCTATCAGGACCTCTTATTTTAAGCCAAGGGTAATGTCTTGTGTGGACAACACGGTCCTCGCAGGGCAATTCCATAGCTTCAATGCGCATAGCTATCGAGTTGTCCGAATTTAATCACCTGTGAGTCTCGCCATTTAAACACACCTGGCCAGAAAGTTTTTGGGAGATACTTTTTTACTAATATGAATAAAGTGTTTAATGTTTTTACGTATGGACGTATTTGGATTTATCTGTGGTAGTGAGTGATGCCTTGTTGTATTCACACAATTGTTGACCAATGAGTTACTGAGAGAAGCTCTTTTCACTGACCCCACAAAGTCCTATTATTTCATATCCATATATGATTATCCATGAATGCAATGCAAGTGTACAAAGCATAAACTTTGCATGTTTAGTAGACCTCTTGTTAGTAAGAGCTGCTGAAACCTCATGTACATGTTTGGCTATTTATTTATCCCCTGTAAAGGGATAGTAATGTTTCATAATAAAAGCAGCTCTAATTAATCTTCATAGTATTTGGACCTTGGAGAGTGTTATTTCAATTCTGTCAGAGTTGTAGTACAAGAGTAATTGAATGATAAAGTATCCCCGTCCCGCACCTTTTACTGATGTAACACTGCTCAGCCAGAGCAGAAGGGAGGTGCCCAGGTAGACTGCAGAGAGGGACAATCTTCAATTAAGATAAGGGAAAAAACCTGAAAAACTTGCCAAGGGGGGCAGGGCCTTCAATGTTCTCACAGGAAGAAGATTGTCCCCTTCTGTTATCTGTCTGGTCTATGGACTGCATTCCACATCTGAGAAGAGATGGATTACACTAGGTAAAAGGTACGGGAGGGGAAACTTTGCTTGTGAATATCTCTCAAACCATAAACATTTGAGAGATAAGACTTATATTGTTCTTCATGTTTTTTTAATGCCTACAAAATAAAATAAAGATAAAACAAATTATTACTATCCCTTTAATGCAGATGGTTTGTTCCAGAACTGCTTCTCCATTCTTTTAGCAACTGTGTTGTATTCCCCTCTGAGACTCAAAGAGTTAAATTGTGTCCAGCAGTTAACAACAGATGTTTAACGCCTACAGTGTAGAAACAAGTAGATAAAGGTCTGAGAAAGAATGTCTTGGGAGAAATGTGTAACTTAAATGTTATTGTCCTTATCTAATTAACTCTTATCAACTAATTATCTCTTATCATCCCCATCACATACTGTATCCTTTATATGTAATTGGTACCCAGTTATAAATAGGTATCTACAGTAATGCTCAGAATACCTTCCCACTGATACAGCAACCAATAGTACTCCAACACTACTGTAAGTCACACACACTGATGCACTAAGAAAAGTTGATCAATTGTCCCATAGCGCACACATATTCCTATTGATTTAAATGAAGCTTTTAACCTTTTGAATGCTAAAAGGGTCTCCAACACATTGCTCTGCAATGCATTGGAGACCTTTACCACTCGAGGGACTTAAAACCCCCTTTGTTGCATTTGGTTTGCCCCAGATTTGCTCCGATTCTGCTGTAAGTAAAAAGTATGTGACGTACTATGACCGTCATCCGTCCTTAAGGGTATAAGGACCATGACGGTCATAGTACGTCATGTAGTCCTTAAGGGGTTAAATTAATCACTCACTCACTCTTGAACAGAGGCCTCATGGCTGCCTGCAAACCATACACACCATACATGGATGGTATCTGAGGTTGATATGCTCATCGTTACCTTCAATAATTGCCAACCCAAGAGGGGACCAGCCAATAAAATTGGCTAGTTTACAAATGGGCCGGCAGACACATTTCTTCTGCATTTGTATTGGTGGTGGAACACAGGAGGAGGTGAGCAAAAGAGCATGCAACAGAATTGTAGCAGTCTCCATTGTGAAAGAGCACTAAGGGATCACTTTCTGTGAACTTTACTGCTCAGCTGGTAAAATGGTTCAGGGTGCTTTCTTGTATTGACCTTGAATATCTGTAAATAGTAATTACATCATTGGGTTGGCACGTTCTTTCCTGAGTAAATAGACAAAATCAGTTCAGTCTTTTCTTATGATTATAATCTTCTGTTCCTTTAATAATTTTGTTGCCTGTCTCAGAAGTATTTTCACATTCATAATGTCTTTTTATCTTGTTCTGTCTATTCTTTTATTTTTTTTTACATGATGACATCTTGCTGGCTTTTGCAGCCACTGACTGTCAGTGTTTGAACTCTTGTCTACAACAAATCGTTCTCTGTTAAAGGGATAGTAAACCTTGAAACAAATGTTGCTCTGATTGATCCTCCTATAAGAGGATTATGTAACGCTTACTTCAGTATGTTCCATGTTGTAGTTCAAAAGGAATTCACTGCTAAAGGATTCCCCCTCGCTCCCCCTTTTAGCCACGTCACGCTGCCTCTTTCAGCTGGACGGAGAGAGCACTGAGAGGGATAATCTTCAATGAGCATAAGGAAATTATTGCCCTCTTTCGTCAAGGGGTCAGGGATTTCCTTATACTCTGTTAATGAAGACTGTCTGTCTCTGTGCAGTGTCCGGTCCTACTACCGGATTCCGCATCTAAGGGGAAGCAGCTTACAGGATGTGAATGGCGAGAGAGGGGGAATCCTTTAGCAGTGAATTGCTTTTGAACTACAAGAAGGAGAATATTGAAATAAAGTGTTACATGATACTCTTTATAGGAAGATCAATCAGATTAATTTGTTTCAAGGTATTACTATTTATTTATTTAGAAAATGTTTTACTAGGAAGAATACACTGAGATTTCTCTCATTTTCAAGTATGTCCTGGATAGTTTTCAGTAAAGTGTTACATATTTACACAAATTGTGAAACATTATATATATATATACATAAACATATTAATATACATACATATAAAATATTGAAATTCTATACAGTTACACACTGTTTTTATATATAAAGAAGCATTTACTTTTAAGGATTTTAGACTGGGAGCAGATTTAATTATTTCAGGCTTGTATTGTGGAATACACAGAGAGTTGTTATCCCTTTAAATCCCATATCAGGTGCAGTTCATTAAGCTTAAAGGGATAGTAATACTTTATTATTACTATCCCTCATATTGTAGATATTTGTAAATTATTTAATAGCCCCCAGGTTCATCTCTCAAACCTTTATGGTTGAGAGATAACTGAAGGCAAAGTTCCCCCCTCCCTCCCCCTTCCCTGAAGTCAGCATTGTACCTGACTGCAGGGGAAGTCTGTCGTACGACAGGCTTGCGGCTCTGCAGCTGAGCCGAGATCACATTAGTGAAAGATAATTATTTCACTGAAACGGTCTTCTGCATGTGCTTGGTTTGTAAGCACATGTAGAAGACCGTTTCAGTGAAATAATTCTTTGTCACTAAAACAATCGTGGCTCTGCTGCAGAGCCGCAAGCCTGTCGTACGACAGACTTGCCCTGCAGTCAGTACAATGCTGACTTCAGGGAAGGGGGAGGGAGGGGGGACTTTGCCTTCAGTTATCTCTCAACCATAAAGGTTTGAGAGATGAACCTGGGGGCTATTAAATAATTTTACAAATATGTACAATATGGGGGATAGTAATAATAAAGTATTACTATCCCTTTAAGAAATGCCATTCAGGAGCAAACCAACGGCAGCATGGGGGGATGCAAATTTGCATTGCTTTAAATGGGTTTTTTAACCCTTTGAATACTAGAGAATACTAGAGAGGTCTCTAATGTGTTGAAGCACTGAAGTGGTTAAAAGCTCTATTTAAAACAATTGGAATTTGGGGAATTCAGGGATATTTTTATTTGTTCCCTGTATTGCAGTTGGTTTCCTCCATAATTGCACTTTAAATTTATTTACCGAACTGCATTTATGGTGTGTGTGTGTGTCACATGCTAATATCTATTCCCTAAAACATACATTTCCTAGAATTTTAATACAATAACCTTTTCTGCCATTTTTTACACAATACACAAGGACACAATGTTTTTAATACCCATTTCTAACTGAAAAGAATTGTTGCTACAGGACAGATCCTTTCAGTATTCCACTTATAACCTCTGTCCTATTTATAAATGTAACATTTAGAACCATTCTCTACATTCTGCCATACAACTAGTTTTATGTTTAAAGGGATAGTAATACTTAAGATGTAAAAAATAAATGTTGTAGGGTTTATGTCCCCAAATAAAACAAGGGTACTCCCACTGCTGAGAGATATTTTATTAAAAAATTATAACAACTCAAACTTGATTTTTTTAGGTGCAATATCACAGTGGCCTGAAAATTTACAGTGGTGCTGTTGCTACACCATTCTATGGAGATTTATGGTCTACAGACCAGAGCAGTCCATAGGATGGCTTAGCAACAGCGCCACTGTAAATTTTCAGGCCACTGTGATATTGCACCTAAAAAATTCAAGTTTCAGCTGTTATAATTTTTTAATAAAATATCTCTCAGCAGTGGGAGTACCCTTGTTTTACTCAGGGGGATAAACCCTACAACATATATTTTTTTACATTTTAAGTATTACTATTCCTTTAAAGTAACAAATAGGCGATTTTAAAAAGAGTATCCAAAATAACCCATATTTATGCTGATCATTTTTAACTCAACACAATAGTTTACGACATAATTATCTTTATTTATGTGTCAGTTTATGTAGCTGAGTTAGTACTTCCTGGTAGGAAGTGGCAGTTGGTATTGGTAATACAGATCTGCATGGAATGTTTGACAAGCACTGACAAATAAAGCTAAATATCTTACAAACTACTGTTTAAAAAATGGCTGACATAAATATAGTTTACTTCTGAAAGCTCTGTAAAGATCACCCTTATACAAGTTAGTCTTATTAGTTAGATTATTTAGGGAATATGTTTAAAACTGTATTCATTTTTTTTTAAAATGCTATTTGGGTGAAAATTAATGTTTAAAGAGTGCCTTGCACCCTACTTCTGGATAGACTGTGGTTACCTGCTCTGTGCCGTAGTCTGTCACTCTGCCTCTGCTCCTCTTCCTCTATCCAGCCTCCTCCAATGATGGAGACTTTCTGTCTGTAAGCTGGAGCAATCCCATTGGCAGAGATCGATATCTAGCCAATGAGATCACTCCAGCTTACAGACTGAAAGCCTCCCTCATCGGAGGAGGCTGGATAGAGGGGAGCAGAGGCAGAGTGACAGACTGCGGCACAGAGCAGGTAACCGCAATCTGTCCAGAAGTAGGGTGCAAGGCACTCTTTAAACATTAATTTTCACCCAGAGTGTAAGGGAAACCCTGCCCCCCTTGAAGAAGGAAGGCAGGATTTTCCTTATGCTCAGTGAAGATTGTCCCTTGCTGCTCTCCATCCAGCTAGCTAAAAGAAGCAGCGTGATGCAGGGGATAGGGGAGGGAAGGGAATCATTTACCAGAGAACTTCTGTTGAACTACAACACGGAGCACATTAAAATAGTGTTAAATTATCCTCTTTAGAGGAGGATAAATCGGAGCTACATTGGTTTCAAGGTATTATTAACCCTTTAAAAACTGCAGCTTGGCTAATTCCAAACAAAGTTTCATAAGTATTCATGTGGGTATGCCGCTTGGCCAATGTTCTTTAATACTTTGAGTGATAGAAGGGTGGACAAAGCATTGCTTAGCAATGGGTCTGCATTGTCCCTATAAAATGGAGCTTTCTCCTTAATTCAAGTTTGCATATTTGAAAACTGCAGTAAAAACTGCCTATATGTCATATTAACCAAATTTCCAGTAGAGGTATAGTTTAGGAGATATTCACGCTTTTATTTCTGGGCAAAGTGAAAGTGAACATTTCCTGGTACCGCACAGAGCTTCATTAGCATATGAAATACCATTGAAACCTTAATTAGCATATGACATGTCAATGGAAAGGTGAATTAGCAAATGAAATGTCACTGGTACCGCATGGGCCCAGAAATTAGCATATATTAGCATATGGTAACAATTATGAATATCTCCTTAACTGTACATTTGCTGGTCTTTTGGCTAACATGACACATAGGAAGTTTTTAATGCAGTTTTCAAATATGCAAACTTGAATTTAGTTGAAAGTTCCACTTTAACCTTTTGAGTGCCAGAGGGGTACGCAACTCATTGCTTTGCAATGCGTTGCATACCCCTCTGGCACTCAGAGGGTTAACCTAATCTAATTGCTTTTTAACTTTGTCAGCCAGGAAGATCTTGGGGTACATTTATGGTAATATTTCTTTGCAAGAGTTTAGACATATGCAGTTTTTTTAATACACAAACTTATTATTTTTTTTATTTTCCATTTTATGCGATCTTATTCCTTTACGTGCCCAACATTTTCCTTCTTCATCTTTATGAAATTCGTATAGTTAAAGATGATTTTATTTTTTTTTGCATTTATATAGCTCTCCTTGGAAATACATTTTTCATTTTCTTTTTACCTAACATGATTACATATTAGCTATAGTTTTCTATTCCTTGTAGTTTTTAAATGATGTCACAGACCTTTCTTAGTTTCTTTACTCAGCTTTCATTAAGCTTCATTAGTTTGATTAGTTTATCTTGTAGTTCCATCCGGTGAGTATATGTTATTAAAATTATTTAATACTAAGATTATGCAGATCCTATTGCCAATATTAGCACTGTAATGTACAGTACTTTCGAGCCTCATCTATTTGTTTCCTATTGCACAACTGGACTATAAGAGCCTTATTTACAACAAAAAATAGGATTAATTCTGGAGCAATCCAGCTGTGCTATTGGGAACAAATAAAATGTCACGTTGATTTATATAGCGGTTACAACCCCTTCAGTTCTAGAAAAGTCTTTTGGTGTGCTACAGGTATCCACTTCAGTTATTCCTTTCTTCTATACAGACTTTCAAAAATGTCATTGCTGATTTTAAAACCTGAATTTATGGACATAGATATGCACAATGTGCTTATGTTTGATATCCGATTATAAAGTCTAGAACAACTGTATGCTCATGTATTTGTAACCTTCATTACGACCTTGAGAAAAATGACATTGTTAATTGTAGTAGTGCCCTGGAAATTCGGGTAGAGAGACACTCTTCAAATCACCACCTTGGAACATGGGGACCAGCAGAGATGAAAGACAGAAACTGCTCAAAATGTGTTATGTAAATGGGGCGTTTAATAACCCTTTGAGTGCCATTAAGTACAATTAAGTATTACTATCCCTTTAAGAACTTTCTAAAAGTCAAAGAGTTAATCCCTCTGGCACTCAAAGGGTTAACTCTTTGGCTTTTAGAAAGGTCTTAAAAGCATAACAAACCAGTATGTTGGAGACCTCGCTAGAATTTATGGGGCTAAAATCCCTATTTACCTCTATTATTATGAAAGAACATCTTAAACGCGTCAATAGCGAAATGTCAAGTTTAACTCGGAGAAGGAAATAGGAAACATGAGCATAATCACCTTAGGCATGTGTCCCTTATCTCTTCCTGACTTGGAATGTTTATTCATATTACAATTATGGGTTTGGAGCTCCATAGTGTGAGGAGACATGGAAAATCAGACACCTTTAGCTCTCCAAGGGATGGTATTGCTTTTATACACGTACGATGACATTTAGAACGAGACGTTAAGCAAAAACTATAATGAAAAATATTTATTTTGCTTGGGCCTTTAAATTGTGTAGGCAATCAAGGGGGCTAAAGCATTATTTAAAGGGATAGTAATACTTAAAATGTAAAAAAAAATATGTTGCAGGGTTTATCTCCCTGAGTAAAACAAGAGTACTCCCACTGCTGAAAGGTGTTTCATTCAGAAGTTATTAATTTTCAAAGTTGAATTTTTTAGGTGCAATATCACAGTGGCCTAAAATTGTACAGTGGCGCTGTTGCTACACCATCCTATGGAGATTATAGGCTTGTGTAGCAACAGCGCCACTGTACAATTTTAGGCCACTATGATATTGCAACTAAAAAATTCAACTTTGAAAATTAATAACTTTTGAATGAAACACCTTTCAGCAGTGGGAGTACTCTTGTTTTACTCAGGGGGATAAACCCTACAACATATTTTTTTTTACATTTTAAGTATTACTATCCCTTTAAATCTATAGGAATATGTTTTTTTACCATGTGATGCATTTGGTTTGCTCTAAGCATTAGCTACTGTAGCACACCAACAGGTCTGGGTTTTAGGATATCCCTAATTAAGCACAGACAAGTCAATCACAATGATTTGAGCAACTAATTACTCCCTTTTGACTAAAGGGATAGTAATGGTTAATTTTAAGTTGATTTAATGTTGTAGACATTAAAAAAAGAGTAACATCAATGTAAGTCTTATCTCTCAAACCTTTATGATTTGAGAGATATAACTTGCTAAAGTTACCCTTTTCATGGTTGTTTTACTCAAGTCTGCCATCTAGCTGTCAGCTGCAGATTCCAGTCATTTGACCAGACAGAGGGTCTTCAGCAGAGCTGAAATCATGCTATTTAGAAATAAATACTTAATTGGAATGGTCTACAAAGTGTGCTTACAAGCCAGGCACACTTTGTAGACTGTTCCAAATTAAGTATTTATCTTTAGAGATCGTTATATCGACGCTGCTGAAGAGTCGCATCTGGTCAAGCGACCAGAATCTGCTTCTGACAGCTTTACAGCTCGTCAAGCAGAAAGGGGAGGGAGCGGAGAACTTTATTTTCCTATATCTCTCAAACCATAATGGTATGAGAGATACGAATAAGTGCAAGTGCTCTCTTTTAATTGTATATACCATATAGTTAGTATTTTTTTTAACTTTACGCAGCAATATATTGTAAAGCCTGACCTTTTCCCTGAAGACTAACATTGACGACTTAGCAATGAAAGAGTTAAAGAAAAGTGTTAATGCAGGACTGCCTTGGAATAGTAGATGGAGCCCTGGACAGTTTTAAAGGGATAGTAATGTCTATATTAAACTGAATCTCTGAGTCTTCTATATCGTTTTTATAACACATATCTCTATGTTTAAATGGATAGTAATACTTAGAATGTCAAAAAAATATATTTTGTAGGGTTTATCCCCCTGAGTAAAATAAGGGTACTCCCACTGCTGAAAGGTGTTGAATTCAAAAGTTATTACAGCTCAAAGTCGAAATTTTTAGGTGCAATATCACAGTGGCCTGAAATTGTACAGTGGCGCTGTTGCTACACCATCCTATGGACTGCTCTGGTCCCAGGACCATAAATCTCCATAGGATGGAGTACCAAAAGCGCCACTGTACAGTTTCAGGACACTGTGATATTACACATAAAAAATTCAACTTTGAGCTGTAATAAGTTTTGAATAAAACACCTTTCAGCAGTGGGAGTACCCTTGTTTTACTTGACTTTTTTTTTTTTTACATTTTAAGTATTACTATCCCTTTAATTACTTACATGTTTATAGTTCAAAAGATATTAAAAGCTGAAAGGATACCGCTCCCGCACATTATGGCCGTGTGATGCTGCCTCCCAGTCTGGTCTGAATGGATTGCAGCAAGGGACAATCTTTAGTAAACAAAAGGAAAATCCTGCCCTCCTTTGTCATGGTGGGCAGTGTTTTCCTTATAATTACTGAATGAAGATTGTCCCTTGCTGCAATCCGTCCAGTCTCACTAACAGATCACAGATATAAGGGGAGGCGGCCAGAAGGGGCGGGAGGGAGGTCTTTTCAGCTTTAATATCTTTTGAACTACACACATGTAAGTAATTAAATATAACACCACATTTTATAAGAATTATATAGAAGACAGAGATAAAGTTTAATAGGACATCATTATCCCTTTGTTTTAACTCTCTCAGTGCTGGGCTGCTCACCTCTGTTGACCTTAGAGGGAACACGGCTTATGAACAGAAGCAAGATAGAGTAATTCCAAAGGAAACAAATTTAACCCTTTAAGTGCCAGAGGTTATGCAACACAGTGCAAAGCAATACATTGAGTACCCCTCTGGCACTCAAAGAGTTACATCACCGTTGAATTAAATTGGGATTTTAACCCCTTGAATGCAGGAGAGATTTCTAAAACAATGCATTGGAGAACTCTCATTCTGGGGGTTAACCCCTGCATACCCCTCTGGCATCAGAGGGTTAAAGTTCAATGTAATCAACTGGAATTCTTTGTGTCTCACAAAATGTAGTTGGTTTGACTCATAATTACTACTTGCTCCACTTTAACCCTTAGGATGCTAGTGGGGGTACACAACGAGCTTCTGAGCAATGTGTTCTGCTCCCTTGTGGCATTCAATGGGTTAAATGCCTCATTAGTACATCACGTACATCAGTTGCATCCAATGGTATACAGACAGTTTCTACTTTTGCTCATTGAGACTCTGTGTGCTTTTCTCCAGTGTTTTGCTTTTTTTAAAAAATATATTTTCTTTCTTTTTTCCAATCCTATATCCGTTATACAAAACCATTAAAGCACATTGAAAGGATTCATTTTAATATGAGAAGGTGGTCAATAAACCATTATGCAGAGCACAGGAAGCCTCAGCAGTGCTGGTTTTCCTAATGTGAAGGAAGACCACTTATCTGCAAGGACACTGCACCCCTCCAGTACTGGCAGTGTCACTGTCTCCCACAAGTACAAGAATCCGATTCTAGAATCCAAAGAGAGGCAAAAAAGAACATTGCCTAAAAATAGGATTGAGTCTTTAGGAAAAGGCTCCAAAATACTGCAAATCATATGCTCAAATGTGAGTAGATAACTTTGCTTTTTTTTTTTTCACTAAACAGTCTTACTTTCTTTTACTTTTATGTTTTATTAGTAATTATTTTAACCCTTTGAGTGCCAGGGGGTTACGCAGCACATTAAACTGTAATGCATGACTACTTCTCTGACACTCAAATGGTTAAAGTGGCCCTCTGAACCAAAATACATTTAGTTCAGTTTAAAGATAATTAAAAACCACAAAATGTTATACTGCCCATATTTTTGTAGTAGAAATCGCTTGCGAGAAATTAACTGTTATTGTCGGTGGTCCCCTGTGGCATTTTAGGTTTATAAGCTTACTTACCTTCCTCCGGCCAAAAAAACCTAATGGCATCAAATAATTATGCTGTAGTGCCTTGGATTGATAGAAACATCTTTACTCCATCCTGAATTACATGTTCACAGAGGTTGACGTTACTCTTGCTGGCTCCCGGACACATGACCAAATGTGCATTGTGTGTTTTTTAGTTCCCAAAACTCATGCTAAAAAGAGTGAGTCCTTTAACGCATATTAAAGGGATAGTAATACTTTGTTTTATCTTTATTTTATTTTGTAGGCATTAAAAAAACATGAAGAACGATATAAGTCTTATCTCTCAAACCTTTATGGTTTATGAGATATTCACAAGCAAAGTTTCCCCCTCCCGCCCCTTTTACCTCTTCTCAGATGTGGAATGCAGTCCATAGACCAGACAGATAACAACAGGGGACAATCTTCTTCCTATGAGAATAATGAAAGCCCTGCCCCTCTTGACAAGTTTTTCAGGTTTTTCCCTTATCTTAATTGAAGATTGTCCCTCTCTGCAGTCTACCTGGGCACCTCCCTTCTGATCTGGCTGAACAGTGTTACATCAGTAAAAGGGGTGGGAGGGGGGACACTTTGTCATTGAATTACTCTTGTACTACAACTCTGACAGAATTGATATAACACTCTCCAAAGTCCAAATACTATGATGATTAATTAGAGCTGCTTTTATTATGAAACATTACTATCCCTTTAAGGCCTAACGGATGGAAATGAATGGGAAAATGGGCGATGTTGAAATGTTTTTTAATGGGTTCAAATGGGTGCTAACTTTAGCTTCCAAAGTGTGTTTTTTTTAAGCCAGTATTTCTTTATAGCACAGATAATTGGATGGTTTACCATGCTTGAAAAAACACTGGCGGGGGTTTGTTTTTTTTGGCAGTTGGATCTATTTGAAGAATTAGACAGCAATAAGAACCATTCAGCCCATGTAGTGTGCCCATTTTCCTACTGTAAGAACCTCAAACCGTATTTGGTCTTTGGTCTTGTCATGATCAGGACAGCCTTATGCCTATCCCATGCATGCTTAAATTCCCTCACTGTGTTAACTTCTACCGCTTCTGCTGGTAGGCTATTCAAATTATCTACTACCCTCTCAGTGAAATAAAACATTCTTACATTATGTCTTTAGACTATGGCCTCGTCCTAACATTTTTACTGCTTTGAAATGGACCTCCTTCACTTTGTTGAATCCCTTCATGTATTTGAATGTTTCTATCATATCCCCTCTCTCTTCTCTTCTCCAAGCTATACATGTTCAGATCCTTTAGTCTATCCTGAGATTTCTTCTCCTGTAAACTGGAGAAGTTATATCACTGGGGAAGTTATCTTCTCTTTATCACACCTTAGTGCATAACCCCCCTAGACCCCACTCTCTACCAATTGCAGTACTGACATTTACTTCTGGCTCGTACATTCTGCCTGCTTCAGTATGAATTGAAAAAAAGTGAGCTCCTATATCTGGAGTTTGGGATCCAGGAGTCACGAGAGCGATGTCCACTTCCATGGACATGACGTTTAGGACTGACTGAAAATGTTATCTCAAGCCAAGGCACAGGGTCATTACTCACAGTGACTATTATGACTTTCTTTACTTTAGTAAGTTAAAGGGATAGTAATACTTAAATATCATTAATCCTCATATTGTAGCCATGGTAAAAAGAATTGAATTGGCCCCAGTGACATCTCTCAAACCTTTATGGTTTGAGAGATAACCGAAGGCAAAGTTCCACCCTCCCTCCCCTTTCCCCAACGTTGTAACTGACTGCAGGGATATCCGGTCTTATTTTCATCAGGCGGCTCTGCAGCTGAGCCGAGATCGCATTAGTAAAAAATTATTATTTCACTGAAACTGTCTTCTACGTGTGCTTGCAAAGTGAAATAATTATTTTTTACTAACGCGATCTCGGCTCTGCTGCAGAGCTGCCTGACTGTTGTACGACAGACTTCCCCTGCAGTCAGTACAACGCTGACTTCAGGGAAGGGGGAGGGAGGGGGGAACTTTGCGTTCGGGTATCTCTCAAACCATAAAAGTTTGAGAGATATCACTGGGGACAATTCAATTCTTTTTAACATGCCTACAATATGGGGTTTAGTAATATTTAAGTATTGCTATCCATTTAAGTAGATATTAATACTGGGAGATGTAATGTTCATTTAAGTGTTTTGTAATGATAAGACTGTTGCAGTTGAATTACATGGAAGACTAACCAAACAATCACATTGTTGGGAGGTGCTTGTAGTATAAACCAGTTCCTACATTTTAGTTTTACTCCTGCTTACTTAATTGCTCCTGATTCGGGACAAAAATTTTGACCAGTGTGGTCCTCAGGGTAAGTAGAGAGAAGAGTATGTGTGCTAACACGCCAGTACCTTGTTAGACTGGGGCGATATGGGTCTGATGGTATGTTCAGGTGTTTGGCCGTCATGGTTCTCCCTCAAACCAGTCCACTTGGATAACAAAGAGATGAATACAACCACACTCCAACACTTGAAAAACAGTCCTTCACAATAAAATCCATGCTTTATTGGTAAAATATAAAACACACATATGAAGCCAAAGGACAAGTGTATAGCATGACACAGAATGAAGGAACTGGGTCCCAAAATATCTTACGCATGTTGCGCTTAGCAGCCCTTACTCATAGACTCATAGTCCTTGGACCACACAAAAAGGCCATATTTTCCAGACAGCCTTACTTGATCACAGGTGTGTAATGAGTGGATCAGTCATTGTGCTTGAGCCATCTCTGATTAACTAAAGCTAAATGGAGAACATGACCTGCTGGAGTTGACAAGGACTGGTCTTGATTTCTTTTGAAACCTAGTGATGTACTAAAATAATGTAATGGTACCCAGGTCGTATGCTATTCTATGGAGCATATACATTAAAGGGATAGTAATGTTTCATAATAAAAGCAGCTCTAATTAATCATCATAGTATTTGGACTTTGGAGAGTGTTATTTCAATTCTGTCAGAGTTGTAGTTCCAGAGTAATTCAATGACAAAGTGTCCCCCTCCCGCCCCTTTTACTGATGTAACACTGCTCAACCAGATCAGAAGGGAGGTGCCCAGGTAGATTGCAGAGAGGGACAATCTTCAATTAAGATAAGGGTAAAACCTGAAAAACTTGTCAAGGGGGGCAGGGCTTTCATTTTTCTCATAGGAAGAAGATTGTCCCCTTCTGTTATCTGTCTGGTCTATGGACTACATTCCACATCTGAGAAGAGATGGCTTACACTAGGTAAAAGGGGCGGGAGGGGAAACTTTGCTTGTGAATATCTCTCAAACCATAAAGGTTTGAGAGATAAGACTTATATCATTCTTCATGTTTTTTTAATGCCTACAAAATAAAATAAAGATAAAACGAAGTATAACTATCCCTTTAAGTTGTGTAAGATCTCTCCAACTTTAAAATCTAACTAAACACTTAAAACATCCAAGAGGGTCCATTTGGGTGGTCTCTTGGTGAATTGGATCTGAACTCAGCGCAGAGCACATTTTTTTTAATTTGCACAATGGATTCAGGGGGTCCCTGAGCAGTGTGCTGCCATGCGAGGACCCCTGAATTCTATGATGTGCCAGGACCATCACCGGACGTTAACCCTTTGAGTACCAGTGGGGTACGCAACACATTGCTTTGCAATTTTGCATACCCCTTGGACACTCAAAGGGTTAAGTGCCGAACTGCCGTGAGAGTCCTGGCACGTCAATGGTTTAAACCACCATGTTTTCTCCATGCGTTTATCTACTTTGCCAATGGCTCATTTGCCTACTGAGATCTGTGTTACTGTGCCATGTTAATGTTCTTGAGGGCGTGCTTATATGTTAATGTAGCTATTCTCACTATTGAATGAACTCCGATAGCTGGCGATGGTGTCGGAACTCATAGAAACAAATTGGCCTGCCTCATGCTAGGGAACTAGACATCTTGCCATAGCTTTTAATGCAGTCTCAGATCACAGCTTGAAAATACTCATAGTCCTTCACCGTCAGATACAAAACTTATTCTGTACTAAGAACAGCATCAGCTCTCCCGTAACCCTTTGAGTACAAGAGGAGTAAGAAATGCCTTGCTGTTCAATGAGTTGTATACCCCTTGGCACTCAGTGGGTACTGGGACAGCTGATGCTGTTCTCAGTGTTTTAGTTGGAGGGTAAACACATCCTCTTCTCTCTCCTCTCACAAGATGGTCAGTGGCATAACTGTAGGGGTCGCACCTGCGGCCGGGCCAGTGCACTCCTGGGGCCCGGCTTCCCCTGAAACCCCTCCACCTGGCGCCAGCAATCTCCCTCTGGCACTCTGGCACAATGGGGACATTGTTGAGACTGAGCGGAATTGTGAAGGGGGTCGAGGGGGCCAATGTGGTGGTAGTGGGGGGGCCCGTGGCACTTCTTGCGCCAGGACCCAGAGGCTTCTAGTTACGCTTCTGAAGATGGTCCAATAGAAAAAAAAAAAATCACATTTTTCACAGTCCCAAACTTAACACAGAGATTCCACTAAGCAGATCACAAGCAGCCAGTTGCTGTTAGATGGAAACAAAAAGGACCGCAAGCTGCAGATCAGCTGTTAGTGATAAACAAAGAACTCAGGTTCCGAACAATCAGCAAAGCACAAGGTGCTGCTCTAAGCATCTTTATTTACAACTATCAGCTGATCTGTGCAATCTGTGTAATCAGAACTGTGACTGGGGCTTCTGCATCTCTTAAGTCAGGCCTGGAGCTGTGATAGTTTATTATCATTTCCATCAGAGTAACTTGTGAATAGTCACTTTGTTATTTTGATTTTTTCTATGTACAGTCAACAAGAAGGGGCTGGATTCAAATGAAGGAGATAAATGTTACCTCCAGTTTTATCAAAAATGTTCCTATTGAGGTATATGGGGACACCTGCAGATAAAATCAGAGATAAAATTAGACCCGCATTTGAAACCAGCCCAAGGTTGACTGTCCCTTTAAAAGTCACTTCTGTATCAACATGCCATTAGAAGACACCTGCAGTTTGATTCAGAAGCAGGGGAGGGCTGGCCTGGGGGGCAGGGGGGAAATTGCTCCCTGGGCCGGTCATATGTCTGGACCAGTGGGCCACTGCCTCACTCAGTCTCCCACTTGCTGCTGTAAATGGAGCTATGTTATTAATACCACAGAGCTTTCAAATGAAGTGAAGCTAAGCTAATGATACCACAAAGCCATTATCCAAATGGAGCTACACTAGTAGCATAACCCATTTCTCTTGTAAGCTCTATGGTTTCATTAGTGCAGCTTTACTTAAACTATAAGTTTTGTAGTAGCACTAGTGTAGCTCCATTTCAGTTGTAATCCAAGTGGTATCACTTGCCTTACTTCAGTACATTAATGACAATTTAAAAATTAACGAAAGGGGGTGGGCTGGGACAGTGGGCTCAGACTATAGTAGAAACTGGCCACTTGATTCTATTTGCCCCCTGGGCTCTATGTTGCCAGCCCTCCCCTGTTCAGAAGTATAAAACAACATGCAGGGGACCCTCTACAAACTATAATAAGGGGGCTCTGAGTCTCACCTCAATTAAGCCACACCCCCAATTAAGCCCCAATCAAATTCCCCACCATAACAATAAATAAATAGACCGGTGTATTAGACAAGACAGTTGAAGTCATTTGCAGCAATTAAAGAGATAAAAACCCAACAGCATCAGAACATGAACATGGGGTTATTTATACGATTAATTCCTTTAGTGTCAGAGGGGCGGGCAATGCACTGGACAGCAGTTAGTTGCTCAGCCCACTTGTACTCAGAGGTTTACTGATCTCCATGCCAAACTCAGAAAAACAAGGCCTAAAATCTTACATACATGCACTGAGGGTGCAAAAGCCATAGTCCCTTCCCCACTCTGCCTTTTCCATTGCTATAAATGTATGGGCATCATAGCAGCCTAAGGGGTTAACCAGATACAAAAATACATATTCCACTTTTCTGTATTAACTCTTGGGTGCTAGAGAAGTCTCAATGCTCCAAGGAGTTAATACTGGAAAAGTGTTATTTCGCACATTAACACATTCCTGACTGTGGACCAATAAAGGAACACAGTATCAGAACATGAACACTGAGTCATACATGCTCTTACATGTGTGTGTATATATATATATATATATATATACACACACACACATATATGTATTTATGATTGCCCACCCCTGGCCATGCCAATATTTTGTTTTAAAGGGATAGTATTACTTCAAACTTACTATCCGTCATATTGTAGCCCTTAATAAACTGAGTTAAATGACACCAGCGTAGAAGACTGTTTCAATGAATCATTTTTCCTTCCATAACGAGATATAGGCTCTGCTGAAGAGCCTCCTCTTGATTCAGAGACCGGATTCCCCTGCTGGCAGCAGAACGCTGACATCAGGGGAGAGGAAACTTTGAAAGCGGCTATCTCTTAAATCATAAAGGTTTGAGAGATGGCGCTGGTGTCATTTAACTCAGTTTATTAAGGGCTATAATATGACGGATAGTAAGTTTGAAGTAATACTATCCCTTTAAAGGGATAGTAATGTTTAAAAATAAATGCAGCTCCGATTATTTGTTTATAGTTTTTGGGCCATGTAGAGCGTTATTATCATTCTCTACGATGTGTAGTTCCAGAGTAATTGAATCATAAAGTGTCCCCCTCCTGCCCCTTTTACCTATGTAAAGGTGCACAGCAAGACCGTCCGTATGGATCACAGCAAGGGACACAAACCAGTGATCATAAGGAAAAACCTGAAAAGCCTGTCAAGAGGGGAGGGTTTTCCGTATGATCACAGTAAGAAGATTGTCCCTTGCTGTGATCTGTCTGGTCCCAGGACCAGATTCACATCTGAGGGGAGGTGACTTACAATAGATAAAATGGGTGGGACGGGGACACTAATTCAATTACTCTGGAACTACACATAGTAGAGAATGATAATACCGCTCTACAGGGCCCAAAAACTACAAAGAAAAAATGGAGCTGTATTTATTTTGAAACATAACTATCCCTTTAACTCCTTAACGACCGGCCGATTGGCGCGGCGTGGTCAGTTAAGGACCACGGAGCATTTTTTTTTTTGCTCCTTCTGTCCACGAACGCAGTGCAGCCGTGGGGGGTCATAGTACGTCATGGGTCGTTCAGTCAGATTTACTCATGACGTACTAAGACCGTCAAGGGTCGTTAAGGGGTTAAACTTATCTATCTACTAAGACATAGATAAATACATGCTGTGGTAAATATGTTAGTCGATATGGTTAATAAGAAAAAATGTTTGCCAAGGGTGGGAAATCATAAAAACCACGCTTCTGTATTAACATATGCACATCTACATAATGCATATTGGTGTACTATCAGTTAGTACAGTGATGGGATTCTTATGGCTACCCCCACCAGGAAAAGTCTTTTTTTGTAAACATAATTGTTAACATATAGTGCACAGAAACACTGTATATTGTTGGATATATAAATACAGAACTGATTTTTATGATTGCCCACCCGTGCTGACCAATACTTATTTTGAACACGTCTATTAATATTGCAATGCAATGCATTGGATAATTCTATGGCACTCAGAGGGTTAAATCAGTGTTGTTTAAGGTGACGATTACCTCACCACTTTCTTAGTATATCAACCTCAATGGAGAGTTTATCTGACATTAGTCAGTAATCCCCACTAGTTTGGATATTTTTGGTCCTGATTATGCAAACCTCATTAAATAATCTATTTGTATTAAAATTGAATGAATAAGAAAATATAAAGTAAAATACTTAAGGAAACTAGTTTTTGATTTCATAAATGTTCACATTTATGTAATGAAAATGTATTTGAATTAAAAAGCACTATTCCTTTTCTCTTCTAATTTAACATATTTAAATGTATACATTTTCCTTGAATTTTCTTTTCAGTTTTTTAAGCTCTTTAAATTAGCCTTGTACAGTTATGTTAATTGCTGCATACTATTTTTGTCTGTAATATCATTATACTGTTAATGAAAGACTAAGATGCTCAGGGGCATAACTAGTCATTGGAGGGCCCCAGTGCAAAACATTTTTAGGTGCCTTCAGACAGGAGGCATAAATAGGGGATGCTGGGCCTTGGTGCAGCTGCATCTTTGACACACCTTATAGTTACACCCTGAGGAAGGTAATATTCTAAAAAGACTTGGGGGGGTAGGGTGCACTAAGGCAGGGGTGTACAAGAGCTACCAGCAGCCCAGTATTTAACCCTTTGATTGCCAACGTGTTGCAACGCGTTGGATACCTCTCTGGCACTGAAAGGGTTAAAGTGTTAGTAATGTCCACAAAAAAGTTTTTTTTGCATTTAGAAGAGCTTAAAAAGCTGAGCTAAATGCAAAAAAACGTATCTCTCAAACCGCTATGGTTTACGAGATACAGGCGTTTAAAGTTTGATCTCTCCTACTGACAGCTGTAAAGTTGTCAGCAGGAGATCTGTGTCGGCCGACACGGAGGTGCTTGAGAAGTGCCGCAATCTCGTTATTTACCATGAATCCTTTCAATGGAATGGTCTAAAACCAGTGCTTGAAAACCAGACAAACATTTTAGACCATTCCAATGAAGGGATTCGTGGTAAATAATGAGATTGCGGCACTTCTCAAGCACCTCCAAGCACTTGTTTTAGACCATTCCAATGAAGGGATTCTGTGTAAATAACGAGATCGCGGCACTTCTCAAGCACCTCCGTGTCGACCGACACAGATCTCCTGCTGACAGCTGTACAGCTGTCAGTAGGAAAGATCAAACTTTAAACGCCTGTATCTCTTAAACCATAGCGGTCTGAGAGATAAGTTTTTTTTGCATTTAGATCTGCTTTTTAAGCTCTTCTAAATGCAAAAAGGTTTTTGTGGACATTACTAACACTTTTTTGTGGACATTACTAATACTTTAAGAACGTCCCTGTTTGTGCTCAGCATTCCTGGGAACTTCCTTCTCTTGAACCCCTGGAGAAGGCTCATGTGCTGCTGACTAGGGGGATATAAATGATTCAATTCGAGTCATAAGGGGGTGGGGATTCATTGGTGGGTGGGGATTATAATAATTTTGTCATAAGGTGGGCGGAAGTAGGCAGAACAGGGAGGGAAGGAGGAGAAATAGTTGGGAAATGGGGGGAAAGGGTGAGATGAAGGAGAAGTGAGCAGAGTCTCATAAGAAACTCACCACTACCAGAGAATCAGCCTCTGGCCCAGGAGACCTGGTAATTACCTCTAAAAACCACAGTCTCTGGGGCAGATTGGGAGAGTTCCCAGTTTTGGTGCTCAGGTGGGCTGATCAAAATGAATTACTATTATAAATACACTTTATTTATATAGTGTCACAGCACTGTACAATAGGGAATAGACATACAGAGGTATTAAATAGTACAATCAGATGTGGAGACCAGAAGGATCAGAGGGCCCTGCTCATGAGACCTTACAGTCAAGAATAACTCACATGTGCTAAATCAGATAAATCCTTAAAGGGACAGTAATAGCGAAATAAAACTTTAGCTCAGATTATTATTTACAATTTTTTGAACATGTTGCGCTATACATACTCACATTTCTGTAGTTCAACCGCTATTGAAGTGGAAAGGATCCCCCTCCCACCCCTTCTGGGCGCCTCCCATTGAATGTGGAATCTGGTCGTGTGACTGGACGGATGCGGCAAGGGACAATCTTAAGTCAATAAGTATAAGGAAAACCCAAGGAAATAAGTATAAGGAAACCAAAAAGGAGGGCAGGAACTTCCGTATACTTACCGAAGATTGTGCCTCACTGCTCTCCATCCGGACCTGCATGAGAGGATCAATGATGCAGCCAGAAGGGATGGAAGGAGGATCCTTTCGGCTTCACAGAAATGTGAGTATGTATAGCACATCATGTTAAAAAAATTGTAAGTCATAATAGGAGCTAAAGTTTTATTGCGCTATTACTATCCCTTTAAATCCTGTCCTGTTGGTGGGCCTTGAGGATCGAACTTGGATACCCCTGCACTAAGGTGTGACAAACAGAACTGAATAAAATTTCTTAGTAGCAGGAGTACATTTGTTTTAACCAACGTGATAATATATATCTTCCATATTACACAATACTATCCCTATAACCCTATGAGTCCAGGGAGATATCCAACGCATTGCTATGCAATGCGCTGCATAGCAGCCAGCTGTCCCGATTTACGCGGGACAGCCCCGATTTTAGGGCCCAAACCCGCTGTCCTGCCCGCATTGCACTGTGTCCTGCTTTCCTGGCCTGTTCCCTGCTTAAGCTCATGCTGTTGAGAAGTGAGACACCTGCAGCAGCAAACGACATGCTTCAGAATGCAAGGCAAGAAACTGCGGACCAAACAAACAGCCTACTTAACCCTTTGAGTGCCAGGGGGATACGCAATGCTTTGCGCACCCCTCTGACACTCAAAGGGTTAATAGCAAGCGTCTCGTCCTGGGGATCTATCCTCTTGCAACAGGTATAATTGGATTACTACTACGGACTGTGTCTCTTGTGGCAGCGCCTGAATTCATCATTGCATGGGGGGAGGGAGGATATCTGTCAAGCCTGGCAACTACGCACACTGCCGTGGTGCTTCACGGACCGGAACGGGAACAATCATGATGAGCACACACTGCTTCCTCATTGCCTGCCTGGCCTGGAAGTGACACCAGAAGCAGCAGTCCAGGAAGAGGATGGTGGTAGGAGACAGAAAAGCCCTGTAAGCAAATGCAGTCTTAATGGTGAATGGATGAAAAAAAAATCCTCAGTAATGCCCCGCCCACCAGCCACGCCCCCAGCAACATCAACTGAAACAAAGGTGTCCCTCTTTGTCCATTTGAAATGTTGGGAGGTATGCGCTGGATACCACTATAGCACTCAAAGGGTTAACCTCATGATAGCCCGAGGAGTGAGCAATACACGCAGAGGGTTAGATGAAGCACTATACAGGTTAGTAAAATCTAGCGTGTATGTTTGAGCATGATGGAGAAGTAACTGAACTTCAATTCAGCAGCCTCATTGGAGCGTGCAGAATAAATCACCATCTAATTTGGGAATTAGTGCAGAGCTATTCAACTTATACTGACAAGTTTTATTTTTAGGGATTTTAGTCTGGATCATATAATATACACTGCTGTGTTGAAACAGCTGAGATCTGTCTTATTCCTGCACATTACTCTGTACGAGCAGTGGGAGCCTTGGAAGCAAGTGGGTTAAATTCAGCCTTAGCTCTTTAAAAATGTCATAGCTTGAATAATACGCACAAAGTTAAGCTCTAAGCTAGGATGTTTTTATGTAAATTGCATGTTGTACAGGCCTAGTTATTGCTGCCCCATGTCGCAGTAAAATGAGTCTTGAAAAGAGCATTTTGTGGACAATTCTGCACTTTATTATCATAGACATTTGCCCTATTTCAAGGAGCCACGAAACGCGTTAAGCCAGTTATTTATATTGCTCTAGTGATCACGTATTACAGGACATATTTTAATATTGTCTGCTTTATTGTACTTGTTTATTTTTGTATTTTATTTATTTTGAATAAATTTGGAGAGATTAAGATTAGTATCTCACACTATCTTCACCGGCGTCACTCTTATAGTCCCCTATTGTAGGGTGCTTGGCTATATTTATCAGTACAATTAGGTTGTGCTGGCTTTAGTGTTGGGTTTGGTCATACCCATCACTTGCCAATACTTCCACATTTGTTCCAGTTCATTGGAGGAGCCGATTCGATTCCAGGAGCACCATACTGGGGTGTGAGCCAGCGCAGGCGAGATTTCTTGGAGGCAGATGAGCCTCTGAAGATTGTGAGTATATTTCAATATGTTACGTGGTGTTGGTGAAGGACTGAGGACTTTCAGTACTACACTTAGAGGAATCTTCTGCGCCGTTTGTTTATCTTTTGTCTTTTAGTCGATTGCCTGCGGGATCCCTAACCACTGAAACTGAGCAGCGAGGATCCATCTTGTGGACCTTTTATTACCAGATATCTATTTGGATGACTATTGGTTTGTTGATACATATCATCCTATATAATAATTCGCTAAATCGTGTGTAACGCCCAGGGGAGGGCTGGCAACTTGTGGCCTGGAGGGCAACTACAATCAAGTGGCTCTTGTTCCAGCCCACTGTCCCAGCCCTCCCACTTTTGTAAATTTTATAATTGCCATTAACCATTTGAGTGCCAGAGGGGTGTGCCACACATTGCAAAGCAATGTGTGGAGTACCCCTCTGGCACTCAAAGGGTTAGTGTTGTGAAGTAAGGCAAGCAGTGCCACAAAGCTTACAACTGAAATGGGGTTACACTGGTGCAACTACAGAACTTACAATTTAAGTAGAGATACAATAGTGATACCATCTAACAGAATATGCTACTAATGTAGATCTACTTGCATTGTAGCTCCCTGTCAGTTGTAAGCTCTGTAGTATCACTGTTGTAGCTACATTTCTAGCAACAAGCGGGAGTGGCCCACCAGCCCAGGCAATTGCCCCCCTGCCCCCCAGGCCAGCCCTCCCCTGGTAACGCCGCGACATGCGCAGTAGAGACTGCCCACGCCGTGGCTGATACAGAGCTGGCCGCTCCGAAGGAGCATACAGCTCTGTATCAGCCGTGGTGCGGGCAGTCTCCACTGCGCGTGACTGCCCCACGACAGGGTGGCTGTGACACTGTGGCCCGTGTAACGGGCTGTCCAACTAGTATATTATAATATATCTTGTGCTAGTCTTATTTATCTCTTAACCTTTTGGTGAAGCGCAGCAGTATATATATATATATATTTTTTTTATTTTCTGTTACCTATTTCAAGGAGAACTAACACCTCCATAAATAACCCCTCACTTTCCTTACTGTAGCCAGAAAATCCTAATGGCCCCAATGAAGATTATCCTTGATCCTTTGCTCAAGAGAAAACAAATTCAATCAGTCCTGGATGCCATGTCCGAGGAGGCGGACATGACAGTTACTCATTGGAAATGGTGTGCAAAGCTGAGCTGTTTCAGGACTGCATGGCAGAGCCCCAGACTTTTTTTTTTTTACTAAGTCTTCCATGGTAGCAGATGTAAAATGTGTTACATCTCCTTTAAGTATATTTGCTATGTTAGACAACAGTGAATTGGGCTGAGGTTATCAGAGAAGCGGCATGATTACAGGTGGGCCATACTTTTGTAACTCCCAGTTTGCTCACTGACTGATCAGCTGTGGTATGCAATGCAGCCCTTTTAACAGAATAACTTAGACAGAATCTTTATTATGTACACTGATTCCAATAAGTCATCTCCTTCTTACACAAAAAACAACCTGTGAGTATGGTGTTGCTTACTAGAACACAGTTTTGTGAATACTGATCTACTTAAACTTTTGAGTGCCAGAGGGGTACGCCATGCATTGCAAAGGAATGCGTGGTATACCCTTCTGGCACTCAAAGGGTTAACCATGTGTTCAGAAACTCCTGTTCTCATAGAGTCCCTGTTTGCACTATCTGTGCTCTGAGCTTGTTTCTGTAATCTGTTCTTTTGGCTTCAGTTAACTGAGCCTGTTCCTAATTCTCAGTTCTAAGCTTCTGTCTCAGCGACAGCTTCGGCCTTCCTCTGTTTCCAAGCTCTTTGTTCTTGCTTGCCTAGGTGGCTTGCTGTCTGCACACCAATTCCTAGCAGGGAGGAGGTTGGTAACTGCTATCCAAAGCCAGCTCTTACAGTGAAAATATTTAGGCAATATATCCTCCCTTTATTCAGACTGGGGGCCCTTCCCTTGGCCTCACAGTAGGAGTTGCATTGCTTTTCCCCCCTCACTGAAATTGTATTTACTAAAATTTATTTACTCGTTCAGGGATGCCTCAACATCTTTCTTCCCAACTGTTAATAATGATAAATGTAGTCCAGCAACTGCAAGAAAGCCATTGGTTATTTATTCGCTCTACTGCTGCAGTAAATGTATTTGGTTCAACAGCAAGCTGCATTTTAGTAAGGGTATGTATCATTGATACCACTCAGATACAATTTTTTATCAGGTACAGCACTTTTTTTTTTATTATTTACCCTTTAACTCTGAGTGCCCGAGAGGTATCCAACGCATTGCGTTGCAATTTGTTGGATACCTCTCGGGCACTCAAAGGGTTAATGAAATCATGGTTTTTGTGTGTGTGGGGGGGGAGGGGCAGCATTTCAACCTTGGACCCAGGCAGCACAATGTCTTGGGCCGGCGCTGCTGCTATTCCGCACTGTGGTCAGAATTTCATTGTCCAACTATAGTTCCATTCTGCTCTGTCTAGTGCCTGCATTGAGTACTATTACCTCTGATCTGTCAAGTACCCCACTCATTACCCTTCTGCTAATTGCTGTCCTTGTGCTCTATTGGCTTAGCCAAGAGCTCTTGTTCCTGCAAAGTCACAATATCAGTTAGGGGTGTCAGTATTACAGCTCCACCGGTTCCAGCTCCATCTAGCAATATCAGTGGGGGCCCTGACACCTGAAAAACCAATAAGTTCTACAGTTTTGTCTATGTCAGCATAGAAGCTCCTTCAGCCTATCTAGCCTGATGCACAAAACAGTTCTATATCTTCCCCCAAATATTCAACTTGTTCACAACCACACTCAAAGTTTCATAAAAGTTCTAGTACACAGGCTTTGAAGTATTAGTATTCATTCAGGGATGTCCTCCCACTGTCCACCTATCTCCATGGTGAACCAATGGAATCTCCAGTTAGAAAACAAGAGAGGCACTCACATGTTGTTGCTTGATACATCAATGTATCTCACATTACAAAATATACAGCAGCTCAGAGATGTTTGGGCTAAACGTGAATGATTCGAGGACTTACACGTCCCCTTTGTCAATGATGTAGGGCTGTGTTGAAGAAGGGCATGGTCCTCGAAACGTTCATGTTTAGCCCAAACATGTCTGACCTGCTTGGAGTTTCACTAAATTTTAGTACTGGTATTCCCTGCAGTAACTGTTAAGCATCTAAGTTTCTGCTCTTCATGGACACCAAAATCAAAAGCATCCCCATATACTGACAAGATCATGACAAGGCCAATAATTGCCAGAGAATGCAGTTTGCATTGTAATATTCCTTGTGTGAAGCATATCCCAGCAATGTAATCACCACTGTTTTACTTGGAAGGAAATGCCTTACAATATATAAAAGAAGAGAAACAGGAGGGGCGCTCCTAGTGTAATATGGCTTGCGATTCAACACCTTCACCAATTCACCACTGTACTTACAATATATTCGGCCGCTGCAAGTGGTCAGCTGGACAGATGAGGGATTCTAGACTGCCCTCACTCAGTCACTCCACAAATGGACACGGACTGCAGCTCTCCAACAATAAAAGGACCTCTCCAAAGATCCTTAAACAAAAGGAAAAACAGCAGCAAGAAGAGGCTCAATCCAAAATTATTATTTAATTTCTTAATTTTCATTTACTCACAATTCTAATCTCACTGGCCTGTCTGTCATAGAACTGGTAATATTAGCTTGCAGGGATTAACTATCTGCCCTGCTCGGAGTTCCACCTCCAGTGATACGAATCCAATGAGTCTGCTCTTATAAAAAAAAAAAATGATTGCCAAAGTTTAAAAGTTTGTACAATATAATAATAACAGCCAAAACACTCAACGCATTTTAAAGCCCATTACTTTTTCGTTAGGAGCAGCTTGGCTAACATGTACTTTAAATTGTGCAAAGAACCCTACCTGTTGGCATCCTCCAGCTTTATGACCCCAGAGACGGCACAACTTGGAAGTGAAGAGATCCAAATGCGCGCACAACAAGGGATCATCTCATGCTCCCGCTGGCCATACTCACCACATGTAACCATGCGTGCCACTACACAACCCGTAAATAAAGCAAGCCAATGAGCATGCAGCCAGAGACCTACACATACGCCTGTGAGATTAGAATTGTTAGTATTATTTCATTTCTTAATTTTCATTTAATTGTGGATTGTGCCCCTTCTTGCTGAGGTTTTCCCTACAATATATGTACTTTTTACATAGCGAATTGTTACTTTAAAGGGATAGTCATGTTTCAAAATAAAAGCAGCTTCAATTAATCTTCATAGTATTTGGGTCGTGGAGGGAGTTATTTCAATACTGTCAGAGTTGTAGTTCAAGAGTAATTGAATGATAAAGTATCCCTCTCCCTCTCGTTTTACTGATATAACACTGCTCACCTCAGAACAGAAAGGCTTGCAAAGAGGGACAATCTTCAATTAGCATAAGGGAAAAACCTGTCAAGTAGGGGCAGAGTTTTAATTGTTCTCACAGTAAGAAGATTGTCCTTTGCTGTGAGCTGTCAGGTCTTAAGATCAGATTCCACATCTGAGAGGAGGTGGCTTACACTAGGTAAAAGGGGCAGGAGGGGGATACTTTATCATTCAGTTACTCTTGAACTACAACTCTGACAATACTGGAATAACACTCATTCTCCATGGCCCAAATACTATGAAGATTAAGTGGAGCTGCATCTATTTTGAAACATTTCTATCCCTTTAACAAGTGAATGGCAATTACTTGTCTAAGTATAGTTTCCCTTTAAGCTGCTAGTGCTGTGAAGATCAGAATAATTTCCCTGTTGGAATGAGCACTATTTATTGCCTTGAGGCTTATTAGTAAGGCTATGAATTGTATTTCAATATAATTAAGCTCTGAGCTACAAGCTAATTTTTTTAATTTATGTTTTTCTGTGACTTAGGAAAAACTTTAACCTCACAAGTGGCTGTCCACCAGATGGGTTTTATACACACATCATTCTAACATTCTCCCTGTTTAATATCAGTGCCATTTAGGCTGCATTCCTTGGAGATTCCTTATTTGGCAAAGGCCGTTTTTCTATTTTAATGGGAGTCTCTTATATTTCTTTGCAGAGTGTTGTAGCAGTGCGGTGAGATAAATATTCAGGAAGATATGTTATGGTACACAGTGGAAACACATCATTTAAACCCCTTGGGTGACAGAGAGACTGCAACACAGCACAGGATACCTTAATTGCATCCAAGCTGTTGCCCCACTGAGTGCCAGAAGAGTATGCAATATTAACCCTTTGAGTGTCAGAGGGGAGTTGGTACGCAACTCATTGCTCTGAAATGCTTTGCGTACCCCTCTGGCATTCAAAGGGTTAATTAAATGACTCATAATAAATTGTGGGTTAATCTTATTAAATGAAAAGTAAACTCTAAAACCCTAATCTTGCTACAAGATTTGCCATGTGTCCCTGATCCGGTAGTGGAAGGGGTTAATACTTTGCTGTTTCTTTGCCAATCCCACACTGTTAGGGTTGCCACCTTTTCCTCAAAAAAATACCGGCCATGGCATTCCCTCCATAGACATAACATTGGACAGAAGCCAATTTTTTACCGGCCTGCCAGTAAAATACCAGCTGGGTGGCAACCCTACGCACTGTATTTTCAAGACTAGGGTGGAAGCATCCTCCATTTTCCATCTCTGATTGGCGACTGGCGCTATGGGAGCTGGGACTGACGTCTCAAGCCCCCATAGAACCGGTTTGTGCCTGCTTAGATCCAAAATCAGATTTAAAGCAGGGGTACACATGGCGAATGTTTCCTTTAGTTTTGGGTTTTATGGTATACTCTTCCTTTAAGTGAGCCGCGATACAATGGGAAAGATGTATGAAAATGGGACAAACATATATTTGTTATGTTCACATTAGTAAATACTGCACACATGAATAACTGATTTAACACATGATCAGAAAGCCAAAAGTGTGAGGGCCACATTATTTTTTTATTATTATGGATAACAATGGTGAATTATAGCCTGACAGCCATTCAAATATCTGTATTTTTTACTTATTTATCGATCAACTCAATGACTAATCTTTAACACACATCTATTCTTGAAATACACGGTACTAGCAAGCACGGGATTAGGTTTTACTCACCTACTAGTTCATGTGTGCTTGCTAATTAGTTACAAAAATAATTAAAAAAAAATCTCAGGTGGGCTGCACAGTGGAGTTAGGTGAGCCATATCTGGCTGCACCTTGGACGCCCATGTTCTAGGAGATCATTAGTGGGTGTGGCTATCTTAATTTATTTTTCTCATTGGATGTATAAAAATTGACACATCGTGTGAGAAGTTTAAAGGGGAATTCTCATATTTTAGTGGATTTCTGCTATGAGCAATTTTGTGGGTCATAAAACTGAGCTTCTGGTCTGGAAAAGGAGTTATATGCATCCCAGAAGACTGCAGATCACAAGCCCCAGTCTTCACAGATGTGTGCTCTCAGCCCCATAGATTGCTGGGATTGTGATAAAAATCCTGTCCCTAACAGTCTACAGGGATTGCTGTCCCTAAAGTCTACGGGGATTGCTATGCCGCATCTAATGTGACTCTGAACTGCAAGGCTGATGTACTAAAGCTGATATACTGCTTAACCCCTTAAGGACCAGCGGTCCCGGGGTGTCTGGTCCTTTAAGGACCAGATAGGTGAGTTCGACATGCCACCCCACGTGACTGATCACGTGTGCTGGCTCGTCGAATGAGGGACTGAAAGAGATCGCTCTCTTGGAGCGATCAACTTCAGTCCTCGGTATTACTCACCACAGGAGTAAAAGTATGTGACGTACCAGGACCTTCACTGGTCCTTAAATGCCGGACCAGCGTGACGGTCCGGGTACGTCACCGGACGAGAAGGGGTTAAAAGTGGTGCAGTTCTGAGGCAAACAACTGCACCAGGGGGAAAATTAAACTTCCCATGCATTTAAATGGGGCATTTTAAAGGGATAGTAATACTTAACATTTTTAAAAAATAAATATAGTAAGGTTTATCCTCTCTCTTGCATGAGATCACCTCTCTTTGCTGCTGAATAGCTTAGCTTTGCACTGTTCAGGTATGTCCTTGTCATGATACATTAACCTGATCAGACTACTCTCACACTCTTATGGTAATGCAAATTGCAAAACATTTGCCCATATGGACTACTCTTTAATGATGTTAATTGCATGAGAATTTACATGTAAATTAGGGAAGCCCTGTCCTCTAACATAGGCATCACTTCATGTATCTGCCAAATGATCACATTAATGCACCCTGGTGAGCTCACTTTGCTATTATATAAAATGCAATGCAGGAAAACCCTGTGTACCTCCTCTATAGCACGTGCAGGAAAATTGAGACATTGACACTGATTTACTTGACACCACGTTATTAAATGACATTAAACAAGGCGCAATGGAATAGCACACCTCCTCCACTCATACATTTCCCCAGCTCCTATTTTGATGCAAAATTGTATTCCAGTCGCAGCTTGATTACTTCCTGTTAGTTTAAACTGTCAGGAAGTGACTCTCATGTTTTATCACATTCTCTTTGTTAGTGACTCACCTTTATCACTGAATGGAACAGATTAACTGATTGGAATCTTACCACTGGAGGGCACTGTTAATGTAAAAAGAAAAAACAAGATTTTAAATTGTACAGTAATTTTTCTGAAATACGAATATCTTCACAGTGGGCATATTATTTAACACGAAAAGCCCACAATATATGTTTTTTTTTCATTAAAAATGTACTGCTCCTTTAAATGAGCATTTTAACCCCATGACTTCTATATAGGCCTCCAACACATTGTGAAACAATTCTAAAATTCATGGCGCTAAAATCAACATTTAAATCAACTGGAATTGTTTTGATTTTTTAATTGTTTCCTTATGGTGAAATTGTTTTACCACTGAATTCCTTTACTTTTACTTTTCGTCCAATCATACATCCCCTAGTGCCATATAGAATCCTTGGTGCAATGTGTCTATCTATACACACAAGAAGCAGGAGAATGGTCACAATGAAATTCAGTGCAAGCTGAATTATATAAAAGCTGATAATGGGTGATAACACAATTCACTGCAGTGGGGATTTAATGTCACGCATTTGTTAATAGTATCTAAAGAGGTAGAGTAGCTCAGACTACATCACTGTACAGGTTTTCTACTTAGATTACAATGAAAGGCAGTCAGGACAAATCTGAACTAAAGTAATGAAATCATACATTGGAAAACAAATTACTGAAGTAACAATTAAATAGAAAATATGCCATAGGAATTCCTACTGCTTGAGGATTTTTAATTCAGCCCAGAACAGCAACAATGTAACCTGTGTTGTTGTCATCTAGTACTAGCATCTGGAACCGGACTTCTAGTAATATCCAGGTTGTCCCCCCTGGTGCCCTCAGTCCTCCTTTTTAGCACTGCCACTGGCAAATGTTCCTCCTATATCAGCAAACAGTGAATCTGTAGATGTAAGAATAAGGTAACATGTCTCCAAACATGCACATTGGATCTTAGTATGAGTGAAAAGGCAGCATCAGAACCAGAAGCCACTTTTGGTACATCTGGGGAGATGATGTATGGTCAAGAAGGTCCTCCTCTACTTCTCCCCTTGAAATCATTGTCGTGATAACACTTTTCATTGATGGGCAGTGTGTCTGCAATATTCCCAACTTCAATGTGCACAATATGTGACAAGGTTGTGAAGAGACACATCTACTGTAATATAGCACATGAAGCATAAATACCCGGAGGAACCTATAGAACTGTCCCTCTAAAAAAAAAAAAAAAAAAAATCAGCTTTACTGTCAGTGTACCCCCATCCATTCCCAATGACAAGACCAATGTGGCACAAAACAATCCCACAAAAAAAGGATCGAGGCAACCCCCACAAGCCTAGACTGTGAATGTCATCGACCTCTAGCCTGGGTCCAGGCTACTAGTAATATCCCATTTGTCTCCCTGGTATCCTCAGGGTCCACCTCCTCTGCATTCCACTGACAGATGTTCCTCCATCACCACCAGCAGTCAGTGAATCTCTAAATGCAGGGATCTGGCAACATGTCCTCACATTGCAAATTATGTGGTGTAATGACCACATATGGCATTGTGATTGAGACTAATAGAATGCAGGGGGATAAGGGAGCATCTACAGATGTTCCACCCCACAGAATTTGCAATTGTCCTATCAAGTAGCATAATTTTAATTTGAATGGTAATGGCTCATGGGAAGATTCGGTCACCCGGCACCAGTCAGTGTCTTTTTTGTGGGTCAGACATGGTCCTCAATGACTGGCACCACTTAATTTCTTGAGACTTTTCCCCTCTTCACAACCTTTTCACACACTGTGCACATTGCACTTGCTGATAACCTTACAATCCAAAGGAAAAGTATTCCAACACCTATGATTTTAGTTGAGATGGAGGAGGAGAAGGATATGGTGACTTTACAACTTCTCCCCAGATGCACTTGAAGTTGTGTTGGCTTGATACGGTGTTCCAAGACTGGTAGGAAGCACCACCACCAGTCCCATGCCACTGCTGGTTGCATCATCACAGTCTACAGAGATTATGAAACCAGTCCCACTACCACCACCATTACTACTACTCTTGGATATGATAGATATAGCAGCCTGATCATTTGACATTTGATGCTCAAATAACTTACCAACAAAAATTACATTAGCAAATACCATAATGTCACTGGTGGCATAGTGTTCCAGCCAGGTGGTGACTTGCCTTGCCGTAGGTGTACTAACATTTTTTATGAACTGCCCACACAAAGCCTACTAGCATTTTTAAAGCCTTGCTGTAGGCCTGCAAACATTTTTCTCAAGGCATGCTTTGATTTACGCCTGCTAGCATTTTTTTTCCAAATCTTTTCTTGCTGTAGGTCTTCTAGAATTCTTTAAGGCTTGCCTTGCTGTTGTCCTGCTAAAAAAATGTTATAGCTTACCTTGCCATAGAAAGCTTTGCCAACAATTTCTCTAAAGGTTTTACCTTTAAATATAATTATTCTGCAAAGGCTAACCAACATGTAAGGCATTTTTACCTTTAATTATAATTATTTTTGTAAAAGCAAACCAATACGTCTCTGCTGTGCATGACGTGGCGTTACACACGTTTTAGCAAATTACTATATAGAATATATATATAAACACCAGATATTGGGATGCTTTAAAAAAAAAAAAAAATGCCCGGGCTGGTATTACCCTACAATCCGCCCCTGTTAGTGTGTATTGCTATCTGAATCAAAAAATATTGTACTATAACTCTTGATAGTGTCACTTTAAAATGGAAATTAACAAGAGAAATTATGAATATGATGAATTAAAATAATGAAGTGGAAGGATTTCCCAGCACATCCTCAAAAATTAAGTTTTAGAAGTTTATAAATGTGTGTGAGTGAATACTGAATCCTACTCTATATTCTATCTGTGTACTCTGAATCAAAATACATTACTCTTGATAGAATCATTTTAAAATTATATTCATAAACACCACGGTGAACACATTACATTATCAACATCATTCATCAATAATTGGAAAAAATAAAAGGTTGAATTTAACCTGGTGGATGTCGATGGTGATGGCGAATATATGATGATGATGATGAAAAGAGAGACATGCTAGAAAAAGTACACGCAGTATTATGTTTGTTTCCAATATAACCTTACATTATTATTTGTCGGTCATTCATCAGTGTTCATAGTAGTAATGGCTCCATAGATGTTGTTAACTGTGCAAATCTTTCCTTCTTTTCCATGTTACTGTCACATCTGCAGTATGCCTCTGTCTAGTGTGTGCGTGTGTTTTTGCCACATTTACTACATAATTCTCATGGTATTAGATGCTGGTTCATTTTTAAAAATGTAAGTCTACCCGCCCTGCTCCTGAATAGACGTGTCCTATGGTCAGTTCCCTAGCAATAATAAGGAGTTCAAACAAAAACAAAGAACAAGGGCGCTCCCTAGTGCAATATATCTTACCAATTGAAGACCTCCACCAATACACCACTGTACTGACAATATTCACAGCCACTAATAGTGGTCAGCAAAGGTAAATGAGGGAATCTGACTGCTCTCACTCAGTCATTCAAATAGATGGTAGAATGCTGTGTCTTCTAAATATACCCAAAATGCTTCTAGGGATCCTTAACCCTTTAATGACCAGTGCTCGCATGCACATCCGGCACTTGGTGACCACGGGGCTTTTTTAAAATTATTATTACTTCTGGTTCAGGGCTTCCGGAGCGGCGTGCAGCCACGCCGGGAGCCCTGAACTCCATGACGTATCAGGACTGTCACAGGTCCTTAAGTGCCGGACCAGCGTGACGGTCCGGGTATGTCATCGGACGCGAAGGGGTTAAAATACAGAGAAACAAACACACAGGAAAAGCGCAGAACCACCAACACAAAACTCTATTGCTTTCTTGTATCTTAGTGCAATATCATCAATACTCACAACCAATGTGCAGGACAACTGATCGTGAAAACAACCAGCTAAATCAAACGGGGTATTTTCTTGACTGCCCCGATTCAGTCACTTCTCTCAAGAACAAATACAAACACACCGGTTCCTCCGGTAATGTTTAATAAAGAAAACATATAACCAAAAATATAAACGTCAATACAAAATATAAAATATATCAGGCATTTTTATATTTTGTATTGACATTTATATTTTTGGTTATATGCACTAAGATACAAGACAGCAATAGAGTTTTGTGTTGGTGGTTTTGCGCTCTTCCTTTGTGCGCGTTCATTAACAGAACAGTACAAAGGACAAGGGGCCACCCGCTTAGACTTGAGGAAGGGAGATTTCATCTACAACAGCTGAAGGGTTTCTTTACAGTAAGGACAATAAAGGTATGGAATTCACTGCCTGAGGAGGTGGTGCTATCGAATACATTAGATGCCTTTAAAAAGGGCCTGGATACTTATTTAAAAGAGCATAACATAGAGGGCTATGTACATTAGTATTGGGATTAATATTTAGTTAGTGCTTGTTGATCCAAGGAGAAATCTGATTGCCATTTGGAATCGAGAATTAATTTTTTTCCCCCCATTCAAGGCAGAATTTGAATTTGCTGTATTGAGGGTTTTTTTGCCTTCTTTTGGATCAATGATGGTAAGCAGGAATAGGAAACGTGTTGAGCTAGATGGACGCAAGTCTTTTTTCAACCTAAATTACTATGTTACTATGTTATTATGTTACTATGTTTGTTTCTCAATAATAAGGAGTGCTGACCGAGCACACTTTTTTTGTTTGCCAGTTCTCAAGTGAGTCATTATTTTAGACTAGAACATAGTTATTCTGTAAGTATGCTGTTAGCATCTAACATGCTGTGGGACCACTCCTTTGAAATAGAAAGTGTTCATCTGCATCAGTTACCAACTCAGTGAGATGTGCCACTACCACAAATGTTAGACTGTCTCCCCTAAAACACATTAATTGGTTTCTGTGATAATTACATGAGTTCTACAAAATGTTGTGATGTTGTATCTGATGTGGGTGTGATCCTTTTGCATGCTTTCTTTTCACTATGCTTTCTATTAGTATTGCCCCAATATTTCTCTCATCATCTCCATAATCCAATCTTACACTAGATCTATAAGGATTTCTTTATTTGCTTTCACAGGATCCGATTCCTAAGTCTTGCTGCTAATGCATTGGAGCAACTTCAGAAATGTTGTTTCATAAGGGGATCCAACAATATAGCTAGAATGTATTCCTCATTGCTTTTAATAGACACTATGTGAGGATCTTGCTTCAAGCATGCTATAATGTCATTCAGCAGCTGGGTAATGTCTTGAGTTGTGGTTGTTGTTTTAAGAAGCATTGGTCATGCTCATCAGTTTTTTCTGTAATAAATATATTAGTGGAAATATGTATGTGATTCATTCACTGGTATAAGTAACCAGTCATTAGCTCTCCCTCCCTCCAAAGCCTCCGATTTAAAGATTAGTGAATATACAATGTCCTTGTTTTGCTCATATAAATGCTACAGCATGTATAGTGTGGTAGGGACCTCCATTTAAAGGGATAGTAATGTTTCATAATAAAAGCAGCTCTAATTAATCTTCATAGTATTTGGGCCTTGGAGAGTGTTATTTCAGTACTGTCAGAGCTGCAGTTCAAAAGTAATTCAATGACAAAGTATCCCCCTCCTGCCCCTTTTACTGTTGTAACACTGCTCAGCCAGATCAGAAGGGAGGTGCCCAGGTAGACTGCAGAGAGGGACAATCTTCAACTAAAATAAGGGAAAAACCTGAAAAACTTGTCAAGGGGGGCAGGGCTTTCATTTTTCTTATAAGAAGAAGATTGTCCCATGCTGTTATCTGTCTTCCAACCAAATTCCACATCTGAGGGGAGGTGACTTACACTAGGTAAAAGGGGCGGGAGGGGGAACTTTATCCTTCAATTACTCTTGAACTACAACTCTGACAGTACTGAAATAACACTCTCCATGGCCCAAATACTATGAAGATTAATTAGAGCTGCTTTTATTTTGAAACATTACTACCCCTTTAAGCTGACGATGGGGCAGGTGGTTAAGCTCTTGTAATGCATTGAACAGACCATAGGCTAAAATTGGCACATATTTTCCTGGCCATATTTAGCATTTCTTTGATGGTTTTGGATTCTGAGAAGACTCAAGAAACAATTACATTTAGGGCTTGGGTGAAGCAGGGCACATTCACTATATCTGCTATCTGACAGGGGAGGGATAAAACTTGTCATCGATGGGAATGGGAATTTTAACTCCTTGAATGCCATAGGGGTTTTCCAGTGCATTTCAAAGCATTCAAGAAGTTTAAAACCCCACTGCAAATTTTAAGAATTCTTTTTTCTCCTTTATTGTACAGTTGGGATATCTAATAATTGCTCTGGTTTGCACTGATACATAAATCACTTTGTGTTCAGACTAGGCCTTGCCGATGCTCAGTAGCACCTCAGCAACAGATTAGCACAGGATATCTAGAGTCCCACACAGATTAAATGCAGCGGGAAATCTGTGTGTATATCATTGCACTACTAAAATGAATGAGTGGTTGCTCTATGCATATCTTGGTCTAAGAGACAGACTTCAATAGAGATCTCTATTTGCAGCTGCCCAACAAGGGTGGGGGGAGCACCAGCTTCATGTACCACACTTTTTTCTGTAAAGACCTTGCCAAAAATGTGAATGTTCAATTTCTTTAGATTGTAAGCTTTCAAGCAGGGACCCCATTTCCAGTGTTTTATTTTCCAAAGCATTTGTCATCCTGCATTGTCCAAACCCTTAACGTCCAGTGACGTGTCAGAACTGTCACTGCTCTTTTTCCGTTAAGGACCAGTGATAGTCCTGGCACATCACATATTTTTACTCACAGTTCTCCTGCGGGAGCGCTGTGAGTAATAGCGGGGACTGAATTTGACTGCTCTAAGACCGTAACGATCACTATCAATCCCCCGTTCGCGATCAGTCACGTGTGCCAGCACATCAAACGTCACATTCTGGTCTTTAAAGGAGCAGTAAACTTTTTTTTTATGAAAAACCATATATTGTAGGGATTTTCCTGTTGAGTAAAATAAGGGTACGCCCACTGCCGAGAGATTTATATTTCCAGAGTTATTACAGTTTAAACCCATGTTTTTTTACGTTAGCAGTGCCCTCTAGTGGTTTAATTCTAATTAGTTTTCTTGTAAGATTCTAATGGAGAGGAAAGTCAGGAAAGTCAGAGACATACAGTTCTCCATAGAATGTGATTGAAACTGCCTGTCACTTCCTGTCAGTTAGAACCATCAGGAAGTAATCACAGTAAATTCACTTCCTGATTATTTGAACTGCTATAAATTTTGAATAAAACATCTGACAGCAGTGGGAGTGACCTTGTTCTATTCAGCACGAAATGCTCTATAAAATATGTGTTTTCATAAAAAAAGTTTACTGCTCCTTTAAAGAACCACACACCCCGGGACCGCTGGTCCTTAAGGGGTTAAATTGTAAAGCACTGAGTAAACTTGCTATATAATTAAACATATTCATTAACCCCTTAATGACCATTGACGTGCAAGTCCCAGCACTTAAGGACCGGTGACAGTCCTGGCACATCATGGAATTCTGTAATGGCAGCACTGCTGCACGCGGCTCCGCCATCCCAGAATTCAGATCGCAAGAAAAAAATAAATAAAGCTCAGTGGTCCTTAACAGCAGTCTGCACGCCAGATTGTGAGGTCGTTAAGGGGTTAAGATGTATATGTATGTATGAAAATACATGTTGTTACCACAGAATCTGAATGGAGGGGTTAGTGAAGCTTCACCTTGGGCCTTGGAAATACAAAAACTAAATTACTATATAAAACAGGAATTTGAATTGACCCAAACAACCCAAAATACTGCCCTTGGATATCTGCTGGCCTAGTAGGGGCCCAGGCCTAAATACATCACTTATCAAGCAATGAAGGAGGTGATTATGTATACACTCAGTTATTTCACCTGCACCTGAAAGCAGCACTGTGGGGTGAATGTACCAATCAGCCAGAACAGCTCCACTGGTGTTAGTCATCACCTCCATGCCCTGCACCACATGGCACACACTAGAGTATGATCGTTGTAGTATATACTAGAACGTACATCCCGTTGTCATATTAGGATTTAACGCCCACAAGCCCTTTATGCCTGATCCATTGCAAGTGCAGAAGATCTTGTTATTTCCACTGCACCACGTTACTTCATCATATACAACAACACCCAGTAAAACCCAGACGCTCCTACCTGGAAACGTTGCTGTCTCAAGACACTATGGTCTGAGAGCGGGACTAAATGGTGTGATTTGAGAAATAAAGTCAGGAGGGCTTGACTGGTGTGGGATTGGGAGGAAGGGAGGTGAGGTTCTCTGTTAACTTGGGTGGAGAGTAGGAAGATCAGGGAGGAGATTGACAAGAATAGGCAATGAATTGGGAGGAGTTACAAAGGAATCATGGATCAGTCTCCATGGTATGCATACACTGCCTTGCTGCTCTCTCATTGGTGAAAGTTGCATTATAGGGTTAGTAATGTCCTACATGACTAAAAAGCAATATCCTAGATAAATTAAGAAGAAATTGAATGGTGCAAGTTCTATCTCTCAAATCATTATGGTTTGAAAGATAGAACGTTTTAAAGTTCCCCTCTCCCTGATGTCAGCTGTAAAGCTGATAGCAGGAGATTCGAGTCGTCTCTTCAGCAGAGCCGAGATACCAAAATTGAAAAGAAATACTTCATTGGAACGGTCTACAAAGTGTGCCTGGTTTGCAAGCACACTTTGTAGACCATTCCACTGAATTATTTGTTTTTAGTTTTCGGTATCTCAGCTCTGCTGAAGAGCCGGCTAACAGTCCCCGGACCAGGATCTCTTGATGTCACCTTACAGCTGACCGCTCTGGCACTCAAAGGGTTAAGGGGAGGTTTATAGACAGAAGCATTTTAGTGATTTCTGAGACAAAATGGTGTCATTCTGAGGCAATACAACTGCGCCATAGGGGACAAATAAAAATTCCCGTTGAGTTAAAGAGGCTTTTAACCCTTCGGATGCCAGAGACGTGTCTAGTGCAATGGAATCCAAAGGAAACCCGGTCGTGCGAGATGGTGTTTCCAGTTGTCCAGAAACCCTCCTTTGTCCCTATCAGATCAGAGGGAGGCAACATCTTATTGCCCCAATAGTGATACATGATTGCTCCTGTTGTGCACAGAACAATGCCAGAGGCTGGCAACCTGAGGCTCTCCACCTGTAGTCAGACTACATTTCCCATCATGCAACTGAGGATGTTGGGAGTTGGATTCCAACAAAAACTACATGTTCTCTGGTTTCCCACCCTTGACATAAGCACACGCAACTGCAATAGGTCTTGAACACAAAATCACAGGTATTTCTATGGTGGCCAGATATCTATTTTAATGCATTATGCTTCTGAATATTTCACTCTGCAGGACTGCGCCCCAGAACCAGCGACACCCTGCAGTGTGTGTTTTTCATCATCATCATGTAATAAAATGGAGAACTAGCCACATTTGGTATCGCTATTTGTCAATTGTCTATTTTACGGAAACCTCTTTCTGGAAATCTTGGGTTTGCCCCTGCACTAAATGGTGATTTTGGTATTTTAACTTGTCCATTTTTTGACAGGTGTGCTCAAACCTGTCCTCAGCCCCCCCACCAGGGCATGTTTTGAGGATCACCTCAATTAAAGCGGAACTAGCACCCTATTTAAAGATGCCCTCCAATAATTAGGCATATGGCGACTAGCTTCTTAACAGTGCTATTATCTCACACAAGTACCCGGTTCTGAAGTAACCCTTATTCTTCAGAGACTGTAAGCCAGGCATCAGCGCAGACATCTTGTCTTAGAGACGTATGTGCACCTGCGCTGTCCGTCCCGGTCTCATGTAGGAGGCATTGCATTGTGCCTTAAGGCACCAGAAGAGACTGACGGTGCAGGCACACAGACAGCTGTAAAGCAAGAAGCCTGGCCGTCAGCCTCCGAAGAATAAGGATTACTTCAGTACCGGCTACTTGTGTGAGATAATAGCTCTATTAAAGTGATAGTAATACTTGAATTTATCTTTATTTTATATTGTAGCCATGAAAAAAAACATTAAAAACGATATAAGTCTTATCTCTCAAACCTTTATGGTTTGAGAGATATTCTCAAGTAAAGTTTCCCCCCAATTGACATCAGAGCTGTAGCTGACAGATTTGGAATCTGGTCTGCAGACCGGCGGCGGCTCTTCAGCAGAGCCGAGATCACAAGACATAGAAATAACTACTTCATTGGAATGGTGTACAAACTGTGCCTGGTTTGCAAGCACACTTTGTAGTTCCAATGAACTAGTTATTTTTATATCTTGTGATCTCAGCTCTGCTGAAGAGCCACTGGCTGGTCTGAGGAACGGATTCCAAGTTTGTCAGCTAGATGGCAGACTTGACCGATGCAGCCAGGGAAGGGGAAACTTTACTTGAGAATTTCTCTCAAATCATAAAGGTTTGAGAGATAAAACATATCGTTTTAAATGTTTTCTTCATGGCTACAATATAAAATAAAGGTAAATTCAAGTATTACTATCACTTTAAGAAGCTAGTCACCATATGCTTAATAATTGGGGGGTGACTATATATAGGGTTCCGCTTTAAAAAAAAGTAAATGTTGTTAACTAAGACAGATCCTTTAGAATGACGGAACCACTGATTTATTCACCTGTATTTAACGTGGGGGTGGGGGTGGACAGGTTTAACCACCACTACACTATGTTACAGATGGTTTGATCCAGAAATGATTCATTTCTTCTTAGTATATAAGCCTCAGTGTGACCACAGGCTGAAATGGCTGCTGTTTTTCATTGCCTCCAGAGGGCAAGCACACACAAACAAAGAAAACCTGCTGTGAAAAATATCTTTAATAAGTGAAACATGTCAAGACTTTAGTAATAAGCTATAATGATTTGTCATTTCAACGACGAAATTACAGAATGGATTATAATGGAGTAATTTTTCTTTTAGAAACATAACATGTTTTAACACCATGGATGAAATCTCCAGTGCATTGTGAAGCAATGTGCTGGGGGCCTCTCTGAAGAACCGTTTCTAGGGCAGTGCAGAGAGTGCAGCTGGCAGTGGCGTAACTGCAGGGGTCGCACCCGTCACTCCAGGGGCCCAGCCGCCCCCCGCGACCCCCTCATCTGACACCAGCAATTAAGTAATTCAGAGCGCTGGGGTTCTGCATTACGAGACTGCCGGTCTGCCGGAGGGAGATCAGTATTCCATCCGGAAGACAGGCACTCTTGTAATGCAGAGCACTGGGAGATGACATCAGAAGGAGGCACAGACCTGTCCTCTACCACTGGACCACCACGGAGGTAAGCGATTTAGGATTATTGTAGTGATTGGGGGGCAATGTGGAGATTGAGGGGCATTGTGGCAATTGGGGGGCAATGTGGAGATTGAGGGGCATTGTGACGATTGGGGGATATTGTGTAGATTGAGGGGCATTGTGGAGATTGAGGTGCATTGTGGAAGGGGCAATGTGGAGATGAGGCAATGTGGAGATGGGGGCAATGTGGAGATGGGGGCATTGTGGAGATGGGGGCATTGTGGCGATGAAGGGACATTGGGGAAGGGACATTGTGGAGATGGAGGCATTGTGGAAGGGGCATTGTGGAAATGAAGGGACATTGGGGAAGGGGCATTGTGGAGATGGGGCATTGTGGAAGGAGCAATGTGGAGATGGGGGCAATGTGGAGTTGGGGACATTGTGGAGATGAAGGGGCATTGTGAAAGGGGCATTGTTGAGATGGGGGCATTGTGGAAAGGGCAATGTGGTGATTGGGGGGCATTGTGGAAGGGGCAATGTGGAGATGGGGGTATTGTGGAAGGGGCAATGTGGAGATTGAGGAGCAATGTGGAAGGGGCAATGTGGAGATTGAGGGGCATTGAGGAAGGGGCAATGTGGAGATGGGGGCAATGTGGAGGTGGCCAATGTGTTGAGGGGGCCATGGCTTCTAGTTACGCCTCTGGCTGCTGTATTAGGCAGCAGGGGAGCAAATCAATGAAAACATACTGTATGATAGATGCAGGGGTTGATGTTTTCCTGAGTGAATATGTCTGCTTTTCCTAAAGTAATCAACTCAAGAGTGGTACTGTTGTGAATGGGAGAGTATCTCCTCTCCAACCACACTAAGCAAGTGGTAATTTGTGCAGGGGAGGGCAGACACATAAGTCTGAAACTGCACCCCCCGCACCTATCAAATACGCACAGACAAGGAGGGGCTAACAACGCAGTAAAAGAGGACAAAGGTGGGGGCAATTTGAGTTTCAATCTCAGAGGACAGTAAGAAAGTCCACTGATCCTTGTAACTGCATAGAGTTACATGTGGACATGTGCTGTCTGTTGTTTATGCCTGGCTTCAACACACTCCTGCCAAATCAGATAGGGTAAAAGGGATAGTGACACTTAATATGTAAAATAAATAAATAAATATATATCTATTGTAGGGTTTATCTCCTGAGTAAAACAAGGGTACTTTCACTGCTGAGAAGAGTTTAAGTCAAAAGCTTTTGCAGCTCAAACTTGCATTTCTTAGGTGCAGTATCCTAATGGCTTGAACATATACAGTGGCGCTGTTGCTACATCATTCTATGGAAACCTCTGGCCAGTTGGCCATAAACCTCCACAGGATGATGTAGCAACAGCGCCACTGTACAATTTCAGGCCACTGTGATATTGCACCTAAAGAATACAAGTCTGAGCTGCAATAACTTTTGAATAAAACACCTCTGAGCAGTGGGAGTACCTTTGTATTACTCAGGAGGATAAACCCTGCAATAGATATATATTTTTACACATTAAGTGTTACCGTGCCATTAATAATCAAACCAAAGTACAGTATTTGCCCACATACAGAGTGACCTCGATTATAAGGTGACTCCCCACAAATATCCGAAAGTTGGGTGTAAAATAAAGAAAAAATCCCCAATATAAGGCAGCCTCCTTTTTACCCCTCTCTTTTGTCTTAACCCCCCACCTTTAAGCTTCATTAATGCACCCGGCAGTCTTCTTGTAGTGTGATGAAGTATAATGCAGAAAGATCCTTCCAATGTCTATGGAGTCTGTACAGGCATTAACGTGGATAGGCAGCCTATCAATATTAACTGCTGCAGTGCTGGAAGCTGGAAGTGATCCTCTACCAAATGTAAGGAGGTAAGCAGAACCTAAAGCTTTTTGTTCATTCTTCCTTGGGATGGGACAGAGGTTGGGGGTCAAGTGAGGAGTGGGACTTGGCCATGGACGGAGCTAAGAGTGCCTATAATACCTTCCCTTGGAGCGCCAGGGATGTAAATCCAACCCGGGAGGTAGGCCTTTCCTTTCAGGCTTGTATGGGGGGTAATATAGTGAAATAAAATTACAATGACAATAATATTTGTCAGACGTAATTATTAACCCTCGGAATGTCACTAATGGGTTGAGGGATGTGGGGAAGCTATCTACCACTAATGGGTTGGGGGGAGGTTATCTGCCACTAATGGGCTGGGGGAGGTTATCTGACACTAATGGGGTGGTAGCAAGCTATCTCCCTCTAATGGGCTGGGGGAGGTTATCTGACACTAATGGGTTGGTAGGAATCTATCTGCCACTAATGGGTTGGGGCGAGGTTATCTGCCACTAATGGGTTAGGGAGAAGCTATCTGCCACTAATGGGTTAGTAGGAAGCTATCTGCCACTATTGGGTTAGGGGGAAGCTATCAACCACTAATGTGTTTGGGGGAAGCTATCTACCACTAATGGGTTGGTAGGAAGCTATCTGCCACTAATAGGTTAGGGAGAAGCTATCTGCCACTAATGGGTTGGTAGGAAGCTATCTGCCACTAATGGGTTGGGGAAAAGCTATCTACCACTAATGGGTTGGTAGGAAGCTATCTACCATTAATGGGTTAGGGGGAAGCTATTTGCCACTAATGGGTTCAGGGGAAGCTATCTGCAACTAATGCATTTGGGGGAAGCTATCTACCACTAAAGGGTTTGGGGGAAGCTATCTGCCACTAATGGGTTTGGGGGAAGCTATCAGCCACTAATGGGTTGGTAGGAAACTATCTGCCTCTAATGGGCTGGTAGGAAGCTATTTGCCACTAATGGGTTAGGGAGAAGTTATCTGCCACTAATGGGTTGGTAGGAAGCTATCTACCACTAATGGGTTAGGGGGAAGCTATCTACCACTAATGGGTTGGTAGCAAGCTATCTGCCACTAATGGGTTGGAGGGAGGTTATCTGCCACTAATGGGTTTGTAGGAAGCTATCTGCCACTAATGTGCTAGGGTGAAGCTGTCTACCACTAATGGTCTGGTAGCAAGCTATCTGCCACTAATGGGCTGGGGGAGGTTATCTGACACTAATGGGTTGGTAGGAATCTATCTGCCACTAATGGGTTGGGGCGAGGTTATCTGCCACTAATGGGTTAGGGAGAAGCTATCTGCCACTAATGGGTTGGTAGGAAGCTATCTGCCACTATTGGGTTAGGGGTAAGCCATCAACCACTAATGTGTTTGGGGGAAGCTATCTACCACTAATGGGTTGGTAGCAAGTTGTCTGCCACTAATGGCTTAAAGGGAAGCTATCTACCACTAATGGGTTCGTAGCAAGCTATCTGCCACTAATGGGTTGGGGGGAGGTTTTCTGCTACTAATGGGTTGGTAGGAAGCTATCTGCCACTAATAGGTTAGGGAGAAGCTATCTGCCACTAATGGGTTGGTAGGAAGCTATCTGCCACTAATGGGTTGGGGGAAAGCTATCTACCATTAATGGGTTGGTAGGAAGCTATCTACCATTAATGGGTTAGGGGGAAGCTATCTGCCACTAATGGGTTCGGGGGAAGCTATCGGCAACTAATGCATTTGGGGGAAGCTATCTACCACTAAAGGGTTTGGGGGAAGCTATCTGCCACTAATGCATTTGGGGGAAGCTATCTACCACTAAAGGGTTTGGGGGAAGCTATCTGCCACTAATGAGTCCGGGAGAAGCTATCTGCTGCTAATGGTTTGGGGGAAAGATATCTGCCACTAATGGGTTGGGGGAAGCTAGCTGCCACTAATGGGTTGGTAGGAAGCTATCTACCATTAATGGGTTAGGAGGAAGCTATCTGCCACTAATGAGTTAGGGGGAAGCTATCTGCAACTAATGCATTTGGGGGAAGCTATCTACCACTAAAGCGTTTGGGGGAAGCTATCTGCCACTAATGCATTTGGGGGAAGCTATCTACCACTAAAGGGTTTGGGGGAAGCTATCTGCCACTAATGAGTCCGGGAGAAGCTATCTACCACTAAAGGGTTTGGGGGAAGCTATCTGCCACTAATGAGTCCGGGAGAAGCTATCTGCTGCTAATGGTTTGGGGGAAAGATATCTACCATTAATGGGTTAGGGGGAAGCTATCTGCCACTAATGGGTTAGGGGGAAGCTATCTGCAACTAATGCATTTGGGGAAAGCTATCTACCACTAAAGGGTTTGGGGGAAGCTATCTGCCACTAATGGGTTGGGGGAAGCTAGCTGCCACTAATGCATTTGGGGGAAGCTATCTACCACAAAAGGGTTTGGGAGAAGCTATCTACCACTAAAGGGTTTGGGGGAAGCTATCTGCCACTAATAAGTCCGGGAGAAGCTATCTGCCAGTAATGAGTTCGGGGGAAGCTATCTGCTGCTAATGATTTGGGGAAAAGATATCTGCCACTAATGGGCTGGGGGAAGCTAGCTGTCACTAATGGGTTTGGGGGGAAGCTATCTGACACTAATGGGTTTGGGGGGAGGCTAGCTGACACTAATGGATTGGGGGAAGCTATCTGCCACAAATAGGTTTGGGGGGAAGCTGTCTACCACTAATGGCTTAAAGGGAAGCTATCTACCACTAATGGGTTCGTAGCAAGCTATCTGCCACTAATGGGTTGGGGGGAGGTTTTCTGCTACTAATGGGTTGGTAGGAAGCTATCTGCCACTAATAGGTTAGAGAGAAGCTATCTGCCACTAATGGGTTGGTAGGAAGCTATCTGCCACTAATGGGTTGGGGGAAAGCTATCTACCATTAATGGGTTAGGGGGAAGCTATCTGCCACTAATGGGTTTGGGGGAAACTATCTGCAACTAATGCATTTGGGGGAAGCTATCTACCACTAAAGGGTTTGGGGGAAGCTATCTGCCACTAATGCATTTGGGGGAAGCTATCTACCACTAAAGGGTTTGGGGGAAGCTATCTGCCACTAATGAGTCCGGGAGAAGCTATCTGCTGCTAATGGTTTGGGGGAAAGATATCTGCCACTAATGGGTTGGGGGAAGCTAGCTGCCACTAATGGGTTGGTAGGAAGCTATCTACCATTAATGGGTTAGGAGGAAGCTATCTGCCACTAATGGGTTAGGGGGAAGCTATCTGCAACTAATGCATTTGGGGGAAGCTATCTACCACTAAAGGGTTTGGGGGAAGCTATCTGCCACTAATGAGTCCGGGAGAAGCTATCTGCTGCTAATGGTTTGGGGGAAAGATATCTGCCACTAATGGGTTGGGGGAAGCTAGCTGCCACTAATGGGTTGGTAAGAAGCTATCTACCATTAATGAGTTAGGAGGAAGCTATCTGCCACTAATGGGTTAGGGGGAAGCTATCTGCAACTAATGCATTTGGGGGAAGCTATCTACCACTAAAGGGTTTGGGGGAAGCTATCTGCCACTAATGAGTCCGGGAGAAGCTATCTACCACTAAAGGGTTTGGGGGAAGCTATCTGCCACTAATGAGTCCGGGAGAAGCTATCTGCTGCTAATGGTTTGGGGGAAAGATATCTGCCACTAATGGGTTGGGGGAAGCTAGCTGCCACTAATGGGTTGGTAAGAAGCTATCTACCATTAATGAGTTAGGGGGAAGCTATCTGCCACTAATGGGTTAGGGGGAAGCTATCTGCAACTAATGCATTTGGGGAAAGCTATCTACCACTAAAGGGTTTGGGGGAAGCTATCTACCACTAAAGGGTTTGGGGGAAGCTATCTGCCACTAATGAGTCCGGGAGAAGCTATCTGCCACTAATGAGTTCAGGGGAAGCTATCTGCTGCTAATGGTTTGGGGGAAAGATATCTGCCACTAATGGGCTGGGGGAAGCTAGCTGCCACTAATGGGCTGGGGGAAGCTAGCTGCCACTAATGGGTTTGGGGGAAAGCTATCTGACACTAATGGGTTTGGGGAGAGGCTAGCTGACACTAATGGATTGGGGGAAGCTATCTGCCACAGATAGGTTTGGGGGGAAGCTGTCTACCACTAATGGGGTGGGGAGAAGTGCTTTCAGATATTTGAGTGCCAGAGGGGTGTGACATGCATTGCTTTGTATATCAAAAGATTGACACTCAAAAGGTTAAGAACAATGTTGATTAGGGAGGGTGCTTTAAGAGCATAGGGTTAATCTGTTTTTACCTACATAAGTTGAGGGCACATTTCAGTCTGTTCCTCCAATGCCTTTCCCAAACATTGTGTCCCATGCCCTGAAGTAATCCTGTGCTGGTCTAAACTGATGATAGTCTGGTCTCACTCAAAGGCACAGAGCACTCTAGGGGAGAGATATACTATGGTGAGAGGTGTTTCCTTTGTGAGGTAAATTTTTCCAATTCTTATGTTATTCTAGAAAGCCACTTTTGCAGGCGAACGAGGTGCATTAGTGAATATGCTCTATACAGTAATATATGAATTGGAGATATTTCTCTCATGTGATCTTCATGTAATCATGTAGTGCAATGCTGGTCTCATGTTTTAATGTATTTTGTTGACCTGGTCTAATATAAAAATGCTGGTCTCATGTAATAGTGCTGTATTCACGTGCTGGTGTCTTGTTCAGCTGGTCACATGTAATGGTGCTGTATTCATGTGTTGGTGTCTTGTTCAGCTGGTCACACGTAATGGTGCTGTATTCATGTGTTGGTGTCTTGTTCAGCTGGTCACATGTAATAGTGCTGTATTCATGTGTTGGTGTCTTGTTCAGCTGGTCACATGTAATGGTGTAGTGTCCTGCTGGGCACGTATTCTGTCTTTGTCATGTAACATAGTAACAGTGACATGGTTGATGAGGCTGAAAAAAGAGATGCGTCCATCAAGTACAGCCCATGCCAAATACCCCAGTTGATCCAGAGGTAGGCAAAAAAAAAAAATTTCCAAGCCATTTCCAATAAAGCCCAAGTAGGTAAATTTTCCCTCCTGACTCCAAATGGCATTCAGATACTTCCCTGGATCAACAACCTTACTGCATGAAGCTATCTGTCATAATTCTCAGTATTGTTCTGTGATACATAGGTATCCATTACTTTTTATAAAGCAGTTACAGTATCTGCAAACACAACATCCTGAGACAAAGAATTCCATAGTTTTATCATCCTTACTTTAAAAAATCTTTGCCTTTGTTCTAGTCCAAGGCACCTTTCCTCTAGTCTTAATGGATGACTGCTTATTCTTAGCTCAGCTCTTTGCGTAAATACTTCATTGGATAGTTCTTTGTATTGACCTTGAATATATGTGTAAATGGTAATCATGACATCTCTTCTTTAACCCCTTAAGGACCAGCCATGCACGCACACGGCGGTCACTTAAAGGGATAGTAACACTTCGTTTTAACTTTATTTTATTTTGTAGGCATTAAAAAAACATGAAGAATGATATAAGTCTTATCTCTCAAACCTTTATGGTTTATGAGATATTCACAAGCAAAGTTCCCCTCCCCGCCCCTTTTTCCTAGTGTAAGCCATCTCTTCTCAGATGTGGATCAGGTTGTATGACAGTACAGATAACAGAAGGGGACAATTTTCTTTGTATGAAAACAATGAAAGCCCTTCCCCCCTTGAAAAGTTTTTCAGCTTTTTCCATTATCTTAATTGAAGATTGTCCCTCTCTGCAGTCTACCTGGGCATCTCCCTTCTTATCTGGTTGAACAGGGGGGGGATACTTTGTTTGTGAATATCTCTTAAACCATAAAGGTTTCAGAGATAAGACTTATATCATTCTTCATGTTTTTTTAATGCCTACAAAATAAAATAAAGTTAAAATGAAGTATTACTATCCCTTTAAGGACCATGGAGCATTTTTTTTTTCCAGTTCTGGACTCCCCAAACGGCGTACAGCCGTGGGGGGAGCCCAGAATTCCATGACCGTCATAGTACGTCATGGGTCATTAAGGGATAGTAAACTTGGGAAACAAGTACAGGTGAAATGATAGGAACAATTAAAAAATACTTACTGCCCTTATTCCCATCTCTCAAACCATTATGGTTTGAGAGATATAAGAAAATAAAGCCCTCTGCTCCCTCCCACTTCTCATGCGTCCTCTGTATAGCGGACATCATGAGTTCCTGCTTCTGGGACCAGGCGGCGGCTCTTCAGGAGCGCTGTCATCGAGATACATAGCTATAATTACTTCATCGGTATGGTCTACAACGTGTGCCTCGCTTGCAAGCACATGTTGTAGACCATTCTGATGAAGTAATTATAGTTAAATATCCCAATGTCAGCACTCCTGAAGAGCCGCCTACAGTCGGGCGACCGGATTCTGCCTCTGACAGCTTTACAGCTCGTCAGGCAGAAAGGGGAGGGAGCGGAGGACTTTATTTTCTTATATCTCTCAAACCATAACGGTTTGATGGGAATGAGGGCAGTAAATATTTTTTAATTGTTCCTATCATTTCACTTGTACTTTTTTTCCCCCGAGTTTACTATCCCTTTAATGTAAACAAACCCAGTTTTGCTCTCTCTTTATAAATGAGATCCTCCAATCCCTTTATCAGTTTTGTTGCACGTCTCTGCACTCTTTCCAGTTCAATAATGTATTTTTTTTAAGAACTGGCGCCCAAAACTGTACTCCATATTCTAGATGTGGCCTAACCAATTATTTGTATAGAGGTACAATAATATTAGCATTAAGTGCATCTATGCCACTTTCTTATGCAGGATAGTGGCCTGTTTGCTTTTGCTGCAGCTGAGTGTCATTGCACACTGCTGTCAAGTCTCTCGTCTATCAGTACTCCTAGATCTTTCTCTAACGAGGATTCCCCAAGTTGTTTCCCATTTAGTTTATATGTAGCAAGTTTGTTTCTACAGCCCCAATGCATAACCTTACATTTATCTATATTAAATGTCATCTGCCACTTTTCTGCCTATTCATTCAATTTATCTAAATCCTTCAGCAGAGAAAAAACATCCAGCTCTGTATGTATTTCCTTACATAGCTTAGTGTCATCAGCAAAGATTGAAACACTACTTTCAATTCCCACTTCTAGATCAATAATAAACAAATTATAAAGCATTGGGCCCACTTATAACTTTAGACAAACTTGTAAATGTTCCATTTACAACAATTCTCTACCTTTTATCATTTAACCAGTTGTACAGCATCACCTCGCAAACCAAAGTTTTTAATTTATGCAGTAACCTGTTGTAAGGCAAAGGCTTTTGCAAAATCCAAGTATACGAAAGCTACAGCAATTCCCTTGTCCAAATTACTACTTACACTTTTGTAAAATGAAAGTAAATTAGTCTGATATGATCTATACTTCATAAAACCATGATGGATCTATGATTTCCTGGTCTGGATCTTGCCCCCATTTTGAACAATGAAACTACATCAGCTTTCCTCCAATCACAATGAACCATGCCTGATGAAAGTGAATCAATAAATATTAAGTATAAAGGTCTTGTTATTACTGAACTAAGTTCCTTAAGTACCCTTGGCTGTATACCATTAGGACCAGGTGCTTTGTTCACCATAACATTCCCCAGTCTCTTTTGGACTTTGTCCTCAGTAAGCCACATGCATGATGGAGGAAATTATGTGGCTTTGTCTGTTTGCCCATAGCCTGTTTGTATATGCAGAAGCAAAGAATGTATTTAGGGTGTCAGCCATAGCCTTATCCTAACTAATCAATTCAACTATCTCAGCCTTAAGAGGACCAATTAATCTATTTGTTATTGATATACTTGTAGAATTGTTTAGGATTTATCTTGTTCTCTTTTCCAATACTTCTCTCATTTTCAATTTTAGCTAGCCTAATTCCTTGTTTGCATATTGCTATTACTGAACTAAGTTGCTTAAGTACCCTTGGTGTATACCATCTGGTTGTCATGGTAGTCAATGAAGATGCAAGAGACAAGTACAGAAATTGAACTCCACCTTTATTAAATAAGCACAGGAAAAAAGAATAGCACAGCAGACCAAATCCTAGAGTGAGAATGGACCTGGAACCAGAGCAAGTGGTTCCTACCAGAAATAGGAGTCTGCTCAGGAGGGTCTCACTGGAGATAGCCAAGAACCAGGGATATGACCCAGCCAAATCCTAGGACAGGAACAGGAGGCGAGTACCGGGGTTATGACCCAGTCAATCCCTAGTACAAGACCAGGTAACGGAAAGGCCCAGAGACAACAGGAGTAGTTCTAGGCCGGAGCCACAGGTCTGCACTAGAATGGATAGTCAGACTTAGCCAAGGGTCTTACACAGAGTAGATAGTCAGCCAGAGCCACAGGTCAGCACCAGAATGGATAGTCCAACGACACCAGGGGTCATACACGGAGTGGGTAGTCAGCCAGAGCCACAGGTCTGCACCAGAATGGATAGTTAGACTTAGCCACAGGAGCAAGGAGAGTAAGGATAAACGTAATGACTGTAGTGTTCCAGGCAGTAATATAGGACAACTAGGAGGTGGAGCACACAACTAGCTCCACAGGCAGACATGTAAGAAGTAGTGCGTGACGTCATTGGCCAGATTATGCGTGCCAGTAAAGCTATCCGGATGCAGAAGCAACCGCATCCGGGGACACGGCCGGGCAGCCGTGAGGGGGAACAGGAAGCTGACGGCTCTCCTTTGCTGGCCTCAAAAGGTAAGTCACATGCTGTGACACAGGTCCAGGTGCTTTATTCACCATTACATTTCCCAGCCATTCTTGGACTTTGTCCTCAGTAAGTCATGCACATGATGAAGTAAATTCTGTGGATTTGTCTGTTTTCCCAGAGCTTGTTTTTGCTGCTCCTTTTTATATACACAGAAGCAAAGAATGTGTTTAATGTGTTAGCCATATCCTTATACTCACTAATCAATTCCATACCTCCCAACATTTTAAATGGCCAAAAAGGGACACTTCTGATTTAGGTGGCATTTTGGGGACATGGTTGGTAGGCAGGGCATTTCGAAGAATTTTTAGGTTACTTCTTGCACCTCTTTGTGTAACTGATTAATGATTTAGAACAAGACCAAAGTATTTTAATTACACAGGTTCATTTTTAAACAAATATATTGAAGGTTAATAACACATTTATGTGAGTTTTATTGCTGTGGAGCAGTGTAATATATACCACTCATTCTGATGTCCTAAAAAGAGGGACAATAGGGTAGAAAAGAGGGACAGGGGGATTTGGGTCTCAAAGAGGGACTGTCCCTCCTAAAAAGGGACACTTGGGAGGTATGATCAATTCACCTACCTCAGCCTTAAGAGGACCAATATCAACCTTAATATTGTTGCTATTAATATACTTCTAGAATTGTTTGGGATTTGTATTGCTCTCTTATGCAATACTTCTCTTATTTTCAATTTTAGCTAGTCTAATTGCTTGTTTGCAGATTTTATTATATTCTTTATATTTTCTAAATGATGCATCTGACCCTTCTGACTTAAACACTTTAAAATCCTGCTTCTTTTCTCATTTCCCTGCAAACATCATTATTAAGTCATATTGGTCTCCAATTACTCTTCTTATGCTTTTCCCCCAATGGTATATATTGAAGCTTAGATTTGTCTAGGAGTATTTTAAAAAAATGCCATGATTCATCAACAGCAATTCCCTTGTCCAAATGACTACTTACCCTTTCATAAAATGAAAGTAAATTAGTTTGACATGATTTATACTTCATAAAAATATTGACTCCTACTAAGAATACTGTTTGTGTTCACATAGTTCTGAATGCTGTCAGTTATAAACCCTTCTAATATCTTACCCACTATGGAACTCAAGTTCACAGGTCTACAGGTCTATGATTTCCTGGTCTGGATCTTGCCCCCTTTTTGAACAATGGAACTGCTTTCACTTTCCTCCAATCACAGGGCATTATGCCTGATGAAATAAAAAAATATTAAGTATAATGGTCTTGCTATTACTGAACTAAGTACCCTTGGGTGTATACCATTAGGACCAGGTGCTTTATTCACCATAACCCAGTCTCTTTTGGACTTTGTCCTCAGTACGTCACATATATGATGGAGGAAATCATGTGGTTTTGTCTATTTGCCCATAGCCTGTCATTGTTGATTCCTTTGTACATGCAGAAGCAGGAATGCATTTAGGGTGTCAGCCATAGCCTTATCCTAACTAATCAATTCCCCTATCTCAGCCATAAGAGGACCAGTATCAACATTAATCTGTATGTTATTGATATACTTGTAGATTTGTTTAGGATTTCTCTTGTTCTCATTTGCAATACTTGTCTCATTTTAAATTTTAGCTAGCCTAATTCCTTGTTTACAGATTTTATTACATTCTTTATATTTTTGAAATGATGCATCTGAATCATCTGACTTGGTCCTTTCCAACCAAGTTACCCCAATCTCTCAGTTCTCACTTATTAATGAAATGCTATATAGTTGGACTTTGTGACAACATCCTACCAGCCCCAATGTTAGTCTCACTGTTTAGTTCACTTCACTGTCCACTGGTAGTCACAGAACCACATGCCCTAACGGACACCCCATTTTTGTTCCATTGTCCACTGCTAGACACATAACCAAACATACACTGAACCTCCCATACACTGTCTAACACCCCAGTCTTGTTCCAGTGTCCACTGATAGTTATGGAACCGCATGTACATGACACCTTGTTCCACTGTCCACTGCTAGACACAGAACCAAACATATACAGACACTCCAGCTTTGTTCCACTGCCCACTGGTAGTCACAGAACCCCACATGCACTCTTGGACACCCCAGTCTTGTTCCATTCTCCCTTGGTAGTCACAGATCCTCTCATACACACTGCTTGACACTCCAACTTTGTTCCACTGGAGCAAACCAGCTGTACTGTGGGAACAAGTAAACATTTGCATTGATTTAATCAGATCTTTCAACCCATTAATGCTTTAGCCTGAGGCTTCTAACACAGTCTTAACCAATGGGTTGGAGACCTCTCTATCATTCAACGGATTACAAATCCCATGTAAATTAATGTAAATTTGGGGTCTTTATATTTGTCTCCTATAGTGAATTTAGTTTGCCACATAATCTACTTTCTTTGTATATATAACCAGTAAAGAATAAATCAGTCAAGACACAGTAGTCTGTACTCTACTGTATCCCTAGTGCACCAAGAACTGTGCATGCAAAGGAAAATGGCTTCTTTCCAGCTTACTGATTAACCATAACTATAATATCATAAATATTTCGATTCAGCAGCGTATGAAGACTTGCACATGCATATCTGTTGATGTTACAGCAGCCTCTTGCAAATACAAGCAAGCACATTTTTAACATTGTGTCACGGTTACCCAGAGAAGTTCAGGAGTCAGTATGGTATAGTTAATGCAATTTATTAACAAATGATAGAAAGAACAATATATACACCAGGAACAAGCAGAGGGTTACCAGCCAGCAAGTACTATTATCAGGAATAATAGGCTGCAAAGCTAGACCACACTGCTGGAGACTAGGCCTTAGCCACTGGTAGTCTCAACAGGAACCAGGAGCAGGAAACGGAACTCAGGATCTTGATCCAACGTAACGGGCGTACCGACTCACGTCTGCAGTCAGTAGGGAGCGAATTCTGACTCACTCCTGCAGTCAGTATGGAGCGATATCTGACTCATGCCAGCAGTCAAAATGGATCAAACTGACTCACGCCTGCAGTCAGTATGGGAAAATGATAGCTGACTTATGCCTGCTGTCAGTATCAGAGCTTAGTCTACCAGAGCCCCAGGTCTGCACTAGGTTGGGTATCTTCTAGGTACAAGGAAAAAACTTAAGAGTAGTCAGACAGAACCACAAGTCAGCACCAGAGGGGGTAGTCAGACAGGCCAGGTCATACACAGTTAAGGTAGTCATCCAGAGCCACAGGCCTGCACCAGGTTGGGTGTCCACTATAGGGATAAGCAAAAGAATAGTCAGACAGAGCCACAGGTCAGCACCAGGATGGATGGAAGACTAGCCAGGTCATACACAGAGCCCAAGGTAATAGAACTGCTATAAACAACAATGCAAGGGCAACTGAGTCAGGAGTCAGACTGCCTTTTAAACCCCTCCACAGGAAGTAGGTGGGGCGGAGCAGCTCAGAATGAGAAAGTAGGTAGAAGGAAGTAGGTAGGAGGAGCAGCTCAGAGGGAGGAAGTAGGTAGGAGGAGACTACAGGAAGCAAACAGATACAACAGAGGCCTGCAGCATGCTTGAAGCCTCATGACTGCAGATGATGCTGAAGTCAAGGTAAGCTGTAACACATTGATGAATCTTTAACCTTTTAACCCGAAGTACCAGTTACCTCTGGAACGCAAAGGGTTAAAGCAGAAGTAAAATATTATTATGAAAAATATATTTTAGAGCACCTTTCCTACTCAATAAAACAAGGGTACTCCCATTGCTGGGAAAGGCTTCATGCACAAGTAATTACAGTTCAAACTTATTTTTTCAATTAAACTGCAATGTTCTAGTGTTCCACCAGGTGGTGCTGTTCCTATATCTTACTATGAAAAATAAAATTGCCACCTGGACACCAGTTGGTGCTGTTGCTAAGAGTTTCATTTAAAATGAAAAAACAAGTTTGAAATATTATAACTTTTGAATTAAAAATCTTCCAACCGTGGGAGTACATTTGTTTCACTCTGTGTTTAACCCTTTGTCTGTCAATCACAGAATTCGCTTTTTTTTTTTAATCCTCTTCTAACTAGGTTAAAGATTGTTTTTTTTTCCTTTAGAAATCCCTAATGAAATGATGCAATGGAAAACTCAATGTTCTCCTTCTCTCTGTCACTTTTATGACCTTCAGGATATAGTGGTAGCTAATAGCCTGGTCTGTAGACAAATTGCAAATTAGAAACTCTCTGAAAGCGAATGCCTTGTCACTGGAACACGGCACGGAAAGCAGAAGTGCAAAGCCGTGTGCGGTGAAAATCCACTGGTTCATCATCTTCATCATGCAGGTGAATCCTGGAGCAATCAAATTACATGTTTTTTGCCTCCTTCTGCTTTACAATGATGGCGTTTTTTCAGCAGTTCTGTCAGTCAGTTGTGAACTGCAAAGATTACCAGTTTTAACTGTGGCAGAGTACAGGAAGGAAAAGAAATGTATTATTTAAGAAGCAAATCTGTATTTCCCCCCAGTGCATACAATAATCCTTTTTGTCTCCAGAGGGTCCTTCCAGCTAAGATAAACTTATTTGGGAAATGCAGTATTGTCCTGTGGATTTATTTAATGCAGTAAGCAATATGCAGATATGGCATGAATTCGTTACCTTTCTTTTTGGCTTATTCTTAACCCTTTGTAGATGAGAACCTTGAGTAATAAATGAATGCATCCCATTCGTCCTCAAAGGTTTAAACGGATATAGTAATGTTTCACAATAAAAACAGCTCCAATTAAGCTTCATAGTATTTTGGCCATAGAGAGTGCTATTTCAATTCTGTCAGAGTTGTAGTTCAAGAGTAATTGAATGATAAATTATCCACCTCCCTCCCCTTTTACTGATGTAACACTTCTCACCTCAGAGCAGCAAGAATGTGCGGATGGATTGCAGAGAGGGACAATCTTCAGTGAGCATAAGGGAAAAACCTGAAAAACCTGTCAAGGGGCAGGGTTTTCCTTATGATCACAGTAAGAAGATTGTCCCTTTCTGTGAACTGTCCGTTCACGAGATTAGATTCCACATCTGAGGGGAGGAGGCTTACACTAGGTAAAAGGGGCAGGAGGGGGATACTTTATCATTCAATTACTCTTGAACTACAACTCTGACAGTACTGAAATAACACTCTCCGTGGCCCAAATACTATGAAGATTAATTGGAGCTGCTGTTTTGTGAAACATTACTATCCCTTTAAAGATCAGTGAAGCTTTATTCTGAATAAATATGAATACTATTATGAACAGTAATGTATTCTGAATAAGAATACTTTTTTTATATATACTAGTTTTAAAGCCCATGTACACGGGCCACAGTGCCACCCAGCAACCTCGGCTGGTGGCCGGAGCCTCTCTTGTCACTGTCGGCGCTGCAGTCATGCACAGTACTGACTGCCCGAATGTGCCGCAGCCGATACAGAGTGGGGCGCTCCGAATTCAGACCGTAGTCCTTTCTGTGCACCTTCCTGGGCCCAAGCGGTCCCAGGAAGGTGCGCAGAGAAGACTCCGGTCTGAATTTGGAGCGCCCTGCTCAATCAGCAGCGGCGCGTTTGGGCAGTCAGTACTGAGCATGACTGCAGAGCAGGCAGTCTGTACTGTGCATGACTGCAATGTGCGCAGCATTCTCTACTGTGCATGACTGCGTTGTGACAACATTTTTAGCGAATTATAATATAGGATATACATATATACTGTATATATATATATAAATCTAAGTGTATTCTGGTTCACTGTCCACCCTGCCCTGACGAGGCAAGGGGTGGATATCACTTGCATGCAGTGAATCGGGGGTGGGGGTCCCACTCCTGTGAAAATCACTACAGCAAGACTGACTGCTGCGGTGGTCTACTGGGTCCCCAACTTTATAGTATGCTCAATCGAATGGGCACTACCAAGAACCTTTCGTTAACTATTCATAAAGAACAGCAACATATATTCCTGTAGAAAAGAGGCTTCATTCAAATTGCAGTTCCAACTGTCACAAAGTGGTGGTACTGTTGCTATTACAGAAATGTTGTATTGATATGTGTATTTATTTAAGACTTTGAGTGCCAGAGAGGTAATCAACACATTGTTTTGGATACCTCGCTGATACTCAAAGAGTTAAAGTAGTATGCAACCAGTAGATGGAGCCCTTTTCTCCTGAACAGACCTTGTTAGAACACTGAAAATCTAGTCTGGATTTGTCTGGACCACAAGCAACTTGTCCGGACCACTGAAAAGCACTTTAACCTCCTAACCACTGACCGTCAGGTCACATGGCAGGAGGCATTTACACCTTCTGTGTCCCTTCTACCTTCATCTAAACTGTAAGCTGCTACCAGCAGGGCTCTCTGATCCTTTTGTTTTCCATTTATATGTCTCTATAGTCCCTATTGTACAGTGCTGCAGAATAAGTTGTCTCTATATAAATAAAGGATAATAATAATAGCGTTAGTATGCCCTTCTTTTGCTCATTCTTATGCCTTTGAGGACCAGAGGGATGTGACCTCTCCCCTCTGCCCTCTGGCATCCGCTCAAGTCCTCTTACCTCCCTAGACACAGTGTGGAAATGTGAGTGGATGCCAGCGGTGTAGCTTGGTGAAGTCACATCTGTTCTCATCCAATCACATCACCAAGTTTCCTTGGGTAAGACTGTGGGAGGGTTGGCAGGCGGGGAGTATAGTGAAACCATGCTGCCTGTGGTGCATGCTGTATAGTGCACATGTTGTTAACATAAGGGTATGGAAAAGAAACAGGAATTGTTTTGGTACAGGCCAGTGGATGTGAGATGTTCTTATGTCTTACTACCATTAGTAACGCTGCTTCGCCTGTGAGGTTAACAATTATTATAATTTTCTATAATTGTTAGTGTATTTTTTAAATCACACCTTATGGTAGGGCATTAGGACCCTTCCTGGTGCCCCCCTCAGCTACTGATCAATAGAGGAGACTCCCCTGCTTCCATCCTACTAAAGAGTTGGCAGAATGAGGAAAGCCTTTTACGTCAATGTGTGAGACATTCCCTGATCCCGCACACTCATACCCTGTAGTTTGTGTAGGATGGTAGTATCTGGTGCTCCCCTGTGTCTCCTCTATTGATCTTCCAATTGGCTGGGAGATCAGAAGCTGACGGGTTTCAGGAGGGGTCCTGATACCCCCACCATGATGTCAGAATGTTTATTTTTTGTTAGTGTATTTTTTTTGGCTGAGGATGCAGGGGGCCTCCTTAGCAAATCGGATAATAAACTATGCCCTCAGCCACATCCCATTGGACGCAGAAAGGGAGTTTTGCATAACTCAGCCTTTTTAATGCCTGGCTGATAGCGAACCAGAAACCAATATATATATATATTCCCTTCTTTCCTCTTCGCTGATCCATTCAATCCAGCCTCTTAATACATTAATTTATTAAATTTTAGCCTTCATTGCATCTTGTTCTTCTTTTCTCAGCCCTCTCACTCTCCGTTCCCTCTTTAACACTTCTATCAGAGAAGTGTGAAATGCAGTGCTGCAGCACTGAAAAGGTGTGCATAGTTTGTGTAATATATTTATAATTATTTATTATTTTTTTTTATTTCATCATCTTTATCACAACCTTAACCAAGATCTTAACCCCTTCAGTGCCATAGCCTTATGGCACTGAAAGGGTTACAGGATGACATCTGCTGTCTTTGCTCTTTGACAGAGACAGCAAACTGTCCTCAGGCTCCACAGGGACCTATAGAAAGATCTTAATATCTCCAACCTCAAGTTATCGATGTTGGGAGAGTGAACTCTGAAAGTAAATGGAATGTATATCCAGAGGGTCTTCAGAAACTCAGTGCAGTGTTAGACCCTTCTCTTTACTCTTTCAAGATTCTCTCATCACAGGCTCAGTGCCACAAGATTGGTGTAAACCCAATGTAGTACCTTTATTTAAGAAGGAAACTAAAACAGAACCTGGGAATTATAGACCTGTAAGTTTGACCTCTGTAGTGGGAAAACTGCTAAAAGTCATAAAAAGTAATTATATTCAGTATTGCACAGCAGAACATAAGATTATTAGCAGGAATCATTATGGTTTTATGAGGAATAGATTATGCCAAACTAATCTCTTTAGCTTCTATGAAGATGTAAGAAGCAACCTGGATAAAGTTAAAGCAGTGAATGTATTATATCTAGAATTTGCAAAGGCATTTGATACAGTGCCACATAGGAGGCTGGGGTATAAAATAAGACATTTGGACTAGGGGATAGCCCTTACGGGTGGGCGAAAAGTCCCGTTTTTGTTCCTACAAAACAAACAGGGACAAGAAGTTTAAGCCCTGCAAATTAATGTTTTCTCAGGGCTTGTTCCTAACACAAATCTAAGTCCTACAAATCAATGTTTCCTTGGAGCTTGTGTCTCGAACAACAAGTCTAAGTCCTACAAATCATTCTCTACAAAATACTCTATCCAGTCAAGTATCGGTCTGCCCCAGTCACAGCTTACATCAGGGGGTCCCTTTCTCTGTCACATTACGTACGAATGTCTTATTTTCTTATATTTTTAATTTTATATATTTTTTTTATTAACTGCCCCCTCAAATCCTGTCAACAAACCAAAAAAAAATCCCTGTTTAACTGATTCTTTCCCCAGACTCCACCAACACAGGCACCCTCCTCAAACCCCTTTTATACCGTCTTATTCTTTATGTGTTTATTATTTATCAGGCCCCTTTTATACTATGCCTGTGGGAAATCAAATAAAATTTGCTTTGAGTTGTCTGTAAATTCAATGTTCCCACTGATTTCAATGCAATGCGCTAGGTGGAAAAAGCAGAAAAATGGCACGTTTTGCTGAAAAGTTTTTGCCAGACGGGAAGTGTCAATTATTTGCAGATTTTGTTTTGAGGCAAATATTTTCGCCATCCTAATAACTTTTGCAATTGGATAGAATCCTGGTTGAAGGATAGGGAACAGTATGGTTTGGTAAATGGCTAATTCTCCATTACAGTTAAAGTTGAGAATGGAGTACCTCAGGGTTCAGTTCTTGGTCCACTACTTTATAACATGTTTATGGATGACCTGGAAATATATTTAGAAAGCAAACTATCAATAAGTGCATATGATGGTATATTATGCAGGGTAATTAATTCAGAACAGGATATTTGCTCTCTACAGAGGGATTTACATACAATGTCAAATTGGGCAAACCGAATGAAAATGAAGTTTAATGTGGGAAAGTGTAAAGTCATGCATCTTGGAATTAAAAATCCCAGTGCTACTTAAGAACTTAATTGAATAATTTCAGCGGTCTCATTGTTAGAGAAAGATCTGGAAATCCTTGTAAACTGCAAACTTGGAAGCAGTGACCAATGTCAGATAGCAGAGGCAAAAGTAAATAAAGTCCTGCCATGCATAAAAAGGGGTATTGAATCAATAGTGGATAGCATCATTTTGCCACTATACAAATCATTGATAAGACCTCACCTTGAATTTGCAGTGCAGTACTATTCTTACCCATGTGCTACTATATTAGTATTACATTTTATTTTAGTTGTTGGTTCCCTCTCTACAAGTATAACATTGCTTTCCATACATACAACACTTTTGTGTATTGTTTATTAATCTGCTATCTTATGGAGAGGGGGATCCGGTGGAGTGACAGGCATCCCAGGTCTCCCCTTCCTTATCTCTGACCCCTGTGCAGCTCCAGGCCCCACCACTGCATCCATCTTCTGCATCACTGCTTACTTCAGACTGTATTGAAGCACCCTATCGCACTTAGCACCCTTTAGATCTGTCCTAAGTGGTTGCTGTCCCTCCTCTGAACCACAAATTAGTCACCTGGTAGTATTTTAGAAGGGCCATATCCTTACCTCTCTGTAAGCTTTCTCTCTCCAGCCAATGGTTATGACTCACTCGGGTGTCCTCTTCTAGATCGCCTCCCCTCCATCAGATAATCCCCTTTCAATCCATGGTACCCCTTGCTCTCCCCATGAATATTTCTAAATGATTAGTGGCACCCCTGCCTTAGCAGAAATTTGAACATCAGTTGTTATCAGTATGCCAGGATCTGCTCTGTGCAATATATTCAACCTCCTTCATCTGGGCTTGTGTCTCGATTCATTTGATGCAGTCAACAACTAAGTAATTATTTATCTTGCTCACAATAGTGCAGTCCATAACTCTGTTCTGGTACACATTGGAGAAGTTGTGCCTGAGCGTATCAACAGCCTCTGTATCCTACCCCCTTCTTAGCCCCAACCTCACATTCTCATATCCTTAAGGAGATCCAGTTCTTGTTAACAGGATTCACTCTTCTTCATTGGTCTTATGCTTGCCACTCAAGTCATAACCCATACCATACACCCCCCAATTCACTCGATGGTTCCATCTCCACCTTACTACCACCACATTATTATCCCCCTGGCACTCCATTTGCCTCAGTTCCTCCTTCACCCTACCATACCCCTTTCTTAACTGGCCATGTGAGGTCAGCTGTATTATAGGATGTTCCTCGTTCCTTGCTCCCTTTCTGTGCCATGGTCAGACCATGGCATACGTCACGGCAGCTCTATCAATGCAAACCTCATTACCTTTCACATTCTACTATAATCACATACGTACCACCAAACTTTGTACCCCTCCAATCAGTCCTCTTATCCTTACCCCCTTTTTTTCTCCCCTCCCTCCTCCTACACCGCTCTCCCCCCGGGCACCATGGAAATCTCCTCAAATAACCAGACACAAGATCTATATGGCTCAGAATAAGATTATCACACTCAGCTTCCCTCGATAAACAATCCTTGGCACTCAGAGAATTCTCACCCCTTCAAGCAGATATTGTCCTTGTTCGAGAAACACACTTCCTCGCTTCCTCCCCTCTCTAAGTTTTCAAATCAGAAGTTCCCTCTTTCCTACTGCTCTTCTGCCCCAATCAAAAAAAGTGGGTATTTGTATTCTCCTAAAAGCTACCCTTCCTGGACACTCATTAACACCATAACTGATGGGGATGAATGCTACATTATCCTCTGTGGTCTTCTTTATAATAAACTCTAAAACATTGTCAACATATATGCCCACAATACTAATCAGATCTCATTCTAACCTCTACTTTGAAGGTTTCCTCATAGTGGGGGTACCTTTAACCTAGCACTTGATCTGTCAATGGACAGTTCTTTCGGCAAATCTCCGTTTTGTTGCAAACACCTAAATCACATTTAATCTCTCCTGTTGGACTCCCAGTTACTGGATGCATGGCAGATCCCTCACCCGATCGTTAGAGACTTTATCCCCCCCACTCTACTTATTTCAGTCTAGACAACATATTTATATGTCAATTTCTCTTCCTCCAATTGACAGACTCAAGAATAGAGCCCATCTCTTTGTCAGACCATTTGTCAGTGAGTGTAACCTTTTTACTTCCCTCTACATACGAGACTAACAAAACCTGGAGACTCAATGATCCTCTCCTTAGTAACAGTTACTCCATCTCCTCTTTAGGTAAGTTTCTAGAGGAATACTTCCAGTTTAACACGTCACCTGAAGTCCCAGCACAGGTCATCTGGTAGGCCCACAAATGCCTGATCAAAATTGGGACAAAAATAAATAAAATAAAACGACAACACATTGATTCATTAATGATATGAGGACACTAGAGTCTAACCATAAATCCTCCTTAGCCCCATCAGACCTCATAAAACTAAATCAGTGCAAGGCTGAACTTAATGCTTTATTAGACAGAATGTAGCCAGGTCTTTCATGTGGCACAAATTTCAACATTACCTCTCAGGTAAAATGTGTGGCAGAGCCCTAGTTAGGATGGTTAAAGATCAACAATGTTCTAGGTTTTTCAGTTATATTAAGGACCCTGCTAACACTTTAATTCACTCTTTTCACAAAATTGCCATGGCCTTTATGTATTGTCAGATACATTGCCATGATGGGGAGGAAATGGTCAATTTTTTCTTATAAGCCAAATTATCTGAAAGTCTGTTTTTGTGTAATGATCTCATGTTAAGACAATGGCTCTTTGCTTAATATGGGGGGTGAACTATTTGAGTGAGTTTTATTATTATATATGACTATTACAGACAAAATGTCTGAGACAGAGGTACCCCCATGTGGGAAAGTCTGCTAGGGTGGCAGCTTTATATCCAATGTGATAGCCTTCTTGACATATCATTGATGAGACAAAACAGATCTGATGTCATTACAGGTACAAATTTTTATACAGTTTTACAGCGCCATCTCCAGGGTACATGGCGTTATTACTAGTGTTTAAGATAATAATGCATGATTAATATGGAAATTAGAAATTTAGAGTGTCTAATCAGATAATACTGATGATGTAAGGATGGGGGAGAGACAGCGCAACCGCTATCTAAGTGTAGTAATTTTATTGAGATATATATAAAAAATATATGTCAGACATATATAAAAAGTAACATGTTTTAAATAATCTCTATAGAGACATAAGAAAATATACAATATAATAAAAACACGAAACACATATAAAATGCATATAGAATGATGAATATAGAACGGAGAGTCAGTGTGTCTAATGATATAAACTGAAGGTCAATATACTGGGACTGGAGAAGTAGGATGGAATGAGGGACCTAGGTATGGGATATTGAAGGGTTAAATAATGTAAAATCGATGGAATAAGAAAGAAGAATGGCTCCTTGCTAGAGAGTGGACTCTTATTTGGCGTGCTTCCATACAATACAGTAGAGCTCAGCCAGAGTCCCTCGATCTAGTTTGGATGGCCCCTTACTTTATTTTCTTGTTGTGTCTGGGCGCATCGATTAGAGCATCACTCTGGGTGATTTCTTATTTTCTCCCTTCATTTACAGCATCTCTGTTCCCAGTTCCGATGTCCGTTACTGCATTCCAGTTCGGCTTGCCGCCCCCGGTATTGCTCTCTTTACTCCGGTCCCCTTCAGTTCAGGCTTCGTCCTCTGTTTACTGGAACCTTATTAGACTTGCCGGTTTCGATGTTGTGCTTCCGTTCCGGTATAGTTTGGATAGTTCTGGCGTCTCCGTAATCCACGTGGGTTCAAACTCTGACGCGTTTCAGCGCTCTATGTGCGCCTTCTTCAGAGAGTATTCGATTGGTTGAAAGAACTTTCCCTGCTGTTTTAACTTGTATTTTAGCCAATCATATAAAGGTGTATTCTACACATGGAATTTAATGGTAACTATCAATTATAGTGTCCATTTTAATGAAATAAATTAAATTATTAGAATAAAAATAAAAAAATAAAGAAATAATAAAACAACAGTGTATTACTCATTTTATACCTATACACAAACACACATACATCATAAGTTCTCAGGCCAATAAACCACTAATATCAATAATTCTTCAAGGGGGAAGTATTATAATAATGCTAAAGAGTATTGGTCTAGGTCTGTTCTATAAAGGGATATGTGTCCATATATATTTATGCATAACCATATATCTTTATAATATTACATGATGTCCCTAAAAGGAGATCTCTTGAAAACTTCTATTAGATATTGTAATATTCTTAAATAGTAGTTTTCTATTGGATGATATATATGATTATTTTTATTAGAAGATTTAAATGAAACTTTTTTTTCTTCTTTTCTCTCCTTTATTTTTTCTCATTTTTTTGAAACTTATTTTACAGACACCAAAGATCTAGTTCTTCATTTAAGCCTTTAGGGCTTAAAGTTTGGAGTTTGAAAATCCACTCAGATTCCAACCTCGCTAGTTTATTGAACCTGTTACCCCCTCTTTCCTGGGGTGGCACATGGTCAATAAGGTAGAACTTGAGTCCATCAGTTTTGCTTTGATGTTTCTCTGCAAAATGTCTTGCTACACTATGTTTCAAATTAGTTTGAATAATATTTCTTCTGTGTTCCATAAATCGTTCTTTTCCACTTCTAATGGTCCTTCCTACATATTGTAGATTGCATGGACATTCCAGTATATATACAACATAACTTGAGGTGCATTGTAGATAGTGCATGATTTTGAATATTTCCCCTGTTTGGTAACTTTGAAAATCCTTCTTGCGGTGCTGTATATATGAACAAGTGGTACAGACTTGATGACCACATTTATAGTTGCCACAAATATATGTTCCATCCAGTAATCGTTTTCCTTTTTTTTGGGAAATTGAATCCCTATTGATGTTGCTTGGAGCTAATTTACTTTTTAAGTCCTTTGATTTCTTATATATGATTTCTGGTTTGTTTGGTATGATATTCTTCAGAATTTTATCACTTTGAAGCAGTGGCCAATGTTTCTGTATTATATTCTCTATGGCTTTCCCGGAATTATTGTATCTTGTGATGAATGGAATCTTTGGGATTTTATTATTCCCTTTCTTTTTGCTTTTAGTGAGCAGTTGTTCTCTAGGGGTTTCCTGTACCTTTATGAAAGCTTTCTCAATGATGTCCTTTTTGTATCCTTTTTCTATGAATTTTTGTTTTAAGTCTTCTGCTTGACGTAGAAACATCTCATCTTCTGTACAGTTTCTTCGTAATCTATAAAATTGACTAAGTGGGACACTATTTAGCCAACGAGGATGGTGGGCACTGGTGTGGTGGATATAGCTGTTCACATCCACCTCTTTCATATGAGTTTGAGTGGTGATCTTCAACATGATATTAGTAGTCAAAGTTAAGTCCAAGAAGGTGACCGATGTGGGGCTGTATTGAGAAGTGAATGTAATGCCCAGAGGATTGGTGTTTATTTGTTGTTGAAAAGAAATTATTGAATTTTCATCTCCTTGCCATATCATGAGTAGGTCATCGATATATATGGCGTATAGGACGAGGTTTCCCCCAAAAAGCGGGTATAGATAGTGCTCTTCCCAGAAGCCCATTGTCAGGTTGGCATAACTGGGGGCAAACCTCGTCCCCATGGCTGTCCCCCGTCTCTGTAGATAATATTGGTTTTGAAATAAGAAGTAGTTGTGCTCCAAAATAAAACGTATAGAGGCTAAGATGAAATCTTTTTGTTTAAGTGGCATGTTTAGATCCTTGTTTAAATAGTACTGAACCGCTTGTATTCCTACTTCATGTTTGATAGAAGTATATAATGCATTTACGTCACAGGTTACCCAATGATAGTTTTCTTTCCATTGTATCTCTTTTAATTTTTGTAACACGTGTGTGGAGTCTTTTGTATAAGAAGGGAGGAGTTGGACATATTTCTGCAGATGGTAATCCAGTAGTTGAGATAGATTACATGTTAGAGATCCAATTCCAGATATAATCGGACGTCCGGGTGGTTGGGTTTTGTTCTTATGTATCTTCGGAAGATGATAATATATTGCAGTAATTGGAGAATCTATTTTTAAAAATTGGAATTCTTGTGTAGTAATAATCTTTGATATATAAGCTTGTTTTATTAGGTCCAAATATAATTTTTGGAATTCTTCCGTAGGATTCAAACTTAATTTTATATAGAATTCTTCATCATTAAGTATTCTCCATGCTTCCTGTAGATAGTCTTCTTTTGTTTGAATTACAATACCACCTCCTTTGTCCGCTTCCCTAATTATTATTTCCTTATTCTCCATTAGAGTATTCAGAGATTTACGTTCTTTTTGGGTAAGATTAGAATGAAATTTTTTCTTTGTTCTGCACAAGGTGTTGAGGTCTTCCAAAACCATTTCTGTAAATGCTTCAATGAAAGGTCCCTTAGAGTGTCTAGGGTAGAATTTTGATACCGGTTTTAAGTCTGTATGTATCATATCTTGTTCGTCTAGGTTCATTTGTACTTTGTTCTCTTCTTCTCCATCCTTTTGTAGTTCTTCCAATATTTTTAGAATTTCCGAGTCGTTTTCATTATTTTCATATTTGGAGGTATTATTTTCTTTCATAGCGAAATACCGCTTCAAAGTTAGTTTCCTTGTAAATTGATGGAGATCTATGAAGAGTTCAAAGTTATTAGGACCAGTAGTAGGAGCGAATTTTAGACCTTTTCTCAGAAGGGATAAATCCTCAGGACTTAATGCATGATTGGAGAGATTAAATACTCCTTGGGTATTTATTCTTGTTGTATTGAGTATTTTCTTTTTGTTGCTCTTTCTTCCTCCTCGTTTGCCTCTTCTTGATTGTCTGTACGTTTGCGCCTGTGTGAGGGTTTGATGTCGTTTTCTTTGTGATTTTTCCATTCTTGGCGTACCCATGTTTGTAGAGGTCGTTGTTGAGCTTTGGACAAAAAATGATTCTGATTTTTTGGATTTTTTGGTTTGGCTCCAAGATTCTTATAACATATATTATTTTGTGATGTAATAATTTGTGTGGAGGATTTTGGGAGAGTATACTAACTTTGATACAGGGAGGGACAGTACAATATAGAGAAGGATCCTTTGATCCTATTTCTTGAATAACTGTAATTGTATCCTCTAATACAATAAGAACAATTATATATCTCCTATTTTCACTACTCTTTTTTGCTATCATAGAATATATAACCATTGAAGTTAGCGCCAAACCTTCTTTGTTGCTTTTTTTTTGGTATTTACTCAACTACTCTTTCTTAATATTGAGTTTTTACTCCTTTTTAAGGTCCGGCAGCTCTGTATTGGTTTATATATAAATATAGCATTATAGATATATATATATATATATACATACATCATTTTGTTCAAATATGGCCAATAATAATATAGAATCATTTACATGTTTGGATAGAGAATTAAGACGTCAGAAACTTATGACGGAATATTTATCACAAAACATTACGAATCAATCTAACACCTATCAGGAAAAAACTATAGATATTAAAAAAGAATTTATACAACTAGAGAAACTTTTAAAACAAGAAATGAATTATTGGTGGGAATGTTCTACCCTGAGAAGATATATAGAGAAGAAACAAATTCCAAGAGGCCTGAGATTATTTAAAGAACCAGCATTTGGACATAATGATCCAAATTTTTATGAAATATGGCTTCAGATATTGGATCAAAGCTCTGTAAAATTGATGCAGCATATTGTCAATTATAGGGAAACTTCCTTAACCAATATAGGAAAACAAATTAATGATATCAAAAGAAAATTGGAACCATATAAAACTACAGAAGATTTTACCACATGGGATCATAACACTAATAAGAATGTCGAAAAATTCGAACAGAATGTAGTTGAAAGAAAAAAGAAAAAACTCCTGCGAGATGAAGAGGATTACAAGAACAACAGAATAAGAAACTGGAGAAAAGTCAAACACCAAAATCCTCGAAAACAACATACCAATCATAATGTCAGAGAACACTCTATCAATGAACTTGAATATAATAGAATAACACAAAATAATGGGACACACTCTACAAACAGATCTGATTTGAACGGTACTCTACAGAATCACAACCAATTCAATAAAAAAGAACACTCTGCAAATAGACCCGAAGATAATAATATATCAAATATTGTTGAGGAAGACTCCATAAATGGATTGGAATCCAATAGAATAACACAGAATTCAAAACACCCCAAAAAAAGTGAGGTAATGAATACCATAGAATCAATGAGTAACAATACTAATATCATTAATCTAAAAGAAAATCACTCTGATCCAAGACTACAAGTCCCCTCTAATTATACAGGAATTAAAACCATGTCTGAAAATACAACAACCACTGATACAATGGTTCAAACTTTTTCATGTATTGAAAAACAGACCAATCCTATAGCTACTTCAAACAACAATAGTAGGGAAATAGAAATACTCACTTATACTTCAACAAAAGAATCCTCTACACCACAGAATTCACATATAACACATGAGTCACTACAAACTTTAAAACAACAGAAACAAAAATCCTCCACACAAATTATTACATCACAAAATAATATATGTTATAAGAATCTTGGAGCCAAACCAAAAAATCCAAAAAATCAGAATCATTTTTTGTCCAAAGCTCAACAACGACCTCTACAAACATGGGTACGCCAAGAATGGAAAAATCACAAAGAAAACGACATCAAACCCTCACACAGGCGCAAACGTACAGACAATCAAGAAGAGGCAAACGAGGAGGAAGAAAGAGCAACAAAAAGAAAATACTCAATACAACAAGAATAAATACCCAAGGAGTATTTAATCTCTCCAATCATGCATTAAGTCCTGAGGATTTATCCCTTCTGAGAAAAGGTCTAAAATTCGCTCCTACTACTGGTCCTAATAACTTTGAACTCTTCATAGATCTCCATCAATTTACAAGGAAACTAACTTTGAAGCGGTATTTTGCTATGAAAGAAAATAATACCTCCAAATATGAAAATAATGAAAACGACTCGGAAATTCTAAAAATATTGGAAGAACTACAAAAGGATGGAGAAGAAGAGAACAAAGTACAAATGAACCTAGACGAACAAGATATGATACATACAGACTTAAAACCGGTATCAAAATTCTACCCTAGACACTCTAAGGGACCTTTCATTGAAGCATTTACAGAAATGGTTTTGGAAGACCTCAACACCTTGTGCAGAACAAAGAAAAAATTTCATTCTAATCTTACCCAAAAAGAACGTAAATCTCTGAATACTCTAATGGAGAATAAGGAAATAATAATTAGGGAAGCGGACAAAGGAGGTGGTATTGTAATTCAAACAAAAGAAGACTATCTACAGGAAGCATGGAGAATACTTAATGATGAAGAATTCTATATAAAATTAAGTTTGAATCCTACGGAAGAATTCCAAAAATTATATTTGGACCTAATAAAACAAGCTTATATATCAAAGATTATTACTACACAAGAATTCCAATTTTTAAAAATAGATTCTCCAATTACTGCAATATATTATCATCTTCCGAAGATACATAAGAACAAAACCCAACCACCCGGACGTCCGATTATATCTGGAATTGGATCTCTAACATGTAATCTATCTCAACTACTGGATTACCATCTGCAGAAATATGTCCAACTCCTCCCTTCTTATACAAAAGACTCCACACACGTGTTACAAAAATTAAAAGAGATACAATGGAAAGAAAACTATCATTGGGTAACCTGTGACGTAAATGCATTATATACTTCTATCAAACATGAAGTAGGAATACAAGCGGTTCAGTACTATTTAAACAAGGATCTAAACATGCCACTTAAACAAAAAGATTTCATCTTAGCCTCTATACGTTTTATTTTGGAGCACAACTACTTCTTATTTCAAAACCAATATTATCTACAGAGACGGGGGACAGCCATGGGGACGAGGTTTGCCCCCAGTTATGCCAACCTGACAATGGGCTTCTGGGAAGAGCACTATCTATACCCGCTTTTTGGGGGAAACCTCGTCCTATACGCCAGATATATCGATGACCTACTCATGATATGGCAAGGAGATGAAAATTCAATAATTTCTTTTCAACAACAAATAAACACCAATCCTCTGGGCATTACATTCACTTCTCAATACAGCCCCACATCGGTCACCTTCTTGGACTTAACTTTGACTACTAATATCATGTTGAAGATCACCACTCAAACTCATATGAAAGAGGTGGATGTGAACAGCTATATCCACCACACCAGTGCCCACCATCCTCGTTGGCTAAATAGTGTCCCACTTAGTCAATTTTATAGATTACGAAGAAACTGTACAGAAGATGAGATGTTTCTACGTCAAGCAGAAGACTTAAAACAAAAATTCATAGAAAAAGGATACAAAAAGGACATCATTGAGAAAGCTTTCATAAAGGTACAGGAAACCCCTAGAGAACAACTGCTCACTAAAAGCAAAAAGAAAGGGAATAATAAAATCCCAAAGATTCCATTCATCACAAGATACAATAATTCCGGGAAAGCCATAGAGAATATAATACAGAAACATTGGCCACTGCTTCAAAGTGATAAAATTCTGAAGAATATCATACCAAACAAACCAGAAATCATATATAAGAAATCAAAGGACTTAAAAAGTAAATTAGCTCCAAGCAACATCAATAGGGATTCAATTTCCCCAAAAAAAGGAAAACGATTACTGGATGGAACATATATTTGTGGCAACTATAAATGTGGTCATCAAGTCTGTACCACTTGTTCATATATACAGCACCGCAAGAAGGATTTTCAAAGTTACCAAACAGGGGAAATATTCAAAATCATGCACTATCTACAATGCACCTCAAGTTATGTTGTATATATACTGGAATGTCCATGCAATCTACAATATGTAGGAAGGACCATTAGAAGTGGAAAAGAACGATTTATGGAACACAGAAGAAATATTATTCAAACTAATTTGAAACATAGTGTAGCAAGACATTTTGCAGAGAAACATCAAAGCAAAACTGATGGACTCAAGTTCTACCTTATTGACCATGTGCCACCCCAGGAAAGAGGGGGTAACAGGTTCAATAAACTAGCGAGGTTGGAATCTGAGTGGATTTTCAAACTCCAAACTTTAAGCCCTAAAGGCTTAAATGAAGAACTAGATCTTTGGTGTCTGTAAAATAAGTTTCAAAAAAATGAGAAAAAATAAAGGAGAGGAAAGAGGAAAAAAAAGTTTCATTTAAATCTTCTAATAAAAATAATCATATATATCATCCAATAGAAAACTACTATTTAAGAATATTACAATATCTAATAGAAGTTTTCAAGAGATCTCCTTTTAGGGACATCATGTAATATTATAAAGATATATGGTTATGCATAAATATATATGGACACATATCCCTTTATAGAACAGACCTAGACCAATACTCTTTAGCATTATTATAATACTTCCCCCTTGAAGAATTATTGATATTAGTGGTTTATTGGCCTGAGAACTTATGATGTATGTGTGTTTGTGTATAGGTATAAAATGAGTAATACACTGTTGTTTTATTATTTCTTTATTTTTTTATTTTTATTCTAATAATTTAATTTATTTCATTAAAATGGACACTATAATTGATAGTTACCATTAAATTCCATGTGTAGAATACACCTTTATATGATTGGCTAAAATACAAGTTAAAACAGCAGGGAAAGTTCTTTCAACCAATCGAATACTCTCTGAAGAAGGCGCACATAGAGCGCTGAAACGCGTCAGAGTTTGAACCCACGTGGATTACGGAGACGCCAGAACTATCCAAACTATACCGGAACGGAAGCACAACATCGAAACCGGCAAGTCTAATAAGGTTCCAGTAAACAGAGGACGAAGCCTGAACTGAAGGGGACCGGAGTAAAGAGAGCAATACCGGGGGCGGCAAGCCGAACTGGAATGCAGTAACGGACATCGGAACTGGGAACAGAGATGCTGTAAATGAAGGGAGAAAATAAGAAATCACCCAGAGTGATGCTCTAATCGATGCGCCCAGACACAACAAGAAAATAAAGTAAGGGGCCATCCAAACTAGATCGAGGGACTCTGGCTGAGCTCTACTGTATTGTATGGAAGCACGCCAAATAAGAGTCCACTCTCTAGCAAGGAGCCATTCTTCTTTCTTATTCCATCGATTTTACATTATTTAACCCTTCAATATCCCATACCTAGGTCCCTCATTCCATCCTACTTCTCCAGTCCCAGTATATTGACCTTCAGTTTATATCATTAGACACACTGACTCTCCGTTCTATATTCATCATTCTATATGCATTTTATATGTGTTTCGTGTTTTTATTATATTGTATATTTTCTTATGTCTCTATAGAGATTATTTAAAACATGTTACTTTTTATATATGTCTGACATATATTTTTTATATATATCTTAATAAAATTACTACACTTAGATAGCGGTTGCGCTGTCTCTCCCCCATCCTTATATCTTTTTTCTTTACATGTTGGAAATTCCTAAGAACTGGATCTCTTCAACACTTTTGAGATTAGCAGCACGGATTGTGTCTTTTGGGAGAGTATACTAACTTTGATACAGGGAGGGACAGTACAATATAGAGAAGGATCCTTTGATCCTATTTCTTGAATAACTGTAATTGTATCCTCTAATACAATAAGAACAATTATATATCTCCTATTTTCACTACTCTTTTTTGCTATCATAGAATATATAACCATTGAAGTTAGCGCCAAACCTTCTTTGTTGCTTTTTTTTGGTATTTACTCAAATACTGATGATGTCACTGCATAATGAGATGGATCTTTATCCAATTAGAGGAGATTCTGATAAGGGTAATTTTTACATTATAAATATGTAAGTTTTGAAAGAGACAGGTTTTTTTTTTGGCTTCCTGAGGAATCTTGGTTTCCTGATTCTGCTTCATCAAAGTATTCCTGGCTGGCTGCTATGGAAATCCTAAGAAATCCACACTTATTGAATGGTAACTAAATCTTTCCTTATTTTAACTCTGTAAAATTTCAGAATCAAACACATATTTATTCTATATTTGAAGAAACATAAATTTTCTTCTAATTTTTCTTAGTGGACTGGCCACCCATTTTTAAAAATTATAATAAGCCATATTGGCTGTAGTGATTCTGAATTAAGCAGAATTAATTAATTAATTGGTAAATTGTCATATTTTGCCAGATAAGTGTAAAATAGTTGATAGCAGTGAGATCTATATATCCTTGTTTACATATATTGGTTAATATAATTTTTGTGACTAATATTTGATCTGGGGAATCCTTTGAATTCATTTATTAACCCTTCAGCTGCTATTTGTCTATTTATTTTGAGGTGTTTCTTTGGATTTCGTTGTGTATGTTTCTGGGTATAAACATTTGTACAGTGGGAAGTTTATTTAAACCTCTCACTAGACAAAAGAAGCTGCCATCTTGGGTGGGACATCCTATATTAATATGTGGATTAACCCTTGGAGTACCCTATAGGTTTTACCTATGATTACTATGGTTATGTTTATGATATATGTTGCATGAAGTTTGATATACTGTCTAGACATTTATTATTGAATTTGATTCTAAGTGTATTCTTGGTATAATTGCAATTTATATATTTTAATCAGATGGTATACAATATTGAAATCAATAGATAATTAAATTATAGTGATCTAAATCTGGTATTTTATTCCAGTTAGTTTCTCTAAATGTTGCTATTGCATATGGTGCAATGAGAATTGTCAGAGGACCTGGCTTAATATTAAAGCTTACTCACCTGACAACCTACCTTAAACCTCAATTAGCATAGTTTATACAGTTTCTGGGGCAGAGGTATTTACATACTGTTGCCAATTATATTTTAATTAATTATAGGATCAATTATCATTTTCTGTGCTGCTGAGTTCAATTATTGTTACTTAATACCTCTGAATATGCCTATGCGTGGTTAACCCTTTAATTGTTGGTAGTGATAACTGTGATAATTGTGGTTTGAGTTACTCTATATCTATTGCAATTGCTGGTCACTCATATCAATGTTGTTTACACTCTATATATAGTATATTTTACTTAAATATAAATATTTTTGCACAAATATGCAGGATTGATTATTTTAATCAATTCATTACTGTGTACATTAGCGTGTCAATACCTAGTTTAGTGTAAAGTTCTCAAATTACACCTTTTGAAAGACATTTATATCCCCAGGTCCCCATATGATGACCTTTCAAGTTTTGCTACAGTTTGCATTAATCGTCACATACCTTCCCCAGTACCTACTTTCTCAATCAATGGGAGAGAGAACTCTCCATGACATTGACTCGCACTAACGGGCCATCATTTTCAGACTGAATTTCAGACTTCCTTGAAGCTCATCACATAAGGAACTGAATGACAAACTCTTGACTCAATGGTACAGAACCCCACGTCATATTTCAAAGGCTTATCCTACGATTTCCACCTCCTGCAGAGGGTGCCAGAAAGATACAGACACAATGATTCATACCTGGTGATCCCCCCCATCTTAGTTACCTTCTGGTCGGGTATCCTGAGCCATATAAATGTGGCATTTGGTACCTCTCTCCTTCTGGATCCACTTGTCTGCCTCTTCTTAAATCAACATCCCCTTCCACCTTAAGATCTAAGACAACCTTAACAGCCACTATCACTCTCCACAAAATAGTACAATTGCTGATTCCTCTATATTGGAAATCTAAGACACCTCCCCCATCTCTTAATGGCTGAGTAAGGTGGATGGCAGTATCCAATTTGAGAGATGTCATGCTATTACTACTGATTCTTTACCCCAACACTCTCTCAACTGGACACCATGATTTTCCTACAGCTCTACACTGGCCAACTCCAACACACCTTGATGTACTGATCCCTCCACCCCTACCTATAGCTCGCCCCTCTTAGGCAGAACAAACCATTGGCGTTACCTTACCTATCTGGTTGTAATAGTTGAATAGGCAGATTCTTTGGTGTCCTGGAATCTTCACCCTTAGGGTTACATACTTCTTACAAAGTGCCTTAAACACCTAGACACATGCTGATCCCGGCATATGCCCCGGGAAAGTTTATTTACCTATTCCCATTGGTATTGTTTCACCGAGTTACAGTCATCAATGCGTTTTTGTACTGCTATCTCATTTGACATTAAAATTTCTTTACTTCTTCAATAAAGTTTTTAAAACAAACTATATATATATATATATATATATATATATATATCTTGAATGCATTGTGAAGCAAAGTGTTAGAGACCCAGCTACCATTCAAGGAGTTAAAATCCCAATTTAAATTAGAATTTTAATTTCATTGTAGAATGTTCATTTCAATTCAGGGGAGTAGTTGGATTGCTCCAGAGCTGCTCACCTTAAGCTTGATGAGTACGCCTGTCTTTCTCTCTCTCTCTCTCTCTCTCTCTCTCTCTCTCTCTCTCTCTCTATATATATATATATATATATATATATATATATATATATATATCATGATAAACCATAAGTGGGCTGACCCTGGATGGGCAGTAAGCACTGTCTTCTAGGGTATCACACACAGTCCACAGTTCTTAAAAGCATGTGCAGGTTCATTTTGACATTGCATCAAACACAATAAGCAGGCAGTCTTTTACAAAACAAAATGAAAACAACACTACAAACAAAAACCTAGCTCAATCTGAGCACTAACTTACTTGTAGCAGTTTCCCTTGCATTTAGCTATTCAATAGCTGTACATGTAAGGGAGGGAAGTATGATTGCTATAAAAACCCAATGGTATCCATGATTGTGGAAAATTAAAGTCTGGGTGAGTGTGTTTGTGTGTGTGTGTGTGTATGAAAATATACCTAACTGGGATATTGTTTCACTGAATAAGTGTATACAAGGTGTTTCAAGTGAACCTTTCATCCCAAGGCTAGTCAAATGACTTGGGGCCACTCCTTAAAGGGATAGTAATGTTTCATAATAAAAGCAGCTCTAATTAATCATCATAGTATTTGGACTTTGAAGAGTGTTATTTCAATTCTGTCAGAGTTGTAGTTCAAGAGTAATTCAATGACAAAGTACCCCCCTCCCACCCCTTTTACTGATGTAACACTGTTCAGCCAGATCAGAAGGGAGGTGCCCAGGTAGATTGCAGAGAGGGACAATCTTCAATTAAGATAAGGGAAAAACCTGAAAAACTTGTCATGGGGGCAGGGCTTTCATTGTTTTCATAGAAAGAAGATTGTCCCCTGCTGTTATCTGTCTGGTCTATGAACTGTATTCCACATCTGAGAAGAGATGGCTTACACTAGGTAAAAGGGGCGGGAGGGGAAACATTTGTCATGTTTTTTTAATGCGTACAAAATAAAATAAAGATAAAACAAAGTATTACTATCCCATTAAGATTGAATGAAAGGAAGTTTCAATTTCAGAAGAAAAAGTGGTTCTTTAAGTAAGGTCTCTTAAATTATGGAATTCTTTGTCTAGACATGTAGTGATGGCAGATACAAGGGATACATTTAAGAGAAGATTAGATATCTCTCTAGCAGATGGGAACTTACAGTGATATACTATGTGTTACTAAATTAAACAAACAGTTGGGAAGGATGATGTAGTTCTCATTTTCTGGGATATACTGTGGCCAAGGTGAAACTTCATGACGTCCTTTTCCAAGCTAATTTCAAGCTAATTTGCTATGTATATAACATTTTTTCATAGAACCTGACATGTAAGATATTGCATTTACTTGCATTTAGAATGCTGGGGAAAGCCATTTTCCATTTACCTCATAACTATGGTTGTGCTTTACACAGTAAAATACCTCCTGCTGACCAGGAAGCAAAGGGAACAATTGTAAATTGCTTCCCCCAGCCAGCTAAAAGACAGCAAAAGCCATTTCATTTAAATTCAGTTCAGTGAATGTACAGGTATTTTTAAATATACATCTGTGAATGATACATTAACTCTTTTTACCCCTCGAGGACAAGAGGGCTGTGCAACGCTTTGCAATGTGTTGCACATGCCTTTGGCCCTCCAGGGGTTAAGGACCGGGGGATGCACACATTTCTGGTCTTTAATCGGTTAAACACATTAAAACATCAAATTATTTCAGCTATTTTTACACACACAAAAAAAAAAAAAAAAAAAAAAAAAAAGGAATTTAGAAGTCAGATCACACAAGCCTATTGTTTATGGGATGTAAATCCCATTCCATTGCAGGAGATGAGATCAGCACCATTCAAATGAATGAGATTAAAATCATCTCAAGCTGGAGGAAGTATCTTTAGTGCGAAAGCTATGGAGAGAATCCACAGGGTGTCCCTTAAAGTAAGAGCAATGTTATTGATCTCTGTTCCAGGGCTGGAAGAAACCTCGCTGGAATAGAGTGTTGCCGAACAATAAGAACAGGGCAGGGGACATATTTCTGGAAGAAGTCGTTATAAAACAGCTCAAAAATGCTCTTGTATTCTAAGCAGTGTTCCCTCTAAGGTGAGAGAAATTGTGAAACCCAGCACTGAAACAGTTAAAGTTGCTGTATTTTAATTTTAACAAGCCTTGATACTATAACATCATAACAGATTTAATGGTGTACTATGAAAGCTTGACAGTAAAGAGTTAATGAAAAGATATAACCTTTTCAGCAGCAGAGGAGTATGCAACGCATGCTCCTCTGGCACCTAAAGGGTTGTAATATAAATGTTTTTGGAACAGTATGCACAACAACAAAAATGCAACAATTCTGATGGAATCCAACTGCACTTAAAGGGACAAGTACAAATTTCTGTTGATTTAAATAGGGATTTTTAATTCCTGAATGCCAGAAGGGATCCAAGGATATTGAGAAGGGTATCTCATTAAAATGTCAGCCACTATTTGGAGACCAACAAAACGGCCTGTCTAAAATGTCGCCAGCATGAAAAGGGCAACATTACAATGTCACCCTCATCAAAAAAGCTACATTCTGATGTTGCAAACTTAAGTGTCATCACCATCTGTGCTTTAACTCGACAATAATTTTGCAATGCGTTGTGGACCTCTCTGGCAAAGGGTTAAGACACATAACTCTTTGAGCAGCACTTCACTTCATCTGGTGTTCCTATCCTTTTCTTCTTATTAGCTTGACTGTGATGCGGCAGAAATTAATTATTGGTGAGTTAAGGCATAGACAGTGGCGACATGTAGGCGTGCAACATCATAATGTCGCCCTTTACGTGCAAGTGACATTTTAAATGCACTGTTTTGTTGGTTGTCAAATTGTGGGCGACATTTCCATAGTGAACATTAAGAAGGAGGCCCAGTTGAAGTGTGGTTCAGGGCAGTTTTTTCCTTTTTTTAAAGAATTTTATTGACAGAATTCAGCAATACAGAGGGGGAAAAAAACTAGCTAAGCTAGTAACAGGATTACAAAGGGAGCCTGTTGTAAGGCAGGCTAACAATGACGTGTGTAGTACAGAATATATTTATAGAATTAAAGTAACATGGTAGTGAATAAATGCAGCCAAATAAAATCAATAGTAATAACAACATTTAGGGCATAGGGCAGTAAGCCTGCATATCATAAAAAAGGTGAGGGAAGGCTGGTAGTGAAGATCCTAGACTTCTAAACTTATAGGCTGAGAAATGTTGAAAAGTGCAGAAAACGGAAGAGGTTTTAAAAAAAAAAAAAAAAAAAGGATGGGGAAAGACTCTTTGCCAGGGATGCGTACAAGGGGGACATCCAGTCCTTGGAAGTGTAAAGCAAAGCGTAGTCAGGCGGCTAAACATTTTCATAAACAGAGTCAATGCCAAGGTTCCAAAATCCACAGGAGGCCCGATGAAGGTGGAGGAAACCCTAACAAGACAAGTGTAAGAGTAATGGTTGGGGTTACCTTGAGAGTGAAGGCTGAAGAGGAGGACAAAGATGAGCCGAACTTGAGCTGTACCATTTAGACCAAAACGAGAGATGGAGGTCAAGTTTTGAGATAGAAATAGCTTGACATCGTTCTATTAGCATAAGGGAGTCGGTTTTGTGGAGCCAATCGTCTAGTGATTGGGGGTCTGGTGACCTCCATCTCAGTGGTATCAACGATTTGGCCTCGATTAAAAGGGGAACTATAATGTTCCATAACCATCCCGGGATGCCAAGTGTCAAGTAATGTCTGTAATAAAATAGAAACAGTAAGGGATCAAAGGGAATAGAGATCTCTAGGGCTGAGTATAGAAAGGAATGAATCTGGGACAATACGGCTGTTCAGGGCAGTTTTAAGAACCCCTGACGCCCCCAGCGTTATTCTGAATGGATGCACCTCACCCCCCAAAAAATAGGTTTACATTCAGGATCTGTAAGTTTAGTTGTAACCTTCCTCTTCCTTTCTTAGTATTTGTAGGAAAAAACATCAACATTTACATGTTATGCTCTTAGTACTGACTCACTCCTCAATGGCTATCTGGCCAAAGGATTCAATTGGTTCCTTTCTGTGAAAACGGGACTGTCGGGTCCCCAAGGAGAGGACCCCTAAGACTGTAGCCCCCTGCCAAACACCGGTGTACCCCAATGCATTAAAATGCCCCTATTGTAGTTTATTCATGTGAAGCTTGCTAGACAAACCGCATGGACTTTGTACGGTCTGAACTGAATGGAGTGACTTGATTTTCACACTGTGATTGCCTCTGTCACTTTTTTTTTATTTTTTATTTTTTTTTTATACAAATTCTATTTTATTGAAGTAAACTGGAACAATTCTGGGGCAAATCAACTGCACTGTAATGGTGAAATATCTCTTAAAAGTCATATAGATGTAATGAGGCTTTTAATCCCTTGACTGCTTGAGAGGTCTTCAACTCATTGTGACACAGAGGATAAAAGACCCATTTAAATCAATGGAATTAATTTGTCCCCTGTGGTGCAGTTGCTTTGCCCTTTTATACCTGAAGCCTAATGTACAGACCTGCCATTGTATCTCTGCTGATGTCTGTCCCCAATTCCAGCGTTTTCTCTCTAGGGTATGTACCCCAAGATCTCCTCAGTTAACATTTTGAGTGCCAAAGAGGTATCGAACGAATTGCAATGCAATGTGTTCGATACCTCTCTGGCACTCAAAGGGTTAAACACATGTGAACGTAAAATCGGGAAGATCCTCCTCAATGACTGGACCACTGATTTATTCATCTGTGTTCATTTGAGAAGATCCTAAAAAACCAGCACTGCTGATGGAGCCTGAGAACAGGTTTGAGCTCCTCTTAACTAGAGAAGCTGTTGTCCTCAAATTCCCCTAACAGTGCAGGTATTTGGGATTTCCCTACTTGTGCACAATCAGCTAATCAGAATGAATGATCAACTAACATGCTCAGGGGCAAAACCTTTAACCTCTTAGTGACGAGTGATTTTTGACACTTGAGGACAAGAGCAATTTTTGACTTTTAAGTATCCCTTCCGCTAAGATGCAATCTATCATGACTATAAAGATTGCCGCCATGGGAAAAGGCTGCCCAGTGCTCTAGGAACCCAAACCCCTCCTGCTTACGCCAAGTCTTTAGCCACGCATTTAACTCCCTAATCTCCCGTTGCCTATCTAAAGTAGCGCGTGGCAAGGTAGTATTTCAGAAAATACTAACTTAGAGGTCCTCTACTTAAGCATTCTTTCTTAATGCATTGGAAAGCACACTAGCATTTTAGGAGTTTACAGCTGCAATCCGTTGGCTACCTCTCTGGCACGTAAAAGGTTTAAAGCCCCCATTTAGCACCATGCTACATTTGATTTGTCACCTATGGGGCCTTTGGTGCCCCCCAGAATTGCTCTAGCTCCTAATAAATCAGCTTCAGAGCATTCAAACTTTTTTTTTCCTTATTGAATATTTATCAAAGCAGCTGTTTCATATGGATTTTCCGATTCCCTCCCAGCAACTCTGAGATATCAGTAACTTTCCCTGCGGATCACTGAGGTGATAAATCTGTCTGCTATCAAACTTTTATGTATGTATGTGTCTTTGAGTTATTCAGTACTGGCATCCATGTATGTAGCAGTTTAGTATAACAGCAAGAGGAATACAAGACAGACAGAAGAGCATCAGACTCAAAAATCAGTAGAGTTTTACTGCTAAAAATATATATTTTAGGCAATTATGTAACTACAGGGGGTGCATTGATTCAGGGGTGCCAGGGCCAAACATCCAAGGGGTTGCCATTTACCCCAGGGTGCAATAGTTTCTAATTATGCATCTGTGAAAGTATTTTTGTGTTAGGGGCCCCAAAAAAGTTTCAAAAGTAATTACAGCTTTAGTTGTGTCACAGCTTGCTGTACCTTAAGGCCAGCATTGTTTTGCTGGTTACTGATGCCTGGCTGGGGTCAGGACTGATGCTCCTTGATTACTACCCATCTCTCTCTCTGCTCATGGACTGGCTGTATCAGGTGCCTCTTGCAGTCGGCCATGTTCTTTCCCGGGACGGCGCGGCTGGGTTCCTTCGTCCAGGCGACGCATGGTTTGACGCATCTATGCCGGTTGTTGTGACATATTCCGGTGCGCATCAGTGGGAATGACGCACACACCGGCTTTATACCATGGGCCATGTGAGAGTCCTCCTTCCTACTTCCTGGCAGGGTATATAAGGGCTGTGGACACTGAGCTCAGTAGCCCTTACGTTGGTGTCTGATACAGTTGCATTTCTTCTAGTTGCATTCCGTGTATGACCTTGGCTTTGTCGGACCATCCTATCTGGTGTTGACCTGTGCCTCTATCTGACTTTCCGCTCCGTATTGTCCTTGTTATAGTTCGACACCCAATCTGGTGCAGACCTGTGGCTCTGGCTGACTACCCGTTCCGTATATGACCATGGCTTTGTCTGACCTTCCTATCTGGTGATGACCTGTGGCTTTGTCTGACTATCCACTCCGTATTACCCTGGTATAGTTAGATACCCAATCTGTTGCAGACCTGTGGCTCTGGCTGACTACCCGCTCCGTGTATGACCTGGCTTGTTTACAATCCATCCTGTTGCAGACCTGTGGCTCTGTCTGACTATCCACTCCATGTTGTCCTCTACTTAGTTGGATACCCAATCTGGTGCAGACCTGTGTCTCTGGCAGACCTGTCGTATATTTATTTGGGCAACCCAGTCTTTGCGAGAGAACACCGGATGCAGTCTCCTACTTCTCATAGGACTATCTTGCACCATGGTGGGGTTTATCTCTTTTATTATGTATTGATTTACTGATATTCTATTATGTTTGCCTCTCTTAAATAAAGTGATTTTACTCTAAGTACGTTTCCGCAAGTCTTTTGGGTTCCATGAGAAGTTGTGATGATGAAGTAGAGTTGTGGAGAATTGTAACATAACTTACTCTCCATTAAAAAAAAATTGCCATCTTTACACCAATTAGGAAATTCACTAAAACAGAAATGGTCATTTGTTAGATTTCTGGCTGTTGGGGCCTACAGTTCCTATCAAACCCAACTGGCCAACATCTGGTTGGGTTTGATGGCAGTTGTAGGTCCAACAGCTGGAGATCCAAACATTTGACTGCAACTGTTCTAAGGTGAGATAAACTATCAAACAATTTAAAGGGATAGTAACACTTTGTTTTATCTTTATTTTATTGGCATTAAAAAAACATGAAGAACGATATAAGTCTTATCTCTCAAACCTTTATGGTTTGAGAGATATTCACAAGCAAAGTTTCCCCTCCCGCCCCTTTTACCTAGTGTAAGCCATCTCTTCTCAGATGTGGAATACTTTAATTACTGTGGAAAGATGCATTTGCCAGTAGTGTTGTACTCAGCAGGAAACGCACTACAATATAGATAGATAGATAGATAGATAGATAGATAGATAGATAGATAGATAGATAGATATGAGATAGATAGATAGATAGATAGATAGATAGATAGCTTTCATACAAAGTTTATTGTTCCTTTAAGAAAATATAATAAATATATATTTATAGTTATAACAATGTATACATAGCATTGTACATAACCCCTTTGTGTCACTGTTACTAACAGTTTAAAATTAAAAAAACAAAGCAGTATGAGCTGAAAAACATTTTACCAGGCAGGAAAACCCTTACATATGTGTGTGTGTCTCTCTATATATATGTACTAGTGTAAAAGCCTGTGTGCACGGGCCGTGGAGCAGTGAGGTAACGGCAGTACACAGAGAAGGACCGGCCTCTTAACCCTTTGAGTGCCAGAGGGGAACGCAATGCATTGCAACGCAATGCATTGTAAAGCAATGCGTTGCTTACCCCTCTGGCACTCAAAGGGTTATCATTACCCAGACCTGCTCTGCGTACTGCCGTTATCTCACTGCTCCATGGGATTGCGCCTCCTCACTCACGCAATGCAATCATGCTCAGTAGAGACGGGCTGATCGCGGGCAGTCTCTACTGCGCATGACTGCATTGTGACAAACTTTCTTGCCTTTTATTATATAGGATATGTATGTTTTTGACCAAGTGATTCGGACAGTGTGAGGAACTTTCTGCCCCAAAGAACTTACAGTCAAAGTCACTTTTAAAGGGATAGTAATACTTAAAATGTAAAAACAAAATGTTGTAGGGTTTATCCCCATGAGTAAAACAAGAGTGCTCCCACTGCTGAAAGGTGTTTCATTCAAAAGTTATTAATTTTCAAAGTTGAATTTTTTAGGTGCAATATCACAGTGGCCTGAAATTGTACAGTGGCGCTGTTGCTACACGATCCTAAGGACAGCTCTGGTCCTGGGACCATAAATCTCCATAGGATGCTGTAGCAACAGCGCCACTGTACAATTTCAGGCCACTGTTATATTGCACCTAAAAAATTCGACTTTGAAAATTAATAACTTTTGAATGAAACGCCTTTCAGCAGTGGGAGTACTCTTGTTTTACTCAGGGGGATAAACCCTACAACATATTTTTTTTACTTTTTAAGTATTACTATCCCTTTAACAGCAGAACATTGGATCATATCACTTGTACCATAGGGGACAAATAAAAATTACAATTAATTTAAATAGGTTTTTAATTTGGAACTGTCTCTTTGTAACAGATAGGGGGTTTTGAAAGAGTTTTCAAAAGCAATGATATTTATGATAGACATTTTAATTTAAAAAAATGTGTTTATTAGATATTTAGCTTTTTTAATTTTGTTATTTCCGCAAATGAACCACTACTGGCTGGCATGCCAGCCAAACACTCACATTCCACACTGAGCTCTCTCTCTCCTACTTTCAACTCCCTGCCAGCCACTTACTAACATTCCATACTGATTTTTCTCCCACTTGCCACTCCCTGCCTGCCAGATATACACTGCTCTCTCTCCCACTTGCCACTCAATGACAGACACTTAATAATGTCCCACTCTTCCTCCCAATTGCCACTCCCTGCCAGCCAGTTTTGAAAACTTCCACACTTTTCTCCCTCCTACCTGCCCCTCCCTGCCAGTCAGACACTAACATTCCACACTACACTCCTTCCCACTACTTGCTAAATTGAATAAAATTCCCAACTGCCAAACATTCAAATACTGTCAAAATGGATGCTCTCAGTGAGTTAAGAAAGCGGACAGGTGATAGTTTTGGTTTAAGTAATTGAATGCTAGAGAGATGTTTCCAATGCAAAGTAATACGCTGGAGACCTTAGGAAAATGTAATTTGTCCCCTTATGGTGCCGATGTTTTGCCCCAGAATTGTCTATGAGTATATTGCTCATTGAACGTTCTCAAATAGCAAAATATAGCTGTGCAAACCATTCCTAAGAAATAATGGTTTCTTAGACTCTGTACGTCCAACTTCTGGATCAGTAGAGATTTACATTTTAATGGGATGTCAGAGAAAAATAAACTTTTCTAGTGATGGTCAATGAAAGATGTAGACATCATTCATATGTCGGTGCTCGGCGGGTCTGCGGCCGATTGATGTGGGGCGTTGTGATGTCAGACGTCGTTGCATCATCCATGACGCGCGAGGGGCCTCCTCTATGTCTGCGCTAGGCAGTTTGAAGCAGGGAATCATGATCTCAGACATCAGAACGTCACTCATGATGCACAGGGGGGCCTTCCCTATAAAGCTAAGCGCCTCAGTACAGTCGGCGCTTAGTTATACTGTGAGCTCAGTAGCCTTTGCACTATCCTCCATGTGTTAATCTAGTCCTTGACCCTTTGGCTACCCATCTAACCACTCTACTGAACGCTGCCTGCCCTGACTCTTTGGCTACTCACCTGACCACTTTATTGGAACTCTGCCTGCCCTGACCCTTTGGTTACCCATCTGACCATTCTATTGGATGCTGCCTGCCCTGACCCTTTGGCCGCCCACTTGACTACTTTATTGGAACTCTCCCTGCCCTGACCCTGTTGCGACCCCTGGACTTCCTCTGTTGCCTAGCTCATATATGTGTGGAACTCTGTACCTGAGCTATCCCTGGTGCTACACCCTCTCAGCCCCTGGAGTGCTTTACGTAGGGGTCTCAGCTTCAGTCTGGGTCTCTTCCGCTGTATAAGCACTGTAGAGGGCTTCTCCTGCTATCATGTTCCGTCACCTTTCCTGGACCCCCTTTAGTCATCTTCTATCTGAATAATTGGCTTCCTGCTGGTTTTTTGTGGGGTATCTCTTCCCATAGAGTAAGGTACAGCAAGCGTACAATCCACACTTAACCAGATTCTTGACAGAATGTCAGAGAGAAGACTCACTGCAGTAAAAAATCCAGGGAGGGATTATTAAACACTTGAAAAATATGTGCTACTTCGAAGGATAAGGCAGAATTCTGCAACATTAGTTCCTGGGAGTCAGTCCAGGAAATTAAGGGTGAGGACGTCTTGTCAGATTACATGTGCTTGCTAAGGGACAGCTGAACATGTACAAGGATGTTCCAGTGTCTAAGCTCTGAAACATAATGTGATGTTCAGGCACTGTTGACCAGGCAAAATAAACAATGTAATTAGTTTTAATGGTGCAAATGAAATGAGCTTAATTTATTATAACTGCTACCTTCTAATTATGTTTGTTAGTAGTTACATTTTTCTTTTTGTAGCAAAGCGACACTAATCAAGTTCCTCTTATATTATAGATAACTAGTGTAAAAGCCCGTGTACACGGGCCAAGGTCTGGGAAATGTTAAGTCGCTGCTACCTCACTGTTCCACGCAATGCAGTCTTGTGTCACCTCGCTCACGCGATGCAATCGTGCGCAGTAGAGACTACTCGAAAGCGACGCAGTCTCTACTGAGCATGACTGCATCGTGACAAACATCCTAGCAAATTATTATACAGGATGTAATGATAACAGATAAGTCTATAACTTTCTGCAGCATCATATTTCTCTTAAAGTGGACCTGTTACCTTCACATAAGCTTACTTGGTTTTACATAGAACTGAAATCTAACTATGTGTACTGCTAGACATTTTTCTGTACAGTAATTTATAAGAAATTACTTTTTATATTTTGGTTGCACAGAAAGGCATTTTATGATAATTCTTTGCAGGTTGTACAAATTATTTCTGTTCAAGGCCAACCTTAAAGGGATAGTAATGTTTAATTATTCAAGTAAAATTGAGTCTTCTCTATTCTTTTTTATAACGATGTGTAGCTAGAAAACGTTATTAAACTCTGCCGTTTTTCATTTATAGTTTAATAAAGTTTCCCCCTCCCACCCCTTCCACTTACTTCTGCAGCCTCCCCTCAGATTTGGAATCCGGTCCGCGGACCGGACGTGCTGCATCGAGGGACAATCTTTCCGCTTTCAGTATAAGGGAAAGCCTGCCCCATTGATGAAGGAGGGCAGGCTTTTCCTTATGCTGGAAGAAGATTGTCACTCGTCGCATTCTGTCCAGACTGGCTTGCTGAGGCTGCTGAGGTAAGTGGAAGGGGCGTGAGGGGGAAACTTTATTAGACTGTAAATTAAAAACGGCAGAGTTTAATAACGTTTTCTTGCTACACATCGTTATAAAAAAGAATAGAGAAGGCTCGATTTTACTTGAATAATTAAACATTACTATCCCTTTAATGCTCTCTGTGTGTGGACTCTGCCTAGATTCATTCATAGCACAGTGTGTGTGATAATATTGATGCAGCACAGAAATCAATTAGCATATAGTGCCACACTGTGCCACCAACAAATAAACGATCATTTCTCAAAAATTCTATATTCTACAAACAAATGGATAGTACAGTGTATACACTTTTTTATACTAGTTTTCAACCATTTCAGTGCCAGGAGCTTTGGCCATTTTCTGTACACTGTAGGTCAGACACATTTTCTGCATTTTTTTCTATCCACACATTTAGGCTTGATTTCTGCTGGTAAATATATAGGGCTTGGTTTAATATACCCCAGTAAAACACACAGTGGTACCATCCATCGTAATTCTATTGCCCTACAAACAGGAACCACAACGAGCATTGGGACCCAGAACCTCACTTGTGGTCCAACGTTCGTCATGTGTTTTTTGTTCCCAAAACATCAAAGGAAAATGGCTAAAGCTCTGTGCCACTTTTTGTTTTTAAAATTACCTGCCTGCACTAAAATAGTCATAACCATTACAGATATGTACGTAATGTACATAACATTTTGGAAAGTAGACATTCACCCACATCAAATGAGGGGTAACTTGTATTTTTACCCCTAAGCTGGTGTGCACAACTGTTACCAGAATATGGAGTTATAGGAAACAGTTGAGCTATGTTACATTTCTATCTATTTAGATAGCATTGAAAATAAGTTATGACTGTAATCATTAGCTACTATTCTTTCAAGAGAAATTCCACCCTGTTAGTATGAGGTGATATACTGTAGGGTGGTGCCAGCAGCGCAAAACTATGTCAACTACAATCTAATCATCTTTCATACATTTTTCAGCTACAACTTGTCCGTGCTAAAATGGATATAACAATGAGAGATATTAAGAAAAGGTAGGGGTTACTTGTCTTTCTACCCTTAAGTTAGTGTGCACAACTATTTCCAGAATTTGGTGCTACAGGTAAAAATAATTTTTTTACACATCAGTCATTTCAAAGATATTAAAATGGTTCAATACAAAGGGGCTTCCTAGTGTATCCAGGACCTCCTTTCAAAAGTTAAGAAACACTATCACTGCCTAATAATAGCTCCCAACTTACCTTAACATGACCAGAAAATCCTAATGGCCACTATGAACATATTCTACTTGGACTGTGTCTCCAAAATGAACCTTTATTACCCCCCAGATGCTAGAGAGGTCTCCAAAAATACTTTGAAAATGTCTGTAGTAGTCAAGTAGTTAATTAGTGTTCGCTATCATGCCCATGGAGGCAGACACAAATCTTTATGCAGGACTCTATGATTCCAAAATCCTTGCATCTTCATACCTCCAGTGGGAGGAACTTGGGGTCCTGGTGTCCTGCAACAAAACTTGATAAGGACTTTGAAGTATCCCAGTTTTCTGCCTTGGGAGAACACAATGCTGTGATCAGAAACAAATCAGCTATCACCGTGCTTAAAAAAACATGGTGAGGCACTAAGGCAATCCTCATTGCCTGCATGTATGCAAGAAAACATTGAACTCTGCATCTGACACTATGCACAACCATACATTCTAACCCTAAGGACTGACCTCAGAGGGATGGACTCATTCCCAGTGGATACCTAAACACCTTACAATATTCCCAGGGGCCTAAGTAATGGCAGCTTTGGATCAGCCAAGGCGATCTGTCATAGGATGAACCTGATGGGCTACTGTCTTTTTTCAACCTCACTAACACTGTAAGTATCTACCCCTTGAGTACCAGAGAGGTATTCAATGCATTGCAACACAATGCATTGGATACCTCTCTGACACTCAAAGGGTTAATATAACAAAAATCTACAAAATATCAAAAAATAACACTGAAGAGAATTTTTTAAAATTGCCCAGATCACTTATGTTGGATGTATGTATGTACATCTTTATTTATATGGCGCCACACAGAGTACACAGCGCCTTACAATAGACACATGTTACAATAAATAAGAGGGGATGAAATAAGCGCGACATTCATGAGAGAGAGGTCCCTGTCCCAAGGAGCTTACAGTCTAAATGGGTAAAAGGAGACATACAATGGGGTAAGAGGGTGTTAAGTGCTGAGATTACAAGTGCTGAGTTTGGCCAAAGGTAGTGCATGGTCCTAGTGCTCTAGAAGATAAGACTTCAGGGTAGACTTAAAGACAGAGGGGGATTTCTCTAGACGTAAGGATTGGGGTATGGAGTTCCATAGGAATGGAGCAGAAAGCGAGAAAGGTTTGAGACGGAGAGGGCAGAGGGTGTGGATGGTGCAACAAGAAGTGCATTGTGGGCTGAGCGAAGGAAGTGGCCAGGAACATAATAGGAGATGAGGGAAGAGATGTAAGGAGGGGTAGCAGTGTGGAGAGCGTTAAAGGTCAGAAGAAGGACTTTGTAATTGATGCGATGCTGAATTGGGAGCCATGACAGATGTCTGAGAATTATGTGGGCAGGTTCAGTTTTTGGGTAGAGTGTGGTGATTCGTGCAGCTGAGTTTAAAACAGATTGCATAGGTGAAAGATGAGTAGCAGGGAGGCCAGTTAGTAGGATATTGCAATAGTCTAAGCGGGACAGAATGAGGGCATGTATAAGAGTTTTAGTAGTTTGTTGGGAGAGGAACGTGCAGATTTTAGCAATGCCAATATGACATGTATTTTCTGGTTTTCATGTGTACATGCAGCACCAGTCTTCCATTTGTGATAATACTGATGGGGGAATGCAATCCGGTGTATATGTACAAGTTAAGTTATTGTATAATTCTTTCTAAAATGATATTGTATGCTTCTGAACATCTGTATTTACGCAGTCTTACCAGTTTAACCAATAGGAATTCTGTACATTGGCAATCAATCCTTTGTTGATTTGAATAAGAAATATGTTTTGAATAGGAACAGGCTAGTCATGTGAAAGTTATTGTCCAGCTATGGAAAAATTGTGAAAAGTTCATATCTTCCTTAATTTAATATTTGTTTCTCCCTTTTTAAAATTACATTTCAAGCTTTTCATAGATTTAACTGCCAATAGTAGCTGCTTACATTATTTAGCCAGAGCAACATTTAAAGCTGAAAAATAGTTATAATGCAGAACATTCATGGATAAGAGCCATTGTGGAGCATTTATTTGGTTTGTCTAAAGGAGAAGTAAATGTTTTTTAAAAAAAAAAAAAACCAAAAAACCTATATGATGTAGGGATTTTCCTGCTGAGTAAAACAACAGCACTCACAGTCATTTGTTTTATTTACATGGTATAACAGTTCAAATTCTCATTAAGTGAATTACAGTGTGATTACTTCCTGAAAGTTCTGACAGAGTGACTCAGCAGTTTTTATCGCATTCTGTTTGTCAGTGATGCACCTCTCCCATAAAATGCAACAAACGAATTGAAATCTGCCCACTAGAGGGCATGGTTAATGTACAAAACCAAGATTTTAAACTGTATTAACTCTCGAAATGTGCATCTTTCAGCACTGAAAATGCTCATATTTTATTCAGTAGAAAAATCCCTACAATTTTTTTAAAATTAAAAACGTTTAGTTCTTGTTTAGTACCTGTTTCGCTTTTTCTGACAGATCTGGAAGCATTATAATCTATTTGCCTAGAGTAAATAATAATTACATTTGCATTGTTGCAGAATATATTACTTGCATTTAATGTGCTAGGTGACCTTTTCCCAGAAGTTGTGTATTATAACCCTGCTTCCCCTGGACGCTGCAACCAGTGTTCATCATGATACTTAAGTTTTACAGCATTGTTGATCCATGACAAAAGCTGTTGTGTTAAATTCTGTTGTACTTATTTTTTTTTATTTTCACTTTTGTTTTTATTTTATTGATAGTCAAGAAATGGTTCCTGTACCATAAGAGAAAATTGACATTATATTAACATAGTAATTCAGGTTGAAAAAAGACTTGCGTCCATCTAGTTCAACCCTTTTCCTATTCCTGTTTACCATCGTTGATCCAAAAGTAGTCAAAAAAACCCCTCAATATAGCAATTTCAAATTCTGCCTTGAATGGGGGGAAAAAATTCCTTCTTGATTCCATATGGCAATCAGATTTCTCCTTGGATCAACAAGCCCCAACTAAATATTAATCCCAATACTAACGTACATAGCCCTCTATGTGCTGCTCTTTTAAATAAGTAGCAACATGTTCAAATTGAGCCTTATGCTACTTGTTACCATTTGAAGTATACTTATTGAATAGTGGGGTTCCTTGTAGTGTCTGAATTCTTCCCAATTCAGCAAAACAAGGTCTACAAATATAATTTCTTTGTCATTTTTTCTTCATAAAATATGTTTTTTATTATGTGCCTGTATAACTAAAATATTGAATTTATGGAGGAAGAACACTTTATAGTCAGCTATAACAAAAATGAAACTGATACAATAAAAAGCACCATTCCTGTAATAAGTCAGAAACGTCATAACAAGAAAGGTTAACCTTCTGGAAATACATAACATAGAAAGATAGAAAGATACATGAGAAAAAATATAATAACATTATTAATGTTTAAGTTGCAAGACATTGCAGTGGTTTATTATGGGAATAGGTAAGGCAATATAAAAAAAACAACTTTATACCCAAAAAGTGATCAATCCACTTTGCAATGCTTTGGAGGTACCTTTCACACAGTAGCATATTAACATAGTTGATGAGGCTGAAAAAAAAGACATGCGTCCACCAAGTTCAGCTCATGCCAAGTCATCCCTATTGAGCCAGTGGAAGGCAAAAAACCCCAAAAAAACATTGAAGACATTTCCAATTAAGGTGGGTAAAAAAATTCCTTCCTGACTACAAATGGCAGTCAGACATTTCTCTGGATCAAGAACCTATCTGCTTTGAAGCCAACTGTCATAATTCTCAGTATTGTCCTGTGATAGATAGGTATCCATTACTTTTTTGAAAGCAGTTACAGAATCTGCAAGCACATCATCTGTAGGCAAATAATTCCATAACTTTAATGCCCTTACTGTAAAACATCCCTGCCTTTGTTTTATACGAAAGCGCCTTACTTCTAATCTTAGATTTGTTCTTATCTCAACAAATAGTTAATTTCTTCCAAGTGTTTTAAGAAATGACTACTTTAGAACAAACAACAAAACTAACATGTATGAACAATGTTTTAAGATTGCAAAGTGTGACTTTGCTGGATTGTTTTTGTTTGAAACAGTTTACAAAGTAACATAATAAATGAGGTTGAAAAACAGACACAAGTTAATCAAGTTCAACCTTTGCCTCATAACCCAGAAAAATTTGAATTATATACATTTCCCTGCTGCCAAATGAGTATTAGTCTATTTACTGGAACTTCCTGTTTTACCTACTAATACACTGTATATCCCTGTATGTTCCTTCTTTAAAGGGATAGTAATACTTTGTTTTATCTTTATTTTATTTTGTAGGCATTAAAAAAACATGAAGAACTATATAAGTCTTATCTCTCAAACCTTTATGGTTTAAGAGATATTCACAAGCAAAGTATCCCCCCCTGTTCAGCCAGATCAGAAGGGAGGTGCCCAGGTAGATTGCAGAGAAGGACAATCTTCAATTAAGATAAGGGAAAAAGCTGAAAAACTTGTCAAGGGGGGCAGGGATTTCATTGTTCTCATAGGAAGAAGATTGTCCCCTGCTGTCATCTGTCTGGTCTTACAACCTGATTCACATCTGAGAAGAGATGGCTTACACTAGGAAAAAGGGGCGGGGAGGGGAACTTTGCTTGTGAATATCTCATAAACCATAAAGGTTTGAGAGATAAGACTTATATCATTCTTCATGTTTTTTTAATGCCTACAAAATAAAATAAAGATAAAATGAAGACCACGTCTTCTTTTAAAGTATAGGTAATAAACTTTCTAAGTGTTATTTCTGTCCTATGTTAACATTATACTACACTTAGTGGCTTTTTTCCCTCTTTGTGTCTGTCTCCCCACAGACTATGTGCTATCCATTTACCCCCTTTTATTTTACATGTATATGGTCCACAAACCTGAGACTATTTGTGACTGGCTGCAATGAGGATTAAGACCATATATACTGTTCAGCACTGGGGTGCCTTTTAGGTCTAGTTATGCTCAAAAACCAATGTAATCTATTTTTCATGGTCCCTTGAGACTGTGTTCACTAAAGGGTTAAGTCTCCTCTCCACTTGATGACAGGAAAGCTATAAATCCCCCCCACCTTCACGTGCCAGCCACCTTTTTGGTTTTTTTTCCTCCGTTGCCTAGGAAGCCTCCCATTTCTGGCTTATCGAAACTTAGTTAAGTCTATGGACTGGCTCCAGGTCTATCCCTCCCTGGCATTCTGATGCTCCCCATCTACTTGATGCAAGGACAGTGTG